>OX381580.1:13841135-15223903 GCA_947458855.1 Monopis laevigella | reverse complement strand
GGAAGAAGGAAAATATCCTGACTAAACCGCTGAAAAGAGAAAATAAAATAACAGATTTTTAATACTTAGGGATAAATAAATACTTTGGGATTTAAAATAAAAGGATATTAATTTTCATGAGTTAAATAACTCGAAGTCGTTAGGTACTAAGATAACATAACTAACGCCTACGTGGTTGAATAAGAGGCTCAAAAGCAGATGTAATACCTGTGCGATCTCCCGGGAAAAACAAAAGATAGGGAGATATGTTATTTGTCTATATTCTATCACTTTCTTTTTCTTGGAGACTTAAGGATAATAATATTTGAATTTTGAAACAGGCTCTTGGTAGGACATCAAGATATGTTTTCATTTAAAAATTACTGATTTCGGAACCAAACAAAACAGTAACTTCCTTGAACACGATAACTTTTATTTGAGTACTCAAATTCAATGCACTTCGTTCATTCATTCACGAACCTGCATTTTTTGGGTCAGAGTAAACAGTTTTCAGAATTTTTATTTGTAAACTGACGTTACAGATGCAGTTACATATTTAATTATGATTTTTAATAAATTTCTTTATTTGATTTTTCAATTAAGTAATTTTAAGAAATGTAAACGTGTAGGTATACTAATTATCTATGTATTTATTAATAAAAATATAATATTGCAGAATGTGATATTTAACTTATCCTTGAAGTTGTAGAAGTACTTCTAATAAGTATAATTACTTCTAAAATCAAAATTAAAGATATATTGATCAACATAGGGACCTATTTATAATCAATACATTGATCTTGGACCGGGTTGATGTAATTATCGATAGCACATCACTAATTGTACCAAGTCGATAACTCTGTAGTGTCGATCGATACATCTTCGAAGCCATAATTGCAGTTAGATAACTCGTACAGCTTTTTTGCTACTAGGCACAGAAATTACAGACGTAGTAGTTTATTGTAGCTAAAATCTCAGTTTTCCGTATTATAACATTATTAATAAGGAGTTGTCCAGGTTTTTGATAGAAATTTTAGACGACAATAAGGCTGGCAATTATATTAGACAACGAAATAGTCTCGCTATTCAGCGGGAACGTCGCCAGCGGGAATTCCTTAATTCTAGATATTATGTGTTATTGGTAGCCTTGTTTTATAGGTATTTTTAAATGTTTCCATTTTGTAATTTCAACATAGATTGACACCAATATGGTTAAATTAAGGCATATTAAATAAAGTACAAAATAACCCACATTTGGACACATTTTGTGCCTGGAAACTGCTAGGATTTATATGGCAGAACCACCAATATCTAGGTAGCTGGTAGCAGAATTCCGGAATTACGTCTTCAGAATCGAAATAAGTTCCGGAACTGAAAACCTTCCTATATTATCTGTCTTTTTCAGAAGCTCAGAATTACAGAAGTTTTAGAATGGAGACGGAAATGTCTTCTGGAATCACAACTAAAAACCAAACACTGCAGTATTATCGAGTTTTTAGTCCCACTAATGTTAACTTACCGAAAGCTTATTTATCTCGAACTTCGTACATACCTGTAATAAAAAAAGGCAATAAATATTTTGATATATTTAAATAAATATTTCTTAATTAAAAGAGTCCTGAGATCGCCCTTTTTATAAAAAAAAAACTATTAGCCACGAAACTAAAAACTAATCTATATTACTTTTTAGTTTCGTGGCTAATAGTATTTACACTACATAATTTAAAAAGCTCTTTGGGATTTTTCTTCTATTGTAAATCTTACCTACATTTAATTCAAAGATTTTTATTTTAAAATATATTTTATTTCATTAATTAATTATTTTTTACGTGTAGTTTTTCTTAAATTGTATAATATAATCACGGCGCAGTTGGCCGCGCTATTATTATCGGATTTCCGTAGCAGTATAATAGTGCGTATAAGATGCGAGTGGCATTTAAAAAAAACATGTATGCATGCTGCTTATGCATGGACCTAAGGACTAAAAAACCATAGAATATTAAAAGACTTCCTTTCGAAGACTTTTTTCTATCTTTTTTTTTATTTGATGATGCTGAACCGGCTTCGCCTGACATTTTATTTGTATAAAATCTCACATACAAACTGTGAAACACCTGTCTAATAATTTTCCGTAATAATAATATAAAAAATACATGCCAAGTTTCTGCTTTACCTTATTAAAATTTAGTTTTTAAAAACCTTAGACTCTCCTTTGCACACAAATACATATGAAGTCTATACTACCAGTCGTTCGAGAGAAATATAACGGCATAGAATTCACACCTAAAACTTTTTAAACCCCTCACCCCGCTCTTTATTGAAAATTTAAAAAAATGCTGGATTAATTTTCATATTATTATTATGTATGTACATTTCGTAAGAGTATGTGCACTAATTTTCAAGTTCTTATTAACTTCCGTAACCGAGATATTAACTTTCCTGAAAAAATATTAATTTCTCCCTTTTCACAAATGATTTACAGCCATATGCCTCTGTGTTACATATCCCGCAAACAACGAAAGCTAACCAAGGCAAATATTAATTTACAGTTCTAAAAAGTTGGGAGTTTTAAGAGGAGTGTCTGATGAGGCTCTTCCATGCTCATGCTGATTTAACTCCAAAGTATTACCTCTCCTCCCGCATGACGGTGAGTCGGTAACCTTTCCATACATTTATGTAAACCTTCCCCCCGACCCTTAATAAGAGAAAGATCACGTTTGAAAATAAATTACAACTTAGAAAATTATTATGTATATTGCCCATGTACCTCTTCAATAAATGTCATTATGTACTTGTAGTACTATTTCTTATAGATAGATAAACAGAGAAGCAGACGGACACCTGAGTCTGACCATAAACGTTATATTTTTGAAAATAAATTAAAAAATCAGAACCATAAAAGAAGCAGTAAAAACATAAAATTATTGTCTGAAAATTGAATTATAATGCCATAACAGCATTCCGCGATTGGCTATTAAAATTCAATTTATTTGCGCTTCATTGTTCTGCCATTGTCGGGTGTTGGACACCCGAAGGCGTGAAACAACAGTAGCTAGTTAAAAGAGCCGGTCAAAATCATTGGATTACTACCTACTAAACTGACAATGTTTCTTGTAGCTCTCAAATTACTTTACTTATTAAAAAAAGCTGTTAATATTGAATATAATAACATTATTTAAAAAGAAAAAAAAATACATACGAAACAATAGTTTAAAAAATCACGGGCAACTAATTAGTAAAATAAACAATAATAATATTTAAAAAAAATATAATTAGTGCATAAGTATCCTTTTTTATCCAACTTTTCAACGGGGTTGATGAATTACAAATAAATAAAAGAACTAATTTAAAACAATATCTGTCAATATAAAAATAGATCAATAAACTTGTACCACAAAAATAAAAGCGTTTACTGAACTGATGAACTGACTGTCAAAATCATACAATTTTTGTCGTATTTATTGTCTATTTTTTTTTTAAGTTGATTTTTAAATAGTCTCATAAGTCTATAACGGGAATAATGATGCTGTTTGTATAGTTACAATATACACTATATACTTACTAATCTATTAGTTTAAGACTCCACTGTACAATCGTTTATTGTTCACAATAAAATAAAATAAAATATTCTAAAGTAAATATATATTTTATAAAGAGACTAGGTTCTAATTATGATCGAATAAGTAATATTTCCAACTCTACGTTCTTTCATATTACTAAAACAACATTTAGCCGTTTTTAGACGTTCGAGTTTGCGAATCCTTTTCCTGGATTCTTAAGATTTAAAGTTGTCGACCTAGTAAAGGATACCTCCTCATATTACTGGTTGTAAAACAACGAGTAGGTTGGAGTAAAAATGCCGTTGTTATTGTGGCTAACAAATAAAACATCCGCGAAAGAGGTTCGATGCTCCAAGATCTTGTTGGTAGCTTGCGGTCAAATTCATTATAACCGATACTACACGGATGAAAACTAATGGAACCTGGTACACGTCAAAATCTGATTTTGTAAGTAGTATTGGACCTTATGGGACATCCTTAAAACGAAATTCTGTGATTGCAGATACATCAAAATCTAGGACTGATTCCCACTGTATACAAGGTGAGGTTGAGTATATATGCATAATAATGCATATATACTCAAATTAATCATTTTAACATTATGGATAAGGTTTTTTTTTTCATTTGCGACACATGGTCCCATGGGAAATGTTTTCGATTTGATTACTAGAACCTCATATTAGCCCAAAGTACAAACTTTCAAAGTCACCATGTATAACATTTTTATGAAATAAAGCAATTTATTATCATTATTATTATTGTTATTTATTAATTAAATTTACTGTAGCCTTATAATTTAAATTATAAAATAAACCCTTGAAAAAATAAAAATAGTTTACATCAACTATTTTTAGTTTTTATACAAACAAAATAAAACAATCAAAAGAAAAGATAAAAGAGGGATGAACGGCGATACACGATGAGAAATAAAAAGGTGCAAAAAGAAGCACAAGAAGAAGAAACAAGCACAGAAGAGAAAACCAAAGATAAGATGATGAGGTTGATAATATTGAATGCGCTTTATCGACAAGAACTACCAAGGACAAGAAAAAAATAAGGAAGAGGCCTATTTCGCAAAATACATTAAGCATAAAATATACAATAATAGAATTTTAGATGGTAGGAAGGCCTCTATAACTCTACTCGGTCGACCGACCGGACTCGTAACATACACACGCAAAACCGTCAAGTTTCGGTTTTAGTCTGTAGGTTCACTATTTTTTGGGAGACTACTTCATAGATTTATTTTCGAGGTGGTAGTCTCCTTTCTTGGTGCAATTATTGTTTTAACGAAAAAGTAGCGAGGACATTAAAATATACTAACGTAATGAAAATACGTCTGTCGCCGCCCATTTCGTAACTACATTTAGCTGGCATAGTGGAAGTGATCAATATTGTTACCAACAATGTATTGGTTGACCCCATTCATGAACGTTTTAGGTCTGCTTACCATCAGCTAGATACAAAAACACATGCCGTGCTCCAAAAACATTTTAAAAAAAATGTTATCAGGAAATGAAATTTGGCCAGTAGCTTCCTTCGGAGTATATTTTAACATTTTATACAAACCCTAAAAGGATGACAAGGGCGATGCAATTTCAGGAAAGTTTGTTAACTAGTCGGTAACGGAAAATGCTAAAGAACTCAATTTGGTTCCTAGACTTACTCATTCTCTTCTTTCAAAATAAATTGATAAGTTTATATACAGCAGTAATAAAAAAGGCTAGTAATTTAAAAATAAATATCAGATATTTAAACCATACTTAATTTAACGGATTACTGTTCTAAAATAAACACCTTACATATTATTATAACTCTTTCTATAAGATAGCCAACCAGCTTGGAGTTGGAATTGGAGTACATCCGACCAACTATAATAACCTACAAGAAATACTGCAACCATAACATTTTAGATGCCAGCCTTATTGGTCGGGTTACATTGGTGACCGCAGCATGTCCACAACTAGAGTATAACCGGCACAATTCGAGAGGTGCTTGCGGTGGTGGTATTGGGTGGTTATGGGGTGTTAGTTGAATTGGTCGGTTGTTGGTGCGACCTGAGAGCGCTGAACCCGGCTGACCATTAGAAAATATCTAATCTCAACGCGCGCTTCTGTGTGGGTTGCCTCTTGTATAGCTCGTGGAAAGTGACGTTTATTTATTAGGTTGACTAGTTAGCTAATAATTATTGTAAAATATATACAGTGTCGAGCTGAATGAAACGGGATTTATTTGACTCTATCTTTGAATACCACCAATAATAAAAGATGTCGGACTAAAACCCTTTTAGATGCAATCGCCAGAAATAAAAGTTAACCCACGTGCCTGCCTTATAAAGAGACTGTGTTGCACCAAATTGCCTGTTACAATTACTTTAACGGACACTTTCGTGCAATTGGAGCTAAGAGTACCAAATTGTTGTAACAACTTTGATGTTTTGGCAGGTTCTGCTATGGAGCAGCATTTTATATGACTTATATGACCCACTGCACTGGAGACAAACACATTTTTTTTTTTTATTTATTTAAAAATTAACAAAAGAAATACAAATAAACAAAGATGGGTGAGTCCCTGATTCCCACACTAGGTTTTCCTGTGAGTTCTTGGAGCTTTAAGAAGTTATTAGTATGTACCTACTAATAAATTAAGTTACATAAGATTTGTAGGTAAGTCAGGTAAGTCAATATATTTGTTTGAACGCTAATCTAAGGAACTACCACTACAATTGCGCACCAGTACAAAAAAAAAAACGTTTTTTATATATGTTTTATATATTAACTAAGCAAAAATACAAAATATGTAAATACAGATACAAAATATTATAAGGTTATTTATTATGCTACTTATAAAACATTACGTATAGAACTATTCTAAAACTGCGAACCCCACTACAAATGTGATGGTGCTATGTTATATGTGGATGTTTCAACTGAGTTACTAATAGGTACCGAACAATTTTAGTGATGTTTTTAATTGCGTCTATACACATACCTATTTAAGATGCGCAGGAAAGATGTAATCCGAATTCAAAACAAGTAAGGGCACAGCATAGCTTCTTCATTTCAACTTAATATAAAATAAAGTTACTATTTCTGCCTGTCGGTTAGGTACTTCTGCTTCCATTCAAAAGTAAAAAAGACTGAAAATATAACGTAATTACGAAAAACCGAAATCCGTGTTTGTTTTATAAAAGACATTGAAATCCGTTTTTGTTTTATTAACTTTAATGCCCCTGTACAAGCTTGTAGAAAGGTATGAAATGTGCGCCGCACGCTGCACCTGGCCGCAAACTATATATCCGCCCAAACTAAACAACATATAATAATTACCTATACACAATCATAATAAATTACATAATAATCCCTTTTAGTAATAGGTGACATTAATTAATTGTTATTTATTTGTCTAGTGTCTTATTTTACTTAGTTACTAAGTAATTTTTTGATAGTTTTTTCATGGAACTGTTTCCTGATTCTTTTTTAAAGTTCTAAATTAAACTCTTTAAAATGAATCCTGTACACAGTTTTAGAACATATCTGTATATATAATTCCATTCATTTCTAATATTATTAATACGAAAAGAGTCTCTCTATATGCCTGTCTGTCTATTTGCAAAGATTGACATCTAAATTACTCAACCCATTTCTATGAAATTTGTTATGGAAGTATCGCTTTATTTTTTTCTATAATACACCTTCCCATTGGTGAATCCCTGCAGTTTAAACTATACAGTGAAAGATTGTTTAATAGAAAATTACGGTAGAGCTAAAGAATAGCATAGGCAACAAGATGGGAATAATACCCCACCACTGGGTACCCCAAGGCCCTCTAGGCGGTCTCGGACGCCCGTAGGCAATAGGCAGGCTATCTCAAAATAATATCTTAATTTTAGATAACCAAGTATTTAAGTTAAAAACTACTACAGAAACACGATAAACAACACAAAACCTAGAAACATAAAAACATTGGTACAATCAAATCATCATCATCATCATCATCATGCCAGCCTTTCGCGCGTCCACTGCTGGACATAGGCCTCCCCCAAGGATCGCCACAATGACCGGTTCTGCGCTGCTTGTATCCATCGGCTTCCCGCGACCTTTTTCAGGTCGTCGGTCCATCTTGTGGGGGGCCTGCCTCTGCTGCGTCCTCCGGCACGCGGTCGCCACTCGAGAACCTTAATGCCCCAACGGCCGTCCGTTCTGCGAGCTATGTGGCCTGCCCACTGCCACTTAAGTTTGGCGATTCTGGAGGCTATGTCGGTTACTTTGGTCCTTTTGCGGATCTCATCGTTTCGAATACGATCCCGCAAGGAAACGCCGAGCATAGCGCGCTTCATCGCCCTTTGTGTGACTGTGAGCTTTTTCATGAGACCCATAGTAAGCGACCACGTCTCTGATCCATAAGTCATCACTGGCAACACACACTGCTCGAACACCTTGGTTTTTAAACACTGCGGTATTTGGGACGAGAAGATATTACGTAGCCTCCCGAATGCTGCCCAGCCGAGTTGGATTCGACGAGAGATCTCTTTCTCGAAGTTGGATTTACCTGTTTGGATTGACTGTCCTAGGTATATATAATTGTCAACAACTTCAAGTGCGGAGCTCCCTATTTTTAGAGGAGTGGGTATAACATGGGCGTTCGACATGACTTTGGTCTTATCCATGTTCATGTTTAGGCCCACTTTTTTAGAAGCCCCACTGAGATCATTGAGCATTATGCCGAGATCCTCCAGGGTTTCAGCCATGACTACGATATCGTCGGCAAATCGAAGGTTAGTGATGTACTCGCCATTAATGTTGATGCCAAATCTTCTCCAGTCCAAGAGTTTAAAGACATCCTCCAATGCCGCAGTAAAAAGTTTCGGGGAGATTACGTCTCCCTGTCTCACTCCTCGCTGTAGCTGGATGGGTCTTGAGGTCTGGTCTTGGAGGCGAACTGACATGGTAGCGTTTTTGTACAAACACTTTAGTACTTCGATATAGCGGTAGTCAATTTGGCACCGCTGGAGTGACTGAAGCATCGCCCATGTTTCTATCGAATCGAAGGCTTTCTCATAGTCCACGAAAGCTAGACACAGGGGCTGATTATATTCATCGGTTTTTTGTATAATCTGCCTCAATGTGTGGATGTGGTCTATGGTACTATAGCCTTTTCGGAATCCGGCTTGTTCGGGAGGCTGACAATCAAATATATATAAAAAAATAGCTGTGCTCGCGACTTCGTCCGCGTGGAATAGGTATTTTTTTTATCATACAAACTTTCATCCCCTATTTTATCCCCTTGGTGGTAGAATTTATCAAAATCCTTTCTTAGCGGATGCCTACGTCATAACATCTACCTGCATGCCAAATTTCAGCCCGATCCGTCCAGTGGTTTGGGCTGTGCGTTGATAGATCACTATGTCAGTCAGTCAGTCAGTCGCCTTTGAGTTATATATATATTTAGATAGTAAAAAAAACAAAGAGTTTTTAAATCAACGAGGTGTTAGTGCATAAAAGATTGTTAGGTTTTTATGTGATACAAATCTCTCCACATAAAAGAATTGTGTCTGTTATTACTATTAACACAAGGAATTAACATAAGGAATGTCAATAAGTTAATTAGCCTCATTAATGCGTCTTAATTTTGATTTATAAAAATATTTCGTAACTTCATCATTATCGAGAGAAAAACTTTTGCTCCATTTTTATAAACACCAACCAACTACCAACTATTAAGTCTTAAACTTCCTATTGTTAATATCAACCATTAACAAGTGAGTCCAGCCAATAATTTTCAATCGCTACCGCACCAGGACAATTGAGAGTTTTCCGCCCACGCTCCCAACGCAATCGGACCACTAGTTTCCTAATGGCCGAACAACAGTGTTGAGAGCACAAACTGCACTTTCATCTTGTGTATATTTATTACGTTTAATTTTATCTTAGGTTCAGTAAGTAGCCGTTATAGTGCATTGAATTAAGTTACGATTATAGATTAGTTTTGCTATGTACATGGCGTTATATTGTTATGGGGTAGATAGAGTTGTCATAGCATTTATGGACAGACATAAATGTTGTCGTATAAGGCATTTATTGTCACTTGCGTACAATCTAAAACCGTTTCTGTGGTTCGTTGGCTATGTCGTAAACCCAGAGATTGAGTTTGATGGAGGTTTTTTTTAATGAACCAAGAAGGCTTTTCCTGCATGGTAGGATCTTACATATGAAAAATATTTTAAAATTAATATTAAGAACTTTCATACAATAAATACTTTTAATAAATAAATATATAAATAAATAAAAAGAAGCACAGAATAAAATATGTATATACAGGGTGAATTTGAAAGGTTGTACTTTGGGCTAATATGAGGCTCTACTGAAAAAATTAAACATTTTCCATGAAACCATTTTTCATGAAAAAAAAAATGTCTTTCCCATACAAATTGGTCATTTTAGTAGTTTGTATGGAGAAGGCAATTTATTTTTTCAATGGTGGAAAAAGTTCGATTTGGTCAGTAGAACCTCATATTAGCCTAAAGTACAACTTTTCAAAGTCACCATGTATACCTAATTCGCCGCCTCCGTTGCAAGTCGTAACACCGTTGACGTTGTGTGCGGAAGTTAAGTCAAAAGTCAAAAGTCAAAATCATTTATTTCATGTAAATCTTTACAGATATTTATGAATAGTCAAAATCGATTCTCACTCATAGCAAATAATATTAGTACGTTTTTATGCACAGCTTGTTATGGTCTGGGTGTTTATAAAATATTATATCTATTAGGATCCTTATCCCTCGTATACATAAAGCCTATATAGTTTGTGACCAAGGCGCGAAATGTTTATGTCCATTTAAAAAGAAAAGACACAAACTTATATTACCAAATCAGAGTTGTACAAAGCTAAATACATACCTCTATAAATAAACATTAATTTATACATAAAAGGTTTAACATATACCTGACCGCATGTAGGAGTAGGTACATTATATAGGCACATGTAATATATCATACATCGGTACGAGCGTATCTGTCCGAGATAAGGTCCTCCCTGCGCTTACGCATGCATTCTTATTCATAGTCAATACCAGAAATAAGAAAAAGTATTATTTATTTATTTATTGAAAGTAATATAATTATACAGGTATAATAACTAAATGCCATTAAAAGTATTTATTAATGAAATTGTATTCTTAAATAATTATTAGTACCTACACTTGAAATTACACTTGAAACTACACATGATTTTTTGAATTCTTTATTATTAATTCAATTAAATTGTTAAGTTATTGTCATAATAATGAAATTAATCATTACTGGATTGTTTAATTTATATTATCAAATTCTACTAGGTATTATTAAGTTTATTGTTTTATGTCTGCAGCAAATCTGTCGAATCTACTCATAGCTGGAGAAATTGTGTTTAGGCTTAATATTGTATTAATTTAAAATTTGCATGCCAATTGTGGTAAAATATGCTGAGCTTTTATTTATAAATGATTATGTCCATCTTGTAACCATATTTCGCAAATAAACTATCTTTATCTTTATACATTCTTATTATTACTAATGCACATTAATAAAAATAAAATATGTGTATCAATGTACTATAATGATCTACACTTTAACAAGCATGGATTTAGAGGGTACGCTTAAAACCATGGACTGTATTTATCTGTCCATCAACATAAGATGAAAGCAAAACTATAGTAAAATAGTAAAAACTTTTTTTTATATTTCTCATGTTTGGAAAATACACAGTTGAAAACAGTGCTTTCCGTCTCTGGGAAACTATATGTAAAATTATTAAAAAAAAAACTATTTTGACATTTATATTCAGCCATGTCGAAATGTTCAATAGCTATTTCATGAAAGAAAAAACCGTGCCTGTCCGCGCGCTGCTCGGGGCGCATTTTTTTAGCTTCATGCTATATTTAATAAAGGAATGCAGTAAAAAACTATATGGCCATACCCCTTCCTATACAGCCACTGTTAAATCGCGATGTAAAATTTGTAATTAGTTTAATTAATCAGGTTTTTATTGTACGTTTACTTCGGGCGAAAGACCTATTTAGCACTAACGACTACCGTCTGTGTGCCAATCCATCTCGTGCCTAAATAGGTTCCTTTCGACCTTTCAGTAACAATCTACTATTAAAACCCAGTAAATATCTAAAACCTAATCACATGATTCTATTATATGAACTATATTAGTTCTTAATATTTTCATTATAAGAATATCCTAATAAATAATAATAATTTATTAAATATGAATACTAACAAAAACGTAAAAATTAATAACACATTTAAACAAAAAGTTTAAATCTCAATAGAGACATTTAAATTTTAAGATATTATTTATTTATTTATACCTTTTCAAGAAATAATTGATTGCTGCGGTTCATCCAATGCATAAGCAAATTATAATGGATATTATTCTAAAACCTCATGTCTATATGTACTCGTATAACATCAATAAGAAGTAATTAGATATTGCAAGGATGTTTAAAAGACAAGAATGTGTAAAGATCAGCGGAAGATAATTTCTAAAGATAATCAGAGGTCGAAGAGATAAAACGCTTACTCTGTTAAAGGGGACTACCACCTCGACAAAAAATCGATGCAGTAGTCCCCCGAAAACCGGAATAATGACTAGGCCACAATTATATTTAATATACAAAATCAAAAATAAAAAGTACCGACTATGAATAGATCTCCAACAGAAGGAATGTGCTACAGTTTAAATGAGACTGCGGCGTCGCGCGACCGGTCGCCGCGCACGCAACCTCCGCCCGGTCGCCACTTCGGGGAAAGGCGCCGCGTTTTAAGGTTACCAACCACTACATAAAATAAATGATGAAGTTGTTATTGTAGCAGTATTGAAAGTCGCTTTTATATTAACATGGAAATGACCTTAATCTGCTCCTTTTTGGGTTGTTTTCGAGTATCTTTTTGACCGGATCGTATGACTTCATTCTCTTGACAAAAGAAGAATATTGGATAAATTAACATCACTTTTTTTTTATCTTAACGCCAGGTTATTTAGAAGATACGAGTAGACAAAGACCGTCAAATATATAACACTTCCAATTCTACCGCCTCCATAGACTGGTGGTTATTCCATTGTCGTTATGTCTGAAGGTTATATGTTCGATTCCCAGTTATAGCAAAACAATTTTGGTACATTTTTCTGTTCAGTTTGCAATTGTCTGGGTGTTTATAAAATATAATAATAAGTATCAGTATCGTTGTTTCTAGTACAAGCCAAGAGCTTAGTTTGTGACCAGGCCAATATGTGTGGAATTTCTTACATGTGTATTTTTTTTATTATCTAGTACAGAGTAATTAATAGGCATAGTAACTTGACAACAATACCTACAGCTGGCTTCAGTGTTTCTTGTCAATCATTTCAGTTTTATCTTAGGAGTTACTTCTACTTCGGAAAAAAATATACCTATCTAATCATTGTTATATTATTGAATGTTATTAAACTGACTTGAATTTGTATTTATCCCCTTGCTGTAAATTGAAAGTGGCAAGAAGAAATCTTTTAAAACAATCAATGCAAAATAAATTTAACTAAATATCTCAAATCTCCCCACTAATTTCCACTCCTACGCACAGCATTATCAAAACCATCTTTTAAATTATTAGAATATGCAAAATTATATTATTCTCAGCTAATTCAATGCATTAGCTGCCAATTTTATCCAATAGGATCGCCATTTCAGATATAAAGTCTGTGACTCTCATTGTTCCCATTGGTCCATCAATCGCTGCCACTACGCAGGCGCTATCGACTTCGGCAGGTATATATTGGTAGTCTGGAGATGTAATCACAGTCGCGGCGCAGCAGCCGAGCGGTTATCTTAGATCTAACGCAGCTAGTAACTGCCGGACGGTGGTCGTTTCATACAAATTGTGAGGCATATCTGGGAGCTGCTTTTGGGCATAGTTAACCTTATAGATTTCTTGTAGGTACCGGCAGTAGGCAGTACTAATGGTTTGCTTTCGATGGTCTGGTTCTGTGAGAACTGCTGCGCCAATGAGTTTACACCCGGATCGGTACCGTCTATAGTCTATCTTCGATTTGAACGTCAGATATTTACGATAGCTTTAAACTTGCTCTGTATCTGTAGATATTGTATCATAATAAATTTTCAAGAAACAGAACATTTGATACATAGGATCTATTCTACAATTTCAGAGTGGGGTAATACGTTAAACCTTTGCCCCTTTGCAATCTGAAATGACAGTTGGTTGATTTTTATACTTGTGATTAAGTAAGTTTTAGAAAATCTTTCTAATAACTTGACATTAACAGAAATACGCGAAAAGCAAAAAGACATTCCATAAGAAACAACAAGTTCTCCAACATACTTTATTCTGTTCTCTCCCCCTTAGGCAAGAACAAATGGATTGCTTGCAATCCAAAATCTTGCCAAGAAACTGTATCAATTTGACTTTTCGGAATGACGTTATCATGGAATCAAAATGGGAGCTCCATACATTGGGTATCAAGATATTTGATTAATAGATAGGACCCATATGTTCTGGGCTAAGCCAATCCAAGCTGCCCAAAGTCTATATTATATTGTTGCCTTTACACGATATATGTGCATATTTAATAATATCCTACGTATGATTTTAATAAACATACAGAAGGTAACATATCAATGCATCATGAGTGTGGACAATGGAGGGTCGTCAGACAGGTCAGAGACATTGTATAGGGCTTCTTTAACAAGAAAGAGATCTACCATGGATTATAGTCTAGACGGATATTTATATCTGGTTTGGATTTTATTTGACATTCAACAACAAAATCTATTAAGTAGCCAAATATAATGGGTAAACAGAAATGCAAGTAGGTACTGAAATGGGCGGCGGAAAAGACCACAAATTGGCATTACGAGTCTATTTTGATAGCTGATACTTTGATAGCTTTTGATAATTTGACGATAAACGTCAAATTATTAAATTAACAGCTCGTTTTGTATCCGTACCCTGGTGGGCAATTCTCGCGCTTTCGATATTCATTAATATACTATTAAAATGGCTTTGTATAATAAATTTTACGTTTATAAAGTCCGAGTTTGGATGAATTGCACCTGACTGTACCTAATGATAAGAATTAAGTTTAGGCGAAAACGGAAAAATATTATTTTGCAAGCGAAAAATGAATTGACGAGGTAATAAAATAATAATAATATGAAGGACAATTTACACATATTGCTCTGGTCACAAACTAAGCTCTAAGCTTATATGTGTACCAGAAGCAACGATATAATACATATTATATTTTATAAACACCCAGACCATGACAAACTGTACAGAAAAAACGTACTAATATTTTTTTGCCATGGGTGGGAATCGAACCCACGACCTCCGGATACAACGCCAAAGGCGCAACCACTAGTCTACGGAGGCTGTAATGAAAGTTCGCCCGGGCGAAAACTAAATAAATCATTTGAAGAATTAAAGTGAGAACATGTGACCTTATAACTAGCTGATGCTAAGCAGACCTACAAAGTCTATGAATCCCGCCTAAATGATGCGGCGGTGAAACGAAAAACTTAAAAAAACTAATTAAATAGACTATATTTTAGGCGTTAGGCAACGTATTTTCTATTCCAGTAGATTTTTTATATATTCTTATTAAAATTTAATTATTTTATTTTATTTTTAAAAAAATATACATTTGTTTGACCACACCACTATAGTGCCTCGGAGAGCACGTTAAGCTGTCGGTCCCGGTTTCACTACACCAACTTGTAAAACTGAGTATAGATGGGTTATTGAGTCTATTCAAAATATCGCAATGAGCTAGCCACTTGTTCGGTGTAGACTCATCGGCTACGACGAGGTAGGATTAAAACCCCTCAGCTGGGAAGCCTGGGGCCGTCTAGGCGGTCTCGGGCGCCGTAAGGCACCCGTGATGATATGTATGTATGTATGTCTTATATTATTATTTTTTGAACACAATCAGCCTGTATACACAGTCGGACAGAGTGAACCATGATTTTCTTTAACATATACAATACAAAAAAAAACTTTGTATCATACCAACCTAGGTTTTCATTTAGCATGTAGTAGGTATTTTAATTATCTTTAATTATTCTACAACATAGCCATATAAAGGAAAGATTTAAGAGCATCCATGTATCAAATGGCCTTTTATCGAACACCCAAAATATCTTCTACAATGGTAGATTTTTAATTTGTTTTTGCAAACTCTCAGTTTTGACTAGTATTCCCACAACTGTTTAAATATAAAAATACGCAAAGTAGGTGGGTTAGTTGTAAACGGTTCATATAGCAGTAATAGATATTATAAGCATAAGTTTTTTTACTGGGGCATAACATGTAATACCAACTACCTGATAGTAAGCAGCCCTACAAAATCCATGAATGGGAAATTGAAAATAAAAAGTTACCAGGTTCTATACAGTATAGGCAATATAAAATAATAAAACCTGAACTTACTTTGTTATAATTATTGTATATACAGGATGAATTTGAATGGATGTATCTTGGGCTAATATGAGGTTCTGCTGATCAAATCGAACAACTTTTCCTATGGAACCATGTGCCGCAAATGAAAACAAATTTTGGCTTCCCCATACAAATTGGTCGTTTTAACATTAGTAGTTTGTATGAAGAAGGATTTTTTTTTTCATTTGCGACTTATGTTTCCATGGGAAAAGTTATTCGATTTGATCAGCAGAACCTCATATTAGCCCAAAGTACATCCTTTCAAAGTCACCATGTATACATGTAGGGTTACAGACTAGTTCAAAACATTGTATTAGTATTTTCCATGATATAAATAAATAAAGAGATGATTATTTTATTTATTTATTAACATTTAAGTAAGAAACAGTTATTTACAAACGTATGAACGGATTGATTTTTTAAACTAATAAATTTTGACTTCTCTAACTATACAGTTAAAAAATATTTTTAGTTAATGTAAGTTGAAAATAGAAAATATAAATAACAATTTTATTTTAAATTATATAAAAAATAAAAACTTGCCAATACTCGCATGGTCTCCTAAAATAACTTTACTATGAAGATGTACCTTGATTACAAGTATATTATAATTGTTTTTTTTTAATATTATTTTAAGTTATATTTTGTTATCCATACTAATTGGACATGTTGTGGCTCCTAAAGGTGGAATATTTAGCTAAAATTGTACATATGTTTTAAGGAAGTATTAATGTATCCGACCACTGGTTGTCTTGAAATAAATAAATAAATAACAATAAAAATAACAATAACAATAATATCCAATATTTTTTTAAAACTTGTTTATTTTTTTAAATATATACTTATTATTGTAAAATTCACAGTTGCGTCTCATGAAGTATTTTTGGCAATAATTAGCTTTGCAGGCACGCTTAAAGAGATACCACAGGAAATTTTAAAGTTTTTTTTTCTAGTAATATATGAGAAACAACAATATTATTAACTATTTAAAACAAGAAGCCTGAATCTAGATATTAGTGATGGTATGTTATATAAAAAAAAACGGCTTTCTTCGTAGATATTCATTAATCCGTAATTACTATTAATGTTATTATCTTACTATTAAAACTGTTATCATACACTAAGTATAAGAAAAATGTTCTTGGTTTGGATACTCTTAAATTTGAGTACAAGTACCTATTAAAGGCGTGAGAAAGTAATTTGCTACAAATATTTTAACCCGTCCCGGCGCGGCGACAGTGACTGGTCATTTTGATCTTACAACAATGCTGTCTACCAGTCTGCTGGTTGGAACCGGTTGAAACTTAACACGTCCACCGAAAAGACGCTTCGGAGGCGAAACCGCGGAGAAAGGAAGGGCAAAGCGGTGAAGCCTTATTTTATAGCGTAATGTGCTTGTCGTAGATTTATTTAAGTATATCAGCGGCCATTCTGTTTCTTTTAAAGGTAACGTTAGATTGTTAAAATGACGAAATGCTTTAGGTACATATGTCACTCGGGATCAAAGAACTGTCAAAGCAAAAGCACCTGTAACACAAGGTAATAATGTACATACCTTTTTTAGATATTGTTGTTGCTGATTGTTCAATGTGATTTATAAAGGGTTTCGTTATATTGACATGGAGATGTTTCTGTTAGAGAATTAAAAACACTACAGTTTTAGGTCACTGGTTCAAACTTAATAACAATTTATGTATCAATAAAGACTTTAAAAAATTTTTTTTTTTTTTTGACCCACACACATACATATAAGATATAAGATATAAGATACATATCTTCACGTATCTTTTATGATATGTATCTTCTCGAGACCGCCTAGACGGCCCCAGGGTACCCAGCGGAGAGGTTTTTAATCCCGCCTCGTCGTAGCCGATGGTATAAGTCTACACCGAACAGGTGGCTAGCTCGTCGCGATGTTTTGAATAGACTCAATAACCCACCTATAAACAGTTTCACAAGTTGGTATAGTGAAACCGGGAACGATAGCTTAACGTGCTCTCAGAGGCACTATAGTGGTGTTGTCAAACAAATGTATTTTTTTAAATTAAAAACTTATTGGTACACGCCGGGATTCGAACCAGGGACCTAAGTGTTTTTAAGTCCAAAGTCTAACCAACTCGGTTACCACGTATATAAATTTGTTAGACAACCGCTATAATCCTCGGATAGCACGTTAAATCGTCGGTCCCAGTTTTATTATATCAACTTGGGAAACTGTATAATATACTTATGGGTTATTTAGAGTATCCAAAAACCGCGACAAAGCTGGCCACTTGTTCGTTGTAGATTCAGAAAACCATCGGCGACGTCGAAGTGAGAACTAAACCACACCAATGGGTATTAGTATAGGCGGTCTCGGGCACTGTAAAGCACCCGCGATGGTACATACATCTTATTATATTGTAATATGGTGACTTTGAAAGGTTGTACTTTGGGCTAATACTCGTATGAGGCTCTACTGATCAAATCGAACAACTTTTCCCATGGAACCATGTGTCACAAATAAAAAATAAAAAAAAGTTTTTTTTTTCATTTGCAACACATGATTCCACGGGAAAAGTTGTTTGAGTTGGTCAGTAGAACCTCATATTAGCACAAAAGACGAACTTTCAAAGTCGCCATGTATATTAAAATATAATAAGATGCCCTGAGAACGCCTATATATACTAAACATCCAGTGGTTTGGTTTAATTGTCACCTCGACGTAGCCATGGTATTCTAAGTCTACACCGAACAACTGGTGCTTGGCTGTGGAGCTTGTTGCTGTGTTTATAAATATAAACACCGCAATAATGTATATAAATAACCCATCTAGCTTCATAAGTTTTAGCGTGCTCTCCAAGGCACCGTAGTGATGGAGTCACAAATGTATGAGTAAGTAGCTACATTCCTACCTATACAAAATACTGAATTACTTTCAACACTCTATAACTACGATACAAACATAAGCTGACCCAAACCACTCAAGAATAACTCTACTGGCCACTGGGTGAAAGGTACCCATTGTAGTGTCAACTCCAGCCGAGATATACAACCATGTAAATATAACAAATATAATATAAATCGCTAGAGATACGGTATAGCGATATAGAAGTACTTTCGCGCCGACGTATCTGCTGTACTTATGTTATTGCACCTATTATTGTTGGACTCCATAATGGTATGAAAATTAAAAACTTTAAGTTGCCATTGTATTGTCGCCAATGCTTTGTTTAGAAGAGCAATAAGGTAAGAGCTACAGAGTAAGAGGATCCACCGCGAACGAAGCTACGATAAGGTCCAATTGCTCGAATTTAAGGCTCGGTTGCTGGAAAGTAACTTATTTTTTTCATAAATAATTAAAGTTTTGAGCGTTGTAAGAAAATAAAGCTGGCCTAAAACAAATTAATGTGTAAAAGTGGAAAATCAGTTTATTTTATAGCATTTATTTCTCTTATAAACTTAGCATTTTGATTTTGACGAGTAATTTAACTGCTACTATACTTTCAGCATTGGCGTAAACTAGATTCGATATTTTTTCACGTTTAAGTTTTATGATTGTAAATTATTGATGATCCTATATCTAATAGGATTTATTTATTTAATCAAACAAAAATCTACAGCACTACAAAATAATAACAATAAAAAACAGTCAAGATTTCACAAATATTACCAAAATAAATTTATATATCTAAGCCTGACAATGAAAGAAAGCAAAACAATACTTTGGCACGCTTAGGATTTCTTTACAGGTATATGTAAAGATATTGATATTGTGCAGAGTTAAAAGTGGTTATAAATGTGATTACATTCAAAATTAAACAGATGTTAAATCATCAACTATAGTGCCTCGGAGAGCACGTTAAGCTGTCGGTCCCGATTTAACTATACCAACTTCTGAAATTGTTTATAGATGGGTTATTGAGTCTATTCAAAACATCGCGACGAGCTAGCCACTTGTTCGGTGTAGACTCATACCATCGACTACGACGAGGTAGGATTGAAACCCCTCCGCTGGGTACCCTGGGGCCGTCAAGGCGGTCTCGGGCGCCGTAAGGCACCCGTGAAGATATATATATATATATATATATTAAATCATCAAATGCGCGACCTGAACAGTTATCTGAAATTTTCTGCTTAATTCAATTTTTATATTTATTTCCTAAAGTTATCTGAAATTTTCTGCTCAATTCAATTTCTTTATTTTTAGTTTTACATAATATTAAAGAAAAAGATAAATGAAATCGTTTAAGTAATTATCGATTTATCCAAGACCTCGGAAAACGAGTGTTCTTGATATGTAAAGATCCCAAATGTTACGCCTATTTAAACAAAAAATCAGCATTGCCATACAAATAGGAAATGCTGCTAACGTATTAGGTACTCTACCAAGTGGCTCCTCATACAGTGATTTTTTTTCATTAATTTAATTTTTAATTTTTTTAGGTTTATTAATTTTGTATCCGAAGGTCGTGGGTTCGATTGCCACCCATGGTAAAAAAATATTAGTAGGTACGTTTTTCTGTCAGTTTGTCATAGTCTCGGTGTTTATAAAATATAATATGTATTATATCGTTGTTTCTGTACAAGCTTAGAGCTAAGTTTGTAATCAGGGAAAAATGTGTGTAGTGTCCTTCATAAATTAATTAAAACTGTATATAAAATGAAACATCCTCTAAAATAAATTAAAGCATGGTAAAAGTCAATTTTAGCAAACATAGCTGGTTTTTGCTATGACGTTTATATATCTTGTTTTTATTATAAACTTTGGTTCACACACTGGTATGTAGGTACCAAAGATTTTAATAATAAAAAATCTCACATGTATGACACAACTCCACTGTAAGTTATAAAATTGTTTATAAGTCCTTACAAACACCTATGACGAGTTTGCCACTTATTCAGTATAGACTCAGCATAACATCGGCTACGACGACATGGGATTAGGAATCCTGCTGGGTACCCTAAGGCCGCGTCTAGTCTAGGAGGTCTCGAGCCCCGTAACTGCCCGTAAGGCACTCATTATAAAGTACTGCTAATATTTAACTCACCATTATTAGAAAGCAGCTGAAAATTCTCCAGCCGTTGCTGCGCGTTTCCTGAAAATAATCATATAAACTGATAATCAACAGAAGAGTTTAAGAACTGCTGTCCTAAAGTACAGTGAAACTTTGAAAACTGTAATATAGCTAAAAAATAAATAGTAGATCAATTTGTATGATTATTTTGTCTGTTTGTCTATCTCTAAACTTGATAAAAGTTATTTAGTATTTAGATAAATATTTTTTTTAGTGTTAAACTTTCGTACTAAATTTTTCTAATCTTTAAAAAACTACTACTACTATAAATCTGAGAATAGGTCTTTTTAACACATCTAGTAAGTGTTATTGTCCTTTGACCCTGATTTAATTAATAATTGAATCTTACTTTGAAAACAGGCATAATTAGTACAAAGCTATCCACTGTACCACCTCAAACGATCCACCAGTAGCTTTACCACAAGTTTTTGCAAACTGTTTCTACTATAATCGCTAGTAACTATAACCAATAGAATCGCTATATTTTTCAAATAAACCTCTCTTATTGGTTGATTCCTATCTATAGTTACTAGCGACTTTAGTAAAAATTGTTTGCAAAATCTTGTGGTAGAGACTGCAGATCTCATGTAATAAATTACTTTAATCGTGTCTTTCGTGTCTACGAAATGTGTCAAATTAAATGAATATGATGCTGATATTCATTTCATTTGACACATTTCGTAGTCTGTTAACTGATTACACAAAATAAATGTGTCAATAGATAGCGACTACGAAATTATTATGACTCGAATTAACTTAAAGAAATTAATTTGCCTAAATACGTAACAATCGATCTAAGCTGTCTATTTTTAATTCTACAAATTTAAAGTACCTATCGCAACATTCCCAAGAAAATAGTTCAATAATTTTACCATAAATTTTACTATAGCCGTAACTATAGTTAGGGGATCAAACAGTAATACAGGTTTATTTCAAAAATAAGCGGTTTCAATTTATTTAAGGACAATCAATGGTCGGTTCCTTAAAATTATCTAATACAAATTTGAGGCAAATGTTCTACTTTTAGGAGCCCTAACATGTACAATTAACGTGGATAACAAAATATACCTTAAAAAACAGTAGGTCTGTAATAAAATAATTTACACCATGTTTACTTTTACACCTTGACTGTACACAAAATTGCTAAAAATTTAAACTAGAATACAAAAAAAAAACACAAAACAATACTATTGATCGATTCCTAACTATAGTTACTAGCAACTATAGTAAACACATTAACAAAAACTATAGTAAAGCTACAGAAGACTCATATGTAGTCGTAAGTAGTAAAAGCCCCCTGTCATGTTTGTCAATCAGTAACCGAAACCGAAGGTTGTGATTTTATGAGAAACGGGGTATAACTAATTACGATATTTACATTGACAGTAATTATTTAGAAACTATAACAACTCCCTAGCTACAACTCACCTCGTGTTAGCAATTCCAGCAGCTTGCTCGAAAAGTGAAACTCGCTTTTGAATATATCCATAGTTACGCACATGTATATATAATATTAAGTAAGAAATAACTAATAATAACACACAAAAACACAGAACCAACACTTTAAAAAAAGGTTAGAAAACAATAACACCGAACTGAATGCTCATAAATTGAAATTATGAACGTATTTTAAAACCGCGGGCGAGGACGTTCGTCGCGAGCAGTTTAATTGTGTCGCGCGCTGTCCCGATTCATTAGTCAGTGCATTGTTGATCCAGGGACGGATTTACTATCAGAACATAATTTATAACAACGATAATAATAATAATTATACCACATAAGTCCTTATAAGGCAATAACGAAACCAAAAAATACTAGTCCACTGGAAAGCTTATATTTGCTGTAAAACTTTAGAGAAAAGAAACTGGAGTGGCACGGAGAACACGAGCTGCTTGTCAATAGCATATCACCTGGAGAGGCTTGGGATGTGAATACTTTATAATATTTACTACCCTTTGGTTATAAGTGGGATTTTTTACCTTCAATATGCGACACATCTACTGAGTTAGTGGAAATGAAGGGTGCTATTTCCACTTCATCGTTGCGGCTGCGTGAAAGAGGGTGTACAATAAAAGTCCTATTTATTTCCCAAATATCCTCGTTCTTCTTAATTCTTGTGTTAACGAATTTGTACAGTTAAATATTTATTTTAAATTAAATATTTACTACAAATTAAATTTAATATTTATTTATTAGGTAACAAATATGCTTAAAACTAAGTAACTTTTGGGTCTACATAAAATACCTTTGCTAGTAGATCCCGCTCTTTTATTTTTTTAAATATGAGTGTAATGTCATCGCATTAAATCTATACATTTTACGTCTTGGTTACAGAAACTTCTCATTAATTATATTTGCATCAAACGTTTATTTGTATTTTTTTATATTCTGAGTCTACACCGAACAAGTGACTAGCCCGCTGAGGTTTGAAGAGATTCAATAACCCATACATAAACAGTTTTACAAGTTGGTATAGTGAAACTGCAACCGATAGCTGTGTGTTCTCCGAGGCACTATAGTGGTGTAGTCAAACTTATGTACATATTTTTTATTACTAAAAAATCATTGGCACATACCGGGATACTCGTGACCTAAAAACTAAAGTATGTCTAAGGTCTAACCAATTACTTAACAAGCATAACTCATTTATTTTTATAATACTTAAATATTTTTCATAAAAAATATTGTGTAGAGTCCGCCCCATGCCTATCCTGACACGAGGTCAGGGTTACCGCTGCTCGTCTTTTGACCCGGTTACTCTATCGCCCTCTATCACACGAAAACCCACTATAACCATCTTGCTCGCACAGGCCACGACACTTTACTTGACATCTAACCCTTCACGTCATTGTCATCGACATCCCTCTCTTTAACACAAAGAATCGTATATACCTGTTTCGCTCCAACAGGTTATGACATATCGGCCACCTTTTGACCTAAACGTCGGCGTTGTGGCTGTCTCTTTCTTAACTTAACAATCGGCAATGTATGCGTCCTTGTCTGTGGGGTCGCGACCCTTACAGACTAGCCGGTTGAATAGATTAGGTGTTTTTGTAGAGACATGGCTTCAATATTCATTGATAG
Organism: Monopis laevigella; assembly: GCA_947458855.1. Lineage (NCBI taxonomy): Eukaryota > Metazoa > Arthropoda > Insecta > Lepidoptera > Tineidae > Monopis > Monopis laevigella. The sequence goes on along the minus strand of OX381580.1, from coordinate 15,199,744 downwards.
TGAGGTTCATTGGCATTTCGTAATGTTTTAGAATGTTATTTTATTATTTTTGTTTTTTTTGTGCATGTGATGATAAATTGTGGTACAAAGGTTACGAATGGAGTCTTACAATGTTATATTGGGTGCGCAGGGTGCTCCCACTATGCCGGCTTGGTATTACATTTTACTTATATTGAAAAAAAAATACATAAGGCTTAATCTACTTGTCCAACGGCCTAGTTACCTATGACCAATGTGTTTTAGTAAATCAAATTTATATTCTCAAACCACAAACTCATTATAATCTAACAATAAAACTTATTTTGAATATTCAAAAACCGTCAAGTGACCTAGTCATGTTTCGGTTTTAGTCTATGGATTCACCGGTTTTCAGGAGACTATTGCATCGATTTCTTGTCGAGGTGGTAGTTCCCTTTTAGGGTGGCTATGAAACGGGCAGTTAATTTGACGACCTTCATAATGAAAACTCGTTTCGCAATCCGATCATTTAACCAGCATAGTGGGAGTGATCAATGCTGTTAAATAACAACGTATTGATCGACCCCAGTCCGGGATTTTATAGGTCTGCTTACCACCAGGGAGAACCAAAGTCACATGGCGTGCAGCAGTAAAAAAAATATTAAATTTAGGTGTTATTCTTAACCCATCCACAACTCATAACTCTGCATCATAAGGTTATTTATTTCTATACCGTTAGTAGTTAAGTAGATAATAATTTGTGTCCATTGAAGCGAATCCATTTATTATTCGTATATTAGTGTTATTTTTGTTCCGTCTTATAATGGATTGTATCGCCTCAGGACAATATCAGTGTTGCCTTTAGAACCTAGGCACTACCTAGCTAGACCTACTCGAACCTACTTATAGTGAATATATATGAATTGCTTTATATATTATATGTTTCTGCTATGTGGCCTTTTTTAGATGTTCGAGTTATTTTAGTATAACACATAATGCACTGTTGGAAATGTTTAAAGTGTCCAAAAGATAACTTTGTAAATAAAAGAGATATCGAAAATTAATAAATGTAATATTGAAAGTAAATTACAACAGTTTTTTTTTAATACACATATACATATCTAAAATGTTTTTTCTCATTCCTCCCATCCCATCTATACCTTATTTTTTTCAAACTAAACTTTATTATTTTACCTACTAAAATTAAGCAAGAACAATTAATATGTTGTCTATTCATATTTTATTTAGGTTTTATAGAATTTAAATTAAATTGTGCTACATACAATAATAACATATATATGATGGATGCCTTACAGTATATAAGTAAAGCACGTAATGGTATTTAATATTTTTTATATAGAAATAATTTGACTATATTTATAAATGGTAAATTACGTATTTGCTAACTAATTCGATGGCGGCGTTCTTTGGGAAACGACTTTTCGTATATTTTTACTTCATAAAGGCATAGGATTATAGTTAAAGAATAAATGACAAATTAAGTATCCCCTATAGAACACTGATTTTACTATGAATATATCATGAAGGTAAAAACCGTGCCGGTCCGCGCGCCGCTTTTTTTTAGCTTCATGGAATATATGAATGAAAAAACTTATATCACTACCACAATAAAAGACAGAGTGCTATGCAAATATATAATATATAAATATCATTTAAGAACACATGAAATAATTATTAAATATATTTAAAGACTATCTCTCTCTGTTGACACTATCTCTGTGAAAATTTATGAAATTGTGTACTCAAAAAACTTTAAAATACATATTTGTGGAAAGATAATAATAATAAATCTATGCACCTATAAATGGACGTTTGTATTCCTGGTTCCTATTGTTATTTTTAATATATGTTTATTTTAATAAAATAATTTACGTATGACCTACTGTAAAATGAACGCTGATATTTATTGAATCTGACAACACTAAGTTTGGAAAACTATAAAAGAACCATCAAACTTGTCGCTCTCTCTCTTCTTGAAATCCTTTCTACTAAACGTATGTATTGTGCAATATTGTCTTGAACTTATTAATAAAACTGTATTGTGCTCCTGAATTCTGCATTTTATTAACATCCATATCGACCTGCTTCTACGACTATGCTAGTTTTCGCTGTGTTACAAAAAACCTGTAATAACGGCTCCTTAATATAAGCATATATAAATTAATATATAAAATAAATAAACTAGGTATATACGAGGGCTATCCAGAAAGTAGATTACGTTTTCGTCTGTTTCCGCTAGGGGCGGGGCTAGCGCGGCCATCTTGGGGTCAGAGCGTTGCGCAGCTCAGTCGGCATCTAGCCGTGCTAGTGAGAGGTTCGTGTTGTGCTCCGTTCAGATACTGTGACGGTTTGAAATGTCTGCGTTAATTGAAAATCCCGCGAGGTGCGTGCAGTAATAAGGTTTCTGACTGCAAAAAACTGTAAACCGATAGAAATCTATCGGCAGCTTTGTGAAGTGTATGGGGACAACATTATCACTGAAGGTGGAGTGCGTCAGTGGGTCATCAGATTTAAAAATGGCCGAACCAATGTTCACGACGAAGATCGAAGAAGACCCAGCATAGTGACTGCCGAACTTGTCGAAAAAGTCGATGCTAAAGTCCGTGAAAATCGAAGGTTCACAATAACGGAACTTTCTTTGAGTTTTCCACAAATTTCGCGAAGTTTGTTGTACGAAATCATGAATCAAAAAAAGAGGTAACGAAGTGGTTGAAGGCACAGGCGGCCGAATTTTTCGACGAAGGAATTTCCAAGCTCGTACATCGCTACGATAAATGCCTTAATTTGAATGGTGACTATGTCGAAAAGTAGTATTTGAGTGTGGCTTTCATCTGTATATAATAAAATTTGTTTCCTATACTTTGTTTATTTTTTATTCCAAAACGTAATCTACTTTCTGGATAGCCCTCGTATTTAAATACTTACACGCACAATAAGTTATTGACTCCTCTACACAGACCAATAATAATAACAATGTTATTATAATAATAAATATAATAGAGTAAAAATAAATATAACAATATAATTTACGTCTTTAAAGCAATACAGTGGCAAGTGCAATTAGTTATTTGCACAGTTAGAGTACCGTACAACATTAAAATGTATTATAATGTCGAATATATTATTTGTAGTTTCTGTAATAAAGGAAGATTATTGTATATAATATAGTTATATTGTACACAATTTGGGTTATTCTAATATAACTTAATTTTTCAGTGCGATCGTTTATAATTTCTGATATTATAAAAAAAACAAGTATTTTTTTTTTAAATAAGCTATTTTTGTAATTTAAATTATAAAAATCATGTTTTAAAATTTATTATTTTACCATATTTTAGCTTTCTCGTTTATAGAACCAGAGAGCAAGTGACACTTGCTCTCGATATAATTGATTTGAGAAGAACGCTATAATAGAGAAAATCATTATTTTGACAATCTAACGCTCACGTTACGAGCTTACTCGTAAGAAATAACTGAATGTTAAGAAAACAGAATGTGTACGTGTACAGTATGTGTGTGAGTGTGTGGGCCCTAATTCTGGCGCTGTTGGCTACTGTCGACCTACGTATCGGTTATGATATATTCGAGTAAAAAGTGACAGATCTCCTTAGAAAACTATAAGTTTTGTTCGAATGTATCGAGTGGACATGCATGTCGAAAGCGCGACAATTGCTCCTATACTAAAAGCAATCGTGGCGCAAATAATTAATCTTGGCCATAGGGCGCCATTGATAGTGTAATAAAACTGCTTGGAACATCAATTTTTATTGTCAAAAGTATTTCATCATGGTTATGTTGCTACCGTACTAGTGGTGTATATTTTTTTTTACTTTTGCTGGTGGCAAAAGAAAAAAAATGTTCTTGAACTTACGCGTAAGATTCCATTGCTTTTAGTTTTAAATTAGACGCGCAGAACCCAAAAAGTGACAGTGCCTATACATTTCAAGTAAACCGCAACATAAAATTAAAGCATCACATCTATATCCATACTAATTTCCTTCACAGAGGCGGCCATCACCAGAGTTTCCTACATACGGCGAAGTAGAAAGCTAGTAGTCGGGCGGTCGGCGCGTGCGCACCGTTTTTGCACCAATGAATATTTATCGCCCGCGGTACGCCATTAGTGCTACCGAGGTCCCTCTATAGCGGTACTAGGATTGCTCGTTGGCCACGCTTCCCGTGTTTGCAGTCAAGTCTAGAAAATGCCCGATGGCTGTTTTGAGGAAAAAAAACGGTACTCCATTTTCCACCGTGGAAATGTAAATACATTGCATGTAGATTAACTTTAGGTTACCGTTTCGCATAATATTGCATTAATTTGTTATGAAGCAATTATTTGAAAGGAAAGAAAGTACAAATTGAATTTAAAAATAATATTTTTTCAGAAAAAGGCAGTTGGTTGTTGAAGAATTACATTAATTTGTTACATTAGCCACAGAAGAAATAATAGTACAAGAACTTTAGCGTCAAACTAAAGTAATGCAAATTCGTCTTTGTCGCTGACCATTTCATACCCGAATTATTTAGGTATAGTGGGAACGACTAATGCTGTTAAACATTAATAGGTCATCCTTTTAGGTCTGCCGTGTTCAAATAATAAATAAAGTGAAAATTATACGTTCTATTACTATTGCTCTTAGAAGAGGCAAAAAATTAAAAGCTTATCTGTTGTATTTTTATAAGTAGAGTTTATAAGTTTTTAGGAGTAGGTTGTGTGTGAGCTTATTGCTTCCTTGGTATTCAGAGGTCGTGAGTCCCACTCACGTACACACCACTCAAATACCATCACGGGTGCCTATTTGGCTCCCGAGAACCGTTTAAACGGCCTCAGGATACCCAGCGGAGGGATTAACCCGTCCTCATTTCGCCGATGGTATTCGGTGGAAACACCTAACAAGTGGCGAGCTTATTGCGGTGTTTATGATGAAATTGCCTCGTTGTATAAAGCGGTCACCCATCCCTGGCCGGCCTTGTTGTCATCTGCTTAACCTTGTTATCAGTTGCGCAGTGACTTAACCACTAGGCTGGGGCCGATTATATTTATAAAATATTATATTATGTTGTATTAGATTTGACTGGTAGAGAATGACTAGCGCCTTTGTATTTTGTATGTAATAAAGATAAATAAATATGTAATATCATTGTTTCTGGTACACATAGTACAAGCCCAGATCTTAGTGTGTAACCAGGGCAATATGTGTAATTGTATCTACTTGTAATTGACTTTCTTTTACTACTAAATTTTAAAAAAATATATATAATTAGAAATTTTATTTATAATAAAATAGGATGCATTATTTATTGACAGTTTTTATAAAGCAAGCAATACATTAGTACTTTTCTACCAGCGAACCTTTAGAAGAGGAATATGTATACCATTTATAAACATCATCAATATTCATTGTTTTTTCATACAAAATTATTATTTGCTTCGCCACTTTTTCAACTAGACATCCAAAACAAACTGCAGTAATATTCCCAACTGCACTGCAATTATTATCCACCGCGTAGCCAATGCAACAGTGTTCGCCACTACTCTTTGTATGCAGTAGCTAAACACCTGTCAAGTGGCGAAACATTCAAACTCATATCCTACTCCTCAAAGAATAAAGTCCCAAGTAGCTTGGATACTTTTTCGAGAATGTATAACTGTGTGTGTTGTTGTGAATGATGACCATCGGAAGTGGACAAATGTAGTCCCGTCAGCAGTGGACGTTTAACTTAATGAGTGCCATGGACCTTGAGATGGATTTCAAAGTAATGTTTGGTTATAAGTGCGTAATCGCTACCGGTTAGACGCTGGCAATGGTCAACTTTGTCTGAAGGATTGATTTCTCTAGCTTCTTAGAGCTAGCTGCTAATTGCTCTTTAAAGTCTTATGGGTGTTTTTTTAATAGCCTTGGTATTTTTTTTTTTTTTGATTTACGTAAGTTTTAATAGTCACGTGCATTTTCCGACAAAAATATTATAATTCTGCGACAAACAATAGTAGAGCAATACTGGAAGTGCAAAAGCTCATTTTGTATAGAGAACGCAGACTAGACGATTGAAAATGCAGTGGCCTTAACGGGCCTGTAGTTGACTTGACGCCCATACAAACGTACTTCCATTAATACAAATTGATTGTTAGTACTATTATTTCTTCTGTGCTGTCGAAGTTCAATTATTTTTTCATGTTCGTAATTGTACGAAAAAATATTTCTGTTGGGGTAAATAAATATTTTTGTATTATATTATATTTTTGTATTTTTTTTGGTTTCGAAAAAAATAAAAATGATAGAAAGATTAATAAATACAATGACCGAAATATATAATATTTCAATTCTGTGACAAACAAAAATTGAGTATTACTGGAAGTGCGAAAGCTCATTTTGTAAGAAAACGCGGAGTTCGCGATTACAAATGCAGTTTCCTTAAGCTGTTGGTACCACTTGCATCACTATCTAAACAAAAACCGCGATGATCTTACCACTTTGTCTGTGTAGACTCAGAATACCATCGGCTACGACGAGGTGAGAATAAAACCCTTCCTCAGCAACTCTTAAATCGTCTATGCGGTCTCAGTATAAAGTTTAATAATATAGTTATATATTTTGTAGATCTATGTTTGTTGCAACAAGCTATACAACACCCCCACAGTTCGGTTTGAATGTTATCAAGAATAGATAAAAACACAGTTATTTTATTATGAAATAATGAACCAATATAACGTAGATGGGGCCAAGGTCCTAACCCCTGGCTGCGAGGTCAGCAAGGCATCCGCAAGCCCTGAACCCATTCGATACTAGGTATCTATATAATTTTCCATATAGTTTGTGTTTTTTTATATAATATACTTGAAGAAAATTATTCTCTTGATATGCAGTTCGCACCTTATAAATGAAGACTATAAAATACTTTGTTGATTGAGCAAATAGAAAAACAAAAGTCTAACCAATACAATTCTTCAACAATGAAAGAGCCGATAATAAAATGTTAACTCTATAAACTCTACAAAAGCTTGGATCAAGTTCTATGATATTATATTCTTTTTCAAAAGTTTTATTAAGAGCCAAATAAATACCAATAAAATATAATACAATAAGACAACAAATAAACAAGACAAAAGTAATAGAAACAAGTAAAGTCAGGAGACTGGTTAAATTTATTGAAAAACTGTCAATAGTGTAACTGAAACTGATTCCTAGAAATCACGTCATGACTAGTAAAACATCCTGGAAAATGAAGACTATAAAATACAGCTGATTGAGCAAATAGAAAAACAAAAATCTAACCAATATACATTTCTTCTACAATAATAAAACAAACATACCTAAGGACCACAACATCAAGTCGAACAAATATTTTGATCTCACAAACGAAATTACTAGAAACGGATTTAAAACTCAACTTTAAGCAGTGGAAGTTGGAGCAAGAGAAATTCCAGCAAAGTCTTTGCACCGTCTATTGAAGGATCTTGGCCTTCCGAGAACAGCCGTCGGAACTTTTATGGAGCGTGTTTCCAGGATGGCGCTAACAGGATCATATAATATTTGGTTGAGTAGAGAGGGTAGTGAACACAGTGCAGGTGAGAGTTCAAAAGGCCTTTAAACCTACTTCGCGGTCTCAAGTCCGGGAACGCTGCAGTTCATTCCCCTGCCTTTCAACCACGCGATGGACCCGGCACCCGCACGGTGAATCCATGGTTTGCTAAGAACATTATCTCTCTCTCTCTCAATACCATCACATACCAATAAATATCATCCGTTTAAACGGCCTCAGGGTACCCAGTGGACGGGTTAACCCGTCCTCATTTCGCCGATGTGAACACCTAACAAGTAGCGAGCTTGATGCGATGTTTATGATGAACTAACCTCGTTGTATAAAGCGGTCACCCATCCAAGGCCCGGCCTTGTTGTCATCTGCTTAACTTTGTTATCAGTTGCACAGTGACTTAACCACTAAGGGTGGGGCCGCTTTTTTTACAATTACCGCTTTCTTCTACAATGAAAGAACCGATAACAATAAGTTAAATTTATAAACTCTACAAATGCTTGGGTCTAGTAAAGAGTCTTATTGGATCATATAATAAGTTTGTATTTACCTGATGGTAAGCAAACCTACATGAATGGAGAATATTAATTATCGGTAATACGAGTATATTGTTAAAAATAAATACTAATTTCCAAAAGTTTTTTTTTAATTTATTTTTTTATATGTAGGACAATTTTCACATATTGCTCTGGTCACAAACTAAGCTCTAGGCTTGTACTATGTGTACCAGAAGCAACGATATAATACATATTATATTTTTAAACACCCAGACCATGACAAACTGTACAGAAAAAACGTACTAATATTTTTTGCCATGGGTGGGAATCGAACCCACGACCTCCGGATACAACGCCAAAGGCGCAACCACTAGTCTACGGAGGCTGTAGTATTGTATTAAGTTTAATATTGATTGAAAAAATATAATTTCCCAATAATATTTTTCTCACCCATAGTGTTATTAATAGTAGGCCATTTTTTTGTATAATAAATATAATAATATGTACCTACTAGATTTATAAATAATATACATTTTTTATGATTTTAAATAACTTGAATATTGCTCTTACGGTACCGGCGTAGAAACGAATATCCTAACAAATAAATGTATTTTATTTTATTCCCAAAAGTTCGCGAATTTACCCCACTCCGCCTTGTATTCAAGTATTTTGCCGCTATCTATACGTACTGGCAAATCCTTCACTAACAATGAACCAGTAGTAGAGCCACTCTGTTCATATTCCGTGAAGTGTTATTACTTTATTATACCACTTGATATTGCCGTAACCTTTATAAAACCATATGCGCACTGACCGCAACTGAAGCGCGCAAATATGAATTTCTAATGAGGTCATTATTTGCGCGTTCAGTGTTATAGTTAACTCGGACGCACTGCTTCTTCACCATAGAAATCCTTTCAAGGTAGAACGACAAAATAGACATAAAATGCGTGATGTTACCGTGATACATAGAAGGTGCCTAACATGCATAGGTACTCACGCAATATCTGTCTATTTTTTTTATTTTATTGGAGCACTGCATGTGGCTTTGTATCTACATGATGGTAAATAGTCCTAAATCCATGAATGGGGTCGATCAATACACTGTTGTAAAACAACTTTGATCACTACCATTATGACGGCTAAATGATGCGGTTATGAAATAGACGGCGACAAAGACGAATTTGCATTACGAATATATCGTCGCGGTTTTATCAACAAATCAACCGCCCGTTTCGTGAAACCCTAAAATGAGACTACCACCTCGACATGAAATCAATTACCTAGGCCTAGATGGTTGGCGCGCCAAACTTAATCCAGCATTAAAAACATGAACACCTTTTCCCTAACTTAAACGAAACTTATAATAGACCAGCAAACTTAAGACCAAAACCAAGATTAATGCTACCAACTAAAACTTTAAAAATATTTGATACAAGCCCATATATAATGACCCTAAAAATTTATAATAAAATCCCTGTAAATATACGAAATGAACAATTATTCAAAACATTTAAAACCAAATTATCTAATTACTTAAAAGAAAAAGCATATTACACGTTGCAGGAGTTTTTACAATAGTTTTTACAATAGATATACATATATAGGTATATATACCTTTTTTGATTTATGATGTATAAATTTGATTGATAACAAAATATTATAATAAATTTTGATTGAATATTGTAATAATTAAAATTAAATTTAATGAAATGTAATAATTAATTAATGAAATAACGCTATGATTTACCTAACTAATTTATATGTACACAATTAAGTTATTTTGCAGTGCCCTAGCAGGGTTCATATTGTAAACTATTATATTACTACTAACCACAATATGAGGCAATAAAGAATTTGTATTTGTATTTGTAAATTGCTTGACATTTTATATACGATAGTAGACATATAGATGAAAACTTACACAACCTATTAATTAGGATGAGTCAGTAAGAGATCCGCTAAATGAGGTATCATGACACGATGGTCAGACAAAAAATTATGCACGCATCATTCCTAGTTGAGACGATTCAGTTCGTCTCTCTATTTATTTATTCTTCTACCTTCACACTTCAGCGCTGTACAGAAACAATTTGCATTTAGTTATCTTATTAATATAGCACAAATGCTGATTATTGAATAATATTCATTTAATTAGCATGAAAATTATTTATTTTATTGTTACAATTAATCTTTATTATCATAAAGTTAGTTAACTATTCATGATTTTACTAACATAAATCCTACTTGTATGACACGCAGATTGATTTTGTATGTAGACTTGAATATTGATTATTAACAATATACGTGGTGGCCGAGTTGATTAGACCTTGGACTTAAAAACACTAAGGTCCCTGGTTCGAATCCCGATGTGTACCAATGAGTTTTTAATAAAAAAATTTAGCCACTTGTTCGATGTAGACTCATACCATCTGCTACGACGAGGTGGTTTTAAAAACCCCTCCGCTATACCCTGGGGCCGTCTAGCCAGTCTCAGTCGCCTTATGTAATATTAATGCTAATCTGTAAATAATTAAATTTATTACATAGATTTAATATTTTTAATTTTCAATTAAGTATAATTTTACTGTAAATAGGTATACACTTTATTATTTAATTAGAGGAATAAATTACAACGAATCTTGCATAAAGAAATAATTATTTAACTAAAGGAAAATACGTAAACACCTTATTTAAAATTAATATTCTTATAATTACTGTAGATTTTTTTACCATGTCATAGAATTTACAATACACAGATACAACACGAGCATACTTAAGTAAATACGCTTGTAGTAAGTACAGTTTTTATGCTCTATCTCCCCTTGGCGCGTGCGAGCAATTTATCCGCCAACTTTCGGAAGTACATTAAAGTCATAAGTGCTTATTGTAGAGCGGTAATCAACTTTTTGCGGTCGGATAACATCCGTAGTAATGAAGAAAATACATTATGCATTTCTCGAGCTTGTTGCTACAATTAATAACTTTTTATAACAAAATTATTGATGGAGTATTTTTGTTGGAATATATAAAGATAATAGTTCAATCATTATCTTATGATCACATTACATGTTGTGTATAAAATATTTATTGCTTAGCCTGATTCAGCATAAATACAGCACCCTTATTATAAAATGAAACTTTGGCATACGAGTGTAGCAATCAACATATCTCGTAATCTGACCTGGTGGGCAATTCTCGCGCTTTCGACATTCATCTCGATTCGACATTTTTGAACGAAAAATTGCATATTATGTCATTTTTCGTTCAAAAATGTCGAATCGAGATGAATGTCGAAAGCGCGAGAATTGCCTACCTGTCTCTGATATATTTCAGATATATAGGAGATATCAAATTAGAAAAAAAGACAAATGAGATCTGTTAAAGTTATATTAATTTAGCTAGTACCCGCAACTTCGTAAGAGTGTCTATTTAAAAACAAAATAAAGCTATTTATTTGCTTTTTTTTGTACCTACTTTTACTAAGGTGAATTAAACATGTTAACCATGGCTAGCCCGCGTATACCCCTTTATTATAATTTTTTTATTCCATCTATTGGAAAAGGACGACTTGGTTCGCCTTTAAGTGCACCCAAAGGTGGTGTTTTCTATAAGAATCTTTTAGCGGACAGTAATGAGTTCTTAATCCTCTTTATAAGTGCGCCGCAATTATCGTTGCCGCGCACTTTTTGAATATGGAACATCTTGGTGTTCAGCGCCAAAAAAATCGAACGCAAATATTGTTTGAATAAAGACTGGCTGGTACGACGGCCCATAGTCGCAACGCCCGCCCCACCGGCTGAATAAAAAAAAAGATTTAAAATTAAAAACGCGCGAACTAGCATTGTCGTGAATTTTCACGGATTGTTAGAAAGGAGTACGGTCATTCTAGACCCAATCGTAAAACCTTAGCGTTCACATGCTTAATAATAGATAATTTAAGCATTATTTTCCAGTATTCAAAATAATTTTAGAAGTTGGAAAAAAAAGTTCTGACAACTTGATTGTTCTGGATTGAGATTTAACAAAATAAAGAAAGATTTCACATTATTTTGAAAGAAAAAGAAAAGGCCGTATAGTATTGAATGCCCTTTGTCCAATTATTGCATGAATAGAATAAAAATATAAAGAAAATATTATAGCGATGATAGGTCGATGGACTTGCATCCAGTGCTATGTTAAAATAAATAATTTTAAAAAAGAGCGACGATATATCATCCACAGAATTGTATTTTTTTGTTCGCTTTTCTCAAATATAGAGAAGGCAAAGGTCTTTATGAACCATACAGCCTAGGTCAGATTATATAATATTATTTTGTCAATGCTGCAGCACAAGGAAACACTAATAATAATTTTGCGGATTAATAATTCGCGGGCCGAAATTGTTCGCTATACTAACCTAATAACTAGTCATAACATAACCTCAAATTGAAATTCAAATGAGAATAACTTTTTTCTCCCAACTTCTCGAACTTCGATGTAATTAACAATTTTATTATATGTATTTTCCTCTATCGAACTAGATAGGTTTTATTTTTGAACGCGGCTTCTAAGCCTAGGTCTGAAAATACATGGGCTATGACCGTTCTTCTTTATGGTTTTGTTTTGAAAACAATTTAGTTCTTACTCTATGTTTTATTAAATAATAATATTACAATAAAATATGAGGCGCCTTTTATTTTCTCATGGCGCAAAATTTATTTTTGGCTCGGGCGAGGTACTTTGAATCCCTCGCTACGCTCGGGATTCTACTCTAGAATCTTGAACGTAGCGAGGGATTCAAAAAAGCGCCATCGCCGTAAAAATATTTTTTTAACCCTTAATATAGGTACAATAAAACCCCAATTTATAGGTAGAAATTTTGGGTAGAATTTCATTGTATAAATTCGAAAATATTTAAAGCAGTTTTATGTTATTAAAATATATCGAACATTCCAGTAGTTTTTAAGTGATGGCACGACATTTTTTTAATTTATAAATTGAATATATGTATAGACTAGCTGATTCGCGCAACTTTGTCTGCGTAACTTTAACCAGCGTACACTCTCAAAGGGAATATTATTCTCCCATTTTTGCAACATTTTCCATTGTTACTCCACTCCTATTAGTCGTAGCGTGATGTTATGTAGCCTAGCCTTCTTCGATGAATAGGTTATTTAACACTAAAATATTTTTTCAATTCGAACCAGTAATTCCTGAGATTAGCGCGTTCAACTAAACAAACAAACAAACTCTTCAGTTTTATAATATTAGTATATAATTGTTCTTAAACAATATTAATCGAACCACTATGCTAATGACGAATGGCATTACGAGTATATTTTAATATGTTGCTGCGTTATCGTCAATTCAACTAACCAATTTCATAACCGCACCCTGAAAGGAGACTCGACAAGAAATCGAGGCAATAGACTCCTGAAAACCGGTAAACCTACAGACTAAAACCGAAAGATGACTAGACTAGGTCAGTTGAGGGTTTTTGCATCTGTATGGGCGGTGATAACGGTCGGTCGGCCTAACGAAGTTATAGAGACCTTCCTCCCATCTAGAAATGTAGTTCGAGCCGTAGTAGTTTTTGTAGTAGGTTCATGTTTCCATATCGTACGTAGGCATCCCTAATAACAGTGAAGTCAGGAAGTACGGTGCCTAAGTGGGGGTACCAAGGCTCACGTAAGCTGGTAGCCGTCACGGGTCGCAGACTGGAGCCTTATGGAGGCGTGCCTTCGTCGCCGTCAACCGTGATGTCTCCACTAACCGCCAGTTACACTATACTGACGGTTTCTCTCCTATTAGTTATTTGTTTCCATTGTTTTTGACGATTGTGTAAAAGCGGGATAATATTTAAATGCAAGACCGTCAAGTGACCTAGTTATGTTTTGGTTTCAGACAGTGGGATCACCGGTTTTCATGAGCCTACTGCATCGATTTCTTGTGACGCGGCATGTTAGAGTCTTTTGAGTATTCAGTTATGAACGGCAGTTGACGATGAAAATTCGTCTTTGGCGCCGTCAATTTTGTAACCGCATCATTTAGGTATAGTGGGAACATTCAATACTGAAAATAGTATATATATCATCACAGGTGCCTCACGGCGCCCGAGACCGCCTAGATGTACCCTGGGTACCCAGCGGAGGGGTTTTTTTTCAGGGTAAATAAATACGAACTGACGTGTCGTGCTCCAATAAACAAATATAAATATTATAAAGTTTTCTGATAAATTAACATATAATAGCTTAATACCATGAAGCTAAAAAACGCGCCCCGGCGCGCGGTTTTTACCTTCATGCTTAATACTATACCAAACTTAATATTTCTAGATATTACTGATGTTCTGTAGACACTGTTATGACAACCTCTTTTCCTATAAAATTAATTTAATGTTCCATGTAACTTTAATCTTTAAATAATATATTTTTTAATAGGAGTAGCTTCTTTATTATTTTATATAAAGAAGCCTCTACGCCTCTATTATGTAGTAATTCTTACAATTACCATAACGGACCTAAGAAAGGATGTGAACGATGATTTCATTGTCAATATAATTTCAACCAGTGAACCCACAGACTAAAACCGTAAAATGATTTTTTTTATATACATTGTTGCCTGAAGACGCCGAAAGGCGAAATATAGCAATTTATAATTTATATATGTGTTTTTATTTATGTATGTAATTATGTAACTTTTAAGTAACTACGTTTATATGGATAGATATGAGGCTCTACCATGGGTTCGCGCATTGTAGAAACGTAAAGTATACGTATACAAATACGTTACGTTGCTACAATGCGCAAACCCATGGTAGAGCCTCTGTAGTTTGACGTAACGTATTTAATAAAGGGTACAGTTTCCAAGGCATTTACTGAGGGCAGTCAGCATGAACGAGGGTAATGTCGCACGCCGGAAGTCTGCGCGTGAGATATGGACTACGAAGGGGGCGTCTGTTTACCTTGCTGCTTCCTCTAATACCAACTTATAACACTTGTGTTACTAGGTCTGGCTTACTTTTACTTGGTTGCTGTTAATTCAGGCCGACCCACCGTTTCGTTACCACCGTTAGAAATACAAAAATCGCCTAGTGACCTAGTCATGTTTTAGTCTGTGGGTTCACCGGTTAGAAACATATTGACAATGAAATCATCGTGCACATCCTTTCATAGGTCTGTTATGGTAGGTGTAGGAATTCCTACGTAATATAGGCGTAGACTTATTTTAAAAAAAAATCTTCTAAAGGTTAGCTGGTAGAAAATGCAAAAGGGACAATGTACAATTTTATTTTGTAATTTTGTGCAATAAAGTTTTTTTTTTAATCTTTGGCATTGAAATGATCGAACACTCACATCCTGTTACATATCAGTTACGGTAAGTGTAGGCATCACTACATAATATAACGGTAGAGACTTATATAAACAAGGAATTCTATCAAAATTAAAACCAGCGTTCACATCCTGTACAAGTCCGTAATGTGTTTGAGAAATATATATATAAAAGCTTAGAGACTTATTTAAACAAGTAATTCTTTTAGCTTAAAATTCAACGTTCACATCATGTCAAATATCAGTTCTCAAATAGTAAATCTAGGAATCATCACATCATTTATGGGTAGAGACTTATTTAAACAAATAATTATATTGGTAATGCAATCAACTTTCACACTCTTTTATAGAATAAGTATGTTATGCTAAGTATAAGGATCACCACATAATGTAAGGGTAAAGATTTATTTAAACAAGGAATTCTATTGGAACCAACGTTAACACCATGTTATAGGTATGTTTTGGTAAGTGTAGGAATCACCACATAATATAAGTGTAGAGACTTATTATAAATTTTATTGGCATTGGAATAAACGGTCGCATACTGTCATAGGTTAGCTGGTAGAAAATTCCTAAGGCATTAAGTTCGTCTATGTACAATTTTATTTTGTAATTTTGTGCATAAAGTATTTTAAATTTAAATAGGTCCGTTAAAATAAGTATTGGAGGCACTAAATAATAATAAGGATAGAGATGACCACATGACAGAATAAAAAAAAACCATTGAGATCATTGAAGTCTATGGTTAAGACTGGTTTCATGGAGTCAATGTGTCAATGGAGTCATCCAGTCATGTCATGAATCCAATAAGGTAAGTGAAGAAAATAAAGGTTAGCGTCTTGTCAACTTTTGCATTCAAAAAGCGTTTAAACTTAAGCACAGTCATAATTTATTCCTTAAACTATAAAAATGAATAGACCAATTTAATTCAATTTCAACAACATATCCATTACAGCATTTCTAGCCAACATGCGTATTAGGACTCATATTTTCCCGCCCAAAAGAACAAGATGGCGTCATGGGAGACTGCACCAGAGTAGTAGAATTGAAAGCCAGGGGACCATAAATCACGACATTCTCGTTTCGTTTAAATAATAATGTCCTATTGAGCCTGTTATTATTTAAAAGTACCTGCAACTGTGGTCGTTGAACAGAAGCAAGAGATTTGTCGATGATTATCGTTTGTCTTTTTAGAGACTGGAGTAGAGACATGTATGTATGTAGAGTATGTATTTATTTTCAATATTTAATTCTGACTTTATTAATTTTTGATGGTATTTAGTTTTGTGAATATTTTATTTTCCAATTTTCGTTTTATATGAAAAAAAACTTACTCTCTTTCTAATAGTAATGTAGCTTTTATTACAACCTAGTCCGAATTAAATAAGATAATTTCTTTATATTTTATTATGTTTGTATGCAATTACTAGTAAATGAAATTGTACAAATAAGAAATTATAACAACTAGACTTGAAAGATCAAAAATATAAACATTCTCAACCCAAATCAGCAATTTAGAAGTAAAAGTTTCAATTTATTTACAGATAAACCCATCCACGGCTGGAACGCTGACATGATGAATTTATTTACAGAGAATTTCACTATGAATCAAACTAACTTTGTCTATATAATAATATGTCGCAAATCGACTATCCTAAATATACAATTCAGAAGCCAAAGAGAAAATATTTGATCTGAAAAAAATAAGAACTACTAACCAAAAAATATCCTTAGACGAGAAATAAAATATCCACAACCAACTCCTCGTATTAAAAACCACTAATATGTGTAAGATAAATTTTAGCTTTAAAAGAAAAAAATAAACCAATTTTATGAAAATTATAAATGGAACTACAATAAGGGGTAATTGAAGTATTCAAGCTAAGTAGAGTGCATGGAACGTAGTGTTTGCTCATGTAATAACAGCGTGCGATATGTCCCTCCACTACATGCTTGAGAAATTCTCCAGGGCCGCAGTTCTCACGACTGGAAGACAGACATGGGTAATTCCATTTAAGTAGCTAACTAGGTGGGAGGAAGGCCTCTATGACTTCGCTAGGCCGACCGACCGGACTCGTTACCTCCGCCTATACAGATGCAAAAACCGTCAAGTGATATAGTCATATTTCGGTTTTAGTCTTCACCGGTTTTCTAGAGATTTCTTGTCGAGGTAGTAGTCTCCTTTCATGATGCGGTTATGAATCGGGTGGATTATTTGACGATAAATCAGCGAGAATATTAAAATATACTTATACTATTTGGTTTACAATATAAAGATGGGAAATTATACAAATTTTAGTTTGATTACTTTAGTACAAGTAACTGAGTTATACGGGGTTACATCTGCGATACATGGTTCCATGGGAAAAGTTGTTCTGTTTGATCAGTAGAAGCTGATATAAGCCCAACGTATAACCTTTCAAAGTCCCCATGGGGATTAGCATAACCACATTGATATAGTTTGACAGTCGATAAAACGAGAAGTTTATAAATAAACATTCATTAATAAAATCGATATGTATCGATTTTGTCAATTTATCGAGCCTATCGATGCTGTTGTGCTAAGGCCTGATGTATAGTACCATCACGGGTACCTTGGGCACATTTTTTTCTCCAACATTTCTTATGAAAAACGTATATAGAAATCGCAATTGCGAACGCAGTATCCTTAACGTGCTCTTAACTCGGCCAATACGAATATACTCGTAAAGTCGTAACTGAATTGTAGCATTAAATTAATTACCGCTGTCATAGATATGGCCTTTCTCTTATATTTTTTAGCAGAGAAAGGAACATCAAGTAAGTACTGCCGCTATAGTAAGCTTAGAAAATACGTATATAAGGATGATTTCTTAGTATTTCCGTCCGCTGCAGGATGTGGGAATAAGGTTATACTATAATAATTATAATTATAATATGTACGACAATTTACACATATTGCCTTGGTCACAAACTAAGCTCTAGGCTTGTACTATGTGTACCAGAAGCAACGATATAATACATATTATATATAAACACCCAGACCATGACAAACTGTACAGAAAAAACGTACTAATTAATATTTTTTTGCCATGGGTGGGAATCGAACCCACGACCTCCGGATACAACGCCTAAGGAGCAACCACTAGTCTACGGAGGTCTATATTCTGACATCTCTCTTTCTACATCTGCTATGAAGTCATAAGTACCCCGTATATTTTCATCCTAACTAGAGTTTTACCATAACGCCAAATATATCCTATAAACTACGTGTGTAATTATATGGGAGCACTTGGCATAGAAAAACAGACTACGGAATGTATTTATCTAAAACTTTATGGCACGAAATAAATACAAAACAAAGCCATGCGCTAAACATTCTCTATATCAATAAATCTTTTAGTTAAAAGGTGGTATAATAATAAAATTTCCCTGGTCACAAACTAAGCTCTAGGCTATGTGTATTAGAAACAATAAGAAGTGTCAAAACATGTAACGAGAGCAATCTGCCGACAAACTATTTATATAGTTTGGCAGAGAAATACTTGTACAATTCTGTTTTTTTTGTTGGTTAAATAAATAAAAAAAAATAAAAAAAGTAATACATATTCTATTTTAAAAACACCCAGCAGAAAAACGTACTTATATTGTTTTTTCATAAGCGGGAATCAAACCCATGACTTCTGGAAGCAACACCAAAGACGCAAACACTTGTCCACATAATAAATATATTACTTATGAAATGGGCAGGTTCAGAGACGTATTTGTATTACAAGTTTACTATCCTGTTTATAGATGAGTCTATAAAAACACCGCGACGAGCTGACCACTTGTTCGGTGTAGACTAAGATCATTTTTGCTGTATGGTAATCAAGTCTAGGTCGGCCGTCGGGCTAGCGAAGTTCTCTCACCTAATGAAAAGTGATTTATAGGCCCGACGAAAAGTGTGTTCATTCAGAATGGTTAGCTCATTGATCAGTCATACTTTGTGAACACAAAATAATGATGTCACGAACACAATCGTATCGCCCGGTGTAATTGTCTTGTCTAATTTTATGACTAGAGATTTTGTGAATAAAATTTATGAAGCGACAAGGAATTATGAATGCACTTTGATGTGGTAGATAAACTTTTACCAAGTATTTGTTGTATACGTACGTATACGTATATGATACCACTATAGTGCCTCAGGGGGCACGTTAAGCTCTCAACCGCAGTTTTACTAATGTTTCTTAGGAAACTATTCAGATGTAAATGTATACAAACACCAAAACAAGCTTGAGGTTTATTCGATGTGATACCATTGTAGTGTCTCTGAGAGCACGTTAAGCTGTCGATCTCAGTTTCACTAATGTAACTTGAGAAATTGTTTAGGTATAAGTGTATACAAACACTGCGACAAGCTTGTCATTTATTCGGTGCGGTGTAGACTCAGAATACCGTACCGTAATAAAATTACGGTGGGTAGTATGGATGCAAATTAAAAAATATTGTGGAGCCTCAAGGTTATATTTGTTTCAAGTATACATAGTACAAGCTTAATCTTAGTTTGTGACCAGGACAATAAACTCTTCTGGGTACTCAAGGCTTTTACAAAATTATATCAGTTTCCGGTTATAAGACTGGTAAATAATAAAAACTATGAAAAGGGTGTTTTATATACATAGTCTGGCCATAAAAACTGTTACAATTAAAAATATAAAAAATATTACATTTCAATTTGGAATCTGTCATTTTTATACGATTGTTCATTGTGTTTTCTCATTTTGGCGCCAATACATTGTACAATATTTTGCGATATTAAAATGGATTTTGCGATGATAAAAAGAACCGAATTACTCAAAGTAGGTATGGAGCCAATTTTTAAAACTTATACACTTGCTATTAGTCTAATGTTTACTAATAGGTACAATGAGACCTCCTCTGTTTAGGACAGAAAAAGATCTGGCCGTCCACGTAGTATTCGTACGAAAAAGGTGGTCAAAGCAGTAAGGGAAATAATTAGAAGAAATCTTGTCCGAAAGGAAAAGATTTTATCCCGGGAAATGAAGATAGCACCTAGAACAATGTCGCGTATTTTAAAAGATGACTTAGGCCTTGAAACCTATAATAGACGCGCTGGTCATTTCTCAACTGATAATTTAAAAAAGAATAGGGTGGTAAAATCGAAACAACTACTGAAGCGGTACGCAAAGGGAGGTCACGGATTTTTTTTGTTTACGGAAGAGATTTTTTTTACAATTGAGCAACATTTTAACAAACAAAATGACCGTATTTATGGTAAAAGCTCTAAGGAAGCTTCCCAATTAGTCGACAGAGTGCAACGTGAACATTATCCTACTTCATTAATGGTTTGGTGGGGTGTTAGCTACGAAGGAGTGACTGAGCCATATTTTTGTGAAAAGGGCATAAAAACATCGGCACAAGTGTATCAAGATACCATTCTTGAGAAGGTAGTTAAGCCCCTTAACAACACCATGTTCAATAACCAAGTATGGTCCTTCCGGCAAGACTCGGCGCGTCATAAAGCGTCTCCACGCAGTCTTGGTTGGAAGCGAACGTTTCGGACTTCATCAGAGCTAAAGACTGGCCGTCGTCTAGTTCCGATCTTAATCCGCTGGATTTATAGGACAGTTTTAGAGAGCACGGCTTGCTCTAAACGCCATCATAATTTGGAGTCCCTAAAACAATCCATACGATTGGCAGTGAAGAATTTTCCCATGGAAAGAGTGCGTGCTTCTATTGATAACTGGCCTCAACGTTTAAAGGACTGTATTGCAGCCAACGGAGACCACTTCATTCGAAGTTTTAATATTTTTAAGCTTTTTATATTTTTAATTGTTTTATATTTATGTATTAAACTAACACACTGTAAAAGTAATAAATGTTATTTGCAAGAAAAATATGTTTTTCTTTGTTACAATATTTATGGCAAGACTAGGTATATTTATTTTACGATGCATGGCTGTAGTTATTCGCTACGATCCAAGTATTATAAACGGTTAGTGCATCAAGCCCGTAGGCTAATTAAACTGGGTGTTGCTGTTATGTTTTAAAAATAATAAAATATTCATAATTATTTTCTGTGCAGTTGTCAATTATTTTAAAATTTTAAAAAATAACAAATGTCTTTAATATTTATCCAATCAAATATTACATTAACTTTAACGAAGCCTTAACATTTCTAATCCATCAATAATCAGCTAAATTAATCAGTGACAGCTCAATAAACACGCATTACAGTTAACAAGAATATTTCAATAAAAAATAAATATCAATAAAAAATGCAAACCTTTCAACTTGAGTCATATACCACTGTAATTACTTTACGAAATATTCAGAAAGAAGAGCGTAAGTAGCATTAGAAATGAATAAACATACGATGTTTTTATTTCCTGTAGAGATTATAAAATGTAGGGTTGTGGCGTTAGATATATTAATATATTTACTATCTTTTAGATATTGTAGCTTATTTTTTATGGGACTTACAGTTAAAAGCTTAATATTCTTATGTACGAATATAGGCTCAGAATATATGTATACATGATAGTTAAAGAATTTTATATTTATATGATTTAACGAATTCAAAATAATGAAAAAAGTGTATATTTTTTCAGCCGCATGATAAAATGCCTTTGAATCATACGTCCAGCTATTGAGAAACAAAAAAAATATATATATATATCTTCACGGGTGCCATACGGCGCCTGAGACCGCCTAGACGGCCCCAGGGTACCCAGCGGAGGGGTTTTAATCCCACCTCGTCGTAGCCGATGGTATGAGTCTACACCGAACAAGTGACTAGCTCGTCGCGATGTTTTGGATAGACTCAATAACCCATCTATAAACAATTTCACAAGTTGGTATAGTGAAACCGGGACCGACAGCTTAACGTGCTCTCCGAGGCACTATAGTGGTGTTGTCAAACAAATGTACATAATTTTTTTAATTAAAAACTCATTGGTACACACCGGGATTCGAACCACGGTGTGTGGGACCTTAGTGTTTTTAAGTCCAAGGTCTAACCAACTCGGCCACCACGTATATAAATTATATATTATATTTCAAAGAAATGTTAAGTAAGCAACCCTAGGTAAGTGCAATCCGAGTGAGCAGAACGGGAGCACATCGCAAGAAACGCACGCGTGCCGTTCGCGTGCCGTCGCTAAGGTAATTACGTTTTTCAACCCGACTACTCATTAGAAAGACCATTGGAGAGTCAGCCTAGCGGATCCACAGGTCAATGCGGTCGATTTTAAATGAACAACGTTATTATAGATGGATGGTAGTGTAAATTGACCATGAGTTGGTTAGAAGATGGGACAGTATCTGATTTTACTCTGCCATCACACTTCCACCACTCTTTAGAAAGATATATCCGAATTTTTTTTTTATTATTGGAGCACGGATATGACTTTGTATCTACCTGGTGGTGAGTAGACCTACAAAGTCCAAAAATGAGGTCAATTAATAATTGTTATTAAACAACATTGATTGCTCCCACTTTGCCGCTCCCAAATGATGCGATTAAAAAATGGGCGACAAAGACAAGTTGCATTACGAGTATATTTTATTATAGTCGCTGCTTTATCGTCAATCACCCATTTCGTAACCGCACCCTGAAAGTAGACTACCACCTCGACAAGAAATCGATGCAGTAATCTCCTGAAAACCGTCATAATATGTGAATCGGTTTTTATTGGAAGAAGGATATAGAAACTGGAACTCCTTAATTTTTTTTTTCTTTTTCACAAATCTTTATAAAATATGGAATGATTTAAGGATTATTTTATTTTAAAATATTAATTCTTACAAGTTTTTAATATCCATCGCCTGGTTGGAGGACAGGGAAGCATACAGGGGAGTGAACAGGGAGGGCCCTTTCGAAATCAACTCTCCCCTTCACTGTGTTCACTACCTTCTCTACTCAACCAAATACTATACGATCCTGTCAGCGCCTTCTTAAAAATGCGTTCTATTAAAGTTCCAAAGGCCGGTCGTGGAAGGCCACAAGACTCTTCAAAAGACGATGCAAAGATCCTATTCTTCTTCCACCGACTTCCACTGCATAAAGTTTCTAGTTATTTAATTCGTGAGAACAAAGTATCTATTGACTTGATGGTGTGGTCCTTTGTAATGTTTGTTTGAAATGTATGTAATCGTATGACAAATTATATCGGACAAAAATTTGACGGCTAATAATTAAGGTCCCTGTTAAGTGCGCGGATTCTACTTACTGTGATCATCATAAAAATAATTGGTTTTTTTTTCGTTTGTCACTAGCTGGACGTTAAAAACTATTGTTCAAAGGCATTTTATCATACGGCTGAAAAAATATACCTAAATTTTTTTCAGTATTTTGAATTCGTTAAATCATATAAATATAAAATTCTTTAACTTTCTTGTATATATATATTTGTCTTTCATAAGTACAGTATGGTGGTGAAAACTTAGGGGTTACCTATGAAATTTCATTAAAATCATGTCATTTTATCACACTTTTTAAGTGAGACCTAAATAGGTGTAATAAACAATTCAGTAGGACTAAATAAATTGTAACAATTTTATAACTTTTTAGTGATATTCAATCGATTATTTTTTGTTAAAAAGTTTTAACTAAAAAGATGTAATAATTTTATTACTTTTTTGTAGAAGAATGTATGTACTACTACTATTTGCCACGAATGGGAATCGAATCCGCGACCGAAAAATTATACTTTTAATTTTAATTTTCCGACTTCAGTTTAAAACTATAACTGATATTATTATGAACCTGTCTTATTGACTTAAAGTATTCTCCAAGCAAGATGGTACACCCTATTTTGTTACGGGTAGGTTACATTTGTACAGTGAAACATATGATTAGGTTCGGTTGACAAAAACTATAAAATGAGTGGCGCGTGCGCAGCGACCCGAGCGCGGCAATCATACACTCGGGGCCTCTTAACTCCGACCGCCTGTCTTAACATCCGGTAGGTACACAAACTTTCCTGATATATACATAGATGTATATATATGTATGTAACGTATTAAAGTCAATTGTGGTTGTCTTAATCGTAACTGTTGCTCCCATGCAAAATCCTCTTAATAAGGACATTGCATTCGTAATCGTGTAAGTCTGCGTTTCATACAAAATAAGCTTTCGAACTTCTAGTAATACTCGAATACTGTTTGTCTCAAAATTTAAATATTATTTTTTGTCGGTTTTTTATTATTAATCTTTCTGTGATTTTTTCGAAATCAGAAAAAAAACTTTTACTTATTGAAGTTCGACTAACAGTCAAGTTTCGTTTTTTTTTACTACGACCAATAGGTGCGAAGCATCAATGAAAAATTTTGGGAAAAAGAGGATTTTTGTTTCTTTTTGAGAGCTTGCGTTGTGTGCGCTGCGGAAACGGTAAAAGGTACGCAGACGAAGTTGCGCGGGTCAGCTAGTAATTATATAGACCTCCGCCTTTGACGTTGTATCCGGAGGTCGTGGGTTCGATTAACACTCGTGGGTTGGCAAAACAATATTAGTAAGTAGGTTCTGGGAGTTTATAAAATATAATATATATTAGTATTGTTGGTTTCTGGTAGGTATGTACAATCATATAGCCCAGGAGGATAATACTTGCGCTTTCAATATGTCGGCTCTGTATTCAAACAAAACTGACAGTTTTCTATGGACAGCCTCCGTAGACTAGTGGTTGCGGCTTTGGCGTTGTATCCGGAGGTCGTGGGTTCGATTCCCACCCATGGCAAAAAAAAAAATGTATGTTTTTCTGTACAGTTTGTCATGGTCTGGGTGTTTATAAAATATATTATGTATTATTACGTTGCTTCTGGCATACATAGTACAAGCCTAAAGATTAGTTTGTGACTAAAGCAATATGTGTAAATTGTCCTACATATTATTATAATTATTATTTGTCACTTTTCAGTAAGCGTAAGAAATAAAGCACCTGGGAATATATGTAAAAATAAATCTTACATAAAAAAGAAATGAAACGTTTTAAACAAAGTTTATTTAATTCTAACGAAACACAGAGAATATTTCAGAAAATAATTGTTAAAACTAGACGAGACGCCTAAAGAGAATGTCATAACTCATATCTCTGTAAATACTTGGGTGGGTAGAACGTCTTTAAAACAAAAGACCAGGAACCTGATTCTACTAAGTGAATTGGATATCAAAATCAAAATTTGACATATTATTATTTAAAAATAACGCCTGATTCAATCAATTATATTTATTATTTCCTATTATGTAAAAGAAATTAGTCATATTTAGTCTTTAATATCCAAATCATTTACTATAATCAGGATTCAGAGCTTTAATTCTAGCCCTTTCGACTTAAGGTTAAGAATATTTATTAACCCAAAAAAGAACATACATAACATTCACTTACATTGAGTTTACACAAAATAATATAATAATGTTGATGTAATAATTACTTTATTGCAAATTCTTCCGCTAGTATTCAAACGACGTCATGTTTCTATTATACTCAACTTATTACGGCCATCTTAAATAAAATTCAGTCCTAAAGATGCTTTGAGAAAGATGTCGACGTCGTTTGAATACTAGCGGAACAATTAGCAATAAAGTAAATATTACATTAACATTATTATATTAAATAATGGAATTCCGCAAAATAACGCCTGATTCAATTAATTATACAAAATAATATTAACAAAAATTACTGACTTACGTATTGTTTCCATATAGTACTCTTCTTTGGGCACCCTAAATCGACGAGACGGCCTTATGATATTTAAAAATGCAGTCCATTGTTTTTATTATATTAGGTACCTACCAACTTCTGCTAGCAAATCAAGTAGATTAAAATTCTTAAAGGTCTCATAAGCATAAAGGTAATAATGATATAGATGATAAATAGAATAAGGATTAATCAGTCAATCAGTAGGCCCTGTAACCAGTCACTTAATGACACTTGCTTATAAATAATTCCAAACGTTTCGTGTAAATGTTGGAAGCAGAACATCTCCTTTTTTAGATTAAATAGAACTTTTACTTTACTTTTCCAAAGTGAAACTGACATTCAATTCAATTTGCGGTGATGAACGAAGCAGTTAAAATTTATGTACCAGCAGCATACAAAATTATACTTCAATAAGTGAAAATCTTCTAGAACAAATAGGGTGTAAATAAGGGCAAGTCCGATATAGTTGGTCGCTCATAAATACTTGATGTTGGTCCATAAAACATAAATTCAATTATCATCACCACTACATTCTCGCTCCGTAATTGGTTCTATACACTTCAACTTCATTATGCTGAAAAATAACCCAGGATTTTAAACCTTAAGCAAAATCAAATAGGGTATTAAATGGTTTTAAGGTTGTAGTATGTGTAAATTTGTTGATATGTGCACTAAAGTTAGGATTATAAATCGGTTTATTGGGTATAGATACTGCAGCGCTACCACTTTGTCAAAAAGGTTACGCATGTGTAGATGAGCTATAATAATTTTATGTTCTTGTTTATAATGAAGTATTATTTATTAGTGTTCCTACATAGAGGCGTCTAGACCAAGCCTTTCTTGGTAATTAGATCAAGTGTTTAATGGTAATTGGATACGTTTTATAGAAACTGTTATTTGAAACCCAAGTACCTTGTTAGTTAAACGGAACTTTGTTGAAAACATAAACAAATATGCTAAAGTAGCTTAAATATTTTTTTATACCTAATGCCCTTAGCACAACATCATTAACAGCCTCGATTAATAGACAAAATAAAAACATATCATTTAAGTTTGCAAAAATATTCGCAGAAACCGTCAAATGACCTAGCCATTTTTCGATTTTAGTCTGCGGGTTCACCGGTTTTCAGGAGACTACAACATTTATTACTGGTCGAGGTGTCTCTTTTTAGGGTGTGGTTACATATTGAGAAATTGATTTGATGAAGCAGCGAAGAGATTAAAGTAGACTGGTAATGAAAATTCGTCTTTCTCGGAGCCCATTTTGTAACCGCGTCAGTGGGATCCGACATAGTGGGATCAATGACAATGTATTTATCGACCCCGTTCATGGTGTCTGTAGGTTTGCTGACCATTATACTAGATACAAATGCCGTGTCTAATAATAAATTATACGATTAATTTGGAAGTGTACACTCCTTGTAAAGTATTTGTGATTTATATCACAAATATTCATCTATCTCACTTGCACTCATTCAAATTTACATATGGAGAAAAGAAAAAATAGTACTTTATGTTTCTTTTAATTTTCGAACAATATGTCAAACATGTTTGTTGCTGCCATTTTTTGTTTTCACTTCTTGATCGTTGATTGTTTATAATGATTTTAGTTTTTCAAATTGGATGTGATTTTTTATGGCGACGGCCGTCTTCTGTAACTCTACCACAAGTTTTTGCAAACAGTTACTACTATAGTCGCTACCTCTCTTCCTTCCTATCTATTGTAACTAACGACTATGTAAAAATTGTTTGAAAAACTTATGGTAGAACTACCGTACTCATATTTGGAAGGGCGATTTAGGCTTTAGGTTACTTCCCTTATATCGCCCCATCATATATTATATATATATATATTTGCGTATTCTTAAAATTCTTTTGACCAATTATCAATCATCGACATTGTCATGCTAGGCCCACATAATTATGTGTATTCATCACGGCATTGTTGTTATTTACTAATATTATAATATAATATCATAAGTAGATCTTAAAATATAATATGACTCTTTATATTAGATAAGTTAAAAATAATACTATTTACATAGTAGCTACCGAGAATAGTTTGTAAAATCTAATGACAGTTTTTATTAGAATCTTGTGCTAATCAGAATCTACTAAACACCTATCCAGATATACCTATATAATTTCGAAACAATATTCTTCTTAAACCATCTATCAAAACAAAATAAAACAACAGTTCTCACTGGGGACTTAGAGAATATAAAGATTTACTATATCTAGTTTTTAAAATACTCAGTAAAACAACATCTCTATCTGACCTTCGTATCAAAAGCCTCCAATATCCTTTCAATAAAGCCTTTAATTATCATTAGCAACCAAATATGTACGGCATCAGCCTGCAGGCTCCTCACGTACTTATAAGAACAGGACAAGTGGCCCGGTGGCAGGTGCTACTGAGAGTTCACTCGGGTTCAAGCCTGCCTCACCCCGCTCCAGCATCCGTGCAAACTCGTTCTTCTAATAATATAACGTAGAAATGAAAGATTAATGAGAGCAAACCAAGCACGCCTCTTTCACTCGCGCTGTGTGTAGTGCTGAACAGGTTGGAGCAGTTGTCGATGTATTTGAGTTTTATTTAAATTATTATATTTTTTTAAAACACCGCTATAGTGTATCTCCGAGCTCGTTAAGCTTGGGGTCCCATCAGCTTCATTACATAAACTCGTAAAACTGTTTATAGATGGGTTATCTAAATACTCGAGGGTTATGACGAGGTGCGAAAAAACCCGCTGGGTACACTGCACAAGTCACATAGGTAGTCTCAGGCACCCTAAGGCAACCGTGATGATACATATATTATATTTAAAAAATCCTTATCCTCAGGATATTCTTACATTGAAATTATGCATTTAAAATAGCAATGAAAAAAATCTCGTTGGACACCCCAACGTCCCAGGCTTTAACCGCCGCCGAGCCTTTCATGAAATTAGATCTTCTACCTTCACTCTAATAGGGACAAATAGACCCATAGAGGTCGTTTGTGTAAATAAAATGGGTGAAAAAAAATAAAAATATCGTAATCAGGCACACCTTCATTTTTCTTCCACTAGAAAATATCTGTAGAATTTAAATTTAATTATTTATTTAAAATTGCTTTGTAGATTCTAGGGACACAAGTAGTCCCCAGAACCTACAAAGTACCGTAAAATATTGCTTAAATGTTTCAAAATACTTTTTTGTTTCTTGTATGTGCTTTCTGTATCTAAATATAAGGAGACCTACTAATAAATAAGGATATAATCCTTCAGTATACAATGCATAGCATACCTATATCTTGGTATGTCCTTATAAGTTTAAAATTGAATAAATCTTCTTTAATTATATCGACAACCAAAATCGAAAAACAATAACGGACGTCCCTAAACGGACACGAGGCTGCGATCGCGGCGCAATGAAGACCGCCCAGATAAAATATTAGCGGACTCCACCGACGGTAGCCTCTACGCCATACATATACAATATCGATGACAACAGCATTCTTCTTGTGTCGGCCACGGCCAGGTAATGGATAAATAAACATCAAATCAGGAGCTGCACGCATTCCTATTGTTGTCAATCTGTCAATGTTCGCTGCGAACACGACACAGATTTATGTACATCTTGAAACATTAAAACCCTTTTAGGTGAACACTCACGCTGTATTACTATTAAGTAGTCCATCTGATTAAATCTGCAATAGGTATGTGCTTTTCTAGTTTAAAGTATATTGGTGATCAAAGGCAGATACAATATTTGAACAGTAATTTACCAATGTTGCTTCTAAAAACCGATGAATTCACAGACTAAAACCGAAACATGACTAGGTCACTTGATGGTTTGCATCTGTATGGGCGGTGGTAATGAATCCATTCAGTCAGCCTAGTGAAGTTATAGAGATTATTCAAAGTTAATTCCTCTACACAAGCCAGCTATTTACTTCCCATCCAGGATACCTTCAAGCAATTCCAATAGAAAGCTTTGCAAAACGCAAACTTTTCTAAAAAAAATATAAACGGTACTATTCTGCCTCGGTCATTGGCACCCACGCTCTCATTCTCCTGTAGATGACCTACCCCATAATGCTAAGAGCATGTATCGTACGGAACAATTAATAATTGCCCATTAGCATAGCGAGATGGTGTAAAAAGTTCTTGAGATGGATGCACACGACCGCCTCTGAACATCGCGGCCGGGTGTATGTCCGTCTAAGGAAATATATGAAAAATAATACAGCATTACGGTAATTACAGTGATTTCGCATTATGTTCTATGAATGTGAAAGATAGTCTATACTTAATACGCAATGAGAATTTCAATCTTCGTAGCACTTAAGATCGCTGTCTTATACTTGGATTTGTAGATGTAATGAATATATTAGATCTACAAATTCAAAATGAACCAAAAAAAATGTATGGTTATATTTATCTATTCCTTGCTTTAGTTTTTAATTTGTAGTTTTCGAAATCATTTCGGGTTCCGAAAAAACTGATTTATCTAATTGAATTACCATAAGTTATAATTTGTAGGTATGTCCGGGAACTAAACGTTAGCACTTATAACAACTACTTACCTCAAATACAATAAGTAGATGCTACAAATTAGCAATTTGGCATTCATTAAAACGGAAGAAAATATTTTTCTTCGATGCTATCCCATAAAAGCTGATAAGATAGAGACATTTCGAAAGCACTACACGGCACTCCACTATTTCGTTATGGCTATTTTTTTTTATATTTTTTTTTTAATATAGCAGGACATGTGACCCTACATCCACCTGATGGTAAGTGCCAATGTAACGTCCAAGAATGTTCTCAACCAATAGTAGCTATGGTGCTTGCTTCAATTGGTTGATTCCACTATGTGTGCTTGAGAAACTTATTCACGCTACGCTTAAAGGACTCTGGATTAAAGGAAGAAGGGAAAACGCTATATAATATAGGTATATATAATATGCTATATATATATAAGGGCTATTTTTAATAAATAATTTATTAATAAATATATAAAATTACGTAGGTACAAAAACAAATCTAAACACGTATTATTTCAAACAAACTTTTAGAAACACTAATATTACATGTAACATCATATAATATTTGACCGCTTTTTATATTCAATATAAAGTAATGAAAACATGTATTCATTCATCTCGGCAGAAAATGTTTATTCGAATGGAAGTTTTTATTAACGTTCCAAATTCTCTTAAAATTCAAAAATGAAGATGAAAAGTAAAAGAAGAAATCCTGTATCCGGCTCATAATTGGTATTAATGGTTCTTCGTGTTCCACCAAAAGTGCGGGTCAAACATAATTTTACATTAATAATCGTTTAATGATCTTTAATTGACACGTACAGTCGCTGACTTATCGAATGATACTTATCAGATAAATTACTATCATATCAAATTATATTAGAGGCATTCTAATTTACAAATAGTATTCTTTAGTTAGTACTATGTTTGCGTATACCTTATAGCGAAAATACACTTTCCAGTAAATCGGGGAATTAGCTCCCTTGCCAAAATTTGCGTCTACCTACCAGTAATAGAAAGATATATAGTTTCTTTGCTTATATAGCAGTATATAGTATCTTTGCTTAAGTGCATGCAAATTTTAATGTAGACTCAGGTGCGATTTTTGTTATCCCATGCAAGCTACTGTAACTTTATTTGTTTATGTAACTTTGCCATTAAAAGTTTAGAAATCAACTCTGTCTTTACATTCATTTTCAAATAAAAAAATATATTTCACGTTTGTTGATACAAACGTGAAATATATTTTTTTATTTTATTTTGAAAATGAATGTAAAGACAGAGTTGATTTCTAAACTTTTAATGGCAAAGTTACATAAACAAATAACTTCAAACGTCGTTTGTTGATACAAACGTATCAAACGTTTGATGTGATATAAAGAATAACACATTTATATACATCCGATTATCTTTAGGAGTCTACTAAACTCTCATGTCTGATAATATAATATTAGTATCGCAAGTATAGTAGTGCCTGGCTTCACCGCGTGATTATGCATGCCTGATAGTGATAGTATGTCAGACGATCTCTCTACAGATTTCGTCAAATTCTGCTGGATATGATTCGCCGGTCCACTATATCCCACAAATGAATAATTTTACAGCAACTTTCTCTGTACTGTAAAGTAAGCTAGTAACGTTTATAAGGATAACATAAACTTAGTTTCGCAAACTAAAATAATCCTTTGTGAACATAACGGTAAATATAGCAGTGGCTCATCCTATACCTCCTAAGTCACAAAAACCATTGAAATTTGCCTAAACTCTAATAATATTAAAGTTTTTACACAGGATCTTATGTTATTGGTTTTGGGGCTAACATCAGTCAAAATACCTCGAGCCAGTGGGATATTTTGTATGTTGCCAGTTTCTTTTCACCTCACACATTAGTCCTATTCTCAAATATGTTGAAGACATATTTTGAGGAACCTGTAGCTTTCTGCTTCCGGAGTGGTTGATTCGTTGCAAGGCTATAGATACTTATCAGTTGGACCTGCTGCTCATCAGCCAAATTCGAAACATTTTCGTTTTTTACAAATTATCAGTAATAGTTCCGACAAAATATCCTTTAAAAATCTTGACAAAAGGCTGGTGCTAAAAATAAAAAAATTAAAAATCCTGAAGCCGACCCTGAAACTTAGTAACGTTAAGGGAGAAAACTGCATTCGTGATAATACCTTATCAGATTGGAATGTGATAAAGTGCAGATCGACGTGAAGACAACTGTACCGTGAGCATCAAATTTGTGCAACAATGTTAAGAAGATCAGTTAAGAGAGTGTGCAGCTGCGGTGGCTGGTCACGCTTTCACGCCGTACGTCCGAGAGGTATGGGTTGTACGGTGATCGCCACGCAACGACCGATGCTATGCGTCGATTCATCTTCAAGTTTTTGCGCAGGTAAATTGTTATAACTGGTTGTAGAGTGTACATAAGAAATAGTTATTGATCTATATATTATACTTAATTTATGTTGTCTATAGGTACGTGGTGGCCGAGTTGGTTAGATCTTAGGCTTTTTTAAGTCTAAGTTTTTAGGTCCCCAGTTCTAAACACGGTGTGTACCAATGGGTTTTAAATTTAAAAAAAAATACGTTTATTTAACCACACTAATATGGAGAGCAGGCTGCAGGCTAGCACGTTAAGCTTTCGGTCACAGTTTCAATATACCAAATTGCGAAACTGTTTGTAGATGGGTTATTGAGTCTATCCAAGCAAGAGTTTGCTCTTAGTACTAAGAGGTGGGGAAAAAGTCTCACCAGGGGTACTCAGAGGCCGTTTGGCAGTAAGATTTATTTTAAATGAAAACGTCCTTCGATGTTTATTTATATCACATTTTGGATGATGAAGGTAGTAAAATCAAATAACCTTTTTTTTTAAATCAAATTGATATAAGATATTATTATGTTATAATTTGTATAAGAAGAGTTTCGCCGGAAAGGAGTCTACAGTTATGAAAAATCTATAGATGGTATATACGAGTATGACAACATTTCTGTAGTAAGGGTTTAAAAAAAATGCATAAAAAGTTTTGAACCTGAAAGGAGGCTGATGTATATATGATTTGGTCCTGAATACCATACATACGGTATTCGAAAACCGAAAGACGGACAAATCAATAATTTAAAAAAGTTTCTAACCCGACCTGTGCATAATCAGAGCAAGGTCCATTGGAAATGAGGCGAATATCGATCATTATAAATTTCCAGTTGGCGTGCTAACGGCGCCCGCGCACGCGACCCGCCACAGATTATCTGAGCCGAGCAGATGTTACTGCTAATATATTTCTTTGATTTACTATATAAAACAACCCTGCTTAAATATAATCACAGTGGTAATGCATTGAATATCATTTTGTTAAAGTTTTTCTGAATAGTTGCATTTTACCAGCATGCCGTGTCGCCAGATTCCTATTTTACCACAGATCCTTGGGCAGATAAGATCACAGAGTTATGTTACGTATTCTTTAAATAAATGTATTTTACAAGTAAAATCTAGTATGGATAATTCTGGTGCTCCCGTTTATTTTGTATTATCATCTATGTACCAAGGCGATACACTTTAAAGGGCCTACTGTTATAGTAACTAAGACAAAATTTAATTTCACTTAATTAAAGAAAACATTCTTCTTTAGTCCAAATCACCTATGCAGGTACCTACTCTAAAAAAATATATCAGCCATACATTATATATTAAGAGTGTCAACAATGATATTACAAAGCAATGAAGTTCTAGAGTTCCTGCAAAAATATTCTAGAATACCGGCAAATAATATTGTATTTCATGAAATGATATACTGAAGTTCCTACAATTATATTGTAGAGTCCACGCAATGATATTCTAGAGTTTCTGCAATTAAGTTCAAAAGTTTCAATAATGATATTCAAGACTTACAATAATATTCTAGAATACTAGCAATCATATTGTAGAGTCCAAGTAATCATATTCGAAAGTTTCCACAATTATATTGTAAAGTTCATGTATGATATTGTAGAGTTCATGTATGATATTTTAGAGATCCTGCAATAATATCCTAAAGTTCCTATAATGATATTCAAGAGTTGTTGGCACCTGTAATAAAATTCTAGAGTTCCTGTAATAATATTTTAGAATACCTGTAATGTATTTTGAGTTCACATAATTATATTCTTTAGTTCCTACAATTATATTGTAGAGTTATGCAATGATATTCTAGAGTTACAGTTATTATATTATTAATAAAATAAACTCTTCTTACGTACATATGTTTAAAATCAATAAAATATTCCCACTTGCTTAAAACCATTGATAAAAGAGCTAAAAACTAATAACATTAAGTAGTTAATTAATTAAGTAGTTACTCAATAAATACTTTTTCAGAAGAATATGTTAATTGTCTATCTACTATAGGACACACAGTGAGCAAACTCAGCACACTATTTATTTCCAAGCAATTACTGATCTATGCTACCATTACGGCGCGCGCGCAGATTGCTCCGTGCACCGCGCGCCTTCTATAGATCACTAACCATGCTCTCTATTTTATATCAAACAAAAACGTTATAACTACCCTCAATACAAACAAACAATTATTAACTATATCGCAACAATAAAAAGGTGCAATTTCGAATAATAAAATATTATGAAATTAGTATTTTTTTCTCGAATGATGCTATGGTCGTAGTTGACTACCATTTGCCGTATTTTAACGCGAGCCTCGTATAAATTGTTCGCGGTGAGTAACGTTATCACGTCGGAAGTACAGCTTGCATTTCGCTAACAATTTATTTTCTTCATTACTTCGATAGATTATGCTTATAATGTTACATGATTTAACTATTTATATACGTTTTTGTATTGAAATGTAATTAATGTCTGAGACAATTGCGTGACAAATTTGGATATTTTGCATCGTTTGGTAGCGATATAAACTATCGTAGAATCATATCGTTTTAATATTATTTTGTAAAAAAAAAATGCAACATGAACAACGTAAAAATAAAATATGTTTTTCAGTAGTTTTTTATTTATATATGAGAGCTCGGCATGTGACATCACATCACAAGTGTGATCGAAAGCAGTATGAAGGTACAAGAACAAATGCAACTAACAATTACGATCTACGTAACCGTTGATTGCACCTATTATGCCGGCTTAATATGCCTATACACGCTTCGTTTTAAGGACTCGAGATTATAAGAAGATTTTTTTTTACATATTATACGATTTTGAAATTTTGCAATACAACTGGCCTTCTATTTACTGACTGACCGATTAGCATACCTTAAAAACCGCTGGGCTTTAAAGGTTTGCTAATCGGTATTAATCAGCTAAAGACATCATAGCATATTATGGTTATTCATTATTCAACATTCAAATTTCATGGGACGAAATGAGGAGATAATAAAATTTTGTTAATAGGTTTCTGAAAAAGAAAAACGCAGGGGTATGAGTCTACACCGAAAAAGTGGTTAGCTCGTCGCGATGTTTTGAATAGACTCATTAAAAAATATGAAAATGTTTTTTTAATAGAGTTGATCAAAAAGTATTGCAGGGACGTAGCTTTTTTTTACCTTTTCCGAACTCGTGCGTTTTCTTTCCCCAACTATCAAAATATTTATAAAGAAAAAAAAGAAAAAAAACAACCACGAAATTTTTACTAAATAAAAATCATAGAAGTTTTTATGATTCATGCAATTATTTCTAAAAAGAAGCTACTAATTTGTTTCAATATCAGATTTAATGATTTGATTCAATGAGTTAGGTTAGGTTTCATTTCATTTCATATCATTAAATTTCGTAATGAAATATACTATTTGGGGGGCAGCCGAAGATGAGGGTTGACAGTCGGAACAGGTTGCAATGACGGTTTCGCACGTGTACTGAACAACTATTTTTAATACAGTTGCGAAAAAATGAAGCAATTTAATAAAATAATAAAAACACAACTAAACTCGCAAAGAAAATTTCCGGAAAATGGCGCCAACCGTAAAAGAATATAAGCAGAGTTTTTTTTGTTGTTTTCTTTACCCATATATTATCGTTAAAAAATGTAGCTACTTATAAATATCCACAAGGATTGTGAAATATGTTATCCAAGGTTCTAATTAAAAAATAAATTTGTACGAAAATAGGAGAGTTAGATACTGTTATCCCCTTAATGTAACTTTCTAGACGGATTAAGGCGGAACTTAAAAACGGTATCGCATGTTACGGGTCGACAAGAAAGGCGACGTATGTTAGCGAAAAGCTCAAAGCTACCCGCGCGTAGACACGATCACCCATTAACCCTTAAACATCACTTAAAGCACTGCTGGACTATATGTTTTTAATAATATATATTAAATACAGTAGATCCCAATACCAAATTTATTTAAAATTCTCTTATTACACAAAATTGTACATAGGCAAGCCTTATGCCTTAGGCATTTTCTACCAGCTAACCTTTGAGAGAGTGAAATATGCTTAGGGAGCAGAACTTTTTCGAAAAAAAGAAATAGATATAATATTCTCAATGATGCATAATATTAATTAAATTCTAGATTTAAAACTACTTATGTTCAAATAATCGCCAGGATTTCGACACGGTTTCGGTGTAAACTCCAATGGGTATGGTGTGGAATTGTAAATGGTATTTTTTGCAATTGGTTATATTAAATCCACATTCATATCTATTTTATATAATTACGAAAAAAAACTTTAAACCACCATTGAAAATAATCACTTTACAATTTCTATCGGCACCAAGTCTTCAATCTAGAAACTTTATATGTTTTTGTTGTAATATATGGTATTGGCATTATCTGCCAGCTAACCTTAAAGATTGTGTACGAAGTCGGGTGCTTAATAATAAACTAATATAAATCATGGTATAGATACTACTATGTATAAATATGGATACCATGATGTACATAAAAATACGGTAGGTGCTTATTTTTTCAGGTTACGTTTAAAAAAATATCTTAACCTATTCGGGTAAATGCTCAGAAGAGGGTCTCTACACATTTATTGTGGTAGCGGTCTAACCAACCCTGGCACGTAATCAGATGATTTTTTTTTTTTTTTTTTTTATATGTAGGACAATTTACACATATTGCTCTGGTCACAAACTAAGCTCCAGGCTTGTACTATGTGTACCAGAAACAAAGATATATACGTATTATATTTTATAAACACCCAGACCATGGCAAACTGTACAGAAAAAACGTATTTTTTTTTTGCCATGAGTGAGAATCGAACCCACGACCTCCGGATACAACGCCAAAGGCGCAACCACTAGTCTACGGAGGCTGTCAATATATAAATGTAGTCTCTAATTCCTAAGGATAAATCTTGAAACAATATTAGGTAGAAGGAAAAGTTTCAACAAAGCTCTTTATTTTTCTTGCCAATTAAAATAATAACAAGTTCAAACCAATAAAAACAAACAACTTCGCCTTAAACAAACTTATTCAAAGTACTACAGGAAACATAGCGATCGCTGATAGCCCAGTCTATCAGCGATCAGCGACCCATTGTTGTAAAGATATCGCCTCAGCACAAGAAAAATTTTAATTACATGCAAGACATCTCTGCCTGCCCTTTGTCTTCTATTGTAAGTGGTTCCATACATCTCTACAGCTAAACGATTTACATGTAGATTGTAGATAAAATCAGTGTTGTGATATCTAGCCGCTGACGGATTTATGGGTTAAGCGCTGTTTTGGATTTTTGCAAATGTATTAATTTAGCATGGGATTATAAATATTAGGGAAGGGCCCTGAAGCGTAAAATTGCCTGTCTAAAAATAAGAACAGAACGCCGACTGAAAATTTGGACTATACCAGATTTAACCTGCACCTGTTAAGGTGTTTTCTCATTTTTTTTCCTTAACACTATTTGCGTTCAAGAAGTGTACACTGTCTTCAATAAAAATAAAACCTGTGGCCAAAGTCCAGACTCTCAATGGACCCACGGCCATGAGACTTGCACGCTCTGCTGGAAATTTAGCAATTTGCAGAGCTGGTCGTCCTGTAGTATTTGTGGATGTATTTTGAATTGCACCGTGTTTGACAAGCGTCCTTGTACTCGCTCATTATTATAATTATATAATCATATCTATACTTATACACTAATGAAACACCCACCCATGTGCTGCTTCATTGCACCGGGGTACCTCCTTGAGGCCTGTGGAAGACCCGGACTTCTTGTCGCCTTCTGGAAGGAGCTGGGCTGGCTAGAATAGTCAGCCGACTCACGCTAAAAGGCCTAATCTATTGGCTAATTGCGGAAAACGAGCACGCCATGAACATGAACACTAAAATGGGATACTAGGTGGGGTGGTTCAGATTTATGAGTTTCAGTATTCCACGCAAATGAATTTGCGGTCAAAGGCTAGTATTTTTTTATAATTTTATTTTGTTCTTTTATTTAGCAAAATATTTTATATTATTTGGATATTGGGACCCCTGTGCTAAGTCTAGATACATGTGTAACAGGAGATCCCGAACTTCCGTCTAATTACATTTCATAATTTCATTAGTAACATTATAATGTTTACATTCCCTTTCATCCACCAAACTGTAGCCCCATGCATTCAGAAATGGTCAATCATAGGTCTCACCTATCACCCCCAAAATTAAATGGCAAGTAATTAATTACATAAAAATATATATTGGCAGCAAAAAACACATAATAATATGATAGAAAT
This sequence comes from Monopis laevigella, assembly GCA_947458855.1. NCBI lineage: Eukaryota > Metazoa > Arthropoda > Insecta > Lepidoptera > Tineidae > Monopis > Monopis laevigella. Next base: position 15,160,540 of record OX381580.1, on the reverse strand, counting down.
ACTCGTATAAGGACTACAAAAAATATTTACCAACCTTTAAGTTTTCCTCCACATCTTAGCTGGTCTATGATGCTGGTCAGTCTGTTCTCCCGGTGTCCAGCAGGCCGAACCACTTCATCCATTATATCTTCGGCTTCCACTTTCACTTTATCACTATCATTGTTGTTACTAATAGTCACTTTTTCAGTATCACTGGTAAGATCGTCGTTTTTATCCATGGTTATTTGTTTATTCTTTATTAATTTTATTTTCTTTCGCTATAAAAATTATTATTATTATTGGTATCTACATTTTAATGATAACTTTAGTTAAACTAATTGAATTACTTATAGAAAATTATGATTGTTATTATATTTACAACCGAGTTACCAAAATATTTCGTACTATTTTTTTTTATTAGTTTCTTTTTAATCTTTTTAATTTAGTTTAATCCTATGTAATTTTAATGAAATTAAAGAAATTAGGTAGCTATTGAAGCTTATTAAGTTATTTTTAATTAATAATAATAACCGTTGTGTATAACCACAATCATCAATATAAAAGAATTTGTCCTGAAACAGCTTTTTTTGTATTTTACTAATCAAAAAGGTATATTTCAAAATTCGAACTCTAAAAGAATGAACAGAAGGATAAAGGAAATTTCAGGAAAGTTAATATCTCGATAAAGGAAAGCTTGACATTTATATCTAGGGAGGGGGGACTTTTCTTATAAAACTACTGGACACGTTCAGTATTTTTTTAAAGTTTTGATATGCCCTATCAAAACTTCAAGTCAAGTCAGACATTCATTTTGGGACTTTCCTAAACTTTTTTAACACAATTTGGAAGTGTATTTTATGTAAATACGACGGGCGAAGTCGAGCCACAAAAAGATAGGTCATCAGTCGTCTTAGAGGGAATAATATAAATATTCCACTTTTTCTTACTGCACAACTATCTCCTACTACAACGAGCTAGCCATCTGGTTCGGTGTAGACTCGTACCATCGACTACGATGAGGTAGAATTAAAACCGCCTAGGCACCCGTGATGATACTTATTTTATTTTTATCTCCTAGATAAATAGTTGCGCATGCGAATATAAACTATTTACTCAGCCACTACTATGACCCAATAATTGGATCTTTACGTTATTGTTATTTGATATCGCATGTCCTGATAATTGTTTGACGTTCATCATGTTCCTAGAATCAACTCAGTCTGTGACAGATAAGGCAATAAGTACTCATTGCCAGTTAAATGATAAAAACCTTTTTACAATGACACTTTGTTCGAATTATTTTGTATTGACTCTACCTAGGTTTTCTTTGTGTTTAAAGTAATTAAAAATCTAAATAAAAGATACTATAAATGGCAAAGTTACCTAATTTTAATACATTTTGAACTTTGACCCTAGTACCTTTGTATTAAGATTTAAGTTGGGTTGGCAATTAATAATAACTACGTTACAAATATTGTGAATCATGTTGTTTGGACAAGGTTTTATTTTAATCATATTAATCTTAACAAAAATGCCCTTTGAACTTTCCCAAAAACTGCAAATAAGTAACATGTTATAAGTATTGGTTGCTATTATATTAGCCTACCTATCAAAATATCAAACACTAGCACTCTATGCATTCTAATCATTTACGAGTACCAGAGGCTGTACCATGCGTTTTGCCATAATAACGTAGCGTTAATTACGTTAGAAACTCTCTCTTAAATTCTACCAATAGGAAAGGATTATTTATCTTGTATTGAACTATAAGGCGATCATATTGGTTGTTATTAACGTTACGTTAATACGATGGCAAAAACTCATGGTAGAGCCTCTGGTATAGGTATAAAACGTAATCTGCGTAGATATACCTATAAATAAACACGATGGAGTGAACTTTGAACTATTCACAATATCTTGCACGAACTCAAAACTTTAGAACTAAATTTGAAAATCTAAAATTTCACAATAATGTTTTCAGGCACAATATACAGGTAAAACGACACGGTTCGCGACGGTTATCGCCGTGAGCACCTGATAAACTGAGGTGTCAGGTCAAATGAACAAATGGGGCAGCCACAAGCACTGATAACACCCGATAACGGTCTCTTAACCTTACACGTATGACACTTACGCAGGAAAAACCGTGTCATTTACGTTTTTTATTTACTGGCTAAAAAGATTTTTTTTTAATTGAATGCAACTTAGGGTGTGTTCGATTAGGCACAAATAAATAAATGCACAAAGAAATAACCAAATGTAGGATTACACGATGATTATTATAGGAATAACCAATGACTATCTATAAGGCAAGATGAAAATGAAATCGTTTTGTAACCATATACGTTTAGGTTTACACGATAAACCGTTTACAGTGAACTATTTGCTTATAAAACTATGTATACTGAAAAGCTTAAAATAATAATTATTATAAGTATATAGGTATAGGATCAATTTTAGAAGTTTAAAAACATATTAATAAAGTATTACAGTTTAATTCTGCAGGAGAATCTAGCATATGTTTTTTATAAAAAAAAAATATTTTTTATTTTATTTATTTAACCAACAAAAAAAACAGAATTGTACAAGTATTTCTCTGCCAAACTATATAAATAGTTTGTCGGCAGATTGCTTTCGTTACATGTTTTGACACTTAATTATAACACAATTTTAATTTATTTTTAATAGACACAAAACAACAATACATTTAACAAAGTGAAGTACAGGCTTATAAATGGCTTACTTTGGAAGAAACAATCTATTTAGGTTGGATTCAATCTGATCCAACAATTCTTTTTTAACTTGGATCTTATAGGTGACCTTCGACATTTCCGTTGTTCTTAGGTCTTGTGATAGTGAATTTAGTATCCTAGGAACAACGTACTGTCGCGTCCTCTCGCCGTAGTAATTTCTACGGGTGCATGTTTCCACCAATTCCTTGTTTTTATTTCTCCGTGTGTTGAAGTTATGTCTAATTGATTCTTTATACTCAGTACTGTTATACTGTTCTATTGCAATTAAAAATTTTACTTTTTCTTGTACCGGTAGTATTTCACAGTGTAAAAATAATTTTTCATAAATATATGGTTACAAAACGTAAAAGTTTTTGAGTCATATTTTAATATGCTTGCTTTACTTCACTTTCATTTTGCCATAGTCATTGGTTATTCCTATAATATTCATCTTGTAATCCTACATTTGGTTATTTCTTTGTGCGTTTATTTAGGTTGCGTGAACGGTTCACGGCGCGAGTTGGGCCAGATTGCAGCGTTCGATAACTTAAGTGTTTGTGATTAAATAACTGGAATCGTTTTATGAGCAAACGTAGTAATGTTTCATTATCACTGGTTTTGCTTCCACCGCCAATACAAATGCAAAAACCGTAAAATGGCCTAGTCATATTTTGGTTCTAATCGGTGGGTTTCGGTTTTCAGGAGACTACTGTATCGATTTTTTTTATTGAAGCACGGCATGTGACCTGGTGGTGAGCAGACCTACTAAGTCCAGGTCAATCAATAATTGCTCTTAAACAATATTGATCGCTCCCACTATGCCGGCTAAATGATGTTATAATGAAATGGGCGGCGACAAAGACGAATTGCATTACGAGAATATTTTTATAAACTCGCTGCCTTATCGTCAATTCAACCACCTATTTCGTAACCGCACTCTGAAAGGAAAATACCGCCTCGGCAAGAAATCGATGCAGTAATATCCTGAAAACTTGTCGAGGTGTGTTTACTTTCAGTGTGCGGTTACGAAACGGAAAGATAAAGCTTCGAGGAATTTGCGTAATGTACCAGGAAAATATGCTAAACAAAACCCAGGTAAAGATGGTAAAAAATATTAACCTGGTAAAAATGATGCTAAAGAATATAATAAAAAATAGTTTACAAGGAAAATGTGCAAAAATATACTAAAAGAAATACTTCATCGGGTAAAGATGCTATTTTAAACCTATGATGACTAAGGTACGGACGGCATATAAAATCGGGTGAGTATGCGCAGAAAAAAAACGCCCCGTCTGGAAAGTCCCTTAATCGGTAACAGCTAATACAATTTCATCATAATCAAACTCGTGGTGACCTACAGTTCATAACTATGTAGTTAATATTTATCGTTCTGGGGGTCTGTGCCCCCCAGTCTTGTAAATAGGTACAGCTGGCAGAAAAGCTATGTAAGTAAAAGCAATTCAATATATAAATATATTTTTAAGTCATACAAACAGATCACATTACATTTATTTTTACTGTTTCATTCCAGACTATACATACATACTCTAAAGCAGTGTGCACAACATGCCAAGTTTACAAAAAAAATAGTGCAAATAACATACGAGCCTTGTTAGGCAGACCGACCGGTCTCGTTATACAGATGCAGAAACCGTCAAGTGCCCTAGTCATGTTTCGGGTTTAGTCGAAGTTTTGTGGTTTCACCGGTTTTCAGGAGATTGCTGCATCGGTTTCTTGTCGGTGGTATTCTCATTTTAGGGTGCGGTTACGAAATGGGTGGTTGAATTAACAATAAAGCAGCGAGTATATTAAAATATACTTGTAATGCAATTCGGCTTTGACGCCGCCCATTTCGTAAACGCATCATGTAGCCGGCATAGTAAGAGCGGCCAATGTTGTTTAAGAACTCCTATTATGGACGTTGCAGGTCTACTCACCACCAGGTAGATGCAAAGTCATATGCCTTGTTCCAATAAAAATATATATGCCTATAGACAGGGTGAATTTTTCAAGTGTGCCTTCAAGGCCAAATCCTAAACTACAAGGAATATCGAAAAATGCTTAAAGGAGTCACGGGACCGATTTGATCTTGAAAAAAAAAGTCAATAATACAGGATTATTGCACCTGCTGATAGTGATCCTTATAAGTATAAAATTTTGGTAAGTAATATTAAACGGTAAACTAAAGGAAGTGAATAAATATGTTATGTTATGAATATTTGAAACAAAAAATCAGCATTGCCATTCAACGTGGCAATGCTGCCAGCGTATTAGATACTCTACCAAGTGGCGCCCCTCTCAGTGATTTTTTCTCTTTAATTTAATTATAAATAATAATATATTAATATTTAGGTACCTTTATTTTGTAAAATATTTCATCGAATAAATTTTACCTTTAAAAAAAAAAAAAAAGGAAGTGATAATTTTTAAGATAATACATTAAAACCCTAACTAATAAATTGTTCGAAATAATAGGTATTATTTTCAATACATAGGTGATTTTTTTTTTACGTTTATTTAAAAAGATATTATGTTGTTTTTAATGAGGATGGGTTTAAAGAGCATTATTTTAGACAATTTAATTAGTTGGTGGTATTATATTTTTTTTATTATTAAAAATGAGCACTTTCCTTTAGTTTACCGTTTAATATTACTTACCAGAATTTGATCCTTATACGCGACATTATCAGCTGGTGCAATAATAGAGGAGTTTTTTTTTTCAAAAATCAACCGGTTCAATTCCCGGCTAGGAGAATATTTTTTCAAAAATCTAATGATGCCGTTTTAATTTTTATAAGCGACACTATAAACTGGTGCAATAATGCAGCATGACTTTTTTTTTTTCAAAAATCAACCGGTTCAATTCCCGGCTAGGAGAATATTTTTTCAAAAATCTAATGATGCCGTTTTAATTTTTATAAGCGACACTATAAACTGGTGCAATAATGCAGCATGACTTTTTTTTTTTCAAAATCAATCGGTTCGATTCTCGGCTAGGAGAGTTATTTAAAAAAAAAATCTAATGAAGCGGTGCTTGAGGATCTCTGAAGTTACCTTTTTCTTAATTATACTGAATTTACTGTTAAATATATCTATTATTTTTGCGACTGATCATTATATGTTCGACACATTCTGGTTATAGCATTATAAAAATAAGTATGATTAGTTTGTTTTATTGGAGCACGGCATGTGACTTTGTAACTACCTGGTGGTGAGCAGACCTACAAAGTCCATGAATAGGGTCGATCAATAATTGTTCTTAAACAAACCGAATAAATGATGCGATTACGAAATGGGTGGCGACAAATTGCATTATATACTCAAATTGCAGTATATTATAATATACTCGCTGCCTTATTGTCAATTCAACCCATTTCGTAACCGCACCTGCAAAGAGACTACCACCTCGACAAGAAATTGATGCAGTCCTGAAAACCGGTATATAAACCTTTAGTACAAATGTTGCAGACATACGGGACTTAAAACACATATTGATATTTATAGAAGACTAGCTGATCCGCGCAACTTCGTCTGCGTAACTTTAACCGTTTACGCTTAAAATTACGCATTACTCTCTCAAAAAGAAGAATTTTCCCCCGTTTTCGCAACATTTTTTATTGTTACACCGCTCCTGTTGGTCGTAGCGTGATGTTTCTTTGCATAGGAAAATAACATCACGCTATTATGATAAGGCTATAGAGCCTTCCTCGATAAATGGGCTATCCAACACTAAAATAATGTTTCATTTAAAATCACTAGTTCCTGAGATTAGCGCGTTCAACCAAAACAAACAAACAAACTCTTCAGCTTTATAATAGGAGTATAGATAGCAGGTTGCTGCTATAAACGGACGAATGGAGTATCCTGTGAAGACATAGCAGGTCATATCTTCTGCGTCTTGCTTCCAGTGTGATCAAGTTAAACTTGTTTAAGCGATCTGTATAACTCTCATATCGTGATAACACCTGATTGTGAAATATATACCTATATATTTACGTTTACGGTTTATAATATCCAGATTTTTTTATTATTAAGGCACTGTCTTACACGAACGACACCTTCACGGTCTGACCATTGCACCAATCTTCAAAAAATTAATAAATAACAATATTAAAAAATTACATTTAAAAAAAACGCAAAATGCTGTAAGTGTTCTTCAACGACACTTTAGATAAAACAGATTTTGTCTCTTTTACGCATTATTATTTTTATTGCTCAAAAAAGAGGTAAAACCTACTTTAACTAAAGTGTTCTTCAAGGACTCAATAAGATTTTTTAAATACCGGTGTTTCGTATAACTTATGAAAATGAATAATGGAGACTATTATTTTAGAAATAAATTATTACATAGAGATAGAACCTTGAAAAAATTTTTTTAGTTTTAGGCGTTCCGCACACGTACGTTTACAACTGCATTTTTTTTATAGAAAACCATAGTAAATTCGTTTGCGGCAACCGGCAACTTTATACTGCACAAATTTAATAGAAAATTGCAAGTTGCAGTTCTAAAGGTTGCTCCGAGAGGGCCTTAAAGTTTTTAGTAAATAACTTATATAAATGTTACAAATTCTAGAATTCAGAAAATAAATAAATGTAGAGATGTCCGACCTTTATTGAGAATGTCTCCAATTTGGTCATGGTACATTCTTCTAGGTCATCCTCGCCTTGTCCTTTCATTTCTCCACCTCTGATTTATAAATCTCTTCCGTAACATTCATTTCTCAATCCTTGTCACTACTTTCATATCACACATCTCAAGCACAACTGTATTCTTCACTCTATCTGCAATTGTTACTCCACATGCACTCCTTAATGACCTCATTTATCCTACTTTCATGCTGCTTGGTGCCACACCCAGCATTCACTTCCATATGAAGGAACAAGCATATATATATATATATAATGTTTAGAAATATTTAAAGTCTTATCTTCGTACAAAAATAGTTCCTGAGAAAATAATATATTTCTGAAGTCAAACTTTCCCCGATATTCCCCATTGCTGATTGATTTTTTAAATAATTAGGGAACCGAAAAACTCCAAGATAGTATGGTTTACCATCATAGAGATATATATTTAGGGAGCCGCCCTAAGGGATTTTATGCCTTCCAAACGTGAGAACAGAAGATAGCCGCCGCTATACAAACTCAAAACAAAAAGTGAGAACAAAAAATATTATCATTGAGCGTTGATTGGTTGAAGTGAGAACAAAATATAGCGCAAATGAACAAGTTTGACATTTCGTTTTATAAGCGATTTTTGCCTTAAGGCGGTTCCATATAATATTATTCTTAGATTGATGCCTAAAATCACCTTTCCAAACATAAGAACAGAAGAGAAAACTATAATTAGGGATCAACCAATAGTATCACATTATTTACAAATAAACCTGTCTTATTGGTTGATCGCTACACAGCAAATCCTGATGTTAGAGACACAGCCTCAAACAAACAGACAGATTAATTCCCGCATTTATAATATTAGAGTGAAAAACAGGCACACTATATTGCTGTAATAGCTAGTTCTATAAAACATTCAAACCGTCATTAGTAATTCGGTTGCAGTCATAGTTCGTATCTGTAATCAGCTATCAGAGGCACGATTTGGTCGACCTGACCGCAGACCGCCTCTCACCCTGTATAACTTTATGAAACATATCTGATAACAATATATTTATGTATATTACTAGATATAACTAATGATAATAATAATATCGGTTTCGTAATTTTTTGTTGTTATGTTTATTTACCTACTGTTTTCTATATTTTATTAAATAATGCTTATTAATAAAATGATGTGTTTTGAATTTTGTGAGGGAGTTGGTTCCAATTGAAATATCACTACAATTTGTAAGTTACAAACCAAATTAAAACAAGTCTCAAATTATTTTAAATTAAACTATGGTAGCTTACGATACTTTACCGTCAACCAGAAAGAATAAAGTCTAAAAAACTGATTATATATTTTTTACATGTTGCGGCATTTACAGATTTGAAAACGAAACTCTGTACAGTAAACTAAAACAGAATATATTATGTATTTAATACCTAATATATAATATGTTGTTTTTAAAATAATTTTTAATTGTTTTCCATTTTAGCTAAGTCTTTAAAGACATCTCTCTGATGTATAATATTCAACTTTTTTAAATATATTTTTTATATAAATAAAATAAAAGTTGATAGTTTCGTTAGATAATTTCGTAAATAAAAATTAAGATTGTAAAAATGCCCCAAGTTAATGTGACGCCTGAAAACAATGTTGTAATATTTTCGTAGCATATTCGTAGTAAGTGTACGATATTTATTTTCTTAGGCGTTTCGTATAATTTATTTTGATTGTTCAGAGCCACCTGAAATCTTAAATAACTCCTAAATAACATTTGCAAGCTGTATTTATATCTTTTATTTTCTGTCAAAATTGCAACCTACGTTTTTCTGTACAGTTTGTCATGGTCTGGGTGTTTATAAAATATAATATTTATTATATGATTGTTGTTTGTCGGGAGTCTACCGAATATCTTCTCGTCCCAAATACCGCAGTGTTTAAAAACCAAGGTGTTCGAGCAGTGTGTGTTGCCAGTGATGACTTACGGATCAGAGACGTGGTCGCTTACTATGGGCCTCATGAAAAAGCTCACAGTCACACAAAGGGCGATGGAGCGCGCAATGCTCGGCGTTTCCTTGCGGGATCGTATTCGAAACTATGAGATCCGCAAAAGGACTAAAGTAACCGACATAGCCTCCAGAATCGCCAAACTTAAGTGGCAGTGGGCAGGCCACATAGCTCGTAGAACGGACGGCCATTGGGGCATTAAGGTTCTCGAGTGGCGACCGCGTGCTGGAGGACGCAGCAGAGGCAGGCCCCCCACAAGATGGACCGACAACCTGAAAAAGGTCGCGGGAAGCCGATGGATACAGGCAGCGCAGAACCGGTCGTTGTGGCGATCCTTGGGGGAGGCCTATGTCCAGCAGTGGACGCGCGAAAGGCTGGCATGATGATGATGATGATATGATTGTTTCTGGTACACATAGTACAAGCCTAGAGCTTAGTTTGTGACCAGAGAAATATGTACCTACACATAACTGTCCTACATATTAAAAAAAAATCTGGATTGCACAATAAATATAACAAAGAAACACGTGGTTCTCAAACTATATAATAAACATAGGTATATGACAGTAAATTATTATTATAACAATATAATATACTTACTATAAGCCTCATAAATATTAATATCAAAAACGTTGGTTTTTTAGGTGTTACTTTGTATAAGAAACAATAAAATAAAATAAAATGGTGTGACATAATTTATGGATGGCCCCCCTACCAATCTAGAAATAAAGAAAGAAAAGAAAAACTTCATTTATCGTAAACAGCAACAATTAATTATAAAATATACTAATCTGTAATCAGAACTTACTAGTTTAGTAAAACTATATTTTTCCCTGTCTCATTAATTTGAAACAAAGGTGATAAAAAATCATAGTAAACAGCAACAATTAATTATAAATATACTAATCTGTAATGAGAAACTAGTAAAACCTCTTTTTTTTCTGTCTCATTGATATGGAACAAAGGTGATAAAAACATATATTACCAGGTATAGACTAAACTTGACTTATTGATTTTCTCTCCAGTATTTCTCCACTACTACTACTACTACTGTTTGTCGCAGAATACAAATAATATATTTGCCAGTCATTGTACTTATTAATCTTTCTGTATTAGATTTTTTTTGTATAAAAAACTTTTTAAATATTATTAGTTATATAAAAGTATTTATTACAACAGAAAGATTTATAAAAATAATAATTTAACTAGGTCAAACAGACTAGTTGTAATATTGGAAGTAAGTTTATATGGCCGTCAGCACGACTGCCGAGCCCTTAAAGGTATTTTGTCTAATAGAAGTATTTATATAATAAACCGCTAGATATGAATTTAATTAATTAATTTCACTACTATTAATTACTCAATAAATATTATAAAAGGCGCGGCGCGCGGGTGAAACCGAGGAGCACAGGTTGTTGTATTAATAGAGATATAATTTGATTTGACATTAAAAGTTGAACTATAGATAATTGATACTGAAAGATTATAAACAAACTTAAAATTCTTTATTGTATAAAAGTTTACATGAATACATGATGAGAAGTGGAACAACCTCATGTCAGTTAGTGTCACTATAAAACACCGGTATTCATAATAACTTATTAAGGCCTTCAAGAACACTTTAGTTATGTTAGAAGGTTTTGTCTCTTCATTCTTGCAACAAAAATGCGTAAAAGAAACAAAAGCTATTTAAACTAAAATGTTCTTCAATGACTCAATAAGTTTTCATAAATAGGGCCATAAATATGTTTAAACGAATTAAATAATTCAAACTTTTTCCACAGCCGCGTTTTTTAAAATTATTTCATAATCCAATTATAATACAGTGTCAGTGAAATGTACACTGAATTGGCCGGGTCGTCCTACACCTGCGCACGAGTCGTCACAATTCTAAATCTGTAAAGACGGGATGAGGTCATGACCCGAACACCAGATACCGACTACCGACTTAGCAGATTACATATAATTACGTAGGTATTTAAAAAAAACACCGTCTGTTCTTATTGCTAAATGTCGCGGGGAGACAAGAGTTTAATTAAAGAGCAACTTATATCTCTATGCCTGAAATAGAAAACATACTTTGATCCCTCACCCTATCAGTTTGATCCTAGTATAAGAAAATTAAATTAAGTTAAGCAGAATATTTTACTAATGGATCAAAGTGCAGTCAGGATAATTTCACAAGAAATTTATTATTAATAGATCAGGTCCCAGAGTAAAATTTTCTCAGTAAAAAAATAGAGGCAATAAAATAAACAAGAGTTAGATATAAATACTATTTTAGTTAGGTCATATATAAGTGATTTATCGGTTCACATTTAGGATCAATTTGTTCATGTATAGGTGATTTTAGGTTTTTCTTAATCTTATTTTTATATTTTTTTACAATTGATGCGACATCATCTCTACTACTACTACTACTACTAATCCATCGTGTAAATTTTTCACGGCGCTTAATTGTTCCTTCATTGGTACATCCATCCTATAATAAGATATTTCAACTCAAAAGTATTTATTAAACACCAATATTTAGATAGATGTTAGTAGTATAGCCGTCATCGTCAGTAGATGTTCTATATTTGGTCGCCTCGTCACGAGGTCATGACCTGTCTCCGAACATTAGAGCTAGAGTAACTAAAATAATCTATCATTTTACATACAGTGGCAAAACCACAAAAGTTATTAGGCACACGATGCAAACTACAATGTAATGAAATGAAGTCTAATGGTATGGTTAGCGGTGGCGGTTATAAATTTCAGATTTAATTTAGTATTGTTTTTTAGGAAGGTTCTAACCGAAGATATAATGGCTTCATTAGTACACTAATAAAGCTAGACTAGAAAGTTAGATAGGTAATTTATTAACGTACCATCACGGCGGTGCCCGAGACCGCCTAGTCACTCTCAAGTAGTCTCAAGGTACCCACCGGTGAGCTTTTATTCCCACCTCGTCGTAGCTGATTGTAAGTGTATACACCGAACAATCGGCTAGCGATGTTTGGATTAAGTGAATAACCCTTCTATAAACAGTTTTACAGGTTGGTATAGTGAATCTAGGACCGACAGCTTAACGTGCTCTCCGAGTCACTATTGATATTGTCAGACAAAAGTAAATATATATTTTAATTAAAATTCATAGGTATACGCCGGTTTTTGAACCGGGTATTCAATAACTGTAGTGTTTTTAAGTGTCAGGTCTAACCAACTCGATCACCACGTATTATTATTATTTTTTAAATATTCAATATATAAAATACAAAGGCGTACTTAATGACTATGGTACAGAACGCCTAGGCATTCTCTTTAAACGGTTCTCGGGAGCCAAAAAGGCACCTGTGATGGTATTTTTTTAGTCATATATATATTATTTTACAGCAGAATTTGTCGTTTCTACTATGCCGTCACATTTTTTTACAAACAGTGATATAAGGTGCTTATAGTTTTTTACCATCACAGATGCCTTTTCAGTTGTCTTTTGTTAAAATTACGATATTATACGGAACGAGCTCCAAAAAATTGTTAACGTATTATGAAAAAGTGGCCAGGCTGGGTAAGTGTACCTACATTCTCAGACAGAATTCTTTATGGAAAAGTGGCAATTATGGGAAAGTGAGCATTGTGGCGAAAAACCATTGCATTTCCCAATTAACATTCCAATAAATTGGGCAAGTGGCTTGCATGATAAAACTTAGAATGTACCATTAAATTACACCCTGCAAGTAAAATATTATGCAAATGTATCCTCCAGTATTAACCAGTACCTAAAATAGGTTTTGGCATGCGTAAACTATCATGGATAGACTATTTTTTTTTAAGCTGGTTTCATGAATTGGATCTTTTTTTTTATTGGAGCACGGCATATGACTTTGTACCTTCCTGATGGTAAGCAGGTCTACATAGTATATGAATGAGGTCGATCAAAATCGCTTTCCCTATGATAGTTTCACACTTTATGAAACTGTGGCGTTAAAAACGAATTTTCATTAGAAGTCTACTTTAAAATATCCTTGCACAGCCCATTTCGCAACCGCATCTGAAAGGAGACTAGCACGTCGACAAAAAATCTATGCATCTTCTGAATATCGGTAAACCCACAGACTAAAACCGAAACTATAAAAATGTCTAGGTAACATTACGTTTTATGTATATGTCAAGAAGTAAGCAGACCTACAAAATCCTTAACTGAAGTAGTTTCCACAAAATTTTTAAAGTTTTACGAAGGACATATTTTCAGTAAGAAATGATCTTATCGAAATATTACATTTATAAACACGTCGCTTGTAATTTATGAAGGCACGATAAAAAATAACCTACTATACAAGCGAAATTATTAAAATTATTTTTTACCGTTAACAATGTATAAAATGCCCCATTATGAGCAGAACAATGGGTGACCAAAGAAAATTGAGCAAATAATGTTGGCACCTGTGTACATTGATTACCCGACCGCTAGCAATACATAATCAGTGACTCAAGTGTAATTCTTGAGTTTAAACTTCATTTCAAAATGTAAAAAGTGTAATTTAAATTTTAAAAAACGAGTATGGTAAAATTGGTAAGTATGTTATTTTATTTTTATTTTAAAAAATATTTAATTTAGAAAATTTGTTGGTAATTTATTTTTTGATGACATATCTTTGGTCTTGTTTTACCACAGAATACTTAATGTGGCGATTGACACATTTAGGATTGGCATAACCTGAGCCAGAGAAACTTAATCAAAGATGGCATTTGTATAATTTAATTTAATATCTATATAATATAATTTTAACGCTAAATCCTCACAAGTAATTTGTGATATAAGATCATGAAATATAAATTCTTACAGATAATATAATAATGAACAATAAATCAACACTGGTCTAGTGGTTACGCCGCGCCGTTCTAATTATATTCGGAAGCATTCGATTCCCACTTACGGCAAATAATAATAGTATGTTTTTCTGTACAGATTTCCAAAGTCTAGGTATTTATAAAATATAATATGAATGCTATTCTTACTACATATGGCACAGTCCTACATAATATTATTATTATCTATAAATAATAATGTAGTGAATTATTAGGTCTTATTAATGACAGTGAATTTATAAGTTTTTCCTCGTTTGCTACGTACGATACAGTACTAAAGCTACGATATTTTGAGTAAGTTTTACCCTCTCTTGCCCCTTACTGTTTTACACTAGCACCTCTTCCTTTTGATTCTACTTAATAAAACCTTATCTCATCTATTTCAGGTGCTAAGTGCTTTAATAACATTTTTTATATATAAAATTAAATACACTTACTGCAACCCTAATTGGATATATCAACAATATTATGATGGACTGCCAAATGCAATGCAAATACCAATAAATTGCAATTCATGTGAAGAATCCGAGGACTGTTCATGCAATTGTGGAAAATGTGTTGAAATCTTTAATAGTTGTTGTGAAGAATATTGCAAACAATGTCAAAACTACCAAACTAATGTCGTATTTCTACCATACCCTTATCCTTATCCATTTATACAACCTAACGAAGAAAATATTGAAATCATTCCTGAAGCAGTAACTGATGTGAATAATGTATCTGAATCTACAGTAATAGTCAATACTCCATCTACAAAAATGTTTTTTATACCTAACATTGAAGGGAATACTGAATCAAATTTAAAAGCAACAGTACCGAATAAAATTATTCGTAAAAGTTCACAAAATAACACACAACCTGAAGGGATGAATATTATAAACGAAACTAGGGCGGAAATAAATCAGGATAATATTGAAGAAGTGATAACAGAATATAATGAAGTTAACAGAAGTGAGAACAGAATACAAAGTGAAGATTTATCTAAAAGATTTAAAAATCGAATTGGAGAAATTAAAATTCGTCGAACTCTACCTTTAATGGATATTGAAGATTATTTCGAAAATATTTAATTTAAACTTTCTGTATATTACCTATTATTAATATGCCTAAAATTTACTTTTTACCTATATATGGGTCATGGGGGAAAAGCACCATAAATAATTATAGAGCCAATACTGAAAAGTACCTAATATGAAAAACTGCATAGTATTTTTATTTTATCAAAAATTTTGGTATTTTATTGTTATTATTGTTAAATAATTAAATGGATTTTATTTAGTTATGCATTTTATTCTAATCAATCCTAACGTTTCGTGAAAAATAAAAATGCTAAATTTTAATTTTATTTTACACTCGACCATTGTCGATTGAATATTTACTAAATTATAATATAAAATTCAGCAAGTTTTTTCACAGAGGTTGTTCATAGAGGGCTACTACACCTCCCTGCACTTGGTAAAGAATGGTGGGTTCACCGGTTTTCAGGAGACTATGGCATCGATTTCTTGTCGAGGTGATAGTCTCCTTTCAGGTTGCGGTTACGAAATGGGTAGCTGACGATAAGGCAGCGAGTATATTAAAAATTATACTCGATTTGCATTAGCAAATCGTCATTGTCCAACTCCACTTATTTGCAACAAGATTGATTATGCGTAAAAGAAAGAAAACCTTCTATTACTGAAGTGTTCTTCAATAAGTTTTTAATAAGGCCATTACACTTTATTCCTAAACCTACATCATAACCTCCGCGTGAAAAAATTGCATTTTTGTAAACCATCTAATTTATGTAGCTAAATCTTATAATGTAGGTATGTATTTATTTATAAACTGACTGTTATTGTTGTTTTCCTAATAAAAATCTCTATCGAAAATTATCGAGCTCTAGATAGGTACATGTTTTTTTAATGAAAAATCCACAGCTCAATATAATAAAAAAACATAACGTCATTTTATTTGAATACTGTACGTAATTAGAACAGCTTATTGAGTTTCTCATTTAAAATTTTAGTAGTTGGTAGGTATTACCGGAACATGAGACACCACATCGATCCAACCGTCTAACTACGAATGTGGGTACTTTAAACTTTTCACTACACCTTCAACGTTCAATACAATACGCGCACTTTTTATACTTCACAACACTTTTAACATCACTTATTATTTCTTCCGATTTTAAATGTTCTTATACTAAGAATTTTAGTTAATAATTCAAATATTTTCAGTGCAACAATACACTTCAGGCGACATGTAAAACGTCAAATGACCTTTCAGAAAGCGGATCGACTGCGCACGAGTCGCGCGGGGTCACCAAATGCGTATTTTTAGAGTTGAAAGTTCAAAATACAATGAAGATACATATTATAGCTATAATTTGTATGTTACGCAGCTATTTTTGGCTCTGAAATGTGACTGATTCTACGGGAAATTTTATGTACTCCCGGCGCGCATCGTTCTTATATTCATATTTGCTCTAATTTAAGGTAGATTGAACCAAGTAGCAATAAATACGTTTTTCAGCCGATTTCGTAGCATTTGTCGTATTGACAATTTTTTTTATTGGGGATTGGGAGAGTCATTTGCTATTTTTGACCCATTGAATCGTTCTTTGATGAAACTTTTCAAAATCTCGCATTTAAATTATCATAATTTATATGTAGTTATTATAAGTAATAGAGCGAAATCAATTTTGTTGTATTATTCATTGTATTTATATCGTGGATAGATAGAGGTGGCGCTATAACTCTAATATTAGTTTTTGATAACTGTATTTTATAGTCTAATTATACAGCGGATTTTTTCAAGTGTCAAGGCCGAATCCTTAACTACAAGGAATAGCTAAAAATGTTCAAAGGAGTCTCGGGGCCGATTTTGATAAAAATAAAAACTATTTATTAACACATAAACCAAGAGTCCATCTTATTAAAAAAAAATCGATCCGATTCGAGCACAGAAGAAATAATAGTACAAGTACTAATAGCTATAGAAAACACAATTAGCAAAAACTTGTTGTAGAGTACTAGTTCTATTTTTTGGTTATAGATCTGGCAGTTGACTATTTGGATATTTATGGGGACAATTTTCAATAACCTATAAATTAATACTTAATAAAATATTAATTTATAGGTTATTATATAAAAGGGCAACAAATATAAAAAAAATAATGTATAGTCATGCTTATTTATAGTTATAAATATCAAAAACATAATAACACTACTATAAAATGTTTTTTTTTTGGAATGTTTGCATTATTTGGTTTTTTATTCTACATTTTCAGTCGTCGACCAAAAACCAATATAAATAATTATAAGTATATTAGGTTATTTTCAATATACGTGGTGGCCGAGTTGGTTAGACCTTGGACTTAAAAACACTGTTCCCTGGTTCGAATCCCGGTGTGTACCAATGAGTTTTTTAATTAAAAAACGTATGTACATTTGTTCGACAACACCACTATAGTGCCTCGGAGAGCAAGTTAAGCTGTCGTTCCCGGTTTCACTACACCAACTTGTGAAACTGTTTATAGATGGGTTATTGAGTCTATTCAAAACATCGCGACGAGCTAGCCACTTTTTCGGTGTAGATTCATACTACGACGAGGTGGGATTAAAAACCCCTCCGCTGGGTACCCTGGGGCCGTCTAGGCGGTCTCGGGCGCCGTAAGGCACCTGTGATTATATATGTATGTAGGTTATTTTCAATAGGTGTCAACTTCAAATAGAATTCTCGACATATTTCTGACGGTCTCTGACTTGCGTTCGTTAGGTAAGGCGGCTCTACGGTAAACAGACGATAAAAATACCGGCAGTGACCTAGGTACTGACTGTTCATTTTACGGATTCCGACACCTCCAAAACGAACATGGAGAAAAGCCTCGAACAATGTTCGATCATTTATTGGGCAATTTAAAATATTTGTTTTCTTGTCAAATGTTATTTAAATAGAGTTGGTCGAGAAGATTACAAAGTGGTGAGCTATAAAGTTCATAATATAAAAATTTTGGGAGAAGCAGAAACGAATAATAAAAAGTGTCATATGAGGTTGAATTTGGCATAAGCGATCAGAGGACCAATTCTATTTAGATATTTCTTTTTCAATATCGAAAATTGGTGCTCCTAAAAGAAGGGTATCTTTTGTGAGTTTTTGTAAATCATCTAAAACTGTGTCCAGCTTGCCTTCTAATGATCCATCATCGAGGTAGGGAAAACATATTAAATTTATAATTAAGATTGGATGTGATTCGTTATTTTATAGTATAGCTGCTATATCATAATAAAGATTATGATTAACTGCATGTTTCTTTTAGATCAAAAAGCTTTCAATTCTCTCGTCAGATCCTGGGTTTAATATTAATGGAACCATTTTCGAAATTATTTTATATTAAAAAAAATATACTTATGGTTAAGAATTGACCAAGAAATGCGTGGTTCATAAACATAAAATAAATATGGTATAAATCGAATTGTATACCTCCTCTTTTGAAGTCAATAAAAAATCTGGACTCTGTTCTACTCCTATCTTCAACTAGGTCATTACTACTACCTATTCGAAAGGATTTGTTGCTACTGCATGTGGCAATATGATCAATCCAATACCGCAGCTTCAAAAAAAAATAAGCATGTAGATTTAAGATGAAGATAATTCCTATACACGTTTCATTTCAGAATCTCAGGGCTAAATTCAAAGTAGGTATACTTACATTTTCTTCACAGACTGCAACCCTATCACTATATATATCTATGATACACGCAGAGCTTCAATTCTTTTAAATTAACTTCAGTTTGATAGCTTCGTAATAACTCTGTGATCGTAATAGAATCGTAACCGCTTAATCTATCACATTTTGCATTCTGCTAACCATTCGCTCATAGAAAACTGATAAAAAATAGCGTGTGTGATTATTATGCTTATTATCAAGTGATTCGATTGAAGTTAATTTAAGAGAATTGGAGATTTGTTGTCCAGATTACGACAACAGAATAATACTTACATCGTTTTTACTGAAAATATGTACCTATTAAAAACCATTTCATTTTTTTTTCCTAATTAATGGCCGTTATTTTACAATATCCAATATCAGCCAAAGACAATTTAAAACAGCCAACTTGGCTCATAACAAACTTCCACGCATGGACAATATTATACACATCATTGAAAATAAGATTTTAAATTTACTCTTGAACTCGCTGACACGGTTTATGTCTGTATGACATCTCACTTCACAATGACAAATATTTTATAAAGCTGTACCAATGGTATTTTCATATCACTCAGTCTTTGTTGTTAAAATGTTTTACCTTAAACAATTCTCCAGAGATTTAGACGTATAGGGGAAGCAGGGGTAATAGCGCTCACGAGGTAACGCCGCTCATACTAACTTGACAACAACATTGCGTAGAGACTCAAGATGCGGGGTAAAATGTGTATAAAGTGACGCGTGAGTAGGCAGTGGCAGGTCAGGACTCTCTAGTCTACTCGCAGCAAGAGACAGAGAAGTGCGTTTATGAGGTGGCACTGATTTAAATTTTAGGTGAATGTTTTTATCGGTAAGTTCATATTTTCAGATATGCCCAGAAACCTAAGAACCGTAAAAGCGGCTTAGAGTTAAAAATACGTACTCAACGCTTAAGACTGCGATTAAAAGAGTGACGTCAGGAAAAAAAAAATCTCATTAATCCTAATCATACTAATATTATAAAGGAGAAAGTAACTCTGTTACCTTTTCACGCTTAAACCGCTGAACTGATTTAGATAAAATTTAATACTTTCATACATAGCTACAGGGGATGCATATATACCTTGAAGCCAAATCGACAAACCGATCGACGCGTCGATGGATAAAAATATCAAATCACATACGAGTACATTTGGTTTTCAGTTTCGATCGATCGACGGGTCGATCGGCAATCCACGTGGCTTTCCGGTAGGGCGCCAGGTTGTTAGTGTTTCAAGAGTCTCTTAGGATAAACCAGATACAAAAAAGTGAGTCTGGAAGGAAAGTTAGTTATTAAAATGACATAAAACTGCATTAAAATGTTAGTGAATTTATATTTACCTACTTGTTAAAAAAAATCTTCAATAGTTGGCATTATGATTGGGTAGACAAGAAACTTACCAAAAATAAAAATACTGCGGTTTTGTTTTCATAAAAGTTTCTGTTCGCGCATTTACAGTTTATTTACAGTTTGTCATGGTCTGGGTGTTTATAAAATATAATATGTATTATATTGTTGCTTCTGGTACACATAGTACAAGCCTAGAGCTTAATTTGTGACCACAACAATATGTGCAATTTGTCCTACATATTATGATTATTATTTAGGGTTCCGTACAACAAGACAAAACGGGAAAAATAGGAAGTATCTATGAAAGTCTTCATTTTAAATAGAAACTTGAAATTTATAATATTAAAGCATCATACTTATAGATAATGCGAAGCCGCGGGCAGAAAATAATATTTGATAAGTTAACGATATCATTAGTTTTGTTCATACATACCTACAGGGTTGAGCGTCATCTTTTCTTGTGCGAAGTTATTTACCGAAACTTTCATCGATTTTGTTTTAAAATATTGATTATTAAATAGTGCACCATTGTCATTTGTTCTAATTTTAAAATAAAGATATTAATTAAAAAATATATAAAGGCTTTTCCTTAAGTGAACGGCATTCCCCCTGCTTCCCCTACCAAAACCGTTGAACCCCAGGCTTTTAATCAGCGTCACCGGGAACGCCGTTGAAGAATGGGTTTATCATCGTCAAATGTTTGTGAACCATCCAATTTAAAATCCATATACATATACATACGCGATAAAAGAGTTGGTTAGAACTTAGACTCAAAAACACTACAGTTTAGGACCCCGTAATGCGACTTTGTACCTGCAGACCTACAAAATCCAAAAAAATCCATGCTTGAAAAATACATAAGTACACTAAAGAATTAGGTATATAAAGGTTGTTTAACAGCATTGGTCGCTCACACTATGCCGGAGACTAAATCAACTGGGGTTAGTCTTCAAGACAGGGTGATTTATTTATATTATTATATTGGGAGACAAGAAAGAGGCAATATTCTTAGCTATCCATGGATTCTCCGCGCAAATCTCGGCTCGCGCGGATGGAGCCGACTTGTTCAGCGTTCCCGGGATTGAGTCCGCGAAGTAGGGTTAAAGGCCTTTTAACTCTCCCTTTCACTGTGTCCACTACCCTCTTTACTCAACCAAATACTATATGATCCTGTTAACGCCATATTGGAATCATTCGTTCCATAAAAGTTCTGACGAAAGGCCAAGACCCTTCAATCCTATAACGAATGTATTCCGATTAAAAAGATTAGGCTGCGTATTAATAACAAAATCAATAAAAATTGGATAACGCCTGGGATTCTAAAGTCTAGAAAAAGGTTATTTTTCCTCTGCGAATACAATCAGCATACTCACAATGTTAATATTAAAGAATTTACAAAAAATATCGAAAAATTTATAAACAAGTATGTACTACTGCAAAAAAACTATATTTGACCAATAAAATATTATTGTCCGATAATAAAATTAAAGCCAGCTGGGCAGTTATAAAATAAATTAGTGGCAAATATAAAAATAAACAACCTTCAGAAATAGAGCTAAAAATAGGTAAAAATGATTTTCTGAGGGACAGGGTGTTTCTAATTACTTCAACAACTTCTTTTGTAATGTTGCACAAGAGACTACAGAAAAATTAAATATAAATATTTAGCATTCATTGGGTTATTTAAAAAACTATACAAACGAGATGGATTTAAACTGTCATATATTCTTTTCTGTAACGGAAATAGAAGTAGCAAAAGTCATAAATAAACTTAAATTAAAACATTCACACGACCTGTGGTACTTATCCCCAAATTTATTAAAAAATATTAATAACGGGCTTGTATACCCCATTACCAAACTTATAAATGTCTAGAGAGAGGAATGAAAGGATTAAAAGAGGGAGAGTTTCCCAACTTATTAAAAATGGGAAGAGTCATCCCGCTCCACAAAAAGGGTGATGAAAGTGATGTTCGCAATTACAGGCCTATATCACTATTGCCAGTCTTTAGTAAAATATTTGAACGTTGCATATACAACAGGCTATATACATATTTTACTGATAATAATATCTTTAATGAAAAACAGTTTGGTTTCCGAAAAGGAAAATCAACTCAACACTCTATAAATGAAATGTTAAAAAATTACTGGTTTGGATGGAAAACAATCTACAGTGGGCGTATTTTGTGATCTTCAAAGGCCTTTGACTGTGTTCATCATGGCATCCTCTTGGCTAAGCTTCACCACTATGGTGTTCGGGGAAAAGACTTAAATTTAAGTCAGTCTTATTTGGAAGGCAGAACCCAAGTTGTAGACATAAATGATGTACATTCGTCTGCAACCTCTATTAAAATGGGAGTCCCTCAGGGATCAGTCCTGGGACCGCTTTTCTTTTTGATTTATATAAACGATCTCAGCATATGCATTCCTGAGGGATTAATACAGTCATGTTTGCGGATGACATTTCTATTGTTATTAAATGTGACAACAGGTCGGAAATCGTTAGTTATGTTATTGAAATGCTCGATTCTATTAATAAATGGTTTCAATGTAATAATTTGTTATTAAATATAGAAAAAACTAATATACTAAATTTTTCTTTGGCAACACACAAAGAAATTGCAGAAAGCGTAAAAAAGAAATTCAATGATAATTCTCTAAAAACTAAGACAACCACAAAATTTTTGGGAGTTACCATAGATAATAAGCTTTTATGGAGGGAACACATCGAGAGCTTAGCGAAAAAACTCGCATCAGCTTGCTTTGCAATAAAGAAAGTAAGTGAATATTGTGGCCCTAGTGCAGCTAAGTCAATGTATTTTGCATATTTTCATAGTCTTATGACATATGGTCTACTGGTGTGGGGAACTGCTGCTGAATCTAGTAGGATTTTTATTTTGCAAAAACGAGCGATAAGATCAATAGCAGGACTTAAGCCAAGGGAAACTTGTAGACAGGCTTTTAAAGATTTAAAAATAATGACACTCTGTAGTACCTACGTACTGCTTTGTTTATTATATATTAAAGAAAATATACAGTATTACCCGGTAAGGCCAGAAAGACATAATTCCCGACGAAAGCCATGTATTCCAATACCCAAGCACAGACTTAACAAATTCTCCAAAAGCTTTTTATGTAACTGTATAAAACTTTATAATAAATTGCCCGAAGAGTTGTAAAACCTTGAATACATGGAGTTCAAAGGTAAAATAAAAAACCTTTTGGTAGAAAAATGTTACTATTCTATGGAAGAAATTTTAAAGTATGATGATTTATGTATGTTTGTTGTTTAAATATGTATTGTTAAAATTCACTATGTATGTCTATTATAATATAACATTATATTATTTAGTGTAATAAGTGACAAAGCCCTCTTACAGCTGATAAATAAAATAATTATTATTCTTAATTATTAATAAAATTATTAACATTATTCAATTATATATTTTATTTTTAGTAATGAAATGACTTGGCCCTTTTACAGCCATTTATTTATTTATTTCTTACTGACATTATTTATTGCTATTATTTTAATATTAAATCTGTTCAACAACTGTATTAATTATAATTAATTGAATGACATACAAAACTTTATTTTATTAATTTTGACATTGTATTATTTATACTTACTTGACATTATTTATTTGTTCTATTAATAATATATTGTGTTTATTATTAATAAAATTATTTACATTATTCAATTATATATTTTATTTTATAGTATTTTTAGTAATCAAATGACTTGGCCTTTTTACAGCCATTTATTTATTTATTTCTTACTGACATTATTTATTGCTATTATTTTAATATTAAATCAGTTCAACAACTGTATTAATTATAATTAATTGCATGACATACAGAATTTTATTTTATTAATTTTGACATTGTATTATTTATACTTACTTGACATTATTTATTTGTTCTATTAATAATATATTGTGTTTATTGTGTAATTTATTACCTACAGTGACAAGTGTCATACCTTTACAGCTGCTTTCATTTACGTATTTTGTATTATTTAATGTGAAATGATGTGGATCTCTTTGCTTTCATTACCAATAGTTATGGCTGTCCAACCAAGACTCATTCCATTACTTATGGAATAGTTACAAATGTAGTTCATTATTTTTATTTTATATACCTAGGAGTATAGTTACTGTAAATATATTGACAAAACCGAGTGTGCAGAAATGTATTGAATGGTGAATTAATAAATATGAAATATGAGATGCAAAGACTTTGCTGGATTTAAAAAACGAATATCTACTTACTTACCGTAAAATTAAATTTGAAGTAGGTATATAGTTGTAGTAACGAGAGGAATGTGTATTTTTTTATTTTATTGTAGCACGACATGTGACTTTGTATCTACCTGGTGGTGAGCAGAGCTACAAAGTCCATGAATGGGGTCAATCAATAATTGTTCTTAAACTAGATTGATTGCTCCCACTATGTCGGCTAAATCGCATGATTACGAAATGGGCGGCGACAAAGGCGCATTGCTACCTTATCGTCAATTCAACCACCCATTTCGTAACCGCACCCTGAAAGGATATTACCACCTCGACAAGAAATCGATGCAATAATCTCCTGAAAACCGGTGAACCCAAATACTAAAACCGAAACATGTCTCCGAAGTCACTTGACGGTTTTTGCATCTGTATGTTTTTTTTTGCGCCTGATTTATTTAAAGATAAAATTCAGGCTAGGACTGAGATACGATCAATGACCCTAGTGGAGTTTTTTTAACGTTTACTTTCGAGTTAACTATACTACTGCGTTAACATTTTCACCAATCACTCGCTCGCATTTTTAGTTCTAAAAATTTCCGCTTGGGCCACGGAACTATTTTCCATACAACAAAGTAGTAGTTTAAAAAGTCTCTCGTTTACTATCCAGTTATACCTACTACCGCGCTTATTTTGACAGTGCACCAAATTAAAGCAATTCTTAGTGTTTTGTGTTAACAATTTTGTTTTTATAGAAAATAGTACCCCAAGCGGATGTTTTTAGAACTAAACATGAAAAATGGGTGTTCTGTAGTAAAGTTAACTCGAAAGAAAAAACTGACACCTACCTACCTATTTATGGAAAGTTAACGATTAAAGAAATAGTAAAGGTAAAAAAATAACACTACTGACCTAGAGAATAGGCGAACTATGCTGTCACCCGTCAACCGAATAATTTGTTAAATCCTCTTAGAACCTTGATGCATATAATAAAACCTGATAAAAGTACTAATAAAATAAATGTGTCATAGCAAATGATCGTCAAGTGGTATTGAGTGGAACATGTTTCTAAGGCAATGTCAACATTTAATTAGCTTAATTCAACAAACTGTAAGCTTGTACAGTTTAAATCTATATATGAGTCTATTTTATAGACTCTATATAGAGTATATTCTATATACATATTTATGTATAGGAGATTATAAATGAATAAAAACACAAAATAATAATAAAGAAAATTTATATATTTAAAAATAATTCACTATAATTATTTACAAATAAAGTACACAGCCATGTTTGTTATAAATAATGGTAACAATTAAACTTATTACTTATAATTATTATACAAGGTATAAACGTCATATTACATCACAACTATTTAGTTAAAAACTTGTATTAAATACAAACAATTCTAAAATAAAAACCCAATTAATTGTCTATAAAATATAAATCAACGTACAATTTAAAATTTTAAAAAATCTTTAAAAATAATTATTACAATGTAATGTTTTAAAGAGTATCACCGGTATTCATAAAAACTAGAAAGTGTTATTTAAGGACTCAAAAAGTTTTTATGAATAAGGACATAAGTATTTCAATTTTACAATAAGTATACTCAAAACTAGTAAAATATTAAAATAAATGCAATTTAAAAGCACTAGCGATGACACTTTAGTACAATATAAAATTAATACCTATTCTAATTCTAACAAAAAGAAACAACAATTAAAACTTAATGTTTTCTAATAAAATAATATGTATATATTGATAACGCATTTTAAATGCATATAAAATAAATAATGTATTATTCTAAATTAATAACAATCAATTATTACTTCAATTATACAACGGCCATATTGCGGAATTTTGTGAAACTAAATTATTTATTTTTACTAATATTTATTTTCACTTGTAAGTATTTGTGATATTAATTTTCAACCTGTAATGTAAGGCACTCGTCATTAAATAAAAAATATAATTTATCTAAAATAATATAGGTACTTAACAAATACAGCTCAGCTGATTATAAACATTTAAGTTAAAAATTGCAACAAAAAATAATTACCCCCGAATTCTAGGTCGTGTTTTTCACTCCTCTTTCACTCAAGGCTAGTCTTTCATTCTATCTTAATTTGATATTTGTTAGAAAGACAAACGTTCCTTGAGTGAAAGTGGAGTGGAAAACAAGATATAAAATACGGGGGTTAGTCCCTTTCATACTCAAAAATAAACGAATGAGACAAATTATTCTATCACTATAAATACTTTCACAGTATTTATTTAAGTTAGATTAGTACTTAAAATGTAGTGCATAGCACGTATTTGTTTGGCATTATGGCTAAGTGGTTACATTATGTATTATGAGGTATTGGATTTGGTTTGAATGGTGAGCGCATTAATGAGCTCCTGGAAGTCGGTCACAAACCAAGCGGCTCTCTTCTTCACCTCTTCTCTTACCACGTTTCCACCAAAACCTGAAATATAGCAATATTTGATTAGACCAGCAAAATTAAATCGAGATTAAGTGGGTTATAAAAAATCCTTAAAATTTTGTGTCGCAAATAAAAAAATTGGTTGCCCATACAAATTGGTATTTTTAACATTACTAGTTTAAAAAGGGCTATTTTTCATTTACGACATATGGTTCCATGGGAAAGTTGTTCAATTTAATCAGTAGAACCTCATATTAGCCTAAGTACAACTTTCAACCCAAAGTCATCATGTATATTTTAAGGTATGAAGCAAATCAATATTTGGAAAAAGACGAGAAATTAATTTAGTAAATTTAGAGTTCATTGTGGTCAAGGAGAATATAATAAAAAACTAGTTACAGTAAGGAGTAATAAAGCTAAAACATACCAACAAACCCTTCAGCAGGGGGGCAGGCTTCAGCATCAGTGGCTCCGTCTCCGATCATGACAACCCGTTCGTATCCACATTGCTCTTTCAGCCTTCTGATGACCAGACCCTTACCACCAGTCCTGGATGTGGGCTCGTTTTCATCGAAACCTGCGTATTCACCTGGAGACAAAGAAATTTTCCTTAGAGCCGCGTATATATTTCTGCAAACTTATATAAGAACAGCAATAAAAGTTCAATACAAAGTATTTATTATTTATGTATCTCCCCTTACAAGGTAGGCAGAGACAACCGTGCGCCACTTGTCAGCGCCATTTTAAATTTAACCTATATATGTATGTATATGTATCATCACGGGTGCCTTACGGCGCCCGAGACCGCCTAGACGGCCCCAGGGTACCCAGCGGAGGGGTTTTTAACCCCACCTCGTCGTAGCCGATGGTATGCGTCTACACCGAACAAGTGGCTAGCTCGTCGCGATGTTTTGAATAGACTCAATAACCCATCTGTAAACAGTTTCACAAGTTGGTATAGTGAGACCGGGACCGACAGCTTAACGTGCTCTCCGAGGCACTTTAGTGGTATTGTCAAACAAATGTACATCATCTTTTTAATTAAAAACTCATTGGTACACACCGGGATTCGAACCAGGGACCTAAGTGTTTTTAAGTCCAAGGTCTAACCAACTAGGCCACCACGTATATTTTAACTACCTATTGTCTATTGAAGACATTTTTTTTTTGTAGTAAATAAAGAGTAATATAATAACGCTGAAGAGCTGTTTGTTAGGTTGAACGCGCTAATCCGAGGAACTACTAGTTTGAATTGAAAAATATTTTAGTGTTGGATTAACATCACGCTACGACCAATAGGAGCGCTGTAATATTGAAAAATGTTGCAAACACGGGGAAAATTTATTCCTTTTGAAATAGCTTTCCGTTACGTGGTAAACGGTTCAAGTACGCCGGCGAAGATGCACGGGTCAACTAGTTTTATAAAGATCTATTATTATTACTAATTGTTATATTACATTATGTTAGCAATTATAATTATGAAAACACTTGTTATATATATATAATCTTACTATTACTATGTTATATATAATCTTACTAATTATTATTTTAAATTATGGTATCTAAAGTAAACTATAGCGTTTTAATTAATATCGTTAAGAAATCTCAGGCACTTTTTTCTATTTTTATCATTTAAAACGGCTTCTATTATTTTTTAAGCCAATTTTAATCTCGCCTATGTACAAGTATTGCAAAATGAAAAATAAAAAATAAATAAATATTTTTTTTAGATAAAAAAATCGGGAACATTTATGAAATTTCACTAAAGTCTAGACATCTAAAAAGGTCATCATAGGCCAGTATAATACAATAGTGACTGATGATTTATAAACATGACAGTGTGCGACAAACAGACAACACGCGATGATCACGTGATCGATAAAGAATATATCATTCATTTTAATATATACCTTATCTGTATAATATACATCATTTAATTTATTGCTCTATTTCGATTAAATTAGGTTTCAGTTTACATTCAATTAATAAACATATTCTTGATGCAACAAAACATAAATATTTCAATCTTATATAGATACAATATATAATATCAGTATGTATAAATAAACATTCAATTTATAGGTAAATATAACACATATACCTATACCTATAAATGTAACAAAATCTCACTCAATTTATTTTTATAATAATAATGATTTTGTCTTACATTCAACAATGTATCTATTACTCATTCAGTGACACAGATTTTATTTATTGGGATCGACAAAATAATAATAATTGATGGAAAACGTGCTTTATTAACTTTCCCACAAAGTACATTCACAACGATAAGCAAGAGGAATAAAGAAGGTTTTACAAAATCTATTGTAAGGGCGAGTTGCTGAAAGTGGTAGCAGTTAAATAGATTGTCAAAGTCGAAATAAGCAAATATAAGAGAAATGATTGACTAAACTAAACTTTCGACTTTCACCATGTATTAGTTTATTTTAGAACATATTTAATTTATTTTATATTACTACAGGATTTTTTGCAATAACTTTCAAAATATTTTGAAATTGCTAGACCATGCACTAGATCTTAAACATATACATAACTTATAAAAAATATGACTTTATAATCTGCTCTATATTGAAGTAATAAAAGAAAATATAGATAAAAAATGGAGGTAACATTGCGACTTTTTTTATTGGGGCGACTTTTTTCTATCGGGGCAACTTTATGCTATTACGTTATTCAAAGATCCAGTTACTTCTAAATGTCTTATATTATTACTATGCTTTTTTTATATATTTGTTGGGTTTAATGTATTCTCATAATCGGAGATCAATATTTAGGGTACTTAAACAGCAGGTACTTGACAGCCTCCGTAGACAAGTGGTTGCGCCTTTGGCGTTGTATCCGGGGGTCGTGGATTCGATTCCCACCCGTGGCAAAAAAATATTAGTACGTTTTTTTGTACAGTTTGTCATGGTCTGGGTGTTTATGAAATATAATATGTATTATATCTTTGCTTCTGGTACACATAGTACAAGCCTAGAGCTTAGTTTGTGATTAGAGCAATATGTGTAATTTGTCCATATTATTATTATTATTATTAAAAACCCGTGGAGGGATCCAACCACGACCTTTTTTACCGCCCTGTATATTCGAACGCCACTGACGTTAATATGACGTAAGAATGGCCAAAATAATAATTTAATTTAAAAAGTGTATCAAACTAATTGGAAGGTCAACTGGAACATAAAATGAAGATAAGAATACAAAAAAATCACATGTCATTGTATGTTTTGTCGCATGACATAGGCCTTGACATTAGACGCGTGCCGTGCGTGTGTGAACTTAATTGTACACAATAGGTCCGTTCCGTTTAAGAAAATGTTAGCGCGAAAAGTTGTTTTTTTGATGCAAGTCGTACCATTACCAAAAAATGTTAACATCTGAAGTTAACTTCATGCGTTTCTTTACCAAACCAATCTGGAGTTGCTAACATCAAAATCTAACAATTTTAACAAGTGTTAAAGAGTGTTTTACTCGTGTTAATTTTTGACAGATGTTTGTTTACATGTATATATTGTCCATAAATTGGATTTTAATGAATACATACATACCTACACATTGTTACAATACATGCAATTTTACATAACATAACATAGACCTACGCGTAATTAAATGGAACGCTCAGAATTAAAGCATCAACACAAAACTATTGGTAGGTTTTGGATAATAGGTTTGCTTTTATGAGCCGCCATTTTGTATTTGTCAAAAAATTAAGAATCATGGAACTTTCAAAAATATATTATTAAGATTTTTTTGGTCAGAATCATAAAGTGGGTGTTAATTTTCGAAACAATGGTAGGTAATTGATATTACTTAGAAGTTAACACAATGATTCACAAAGTGAACATAAAATAAAAATGGTTAAAACATATTATTTGACAGTATTATCTAAATTTATTTTTGTATTTTTTAAATCTGTAATTGTTTTAAATTTTAAACATACAGGAAGGGAGGAAACCGTACACTCTATATTATGTAATTGCACATTATACAACATTAAATTCAAGGAGTAAAACTAAAAATAACTATATTTAAATTCAAATATTACTGTATAAATATTGTGTACGATTTGCTCCTTTCTGTATATGTCAAAATTAAAATAATTACCTATAAAAAAATCCAAAAAAAAAACTATAATACTATCAAATGCAATAAGGATATTGTTTCAAAAATACCAAAGCTACGTAACATTTCATTTATCAGAAAATGTTAACAGTTCAATACGTCACCATTGATATGACAGTTATGTGAACTATAAATAACATTATCTCAGTTTATTGACATTGACTGTCAAACTGTCAATACCGTGACAGTTTCTGTAGACAGCTCTGATAAAAATTACGTAACAATGATTCACTGTATAATAATTCGTAGTAATAGAGATGTTTACAATTTGTGAGGTAGGAGTTAAAGCGGTGCATTCATTTATCAAAACATTACTCCCGCCCCTTTTGACGTTTATTTATAAGGCATTTTACATTATTAGGGCTTTAGAAATCTGCATTTTTTTATGAAAACAAAATTGACAGGTTTATAAACCACTTTTTATCTTAGTATGGATAAGTTTTAGCATGTTTTTTTTTTATCTATATCTATACTAACATATTTAACAGCCTCCGTAGACTAGTGGATGCGCCTTTGGCGTTGTATCCGGAGGTCGTGAGTTCGATTCCCACCCATGGCAAAAAAATATTAGTACGTTTTTTCTGTACAGTTTGTCATGGTCTGGGTGTTTATAAAATATAATAGGTATTATATCGTTGCTTCTGGTACACATAGTACAAGCCTAGAGCTTAGTTTGTGACCAGAGCAATATGTGTAATTTGTCCTACATATTATGATAATATAATAAAGAGGTAAAGTTTGTGAGGTTGTATCGGGTCATCTCAGGATCTACTGAATCGATTTTGAAAATTCTTGTAGTGTTGAATAGCCCGTTTATATAGAAAGGCTATATATAACATCACGCTACGACCAATAGGAGCTGAGCATCAATAAAAATGTTGAGAAAACGGGGAGAATTTGTTCCTTATGAGAGCTACCGTTGCGTGCGCAGACGAAGTTAAAGATAAACCTTTTAAAAGTTAAAACTATATAGTCAATTTGTTATGCAGTTGGAACCAAAAGTCGTGAATTCAATTCCCACTAGCTAGCTACTAATAATAATCACACCATAGGTTTTAGCATGACATTTTCGAAATGATCTCTAACTTTGTCGATAAAATGAAGTGGGATTCATTCATAAAATCGATATGGATCTATTTTGTTGATTTATCGATGCTATTATTATAAGATCCCATAAATCGTACACAATCTTAAAGGTAAGCTAGTATATAATGCCTAAGGCATTAAGTTCGCCTTTGTACATAAAATTTGTTTACTTTGCAATAAAGTGTTAAAGTAAATAAATAAATGAGATGTGATTTTATGTGCCTGTCTGTTCTGACCGCAACTAACTACATCTACCACTAGTCCGATTAAGTTGAAAAACGGAATAGTTTTGAATATTGTTAAATAAAAAATTCCTACATGTAAATTTAAATTTTGAAAAAAAAAAATATAAATAATAATAAACATATAATAAAATTTTGTTGTGAAACATTTTCATACATTTATCGCTTTATCCTAGGGTAAAGTCGGGGTTATCTATCATCAGAGAGTGTTGGCCTGCTCGCTCTACGTATATAGATCGTTAGTGTAAATAAATAAAAAAATCTAAGAATTGTCTCTTTTAAAGTCCAAAGTTTTTAACCGTCGGCTTATCTAAGGTCAATCAAAAAAGATAGTTAATAAAATGTTTTAATTCTTGTTTTTTATTGTATCACTGCTATTCTAGGAAAGTAAGACAAAAACAATACAAAGAAAAATAATAACTTAAAAGTCATGTATCATAAAAGATATCTGTCCCACTAAAAAGTAAAAGTTTATGATAAACGGGTTTTCCCAAATGGTTGCAAAAATCCAGCTTTCATATTAAGTGGTCAAAGAATTATATTGTGTTCTATGATTAATATAGGGAATCTGAGCCTTTAGTGTCGTTTTACAAAAATTACGATGACTTACATGTTAAAAAAGACCTCCAAAACATATTTTTACTTACCTCACGTTACATTGAAAAATGAAAATGAAACGAAAAATTATTAATTAAATATTTTACATGTTATCTTTATAGGGGTTGGGACTATCTTGTTAAGTGTAAAACACCTGTATTAAGAGAGTCCCGCAGATTTGAATAATAATTAATTAGCGTTTTTACAATTATACTGCAATGTTTTTAAAGAGCAAATAAGTGACGTTTAAACCTATTTGTTTCTCTATTGTATAAAAAATCATGTACATTTGTTTTACAACAAATGCCTCAAAGAGCACGTCAAGCTGGCGGTCCCTGTTTTACTATATCAACTTGTGAAACTCTTTATAGGTAGGTTATTGAGCCTATCCAAATACTGCGATGAGCCACTTTTTCGACGTAGACTCATAACCCCACTTAGGCCGTCGGCGGTCTCGTTGACGTAAGTTGACGATTTTCTTTTGTTAATAAAAATATATCATTATGCCAGTAAAAAAAATGCAAACCGTTAAAGAAGAACTTGAGTCTATTGGCAAAGATATTGGTGACTGGCACGCCGACTAGCTTTGCCACCGGCTCTATGAGACTCCGGAATCCTCCGGACACTAGGTACACCGTCACACCCCTCTCGTGTAGCACCTTAATTAACTGGCTGCAAATAAGAAAAAAATCACGTTAAAAAATATTGCTCAGAAGTTACCTAAATAGGTGTTTTATTTAAAAGTTAAATGAATTTATTAAGGACACTGCATTCGTAATCGAAGTTTGAGTTCTAGCGCACTTCCAGTAATAGTCGATTACTGTAACAATATATTTGTATTTACTTATCTTACTGAGTTGGGGTTTTTTTTTTCGAAATCAGAAAAAAACCTTTCTAAATATTATAATACAAAAATATTTATTACCCATTACAGAAAGATTTTTAGGTATAGTAATTACCCACATAAAAATAATAATTGTATTAATTAAAAATTAACAGCGAAGTTGTAATATTGGAAGTACGTTTGTATGGGCGTCAAGTCGTTTGTATGGACGTCAAGTCGTTTGTATCGGCGTCAAGTTGTTTGTATGGGCGTCAAGTCGTTTGTATGGGCGTCAAGTCGTTTGTATGGACGTCAAGTCGTTTGTATGGGCGTCAAGTCGTTAGTATGGACGTCAAGTCGTTTGTATCGGCGTCAAGTCGTTTGTATCGGCGTCAAGTCGTTTGTATGGACGTCAAGTCGACTGCTAATATTAATATTTAAGAAAGTTAAAACAGACAGAAACTGGAACTGAAAAACTTTTTACAAATGGTGTTTGTTATTTTTTTTACAGTCTCGACTAAATAGTTTAAAAAATTTAATATTGTGGTCGCCAATATCGTAACCTCATTATTGAATAGTGCGAACGAACATGTATGATTGACCCCATTAATAAACTTTGTAAGTCAGCATATAATCATAATAGCTCTATACAATCAATTCCAAGTAAATATTTTCTACAAATATTATTATAACTAAATACACAAAACACATATTTTGTACAAATATTTGCGTATAAACATCGTAAGTGCGCAAGAAAAATATTAAACATCAAAATAATATCTTAACAAATTATCTTGTTATCAAAATAATTAACAAAATATCCATAGAAAATTACTTATAACATTAGTTAATAACGATAACCTTTGAAAACATTTCCTTTGTAAACCGCCAGCTGATTCTAAAACGTCATAATAGGCTAATAATATGAATACTGTAACTACAGTCGCAGGGGAGCGAGAGATAACGTTATCTCTCGATGCATGCACGGTTTAATAAATATCATTAAAAGCAATCATGATGTAAAACAAACAGAATTTTGCATCTAAGTTATACCTATTAATTAAATACCTACAGCCTATAGAAGGTGTATATATATATATATATTAATACTCGCTTTTGGCGCTTCCCACGTATTGACAGCCTCCGTAGACTGGTGGTTACGCCTTTGGTGTTGAATCCGGAGATCGTGGGTTCGATTCCCACCCATGGCAAATAAATATTAGTACGTTTTTCTGTACAGTTTGTCATGGTCTGGGAGTTTATAAATTATAATATGTATATATCATTGTTTCTAGTACACATAGTACAAGCTTAGAGCTTAGTTTGTGACCATAGCAATTTGTGTGAATTGTCCTAGTTATAACCAATTGTGTCGCTTTAATATTCCACATTTCTAGTATTTATCTAAAATATTTGCTGAGACTAAATTATTTCTGTAAGACTTTCCTTATACCTCCTATTCTCCTTGTTTTTGTTATACGGAACTCTAAGTTCGTAATCAGAATTTGCTTTTGACCGCTATGGTATCGCTTTTTATAAGAAAATTAGTATTTTAGTTTTTACAGCTTTCTTATCTACCAAATGTTCACCGATTTTCAGTAGACTGATCGATTTCTTGTCGAGGTGTAGTCTTTTAGGATGCGGTTACGAAACGGGCTGTTAAATAGACGAAAAGGCAGCGAGGATATTAAAATAGATTCGTAATTCAAATTCGTCTCTGTCGCCGCCCATTTCGTAATCGCATCATTTAGCCAGCACAGTAGAAACGATCAACATTGTTAAACATTTATTCATCAACCCCAATTATGAACTTTGTAGATCTGCTCACCGCCAGGTAGATACAAAGTCACATGCCGTGCTCCAATAAAAAAAACATGTGCCAAAATTACTTACGTTACATTAGGGGTAAGTCTGACTGGGAATGTGTCTGTGAATTCCCTGACTTGCTCCACGTTTGGCCTGATGATGTCCAGCCTTTTCTTCAAGGCTTCCTGGAACGTCATAGTGCCTCCCATTGCCTCTGCGGTCCTGGAAGACAGTTATTTATTTATTATAATGCTACTGACAGGGTTGTTAGAGACCTTGGAGTACAATTACAATTCTTTTCTAATATTATAGGTTTCTCTAAAATCATTTATTTCGGTTTCAGAGCCCTAATTTTACTAAATGAATTGCATATCAACAGAATATTTTATACGAATTGAAATTTTTCTTTTAAAGGCCTTGGAGTCGACTTGACGCCCATACAAACGTACTTCCAATATTACAACTAGGCTGTTGGTTGGAGTATTTTTTTACTGTTCGTAATTGTACGTAAAAATATTTAAAAAAAAACTGATTTAGAAAATAAATAAAAATAATAACCCATCACAGAAAGATTAATAAATACAATGAACGGCAAAAATATTATTTTAATTCTGCGACAAAGAGTAATTGAGTATTATTGGAAGTGCGTAAGCTAATTTTGTATGGAAAACGCGGAGTTCGCGATTACGAATGCAGTGCCCTTAATATCCACGTTACATACAATAGTTTTTTGAAAATCAGAGATCCTACTCCGAGCATACTAAACCGAACCGATTTACAGTTTCTGACTCTCTCTCACTCTCCAACATTTTCTTAAACCTGACTAGGACGGCTTTTATGTAACTTTTGGTTAAGTGTGGTGGGAGTAGAGACACAGGCTCTTTGTTTGCGGGGTAGGCAGTGACCATTAACTGTAACTTGTCTTAACTCGACATACTTTTCTTACCTTTGAGTTTCCTACTCATTAAAATAAAGGCGAGTAACATAAAGCTATCAGTATAATAATAAACATATTTGTTGCATATTGTAGGTTCGTGGAATTCCTACTCGTAAGAAAAATAATACAGAGAAAGATAATTTGGCTTCTAACTAATATTCACTTTTCTGATATCGATTCCGTAAAGCTCTTGAAATTAATAATGAAGTCCTATCTTTGTTATTTAAAGCATTACACTTAGAGAAAATATACTAGAGAAAACCAAATTATTTTTTTGCCATATTGAGCATTAATCAGTGGAATAATTTGCCTTTACTAATCAGATGAGCGCCATCTTTAAATATTTTCAAACAACGCTTGATCACGCACTGTCTAAATAAACAGAACAACTGCGTGTATCTCGATCTTTTGGGTGGTATGTATTAGTATCTATTTCCCATTTTATACATGTATATATAGTGTAGGTACCTATATGTATGTTTGTATATAGATATATATATATATTGAATTATATTAGTTTATTAAAATTAAGCACTCGACCCATCTTCGTACACAATCTTAAAGGTTAGCTGGTAGATAATGCCTAAGGCATTAAGTTCGCCTTTGTAAATAACTTTGGTTTACTGTGCACACTTTATTGTTTAAGTTTTTCTTTTCTTTTCTTTTTGAGTTGTATTGTATATTCAATTAGATAGTATATCAAATACATTTATATGACCTATACAATGGTAGTATTACCAAGATAGGTAAATTAAATAACATAATTTACTTATAGTTTAATCAATATGTATATATAATCCACAATTTAGATATGTGTATTTGTAATTTGGCTTCACTAAAAGATTATAATCATGATATTATAATTTTTTGAATTCTTCCGTATTATTGTTATTCGTGCTCCGTCAAGTCACTAAGCAAATTTTAAAATCTCCTAAGATTATGTAAGTATAAGATAATGTTATCTTGATAAATAATACAATTTATATGAAGTATTAAGATAGGTAGATGTAGATAATATTAGGCAAAATATATTATTAAATAGTATTTTATAAGAGCTTTGAAAATATTTTTTTCGTGGAAGTTCTTACTTTATTTTTAATATTTGAAGTGTTTTAAAAACTTGCACCTCTTTCAATAGATAAAAGGTTTGGTTTTTCAATGGTCAGATAAAGTTATTCGACATTCTTTTTCCATACAAGTTATCAGTTGAATAACTTTATCTGACCATTGAAGAATCGGCCCTTTACCACCTTGACACTCTATATACCTCTAGCTAGTATAGTTATAACTACAACTTATATTATTATATATTATAATAATAAATGTGATTACTTTTACTTAAAAAATAAATTATCGCTGGTTACATTAATTAACAATAGACATTGCTTTGACTAAAAGAGTTTATTAAATTTTTCTAAAATATCGTTGTACATTTTTAAATGTTATTTAGCTACCTAAGTATTTTATAACTTACTAGCGGCCCGTCCCGGCTTCGCACAGGTTTGTATAACTTCAACTATATGCTCAGCGCACGCCACGGAAGGCCTCAGAAACGATACTTTTCCCCCGTTTTTAAAACATTTTTGGTTACTGCTCCACAACTATAGGACCTAGCGTGATATTATATAGCCTATGTTACTTCTGAATAATGCAGCTTTCTAATGGTGAAAAAAATATTGCAATCGGTCCAGTAGTTTTTGAGTTTATTCATTACAAACATACAAAAATACAAAAATATAAATCTTTCCTCTTTATTATATTAGTATAGATAGTATAGATTGTATTTGCTTCAATAAAATTCTCAGTAACAACATGTATATTATGATTATGATATCATACCCGTAATGCAGTTTGATAGCAGCAACACACAACATTTATGTCGTAAGATCATCGAGAAAAATATGAAAGTATGTCAGTCAGTTGTGGAACCGAACCTGTACTTGTAACTTGAGAGAACTTTAAGAGGGTTATCTTAAGTAGTGGTTGCGCCTTTGGCGTTGTATCCGGAGGTCGTGGGTTCGATTCCCCCCCATGGCAAAAAAATATTAGTTGTTTTTTCTGTACAGTTTGTCATGGTCTGGGTGTTTATAAAATATAATATGTAATTATATATTATATCGTTGCTTCTGGTACACATAGTACAAGCCTGGAGCTTAGTTTGTGGCTAGAGCAATTTGTGTAAAATTGTCCTATATACTATTATTATTATTATTATTATTAAGGTTCTCTCAAGTTACAAGTGCTTTCATTTTTGGGATTAATTAATTAAGCTTGCCAAAACTGGTAATGGATTTTATACGTTTAGGACCTACACATATACTAACCCCCGTATTCTAAGACGTTTCCTTAACTCCACTCTTCACTCAATGAGCGTCTGTCTCAACTTGCTTTTTATAGTTGACATTTGGTGGAAAGAGACAGACGTTCCTTGAGTGTAAAGTGGAGTTAAGGAAACGTCTTAGAATACAGAGGTAAGCTACACGAATATAAAGAATTGTCAAAATATTATTTCACTACAAGTTTTTTTCTAATGTAAACGGCAGTTGGACGATAAAGCTGCGAAAAAATGCAAACTCGTCTTTTCGTAACCGCATCATTTAGTGTATTGGCTAAAGAACGATCAATACATTGTTGTTAAACAAGAATAAATCGATATCATTCAGACTTTGTAGGTCTACTTATCATATAATAAAAAAAATCTTAATTCAATATAACTAAAAAAATATATACTTTATTTTATTTTTAAATATTATTATAATTTTGTTGATCCAAGAATTGATTTTTATCCATACCTATTGTTTTTAATGTTGAATAAATTATAAACTTACAATTTCTTAACCTCCTCCCCTTTTCCGCAGAACTTGGCCAGCTCATCGATACCCTCATCCACGATGACAGTGGAGTCTACATCGAAGCAGACACAATCTGCTGTCCTCAGGATCTCCTGGGCATTTTGCTGGGGAGACATCACTGTTATGGAAACCAGCGACAGGGTCTTCAGGGTTGCTGATGTAGCTTGGTACAGGTTGTTTTTAATGCTGCCAGGGGTTAAAAAAATATAATAAGTTTTTTTTTTACTTGACTCTGTCAGCGTAAAATTTCTCAAGATCTACCGGTCATATTTTAATGTTTTATCATAATCATTAGTTATAATGATAATCAAAAATGATCATCTCCAAAGTTTTCGAAGAATAGTGGTGTAAGAGTCTTATCAGTAAGGTTTAGTCATGAAAAGGCCATACGAAAATTATTTTTTATCCTTGCAAGCTTCTTGTTCTATTGCGGGTTCCTCACATGTGCAAAAACATTCGTGCAACCCTTTTCCAAACGGGTCAGAAATAGGCGAATGTATTGTCAAATCACATACACATATGTAAACGTGTTTTTAATCGCAAAAACTGTTCTGTGGGTTCGCGTATTCTTACGAATGTGAGGGACCTGGGTATAACTAAAAGTAACTTTGATAAAGTTAAGTCATCTAGGGTCTCTAAAGTAGAACACACCATATCCATTAGAACAAAAAAACAAATAATCAGTAGCTGCATGCACAGTGCAAATAGACCTGGGGCCTGACCAAAGAACACGATCGCCATCGAATCTCCGGATCGATGGACAAAAATGTATAGGAAATATTGTCTATGGGTAGAACTCGATCGCCGAGAAACGTCAAATCACATACATTTTACTCTCGCCATCGATCGATCGACGTGTCGATCGGTTGTTCATGTGGCTTCCCGATAGGGCTCCTGATCGACGAGAAACGTCAAATTCCATACATTTGGTTTTCGATGGGTATTTCGATTCGATTATCGATTGGCTCTTTGGTAAGGCCTCTGTTTATTAATAGATCCCTAACAGTAGATGTTAGCAAAATAGTAGCAAAAAAGTAGAACTACTAATTGCTAGAGTAAAGGAAGCCACTTTGTAGATTAGAATTACAGAATTAGTGTGATGTAATAGACAAGAGAGAATAATGATACAGAACAAATAAAAGATGAAGATGATGATGAAAAATTAGAAAATTAACTTGATAAAAGTAGAATTTTAATTACTAAAAATAGTGCAAAAGTAAAAAAAAAAATGTTATTTAGGTCAAATATAATTAATATTTTCTCTTATTTTAACCACATCATTTACACAATGTAAGCAAAATTATAAACTACGTAAATTAATACTTACAGATAAAGTTTAATTTTAAATAAATTATTCAATGATGAAACAATGAAGAAAAGTTACTAAACCATTTATATATAATCTAAATGATAAAAGGGTGGTTTAATAAAACAAAAAAAGCACCTACAAAACGAAAACACAAATAAACGATTGGCACTTTGAATTGATTCTTATATTTTCGAAATTAAAATACTATTTGCAAATTTACTAACGTCATTATAAATTTGTTAAGTTTTTTGAAACCTAAATATATAATGTTAATGTAGGTTAGTTAGAAATGATTATCATTTTAATATTATGAATATAAGGCAATATCAATCAATAAAACTAAATACAAAAATACCCAAAATTAACTAAAATACCCAAAATTTTAGTAATTAATGTACAATTTAAATTCATTCATGCAAAATTCCCATTGTTAATTAGTTAATTAATAAACTAGCCTCCAAGGAAATTTATCTAACCTGCAAAGAGCCATCGTAGAGAATCCGATTGACAAACACAATATTGTAGAAATTACCAATTACCGATCTTCAAGCTTCGAGATAACTCGGCGAAGGTTATTATACGAATATGCGAATCTCTGGAACTAGGTACCACGTACAAACACGCCTCCTCTGACTGTGATATCACTATTTTATGAACCGTATGACGACCTTATCTGGCCTTATATCCACAAGCCCCTAACGATAACTAAGTACCAGATACGAGCTACAAAACTACTCTCCGAGAGCTACGTACCCTGAATGACGTCAAATCGAGACTTCATTATAAAAGACATGCAAGCAGACGAGAAGGCGCGATACGATAGGGGAGAGAAAAATATATTTATCTCTTTCAAACGCGATAGAATGGTATGGAATGTTTGTAGAGACACTTGTTTTTCGAATTGCGTCGGGTGCAAAATAAGATAAACGCACGCGCATGATAATTAGTGTCAAATAATAATAATAATTTGTCTAATACAACCGGGAAGTAAACTCGGTAGGGATTGGAATACAAGACGTATTAAGAATAGATACAGCTTTGTTGATAGGTATTATTGTTATTCGTTGTTTACCCTAGACTTTAATTTCACAGCTTCTGGATTGTTTCATCTGGATCTTCCCTCGGGATCTTTTTGAAGGATTATCAAAAAAATTTATTTGATTAAAATTGATTAATCTGGCATAAAAATGTATGCGTTTTTTCTTAAGATTAGTAACGTCCGGGCACAAGTTTTTTAAAGATTTCTCGAAAAGTACTGCATTAAAATGGTGAAACATGAGTGAAACTACTTTGGGTGCCGTCACATACCTATCGCGTCACTAAACTTTTCATAAGAATTGAGCTCTTAAAACACCTTGGGGCTGAGATCTGTACTGTTGCTGTAGCTGAAATTCTGGCTAGCTGAACTACTTATATTATTTGTCTTTTGATTAAAGTATTGCGTCACAAACAATGAAACCTTGATTGAATGCCGCAATATGTGCGAACTCTCTAAGTTAGGTGGTCCAGCCAGCATGAATGGCATGTAACAAACCGAACTACTTTCTGATTATCATAACCATCATTTGCTGTATGTGCAGGTATGATATGATGAAAATAATCAAAATATCTACTTGGGTCTTGAAGAACATTGTTTGTGTCACACACGCGCTTTAATATTGACCCATGATAATATTTAATGATTACATTTATTTGTAGATGTGGCACAAGTTTAATAAACTACCTACCTAATAGGTTGTTACGCATATTGTTCTTTTGCCCAAGAAATTATAACCAATTATAGTATTATTTTCCTAGTTCAGGGCCTACTGTATAATATTTTAAACTACCTATGTAAAAAAAATATTTGAATAAATGAATTTGTTTCTTATTTTCTAACTCTTTCAAGAAAAACTACTAAAAAGATTTTGATGAAATTTTACAGTAATTTTATTATTTACGGCCCTATTCATATATTTTAGAAGGTATTGTCTCTTTTACGTTTATTTATTTTTGTTGCTAATAAAAAAATACAACCTCTTCTATAACTTAAGTGTTATTCAAGGACTCAATAAGTTTTTATGAACCGGTGTTAGTCTATTTGATATATGGTTTTTTTTAATTCCCACGGGAACGAAGTCTTATTAGTTTACGTTCGCTTATACTTTTTTAATTCGAGAGTCCGGGTGTGGTATTGCAAAAAACTTATATAAACATAACATTTGAGATGTGATTATTTTTTATTTTTTACTCTAACGTTTATCAATTTTAAAATATAAACATATTCATTAGTCTATCAAATTTTATTAACTAATAAGGGCTTTATAGCTTAAAATAATATTCTTATGAATTTTGTTATTTGTTAATAAATAATACTTTTTTTTATTTAGCTTGGTAGGTGAACATCTATTTTTAGTTAAATACCTATTATAACTACTAACTTGTTTTAACAGCTCTTATAAAATTATATTACGTTTACATATTAAAAAATCTGAATTAAAAAAATATGTTTACTATAAACGCGGCTTCGCGTATTTAAATACTGTTTTTGTTTTGCTTTAATATTTCAAATTTAAAGTTTCTATCTCAAGACCTTGCTAAGATTATTAATTGTTTCTGTAATCACATAGTTATTAGTGATCGAAAAATCGAGTGAAAAAGTGAAGTTTAGGTATAATTGATACCTAAACTTCACTTTTTCACGAGATAAAAAAATGCTTAACTGAATATTTTTTTAATATTTCTATATAAAAAATCTTCGATCAATACTGTATCGCCGTATATGATCGAAGTAAAAAATACCAGATTCCCGGGATTCTATATTCCCGAATTTCCCATCTAGTAATAATACTTTTCTCTATACCTACTATTAGGCATGATTATTTATTTTGAATGCTATGTATGCGAACATCATTAACTAGCTGTTTTTTTA
Organism: Monopis laevigella; assembly: GCA_947458855.1. Taxonomy (NCBI): domain Eukaryota; kingdom Metazoa; phylum Arthropoda; class Insecta; order Lepidoptera; family Tineidae; genus Monopis; species Monopis laevigella. The sequence continues at coordinate 15,116,937 of OX381580.1, read as the reverse complement.
AATGAAAACATACGTCTTTATTATATATACAGTTTTAATAAGTTTTTTACCTATCCAATCATTGCAGTAGCCAATAAGGCAGTGGCGGGCTTCCTTAAGGCCGATTAGGCCTAGGGCGGCCAAATATCAGGGACAGAAAATCTGCCCCCAAAACGAAGTCATTCCTGTTAAGAATGTCATATTCACCTGTCATAGGTGAAAAAATTAAACAAAAGAACCGAACTCAATGTTGCTTTTCGCACAGAACAATTTCACATTTCTACGCTGCAAAGATATTAAAATGGGGCGACGCGACCGCTTAAACAGCCTCTGGCGGCCGAAACAATTAAGTCCGCTTCTGCCAATAGGTTATAAGATATATATAAAATATAATGTTTAAAAGAAATAAAAGTGATCATTAAAAAAGTAAATTTATTATGCAGATTCAAAAATATTTTAGTGATTTGACAGACAGATTCACTTGCGCATTGACATATCAGTATGTCAGTATGTATTGTTATCTAATGGGAACATTCACATACTAAAACCACAGTGTGAACAATAATTATAAAATACCACAACGATATTATCTATCTATCTAATATCTACTCAATCTAATAATGTATAATAAATAATGAAACAGCTATTTTTCAAATAACAACTTGTTTAATAGGAAGTAAAAAATAGCAAACTGGTTGTTTTGCCAAAAAACAGGATTTTCCATTGTAATTTACATAGATAAATATATTTGAGTCATAGTTATTTTAATACCAATATTTGCAGATTAAAATATTCTACCATTGAGTTAGATTGTTGGTATACCTTGTGCTTAGTAAGACCTTAGAAAATGTCACAAAGCATTTACTTTTATTATGTTTTATAGACTTATGTGAGTCTATTCTACTTAACGCATATTTACATTATGGCAACAAGGGCGGCATGTTCTTGTAGTTATTATAAGTACTATGGATTGATACCTATTGTGCGGATATATTTACTCATGGACCAATTTAGAGGAATGCTTTAGAGAAAAGGTTTAGTAATTTTATGATTGTTGTTTAGGAGCTGGCTACTTACCAATATGTGAACGATTTTAATCATGATTTGTTTTCAAATTTTAATTTCTTTTACGATCGAATTTCGCAAGTGTTCTTCCAGAAGCTTTGTTAATTTTGTTTTTGTTTCTGTTTATTTTATTTTTTTAACTTAATTGTGTAACTGGTATTGTTACTTTGTTAAATACATTAAACGCCAAAATACAGTGAGCACAAAAATAGTAAGAAAACTCTGCTAGAGAGAAGAAAGGTCTCTCTTCTCTCTAGCAGAGGCGTAGCTCCCTAGGGGCTTGGCGGGGCGTGCCCCGGGGCCCTCAAGCTCAGGGGGCCCTCTCAAATCCTTACCATAAAATCTCGATTGAACTTAATTTTTGAAAATTTCTTCCATTTTCAAAATAAATATGACATATGAGGGTGCAACCCGACTTATTGACAGTTGAAAGAAATTCGAAAGTTATACCTAGGGAATTCCCCTAAATTATTTCTGTTGGTTGACAATGTTATCAATTTGGTAAAACCTAACCAGTTTAGATAGCCGTGGGGCATCATTTTGCCCCAGGGCCCTTGGTTACCTAGCTACGCCACTGCTCTCTAGAAGCAATAAATGAGCGCACGCCAATTTTGGTAATTTACATTGCAGTGTCAATAATGTCTATGGGGTGGGATTTGCCTGAGGAGAAGTGGGGTGGGATTTGCTTAGGAGCACATACAAGAGCCCTACCGGGAATCTACATGAAATACCGACCGACACGTCGATCGATCGAAACCAAAAATCAAATAAATGTGATTTGACGTTTCTCGTCGATCAAGTTCTACCCATAGACAAATTTTCCTATACGTTTTCTATTATTCGAAGCGTGATGGTAATAATTAGGTGATGTGGCTTCGCGGTAGGACTCCAGATCTAAACATATAGTTAAAAATAGACCTCTGACAAATACGTGAATAATATCTTAGAAGAGAATGTAGTGCCTTATGCCCAATATATGGTGATGATTGTATTCTATTGCAAGATAATGCACACCGGCCCACTGTAACAATAGTTTTGGAACGTCTGAGAGAGGTTAAAATTAATGTTATGGATTCGCCGGCATGCTCTCTCGACTGAAAACCAATCGAACAAGACAGCTATAAAGAAAAGGCATTAGGCACAATCCAGTAAAAAAAATGTACTGTGTTCAATTAATTATACCACGTACCTAGATAAAGACAGTGGCACACATTAGTCTCTGCCTACTGTGCAAAGAGCCTAGATTTTTTCCTTTTGGAACTTATTGAGTAACACCTAAAAAATCAAGATCCTTTATGCAATAGGTTATAAACAACTAGGTACAACATGTATCTAGGTAACGTGTAACAAAAATGTGGTGGCCGAGTTGGATTAGACTTAAAAACACTTATGCTCACACACTTATGTTCAAACCCCAGTGTAAACCAATGAGTTTTTAATCTAAAAATTTATGTACATTTGTTTTACAAAAGCACTATAGTGCCTCAGAGAGCACAATAAGCTGTCGGTCCTAGTTTCACTATACTAAATTGTGAAAATTTTTATAAATGGGTTATTGAGTGTGTACCAAGCATCGCGACGAGCTAGCCACTTGTTTGTGTAGACTTATACCATTGGCTATGATGAGGTGGGATTAAAAACCCCTCCGCAGTAAGCACCTGTGATGATTTTTACCAATACCATCAAGATGGGATGATAATGAATAAAACCCTATCCCTGGATACCTAGGTGGTCTCAGTAGCCATAAGCCGTAAAAAAAAAACAATGCAAGAGGCAGTCTAAATTCAATGCAGGTGAAACGGCAGAACACATTAATATTGAGCTACTTTTATTATAATAAAGTTTTCTAAGAACATAAAAAAAATAATTAAATAATAATATATATTTTGAGAAACACAAAATTATATAACATCTTATAAAAAAAAAATAAAAAAAAAAAAAAAATAAAAAAAAAAAAAATTTCATTTCATTTCAATTTCAATTTCAAAAAATTTCATTTCAATCAAGAGACAGATATCTTATAATTCAAAGAGTTATGTATTATATACTTTTCTATAAGGTTTATATTGTATCAGCAACAAAATATTATTGTAAAGTTTTAAAGTACAAACTTATTATCTTATATACTTTATTAATAATGATTAATTAAGTAAACATAATCTAGTTTTGAGCAGAAAAAAATTAAAATATGTATATTGCCACAATGAACCAGCAAACTGATACACAGGGCATAGTCAACAAACTGGATAAATCCAGATATTTTTTTTATCAAATTAACTGTGCACTCCTCGGACTCTACACCCTATGTTCACAAAATCACTTGCCTATAGTAATATTATTAATGTGACTGTTCAGATGTTGATGTCACTTAATAACTCTAAAATGGCTGTTGCTACTAAAATTTGCATGAAATTTTTCATACAGGTAGGATAAAATCTTGTGCAAAATATATGCCTACTTTTAGTGACGGATTGATTTGCCACCAGTAGGCTATTCAAATTTTCCAAAAGTCTACATTAAAAATTTTCCACCCCTATCAACACTTAGCGAATGGTCATTTCACTCCCGCAACCAAAATATTTGTTTGGACCTAATAATATTTAGATATAAAAGCATGAATATTTTCAATTTCTGTATGATATAAAAAAAAGGCCCCAAATTGGCCGGCCCTGAAACCTGCAGCCCCAAGCTCTAGCCTACTCAGCCTGCTGGTAAATCAGCCACTGCTTACTTTATATCTCAATAAAAAGTTACCTTGAACCTGCCGGGGAATAAATATCACCAGTCTGTGTACAATTATTATGAATAAAATTCAAAATTCCATTCTGATAGGCATGCCACAGGTAGAAGCTAGTTTACAATGAATAATAAATTTAATGTTTCAAAAACTCACCTTGAATGATTTTTTGTCACACCGACGTTAGGCAACAGAAAGGGAATCGTACAGACTATTTTATTTATAACACCGACCGGATTTGCTATACATTATACCTTGACCTCGACGTAATAAAGGAAGGTCAACATATTAACATTTCAGGAACCGAAAAGATAAAAAATACATGTGATTAATATAACCAATAGCTGCATTTTTATAGTCAAATAGTAAATGCAAAATAATTCCAATGTTAGTTTTGTAAACAAAATGGTTTAACGGCAAAATATTGACACCAAAGTTACTTAAATTAAGTTTTTACCTTTAAAGTGAAGCTGCTGGCTCACATTATAAAAGCATAATACTTAATTAGAGAAAATAATTAACAAATAAAAATACCGTTTTTTAAAGTTTTTGGTTTTCGTTTGTTTGTTGACAATTTTTTTGACAGTTACGTGGTTAGTTCTTTATTAGTTTTATCCATTAAGGAAAGGTACTAAGCCATACTGCGACTCGTATACTTTGGTTTTATCTTCTAAATTAAAAATTTGATACACCTTTTCTTTTTAAACTTAAGATTCATAGGCTTAGGCCCGGTTTCTTGATGGATAGTCATCTCGACTAATTATTAAATAATGACAGTATGGCGTCTTTTATATGAATTTGAAATATATTTTTACAAAAATTTCATAGGACACCCGCCATTTTTAACTATAGTTACGTAAACTATCCATCAAGAAACCGGCCCTTAGGCTCTAATGTCGATTTTTGGTTTGAAGTTTTGGTTGGACCCGTTTTGGTTGGATACGTTCATTTTTATTTTCTGATAAACAAAATCTATTTGCAATCGTGAAATAATTTTTACTTATTACTTGCTTATAACAATTGCACATTTGTTTTGTGCATGGTTTATTATGGACCTATTATATCATTCGGATATTCCCCGTAATATCGCTGTACGAAGTCAAAATTACTATGTAATCATTTATTAAAAAAAAAATTTTAAGAATAATATATTATTAAGTATTCTAAGATAAATAAGTAAAGAATATATCAAGATAAACATGTCAACGAGGCAAAAGAAATGTAGGTATCCACAGCACTACTAGTACTGAAATCCCCTTTACAATAATGAGTACAAAAAATAGGGACACAGTCGTAAATTCATTCCTACAAACCTTTTTCAAACGACATGAGAACTGGCGAATGTATTGTTAAGACACATACCTACACATATATTCACGAATACCGTCCTGGACTTGTGAGCTCGCGCATTTATGCGAATGTAAGGGACCCGGGATAGAATAAGACAGGTCAAATCAAAAAGTGAGGACAAAAACGCTCAAAAAGTGAGAATAAAATATGGTGACAAAAAAGGTTTCGACATTTACTTAGTTCAAAATTAACAGTAGTCATTTATCTCTTTTACGTATTATTATGTAGTTGATCGAGACAGATGAATATTTTATGATTTCTTTACAAGGCATGTAAGTATAAGTGCTGTAAAGCACTTCCGTATATTAGTTATACTTTCAAAGGAAAAGGCGGGAAAAAACAAAATACTCTAAACTTAATATTTTGTTGTAAAACACAACAAGTGTATGTGCTTAATTAAATATAAACTATGAACGTAGTGCAAAGGGAAAAGCATATTCCGTTTAAAAATACATCAAGAAAATTCATTAAAAAAAATGACGCAACAGGTAGAGTCTATCAAAACATGTACATGCCTACTAAGTATAAATTCCGGCAAATATCTTGAACAATGCACGAACTATTTAGAAACAAAATTTCTAACAAATGTACTTTATTTTGTTCGTGAATATATCTACGCAAACATACCCCGTATACATACTAAGTATATATTCCAACAAATATCTTGAACAATGCACGAACTACTTAGAAACAAAATTTCTAACAAATGTACTTTATTTTGTTCATAAATATATCTTCGCAAACATACCCCTACTACGCCTGAGTCGGTTGGAGTGGGTTGGAGTCGTTTGTCGCTACTTATCCTACATATTTAAAATAAATACTTTTTACTTGTATTAAAACTGTAACATTACAAGTAATTTAAATTTACTATAACTGCAAAATACTATGGTTAAACCTGTGATCTTGTTCTATTTTTACCTAAATTATATATTGTAATTTATAGGCATTCGTGGAGCATGCACCGCATCAAAACCTGCAAATGTTATTCGACCGGTAAATGCTCCAAGATATCACTTCGTCAAAAGTGATGATGCTCAACAAATGAGACCACCTTTGGAACCTCCGCGAGGATACAAAAGAAAGTAATTTCATTCATGGTAAAAATAGATAGCCTGCTTTGGGGCCTAAATTATATAAACCGCGAAAGCGATAGCAGTCTGTCAATGCGTTGATAATTTGAGTTGTCTCTACTCTTATTATCAATGCAATAAAAGCTCCAATTACAATCAATCACGATAGCGATCTGCCAAAATTTCGTTTCATAATTAGGGGATTTTTAACCCAAGCTAAAAAATTGCTGGCTAAATCGATGTTAATTTTCATAATATCTGAGTATTATGTACTACTGAATCTAATCGTCCAAAATGATCATTTTGGACGATTAAATTCAGTAGTACATTTTTTTTACATCACACGAGCATCAGGATTGAGGGGCCACATAATTTATATTAAGATTTTGTTTATAATTTTTATGTCCGCAATTAGTAAAATTCGAGTTTAAACTTGTAAAAAAAATCTCAAGTTTTTAAAACTTAAAATAAATAAAAAACATTTTTTTTTAATGTACGACAGCTTACACATATTGCTCTGGCTTGACACAAACGTTTTATAGGCATTCATGGAGCATGCACCAGTAAATGTTTATAAAATACATATTATATTTTATAAACACCCAGATCATGACAAACTGCACAGTAAAACGTACTAATATTTTTTACTATAACCATCGGATACAACGCCAAAGGCGCGACTACTAGTCTACGGAGGAGGTACATGGGATTATAGTAGGCACTTCGTGCTGACTATTATATGTTATTATTATTATTCATTACTATATGCTGATATTAAAGTGCACTTCAATATCTTCAAATGTACACTAGTTACAAACTAAGAACATAGGTCTAGTTTGTATAAAAATATACCCTCGAACCACGCAAAACACATTAACGGAAATATTTAAAAAAGAAAAATCCCATGATTTTTTTATTTATCTTGAGGTTTTTCTTTACAAATTTAAGCTCGATTTTTGCCAACTACTGGCATAAGAATTATTAGCAAATTAGCGTATTATTAAAATGTAGGCCTCTCAATCCTGATGTTCATAATTTCAGGTTAGCAAATAATTCGTCAACTTCAGCCAAGTTATTTTCTTCGACTGATGGAAAAACACGTTCACGCAATCTTACCACCAATGATACTGTAGAAGCAGAATCTTTACATGATCTATTCACACCACGACATAGACATAATGCATTTAGATACATCAGCAGTAGTAGTAAAGGTAAGTAAAATTAGATATATTATAGTTATACAAATTCATTGAATGGGTACCTTACCCATTCCATGAATTAACATTTACCTTAAATACCTATTATTATGGGGATTACAATAAAAATAAGATTTTTATCTAAAACACATGATAATTCGTAGGTGACCAAGTAGTAAAGTATGTGCTAGATTAATACGACAAAAGCTTTATTGAATTGAGCATCACAATAAATAAAATAAGAAATTTAAGAGGCCAGGAAAAGGATTCCTGATCTCCAACGTCTAAAAACGTGTAAATGTTGTTTTCAGTGATATCAAGGTTTTTTTTATGATAAAAGAACGTAGAAGTGTAAATAATACTTACTCGATCCTAATCAGATAGTCTTTTTATAAAAAATCAATTAACTTTTGAAAAGACACCCAAAGTTTGATTTATGAATCTAAAAATATTACTTTAGTTGTCATTTCAAAACTTCACAGATTAAAAAAAAATATATATTAAATTACGATCGAGTAAATAAAATCTACACCTCCATGTTCTTTTTTTTCCAAAAAAAACTTTATTATCACTGAAAAAAATATTTAGATGTTTTTTGACGCTCGAGTTTGCGAATCCTTTGCCTGTGCACTTAAGATGTGTATAAAGTTTCTTATTTAATGTATTGTGATGCTCAATTCAATATAGCTTTTGTCGTATTAATCTAGCACATGCTTTCTTACTTATGTGTGTAGATTATAAACGGAAGATAATGCAAAAAATATATTTTCTATTGTTATCATTATAAAAATGGACTTCCGCAAAATAACGCCTGATTCAATTAAATAAACAAGAAATAGTCGAAATATAATTCGTGTAGGTGCTTTATTATAGAATTAAAAGAAAAAATCTGAAAGCCATAACTAATTTTCATTCATTAAAATCTTAACAAATATCTCAAAATAATTAACCCTTGACATAAAGACTGATAAAATAAACGTTTGAATGATGTAATATTTTTTTGAAGTAAAATTCGTATTACTTATAATTATCCAATTAAATATTATATCGCACATTGTTTTCTAACAAAATTATGTGAAGTGTGAAGATACGAATGATAACATAAAACAAGTGCGTATATAGTTAGTAGCAGTTTTGGATAATATTATATATAGATGTTAGGAAGACTAACCATGGATAAAGCAACATTAGGACTGCCTACACATACAGGGTGTATTTATAATACACTTATGCCCGATTTCACCAACGATCCCTAACTTTAAAGGAGCCCGTAAATAACATTTTTTACATATTAGCTATGAAACAACTGTCATTAATTTTATTGTCCCTTAACTTAGAGTTGGTGAAATCGGGCATTAGGTCCCTGGTTCGAATCCCGGTGTTTACCAATAAGTTTTTAATATAAAAAAATATGTACATTTGTTTGACAACACCACTATAGTGCCTCGGAGAACACGTTAAAAAGCTGTCGGTCTCGGTTTCACTATACCACTTGTGAAACAGATTATAGATGGATTATTGAGTCTATTCAAAACATCACGACGACCTAGCCACTTGTTTAGTGTAGACTCATACTCTCTACGACGAGGTGGGATTAAAACCCCTCTGCTGGGTACCCTGGGTCCGTCTAGGCGGTCTCGGGCGCCGTGAGGCACCCGTTCCAAATTATACCTATACAAATACATACATATCATCATGTATGTATTTGTAGAGGTATAATTTCTACGATAAGAATGTGTTTATAATTTTTAGCGGGAAACAGTGGAACTCATTCTACAAGTGTTGCAGTTGCTGAAGCAAGCGTTATTTTGGGTAAAAAAAGTATTAATGAAACAATATTGCTTAACACAATTGATATTAGTATGTATTTAATATCGTCATAACATAATAGTGACATTATGTTAAAATAAAACCATCTAGATCGGTATCATATAATTTTATCAAAATTTATCATAATATTATTAGCGTAGGTATCTCGTACGCACACTTAAGATAAAATAATCAAGCAATTTTTGTTTTTATCTTATCTTCCAAATATTTACTTCCCTTTTTGTATCAATCATAGAGAGCAGAGACAAAATTTATGATAACTTTTAGAGATAACTATAACTACTAAAAAATATCATTTGTTATTATTTATAGATGCAAATTTATCATTAGGTATCTATAGGGGTATTATTAATAATATTTTCTTCAATTATCTCATTATGCCCAAAACTTTATGTACTAATATATTTGTTAGCAATATGTGAAGGTCGTGGAATGGCTCGGGGTGAAATTGGTATAGCTGCAATAGACTTGAAGCATCCAAAATTAGAATTATGTCAGTTTAGCGACACTCTTCTGTATACTCATACTTTGACGAAAATTAACTATTTCAACCCAGTTGAGGTTAGTAATAAGTATTGTATGTTATGTATATTATAGTAATCGTAAAAAGATAATTTAAATTATATTAGAAGAAAGAAGAATCGATCTTCACACCAGAAAATACTTAAAATCAGAAATTTGAGCATAGGCTTTAATAGGACCTAGTATATTACCTAAGTGTAACAATTAACCGCAAATGCAGACTAGGTATAGATAGATAATTCCTCGTAATTTTACTTTCTATGCATATCTACTTAAATGGGGATTTCCCAACGACTCCATTATAATCTACGGTAAAAACCAAAATGTGCAAATAAATAACTTTATTACAGATAATTGTCCCTCATACGTTTTGTGAGGGGATTCAACCGAATCAATTGTACCAATTGATAAAGAAAAAGTACCCTATGATAAATCTGACTACTGTGCAACGGAGACACTTTAATGATGCTGTGGGTACTCTTCAAATTAAGACTCTGTGTGCTCCTTCTTATAGCGCCGTGTATCTTCAAGTACTTCATAAGTAGGTTTAGGTTATATACCTATAGCTCTATATTTAGTTAAGTTACATATTCCTACGATACCTACTCCTATTTTATTTGTACTTAGGTATATTTCTTAAAAAGGTCGCAATATTGTATTAGCTAAGTGTTGCTTGAAATATACACAATCCAAAATATTGTAAGTCTGACTAAAACGTCCATCAAGATATACAGTACAACTGATTCTAATTGTTATTTACGATAATTTTACTAAAGTTAATGGCGCGATATACCTAATTGACGTCTATAAATATATGATATTTTTTTTTTTTTAGATTTTATGCTCTGACAGCTGCTGCTGCCGTTTTGAAATATGTTGAATATATTCAGTGCATGGTTTTTGCTAGGGAATCTCTTAAAATTGAATATCACTCATCTGAAAATACAATGATAATTGGTATACCTATAAATATAGTGTTATTTATGAGTATAATAAAATTTTACATAATATAGTTGCAAGAGCTTATATTTTTTTAGATGTAGCTACTGCGACACAATTGGAATTAGTACAGCCTTTAGTCCCGTCAGCTGGAGCTACTTGTTGCTTATTAGGTGTACTAGGTCCAACGTACACTTTAAGTGGAATAAGAGCTTTAAGAGCATCAATCCTACAACCATCGTGTAATCAAGAATTTATTGAAAATCGGTTAGATGTCGTACAAGAATTAATAGAAAATGAAACTGGTTTAATGATGAAACTTCAGGCAAGTCATTTATTAAATTAATAGTCTTTTGATTCATTAATAATAGTAATGAATATAATTATTGTTTACAGGATATTATAAAGAAATTAGCAGACATCGATAAAATATTATTCCTGTGTGTGGAATCTCCAATGCAAAATATAGAAAAAATGGGAGAAGCGTATTTAAACCAAATGTTGCTATTAAAAACTACTATGGATTTAGTTCCTTTGCTAATAGAAGCTTTACAAATGGCTGAAAGTGGAAGATTAAGAAAGATGAAACTTGTAAGCAATTATTTCATACCATATTAAATTCAAGTAGGTATAGGATATTTATTTGTTATTACAAATTTACATATTCCTAGGACTTTGAAAATCCTCAATATAAAGAGATTAGTGAACGTATACATAGCATTATTCAAGATGATGCTCACTTAGAAAAAGGGTCTATGGGCAGTCTTCAGCGTTGTTTCGCTGTAAAACCTAATATCAACGGTCTATTAGATGTTGCTCGAAAAACGTATTCAGAGTTAATAGAAGATATTCAAAAGATAGTAGAGCAGTTGGGTGAAACTTATGACCTTCCTATAAGATTGAACCAAAATTTAATGAAAGGATTTCATATTATTTTAGCAATGTCACCAAAAAATAGAAAATCGTTTAATGTTGAAGATCTACCCGCAATTTTTATTCAAGTATGTAAACTAACTATAATAAGAGTAATAATAATAAAAACTAATCAGCATTAATAATATTTTGAATAATATGATTTTTCTATGAAATCACTATAGCTTAACGCTTTATAGGTACAAAATAATGGTGCTAGTGTAACTATGACAACTGAAGAATTAGTAGTTTTAGATCAACAAGCTAAAGAAACCCTAAAAGAGATACAAAGAATGAGTAATATGTAAGTATATGTATATGTTAAGCATTGTTGTTAACAACTTGTGAAAATTATGTTATTGTTTAATAAACTGTATCACTTATTGATTTATTAAACATTTTCAGAATAATATCTAGTTTATTGAAAGATTTAAGGCCATTTATGTCAAGTCTTTATAAATTGTGTGAAAATATTGCAGAGATAGATATACTTTTAGCATTAGCTCAGGTATTATATTAAATAAGTAAGAACCTACCTAGATTTATCTAAACCACTTAGTAATAATAATTATCTATTTATAGGCTAGTAGTATAGGTTCCTATATAAGACCAGAATTTGGTAATTATTTGAATATTAAGAACTCTGTACATCCGTTGCTAGATTTCAATACTCAAGTTATGCCAATCCCTAATGATATTGTTAAGTATATTTTACCTATATATTTTTTAATTATTTATTATAACTTATTTTTTTATTAATTATTATGATTATTTCTTGTAGTATGCCTCACCAGAACATAATTTTTCCATCATAACAGGCCCTAATATGGGAGGAAAAAGTATCTACATAAAACAAATTGCAATAATACAAATAATGGCGCAGGTGAATTTTATTTTATATTTTCAAAATTATTTTTGTAAGTAATATATACTAATAATCTTAGAGATAAAGTTTTATTTATTAGGTTTTATATTTTCAATTATGTTTTATAAGATTTTATTTTCTTTATAATTTAATTAAATTATAAAAATATTTAATACCTATTACTTAATATTATATTTCATTATCTATACCTAATTTATAAATATAATAAAATAATACTTAATAATAATATTTAGGTTTTTATTTTATTTTAGTTGGGTTGTTTTTTACCAGCAACTAGAGCTACATTAAGATTGTGTGACCGAATATTTTCGCGGATTGGATTTAATGACAGCGTAGAATTAAATGCTTCAACTTATGTAATAGAGGTAGGTATAATATTATTATCTAAAATACAATTAAATTAACCCGTAGTAAGAAATACAATGTGTTTTGTAGATGAAGGAAATGCAACATATTTTGAAGGCACTGACTTCTACAAGCCTAGTTATAATTGATGAATTATGTAGGTATGTATAGAGTAGGTATATGTATTATTTAATAAAATACTTTTAATTTAAATGTAAAAAAAGAGTTTCTTAATTCAATGGCAGGGGTACTAGCGCCGAAGAAGGAACGAGTGTGTCCTGGGCTATTTGCGAAGAATTAATCTTAAGTGATGCTTTTACATTTTTTACTACACATTTTATTTATCTTACAAGATTGCAAGAATTGTATTTTAACGTTGTAAAGTATGTTTTTTTATTTATAAATATATTTCTAATATTAAATTAGTTGTTTATTGTATATTTTTTGTCGCTTTTGTTGACATGTTTGTTACAGTTTGCATACAACAGTAAAAGAAGAAGTGGAATCTGAAGCTGAAAACAAAATACGACTAGTTTATGAACATAAAATTCAAAATGGTATAACTAGAATTGAACACTATGGGTTAGCTCTAGCTGCTAATACAAATTTGCCTATGAATACAGTAAATTTAGCAAAAGAATTAGCAGAATTAATAATACTTAATAAAAAAGTAAGTTAAAATATTTAATTGCTTTATAACTTTTGTAACCGTAAAGTTATATACATATTATTGTATATATACAATACAAAATTTTCATTCGTTTATAGCCTCATAAAGTAAAAGACCCTGAAATTAACAACGAACTACTTATCTATAAATTAAATGCTGACATTGCAAGAGAAATGAGGTTAAATGACTACTCAGATGCAAAAATAACAGAAATTATAAACAGTTTTAAAAAATGCAATCCTATAATTGTTGAAAATCTTAGAAAAGAAAAACATTACAATGAAAATACTATTTCTTCTATAAGAGATATAACAAGAGGAAATAATAATGTAACTAAAAGTTCTACAGTTAGTAATGCGCCAACTATTCTATACAGACCTACAGGAAAAAAACCTGTGACTATCGACGCTACAACAGAATTTGATACATCGCATGATGAAACAAATATAAGTAATATAAAAGGAGTAACAGATCTATTTAACACTGTAATAAAACACACAAGCATAATTAATGAAAAAGACATAACGACCAATAGTTCAAATGAAGATTTATACTATACTATAAACAATAGTGATAGAAGCCTTAATTTAATACACATGGTGGAAAACACAAATTTTAAAACGAAAATTTCTATTAAACGTAAAGATTTTGAAATTGAAAATGATTCCGAAACGGTGGAGCTAAATACGCAAAACGCCACTAAAGATGTCCTTAATAATAAAAATGAACTGCAAAGATATAATGGTGTATTAATAAACTTTCCTCAAGAAATTCAAAGTGAAGATGATGACACGTCTTCTTCTTTTTCGACTTCAGATGAAGCACTTATGAGAGAAACAATAATCGAAATAAATGAAGAACTAAATGTTCCATGGAATGATAATATTTTAACTCCACCGCTCGATTTTCAAGATAGTTAATTGCTGTTTATTATTATACCTAAATTTTCTTACTATATACCGGATGGAAATGATTTTAAAAAAATGGAGATGGTCTAAAAGTCGTCGTGTTTTTATTTATAATTTGTGACAGACATAACTTTTGAGTTTGTTAGATAATTACATTCAATCAAAGATTCAGCAGTGGGACCGAAATAATTTTATCGTTATTTGATGATGGAACGTAATTTAATTTTAGGTAAACTATGAAATTTTCATAGTTTACCTAAAATTAAATTACTTAATTTATCTATAGTTTATTTTTCTCTTAATAGTTTTAGAAAGTTGGTTGTACTCGTATATTTTTTATTTTAAAAATTGTAGTTAGGCACCAGGGGCCTTACCGCAAAGTCATATTGACAATCCGATCGACGCGTCGATGGATAAAAATGTATAGGGGCCTGACCAAAGAACACGATCGCCAATCGAATCGCCTCATCGATCGATAAAAATGTATAGGAATTTTACTCTATGGGTAGAGTCCGATCGCCGAGAAACGTCAAATCTCATACATTTAGCTTTCGATGGGTATTTCGATTCGATTATCGATCGGCTCTTTGGTAAGGCCCTAGGAAATATGGTCTATGGGTAGAACTCGATCGCCATAAAACGTGAAAATGACATACATTTTATTCTTGCTTTCAATCGATCGACGTGTCGATCGGTATTTCAAGTGGCTTCCCAATAGGGCCCCTACTAACAGATAAATATACTAACTCTAGAGAATTCAAGCGATACTATAGGTGTCTATGTTTCTCCATACACATTTGGTATCACACGCATTTTTTCTAATCGACATGTTCCTACCCGACAGATTGAATTCTAAGTACAACATTATTTTAAAGCATGTATTATTCTATTATGAAGAAATGGTCGAGTTCTAAACTCGAATAGAATGAAATATAGCCACTTGTATTATTATTTCTTCTGTGATATAGCCAAAATTGACTTACCTAGATGCATGTTGTCCATTGCAAGAACTTTAGATCGCACCATTGCACCAGCATGGAGATATATATGAGCCTGGAAAGATTACTATGAAAGACTATTTTATGCCTGGCGATTTAATAAAAGCTATGACAGCTCCAATCGGTCATAATAGCGATCTGACAAAATTTAATATTATTTATGTCAAAGTTTCTTAATTGGGGGGCAGCTCAGATTAATAATCTGTGGGGGGCAGAATATTCAATATGGCGGCAACGAACATGTTTGACATTTTGTTTTATAGGCTACCTATTTTTTACGACTAAGGTTCCATATATTATTTTTAATTTTGGACCCGACCTCCCAACAGGTTTTTTTTTATTTTTTTATAAGAGCTCAACATGTGACCTTGCATCTACCTGATGTTAAACAGTATGCAATGTCCAGGAATGTAGCAACAAGCGGATGCATACAGGTGCACCGCTGGTTGCCATCAATATGCTGGCTTAAGATGCCTATTCACGCTTCGTTTAAAGGACTCTAGGTTATAAGAGGAAGGAAACACGCAAGCTGGTAGAGCATCCCACATTTTAATAGTACGGCAGATGTATGAATAGACAAAACGTTTAGTACGAGTTGGTACATCCGCCACGGTATACATATGCATTAATGTATGCATATATATACCGTGCATGTTGTACTGGTAACGGAAAGGGAAAGGGGGAATAATGTTGAAAAGCTGTCCATGGTATAGGCGGTAAAATACGCTCAACGATGCTACATCCCTGCGAATCTACAACGGCTCCAAGGTTTTATTGAGCTTTTCGTCTCCAATAATTCTAGTCGCTCGCTTCTGCAGTGTATCGAGAGCAGATAACAGATACCTGGCAGATCCGACCCAAAGATGCAAACAGTATTCCACACACAGTCGAATTTGAGCCTTATACATATAAAATTATTATTAACCTGGGTGTGAAAAACCGACGCACCTTATTTATAATATAAAGTTCTTTAAATCTGTTTTTGTAATGCTCTCGATAAAAATGCGGTGGTTAAGGTCGGAACGTATATCTAAACCAAGAGCATTGAGTGATGGTAAAAGCGATAGCTGGGTGCTCTGTAGAGATGGAAAATTAAGAAAAGGAGAATTTTTCGCCGTCCTTACACAACATTGTGTTTTGTTCGGATTAAATTGGACCAAATTTCTCGAACCCCAAATTTAAACCTTTAGCAGGGTTTGATCCAACTCACTTACCAAAACCTTTCTTAATTCCTCTGTTTGGACGCGGCTAGGTGAACGTTGAGCAAAGTACCGACCGTGGACAGTGCTATCATCTGCATAACAATGAATTTTGCTACATGACAATAGGTCATTGATATGCAGAAGAAACGAGACAACAAGACAACACTGATCCTTGGGGCACACCAGCATCAATAGACTCCCAATCGGAGGCTACGCCATAATGCCACGATCAGAGAGAAAACTGGATATCCAATTGCATAGCCGCGTCGAAAATCCATAAGATAGCAGCTTGGAGAGCAAAGCCTTGTGCCAAACGGAGTCGAAGGCCTTAGAAATATCTAAACCAACTGCCAAGGCCTCCCCACACTTGTCCACTGCCTCACCCCAAACATCGTAATTAACACAAGAAGGTCACCCGTTGATCTTGCTTGGTGAAGCCCATATTGGCGATCATTAAGGATAGAGTGACCTTCAAGGTATCGCATGACCTGTGCATTAATAATGGTTTCTAAAACCTTGCATAGGACTGAGGTGATGGCAATGGGGCGGTAGTTATTGGGGTCGGATCGATTTCCCTTTTTGGGAATTGGTTGCACATTGGCTTATTTCCAATCACTGTTGTACCACGGTCTACTCCTCCCCTTGCTGATGACAAACGAGTGGGGAATATAATATCCATACCCAATAGTATCTCATCAGCAATTGGAGAAGCACACCTAGATGGATCCTTATCTTTAAAGCAGCATGCCCCCCACGAAAGTACTTAGAAGTATTCTCGAAGTCCTTCCCAATCCGCTGACGAATAGTGCCAGACTTTTCGTGATATGCTACGTCGAGGTGGTGGAGAAGCATTTGGCACAGTCGTGGCAACTAAGCAATTATCTGATCCACCCAGCGGGCTTAATACAGAAACATTGTATTTTGTGGGCTGATTCGTCAGGAAAAGGTCTAACTTTAAAGGTGCATGGTTGACCACGTGTGGTATGCGAGTTGGGTTAATCCATGGGAAAGGGCAAAATTATGAGCAGATTTCCCCGCATGATCAGTTTTAAGAGATGAGCCGAGCCATTGTTCGTGATGGGCGTCTCCTAAGAAAATGATCTCTGCAGAAGGAAATCTTTCTTGAACGTTATCTGTTGCTCTACTCAGCGGGGTGAGAAGGAACTTTATTTAACAGTTTCGGATGGGTCCTCGATATGGCGAAGACGGTAACAAGAAAATGTATCTATACCAATATTATAAAGAGTGATTTGTATTTTTATATATTTTTTTGTTACGAATAGAATCAAAAACTACTGGACCGACTAAAAAAAATTTCACTAATAGAATGCTACATTATAACTGAGTAACATAGGCTATATTTTATTTTCAAAAATATTAGGGATCCGTAGAAAATCTTATAAAATGTAAGCCAAGGTTTAAAAACTATACATGAGGCTCTACCATGAGGCTATATGCTCTTATGACGGCCCTGACTCAGATAGCATCAGGGCCGTCATAAGGTCTACCATGGGTTTGCGCATTGTAGAAACGTAACGTATTCATTTACGTATACGTGAGCCACAACCAATAAGATCGATTTATTTTGGGTAACAGGATTGAATAAAGCAATCCTATTGGTTGTTGCTCACGTACCTATACGTAAATGAATACGCTATTTTTCTACAATGTTTTCCGCATTGTAGAAAAGTAAAACGCTACTTTTCTACAATGCGCAAAGCATTGTAGAAAAGTAGCGTATTCGTATAGGTACGTGAGCAACAACCTTCCGATTTTTGTCGTATTTTTATCCCGCAAAGCGCGAACGTGTATGACTCCACATTCGTACACCGCGATGCTCAGTGATAAGCTAAGCTAATAATGTGTCGTGAATGTCAGAAAAAATGAGCCATGGAGATACAATGGGAATATAGTACGCTAATGCACACAATGCAAGGGACGAAGCACCTACTTCGACGTCCATATCGTTCAAATTTGCGAACTTTAATGTGAAACTACCGTGAAGTACTGTGAGTATGGACTACATATTATGGAGTCATGGTTAAACATGTCGCGAAGTATCGGCAAGTTCGCACCGTGAAATACACCGTCATCCGCCTATGGGCCCGTTCGTTTTGGGAATGATATATGTTCCCAATGATCATAATGACATTATGCGAACTTGCGTTTTTTTTTGGTTAGTTTCAATCACAATGCCACAATTAACACTATCCAAATCGAACGCGATTATTATCATGTCAACTGTCACTTGTCAAGTAAAATATAGGTTAAATCGTACAATCCACTAATTTTATTTGCGAAATCTTTCTAAAATCATTTCATTTAATGCTAAATAAATTTGATCCTAAAAGTATAAGACGGCTGCGACGTTTAAAACATGTTGTTGTTTTAACTGTCACCACCACAAATGACAAAATATGTTCACAACGCCTCACCTATCGACTGGGGTCATTGTGATCATTTCACGGTAGCATTCTGGACCAAAAAAAACGGCCAATGTGGCAGATCACAATGCCACTTTTGCCGCCGAAATCTAAAAAAAACGCATAAATATACATCGTGATCGTTGTGAACATGTTTCTATCCCAAAACGAATGCGCTATATATGCCTTGCGGTCCGATTCGCAACAAAATCGATGTCAGCGCCGGTCCGATTGAGCGTAAGCGCGCTAACGATAGATGATTTGACATTAATAGTGACGTCATTACAGACGCCATATTGGACTTACAGTGATTTTGCTTCAGAGCCGTGTTCGGAAACGTAACACTTTAACACTGGGTAGTGTTACAGAGTGCGATAAAAATATTGAAAAATATTGAAAGAAGAAGAGATGCATATAGTGTAGTGACATTACCCAGTGTTAAAGTGTTAGTTTCCGAACACGGCCCTGGGTGAAATCGCTGTTAGCGCTGTCAAAATGACATTTATCTAGAGACATGTTTTTGAGGAAAGTATTAAAATTTCTAAAATAATTATTAAGTAGATAGTTAAAAGTTTTGTGTTCTCATTTATTTTGGTATTTATGTAAACAAATATACTAAATACATTAAAATTCATGATTTTTTATGGCGTTTTATTTGACATTCAAACAGAGTGAGAGGAGCATATGTTTTAGTTGCGAGATAGAGTGAGATGCGCTTTTTGAATCGGACCGGTGATTATGAACGTCAGCGCTGACAGCGGTGTTATCGCAATTCGGACCGTGAGGTTCGTCATAATATATTCGATCGACACGGACGGAACGGAAATTTGAGGTCCGACAATACTCTAAGCAATAGTGTAAAATGTTAATTATTCTTTTATTAAATCATAATAAAATAATAATTAACTATTGCTATACCTATGTAATTTGACGTGAATGCATTTTTACACGTATTAACGTTTTAATCTGTATTTGTTGTTAATGTAAAAATCAATACATTGCCTTTTGGTAAAAAAATATTATTAAATTATCGGAACGTCGGAACGGAACCAAACAAAATAAAATGGATACCGATATTGGTGGCATTAGTAGCATTTGCCTAATTACTTGATTTCGTATAAAACTATTTGGAGATTTGAGATTTGTTTTATTGAACTCATAAATAAATACTTTATCGGCGGGCTACAAAACAGGTAAATAATCTTTTATAAGTGGGTACTAAAATTTTGCCGGTAATATCACGCATGTTTGTTAAATTGAGGTTGTTTTAATATATTCCATTTTAGAAGGCGGTCAGCATGTCGCTGCCGCCGTATCTGCTGGGGCCAAACCCCTGGGCCACGATGATGGCCCAGCAGCAGTTGGCCGCTGCTCAACAGGCTGCTATACAAGCTCATGCAGTCGCGGCCGCTGCGGCGCCCCCTTTACCTACATCAATATCTACACAGCCTCCGCTGCCATTATCCGAAGACAAACTTAGAGAAAAATGTAAGTTATTTTATGCTGTTGCTTTTGTACTACAAAGAAATGTTTGATAAATCAAGGTTACAATGATAAAACACAATATTTATTACCAGGTTTAGTGAAACGTTTATGAATAGAGTAGTAAGACTACACCCTATACTACAAAGATTGTAATTTCATTTTTAGTGTCAGTGAAATTATGGCACAACGGGGTAAAATTAAATTTGCAATTGATATAGTTTTTCATTTAAAAACATTAATGAAGAATGCTGTAATTGCACACAATTTTTTGAATTTATTATAAAATACACACTTAAACATAATTTTGTTTAGAACTTAATTTGCTTTATTATATTTACAGCTCAAAGATGGATACAATTACAAACCAAGAAGTTTGCGGAAAAGCGCAAATTTGGTTTTGTAGATGCCCAAAAAGAGGACATGCCTCCTGAGCATATTCGAAAGATAATTAGAGATCATGGTGATATGACCAGCCGAAAATACCGACATGACAAGAGAGTTTACCTCGGGGCATTGAAGTACATGCCACACGCTGTCATGAAGCTGCTGGAGAACATGCCTATGCCTTGGGAACAGATCAGGGATGTTAAGGTCCTTTATCACATAACTGGTGCAATTACATTTGTGAATGAAATCCCTTGGGTTATAGAACCTGTTTACATTGCACAATGGGGAACTATGTGGATTATGATGCGAAGAGAGAAACGTGACCGTAGACACTTCAAGCGTATGAGATTCCCTCCTTTTGATGATGAAGAACCTCCTTTAGATTATGCTGACAATGTTTTGGATGTTGAACCATTGGAGCCCATACAGATTGAGATGGACCCTGATGAAGACGCAGCTGTGGCCTCTTGGTTTTATGATCACAAACCCTTGATAGGCACTAAATTTGTCAACGGTTCTACATATAGAAAATGGAACTTGAGTTTACCTCAAATGGCTACTCTTTATCGTTTAGCTAATCAACTGTTGACTGATTTGGTTGATGATAATTATTTCTATTTGTTTGACTCTAAGAGTTTCTTTACTGCAAAAGCCCTTAACATGGCTATTCCTGGAGGTCCTAAGTTTGAACCCTTAGTGAAGGATAATTCAGCTGGTGATGAAGATTGGAATGAGTTCAATGACATCAATAAGATTATTATTCGTCAGCCAATTAGAACTGAATATAGGATTGCATTTCCTTATTTGTACAATAATTTACCTCATTTTGTACAGCTGTCTTGGTAAGTAAAGTGTTACTTTTAAATGAAAATAATTAGAAAGGCTGGAGCTTACTTCATTATTACATTGCACTGAAACTATTAATTTAAATTTTTTTAGGTATCACACTCCTAATGTAATCTACATCAAGACTGAAGATCCTGATCTTCCAGCCTTTTACTTTGATCCTCTTATCAATCCAATTTCTCATCGCCACTCTGTCAAGTCCCTAGAGCCTGTACCAGAAGATGAGGACTTTTTATTGCCAGAGGAAGTGGCACCATTTTTGCAAGAAACTGCCTTGTATACTGATAATACTGCTAATGGTATTTCATTGCTGTGGGCTCCGAGGCCTTTTAATATGAGATCTGGTAAGTTATTTAATATGTCACAGGTATCTATTTAATTTTTTTTAAAATCTCAAAATAGGTTTAAATTCAATATCAAAAGCGGAGCTAGCAGGCTATTAAAGTGACTTGTAATGTAAATTTGTCTTTGTTTTCCATTTTGTAACCGCATCGCTTAGCCAGCATAGTGGGATTAATCATTGCTGTTAAACAACAATGCATTGATTAACACTATTCATGGATTTTGAAGGTCTGCTTACCAACAGGCATATACAAAGTTACATGCCTTGCTACAGTAAAAAAAAAACTGGGACAAATTAATTAGTAAGTAGGTAAATAAACTGTTTATATTGAAAAGTATTTATATATCTAAATGTTTTAATACTTTTTAATATTTACTGTTTAATCAATTGATCCTCTAATTATATATCCATATTAATATATCACAATGTTAGTTCCTTGACAATACATTTAACATACAACCTTTTCATATTGTGTATTTTTCTATTGACAGGTCGTACACGCAGAGCTATTGATGTTCCATTAGTGAAAACCTGGTACAAAGAGCACTGCCCTCCAGGCCAGCCTGTCAAAGTGAGGGTATCTTACCAGAAATTACTCAAATACTATGTGCTCAATTCTTTGAAGCATAGACCACCAAAGCCACAAAAGAAGAGGTAATACTTAATTTTATGATTTATTTAATATTAGATATTTTTTTAATTTTATTGATGTCTGCTATATTTCTGCAGTTATTGATAAAATATGTCAAAGTATTACAACTGTGCTATTGAATAAATAACTGCAGAAATATAGCAGACAATAATCTGGAGTTGTGGATGGAATATCTAAGAGAAAGATTATATAATTATATAACTGAACAAACTCAAATCTTATAATAATTATTTAATTTAACAGATACCTATTCCGCTCATTTAAATCTACCAAGTTCTTCCAAACTACAACCATAGACTGGGTAGAAGCCGGCCTTCAAGTGTGCAGACAAGGCTACAACATGCTCAACCTGCTTATCCATAGAAAGAATCTTAACTATCTGCATTTGGATTATAACTTCAATCTAAAACCTGTGAAAACTTTGACCACTAAGGAACGTAAGAAGTCTCGGTTTGGAAATGGTAAGTATTTTTTAAAACTTAGTTTTGCATTTTCTTTATCTTCAAATAGACTTTGAATAATATAAAAATTGTATTAATAAATTTTTACTTTAAATTTTCTTAAAAACAAAATTTTATTATATTAATTTAAGTACAAAAATATTATTAATAAATTAACTTAAAAGGAATTAAAACAAAACAATATAAATAAATACCTAACTAAAATAATAATATTAACAATACTTACCTAAAAATCGATGTACAGAAACTATAAAATGAAGATATTATCTAAATTTGTGCCGTGCGGCATGGTTCCCAAAATGCTGGCGGCGTTTCCCCGTTGTATAATTAAACTGATCTGTTGGGAGAAAAACGCCGCCGCTCTAGGGTCACCCGAGGCGTGGACCAATTTATTTCCAATTTCCTTGACTAAATTTTTAGTATCCGGTGACCACGGACCCAGAGTCTCCACTGCAAACGCCACAAATATATAATTGTCCATTAAACAACTATATTTGCGGCGTTTGAGGGATTGTGCATTTTCCGAAGCCGCTCCGGCCCTTAATGAAGTATTTCGGATGTGGGACGCAGCCAATGTGTCAACACAAGTCGCGTCCCACACCAGACTCTGTCCGAGGCTCCATGGCACGACGGTGGCACCATCCGGCCTCTTGCCATCGTCGCGACATATACCGGGCGGCTCCAAGATAGACGGTATAGACACAGTGGTTAAAGCTCGCCGAATTAGCTCATTTAAACCATTGTGTCTATACATTCTACCTGCACTTTTTTGGCATGAAAGTCCATGGTGACCGGACTGGTCCACGTCTCGTCCGCACGGACACTGATGGGGCTCACATATCTGCGTACCTAAACGTAAACCTACAGCTGTTCTTAATATTGTGGCGTCCAGTAAGTTTCCTATATTTTTAGAAGGTAAGGCGTGCAACCACAAACCAGATTCTGGTTGTCTTATAGCTAGAAGTCTAGCCCGGTCTGAATCATTCACACTTGCGTTAAATAGATTGTTAAATGTTTCTTCAATACCGGGTAAATCCCACACTTTCTGCACGCCTGCCTCCTTTGGAAAAGTTAGTGTCGGGTATAAAGCACTCCATGCCGCCCTGGCCTCCTCCAAGTAACACACCTTCACGTCGTTGAAAGATAAATTCATAATGATACCGACGTGAGAGTGTGCACTATGGGCAGAGGACAGGAAGGCAGGCAGCGCTATACACGATGGCAGCCTTATCCCTAATCCACCGTACTTTATGGGAAGTGTAGCCTGGCTAAAACTATTTTGGCTAAATTTTATATTTAAAATATTCGAGAGTATGTTTTTTAAACTGGCGTCTATTTCGGTAATTAGTGACGGGAATTTCCAAATAGGGTAACACCTTTAAAAATAGGTCAATTTAGGTGTAAATAGACAAAATCGTAAAATATAAATTGCTATATGGGGTTGAATTTTTTGTAAATTTTGCGACATCCTTGAAAAAAGGTCTAATTTAGAGGTTAATAAAGATGGAATACCGTCCTCAAATATAGGAGAACCTAAAAATGTAACAGATTTTTTATCCAGATTGATTATGTTGGGGATTAGAAGATTAAACTTGTTTAGAATTTCTAGACGTCGAGTAAGGGGAATATGATCTGGTATAAAAAGTTCGCATTTGTTAAAATTTATTGTAAGGCCTAAACATGAAAATTGGTGAATTAAATTTTGAAGATCTTCAAATACTGTATCAGCATCTCCACCTAGTGTACCATCATCTAGGTACCATAAATTAAATTTTTATTTAAGAGCCGAAATAATAGGATGTATTGAAAGGCTAAATATTGCTGGCCCCAGTGGATACCTTGTTGGCAACCCACTGAGGAATCTATAATATGTCCATTATATAATAATTTAGAAGAAGAGCTGTAGCATTTTTTACTTGTTGATTTTACATGTAGTGTAAAAAATAGCTACTTATTGGTTTATTAGAGGTTTCCTTTATAACTAAAAAAAATTACATAATGAAAATTATAGAACTTCAATGCTTATACCAAATTTCCCTTACAGCTTTCCATTTATGCCGAGAAATTCTTCGTCTGACCAAACTTATAGTCGATTCACATGTCCAATACCGCTTGAACAATGTAGACTCATTCCAACTGGCTGATGGTCTTCAGTACATTTTTGCCCACGTTGGCCAGCTCACTGGAATGTACAGATACAAGTACAAATTGATGAGGCAGATTAGAATGTGCAAAGATTTGAAGCATTTGATCTATTATAGATTTAATACTGTAAGTATATTTTTTAATATTTTTAAATCAATTTAAAAAATCATTAAGTAAATATGTTTATGTATGCCTTCAATTGCCAAGACAGCCTCAAGAGTTTTTATCCCCATCTCATTGTCAGTTTTCAGGCAGATATAGCAATAACAACTTCAGAACAACAATTACAAGGACTCTTACTAACTTACGAAGGTTTATATTTTTTAATTTAACCTGCTTTATATTAATTTATGTAAACCAGGGTCCAGTATCAAAAGGTCCAGGCTGCGGTTTTTGGGCCCCAGGGTGGAGGGTTTGGCTGTTTTTCATGAGAGGCATTACTCCACTGTTGGAGCGCTGGCTTGGAAACTTACTGTCAAGGCAGTTTGAGGGGAGACATTCCAAAGGTAAATAGTATTTTATATAAAAGTTACTGCTCTTTGCAAATATTACAAATTCACTTAATTTTTAAACCAGAAATTAAATTGTATAGTGTTATATATAATTATAAAATAATAAAATATTTATCTGCATTTTAAAGATCATCTAAATTTTTACCACCTAGTTTTAACTAGTGATTGTATCCGGAGGTTGTGGGTTGATTCCCACCCATGGCAAAACAATATTAGTATGTTTTTCTGTATAGGTCTGGGTGTATATAAAATATATAATATGTATTAATATTTTAGCTTAGTCTGTGACCAGTATAATATGTGTGCAATGTCCTACATATTATATATATATAATATATATCATCACGGGTGCCTTACGGCGCTTGAGACCGCCTAGACGGCCCCAGGGATCCCAGCGGAGGGGTTTTTAATCCCACCTCGTCATAGCCATAGGTATGATTCTACACCGAACAAGTGGCTAGCTCGTCGCGATGTTTTGAATAGACTCAATAACCCATCTATAAACAGTTTCACAAGTTGGTATAGTGAAACCGGGACCGACAGCTTAACGTGCTCTCAGAGGCACTATAGTGGTGTTGTCAAACAAATGTACATAATTTTTTTAATTAAAAACTCATTGGTACACACCGGTGTTCGAACCAGGGACCTAAGTCTAAGGACCAGGGTCCTACATATTATTATTAGTATTATTCAAATAATAAACATAACATTATTTTATAATAGCACAATCACAATCTACTCCACCAGTTTGCGTTTTCCTTCTTCACAGAATAAATTTCTATTTATGTAGGTGTGGTGATGGTAATATTTTTTTTTTATTATCCTGGTCCTATAGATTTTTGAAAAAATCTTACTATTTTGTAATATGAAATTTCATGGTCTCTGCGTTTTAAGATGCTTTGTTAAAAAGAACGAATTGATCCTTATATCTGTCCCCATTTCAATCATAAAAATATACGATTTTTTAAAAATATGTGAGTGCAATTGTACTTTTAAGAATGAAATAAATTCTTTCAGTAAAATTACTTATCTTCATTATTTGAAGTACTTCTTCTTCATATTGTTTTTTTACACTGTAAAAAGAGTACAAAGGCGTCCGCCTTTGTACTCTTTTATGCCCAGTCCCTATAAAGTTCAAACGAACCGTTTGGCTTGCCAAATCGTTACCACCCGATTTCTACCATTCGTTACAGAAAAGTGTCCCTATAACTTCACACGTTGGCAACTAGATTTGGTAACTAACGATTGGGAGGGCCTGCGGTGACGTTTCGTTACACTTATGTATGAGAGTTGTTGTTACTGGCGTCCCTATAATATTTTTTAATGTCAATTAACTGTCAAACCTACGTTCCGTAATAAAAGTTGTAACCGCTGAAGATCCGGGGTTTACGCGATACTTACGGTTTCATTAAATTTTATTTTATAGTTTTTGTAAATCAAAATAGAATATTTGGACAGTGATAGTGGTCTGGAGACCATTGTAGCGTTAGATTTATTGGAAAGATCCGATGAGAGACCACAAATACGCCACAAGTCCCGAGTAGATTATAAATTAATAATATATGAAGTCGAGTTCACTACCAGAGGCTCTACCATGGGTTTTTGCTTTGTAGCAACGTTACGTTAACACATTAGGAACTACCAAAAGGATCGCTTTATTAAATCCTGTTACCAAAAATAGAGCAACCCTATTGGTTGCTCCTCACGTATTAACGTTACGTTGCTACGAAGCAAAAACCCATGGTAGAGCCTCAGGTTCCGCCTCAATAAGGTAGGAGTTGAAGAACTTTTGGTGGAAATTCACCCCTATTTACGAGTAACCAAGTCTAGGTTACTTTGTGTATTTATAACCTCTCAAATATCAAAGTTATCGCGGATTGTCATGCATACATTATCTCCATTGCCCATTCAAACCTATTTGGTTGGTGTAATCCATGATTCTTTATTTATAAATCTAAATTACAAAAATTCGTAAACAAAATACAAGTGTATTGTGTTTACAAAATTTTCACAGAACAAGTAAGCAAAGCGAAATGACAGCGTTTTGTTTTCCCATAAAACATTTAATATTTTATTTTTAAATTAATTATAGTTATAGTAGAAAATTTATTACTTACTTAAATAACCAATATACAAGACATAGTGAAGGAAGCTTTCCAATTAGATCTCGAACGTATGGACTGGAATCTTATCATATCTTCTTCTGGTTCAGTTTCTGAAATGGTCTCAAAATTTAATGAATACGTCATTTATTTTTTTGATCTCCATTCTCCCTTCAAAACTGTACTCATTAAGGATCGGCCGACGCCTTGGATAACATATAACGTAAAACATATGATGATATTACGTGATAAATCATACAAAGCGTATCGTTTAAAGAATACGGATTCCAGCAAACAAAATTACAAAAACTGTAAAAAACTTGTTGAATCAGCAATTATTAACGAAAAGCGAGCATACTTCAACATGTATATAAATAAGTTCGCTAACAACTCCAAGTCATTATGGGCCAATCTTAAAAAAACCGTGCTACCGACCAACAACCAGCATGTAGATTTACCCCACCAACTCAATGATCCATGGAAAATCAATTCTAGTTTCCTCAATTTGCCCAATGAAGCCATCACAAGCATATCTCAACTGTCTTATTTCGAATTTCACAAATTTCACAATGAAACGTTTAGTTTAGCTCCAGTTAGTGAGTTTAAAATATTAAAAACTATATCACTTCTTAAATCTATAGCTCAGGGGATGACAAAATTTCTCGGGATATGCTTAACACGATCCTTCCAGAATCCTTGCAGGTAATCACTACTATAGTGAATGCATCAATCACCACCTATACTTTTCCGGATGCTTGGAAGATAGCTCTCGTGAAACCCTTGTCCAAAGTACCTAATCCCCTTGATTTTAAAGATCTTCGTCCTATCAGCTTACTCCCATGCCTGTCAAAGGTATTGGAGAGAATTGTTTCCGAACAGCTGACTTCTTTCATAGAAGAAAATAATATTTTACCTGCGCGGCAGTCAGGTTTCCGTAAAGGCCGAAGTACGGCGACAGCGCTACTAGACATAACTGATGATATTCTTGCTGCTCAAGATACTGGCCAAGTTACTATTCTCGTGCTGTTATATTTCTCGCGAGGATTTGACAGTATCAATGTGGATCTTTTATTATCAAAAATGGCATACTATGGTATCGAGCCTGATACAGCGTTTAATAAGGTAACTACTAAACCACTTCAGGTTTAGTAGTTACCTTATTAAACGCTGTCAATATGTGGAAGTGAGGGGCAGTGGGGGAAAACTGACAAAATCATCGGTTTGTCCCCTAATTCGAGGCATACCACAAGGGCCTATTCTCGGGCCCCTGTTATTCATCTTGTACAGCGCAGATATATCCACTCGCATCAAAAAATGCAATTTCCATCTTTATGCCGACGACCTCCAAGTCTGTTTTTTTGTTTGATCCTCCCAACATTTCAGCAGCCATTGATAAAATAAATGACAATCTGAAGCGTATCGCGAATTGGTCTTTGAAAAACTCATTAGTCCTAAATCCCCTTAAGTCCAAATTCTTGATTTTTGGCACGAAAAAAAAAAATCAAAATATAATATTATCCCCACCTCAGCTGCTTATTTCCGGGCAACAAATTAAATTTAGCACGGAGGCCAAAAATCTTTTTCTGATGGACTGCGAGCTCCGATTTGAGAATCATATTACGGAGGCTGTAAGAAACTGTTTATATAGGCTTAAAGTCCTATATAAAGTACGGGACTATCTCAGTGTGGATCTGCGTGAACAATTATGCGAAGCTATAATCTTATCAAAATTAAATTATTCCGACACAGTGTATGGACCGTGTTTGATGGCTAAAACCGCTAGACTCACACAGCGTGTGCAGAATGCTTGTGCACGTTTTTGTTATAAAATACCACCACGTTCTCACTTTACCCCTTTCTTGAATCGCTACAATGTCCTAAAAATGAATCATCAGAGAATTCTACACCTTGCTTTTTGGGGTCAATAAATATAAGATGCCACTCTACCTTTTTGAGAAATTGACATGGTCACGTAATTTAAATATGTACAACACTCGTGCTTCGACTAATTTATTGTGCATACCACGCTATAAAAGTTCTGAATTTCGTGGCAGCTTCAGATACGCGGCAACTAAGATCTGGAATGATCTGCCACCACCAATGCAGAATATGCAGTCATTGGTTGCTTTCAAAAACAATTTTAAGAAATATCTACTTAGCTGCCAGCTATCGCATGCCTCAAGCACGGATTAGGTGTATAATTAATTTTGTTATTGTGAATAAATATTGTAGTAATTTATATGATATTTTATTTTAGTTTTATATACCTATATATTTTTTATTATTTTTTTATCTAATTTTAATATTGTAGGTTTGGAGATAATTTAGGTAGTAGTAGTAGGGCTAGTTTTATTTTATTGTACATTCTGTTTAGGTAATAGGTAGGTATAAATTGATGTCATGAGTATATTTGTATTGTGTGAATTTGTAAATGTACTCGTAATATGTGATCTAATTTTGTGGGCACCAGCTGAAAATCAGCGCTGCAGCATGGTAATGCTGTAGCTTATGCTGAGCTGGTCACCTATTTGTCGCCATGCAACAGTAGTAATTATTGTTACTGAAAATATGTGTTTGTTTTCTTATTAGTTTTATTAACAATATTTTTTACCAAAGTTTATCCAGTGTTTAATGTGTCGTAACTGTTGTAAGCGATAAATAAAGTTTTTCTTTCTTTCAATATAACAAAAAATATTTTACATAAAATAGTTATTGTAAATATTATATATTTTATTTGCATTATTTCATATTAAAGTAAGGAATAACTAAACACGAGAGAGGGCCTCCTACCGACAATCATATACTATTGGTTAGGGCAAAAAAAAACTATTGGGACGTCAGATTGGGTCTTGTAAACTTTCGTTACAAAGTCAAGGTTACGCTTACCATTGCCGATCGTTAAACTTATAGGGACCGGGCATTAATGCCGCTAGGTAATGTAATACACTAAAGTACCTGAATAATAAAAATAAAACCCACAACACAGGGATCAATGTAAGCAGCCAATTTGATGATCAATGAGCTAGAAAAATAAGTGACCACATTCACTAGTTAGGAAATCAGTATACACATTACCATGCTTTTATTAAAAAAAATACTCTTAACATTTTTTAAAATTCCAAAATCAGGTGTAGCCAAAACAGTAACTAAGCAGCGAGTAGAATCTCACTTCGATTTGGAGTTGCGCGCGTCAGTTATGCACGACATCGTGGACATGATGCCCGAAGGTATCAAACAGAACAAGGCCAGAACTATTTTGCAGCATCTGTCGGAAGCCTGGAGAAGCTGGAAGGCTAATATACCCTGGAAAGTAAGTCATTATAATATTATAAGACATTAAAGTAATATTATCAGTGTTCTACTAATGGTAATTTTTTAAATCATTTTCATATATGTACAGTTATAACTAGTACTTTTATTTGACATATTATGGTTCATAAGATGTGGTTCTCAAACCGATTGTAATTATTATTTGAATTGACCATTGCAATGCTAATCTGGGTACCTAATTAATTACAAAAAAAAAATGGGAATTTCAACTGTATGAAATACATCATTTTGATCTCAACTCAAACAAGTATGTAGTTATGGGTTCAGGTGAAAAACGTTATAAAAAAATGGAGCTAAACAATACTTAGGAGCAATAATAACATAGCCCAAAGTGATTTAAACAATATTGGGTATGTAGATAATCCCCTAAATATATTATTTTAGTAAACATTTAATAAATATTTTAGGTGCCAGGTCTACCAACGCCAATAGAAAACATGATTTTGCGTTACGTAAAGATGAAAGCTGATTGGTGGACCAACACCGCTCATTACAATCGTGAGAGAATCCGAAGAGGGGCCACTGTAGACAAGACTGTGTGCAAGAAAAATTTGGGACGGCTAACCCGGCTTTACTTGAAGGCCGAGCAAGAAAGACAGCATAATTATTTGAAGGTAAGTGTTGGAAATAGAGAAAAACCTGTTCTTAACTATATATTTTAGAAACTATTATTGAAAAACAGCAGGTGATATCTATATATGAATGAATGGGTTCGATCAATAATTGTTATTTAACAACATTGATGGTACCCAGTATGCCTAAATGATGCGATTACAAAATGGGTGGTAACAAAGTCGAATTTGCATTACGAATCTAGGATATTTTTATATCCTCGCTATCTCATCGTCAATTCAACCGCTTGTTTCGCAACCGCACCCTGAATGGTCCTGAAAACACCGTATCTGTGACCATATCAAAATATTCGTCGCCATCGATCAAAATATAATATACGGGTCCTGTATGGCGCCCAAGATGGCTTGATAGCTTTTATTCCCATGTTATTATATTTGGTGGTTTTCTGAGGCTACACTCTACACCAAACTGAAAAGCTGGTGGTGTTTTTAAGTCTCAAGGTCTAACCAATTCGACCACCCATATTACTGTACTACCTTGCACATTAATGCTGAAATTTTAACCATCTTTATTTTGCAATTAACTAAATTATTATGTAATACCATAATAATAATAATTTCTTGCAGGATGGACCATACATTTCCCCGGAGGAGGCAGTAGCTATCTACACAACCACTGTGCATTGGCTGGAGTCTCGTCGCTTCGCCCCAATTCCGTTCCCGCCGCTGTCTTACAAACATGACACTAAGCTGCTTATATTGGCGTTGGAAAGACTCAAAGAAGCTTATAGTGTTAAATCCAGGTAAATTCTTATTCATGGGCTTTGTAGATCAGCTTAAAAAATCATGATATATGCAATTCTTTATTTCAACAACTCCATTGTATACCGAAATTATGAAGATTTGAAGTTAAAACTTCTTTAGACATGTTGGGCACTTTGTGAGATGAGGAAACATGCACTGAACGCACGTGACCGTCACGCATAGATACATATATAGCTGTGTGACACCTAAAAATAAAATTACAAGTTGTAAGAAGTTTTTTTTTAGATGTAGGACAATTTACACATATTGCTCTGGTGACAAACTATGTACCAGAAACAACAATATAATACATTATATTTTATAAACCTAGGCAATGACAAAGTGAACAGAAAAACATAGTAATATTTTAGCCATAGGCAGGAATCAAACCCACAACCTCCAGATACAACACCAAAAGCGCAACCACTAGCGCGGTCAAAATCACAGTCAAGTTTTCACTGAATCTGTTTATTATTTTTTGTAAAGGTTGAACCAGAGTCAGCGGGAAGAGTTGGGGTTGATAGAACAGGCTTATGACAATCCTCATGAAGCTTTGTCTAGAATCAAACGTCATCTACTCACACAGAGAACTTTCAGAGAGGTAAACTAATATTTGACTTTATAAGTATATACATTCTTTGTGTCATTAGTTATTCAGAAAACGCTACTAGATCTTATACAAATACATAACATATAAAAGTGGCTTATATATTGAAGTAATAGGAAATTGATAATAGATGGATGTAACTTTGAGAAGACAGTTTCTTCTAGTTATTATGTTTTTGGTAAAGCCATTTTCTTCCAAATATCATTTATTATTAACACATTTTTTATATTACTTTTAGCACAAAAAAAAAATCAGTATCAGTCCAATGTTTTTTTTTAAATTAGGGGCATATATATGAGTTTGTTTGTTTGAGTCAAGTTTCTTGCTCGGCAGTGTAGATCATAGATCTATATTGTAATTTTTCTTTATAACCAGGTTGGCATAGAGTTCATGGACCTGTACTCTCACTTGGTACCGGTATATGATGTGGAGCCTTTGGAGAAGATCACTGACGCTTACCTAGACCAGTACCTGTGGTATGAGGCTGACAAACGAAGACTATTGCCTCCGTGGGTCAAGCCTGCTGATACCGAACCACCTCCATTGCTTGTCTATAAGTGGTGTCAAGGTATGTTGTTTCTCATAGAAATGTCTTAACAATTTTTATTTGGACATGTAATAAATTTGCAGTAAAATAAAGTTCAGTGTACAAATCTAATTTGAGGCAGTTATGATATTTATTTATTTATTGGGTCACTAACATAAGATACATTATTACTAATGAACAAGTACATGGTAGTGTAAAGTCTGAATGTTCTTGTAGTTATAAAGTTACCATAGCATGCATAATTTTTCTTTATATAAGTACAAACATCTTATAATCATACCTTATCATCTTAATAATTTGAACAACAAAACAGCTACAATAAACACAATCTATAGTAAAAAACCATTTATCTGTTGGTTGAGTTAGCTGTTTACAATTTTATCTATTCATTTACCTACCAAGTATACCCAAAATCTAAGATTATATTACAAAAACAAAAAACAAGAAAAAATATCAATAGTAATTATAATTTACCTACAAAAAAAAAAAAATATACATACAATACAGACCAGTTGCTTTGCTCCCGGTGGTTTCAAAAATTTTCGAGAAAGTCATTTATAATACTGTTTACTCTTACCTTGAAAAATATAATATTTTAAAAAATTAACAGAAGGGATTCAGGAAAATAAGACAAAAATATGTGTATCTAATATGGCTATCTAAGATTTCCTTAATAAGAGAGAGAGCCAGAGACAATGTTCTTAGCAAACCATGGATTCACCGTGCGGGTGCCGGGTCCATCGCGTGGTTGAAAGGCAGGGGAATGAACTGCAGCGTTCCCAGACTTGAGACCGCGAAGTAGGTTTAAAGGCCTTTTGAACTCTCACCTGCACTGTGTTCACTACCCTCTCTACTCAACCAAATATTATATGATCCTGTTAGCGCCATCCTGGAAACACGCTCCATAAAAGTTCCGACGGCTGTTCTCGGAAGGCCAAGATCCTTCAATAGACGGTGCAAAGACTTTGCTGGAATTCCTCTTGCACCAACTTCCACTGCATAAAGTTGAGTTTTAAATCCGTTTCTAGTAATTTCGTTTGTGAGATCAAAATATTTGTTCGACTTGATGTTGTGGTCCTTAGGTATGTTTGTTCATGTTTAATGTTGACAACCGTATCCCTGTATGGGCACTATATATGGATATGATTAAAGCCTTTGACCACGTTGATCATAATATTTTATTTGAAAAACTATATAAATACGGAATAAGAGGAAACATTCTTAATCTAATTAAATCCTACATCAGTAATAGAAAACAAATGACACGAATAAATAGAATATATACAAAATCCAAAACAGAAATAGAATATATATCGGATATGAAAATAATTAAATATGGTGTACGTCAAGGTAGTGTACTTGGCCCACTCTTATTTATAATTGATATAAATGACTTTCCTAATTGTATTGAGTATCCAATGGTATTATTTGCAGATGATAGTACGGTAATATTTAATAGTTATAACGGTAATCCTAAGGAATATGAAAAACAAATTAACAATGCGGTAATCAAATTGACTGAATGGCTGTGGCACAATAATCTAAAAATTAATATTGACAAAACAAAAATTATGAATTTTAGTAATAGGAAAAATGACAACATGATATTGAACATTGGACATTTAGGAGAAAACATAAATAAAACCGATATAACGAAGTTCTTAGGATTAGACATTGACTGTAATTTAAATTGGAAAGTACATATTGACATCTTATGCAGA
Organism: Monopis laevigella; assembly: GCA_947458855.1. Lineage (NCBI taxonomy): Eukaryota > Metazoa > Arthropoda > Insecta > Lepidoptera > Tineidae > Monopis > Monopis laevigella. The sequence continues at coordinate 15,081,388 of OX381580.1, read as the reverse complement.
CAAGTCAATCAATTTTCATATGCGCTCTATAGACTATCTAAAGTCGTAAATCAGACTGCAGTTTTAGTTGCGTACCATGGTTATGTAGGCTCAATTTTAAGATATGGGGTCATGTTTTGGGGAAACTCTAAATAAAAATATTGCTTTTGTAGCATAAAAGAAATGTGTCAGAGCTATTTGCCAAATAAAACAAACAGAAAGTTGCAGATTGCATTTTAAAAAACTAAATATCTTAACTTTGCATAGCATTTATGTTTTTGAAACTGCTATGTTTGTTAAAAACAATTTTTAGATTTATTTACCTGTTACCGTGAAAGAAATGGTATTAAAATTAACCCAGCAACATTTAAGACTACTCTGTTTAGCAACAGTGTATTTGGTATGATCCACAGAATATTTAATAACCTGCCAAGGGAACTAAGAGATATTGACAATACAAATATATTTAAGAAAAGGCTTAACTTATATCTAATTGATAAGACATATTACTCCATAAATGATTATATAAATTACAGAAATTGAATCTGACATGCATGCAATGATTTAAATTTGTTAACATTTTAGAGGGTTTTTATATGGTTTATAATTGATGTATTAACTTTGTTAATATGACATAATGATAATAATTTCAATGTACCTAATACCTATTGTGTTATCATTCTGTCTTGTTGTCAGTTTGTCCTTGTGTTATTTGACATTTTTATTTTTGTAATTGGGATTGTAGTTATTTGCTATTTAATGTTTTTCTCCTGACATAGATATTTAATAATGATTTTGCATGCCTCATGGGTAAATTCTGATGAAATTGTATACATATATTTTTAACAACTTGTAAACTCTGAATTATGCAAATAAAGATTCATTCATTCATCCAATTAATAATAAACGTAGTACATACTATAATAATACCTACATACTTAAATAAAATAATGATAAGTGATATAATAAGAAATATATAACTAAATTTCGGAGGAAAATGATGCAATCATATTTGCTTTAAATGATATAAGACTTTGAAGTGAAATCAATAGAACTGTCTCCAGTAGAAATCTGGTTGTAGACTTGAGCAAGCCGCAACACAGGTGAATCTTTCCCAAATTGGTTTAGGAACTCTGAACCTGTATGCAAGATGTTTCATAAATCTTTTTTTAATACTTTCTATCCTATTTATATGTACTTTTTGAGAAGGAGACCATACTGTACTGCAGTATTCTAATTTAGATCTGACAAAGGCATTATACAAGTTAATCATAGTTACAGCCTCTTAAACTCTTTACTGCTTCTTAAAACAAAACCTAAGGACCGGTTGGCCTTGTCCAGTGTATGGTCCAAATGATCTGTAAATGACACAAATGTATTTTTGGTTAACCAACTGCATCTGATAAAATAAAAAATTAAACAATATTGAATATACTATTTAAAATAAATAAATTATAAGATTATTTATAATATTTACAAACTATTGGCAAAAATAATTAAAGGAGTAACCAAAAAACAATTGAGGATTTCTTGAAAAAGTACCCATAGCAAGAGCTTTGTTTCTGCGTTGGATAGCTATGATACTTTAGGTCCTAAAATAAATACTGAGTTTGGTTCCCTGATCAGTCTTTTTCCCAAAGAAATCTTTTTCAAAAACAAAAGTTTTTGCTTCCTTGGATCAAGGCAAGATATATTTTTCAAAATTAAGAATTTCATGTGATTTCAGTCAAAGTTGTATGAAATGTTGTCCCCATAACTTTATTTCATGCCTTTGTAAAACTTTTGTAAGCCAACTATAGATTTTTAGAATAGTGGCAAGTCTTAACTGGGCGAAAACTTAATAAATACAATAATTATTATTTTTGCTTTAATGTAAAATCAACTTATGACTGACTGGGCGCCACACAGCACCCGTATATAATAAATTAATGTTCTAGGTATAAACAACCTTCAGGATGTATGGGAAGTCGGCGAAGGAGAATGCAATGTGCTTCTGGAGTCCCGGTTTGAGAAGCTCTATGAAAAGATAGACTTGACACTCTTCAACAGATTGCTTCGTCTGATTGTGGACCATAATATTGCTGACTACATGACTGCTAAAAACAACGTCGTTATTAATTATAAGGTTAGTAATTTTTGGGGTTCAAAAGTAATCCCTGCGGTGATCTCAGGTGTGTGTTTGTCTGTCTGTGAGAATCCCGTGAGCCACTGGCCTAATAGATCTAACCCTTTAAGTTTATATATCTTTTGGCCCACAATTATCCAAAAGGGTAAAAGTAAACAAAAACATAGGTTAAGGTCTCACACACATTCACTCAAGGTGTGTTTTTTTCCACTAAATATCAAATCAAGAAAGATAAAATGAGACAGACTATATAGTTGTTGAAACGGTACGTAGTTAGGTTTACTTCACAAGTTGTATAACTTTATTAAATAATTATTCAGATTAATAATAGTTACTATACAACTGGCGCACAAGATATCCTTATTTTTTTAATATTTGCCTAATGTGTTTTAATTGTTTCAGGACATGAACCATACAAACTCCTATGGTATAATTCGAGGTCTACAATTCGCCTCATTCATAGTACAATACTACGGCCTAGTCCTGGATTTGCTGGTCCTGGGCCTACAACGAGCAAGTGACATGGCTGGTCCACCTCAATTGCCAAATGATTTCCTAACCTACCAAGATAGGGCTACAGAAACTGCTCATCCGATTAGGCTGTATTGTCGATATGTTGATAGGATACATATCTTTTTCAGGTTAGTTAATTAACATTATTATTTTTATATCATTTTAGTACATTAGTCATCTAAACTATTTATATTTTGTTTTATTACTATTACTGTAGGACTATAAACTGAGTGTTCATAATTCACACAGATTTTTTATACCTGTCAATGAACCCACAACTATCAGTGCCACAAAGAGCATGGTAAGCTGTCAGTATTGGTTTCACTAATATATTTTGGCAGAACCAATGTGTACAACAAAACCTCTCATTCCGAAGAATTGGCCTTGCCATTGAGATAAGCTTTCTCCCAACATTGGAGTGTCCTTAGAGACTACTTATAGCATTTAAGGGATGTTAAAGGACTGTAAATGAGTTATTGTAAATTAAAATGTATGTTTGTGTCTTCAAAGATGTTTTTAATATAAAAAGTGTATTTTATGTAATGTCAACAGATTTTCAGCAGAAGAAGCACGGGATCTAATCCAAAGATACTTAACGGAACACCCTGACCCTAATAATGAAAATATTGTTGGATATAACAACAAGAAATGCTGGCCCAGGGACGCTAGGATGAGACTTATGAAACATGATGTTAATTTGTAAGTGTCAAATTCTTAATTTCATAAATTTTAGTTAAATAAATATTTCAGAGGTGAAATCTTTGTAATAATAACTATCAAATAACAATAAAAAACCACAAATGGGCAAGCTAGTTGCCCATTTGTGGTTTTTTACCAAACTATAAATAATTATTGCACCAAATTTTTTTATTGTTGCTTTTTGACAGATGTTTGTATAAAAAGATATTCTAATTATAATTTAATTAAAACTCTCTGTTGGGTACCCTGACGCCGTTTAGGCCTGTTATGATGATATTTATTTATATTAAAAAAAAAATCGATAAGTATATTTTTCATAATTATTTTCTTCTTTCACTTTAATGAAACGAAAATCCATGGATTGCTAAAAAATATGGCGTAGCCAGCTTTTAGTATAAATATTGTTATGAGCATTAAAAATGAGCAATTACTTTCTGTTTGGAAGCGTTATAAAAAAAAACAATGTTACGTAACACGTTCGAAAACCCACTCCCGCCCCTGTAACGCATAGTAACGTTTTATAAGACCCCTCCTCCCCCCAAATTGCGTTACGTAATACTTGAACGCTCTGCTGCTTGATATTATTTAATCCTTACAAGCTGGTGCACTAATACAGGTGACTTTTTTTTATATTGAACCAGTTAGATTCCCGGTTATGAGAATAATTTTTTCAAAAATGTATGATGTAGTTTTAGTTTTTATCAAAATCGGCCCTGAGACTCCTTATCCCTTGTAGTTACGAACCATTAAAATGTATGATTACTGACGAATTAAATGTGTATATGTTTTGTGTATTTATTGGTTTTCTAAAATAGTATAACTTATTTAACAGAGGTCGAGCAGTGTTTTGGGACATCAAGAACAGATTGCCGCGTTCTGTGACCACCATACAGTGGGAGAATAGTTTTGTGTCTGCATATTCTAAGGACAACCCCAATTTGCTCTTCAATATGGGTGGATTTGAGTGCAGAATATTGCCAAAGGTAAGTTGACCTTTGAAAAGTTATATGGATTTTCAGTAACAGTCGATTTGTCGCCCATACAAATGTACCGCCAATATTACAACATGCAAAAGCTCATTTTGTATGGAGAACGCATACTTCGCGTTTATGTGCAGTGTTCTTAAAATCACAATATCAATTTTAGAACCATTATTAAAAAACTACCTCAATTTTTTTTTTGTAAACTGGGTGTTTTTTTTACATTTTTTTTTTCTTTTGTTGCCTCCAGTATCACTTATAGAACCCATTTTTAAAATAAAAAAGGTAGGTAAGTATTTTTTTCTTCAAAAATAAGTACAAAAAATAAATTATTATATGAACAAACGTCTATATGCTTAAATAATAAGTCTTCATATCTAACAAGTAAAACACAATTAAACAATTGGTAGGCTTTAATTTGTGAGTTTAGTATGAAATTTAACGTGATTTGTAGATCTTTTTTGTTATTTATCTTTATGTTTTTGTATAGGAAACACTAAAAGGAAAAAATACGTGTTTCATCATAGAACACAATATAAAAAAATTATCACCGTGACAAAAAACATCCAGTATATTTTTTTAATGAATGTATGCCATAAATAAAATTAATTTTAAATAATACTTTATCAGAAAAAAAGCTATATTGCTGATTGAAATATCATGTCTTTTTTTTTTACATTATTTTATTTTAGTGCCGCAGTCAAAATGAAGAACTGTCCCATCGTGACGGAGTATGGAATCTCCAAAACGAAGTGACCAAAGAACGGACAGCCCAGTGTTATCTACGGGTGGATGATGAGTCCTTGGCCCGATTCCATAACAGAGTCAGACAAATCCTCATGGCTTCAGGGTCTACTACATTTACTAAAATTGTCAATAAATGGAATACTGCCCTTATTGGTGAGACATAAATTATTTAGTATTCAGTTTTTGTTTTGTCAATAAATATGATATTTAGTTTTACTTTAGTTTACATAAATACCTATATTATATTTATTAACCAAAATAATAATAATATTAAATATGATATTCAATATTTATTCAACATCAACATCATTTGGATTTTGTCAATTGGGTAGTTTTAATTCCCATTCACGCCAAAACAATATTAGTATTTTTGTCATGGTCTTGGTATTTATAAATTGTATTAGTATGGATATTTCTGCTACACGTAGCCCAAGCCTAGAGCTTAGTGTGTGACCAGGGAAATATGTGTGAAATGGTCCTACACATTATTATGTTAAGGTAAAGGTAATAATAATATTAATAAGGGAAAGTACCTTACTGTCTAGACTGAGTTAGACTGCCCTAAACCATTGTTAATTTAAATTGAAGGAAGGCTATAGATTGGATTTGTTGTTAAGGTTGGCGGCGCCTATTCATGGACTGCATAATATTCTTACCATCTCGGATTTATGCAGTCACATGTACATTATAAAAGTAGAAAAATGTTACATTATACTGAGCTCATAAAAGAATTATCTTCACAGGTCTAATGACATACTTCCGAGAGGCAGTAGTTAACACCCAAGAACTGTTAGATCTACTTGTGAAGTGCGAAAACAAAATCCAAACCCGTATAAAGATTGGTCTCAACTCCAAAATGCCTTCTCGTTTCCCGCCTGTAGTGTTCTACACGCCTAAAGAATTAGGAGGGCTTGGCATGCTGTCTATGGGACATGTTTTGATTCCTCAGGTATGTTTTTTTTTATATAAGGTAAGCCTACAAAATTATTTATCGAAAATCATAATGTCACCATGAAACAAACCACTCTAAAATCAAGATAAAAACTTGTTATTTAACATTATCCATTTCCACTATGCTCGTTAAATGATGGTGTTACGAAACGCGCGTCATCAAAGACGAATTTATATTACAAGTCTACTTTAAACGCTGTTTTATTCCCAAATAACCACCCGTTTCGTAACCGCACTCTGAAAGGAAACTACTACCTTGACAATAAATTAATTGAAGTACATCCTGAACATCAGTGAACCCACAGACTAATACTGAATCTTTTTTTATTATTTTATGTTATAAAATTATATGTGCAGTAAAATAATGCTTTATTGATATTATAAATAATATTTCTTCAAATTGTTTTAACAATTTTATTAAAATTACTAAAATATTTAACTAATTTAAATGTCTGATATGACCTTTCTTAGCTCTTCATGCAAATGACAATATGTAGCCGCCATTTTGTATTAAAAAACTCTTGTTTTGTTTAATTGCCACAGTCTGATCTTCGCTGGTCCAAACAAACGGATGTTGGCATCACCCATTTCCGTTCTGGTATGTCTCACGACGAGGACCAACTTATTCCCAATCTGTACCGCTACATACAACCGTGGGAGGCAGAGTTCGTGGACTCGCAACGAGTGTGGGCGGAGTACGCTCTCAAACGCCAAGAAGCTAATGCACAAAACAGGTGAGATTATATTATTTATTAGCTGACCCTCGCAACTCCCGTCTGCATACGCAGTGCACGCAACGGTAGCTCTCAAAAGGGACAAATATTCCCCATTTTTGGAACATTTTTCATTGGTGCTCAGCTCCAATTGTTCGTAGAGTGATGTTATAATTATAGTCTATAGCCTATCTCGATAAATGGGCTATCAATAAAATATTTTATATCCAACATTAAAATATTTTTTTTTCAACCAGTAGTTCCTGAGATTAAATTAAAAAATTAAATTCCGTTCGTTCAAACAAACTCATCAGCTTTATCATATTAGTATAGATTACATATGTTACTCGGGATTAGTAAGTCTGCCTTTATTTTATTTAGGTTAATATAAAAAAGTTTTTTTAATCTCATTAAATTAAAAAGGTTTCCAAACCTTTAATAATATATTTATTGTAAATAAATGTCATGTACAAAGGCGAACTAAATGCCTTAGGCATTATTTACCAGCTAACCTTTAAGACTGTTTATAAATTTTAATAACTTATATAAATCTATACTTCATATCAATGGCGAAAACTGCTATTATTCATAAGTACGAGTTTCATGTAATACTAAAAATAACACCTGCTTTCTATTGGGCTGGTGGCAATTAACCAACCAAATGATGAATCGCGTAGGGGTCCTGAAACCAGAGAAATATGTGCTCTGGGAGTTACTTACGACCAGTATATTCGTCGATCGCGATTATACTGGCGTTCCTAACTCGATTAACGCTATCTGATTATATATAACCCGACCAATTTACGTGTACAACTAATGTAGCATTCTAACATGTTGGTGAACTATTTTATATTTCAGACGGTTGACATTGGAAGACTTGGAAGATTCTTGGGATAGAGGCATTCCGAGAATTAATACACTTTTCCAGAAAGATAGGCACACACTGGCTTATGATAAGGGCTGGAGAATTCGGACTGAATTTAAGCAGTATCAAGTATGTACTTATTTATATAATAATTGTTAAAAACAACTAAAATGTCTATATAATATAATAGTAAGTATAATAATAAGTTCTAAATTAAAGAGATTTAATTTTTTTTTTATAAATGCAGGTCCTAAAGCAAAATCCCTTCTGGTGGACACATCAGCGCCACGACGGCAAACTGTGGAACTTAAACAACTATCGTACAGACATGATCCAGGCTCTGGGAGGCGTGGAGGGAATCCTAGAACATACTCTGTTCAAAGGAACTTATTTCCCTACTTGGGAAGGTCTTTTCTGGTAAGCAATTTTGCCCAAAAAATATGGTATTTACTCCATAATTCAATTGAAGTCAAAATAATTTATTTCATGTAAATCTTTACAGATATTTATGAATAGTCAAAAAACCTTATTGGTTTATTGAAACATTTCTAATAGTATTTAGTAAAATAACTTTTATATTTTACTCTATTATTATTTACTTTAGGTGGGAGGAATGTTGCTAGACCGACCGACCGGTCTCGTTACCACAGCCCATACAGAAGCAAAAACCGTCAAGTGACCATATTTCGGTTTTAGCATGTAGGATCACCTGTTTTCAGGAGACTATTGCATCGATTCATTGTTGAGGTGGTAGCATTCTTTGAGGATGCGGTTACGAAATGGGCAGTTAATTTGATGATAAAGCAGCAAAGCTACTATAGTAGACTCGTAATGCAAGTTGGTCTTGGCACCAGCCTATTTCGTATCTGCATCATTTAGCCGGCATAGTGGGAGCGATAAATGCTGTTTAACAAACAATGTATTGTTCGACCCCATTCATGGTTGGTGTAGGTCTGCCACCAACAAAATATTTTTTTTAATCAAATTTCCGGTATAATCACTAGTGCACAATAATTGTTTTATTTATTGTTTTTGTATAGGGAAAAGGCTTCAGGTTTCGAAGAGTCTATGAAGTACAAGAAGTTGACCAACGCCCAGCGATCCGGTTTGAACCAGATTCCCAATCGACGATTCACACTCTGGTGGTCTCCTACAATCAATAGAGCCAATGTGTATGTCGGTTTCCAGGTATGAATATGGCTAACAAGTGTTATCGCTATACATCAATTTTGTAAATGCACCTTAAAACGAGACTACCACCTTAAGGACTCTGCAGTCTTGACGCTCATACAAACGTACTTCCAATATTACAACTTGGCTGTTAGTGGGTTCGCAAATATCTTTATGTAGTGGGTAATAAATATTTTTGTTTTTTAATATTTAAAAAAAAAACCCAACAAAGATTTATTAATTTAATAAAATATGACTGACTATTTTAATTCTGCGACAAACAGTAGGAAGTGCAAAAGCTCGAATTTGTATGGAGAATGCAGTGGCGAATGCAGTGTCCTTAACAAAAAATAAAATTATATAAATAAAATGATGAATCGCGTAGGGGTCCTGAAACCAGAGAAATATGTGCTCTGGGAGTTCCTTACGACCAGTATATTCGTCGATCGCGATTATACTGGCGTTCCTAACTCGATTAACGCTATCTGATTATATATAACCCGACCAATTTATGTACACATCTTATAACAATGTATATATAATATTATATTATTATAATTTAGGTACAACTAGATCTGACGGGTATCTTCATGCACGGCAAGATTCCAACGCTGAAGATATCTCTCATCCAAATCTTCAGAGCTCACTTGTGGCAGAAAGTGCACGAGTCTATTGTTATGGATCTTTGTCAGGTAAATTGTTATTATAAAGTTGTTTCTTTCATTATTAAAAAGGATAGATTTGCAGTTCAGCACTTTTGTTATAAATACGTATGATATAATAGGGTATCCAGCAGTGGGGTATTATTACCACCTTAACCAAAGTTATCATGAGTCTACACTGAACAAGTGGCTATGTATATACTCAATAACCTGTAAACGAGATATTAATTACTGCAATTATAAACTGTTTCTAAAATAGTAATAATATTCCACAATGTATCATAAATAGTCAAACTAAGTTTTTAGAAATGTTGTTAAGGCTGTATTCTGAAAATCTAGAACTACGAAACTAAAAATGTTTGTTAAAGAAATTTACTCGATACTCACAGACAACTATTATTATGCAAATAGTAACTCTTTAACTTGAAACGTATGATGAGATTAATATAGTCTTCCATATATTATTTCAATAAAAAATGTATTTATATTTTCCAAAACATGAAAATTTTGTACTTTTTAACATCTCTGCAAGCGACAAAACTACAACAATTTATAGTGGTAAAAAAATAGATATCAATAGTTTATTATGTATTCTAAAAAAGTATAGAGAGATTTTTGCAAGTTTAATAGAAAATTATTAATTAAATAATTACAAAAACTTGCCAAACAGAAATCTTCATACAAAATCCATGACAGGCCGTCATTGTGCGGGCGATCCCGTCTGTGAAAGGTGACTCCGCTTCGCTTTTTTCTATTTAACTATCGGAACACTAAATATTTACTGTTGAGAATTTTATAAGACAAGTACATATTTATTTTGATTATATTCTATGTTTTTACACCTTTTAACACGATTAACTACAGATTCAGCCAAAATAAATATGCAATTTTCACCAACTGTCACTGTCAGTATAACCTTACAAAAAAAAAAGACAGACTGTCCGATGTAACTAAAACTACGCAACAGCTATTTATTTTGGTCGCTTTTATATTTTTAATAAAATGTATCGTCGGGCGCACATTATTTTACAATTTTTAAACATATTTTACCTATTTATTTTAATTGTTTTTTTTTATATATGTCCAAAGCAAAGCTCAATAGGGTTCCATTCATTATCCAAAACTTTATTTTTTATAAATGGCAGAGTAGTCCAACAATTTTATTATCTACCTAACATTTAAATACTAACATAATAATGTATTGTCTTTTTTTATAATCATTAATATTATTACAAGTTTTATTTTTATTTTAGCCTGTGTGACTGTTTATATTTAACTCATGACAAACATACAATATTTATAAATAGGGACCAATACGATATAATTTCTATAGAATTAGACCGATTTACTATGGCCAGCCAAATGATGCTGTTACCAAATGGGCGGCGATAAAAAAGAATAATACGAAATAATAATAAATAATTTCTAGCATTGAATAATTCAAACTATGTTTTAGAAACTGGCGGTGGGCAATTTCTAGAACATTGTTTGAATTATTTTACGCTAAATATAAATATAAATACATATTGAAAATATTACGCTAAAAAATAATTATTATCATTTCACATGATTGGTGGAATGCCAGGTCTCTGAGTTTTCAACAAATTAACTGCTACTGCGTTTTATAACTACCTACACCATGAAAGGAGACTACCGCCTCGATAATCGAAAAAATCAACGCCTAATCCAAATCATAACTAGCCACCGTTCTCTATAATCAATCTATATTTTTTGACGGATAATAAACCATGGTAACTACTAAAGTACGGATAGTTTATATGATATTTGTCGGTAAATCATTTTTCAGGTATTTATTGGTGAGACCACCTACTAAGTATGACAAAACTTCTGTTAGACCGAGAGCTCGTGTCCAATACAACTATAATAGTAACCAATATTTATTTTTTAAATAGTGACAGCTGCTTTTATAAAAAATATTGCGTTTTTACAATATTTAAATAAAAAACATTTTCCAACGCTGAAAAGATTTTATTATTTATTTTTTACAATTTTATACATATACCTACCAGCGGCCACATTTTGTTTCTTATAACGCGAACGTCAGATTGTCAAAATAACAAATTCCGCTATTAGTGCGTTCTCCTCCAATCAGAGTAGTTGTTAACCTTTTCTGATTGGAGGAGAGCGCGCTAATAACAGAAATCGTTATTTTGACAATCTAACGCTCACGTTACAAGAAACAGAATATGTAATTAAAGTTTATAAGAATTATTGATAAAAATGAATGTGTATAGGTGTAATATGTGTAGTGCACGCCTGTGTGTGTTGTGTGTATGATGCGTGTGTGTAATGTATGAAGAGTATATTTTTGTAGGCTATGGTGTAAGAGTAAGGTCAATTTTATGATAATATATTATGTTATGTCAAAAAAACGATAGACTAATTATTGAGAATGGACATAGGTATAATATCTAGGTGATCAAAACCGGTAAACCGAAGATATTTTGTAAAATGAAAGAATGTGATACTTAACTTGCATAATTTAGTACGTGCAGATTTTAAATATCAATTTTTATTTCATATTTTCCTACGTATCTTTTTATATTTAAGACTTATGAGTGTTAATTAGAGACAAGTTTAAAACAAACGGACAGATAATTGATATATATAATGTAGAGATTATGATTGCTTTGAATACCCTGAGTCTGGGTACCCTGAGGCCCTGTAGAAGTTATATATATATATTTAAATGTATGTGTATCTAAGTTATTTTACTATATAAAAAAAAATTATTTAAAATAAAATATTTACCAATTAGGTAACTCCGGAATTATTTTAATTTAGATAGATGGGTAAGTAGATTAAAGTGACGCAGACCCCAATCCTTAGTAATGTCAATTCATATGACAGCATTTTTTTAAACAAATACTTAGACTGGCTGAATTAGTCCAAAATAAAAAAAAAGTTTTGTTTAATATAAATTCTTAGTTTATTACAAAGCGGAGTCTAGTAATAGTCACTCTTACCATTGCCTTATAATAAATTTTAACTGTTAAAATTAATATATATTAATAAAATGTACCGGTTAATATTGATATATATTAATAAAATGTACCGGTAATATCACACTTTGTATGCATGTCTGGAAATTATAAATTATAGTAATACATCAATTTTATTAAAACATTAAATCCCCGCATATAAAATTACATTTCTTGACTATTTCGACAATACATTAATTAAAATAAAATAGTAAGATTTCTAAAAATAGATATCTAAAATAATAAACTGTCACACTCCATACAATAAAATTTCAACAGAGTGACTTTTGGGCTCAACTGTCCACAGTTAGAATAAATTGTAGAAATAATCTCAAACATTTTTGAGTGAAATCTGACAGAAGGTGATGACGGCACATACGAATTCCCCCTTAAAAGAAAATTTGTTTGTTGGTATTTTTTATAAATATGCAATTTCAATAGTATAAAAGAAATTGCGTATTTAAACTAATTAAATTCAATATTTTGTAGGTATTCGATCAAGAACTGGATGCTTTGGAAATAGAGACGGTGCAGAAAGAAACTATACATCCGCGTAAATCTTACAAGATGAACTCGTCTTGCGCCGACATACTTCTGTTCTCCGCGTACAAGTGGAATGTGTCGCGACCGTCTTTGTTGGCTGATACCAAGTAAGTTTTTATAATATTTTGTAAGTTACTATTAATATATCGGTAGGTTGCGCCTAGTTGTATCTGGAGGTCATGGGTTCGACTCCTACCGATGGCAAAAAACAGTATCAGTAAAATTTTCTTTACAGTTTGGGTGTTTATAAAATATAATATGTATTATATCGTTGTTCTGGTACACATAGTACAAGCCTAGGGAGGGAGGCCTCTCAGGAAGTCATCTTTGCTAGGCTGACCAACCAGTCTTGTTGCCACCGCCATACAGATGCATAAACCATCAAGTGACCCCTTTGGTTTTATTCTGTGGGTACATTGGTTTCTAGGAAACTGTTACTGGATTTCTTGCCCAGTCTTCTGGGTGCGGTTACGAAATGGGTAGTTGATTTGACGATAAAGCAGCAAGGTTTTTAAAATGCCTCGTAATGTATAAATTAACAATATTGATGCAGTGACCAAGACAAATATGTTGTCTTGGTCACCGCACATTTCGTAACCTCATAGCCGGCATAGTGAGAGCGATCAATATTGTTAACAATGTATTGATTATAAATGTACATTTAGGGCCTTTGTGGGTTTGCTTACCACCAGTTATAAAATCACATGCCGTGCTCAAATAAAAAATATCCCTTTCCCACAACATATCCACTGACAACTGAAGATTTTACATTTTTCTTTTTTGCACTATAAAATCTTTTTTTTTTTCAATATTTTATTATTATTATAAGGTTATGTAATAAAACTTCTATGTTCTCAGGGATACAATGGACAACACTACTACCCAAAAGTACTGGCTTGACATCCAGCTCCGTTGGGGAGACTACGACTCTCATGACGTGGAAAGATACGCGCGAGCTAAATTCTTGGACTACACAACCGATAACATGTCAATCTACCCATCACCCACTGGATTACTTATTGCTATTGACTTGGCTTATAATTTGCACAGGTTAGTTCCTGGTTCTTTAATTCCTATGAAATTGTACCTATTGCATATAAAATTATATATTCATTAGATCTCTATATTTATATTTTAAAGAATTTCCTGCTTTATTTACTAACTTTACTTAAATTGTTTTTTATAACTTGATACACTAAGCTCCAGTTGCACCAAAGTATTTGTTAAATTAATTGTAATGATTAAAGTTAAAAATAGCGTCGAATGTACCAGTTTTATTTTGAAAGTCGATTGAAAGATGGCGCATTCGACGCTATTTTTAACTTTAAACGTTACAATTACATTAATGGATACTTTGGTGCAACTCAGCCTAAGAACACATAAATCCATTTTTACTGTTTCCACTAAAACCTTTTTATTAAAACTGCATTGTATAAAACCATCACTAAACTAGAATGGCCAGCATGTTCTAAAACATACATTGTCTTGTCATTACAAAAACATTAATACAATGAAATAATACAAAATCCTTGTGAGATTGGAGCCCGCATTATGCTTGTATGTCGGGTCTCCAGGAACCCAACTTAGCATTACAAAAATATTTTACAATAAATAAGACTCTTAGAGCCCACTTATAGACTTTTCAATACCTAACAAAGTATATAATATGTTATTGATTTTTAGTGCATATGGAAACTGGTTCCCTGGCTGCAAACCTCTGATCCAACAGGCAATGGCCAAAATCATGAAGGCCAATCCTGCCTTGTATGTGCTTCGGGAGAGAATAAGGAAAGCTCTGCAGCTGTACTCATCTGAACCCACTGAACCTTATCTCTCCAGTCAGAACTATGGAGAGTTGTTCTCTAACCAGATTATTTGGTAAGTAACTTTATTGTTATTTATTTACTCTAAATTAAAACCATAAAGTGACATGTAAAATTTAATTCTTTTTAATAATTACTGTACATTTATCTTGCCAAAACGTAGTTAATTTTTTAAATATTTTATTTAGTACTTGGCTCAGTTCTGGTCTTTATATTGTTATTACTATTCAGGGACCGGACCTATATCCCCTTCGGGAGTTTTTGAACGGGTTGTTAATATGGGTTTGCTTACCAAACCCAAATCAAAATAAGCATTTCCCTATCAAACTTTACCAAATGAGGTAATCAATTGCCTTTGAAAGTGTAACCCAGTGAATGGGAAACCCCTTCATATTTTTAAGGGTTTTAAACGATTTTGATATTACTCTAATATAATAATAGTCATTTTAGCTTAAATATATTTTTTTATTAGCGAAAGGTTCAATGTTAATCAACTGCAATAACCATCAACTTATTTTTCTACTCCCTCCCTCTTCCAAAGTTCAAAAAAAATTGCATCATAGTTTTGCTGGCTGTTTAAGAGTAAGCCTTACAGACTAACCCGTTAAACATAGGGGTTTCCCTTTCAAAAGGGTTAGCTAAATGTATAGATAGCAGTTGAATTGGGTAAGCAAGTTCACGGGGTAATTCGTTAGTAGAAGTACACCGTTTAAAGACTTAAGACAGAGAACGGGTTTTCCGGTCCCTGTTACTATTATACAAGGTGATTTTGAAAGATTGTACTTTAGGCTTTAGTGATTAAATCTATTAAATTTTCCCAAGGAACCCTCTGTTTAAGGCTTCCGCATACAAAATATTAATGTTAAAATAACCAATTTGTTTACAACCTATCAAATTCACCTTGTACGAGGGTCAAGTAAAAAATAAGGTTCCCAACGCTGTACACTCGCCGCGCGACATGCTAGGAGAAATCCGGCAACACCGCCGTGTTCCTTGGTTCCCGCGCTTCATTCTCCCACCCGGGCGAAGTCGGTACGACGCTCAGTGCCGGCCTGACAGCCATCCGAGATGGAGCCCCCAATCGCTGTCACCGCCAGGTGTGAGATTCGATCAGTTATCCGTTTTTTACACGCAAAAAAGGTAAAACCTATTGAAACTCATAGGCAAGTTGCAAGAAGTTTATGGCGAGGCTTGCATCAGCGTTCAACACGTTCCTGAAGTTTGTGAAAAAACAATTAACAACGTTTTGACGGAAAAACTTGGTTATCGCAAGGTGTGTGCGCGGTGGGTCCCGCACATGCTGACAGAAACCCACAAAGAGAATCGCGTCAAGTGTGCCGAGGAGTTTCTTCGAGAACTTGCGGAGAATACCGAAGAATTTCTGGACTCCATCGTTACGGGAGATGAAACGTGGTGCCACTACATTACCCCGGAAACGAAAATGCAATCACGACAATGGAAACATCCCGAATCGCCGCCACCGAAGAAATTCAAGCAGACTCTTCGAAGAACTCGGCCTGGCGGCGGAGTTCTTCGAAAAGGGATTTCAAAAGTGGATAACTCGTCAGCAAAAATGTATAGAAAAATCTGGCGACTATGTAGAAAAATAGTTTAAAGTACAAGCTTTCATGGTGTACTCCTCGATTATAATAAAAAATGCCTTACACCTGAAAAAAATGTGGGAACCTTATTTTTTACTTGACCCTCGTATATACAGCAATATAATGCAAGGTCACCAAGGTATCATACTGACCTATTACTCATATTAGTGACTTAAATTTTAACTATACAGCAAATATTTTCATCCCTAGGTTCGTAGACGATACCAACGTGTACAGAGTGACCATCCACAAGACATTTGAGGGTAACCTTACCACCAAACCCATCAACGGGGCTATCTTTATTTTCAACCCTCGCACAGGACAGCTGTTCCTAAAGATTATCCACACCAGTGTGTGGGCAGGACAAAAACGTCTTGGACAGGTATATTTCTTTTTTTTTTTTACTTGTAACATATTTCTTTATATTACATCTGAAAAGATTATAAGCAGTCATTTTCAAAAGTTAAAAAAAAAAACATTTACATATTTTTGTTTTTAAAATTTGATTTAAGTTGAATGTTAAATATTTTTTTTTATACAAATATGATTTCATCCAGTTAGCTCAATTGTTTTAACTTTTAGTTGGCAAAATGGAAAACTGCAGAAGAAGTTGCAGCTTTGATTAGATCTTTGCCAGTAGAAGAACAACCTAAACAAATTATAGTGACCAGAAAGGGAATGTTGGATCCACTTGAGGTAAGAAATACACCATTAGTCTTGTGTACAAGAGAAAAAAAACTTTCTATATACTTTCTTCTCTTAGAGTATGGCCATTTCAAATGCCTGATTTCTAATAATTAAATTGTGTTATCAAAGTTAAAATATGAATTCCCATTGCAGTTCATATCCAACTCATTTATTAGAATGAGGCCCCTTAAATGTACATACTCTCAGTAGAATGTCTAAAGATCTACCTACTCTAAGGACCTACTACTTGAAAGTCTTCTCTAAAAACCGTCTGTTTCACTGGTTATCAATAAAAAGAAAATGTCCCTTTTGCATTGCCATGATTTTAGTGTAAAGTATTTTATATTCATTTTATTCCACAGGTGCACTTGTTGGATTTCCCTAACATTGTGATCAAAGGTTCAGAGCTCCAGCTACCGTTTCAGGCCTGCCTTAAAGTAGAGAAGTTTGGTGACCTTATCCTAAAAGCTACTGAACCTCAAATGGTGTTGTTCAACCTTTATGACGATTGGTTAAAGACAATTTCTTCCTACACGGTAAGAAAAATAAAATGCTGGCAACAGTCCGCCATTTTGTTTTATTATTTAACTTTATTTTATGTTTGTTTTTGCATGATGTACTCTATACCATGCAATAAACTAATTGGTGGACTGAATTATATAACTTTTTTTTTCAGGCATTCAGTCGTCTCATTCTGATACTCCGAGCCCTTCATGTAAACACAGAGCGTACCAAAGTGCTTCTGAAACCAGATAAGGGAACTCTGACAGAGCCGCATCATATCTGGCCTACATTACCTGACGACGACTGGGTCAAAGTTGAGGTGCAGCTTAAAGACCTTATTTTAGCTGATTATGGAAAGAAAAACAAGTAAGTATTTTAAATTTATGTGTAGTTCAAAGTTCTTTTTAATTTTTGACAGTTTTATAGTTCTGAAAACATGACACATTTATCCACATCTACAAATTGGATTTTACACACATACATATCATCACGAGTGCCTTACGGCGCTCGAGACCGCCTAGGCGGCCCCAGGGTATTTTAATGAACTCTTTTATACATTATAACTGTTTTAGTGATAAAACCTAAAAAAATATATATCATGTAAGTAAATACAGCTTTGGTATCTGTTAATTTGAGGTTATTAATTAAATTATTGTATTTTAACAATAGTTTATTTAAAGAAATATATATTCTATGTATGAAAAGGTAGTAAAAGCTTAATTTATATTTTTTATTAATTAATTAAAAATAGTTAGTCAAAAAGTGACACCGATAGGATTCCGGAGCTGCATTCTAGCATTGTTAAAAAAAATTACTTTGCTGTGTTAAGACGGGTTTCTTTTTGATGTTGCCCACGCTACGCCTCGGAACGCGCACTACATGCTACATACAAATCAAGTGTTTCGTTAACTATTTTTGATCATAGAATAATTTAATCAACATTCTAAAAGCTAGGGGAGTTAGACTAACCTTGTAAAATAAATATTTTCATTGTAATACCATCTTTTTCACATTTTAACGCACTAATTATTTGTAAACAGTGTAAACGTAGCATCATTAACCCAGTCTGAGATCCGTGACATAATCCTGGGCATGGAGATATCTGCCCCGTCAGCCCAAAGACAGCAGATAGCGGAGATAGAGAAACAGAGCAAGGAGCAGAGCCAGCTCACTGCCACCAGTACAAGAACTGTTAACAAGCATGGAGATGAGATCATTACCTCTACCACCAGCAACTATGAATCACAGACCTTCAGGTATATTTTTTTTCAATTTAGACTTGTTAGTAAAATATTAATGTAGCTACAAATTGATTTACATGACAATTATGATTATAAAAGTTAATAGTAAAAAATATGTAGTAATTTTGTATAAAACATTTTTAGTTTAAAATTTCAATTGAGTCTCTTTTCGTTTTAAAATGTGTATTTTAAAGTTATTTAACTAGAATTATTAAATTCATTTAGTGAGACATTTTTCACAGTTATTGCAATAAGAATATTGTTCCAAAGTTCACAAAAAGTTGTTTATATGAATAATATAATGAATACACATGATTATTTCAATTAACACTAATTTGTTATAAAGGGAGGTTACGGACATTAAGGTCGAGGTTGACACTTGTTGATCGGATTATTCAATATAGTCGGAACCACCACTCAAGTCCGGTACCCGTGGCGCTTCTGTCGAACTACTAGACACATTTTTAGTTGCAGGACCTGATTGGTGCTCCTGACTTTGGAACAGTAATTGAAAATAACATATAATAGGGATATTATAATAGAAATTTGTACAATTTTATATAGAAAGTAATACACCACTTTTTAAGTTGACATTGTTTACAATGCAAGATTGACTTAATTTATTGTACATCATTTTGTACAATAAATTAAGTCAAAGTCAAAAATCTATTATTTTTTACTTTGATTTATCAAATATCCTAGGCTAGGTCGCTATTCCTTAAACACAGACAAATGTTGTAAATATCTTTAACTGTATTAATAAATTTAACTATGTTCTTCATTACAGTTCCAAAACGGAATGGCGCGTACGTGCGATATCCGCGACCAATCTCCATCTGCGTACTAACCACATCTACGTGAGCTCCGATGACATCAAGGAGTCTGGCTACACCTATGTGCTGCCCAAAAATCTACTCAAGAAATTTGTCACTATCTCTGATCTGCGAGCTCAGGTATGTACGCACATTATTTTATTTCCTTAAGCTTAATGGCTTCTACGCATTGCGCGTAATTTTGCCAATGTCGAGAATATTGAAATTGTAAGTTTTAATGTCTAAGAAAAGAGGGAGAATATGAGTACACATTTTTTTAAATATCCCTGTATCATGTTTCGTTTGCCTGTGTCTACCCTACTATTTAAAAGAAAAATCTACACTTGGATGCCTTATGGAACTTGGAACCTCTGAGCAGTGGGTTTTATTCCCACCTCATCAGCTGATGATACTCTTGAGTCTGCACTGTAGAAATAACCAGTATGTCGCAATGTTTGAATGGGCTCAATATAACCTATAAATAGTTTCTCAGTTGTATAGCAGACAGTCCTAGTCAACTTAAGATGCTCTCTGAAGCACTGTGCATAATATTTTATGGACCAATAGCGTGACGGCACCTTATATTTCACGGATATCATGGGTACTTTGAACCATGGAGATATTGGAAGTACCCTTCGTGTGAAGAACCAACCAGTACAGAACTATTGTCATACCAACTGGCTAATCGCTTGATAAGAACAGAGACATTTTCAGATTATAGATATAAAATTGACACGCTCTCCACCAATGTTCTAACGATTACAACTTTGAGAACAAATCCACGGAACTTTAATTTACAAATTAAAACATAGCTTATTAAACTACCGACTCACCTGTATGACAGAAAAGGTCTGATATATCCATGATAATACTTCATGTGTTTAAACATATCAGCTCTCTTTTTAATTAATATTGTGTGTTGTGTCCTCAGATTGCGTGCTACCTCTACGGCACCTCTCCAGCAGACAACCCCATGGTGCGTGAGGTACGCGCGGCCGTGCTGCCTCCACAGTGGGGCACGCACCAGCAGGTGTTCCTCCCGTCGCAGCTGCCCCAACACCCGCAGCTAGCTCACCTCACCCCGCTCGGGTGGATGCACACTCAGCCCAACGAGCTGCCACAGCTGTCTCCTCAGGTAACTATATCACTAACACCAACAAGTTTCATTCCTTGCTCATTACAAGAGATATTAGAGGTGTCCTAAGGCCTAGTAGTAGCATTGCTAAGCCAACATGAAACTAAGAATAATATATTATGGAACGCCCTAATACCTAAAATTGCATATAAAACGAAATGTCAACATGTTTGCCGCCATATTGTGTTCTCACTTCAACAAATCAATGCTCATTGTTTTAAGGGGTCTGTTATAGTCGACTTTGTATCTTCTGTTCTTGTTTGGGCACATATGCATGGTTTTGGCATTGGACTATCATCAATAATATAAAAACTGGCATACGGTACACTGTACAAGTTCAGTTGCAACACATTTTTTTTTTTTTTCAATTTAACAGGACATAACAACCCATGCTAAAGTGATGTCAGAAAATCCTACCTGGGATGGAGAGAAGACCATTGTAATCACTTGTTCGTTCACGCCCGGTTCCTGTTCGCTCACGGCCTACAAGCTTACCCCTAGCGGGTACGAGTGGGGGGTTAAGAATACGGACCGCGGGAACAACCCTAAAGGATACTTACCCAGTCACTATGAACGAGTACAGATGTTGCTGTCTGATAGATTCTTGGGATACTTTATGGTTCCTTCACAGGGATCTTGGAACTATAACTTTATGGGTGAGTTTTCTTTTTATGATTGTCATCGGTTATATTGTAGCCATTAATGGATGCAATGAACGTGGTTCAAATTATTGTTTAACATCATTGATTGCTTCCACAATGAGGAGCGTCAAAGACAACTTTGGATTACGAGATTACAATGAACCGGCCAGACCTCGAAATAAACGGCTATTTGGACTAGTTGGCTGCGACAGATATATTATTATGATAAAAACATATTCTCAGTCTTCATTGTTTTATAGAAGAATTGTTTGTTCACCAACTCTCTTGTCATACAACATGTCAATTTAGAGTTTAATAGTCACTAAGTTACTCTCTTGTCTTACATAAAAAATAATGCCAATTAAGATTTTCAATTTTATTGTCACTAAGGGTTCTACGATAGTTCTGAAAGTTCTATTTATTAAGGCATTGGTACTCTGTAAGTCCACCAGTCCAGCTATCTACTTTATTTATTTTTTAATAATGAATTATATTCAGGTGTTCGTCACGAGCGTAACATGCGTTACGGTGTTCAGCTGGGTAACCCGCGCGAGTTCTACCACGAGGTGCATCGGCCCGCGCATTTCATGAATTTCGCCAGTTTGGAGGACGGAGCGGCGGCCGCTCACGCCGACAGAGAAGACCATTATGCTTAGATTTTGGACAAAATATCATGGCTTATGCCAATGCTATACGGTTCTCTTCAGGGTAACCACCTTCGATACCGTGAGATCTCGTTCGAGTTGAGATCGAGAACGACGTTTTTGTTATGACGAAAAGTATACAGCCTTGTTTGAGTTGACTATTACATAGTTTAAATATCTAATAAATTCCAAAAAAAAAGTATAACCATTATTCATGAAATATGTCATTTTCGATCTTAACTCACAGTATGAAAGCATGTGGTTTAATGAAGGAACCAAATTGGTAAATATAGTGAATCATTCAATATAATCATCAAAAACAACCTGATATATCTGCGCTTTTAATCCAAAGTCATTTCTGTTTGTGGATGAGTAACAAAATTAAATGTTTTGTCTTTAATTTGGATGGAGTAACAGAGTTGTCTTAACTTATACGAATAGTAATATAAAAAGTGTAATGTCTGTTTTATTATTTTTGCAAAAGTATTGAAACAGAAAGTGTTTCACATTGTTTTACATTACATTTCATTCAATATTTTAAAGATATTATAAAAAACTACACCAAATATAATTATCAGGTTGTTTATAATCGACAGTTACATTCCCTATCCGTTTTTTTTATTTCTATTATTATAATAAATCAAATGTTTCTTAAGTTTACATGACTATTTCAAAATTTAACAGCAATATTATATTTTATGTAACAAATTACAAAACATTCAAAATTATACTTAATTATTTATGTAAATTTTCAAATATATTTTTAATCTGATTCATTAGTGTGTTAGAAGTGCTTATTATTAGGTAAAATTAAGTACATAAATTATATAATTATCTGCAAGTATTATGCTAGGCGACACCAGTACCCGTAGCACGGCCAAGCTAAGATAAGATATGGGGTAGCGAACCAATGTTAAAAGTAACTCTTTTTTCATATCAACCAATCAGAGCGCTGCAAAGTTGCACCTGATTGTCTGATATAAAAAAAATGTTTTGTTTGATATCCGCTCGCGACTCTCTTGTCTTGGCTTGGCCGTGCTATGGGTGCAGTAAGTTCTAAATGTTAGTACTGTTATTTATATATTTTACCTAATATAAATGTAATTCTTCAAAAACATAAATTTAATAATAAGTATAATAATAAAAATTAACAATAACATACTGTGTATTGACTTAATTAAAACAAGTACCTAAAACACTAACACCTGTATATTATAGAGACTCCCACCTAAATATTGGGAGATGACATATTGACATCCGACAAGTAGATCTCGCCAAGATATTTAGGGGCTGTTCTAAAATTCAAATTTTATTTAGTAGTCCTGACTCTAGACATGCCATACTTTTAAGGCTGCATTCCAAAACAAGGTAATAATTAACCATTACAAAACAAGTACCTAAAACACCAACACCTGTATATTATAGAAACATTGGGAGGTTATAAAATGACATCCAACAAGTAGATCTCGCCAAGATATTTAGAGGCTGTTCTAAAATTCAAATTTTATTTAGTAGTGGGCCTGACTACTAGACATACCATACTATTAAGGCTGCGTTCCAAAACGAGATAATAATTAACCCGCTCGGGATAAAGAAAAAAATGGAATATCACAAATTATATATTAATTACTCGGTCTCTTTCTTTTTCCCGAAAGATCGCACAGGTTAATTATTACCCCATTTGTTGGATGGAACACAGTCTTAATAGTACGGCAAGTCTAGAGTCAGGACCACCACTTAAGAAGCCAGTAAAAGGTTTCGCGATATCGAACGTCCAATAACGTCTAAATGTTGTTTTCTGTCATATCAAAGTTTATTATTAATGAAAAAGAACGTAGAGGTGTAAATATATATTACTTACTCGATCCTAATCAGATAGAATGTTTATAAAAAATATATTAACTTTTGAAAAGACACCCAAAGTTTGATTTCTGATTCTAAAAATATTACTTTAGTTCTCATTTTAAAACTAAACAGATTTTTTATAAAAAAATTATGTAATTAGGATCGAGTAAATAAAATCTACATCACCATGTTCTTTTTTTCCAAAAAAAAACCTTTATTATAACTGAAAACAACATTTACATGTTTTTTGACGCTCGAGTTCGCGAATCCTTTTCCTGCCCACTTAAGTCCTACAACCTCAGATTAATAATAATATTATCTGAGCCTACAACTAAAACTGGACTTGTGTGGCGGTTCCTAGAACTCAGATTAATAATAATTATTATTAATCTGAGTCCTAGAACCAGAACTAGTTTTTATTTGATGGCTTCTACGCATTGATCGTAATTATTTTATTATGGACAACAAACAATTGTGCAAAAAAGTTACAATAATTACAATAAATATGGGTATATGCACAAACAGCATCATTATCCCAAGATATAAAAGTTAGTACCTACATGTAGCCAACGTATATATTTTAGCTATGTAACAAACAAATATTTTTAAGTGAGGAAGCTAATCCAAATACGGTCCGAATTACGATATCATCAGTTTTATTAATGTCGTTCAAATCGCCCCGGTCCGAATCAAAAAGCGAGATTTGAAAACCAACGGTGCTTTATTTATTAGTATGCCAGTGAGTTGGAACAGTTATTTAGTGAGCACACAAAAACGTCACTTCTCTCTCGATATCTCCCTTTAACACGTATCTATTGCAAAAAGACATGTCAGTTAATTCACGATAGTGAAAAGAAATTTACACTTTCATCTGTCTTTATTGATTGTTTTAAAATTTAGTTTCTTTCTTCAATACTATGTTTCTAAATAAATGCTGGCAGACCACTATATACATGGTGGCCGAGTTGTTTAGACCTTGGACTTAAAAACACTTAGGTTCCTTGTTCGGATCCCGGTGTTTACAAATGAGTTTTATAATTTAAAAAAATATGTACATTTGTTTGACAACACCACATTAGTGCCTCAACCTGTCGGTCCCGGTTTCACTATACCAACTTGTGAAACTGTGGGTTATTGAGTCTATTCAAAACATCGCGACGAGCTAGCCACTTGTTCGGTGTAGACTCATACCATCGGCTACGACGAGGTGGGATTAAAACCCCTCGGCTGGGTACCCTGGGGCCGTCTAGGCGGTCTCGGGCGCCGTAAGGCACCCGTGATATGTATGTATGTATGCAGTTCACCTATTGCAGTGTAAAATGTCATGCTCTTAAAAAAAGTATTAGTCGGCCATTCCGGACTGGCTTAGCATGGTCCCATAAAATGGTAACAGTCAACCTAGTTCAAATACCTATCGACTTTTTGAAGAATTAGTTGGCCTGTTTAATTAAATATTCTGTTAGAAAATAATCAGCTAGTTTCCGGATATAGTAAATTATATTAGTTATTATTGTTAATTACAGTGTTCTTATCAGCAACTATTCAAATAACGTAGTTTAGTTTTATCAGTTGTTGATAACAATTTACTGCACTGTAATTTAATTCTAATGTAATAAATAGATAATAAACAGAGAGGAAGTCTATGAGAACTGAAACAGAATGTGGCCGCTGGGGCATAATTATAAAACAGCGATAGCGGTCTGTCAATGCGTTCATAATTTGAGTTGTCATCGCTCTTATTTCCAATGCAATAAAAACTATGACAGCTGCAATTTATCACGATACCGATCTGTCAAAATTTCGTTTCATAATTAAGGGACAGAAACACGTGGATTTAAGTGCAGACGTTGTGTAAACGCTTAAACTATAAATATGGAAATATAAGTTCTATTTCAATGGTTTTATAGTCTGTATTAGGTTAACTATAATAATGCCGCCATCTTGAAATACACGAATTCTTCGCAAGTTTAAATATGTGTATAGATGATATGATGAATAGAACTTATATTTCAATATTTATAGTTTACGCAACGTCTTGTCGTGTTTAGTGGTTGCAATCTTGGAATAAGGCCCCAGGACCGCGACTTGCTGATTATATCAACATACAAAATAATATGTAGGTATTTTTTCTAGTGGTTGCGATTGGTGTTGTATTCAAAATTCGTGGGTTCGATTCCCAATATTAATACGTTTTTCTGTAGTTTGCCTTGGTCTGGGTATTTATAAAAAACTCTACAATAGATCGTCTCTGTAGACTAATGGTTGCGCTTTTGGCGTTGTATCTGGAGGTCGTGGGTTCGATACCCGCCCATGGCAAAAAAAACTTAGTTTTTATGGGCGGGAATCGAACGTGGGAATTTGGGGCATGGAACGGTTTATTGTACCGCGTGTCAAGGTGTACATAAAAATATAATGTTTTATATTGTTTCTGTTACACATAATTCAAGCTTTGTTTATGACCAAGACAATGTGTATAATGTCCTTCATATTATTATTATTACCTAGCTCTGTTTCTGGCATACAGTCCTAATATAGAGCATAGTTTGTGACCAGTAGCTCCACCGTGATTTTTACTTGTGGGACCACCACTAAGATTCCTTCAATTTAATTTTTTCGAAAATAAAGCGATCTTATTGACGGTTCTTCAAGTATTAACGTCACGTCAAAACCCAATGGTAGAGCCTCAGGGCAATGTGTAAAATATAATTTGTACATTTTATGTAGATGCCTTATAACATAATATTCAGATATAAATATCTTATTAAATCTGAACAAACATTTAAATACAAGCATATTATTATTCTGTCAAAGGCTCTACAATGGGTTTGCGCTTTATTTTTGGTAACAGGATTGAATAAAGCGATCCTATTGGTTGTTGCTCACGTATACGTAAATAAATACGTTACGTATACGTAAATGAATACGTTACGTATACGTGAGTAACAACCAATAGGATCGCTTTATTTAATCCTGTGACCAAAAATAAAGCAATCCTATTGGTTGTTGCTCACGTATAGGTAAATGAATACGTTACGTTTCTACAATACGCAAACCCATGGTAGAGTCTCTGATTTATGTTAGTACATACGTTATTTAAATTTTAAACAGCTGCATAAACATTGTAACAGCTGCATAGGTATCGTTTTAGTAATAAAATTCGCATATGCTGAAATAACGTGTACACAATTTTTTATAGTGGGATCAATTTATTATATAACGGCAGACAAGTGGACCACAAGAATTGTATCAGTCATACTTTTATTCCCCATACAAGAATAACTTGGTGTATTTTTTAATATGGGAGTATCAAACTGTTACAATTACAGTAGACTATAATATGTTTACTAAACATAGCTTATTCTAAATTAAGTCACCATCACAAGTCTGGGAATACTTCAGTTAACTCCACAGCATACCAATACAATGGTTTTGCAAAGGCACGGTAGGTGCCAAACCAATGTGTAAATAACTCATTGGCACACCCAGAATGTGAAATTGCTTACTATACTTTAACTGTATTGGTAAATAGCAATACAGTAGATGGCAAAAAGAAATAGCAAATTTGAACTAACATTCCTCTACAAGACATACTTTGAACCATCCTGAATTAATAAATATTTAAAATTACAAGATGCAATTTATTTTTGTTAGATTATAGCTTAAACGTATTAATTTAAATTAGGGTTGTGTATGGAAGATGTGTAGACAAACTAATCTAAACTGCTGCGCCGCTCCATTGCATGTATGTAGATGCAATGTATGGTATGGACCTAATTAATCAATTTGGTCAACATCATTCGTCATTCAATCACTCACTGGATAATTATATATATGGGAGCATGTAATGATGGCACCCCACACATATCACTTCATATTTTAGATTAGATTGTCTCTACCTAGTGTAGCACAAGGTTTCAGTCTCATGTCTAAATGTAATCATGGGTAAATGGCAACATTAAACCAATTGCAGATTTAAAAATAAGGAACTACAAAACTTACAATTTTTTTTTTAAATATTTGTATATTATTATTTTTTTCATCTTAATTTGTAATTAATATTAAAAAACAATAACTATTTAAACTTTTACCATGATAATAATTCGAGGTAGCAAAATATATAACCTTATAAGAAAAATCACAACAGATCTTTGGTAACTATCTTTATGTTTATGAACTTGAAGCTAATTATATTTAACTAATTGTACTTAATTCCAGGAGTACATGTACTAAAAATATTTCTTAATTAAATGCTAAATAATGTCTACTTTATAATTAACATTACTCAAGGGTACATATGGTTTTGATTTTTTTCTAAATGTTATATAAGTATAAACAAGGCTGGCTATTATACTGATATTTAAACCAAAAAAGTTTAGCCAAGAAAAAATATAATCACCTCCGATGACCATTCCTAAATATGTGACTAGAACATTTTTCAAACACCCAATAATAGTAGTAGTAAGTGCACTGTTATATTGTGTGCATAACAATATGCTGTATGATAATACAAAACCCATGATGCAAGACATTAGGAACTGTAACAGGAATAAAAAATCATTCCAGTGTTCATAAGCAAATGACATCTTTAAGTCGCCCAATATCCATGCAATAATTATTGCAGGCACAAGCATGAACAAGGCATTATAGAACATCAGTCCATATTTATTTAAGTCTTTACTATCTAACTTCTTCTTCATATAAACTCCATTGGCTGCTGTAAATCCATCATTCAATAGAACTAATGTGTATCCTTCTACAGTGAAAGTGAGATCATCTGCAGCTGCTATAAGTGCTCCACCTACCATTCCAAATACACTACATTGGATGGACCATGATGCCTTTACTGACAGAAGAAAATATTCCCCAATCATAGTCATCAAAATACTGAACCGCCTGAGTGCAGTAAACATAGGTAAACTTAGCTCTTTAGTGCCTCCGAGCCCTGTTATCATATTTCCCAAATAAATTACAGGTAACGGCCATATTTTATATACTATAGATTTATCTAATGCTGGGAATTTAACTAAATGAAATCGCCGTGAACACCCCAACACAACTATTGTAGCAATGATCTGTCCGATACCTAAAAACTGATATGACGGAAATGCGTATGTTGTCAATACAGTTTTGTTCACGACTGTTATCATAAAGGAAGCAATTGCATAAAACACAGCACTAGAAATCTTCTTCATCACGAGTGTTCCTTGTCCATCTTCTGTCGGTGAATGAGAAATTAACATTGTTAACAACTTTAAATTAAACCACTGAACAAATTGATACAACAGAATACATAAAACCAACTGTTCGCGGGCGCCGGAGACCGCGGCATGTGATGATCATCATTAAAATTTGTTCTCATAATCTTGTAATACAATTATTATTTTTTAATTTCATTTCCTAACATTACTAGGTGTATATTCAGGCTGAACAAATATTCATATATAACAACGTGGTGTAGTAAGGGACTTATTGAAGTAGGTAATTTATTAGTTCTAATAAAATTACTTTAAAATTTATAAAATAAATAAAAAACCATTCAATCATTTCAATCATCATTCATCAACACTTAACACTTCTCTTTTTTTTCTGTACGATGATTGATGTTATGTTTTATTTATCCTTGTGGGAAAGGCAAGGGCATGAGTTATTCGCCCAAATCGTCAAATTATATTTTCTTATTTTTTAAATAGTACCTATCAACAGTATTCTTAATAAATTCGTAAATATATTTGTATACTAAAGAAACATGGTGTGTCAGCATGATGGAGCTCTGGCACATTTTGCTCGCAACGTACGAGAACATCTTAACGTTCGCTTTCCTCGAGGATGGATCGGCCGCGGGGACCGGTGCTATGGCCTGCTCGTTCTCCGGACCGCACACCTTTGGACTTCTTTTTGTGAGGTCATGTGAAGGGCAGAGTGTATTTATCCGATTGCTCAATGGTTGCCGAAATGGAACAGCGTGTTAGATCGGTTTTCGCATCAATTATACCGACGATGGTGCGCAATGCCACACACACAAGCCATATCCCGACGAGCAAGGTTGATGAGGGATTATTTGAGGGTAGCCCGAAGACTGTAGACGCGAGTGTCTACAGTCTTCGGGCTACCCTGAAAGAATCCTTTTACAAACCTGTCATAGCAGAAACACGTTTTCTAACAGTAATATTGGCGCTTTCTAACAGAAAAATTGTAACCTTTTTCTCGTTTGTTATAGCGTTGTACCTTTAATACCAACTCTCGTTTAGCACTTTTCGGTGGTACTAAAGCCTAGGGCTTTATTTTAAATAATGTAAGAAGTAAAACGTAAATATATATCAGAAAACTGACACATATACAGTTTTTCAAAATTTATCAAAATTAATTTTATTGAATATTATTGTGCAAAAGTGTACTAATTTTGTAGAATAAGCATTCGTATATAGTAATATTAAGTGTGAGAGGTGTAGTATTTACGCAGTGATCTTGGTGTTTGTGCTATCTCAACGAATCCTTGATTGAACAACGAATCTTTGTTGATTATTTCTTCCTCCTTCACTTGACACTGGCAACACGTGACCGTATGTTTGCATACGGTCATGTGTCCATTCCTAATACTTACCTAGTCCTTTCCCTATTCCTTTCATCCTATTATCCCACTTTCGCAGTACATTTTTTTTAAATCTACCCACAACTTGTCATTGGCAAAATTATGCTTACTAGCGTAGAAGGCCATTTAGGTAAAACAAAAAGAAAAAAAGGTTTGTAAAATAGGGTTACCAAGGATTCTTTGAGGGTAGCCCGAAGACTGTAGACGCGTGTGTCTATTATAGTTATCAAATTTAATTTTATTGTGCAAAAGTGTACTAATTTTGTAGAATAAGCATTCGTATTGTAATATTAAGTGTGAGAAGTGTAGTATTTACGCAGTGATCTTGGTTTTTGTGATATCTCAACGAATCCCGTTATCTTCAGTATAATGGCTGTACCCATTTTACTGTTGATTATTTCTTCCTCCTTACGGTATAGTGATACCACTTTACACTGGCATCACTATACCGTATGCTTGCATACGGTCATGTGGCCATTCCTAATTCTAACCTAGTCATTTCCCTATTCCTTTCCATCCTATTATCCCACTTTTACCGTACATATTCATAACTTTATAAATCTACCCACAAGTCAAGAAGAAGAAGGGTTACCAAAATTAGATACACATTCCCGAAACTTGCTACAATTTTCATATATTTTTGTTACTGACTAAATTATTCATTGCCCTTTACATAAACTTTTTTTAATGTGCAATTTAAATAAATAAATGAATAAAAAAATTACTGTTATTAATATGAAAAAATATATGCGTAGGGTCTGGGGCCTCTCAACAACGTGGGGCCCTATTAGGCTGATTCATTGGTACACGGTATAGGCTTAACTGAAAAAATAACTTAAATAATAATAAAAAAATAACTTAAATCTCTTCTACACTGACATTGGCAAAATACTCGTAATGCTTAGAAGCCACATCATACAATATAATAATACTTAAAACTAAATTCGATTTGTAGCTTTTTCTTTCGTTAGATATAACTATATTAGATTCAATATGTTTTAAGATGAAGTTTGTATAATTAAAGATTTAGTTTTAAGTTTATCTACTTTTATATAATTACTACTAAATGGTATAAAAATGGATAAAATTTAGGCAGATGGTCTTTGCTACCAATGCCTTAATAAATTAAAAAAAAAAAACAACTAAAAACATTTTCGGTTTTTTGTAATTTTTGTCGAATTCTTTTTATTATATTTTCTTTTTTCAATTATATTCTGTAAATAATGGGTGACCACGACGATCTAGAGGATAATCAATATCCCGACAATGACGAATACATTCCATTTGTAACAGCCGGCAACTTAGCCCAAAGAAATGGCGCGAAAGTAACTTTTTGGGGAAAAGTGATAAAAGTATCCCCTTGCGAAGGATTTTACGTGAAAAGTGTAGATGATCAAGAAGTTCTCATTAAACTAAAAAAACCTTTAGGCGAACCACTTGAAGGTTGGTACGAAATACATGGCGTATCGCAAGGTAGATCTATTTTATGTGATGAATATATAGCTTTCTCTGAAGAAATGACAAAAAATATTGATCTGGAAGGTCACAAGGGCTTAGCAAAACTCTTGGCAGCATTGGAAGACCCTTGGAACCTTGGAGAGGAACAGAATGGCATTAATGGTGTTGTACCAATGGAATGAAAGGCAATTTTGTTATTACCTAATACTTTTTTAATATATCATTAAGATTTATATATAATTTAATATTTTTAATTACATATAATTCTGGGAAAATTACTTAAACATCAAGTGTACCTGCAGCCATATTCTGTTTCTTTTAAAGGTAATGTTAGATTATCAAAATAACAAAGTCCTTTAGGTTCAATTGTCACTATGGCATGCTTAAAACAGTATCTGTAAAACAGGGGAATAAAGTGCATGCCATTTTTTATTGTTGTTGCTAATTGTTCAATATGATTTTTAAAGGATATCATTATTTTAACATACTAATGTTTCCGTTATAAGAAACAGAATACAAACAATTTTTCTAAGAAATGTATCTTCTGCAGGAACTTAGACCATGTTCAAGTTGTTTGCTGCTATCTATACCTACCTATTTATTTATTATATCTAGAAATAAACATAATTAGGTACATTAAACATTAATACTATATCTCATATTATTTTTTGTTTCACTTTAAGTACCACAGTCCAGACCCAGTTTACAATTAATTATTTCTTGCTTGCAAATGATGTTTTGTGGCAAAACCTATGAAAAAATCAGATGACCAAAGCATGCTTGGGCTTGATTCTACAAATTAATTGGACACAAAAGTCAAAATTGCCATTATTTCCTAAACAAATGTGCTTTTGAAATCTAATTCATTTAGTAGAATGAGGCTCCTGCAACAAAAAAATATATTCACTGGGTTTAGGAATGATGTGGGGAGCATGGGCCACTCATTACTATTGGTAACAACTGTTTCTCCCCAACCAATCATAATGAGTAGTGCATGAATCCACCCATAGCTATATTTACTCAGCTGCAGACTTAAAGTCCAATACCTTTAATACATCAATTTAGTTTCAAGCTTTCATCCAACATTGTATCCTGGGAAAAGACCTGATACCTCCCAGTTGTTTATTCCTCTTGTCTAACATGTTCATCCTCTTTTCATGTAATACTACATTGGAGAGAACACCCTCTATGCATGTTACGGGACGTTTCCTGTGGTAGAAAATGTAATAGTAATAATAAATTATTAAAAACTTTGAGGTTAGTAGGTATGACAATTACTGTATTTGTAAGTTCTTCACAGTATAATTATATGTACATTAAATTTTAATAACTATTATGTATGCAAGTGCTGGCTGGTATCAAACTCCTATATAGGAGTACTAGAAGGCCTCAGGGTACCCAGTAGAGTTTTGTCCCCACCTTATTTAATCATACCAAGTGTTAGTTTGCCTTTGTGTCCCAAAAAAATAAATATTACAACTTAAATAAATAATATATATTAAAGAAATTAAAAAGTAATAACATCCTAATATGTTCAAGATTTTTAGAAATAATAAAATTACCTTACGTCATCAAAAAACTGTCAAGTGACCAAGTTAAAGTGAGCAAACCCACAGTGTTAAACTGTGTTTGTGACACTTTATTATAGTCTGTGGGTTCGCTGGTTTTTAGAAGCCTATATGCCTCGTTTTCATGTTGAGGTTTTGTCTCCTTTCAGGGCGTGGTTACAAAACGGGCATTTCGTAACTGCATCATTTACCAACATAGTAAGATACTGTTGAACAAAATTGTTATTATCAACTCCATTCATGGTCTTTGTAGGTTTGCTTAAATTCATTGACCTGAAAGTGACATGCTGTGTACTAATAAAATAAAAAAGAATCCATATTTTTGTCTGGGATCTGGCTGGTCCATGTAAAGGATTACCTATAAAAAATATTTTAAAAAAAAACTAAAAAGCATACACTTTGAATGTTCCTCCTTCAATTTTCTTAGGTTCTGACTGTAGCCTGACACTAAGGGGTCTGTTTTCTCTTCCATGCAAAGCCAGCTCCGTCAGATATCTCTTGATGTAGTTCTTCAACTTCATATTTTCTTTTGTTAACTTTAACTTTTCTCCTTTTAAACACATTGTCTGCACTTTAACTTTATTCATTTTTAGAAGAAAATTACTCATTTTATTGTATTCATTAAATTCATTCTGAAAAATAAGTAGATAGTAAGAATACCTATACATAACATATTCACCCAAAAACATAACAAAACTCATATAAAAAAGTTACAAGGTGCATGTGTGATATTATTATGAAATTGATTGTGATTTTGTACAAATCATACCCATGTATGCAATTTTAATTAAATAAATGAAGTTAATTGAGGGATGCAGTGCCCATCCCGTAATCGCGAACTCCGTGTTCTCCATACAGAAGCTCCACTCCGAGAGATCAATTAAATAAATAGCGACTCTTGTACAATAAAGCTCAGTTCAGGTGGGCAATTCTCGCGCTTTCGACATTCATCTCGATTCGAGATTTTTAAACGAAAAATGACTAAATATGTAATTTTTCGTTAATTTATCTATACTACTTGTACCTACTATTATTTGTTTTGTGCCTATACACCGAAAAGAATATTTAATTTCATAGACAATGTAGTGTGCCTTATGGCTTCCATATCTCCTTAGGTTAAAATACCTATGCAGCAAACATCCTAAAATAAAATTGTTTTACGATCTACATACTTACTGCTAAGTACTTAACCTAGGTTTTGTTTAAAAGAAGACAACCCTAACGTGGTCAGAAAAGTAAAGAATGACGCGAAAGAAAGAGAGGCAACTTTAGGTGAATATAAATATAGGCGATTAGCGCTGTGCGATCTGAACTGAGCTTTATTGTGTCGGTGCAAGAGTCGCTATTTATTTAATTGATCTTTCGGAGTGGAGTAATTGGCTTCTGTACTGAGGAGTTTTCCAGCAGTTATTATTTAACGCAACAGATGGCGTTTAGTCGCTATCTACAAAAACTGTCGAAATAGATAGCGGTAATATATAAAATACACCCAAAATTTAGGGTAAATAGGAAAACAAATACCTTTATACAAATAGTTTATAAAATTT
The DNA here is from genome assembly GCA_947458855.1 of Monopis laevigella. Lineage (NCBI taxonomy): Eukaryota > Metazoa > Arthropoda > Insecta > Lepidoptera > Tineidae > Monopis > Monopis laevigella. Next base: position 15,046,344 of record OX381580.1, on the reverse strand, counting down.
ACTTAATTTTGTTTAACATATACACTAATATCCTGAGCACTTTGCCTTACAGCACCAACTTAAGCAATATTTTTTCTTTTAAATATCATATTAGTAATTAAATTTGAATTTCTAAGGTATCATAGTCTTTTTTACGAAGTTTTTCTTGACAGGGTATCTACTAAAGATTATAGAGAGCAAGAATAACGAGTACATATAAATGTGACAAAATATGTTAAAAATATAACACGTCTTGCAATACCAAAATTTAGTTTTAATTCATAGAGAATTTAGAGTCTATATTTGAGTAGTCTATATTTTTATCACTTTTTTTGACAGTTTTTGTGGATATCTCTCCTGCTGCCATCTAGTGGAATATTTTGAAACCGGCAAAAAGAAAACTTCTCCTTGTACTATATTTCTTCTGTGGTTCGAGTTGAGATCAAAAATCACGTCATTTCATACGAACGATATTAGTGCCATTTTTTTTTTTTTTAATTAATTGGGTACTCCAACTAGTTATACAGTTGTTAATTTAAACAACTATGTTTCACATTTCGTAGTACCAAAAACATCGATCTCAACTCGAACGAGATCTCACGACATCGGAGTCGGTGGATACCCTGCTGTAGACGTGGGCGCCGCTGCGCCGTCTGTGAAATTGGCGGCGGTGGCGTGCTGAATACTTTAGGTCGGCGGCGGCGGGGCGCCGGAATCGTGGAGTTTTCAGTTTTTTTAAAGAAATACTTAATTTAATCTACTTAGAGTATCTAATATGTAAAAAGTAACGTCTTCGCTTTCTTTTTTCATAGCATTTAGACATGCTAAACAATAAACTTGATCAAAATTAATCATTTTCTTTTTGTTGCCATCAGCGACGATCAAGTTTCCAAAATACTTCCAACAAAAACTACTTCGAGTTTTAGCGTTATAAAATATAGTTACAGAGAGTTTGCTCACTTTGGTTTTTGATAGCTCAGTCATTTCTACCAGTAGTTAATATTACGAAAAAACGATTACACACAACACATATTCACAATACGCACGCCGCGCGGCAAATGGCGGCGGCTGCGGCGGCGCGCCGCCGGCGCGGCGCCCATAACTAACCTGCTGTTTGTCGCAGAATAAAAGTAATATTTTTGATGGTCTTTGTATTTATTAATCTTTCTGTCTTGGGTCAATATTTTTTTTTTTTTTGAAACAAGAAAAAAAACTCGATTTAACAAATAAAATATTAAATTTCGACCAAAAGCCAAGTTGTAATATTGGAAGTACGTTTGTATGGGACTCCAGTGTAATTGCTTACTGTCATTGGGATGTTCAAATTTTCAAAGGTAGCATCTAGTATTTCGTCGCTATGTCCCGGAGAATCCGAAAATTGGTCTTCTTCTTTTTCATATTTAGCGCAAATCTGGGCCATATGTGATATCTTCTGTAATTTTACTTTGTAATCCTGGAGTCTCTGAATAAAATAATATCTAGGGTGAAATATGAATACTTATTATGACTTGTATGAATCAAGCTGGTAAAGTTGATTTAAATAAAGCTTGGTAAAGTTAATATAAATGTTTATTATGTAGGTGTCGGTGGTTCTGAACATTGAAAGTATAAGCATACATAACGCTCATATAAATTTAAACAAACTTAAAATATGGACGTGTAAGTTACCGTCGTTCGCATATTTAAAAGAATATTCCTTTCAGTACCATTATTTTTAAAGCGTAAATACTCTGGCTAAAAAAAACATGAGCATTTGCTCTTATTTAGCATTTGCTCTAATTAGACCGCCTCCGTAGACTAGTGGTTGCACCTTTGGCGTTGTATCCGGAGGTCATGGGTTTGATACCCACCCAAGGCAATAAAATAAATAAAAGTAGTACGTTTTTTCTGTATTGTTTGTCATGGTCTGGGTGTTTGTAAAAATATATTGTGTATTATATCGTTGTTTCCGGTACACATAGTATAAGCCTAGAGCTTAGTTTGTAACCAGAGCAATGTATGTAAATTGTCCTACATATTATTATTATATCCCCTTCAGGGGTTTTTGAATGGGTTTGCTTACCAAACCCGTTGCACCTCAAAAGTCAATTATAAAGCGCTATTTTGAAGCGCTAACCTATTGAAATCAAAATAAGCATTACCCCTATCAAACTTTACCTTAGGATAGCAGTTGAATTGGGTAAGCATGTTCACGGGGTAAATTGTCGTAAGAGGTACACCGTTTAAAGACTTAAGCCGGGGAACGGGTTTTCCGGTCCCTGGTTTAAAAATATTTAAATACAAAATACCTATCTTTAGATAATTTCACACATAACTTGCATAATAATATTAACCCTGGGCACAAGCTAAGCACCCTGCCGGAAGTGCCCTAGTTACAGCAAAGACTACATCCTAATCACCTTAATAGCATCCTGGCTAGCGTTGACCATAATCTTGAGCCGCTCAGAGCTGGTGGTTTGTTCTTGCTTTGACGTCTGCTTGAGTGTCCAATACCGCTTGGAAAGCTGGTCCTTCTGCTTTACGAACTTCTTTAACTTGTATTCTGTTATCATAGTACTTCTTAACCATTCTCTTTGGAGCGTTATTAATGCTTCCTTTAAGTAGGTGTAAATTATAATTTAGTTTTCCAATTATCAATCATATATATACCAACATTTTTGACAATTTTATTAAGTGTACCAATTAAAATTACAACTAAAACGGGCGAACAAAAGGAACAGCAAGTGCAACTTAGCTACAAAAAATAAATAGGTACATACCGTGGCCTGCTCAATAAGTATTGCGTTCTTTGCAATATCTTTCTGGTAAAATGCATCCTTTTCTCGGAGACAATAATAATGTTTGATCATAGGGTTATGAAGTTCCATATACTTGTTGTAAACCTCTCGTAACTGGCTCCAGTAGAACTCCACCTCCAATTGCTTTGGCTTTTGCAGGGCTCTTAAGTCTTCTTCGTGCTACATATAGGTGAAAGAAAATATTTATGGCCTATTTCATAAAAACTTATTGGGTCCTCCAAGAACACTTTAGTTATAGAAGGTTTTGTCTCTTTTATTTAACAACAAAATTGAATATGCGTAAAAGAGACAAAACATTCCATAACTAAAGTGTTCTTCAAGGCCTCAAAACAATATGTTCTAGCCAGGGGCGGATCCAGGATTTTATTTTTTCAGCCCTCGTCAAGATTTTTTGTCAGAACTATTGTAGATAATGTCCTAAACTGTAACATTTCAAAAATATCGTTGCTTTTATATAAATTTCGATGATTCTGGATCCGCCACTGGTTCCAGCTCTGCAGAACTTTCAATACCTAGTTATAACTGAGGCGTTGGAATTTCTTACATGTTTGAATGGCAACAACGCGTAGGTGTACAAAGGGCAGGTGATCCAACAGTTTATATCGAACGGGTAGCAAAAGGGTATAGACAAAAATACTAATAGGTTCAGGTAAAAATTTAATAGTTGAGAAAAAAGTATCAAATTCGGTAGGTAACTAGGTACTTATCCTCCGCGCGCGAGTTATCGTATATTTATGACGGTTTCTTTTTAAATAATAATCATTTAATTTATCAGTTGATTTTAGCCCCTTTTTCGTAATATTCAGTGATTTTTATTTTGCCGAGTGATTAACCGCATCCACGCGTTTAGCACTTCAGCCTAATGGTGATTTCTTTATCGAGTTTTTGAAGAACACTTTAGTTAAAATAGGTTTGCCTTTTTTACGCATATTCAATTTTGTTACTAAAAGATGAAGTGACAATGTATCTTCGTCAAAAGGAGTTTTATTTCAGAGTGATACAATATATGTACTTAGTTTGGTAATAAAGCATCTAGATTTTTTATAAGTTTATTGAGGAATGAAATTCACATTTTTATAAAAACTTAAGTAGATATACCTACAGTAATTTACTTGGTGGGGTGCCAGTGTGGTAATTACAGTGTTCGAGATTACTTTTATTTTTTACATAGTATATCAATCTATAATAAAAATAATAATAATATAAAGAGAATAGATTTTTTTGTTTGTTTTCTCTGGATAAACTCAAAAACACCACTGATCATTGGTTCAGTGGTGTTTTTGAGTGGGTAAATTGCATTAAAAATTGTTTTAATGCAATTTACCCACTTGTCGGGTATTGTGGTACCTCTAGGTAGTGTTTTTTTTTAAATCAGTTATTAAGCCCGCCTAATAAGGCCATTAAATATCCTAATTTATAATTGGCCACGGTATTTCCTGCGCAATTATTTTGAGCTCGCAATGACCATATCCGCCCATCATGACATCTACTCGTCGCGTCAGTGTCACAACGGGACAGATGTGACGAATCTGGTCATTGTTTGGGACAATAACACATGGTCAGAAAATTTTATAAGCAATACACTAAATACATGTGTGTTTATTTGGTTTGGTAAACACAATTAGTAACTTCTTATAATAATATAACAGTTGTTGTAATTGAGAACAATAATGGCGTTAAATAAATTCCCATATTTCGATTCTCGATACATCATAAAATATAATATGTATAATATCATTGTTTCTGGTACACGTAGTACAAGCCTAGAGCTTAGTTTGTGACAAGAGCAATACGTGTAAATTGTCCTACATAGCTATTATTATTATTGTATCATCTTATGATTTGCTACATCTTTGTTATTTCGATATTAGTTTTTTGAAGACTTTATTTAAAATTTTAAACATATCGAAAATAAATAACGAAAGCTCCCGCTATTGCTATATATATATTATATTATCACTACGGGTGCCTTACGGCGCGCTCAAGACCGCCTAGACAAATAAATGTAAGTAGGTACATTTTTTTTAATTTATTTACTAAAAAAACATTTTCAATAAGTAATTCATTCATTCACTACAATTCACACCGGGGTTTGAACCGGGAATATAAAATTGGAATGAGGTAAATAAATATACATCCTATGGTATTTAAACCGATATTAATTTCGTCATATTTTCATACAAAAATATATATTACCCACAAAAAGATTTACGCATACCTACAATTACCAATATAAAAATAATAATTTAATTTCGTCTTTTTTTTTTTTTTTATTGGAGTACGACATGTCTGTGACCAGACCTACAAAGTCCATGAATGGGGTCTATGCCGGCTAAATTATGCAATTACAAAATGGGCGGCGACAAGGACGAAATGCACTACAAGTATATTGTAATATATTTTATATATATATATCGCCAGAACGAGAACTTGTCTAACAGCCAAGTTGTAATATTAAAAGAAAGTATGTATGGGCGTCATGTAATTATAATCAATGGCGTCAAGACGACTACAGAGCGAGACGTTTAGGAACAGACACAATATAGCAGCGAGAGCGCCATGAAATCTCAGCTTCTCTCTCGGTGGTGCTGCCTACTTCGAAAGGGACCTGTCGTGAAAATAAACAATACCTTATAAAAAACATTCAATATATAAATAGGTAAAAATCCACAATGCATGTTTTTTTGAAAAGAATTTGATTACATTAATATTTAATTAAGTAAATAATTAAACCTTAAATTCGTTGCACATTAATCGTTAGCATGCAGTATACAGTTTTAATTTTATTGACGCGTAATTTTCAGGCGCTATTTAAATTACATGTAACCGTAAAAATGCATTAGTTTTGTTTGCGGGATGCTAAGATGTGCTCGTTACTAGCTTTGATACTATTTTCTGGTTTTATTATAAATTTACATGTAAGTATTAAAAAAAAAAAACGCTTAGTATGTTACCACCACCCATACATTTGCGTTACCACCACCGCCCATACATCGCGCACGTAGGGTTCCGTCAAGAAAAAATGGAAGGGGATAGGAGTGAAAAATTGTTTTCAGAAAGACATTTATTATTATTTCGTAAATTAAAAATAAATGTAGGTACCCACCTACATTTATTTTTAATTTATGAAATTTAGGTACTTATCCCAAAAGATTACTGAAATTGTAATATTTTTAGATCAGCATCATAATGAGAAATCAAGGGCAGCTTCTTGAAGTTCAGTTTTGTTTGAATTAAATACATAAACATTTGAAAAAGACAATTAGACAAACTTTTTTATTTTAACTTTTACAAACTTGCGGTTTTTTTACAAACTCGATTTTTACCAACTACTAGAAAAATAATGATTAGGAAATTCGTATTAAATGTTCGTAAACAATATTGATAGCTCCCACTAAGCCGGCTAAATGATGCTATTACGAAATAGGGGGCGACAATGACGAATTGCATTACGAGTATATTTTAATATACTCGCTGCTTTATCGTCAATTCAACTACCCATTTCGTAACCGCACCCTGAAAGGAGACTACCACCTCGACAAGAAATCGATGCAGTAGTCTCCTGAAAACCGGTGAGCCCACACACTAAAACCGAAATATGACTAGGTCACTTGACGGTTTTTGCAAATGTATGGGCGGTGGTAACGAGACCCGTCGGTCGGCGTTTCGTTACGTCGAAGTTATTGAGACCTTCCTCCCAGCTAAAAATAATGTTATAAGTTATTACAATATTACAAAAGGGCGTAAGACGAAAAAAAAAAGATATATTTAAATCATCAAATATTTCTCAATATGTAAATGTGTACCTATAATGTCGGATAATAAGTATTATTACTACCGTGGCTATTACATATATTTTTAACGAATATAAACTTTAGGCCTTAAAATGTAAATCCGACGGTGGTCCCAAAGAGGAAGAACTTAGAGCTGTATACATGAATTGCCTGAAGAGACAAGAAAGCCGCAACTCCAGCGACGTCAGCGGGCGAAGCTCTTGGAGTCGAGATGATGACGATGTTCAGGAAGACACCAGATGGACCAGAAGAAGCGGAGGTGTGGGCTACAGGAGTGACCAGTACGGGGACTATGGAAGGGTAAGATTTTTTTTTAAAGGGACATTCTCTCATCAGCGGGTTTTGTGTAAATAAGGACAGAATTAGCCTTCATATTTAGTATATTTTAATTTTATTGGTGGCCTAGTTTTGAGCTATGTTCAACTCTTATAAACTTGTAACTAACTTCTATAGTTTAGGAGAAAAATGCGGTACTAATTTATGAAGGTCAGTAAAAATTAATACACTATTTTGCTTCCAGGAAAATCAAAGATTCGAAGGTTATACTAACAATTATAAATCGTCGACTCAACCCCCCAGAAGATTCAGAAGGGAGAGACGTTTAGACATGAAGTCAGCCCAGAGAAGCCAATACAATCCCAACTCTTCTAGAAAAGGATCTTCGTATGAAGATATTTATAGAAGAGATGATAGAAACTCTAGTAATCGGAATATAAGTAAAGGAGAATCTAATGTTAAAGCTTGTGTTTTTCATTGTTTTCTAGATGAATTAGAAATGGTAAGTTCATAAGTGATAGAGGTATTTCAGCATTGGATGGTAGAATATATTCGATGAATGTTAAAAAAAAGTGGATCTATCTTCATAATGAGATTTTGTTTTTGTTGTTTTTAGACTGGAGATAATAGTGTCCCAGATAGATACCTGGTTACTAATGTGCTGACAAAGAATGTGAAAAACGAAGAGTTAAAGGAGTTCCTACAGGAATCTATAGAGGAATGTTTTCAAATTCTTTATAATGGTATTAATCATATTTATTAACTTTTACCTGAGGCTTCGAATGTAGCTACTATTAAGATATTATTACCTACTATGAAAATAATCAAGGTGGTAGACTCATTTGAGCGTGCGGTTACGAAAGGGGCAATTGATTTGACAGTTAAGCAGCGAGGATATGCAAATTTGTCTTTGTTGTCGCCAATTTCGTAACCGCATTATTAAGCCAGCACAGTGCGAACGATCAATGCTGTTAAACCACAGATCGACCCATTTCATAAACCTTGTAGGTCTGTGGTAGAGATACAGACTTAAATGACTTCACAAAAAAAGTTGCGTAAGTACGATCATTCAGACATTATACAGGTGAGTGTGAAAGGTTGTACTTTGAGCTAATATGAGGCTTTAGTGATCAAATCTAACAACTTTTCCCATAGAACCTTGTGTCGCTAATGCAAAAAATGGATTCCCACAAATTGGTCATTTAGTTTGTATCGAGAAGGTAATTTTGTTTTTATTTGCGACACATGTTTTCATAGGAAAAGTTGTTCAATTTGATCAAAGTACAACCTTTCAAAGTCAACATGTATTTTATTAAAGATTTAATTTCAGATATTTTTAATATTTCCACGCATCACACTTAATTAGTTTTACTTTAGCTATATTAGCTGATATTTAATTTTCAGAAAATTCTCAGGACAAGTGTGAATTTTCAAAGAATTTGATAATGTGCCTATCAGAAAAGGGACGAGCAAATTGTGACGATTGGAAGGACGACAAACGATTTTGAGCGAACTTAATAAATTGTAACTTTACATTAACATGAGCATTAAATAATATTTTGCATTTAAAATTGTGTTTATTAACGTTTTAAGACGTTTAAACCCCGGTATGTACCATTGAGTTGTAAATAATAAAAAATAAGCTGCGTTGCACCAAAGTGTATTGTAACCATGAAGATAAACACGTGCCCGTCCGCGCGCGTTTTTAGCTTCATGATTGTAACGATTAAAGTTAAAAATGGCGTCGAATGTACCAGTTTTATTTTAAAAGTCAAATGACAGCTGTTTTTAACTTTAATCTTTACATTTAAAGAGAGTTTATTTTGTTGCAACTCAGCCTAAGTAGAGTACCTAACTTTAAATGACAACGGTACTACAATGCCTTGCAGAGCACGTTAAGCTGTCGGTCTCAGTTTCACTTAACCAATTTAGGAAACTGTTTAGGAATAAACTTCTTCGGTAACGATGCTGAATACTATTGGTAGCGATGCGGCGAGGTGAAATTGTGTTTTATCCCTTTTCTGTCTTGGTAAGAAAAGGACGAAAAAGCATTTTACCTAAAATGCTCAATAAAGTTTTTATAAGGGAGTAAAGCTCTATTTTTCCTCTGAAATTAAGCACTTAGGTATCTATAATAATATAGTTCAACCTAAAAAAATGGCAATTTTGACAGATTTTTATATTAAATTTGGTAAAGTTCAAAAAGTAAAAAAAGCCATTTCATTAATTTTTTTAGGTGAGAATAGGTATTTATTATTAATAACGTTGATTTAAAATAAGTATGAAATTATTGGCAAGTTGTTTTAACATTCACTTTTATTATCCAACATGACTTTTAGCTCAACAATTATATAATTTTATTGAAATAAAAGTTCAACGCTATTGAAAACTGAAATATTTTTAATACATTTATAAAAGGGTTTCTATATTATAAATTTTGACCCTAAATTAGTGTTGATGATAACGGGACGTATATAATAATAATATTATCAATTAACTCGAAAGTAAACGTTAAAAAAACTCCCACTTGGGCCTAATGTATAGAAAACTAAGAAACTAAATATATATAACTCAATGGTGACTGACTGACTGACTGACATAGTGATCTATCAACGCACAGCCCAAACCACTCCTGTAACACAGCATCAGCTAGCACGGGAGACAGGGTTCCAAAACATTTTGTACTTTTTTGAGTTAATAAAGTAATTATTATTATTATTATACTGGACGGATCGGGATGAAAGTTGGCATGCAGGTAGATGTTATGACGTAGGCATCCGCTAAGCTTTTGATAAATTCTACCCCCAAGGAGATAAAATAGGGGATGAAAGTTTGTATGATAAAAAAATAACTATTCCACGCGGACGAAGTCGCGAGCACAGCTAGTCACCACATATTTAGTAGTCTCTAAATGTGATCGTGATCGGAAAAAACATGTTACGTGTAGGTAGTATGTAGATAAACAAAAATAATCACTTATACAAAATAAACATACCTCTAATCTGGCATCATTCTTATCAGTAGCAAACATCAACTGCCTCTGTTTGTTGTAATTTTTAAAATCATTGCTCTGAATAAAAATAATTAGTTGCAGTTTAAACTCGGATTTATCCTGATTTCCGGTTATGTCAAAGTAGTCATGTTCCCAGGTTTCCAGTAAAGCATTTCTTTGAGAATCATATTCATTTTGTAATTTTTCTAGTCTCTCTGAACCGATTTCTGAAATACGTAATTACTAAGAATAGTTGCTAGGAAAAACTGTTAAAAAAACGAATAAATTTTTCAGTTTGTGATGGAATAGGTGGTCAGCATTGCTATTTTGAATTAAAATACTTACATCCAGACTCTACGGACTAAATATATAATATTTATAAAAGGGTTTGGTCAGGCCAGGCTTCTGATAACTAGAAGAAGGCGATTTTTTCCGAATTATTATTATCAGCAAGTATTACTTATGGTTTCTGTAACAGTGACGTGTTTATAGACCTGTCGTCATAGAAATCAACACCAGCGCACAGGAAAACGTCTTTTTGTAAGCTGTTACACGATCTCTATTATACCCTATAATAGAGATCGTGTAACAGCGATACAGGTCAAACATATGTAAATGGTCTCACCAATAAAATAGCTAAGGGTCTCCGTGTGCGTCTGGAATCCTCTTCTATGCTGTTCATTGGAGTCGTTAATAGCATTCATCAGTGAAGTCAGAAGTTTGTTCTTTCGATTCATCATAAAGTCAAACATACTTTTCATACCCTAAAAATGTATTCATATAATTGCAACTAATGGTAGGAAAGATGTATACCACTACTCTGGACGTCCAAATGGCCTTATTAATAACTTTAGTTATAGAAGGTTTTGTCTCTTTTATTTAGCAACAAAAATGAATATGTGTAAAAGAGACAAAATATTTTTTATACTTTAAGAAAAGCTGTAGGTACACATCTAGAATTAACTAGTTATGCGACTTTCTTTAGTTAAGAACTTCTGGAGGCGATATTCTGTTTCTTATAATATAACGGAAACGTTGTTAAGAAGATATGTTAAAATAACGAAATCCTTTATGTGAAATTGCTACAACACGAAATACCAAAACCTTTAAAGCCAAAAGTATTTTTAATACAATAGAGTGCATGACGTTTTTTTTTTCAATGTTGTTGCTATTTTTTTCATGTCATTGTTATCGGATTTAGTTATTTTGACAAAGTAACGTTTCCGTTATAAGAAACATAATATGTTAAACATAATATACCTCAGATTAAAAATAAAATAGACCTATAAACTGTGTATTTCACATGTGTGCATATTTCGATTTGGACGTCATTTTGTTATATTAAGTGTGTATTCTGAGCCAGGAGGACCCTTTATTGTTCGGGAAATAACAAAGTTAAAAGGTGTTTGGATATCACATATACTATAGGTACCTCAATATCCAGAGCCATTTGACTGCATTTAACTTTTCGGAGTATGTAGCGCCAGGTTTGATTCAGCTTGGCAGTGTTCTTCCGACTATATGCTTCCTCTTTGTCCAGTTTGTTCTGAAAGTCATTAAATTATGATTTTAATCGTATTTGTGCACAACCATGCAGATGCAAAAACCGTCAAGTGACCTAGTCATGTTTTGGTTTTAGTCTGTGGGTTCACCGGTTTTCAGGAGACTACTGCGTCGATTTCTTGTCGAGGTGGTAGTCTCCTTTCAGGGTGCGGTTACGAAATGTGTAGTTGAATTGACGATAAGGCAGTGAATATATTAAAATATACTCGTAATGCATTTCGCCATTGCCACCCCCTCATTTCGTAATCGCATCATTTAGCCGGCATAGTGGGAGCGATATTATAATATTGTTTAAGAACAATTATTGATTGACCCATGAATGAATGGGACTTTGTAGGTCTGCTCATCACCAGGTAGATATAACGTCACATGGTCCAATAAATAAAAATAAAAAATACCTAGTCCTGCGGTCTTCTCAAATTCTAGAGGTTTGGCAGCATCAAGTATAGCAGCATGCATGCCCTACTTGATGGAGAGAGAATCAACAGCAAAAGTACAAACTTACCTTAATAAACCTAGCAATCAGTTCTCGTTTCCGTCTCCGGGCTTCCTCCTCTATATCAGCTCGATGCTGAAGATACCTGGCACGTTCTTCATCTGACATTTTCGCCAATTTGTTTACTTTTCCTTTCTTAGGCATTTTTGAATCTTTTTAGTTAACTATAACTAAAACAACAGTACTATAATTGCGTCTAACAAAATCTTTTTGCTGTAGATATCGATTAAACTGGAACCTAACATGCAACCAAGCAACAAGTTATAAAGCACTTCAGATTAGAGGCTTGTTGAAGTTGTTCTAAAATCGATAAAGCCTAGTACAAGCTAAAGTGTTTTATGGAAAAGTTATGGTAAGGTTTAATAAAACAAGTGAACATAAACTAAGCAACATTATATAAAGAACTTCGGATTAGATCATTAGAGGTTTGTTAAAATGGTTCTAAAATCGATAAAGCCTGGTATAATGTAAAGGGTTTTATGAAAAAGCTACGATTAGGTTGAACATAAACATAATTGTATGTATGTTTTAAGGATAAATTACACATATTGCTCTGGTCACAAACTAAGCTCTAAGCTTGTTCTTTGTGTACCAGAAGCAACGATATAATACATATTATATTTTATAGACACCCAGACCATGAAAAACTGTACAGAAAAAACGTACTAATATTTTTTGCCATGGGTGGGAATCGAACCCACGACCTCCGGATACAACACCAAAGGCGTAACCACTAGTCTACGGAGGCTGTCAAGATTTATCTCTACTAGATGAAACGAGTATCTGTACAGTAGGTAATTACTTTAGATTTCCTGATTCCACAATTTTCCTGATTAATAAATAAAACAATATATATTTTTTAATAAATTTGAGAAGCAAGAATTCGGAAACATGTCTTATCTGTCTCTGAGATCTCATTGTATGAGCATTTATATATATTATTTTAAGTCTAGCTAGGCCCTATGTTAGAGTTTTGGAAACTTATTCTAAATATAAGATAGGAAAAAGCTGTATGAGAAAGCTCTATTTATCGAATCTAAACATTTTCCTAAACAACCAAAACAACAAACAAACTGCGTTATTTTGTTACCATCAATATTAATTATACTCTATATGGTTACCATAGTAATGAACTTTCCGTCAAGTGCTTGTCATTTCAGTTAAACATAAAAATTGAAATTGTAAACACACTTGATCCAGGATTAGCTCAACGAAATTTTATTCCAGCAGAAATGGATTCCGTGTCTACAGGCACGACATCGCCGTCGGCTTATTCTGAGAGTTCTAGATTTAGCAGCAAGTCAGATACTAGTGCCGTCAGTAAGGATCAGCAGGGCTCTGATGATAAAGATAATGGTTCGTATATGTATCTCCCATTTTTGGTTCTTAAATTACATACTGTTTTATAGGTTGTTTGGCTTTCAAGTTATCGTTTATTTTTCTAATGAGATCCATATTTTACCAATTATAACAATTATATCTTTTAGCAATATCTCCAATAGACATCGAATGTCACATCCAGGCAGAAAGAATCACCAAGATCTTGGATGAGACGATCTATAAATTTAAGCTGGCTCTATGCATTCCGGTTCTGATGGAAGACTATCGCATGGTTAGCTCCATGATGACGGAAGAACATCTGACAGATTGCATGTATATATATAGCCAGTTTGATAGCCCACTGTTCTCTGCTAGCCTTTTTAATATAGCTGCCAGAGAGGACATCGAACGTGTAAGTTTGAAATGCGCTATCCTCTGCTTTCCGGGTATTCCTTTAATTTAAACATAGTGTAGTCAAGTAAACCTGTTTTTATATATTTATTGAAAAGTATGTTATAATAATATACTATTCAAAAAAGTTTAGTCCATATATATTTAAGTATATTTGTAATTTGTATTCGATTTTTTATCTTACTTTGTTATATAGTTAGTAGATATCCAATTTATTTAGTAGAGTCAGGTGGGCAATTCTCGCGCTTTCGACATTTATCTCGATTCGAGATTTTTAAACGAAAAATGACTAAATATGCCATTTTTCGTTTAAAAATATCGAACATTAAACGAAATAAATAATAAATATTAATTAAATAAAATAAATATATATACAAATATTGAACGAAAAATTACATATTTAATCATTTTTCGTTTAAAAATCTCGAATCGAGATGAATGTCGAAAGCGCGAGAATTGCCCACCAGGTCCCGGTTTACTCCATGTTACTCGATTGCCTCTTATATTTTTTTAATTTGTTTTATTCCTTTTTCGCTATTCTGCCCTGTTGTTCCCGAAATAGCTATGCCAAAGTGTCCCGTTTTCAGATTTAGTAGGGGTCCTAAAATCTAAAAATATATAATAAAACAGGCCTTTTCTAAATGTATAACAATTTTATTAATTTTTAAACTATCTAGGTATTATAGTAATTTTATTAACTTGTTCTTCATCATAGGTAATTTTTGCAACATAGTAAAATTTGTTTCATTATTCTGATCTGACTTTTACCATAATTTTATTTTTATAAAGTCCCGTTATGAGTAAAAATAAAAATAGTCACGTTAGCAATGCCCCATCGAAACTGTACAAAACATTCGATCTCCTTTAAATAGGCTATTTGATTACATTAAAAATATCATATAAATTGTGGTCAAAGGACAAAGGCGTAAAAAACATATTTCACTTTATTTTAAACTAAATTATGTATATCTTTTGTAGATTACACGAAATAAAATTGAATATTTTTTTCAATTTTATTTATAACAAAACATCTTTGATTGATTGATAACTGGTGACGTCACACGCAAGTAAACAAAACAATACACAGATTATAAATCATGTGGATGAAATAGAATAAAGTATAATATATAGGAGATTATTTAATCTGTGCTTGTTTGTTTACTTGCGTGTGACGTCACACTTGACATAGACTGCAAAACAGCGTTTTTAGCGCCATTGTGGAAATTCAAACTTTAACTTTGATTTTTATTAATAATAGAGTAGACATCCCGGAAATATCAATGTAGTGTGATTATTATGTAATGGAGAATCATAAAACAGGTTTCAAAAAGGAGTCAAATACCCTATTTTAATTTATATCTTAGAAAAGATTGTCCTAGCGAAAATAATGTTCAAAATTATGGTTGATTAAGTGATTTCAAGTTCTAATGTTGTTAATTATATATGATACTTTAGCTCAAGCTGATGATAATAGCAATTAACCAATTTCATAGGTGTACTTTTAAAAACTTTTTCTATTGCCAGGGTGACATTTCATTGAAGAATCGACTTAATCCAGAGATCTCCCACATGATCCTTATAGTCAGCAGCTACACAGCTTTAAAGCCGATGATCAAAATTATCACTGATAAAGTAAGCACCTATAAGTGAGACTTAAACATTTAATTTGGTTTACATTTTAGAACAATACTACGATAACAGTTACAAACAATTTTAATGTAAAAAATACATTGTAGACTATTTTACCTGCTTAGTATGAGTTTTTGGTTACGTTAACTAGCACATTCATAGAGCACTCTCTACTATTCAGTATACTGTTTAGGAAAATACCACAAAACCATGACAGTATTATTTTTAAAACTGATAAGTTTAAGTTTTTAGGCTTATTATTTTGTATCTATTTATTGATGCACTTAGTGAAAAGTTAACTTACTTTTTAGATGAAAGCTGATTATATGGAACACGCTGATGATGATGATAAAAATCCTGTAAGTTACTTATTCATGTTAATTTGCCAACATACCTAATGTAATTTTAAAATCTGTTCTTATCAAATATTTCTTGCTGATCTTTTTCTAAGGTTCGTACTTTGTTCAGTTTGATAGGTCTTCCGTAGAGTTCTTGTTAACGTTTGAGAAGTTTAGAGAACTAATGATTAGTCGGATGGAAACTACGGCAGCTGAAGATCTAGCTACAAAGATAAACGTAAGAAAATTAAAGAAATCCAATGCTAAATTAGAAGAAAAAATAGAAGGTAATAAGTCTTGATATATGATAAAAGAGCTTAGTTATATATAGGTACTTATTAATTTGACATTTTTACAGAATATAAAAATAATTTAAAAGAAGAACTTGAGCATTTCGAAGATCATATGAAAGATAAAACTGAAACTATTAAAAGATTAGAAACGGAACTGGTTTATTTGAAACAAGAAACTACGTTTAAGCTTAAAAAGAAAATGTGTGTATATATAAGTAGATACTTATTATTTATTTAAAATTCAGTAAACATTGGATGATAAATAATGATAATAAATTAAAATAAATGGTCTGAAATTGCCCAGACGGTTAAAGCTGGACGAATATTATAAGCTTAATCCATCTATTTATTGACTCAACATCGCCCATCCAAAACAACTGAACATAGAGTCATTAATTTTTTTAAATAATTCCAATAATGGTGGCAGAGTTGGTTAGACGTCAAACTTTAAAACTACAGTTTTTAGGTCACCGTGTGTACTAAAGAGTTAATAAAAAAAAAGGTATGTTTGTTTGACAACACCACTGTAGTGCCTCGCTGTCGATCCCAGGTTCCTATATCACTATATACTTGTAAAACTATTTATAGATGGTTATTGAGTTCAATCCACGAGGACGAGCTAGCCTTGTCTTGTTCGGTGTAGACTCAAAATACCATCGACTACGACGAGATGGAAATACAACCCCAACGCTGGGTACACTGAGACCGCCTAGGCTATTTCAGGGCACCTGTAATGGTACTTTACTACAAGTACATAACTTTATTCTGTATATTATATTTTCCATACTAAGTACCAATAAAAACAAACAGTTACCTTGTTATTTATAATATTAATAAAAAAGTTTTTTTCGATCACCTTTCCCTACCTATTACCTATTGCTCTATATAGTAATTATTTTGTATGTACATACTTACTTTTTTTAATTTCGATCACCTTTCCCTACCTATTACCTATTGCTCTATATAGTAATTATTTTGTATGTACATACTTACTTTTTTTAATATCCTATTTATTATATTATTACAACTAGATTAGACTCCGAAAGGCAGATGGTACTAGCATCACGGGCCCATGAAGTAAAGCAAGAGATATTAAAGGAAGAGGAGATCGAGACTAAAGAAGTCTATAGCAACTTGCTGCGATCACATATGGCGGACGAGAAAAATATGCGTGCTCGACGGTAAGTAGTGACAATTAATGCAGGATATTTTACATATAGTCACAAACACGCTCTAGTCTTGTACAAAAAACAACGATACTAATACATATTATATTTAAAAAACGCAAACCATAGCTAACTCTACAGGAAAACGTACCTACTTATATTGTTTTGCCATGAAGCCAACAGTGTTATCACTAGACCACGGAAGCGGCATTACATTTGATTCTATCGTGATAGAGAGAGACATAGACAATGTTCTTAACTATCCATGGATCCGTGCGGGTGCCGGGTCCATCACGTGGTTGGGAGGCAGGGAATGAACTGCAGTGCTATCATCCGCAACAGTCTACTTTTCAAAAAGTCACAGACTCACCGCCAAGAAGTTGCAAAGGATGTTGGAAGTGGAGCCTGTCTGTAAATGTGGGCAAAACTGCCGCCCTGATGACGACACGCCACCGATGCCCGCCACCGCTTAAGCTCCGGGGACAGGAGGTCCAATGAGCCAACACAGTTAAGTACCTGGGGTGTGTAATCGCCTGGTCGTTGCGCATGGGTGTCATGGCCGACCACGTTGTAAATCAAGCCAAGGTGCGCTGCACTGCCAGCCGCGCGCCCCCTAAATTTCTAAATTATTTTTCCCCCATTCTCATCTTTCTTCCTTCGGCCCTCGCTGAATGCGAGGGCCAGCATCAAAACTCATAATCACCGGCGGGCTCTCGCCCGCCGTGCTTACGCTCCTGTAGTTGGGTACAACCCAAACAGGCCCCCAACGCCGTAGTCAAGGGGTTGAAATACTTGATGATGATTTAGGCTGGAGTGTTCCCGGACTGGAAACCGCGAAGCGTTAAAGGTCTTTCCGAATTTAACTCGTTGTTTTTTCACTTCGCTGTTTTCACTACCCTTTCTACCCAACCAAATACTATATGATCCTGACAGCGCCATGTTGGAAACACGTTCCATAAAAGTTCTGACGGCCGATTATGGAAGTCGAAAATCTTCAATAGACGATGCAAAAACTTTGCTGGAATTCTTCTTGCACCGACTTCCACTGCATAAAGTTGAGTTTTAAAACCGTTTCTAGTAATTTCATTCTTAATATCAAAGTATTTGTTTGACTTGATGGTGTGGTCCTTAGGAATTATTGTTTCATCAAGCACCGAGAGTAACTAGTATGTCTGGTCTATAGGCTGAAACTTCTTGTTCGTCCGGAATTTTGAAATTAAAGCCTAATAAACGTAATAATAACAGTGTAGAACACATTACCATGGTCACCAACAAACGTCTAGGCTTGTACTATGCATACCAGAAAATACTATTAAAAAAACGTACCATCACGGACCGCCTCGTTGTAGCTGATGGTATTCTGAGTCTACAGCGAATAAGTGGCAATTTCGTCACGACCTCCCAATGCAGATTGAATTGGGAGGTCATGACGAAATTGCCACTGGCAATCGTGACGAAACTGGGTACCAAACAGACCACGTAAAAGGACGTAGGTACCTGGTACGAATAGTAATAATAAATATATATTTTCTAAATAGTTTTAAAGTGGAGACTCAATTACTAAGCTGGATCCAAAAGTACGACACAGAAATGGGCGATAAGCAGTTGGAACTTGATGATTTCACTGACAAATACGAAGACGAACTGAAGAAATGTGAAGATCTCGAGGTAAACCTATATTAATTAAACAAGTTTGAAGCTTTTACGCAGATAAATGATGGTAATTCCGAACTAGTGGCAACTTTGCCGCGGAATCACCCCCAGTTTCTAGAACATTGATCAAATTTAAACTAAGATCAACGTTAGCTAATACGGCACAATAGTTAAATGTTGTATCATGTAATTTTTATACCAATCTTGTATCTTAATATTTTTTTAAATATAATTACATTAATTTGATCTGCGTTATAGAAAGCGAGAGTTAGTGTTTTCTTTTGATAAAGAAATTAAAATAGTTTATATTAATCTGAGTATTTACAACACCAGGCCAAGCTAGCGGTACAGGATATAGAATATATTCCTCTTATGACCGAAAGAGAAGAAGAATATCAACAGGAAATGACGGAGAAGATGAATAAGTTCCTCAAGGAACACGCTGCTAGAGTCATCCAGAATGCTTGGAGAGAAGTATTGATTAACAGGGCGGAGAAAAAACGGGTAAGTCCTCATTTAAATTCTAAATTATGTTCAACTTTTACGAAAATAATTAGATTCCTAATGTTTTATTTAACTATCTCTATGAAGAGTATTATGAGTGGTAAATGTTCAATACTTTTTTACTTCGTCAGTATACGATACATTTTTCAAGTGTGCCTTCACAGTGAATTCCTAAATTACAAGGAATAGCGAAAAATGCTCAAAGAAGGGCCTTGATAAATACTACAACTGCATCATTAGATTTTTAATAATTTGTATTCTCCTAGCCGGGAATCGAACCGGTTGATTTGGAAAAACAAAACTGATCTGTATTGTTGCACCAGCTGATAGTGTCGCCTATAAGTTTAGGATTTGGCCTTGAAGGCACACTTGAAAAATTCTCCCTGTATGATAATAAAAAAAATATTTTGTTGAACTTATTGTTTGTGTATAATGTTATGTATGATGGATGTTACAAAATGTATATTTATTATTAAACTTTATTTACACGCAGCAAAAGGGAAAGGGTAAGAAAGGAAAGAAAAAAACATAACTTTATCAAAATAATAAAAATATAAACGTAGCAGTTTATTTAAATGCTCATTAATAATTATCATAAACAAAATAAAAAGAGATGTAAAATAAATTATACCTAGGTACCACTAACAGTTTTTTTTTAACCCTGTGTTACATTACATCATTAAATACTTTTATGGCCTTATTCATAAAAACTTTGAGTTCTCGAACACTTTAGTTAAAATAGGTTTTGTCTCTTTTACTCATGGTTATATTTATTGCTAAAAAAAGAGACAAAACCTCGAGAGATTAAAACCGAAGTGTTCTTGAAAGACTCAATAAGTTTTTATGAATACCTGTGTTAATATTTAGCTATATTCCAGCAGTAGTGGCCAATAAAATAAATCTTTGTTACCAGTAAAATAATATTGGTTACCATGGTAAAGTTACTTAAGGGCACTGTAGTCGACTTGACGCCCATACAAACGTACTTCCAATATTACAACTTGACTGTTGGACGAAGTTCAATATTTTGTTAATGTTCGTAATTGTACGCAAAAATCCTTCTGTTTTGGGCATTTTTTTTGTATTATAATAGCGACCCACAGAAAGATTAATAAATACAATAACCGACAAAACATTATTTTAGTTCTGCGACTAACAGTTATCGAGTATTATTGGAAGTGCGAAAGCTAATTTTGTATGGAGAATGCAGCGTTCGCGATTACGAATGCAGTGCCCTTAAACAATAAAGTTTAAACAACCATTACATTGTTGCAGTTAAAGAAATTACAGAAAAAAATGCAAGCTGCTGCGGCAGGCGCCACAACAACAAAAAAGAAATAATATTACGTTTGGTTATTTATACACTTTACAACACTGTACTGAATTCATTTTTCATAACAACCGAAACAGCTTATTATGAGCTCCAAATAAATACCAAAATTAAAAAAAAAATCCCAGCGGATCACGTTTTTTTTAAATTATTTTAATCAGTCCATGAAAGTAGAAAAACTATACAACTAAAATGTAGATTTTACCTAAATACAAATACGTCGTTGAATGTACTTGAATTAGGTTTGCAAGCTATAAAAAAACTAAAAGAAGTGACAGCTTTCAGCGCCGCATTTTGGGCCCCTAGGCTACATCTGTGGTGGGAGACCTATATGTCAAATTTAAATTCTTAGAATTTTAAAAGCATAATTTTCTATTATTAAGTTTAGGTATTTATATTTTATTAATATTGATTGTAAGATATTTTCAGCACTCATTAATAGAAAATATAAGTTCCTTTTTCCATTTACCCAATTTTCCAACCAATTTTGTACTTTTAGGGGCCCCAAATAGACTCATGTGGCAAGAGTTAAATATAAATTTAAATGAATTAGAAAATATGAAAAGTCTGCCACCATTTGAAGTATTTTTCCTTTACACCGAATACTGACCAAGAGTACACTTGGGCACTTGGCATTTACTAAGTTTTACGCAATTTATTAACGACACATGCCCTGCCCACAAGGCACTTCTAAATTGTTTTATATTTTCCTGGGTAAGTAGTTCAAATAAGTCTATAATAATATTAAAAACTATCTACTACTAAGTCACTTTAAAAAGTCGCTCAGTAGCCTTTGTGTAGTTTTTTATCTATTACTTTGCGTTTAAGTTAACTAAAATTTGTATGAGAAATCGATCGCGCCCCAAGCGGAAATCTTGAGAAAATGCGAGCGTGCGATTGGTGAAAATATTAACACAGTAGTATCTATAGATAACTGGAAAGTAGACGCAAAATACACTCACACTAATGCTGCTGAGGCCATATTTTGTTTCTTTTATAGGTATCGTTAGATTGTCAAAATAACAAAATCCTATATGTATAACGGTTACGACACGGAATGCTAAAAACTTTCAAGCCAAATGTAGCTGTAATGCAAGGGAATAGAGTGCATCACTTCTTTGTGCAATTGATTCTAGTCATATTTATAGGACTTCGTTATTTTGAAAACCTAAAGTTTCCGTTATAAGAAACATAATATAGCTACGGCCACAGTCTTATTTATATTTCTTATAACGTGATCGTTAGATTGTCAAAATAACGATTTCCGTATTAGCGCGCTCTACTCCAATCAGAGTAGTTTTTTAACCTTCGCTGATTGGAGGAGTGAGTACTAATAACGGAATTCGTTATTTTGACAATCTAACGCTCACGTTAAAAGAAACAGGATAAGGCCGCTGCTCTCCATTAGGTAGGTATCCACACAAAATACCAAGTCATTTTAAATAGTCTTCATCAGGTATCTTTAAATGCCTTAAAGCCCTGACATCTATAAGTGTATCAGAAGAACTCTTGGTGGTGGGGACAAAGGATATGGCACGTCGGGCACGAGATCCGTTTGTTAGGTTTGGATTCAAATCCTACAACAGAAATGCAAAAGTATTAATATTAAACAATAATATGAAAAAAAAAATTGTATACCAACTCCATATAGGTCAATATTATATTATATTTTTTACATATATTTTACGGTTTTCAGGAGATTACTGCATCGATTTCTTGTTGAGGTGGTAGTCTCCTTTCAGGGTGCGGTTACGAAATGGATGGTTTAATTGACGATAAGGCAGCGAGTATATTAAAATATAGGTACTCGTAATGTAAATCGTCTTTGTCACCGCCCATTTCGTAATCGCATCATTTAGCCGGCATAGTGGGAGCAATCAATGTTGTTTGGGAACAATTATTGATTGACACCATTCATGGACTTGGTAGGTCTGCTCACCACCAGATACAAAGTCACATACCGTGCTCCAATAAAAAAATATGTCAAAATTTTACTTTTAACGATTTTCTGCAATCTTTGTTAAAAATAGACCCTTACTAAAAATAAGGCCATATTCTATTTCTTTTAAAGGTTAGATTGTTAAATAACAAAATCCGTTTTTCCATGTGGTGAAATGGTCAAACACACAAAAAAAAAACACGTCAAAACTGTCAAAGTAAAATCTGTAAAACAAGGGTATAAAGTGCATTCCTTTTTTAGTTATTGTTGTTGCTTATTGTCCAATATCATTTTTAAAAGATATCGTTATTTTTAAGCTAACGTTTCCGTTATAAAAACAGAATATGACAGCTGGAATGTTTTATCTGTCTGATGCATCTTATAACAGTAAAACTATTATAACAAATGTTATACCTACTTCCTTATGATTAAAATATATTTAATCAAAAAGGTCTATAATTATATTTTTTTGGTATTTATTAACTTACCCTAAGTTGAACGCTTAAAGCATTAGCATTGTATTCTGTACGCGAGATCTTTAATTGTGCAGCTGTCAATTCTGTATCCAGTCTTTGTTTTTCTAACTCCAACTCTTTCAGACGCTGTTCAGCATCTGAAATTAATTAGATATTATTTTATTATTTCTTATAAGTTCTTCTGTACTTGCTTCGAATAATTATAATTGTCAAACCTTTAAATTGAGCTTCTTTCTCCGCCTGTAAGAATTCGAATTGTTTTCTTTTAAGTCGTTCTTCTTCCAATAATTTGTTTTGCTCTTGTTGAAGTCTTTCTAACTCTTCCCTTTTCTCCCATTCTTCAGTTAATACTCTGAAACGATAACCTTTTCTTTCAAAAGAGCACTAATATAAAAACTTTGGTAAATATAAATGTGACATCACATCTACAAAAGATTCAACAAATAATACAACCAGCAATTATAAGTTATGTAATTGCTTATTAAAAACAAGAGATGTACAGCATTTGTTGGGTGTGTGTGGGAAGATTGGATGCATCCATTTACTAAGCTTCAGTTGCACCAAAGTTTCCGTTAAGGTAATTGTAAAGATTAAAGTTAAAAATAGCGTTAACTGTTATTCGACGTTACAATTACTTTACACTTTGATGCTACTTAGCCTAAATGTAAATAAGCCTAACCTTACACGGTGTAACATAATCAAAAGTACATTTTTTTTGTGTGTATTTAGATAACTATTAGTATATAGTAGTATTAGTATATAGGTATATTCTAGAATGCTGTTTACCTGGCTTGTAACGCTCTAACAATTTCTTCATCGCGTTTTGCTTGGGTTTCTTCTTGTAGCAGTTTCTCCAGTTCAACTTGCGCATGTTTTAGTTCTTCTAGTTTTTTGTTGTCTTGTTGTGCTATTTCTGCTAATTCCTAAAATAAACATTTATTTTTATATATAATTTAATTGTTTATACCCATGTTTATACACTAATACACACATATCACTTTTGCATTTATAAATGCGACAGTGTTCTGTTTAAGGACATTTCACGCCTAAACTGCTGAACCGTTTTTTTTTGCTTTATTTGATTAAAACCTGCGGCAAGTCGAACAAGTTTTTTTTATGACGTTATAATTAAGGACATTTTCAGTATTAGTTATTGATTAACTTTGCTCTAAAAATATTGTCAAAATAAATACATAGGTATTTACTCGAAATAAATATTTCTTATAGATATAATCAAATTCTTTAGATTGTTTACTTGTGCTTGGGCCTCAGCAGCTATTCTAGCCCGTACTTCTTGCTGCAGCCTCTGCCTTGCTTCGTGAACTTCCTTTTCTCGCTTAGCATCAGCTCCTCGTCTCCTAGATTGTTCAGTTCTTTGAAACCCTTCTGCTCCACTGGAAACTAGTGCCGCTTGCCGCAATGCTGAGAGCCATTGGAGACGAGTCCTGAAGGCATAACGAGACAATGAAGTTTATTTTTAATTATTTTTGAGGTAAATATGACCAAGTCTGTCAGCAAAATTAAAGGTTTATTATAAAGAACTAGCTGTGCTCGCGACTTCGTCCGCGTGGAATAGTTATTTTTTTATCATACAAACTTTCATCCCCTATTTTATCCCCTTGAGGGTGGAATTTATCAAAATCCTTAGCGGATGCCTACGTCATAACATCTACCTGCATGCCAAATTTCAACCCGATCCGTCCAGTGGTTTGGGCTGTGCGTTGATAGATCACTATGTCAGTCAGTCAGTCACAAGTTATATATAATAAACAATTAAAAAAATATGTGCTAAACTTTTAAAATAGGTACACCATTGACCTTATTCATAAAAACTTATTGAGTCCTTGAACTTTAATTACAATAGGTTTGGTCTTTTTTACGCATATTCATTTTTGTTGCCCTACTATTACTATATGTAACTAAAGTGTTATTTAAGGATTTAATAAGTTTATGAATAGCGGTGTATAAATAAATTATCTACGCTTACTCATATACTAAAATGAAAATGAAAAATATATATTAGATAAAAAAAAAATAGGCTAAGTATTCAACCATTTTCTAACGTTTTTAGAACCTGTCAGTTTTCTGATTGCACACGCATTGCTTTAAACTGAACTTATTTATGTGCGTTTTTTTATTAGTTTTCTGTAATAACACGTATACGAATTTGGGTTGTCGGTCATTTGGGCCCGGAAAAATTTAACCTGCGGACCACTTATAATAATTCCTTAGTCGTTTGGGCCCGCGGCACGGAAGAAATAATAGTACAAATACTCGCGGGTCCAAATGATTAAATTTTAAATAAGGTTCAAGCAGTCATTTGGGTCTTCATTACGATCTGTAAAACTGTTAATTTAAATTATATGTTTTAGGAGACTTTTGTCGAGGTGGTCGAGTCTACTTTCAGAGTGCGGTCACCAAACAGTTTGATTTGACGATGAAGCAGCGAGAATAAATATACTAGTAAAGTAATGCAAATTCGTGTTTGTATTTCATTTCGAACCACATCCTGAAAGGAAACCACCTTAATTTTGGAATTGATGCAATAGTTTTCTGAAAATCAGTAAACCCTAGTCAAAAACCAAAACATGAATTTCCGAAACTTTCATAATAGATACTTCCAAATGGTCAAATTTTACCAGATTCCTGAAACTTTTTGAATGTCTTAAGTGTACTTATAAATGCTCAATCTTTATCAGATTCCTGAAAATTTCAGAATAGCTCAAGTATACTTCCAAGTGCTCATTTTTTATCAGATTCCCGAAACTTTCAGATTGACTTAAGTATACTTTTCCAAATGATCATCCTTATCAGATTCCCGAAACTTTCAGAATGGCTTGTATATTTTCAAATGCTTATTCTTTATCAGATTCCCGAAACTTCCAGAATGGTTTAAGTGGTCTATCCAAATGCTCATTCTTTATCAGATTTCAGAAATACTGAGTATGTATGGCCTAAAAGTAATGTTTAAACGGAGAATGCTATATTTGAGTAATTTGAATAGTATACAATGTACTTTTTGTAATAAAGGAAGAAAGTTTTTATTTACTAAATTCGATTTTTTAATTTTATTATGTCCACGTGGGCCCAATAGACTCTAATAAATATATTAATAATGTTTTATATTAGTCATTTGGTATAGGTAATTAAGTCATTACAGCCCGCAGGTCAACCTATGAATTTTGGGGCAACCGCTAGTTCATAATAAGGGCATTATAAAATGTGTTGCAAGCATATGCCTGCTTTTCAGTATATTTCCGGTATCATATCAGTCATGTATCATACTGTATTTATGTCAATGTCCTTATAGTAAATTAGTTCCGTAATTGACAACCGTAATATTTTATTTTAATACTTACATGTGATCCTGGGTAGCGAACTCAAAAGTCCGTTCAGGAGTGATCAGATGAAACCTTTGGGTCTTCGCGTCTCCGACAGAGGGCTCCACTGAGCAATACTCGTCGATAGCGATTCTCCCGCATTGCTCCTTTTGCGACGAAGACTTGTAATATGTCAGGGCGAACGGTTGTAGAACGCACCAGTATTCCCTCATGGTTGGTAGAAGGTATCCCCGTTTATGAAGGTATCCCTGAGAATTTCGAAAGATGAATACCAATAAGTAAGTACATGTAGCTATTAAGAGGAGCGTCTGATAAGGCTCTTCAATTCTCATGCTGATTCAACTGCAAAGTATTACCTCTCCCCGCGCATGGACGGTGTGTCGGTAACGCTACCGTACTAAACCTTCCCCACCGACAATCAATACGAGAAAGAGTACGTATGAGATTAATATATATCTATTACATTATATACTTTTCAGCCCAACTGTTACTATGTAGCAGCAGACTTTCGAACTATTTTCTACCTAAACTTTAACTGATTTGAAATTTTTTTTCGTCTTATTTTATTAAAGAGGAAATATAGATGACTATATGTTTTCCTTTTTAATATTTTATAAGAATTATTTTTATATGAGGGATTTAATAGGGGGGTAACAGTCACAACATTTTGTATGGATATATCATTAGACGCTCCTCTTAAAGGCAGAAAGGGTTATCAATTTTATAGCCCACCTTATAGATGTATTATCATTGCATTGCCTGACCTTATTATGCGTTGTCAAGTGCAGTTATTTATTGCAAAGCTAAAGCGTCTTCATAAGTAAAGAATTTATTGCTTTAAAGCAAAAAAGTTAAATTTTTTAAACATTTAAAATCTAGTAAACATTTGCTAATGCATTATTTCTCATTAGCTCAAACACAGTGGGATATTCTGTGCACCCTACTGTTTAACAAACGAGACAAAATGGTTAAGAAGCGACGATAAACAAACAACTATAACAAGCAATGGCTTTCGCCAATTTGGCGCCGTGCTTCTGGGCTGGGCTGGTAAGTTCATAAAATTATGAAAGCTTTCGCAAAAATACCCATAAATACTCTACTTTATAGGGATCTTATATTGAAGTTTCACAGCTTATTAAATGTCTTGCAGCCAATTAAAAACGAAACGAGTAACGTAATTATGTAGGCTTATAATGTTTGCTTACATTGCTGCAAGCTACAGACGACGCTTGACCTTGACCGAATATGTCGATGAACTGCCTTTATCATTATCCTTCTCCTAAAGAATTAAAATGAATCATTTATTACTTCACATCTAAAAATAATGGCTCTTACGATTTTATTTCCAGCTGTAATAGGTAAGTATCATTAAGATGGTATTCCATATTAATTTTCCTTATTTTAATAACCTTCATTTTACGTACCTAATTGGTATACTTATTTGTTTTTTTTGTTGTTGAAAAGGTAAATGTTTATATACCTAGGTACTAGATATACATACATACCTACCTAGACTACCTACTTACTGCTAAAATATTAAATATTTTGTATTCACTTAAACATTTGCCTCCTCGTTCATATAAAACTTATGTATCAAATATCTGAATAACTAAATTACTTGATACCTACTACTATTTTATGATATTTTTTTGATAAACTAACCATGGTAATAATATATACGTCCAGTCTTACGCCCAGTTTCTAGAATGATGATCAAAACTATGATTTATTTAGTGGCAAAGAACATGACGTGTCTTCTTCACTAATTTGATCATTTGATTTGTGGTAGAATGTCATGTCAAGGCAATTTTTCACCAATTATGTAAATCCTAAATCATTTATTAACCATATTATACTTTTTTTTTTAAATTAGGTAAAGAGAAATACTAAAATAAGACAAGAAAATATAACAATTACCTATCCTATAATATCTACAATGAACATTTTAAACTGAGCATATATACGATACTCAATTTTTTTTTTTCATTTTGACACTTGTTCTATGAAAAAGTTGTTCTATTTGATCAGAAGAGAAAAATTTCATCAATAAATTAGCCCAAAGTAGTAGCTTCCAAGTACTTACCTTTTTTATAATATCTTCAATAAATACGTCATAAATTTCATCCACAGCTTCAACAATAGCAACTTCATGTATTTGCTGGTCGCTGCAGTATTTGGCTTCCAGCACAGTTAGGAATGCTACCCATCTAAAGTGGCCTATAGAGGAGCCTAGGGCTTCCCAATCATTAGGATCCCATCGAAGGCCTAGGCATTGTACTAATTGTTCTGCTACTACTCCAGCTTCTGACGGCTGTAATACTGCCTGCGGAAAAGATATCAGAATACTGTCTTCTATAAAATGCAAAAACTTTAGTTGAAATTTTAATTCGATGCAGGTTTGACATATTTATAATATGCTTTCCATCAGACAAGATTGCGGTCAAACGCAAGTATGTAATTAAAAAAAAAGTCCATTGGAGGCAAGTAAAATGACCGGAAATATATATATGTACTACCATACCACATAGCTGCCATCATTATCTACGTCCTTGACTAGATCAGCTAGAAGACAAAAGATTCTAAACAGTTTGAAGCTGGACCCGTCGCTGAATACTGGTCTGTCTCTTTGCAACAGGCTTTTACGACAAATCAACCAGCATACCTGTAATAATAAATGATCAGGCTTCAGATATAAATTAAATGTTTATTCGTAGTAATTCCGAGTTTACAAGATGGTACAATATAAAATGTGTATAGAATCAGGCATGCAAAAAAATATAATAATTTGACATAACTTTACAAATGTTTAATCATTTACTAAATCAATAAATACACAGTTGATTACACTCACAATAAGATGAAAGTACAATCAAATTAATAGTCAGTTTAGATTTTATTTATGGTGACTGAATCATAGATCATCATTGACTAACAATAAGGCCAATTTATTTTGAAGCTTTTTAAAATTTTGTTTTTTCTATTTTCTAAAACTTAGTAACCTAGTAACTTCAAAACAAATAATTAGCATAAACAAGTGTTACCTAATTTTAACAATATTAATATAATTAGTTTTTTTATATATAATATCTTTGTATATCTAGGACACTGTGAGCACCTGAGATAAACGCTTCTTCCGATTTCCAATAACCTATATATTCCAAAAAGCTTTTTAGATACATACCTCACAGATCTTTTGTTCATATTCTCTGAGGACTGGAAGTGCTGAGGTCTTGGGCATAGAACTGAACACTTCGAACTGCAAGTAGTGGCGAAACTCATCGAAAGTAAGCTCCAGGGATGACTTGAAGTGGTCCAAGCCTTTCTCCACACCGTAGAGGTCTAGTAATGTGCCAATGTTTGCTGTGAGAACCTGGAACAATAAGTAGATACTATTGTAACATCATTGGTCGTTCGCACGACGGCATAGTGCGAACGATACGTATAAATGATACGTTATTTTTCCTTTATTTTATTGGATCACGGCATGTGCCTTTGTGTGGGGTGGGCAGACCTACAAAGTCCATGAATGGGTCGGTCAATAATTGTTGCTAAACAACATTGATCGCTCCCATTATGCCGACTAGATGATGTGATTACGAAATGGGCGGCGACAGAGACGAATTTCATTACGAGTATGCTGCCTTATTGTCAAATCGACCACCCGTTTTGTAGCCGCACCCTGAAAGGAGACTACCACCTCGATAATAAATCAATGCCGTAGTCTCCTTTCTCCTACTCTCTCTCTCTCCAATGTGAACCCACAGACTAAAACCGAAACATGACTAGATCACTTGACGGTTTTTGCATCTGTAGGGCGATGTGGTCAGGTGGAGACCAAGATGAATTTGCATGACGAGCCCTCTTTAATATATAGTCTCGCTGCTTTAATTGTGTATTTCGTAACAGCACCTCGGCAAGAAATCGAAGCAATAGCCTCCTGACCTTACAGACTAACACCGAAATATGGCTAGGTCACTTGACGGTTTTTGTTATCGTATGGGAGTTAGTAACGAAATCGGTTGTTAGGCCTAGCGAAGTATTTACGCTCGCTTCTTACATTGAGTCGAGTGTCCGGATGTAATATTAGGTAAGTG
This sequence comes from Monopis laevigella, assembly GCA_947458855.1. Lineage (NCBI taxonomy): Eukaryota > Metazoa > Arthropoda > Insecta > Lepidoptera > Tineidae > Monopis > Monopis laevigella. Next base: position 15,015,952 of record OX381580.1, on the reverse strand, counting down.
TTCGTTACCATAATAATAGTAGCGAAATAAGGTGACCAAGGATGATGGGTAAAAATTAGATGCTTAGCGCCTTATAGACGTATGACCTTATTCATAAAAACTTATTGAAGCCTTGAAGAACACTTTAGTTATAAAAGGTTTCGTCTCTTTTACGCATATACATTTTTGTTGCTTATAAAAAGAGACAAAACTTATATAACTAAAGTGTTATTCAAGGACTCAATAAGTGTTTATGAATACCGGTGTTAATTTGCAGGCAAGACAGCAAAAAAAACGTTTTCAACAAAGCCACGCTATTATTTTTATTGGAGCACGGCATATGCCTTTATATGTATCTGATGGTAAGCAGACCTACAAAATCTGTGAATGAAGTCGATAAATACATTGTTGTATAACAGCATTAATCACTCCCATTATGCCGGCTAAATTAGGCGGATTGCGAAATAGGCGGCGACAAAATCTTACCAACATAGATATATTTATCAAGGTATAACGATAGTGATAACTTGATTTTATTGTTATTCTGAATTGAAACAAGAACGACTTGTACGTTGTTGTATGAAAGATACACATATTGTCCTATTCACAAAGTAAAGTTTAAGCTTTTACTATGTTTACCAGAAACAACAATATAATACATATTATATTTTATAAATACCCTGACCATGACAAACTGTACAGGGGCCTTACCAAAGAGCCAATCGATGATCGAATCGAAATACCCATCGAAAGCCAAATGTATGGGATTTGACGTTTCTCATCGATCAGGCTCTACCCATAGAGTAAAATTCCTATACATTTTTATCGATCGATGCGGCGATTCGATTGGCGATTGTATTCTTTGGTTAGGCCCCAGAAAAATGAACCTAATATTTTTTGCCATGGGTTGGAATCGAACCCACGACCTCCGGATAGAACGCCCAAGGCGCAACCACTAGTCTACAGAGGCGGTCAAATACATACATGAATGACTAATAAAATAACAACAGTAACAAAATATTTATGTAAAGACACGTACCTACCTTGATAAACATCATAAATACCTACGTGAATAATATTTTGCGTTACCCAGAAATGGCGTTGACAGTTTCCGGAATTCAAATGTAACTCCGGCCTTATACGTAAAAAATAATTAGGTACACTTACCTAAGTATCTTGTAGTACACATGTTACTAAGGTCAGTACGATAGACATGGTGAGTCAATGCCTCGCCCACTGCCTTTTGGGACTGACTCGACTGTCTGTTGTTCATAGGCAGATAAATAAATTAAAATTTTTAATATGCAATAAAGCTATAACTATATTCGGCCCACGTGGGTCATGTATGCGGATTGGATGCGTCTTTACAACAAAAAAAACACACATTGATTGAATTTGATTTGAATACTTTGTATACCTTTTGTCTCTTTGTCTTTCACACATAATCAATCAGTTTTTATCTTGGTAGGTTTGGCCTAAATCCATATAAATATAATATATATATTATTTATATAATAGATATATTATATTTATACGGATAACTCGTGCAGAGGCTCTACCATGGGTTTGCAACAACCAATAGAATCGCTTTATTCAATCCTGCTACCAAAAATAAAGCGGCCCTATTGCTTGTTGCTCATGTATACGTATACTTACAAATACGTTACGTTGCTACAATGCGCAAACCCATGGTAGAGCTTGTACTATGTGTACCAGAAACAACGATACTAATACATATTCATTTCGTATTCATTTACGTATACGTGAGCAACAGCCAATAGGATGGCTTTATTCAATCCTGTTACCAAAAATAAAGCTATCCTATTGGCTGTTGCTCACGTATACGTAAATGAATACGTTACGTTTCTACAATGCGCAAACCCATGGTAGAGCCCCAGCTGTATGTGTGAAATGTTCTACATAAAACATAAACAAATACAGAAGAAACGAAGAAAACTTTCACTACTATAACATATATATATAGTTTAAAATTTAGGTAGGTATATAGCAAATTCTTCTGCCATGTCCGCTTTGTAATTATTGTAAACATTTGAATAAGTAATGCTATAAAATAAATGATTTTATTTTATTATACGCAAACAAATTTTATATAATTTTTATAAAAAATTGGCAAAACAACAAATTACCATGTTCTCAGGTGGGTGGTCAATACATACATTAATTTAGGGTTGGCATTTACATTTTTTTTTTTATATTGGAGCACGGCATGTGAATTTATATCTACGTGGTAAGCGGACCAAAGTATAAAGTCCAAGAATGGGGTCGATTAATACATTGTTGTTTAACAACGTTGTTTCCTCCTACTATGCGCCTACTATTATATTACAAAATGGGCTTCACAGAAGAATTTGCATTACGAGATTAAATCAACCGCCCGTTTCGTAATTGCACTCTAAAAGAAGACTATCACTTCGGCAAGAGATTATTTCAGTAGTCTTCAGAAAACCACAGACTATAACTAAAACATGGTTAGACCTTGGACTTAAAAACACTTAGGTCCCTGGTTCGAATCCCGGTGTGTACCAATTTTTAATAAAAAAAAATTTGTACATTTGTTTGACAACACCATTATAGTGCCTCGGAGAGCACGTTAAGCTGTCGGTCCCGGTTTCGCTATACCAACTTGTGACACTGTTTATAGATGGGTTATTGAGTCTATTCAAAACATCGCGACAAGCTAGCAACTTGTTCGGTGTAGACTCATACCATCGGCTATGACGAGGTGGGATTAAAACCCCTCCGCTGGATACCCTCGGGCCGTCTAGGAGGTCTCGGGCGCCGTAAGGCACCGGTGTTGATATGTATATGTATGTATAACTAAAACATGAAAGGTCACTTGATAGTTTTTTAATTTGTAACAGCGCGGTGGTAACGAAACCAGTCGCTCGGCCTAGCTACGTTATAGAGACCTCTCTTCTTTTTTTTCATGGTCCCTGTGCGTACGACATACAGTCTAGTAATGTAATCTGTGGTAACGTTAACGGGTTGTTATACCATACAACAATGTTAACGTCCGTAGCTTCATCTGTATTTTTTTATATAGTAGTAACTGTTAACGAAGATAATAGGTATTGGCCTTTAATCAGAATAATCTAATAACTTTTCAACAACATGTACCTACCTACCCATATTCTGGCAAATAAATACCTAGCATGTGCAGAAAAACCGAATAAAATTTACATCCGTATTTGCCACTAAAATAATAACCAAGCTTTTTAAAGTACAACTTAATACCTTATATACCTTATTATCAACAATGCATAAGATTATTTTTAAATATAAGTGGAAATAGTGCATAGGCTATTATAAAGATGACATATGATTAGCAAATTAACGACTACCGCCGATAAATAGGGATCGCGGTGTAATACTTCGTGGACACTAGGTACCTACTTAGATATTTATTTGGATTAGTATTTATAAAAACTTAATAAGTCCCTAAAGAACACTTTAGTTATAGCACTGAATAAATAATAGTACCTACAAGTACTTAATAAATATGCGTAAAAGAACAAACCTATTTTAAATAAAGTGTTCTATAAGGAGTCTCGGTATGTGTGTTTTTATGAGTAAAGTCTTTAGTTTTAAAGTCCGCATCTTACTTCTTTAATAAAAATTAAGATGCAGGCTTCTATGTTTCTTAACGTCGCTGGTGCAAACCCTATCAAGTAAGACATTGGATACATCTCGGCTGCTCATTCCGAGGCTGCATCCGCCGCCGCGTGCGAGGAATGTGGTTTTATCCCAAATCGAGAGAATTATAAAACATGCAATTTATTTCTGACATTTTTGTCAACTCGAAAATCCTGTGAGAACCGTTCAGTTAATACCGTTACGTGATTATTTTAATTAAATATAATAAATAGCTTCGCTTTATGGTTCAGTAATGCTATACCTTCGATCATATAATAATAATATGTAGACCAAATTACACATATAAATTGCTCTAGTCACAAACTAAGCTCTAGGCTTGTACTATGTGTACCAAAAACAACGATATAATACCTATTATGTTTATAAATACCCACCCAAACAAATTGTAAAGAAAATCGTGTACTATTTTTTTTTTCCATGGGTAGGAAAGAAACCTACGGCCTTCGGGTACAACGCCAAAGGCCCAAATACGTCTACGGAGGCGCTTTATTACGAGTAACCATACTTATTTCAGCTGAGTGCGTACGGACAAAAAAAAATCTACTACTCTCTACTAAAAGGCATAAAAATACCTGAGTCTAATCAGGTCTCCAGGATTTTTACCCTTAATAATAATATTACATAACCAGTACATACATAATAAAAAATATTCTACTCGTAAAGACTGATTATATTTTTTATTCTTTATAGATAGACAATTATTTGTTATTATTCCATTACACATAATACATATACAGAATTACATAAGTTCATATACCTACTCACATAGTTATGTAAAAAAAAACGAATATATATAATAAATTAGTTGGTCTGTGTCAAAAAGATGCCAGCTTATTTAGCAAAGTGGTTCTTATGTATAAAATATTTGCTAAATTGTGAAGAAAATATTTTATGTTCAAATTAAGTGTCATTCATTACCACATGGTAGTGGAGAGCGAAAATGAATCACCAACTAGGCCAATGACTTGTGGCCATAAGAACGTTGTCATAAATAGGTACAGCATGGCCCAAAATAATGTTAAAAAAAAATAGTTTGTATAAATAAATAGTATTTATTCGTTTTTTTTTGTTTTCTCATTGGTTATCGTTATTATAACATTGCTAGTTACATGCAACGTGACAGAAATATACTTTTTATTTCCCATGCTCTGAAAGTGCTTATTTGTGCAGGCTGCACGAAAATCGAATTTTGTACACATGCATTAACGTATTTACTCATAAATATATCTATATTAAGGCACAGAAAATGAGCCATACAGCCAAACACAATAAGAAGTTCATAGATAGAATTTATTATTTTATAATATTTACTTAAATTTATTTGCCTTATGTGTATTTTAAGACATAAAAACAATTTCCTTCAGTATTCAAAACTGTAATAATTTTACTTTGAATTTTAAAAGCAGAGTTTATAACTCGTCCACAAAACCATTTTATCCTCGACATTACCTACCTACTTCGGCTCGGATAAAAATGGTTCGTTTTGTGGTAAAATCTATTATATTTCGCCGTGTCAATGAAATGTGGAGCGAGCGATCACTTTATTTTATAGACCGACTAGCTGACCCGCGCAACTTTGTCTGCGCGTTTAAATTTAACCGTTTACGCAGCGTACGCTCTTAAAAGGAATATTTTTTCCCCGTTTTTGCAACATTTTTCTTTGTTACTCCGCTCCTATTAGTCGTAGCGTGATGTTATATAGCCTATAGCCTTTCTCGATAAATGGATTATCCAACACGAAAATATTTTTTCAATTCGAATCAGTAGTTCCTGAGATTAGCGCGTTCAAACAAACAAACAAACAAACAAACTCTTCAGCTTTATAATATTAGTATAGAGTATAGATTGGAAAAAGGCAGTGTAGACTGTAGATAGTAAACATTCTTGGTGTTAGTCCACAGTTGGCGTCTTTGGGAACCGTCGGAGACCCTGTGAGAAGACGTAAGAACTACGTAGAAAACTTTTGTAAAATCACTTGTCAACGTAGTTTTGGGCCACACTATAGTTATTTATTACTCATGGTATTATATCGAAGTAGGCGTTTAAAAAACAAAGACCATTGACATTTAGATGTTGCGTAGGTTGGTATCATCTATTTCTAATAAGGGGATAATGACAACACAGTGGTTCTTCGTCAATTTTCGATGCATATTGGAATATAACATTTTGTTTAATACGAGGTGGCCAATTTAGTTAAACTTCACTAATATTGTATAAAATATAATATGATAAATATTGTTGTTTCTGGTACAAATAGTACAAGCCTAGAATTAGGCCTAGAGCTTAGTTTTTGACTAGAGCAATATATGTAAATTGTCCCACATATTATTATTATTATGTTAAACCGTCGTCGGTCAATCTTAGTTTTTTTCGGTGTATTTAACTCAAGAATACCATTGGAGCAACGACTTGATATTAAAACCCTGCCTAGTACTCTGAGGACGTAATATTTATACAATTTAGTCTGATTTGCACCAAAGTCTCCGTCAAAGCAATAGTAACGATTAAAGTTAAAAACGGCGTCGATATACCAGCTGTCATTCGTCTTTAAAAATAAAAGCGGTACATCGTTACATTTACAGAGAGTTTATCTTGGTGCAACTCAGGCTTAGTATGGATAGTGGCAATTTTATATTTTAGTTTTGTCATTAATTAAAAAATGGGATTATCGCTGATATTTTGCTTATCACGAGACTGGCTAGACGGCTTGGGGCTCAGAGTACTTGACAGCTTTGATTCCCATCTCGTCGTAGCCGATGGTATAGTGAGTCTACACGTGCAAGTGGCAAGATTCAAAGTCTCTATATTCTTTTAAGCAGTTTTATAAATTGGTACGGACAGCTTCCGAGGCATTGTTGTGGTGTTACAAAACCCCAGTATGTGAAAATGTACACACCGGGGTTTGAACTTGGCCACCACAAAGCTATTCCGTATTTGGTGAGTGAATAATAAAACTTGTCAACAAAATATACACACAGTTTACTAACGATAAGATAGGTAATTACCATTTATCGGACATTATCAGACATTATGACATAATTCTTGTCGAATACCAACAAAGAGTAATTATATTATCTAAATGGAATGCTATGTATACTACTTCGCTACAATAATTTTAATCATTTTATTTTGTTTATTATTGAAAACAAAAATCAGTTTTGGTACTTTAGATTTTTTTAGGTAATAATTAATACGAAATGTTTTAGTGGTTTATAGGTTTTTCGCAGCCCTTTGATATTTTATTTGCACTCTAACCAGGGCATGCTCACTCCTAGCCTAGGTTTATATGAAACGCCATTTGTATCTAAAATAAGAGTAGGTATTATACTAATTAACATTCAGATAAATTATTCGTTAAAAGAAGACCACCCTAACGAGAGGCAACTTTTAGGTGAATGTAGCTGTACTACAGAATAAATAGTACCTACAAGTACCTGTACTGAACTTTATTGTGTCGGTGCAAGAGTCGCTCTTTATTTAATTGATTTTTCGGAGTGGGTCTTCTGTACTTGTACTATTATTTCTTCCTGTGCTTTAAGAGGAGTGTCTGATGAGGCTCTTCGATGCTCATGCTGATTCAACTGCAAAATATTACCCTTCCCCGCGCATGACGGTGAGTCGGTAACGCTACCATACATATTTCATATTTTTTTTAATTTTCTGCCTTGATATTTTATAGGAATTATTTTTATGTGAGGATTTTTTTTTGCGATTTTTACGATTTTCAGGGCTTGATATTATTTTTCCTACACCAAACTTTAAAAAAAGAAAAACGTACGAGCAAAGCATACAGATATACTTAAGGTACAGGTCTTATTTTTAACGCCTCCAAAACTCATAAAAATCTATGAATATTTAGTGGGGGGTAGCAGTTAGGACCAAAAGGTCGTGAATGTATGGGAAATGTTTGATCAGACTCCGCTCCTAGAGCTTAGAGCAACGCGGCCACGGGCTGGTACGGTGGCTGCATTGCTCTATGTTCTAGAGTAATTGTTACATCATTTTAATTAAAACTTTAAAGCACAAGCACGGTAGAGTATTTTATTTTAAATTTTGGTATGTTATTTATATTTATTATTAAATAAGTATAATTTATTTTATTTTTAAAATTCCAATTGTTTTTAAATATAAAATATATTATGTATATTTTGAGTCTATACACCACGACGAGCTCACCACTTGTTCAGTGTAGATTAAAAAAACTATATACCTAGTTGGTTAACCTGAGGCGTCTAGGCAGTCTCGGGCTCCTACTCCGTGATGATTAGGTACATTAGTTTTGAAAATAATAAATGGGAGGAAAATGAGCAACTGAAAAAAAAAATACAATAGGATCGTATTTGTACCTACATATCGTGGGGTATATTTTCTATAATAGGTCAGAAAAGTGAATTGGTTATTCACTATATAAATTTTTAGTACCTAGGTCAAATAGGTAGAGGGACTCAGAGGTAGAGATAGGTATATATACTTAAATAATATATTGTTGCCTGAGGACGCCCTAATAAGGCGAAATATAGCAAGTTATTATTTATATATAGGCCCTAGCATACAACATCATTAGGCTCGATAAATCGACAAAATCGTTATGGACTGTTAAATTATATCGTTGTGGTTATGTTAAGCCCCATTGTGTTTTTATTTATGTATGTAATTGGGTAAACTATGAAAAATAAATAATAATAATATATAGAACATTGCACACACGTCACAAACTAAGCTAAGCTTATACCATGTGTACCAGAAGCAACGATACAAATACATATTATATTTTATAAACACTTAGACCATGACAACTTGTACAGGAAAACGTAGGTACCAAAATTTTTAATTTTTGCTGTGGGTGGGAATTGAACCCACGACCCAAATACAACGCCCAAGGCGCACGTAACCACTAGTCTACGGAGGCAGTCATCATGGTATTAAATATTACTAACCTTTAATTTCGACTTATGCACCAAATTGTTATTTTGTAGAGAATTAAATGCATGCCAAATGCAATTCGTCACATTTTTTAATAAAGTTGTCATTGTTTACACGATTTATTTCATACACCACCTAAACTCTATAAAATTTAATAAAACACTGAGATTTTTTAAAATCTTTCAAATTTAAATTTGGAACGCACGGACGTTGTTGGCGCGAAACGGTATAATTGAAACTGACTGAGGCTTATTCGTTCGAACTAAGATTGCCAGCGTAATTGTTTTGCATAATCGTTTCGAACGGCTATCGCAAGAAAAGGATGTATGCAAAACTCGAGCGGAAATACAATAAAAATAAATAAACGAAATTATTAAATTCCAACATTGTTTATATTCAAAAAATTACACGCAGATTAGGGTATTATTATACCTACATTTTGGTATCTGTTTATATTATTCTGTAAGCATTTGTTTATTATACAGAGTGGAAATAAAAACCGTGATTTGAGGAAAACTACTAGTAGGTACCTAAATATTGAATATATGTAGGTCATGAAGATAAAAACCGTGCCCGTCCGCGCGCCGCTCGGGGCGCGTTTTTTTAGCTTCATGATGTAGGTAATTTGACGACAAACAATTTCCCGTGCAGTAAATTTCACTTATCTCATTTGTCTCAGAAATATCCCTAACAATTTTTTTCTGCTCTGCTACTTTCAGGGTTATAAGGTAAGGTACCAGAGGGTAATAAGTGCCGGAGTATAATAAGGCCCATTTGAAATAGTTCGATTTACCTTGGTGTTGGTATATTATTGATTATTAAAAGAAACAAAATACATGGAAGCCTAAAGCTAAGACAATCCAGTATAATCCATATCCTCCGTATTTACTATTACATAAATCATTAAAAAAAGCGCGGATAATAAGGCCATGCAGCGTCTAAAAAGGGCCGGTTTTTGTTAGTTAATTTGGCCTAAAATAGCTATTCCTACAGATATTATAAACCTATAAGTATATTACATTTAAATGCATTCAATAAAATATTAAATATCGTTTGATGGTTTTTCGAAATGATAAAAAAATACTTGGGCCTTAATAAACAACCCGGGCTTTTAATAGACTCTCTAGTATTACTATTTTGTTTATGATATTATATTAATTACGGTGTATGAAATATAATAAATATTTTTAAATATATCTTTAAAGTCTCAAAGAGAAACACTTGTCGGTTTTATGAAATAATTATTTTTAAGAAATAATGATTTAAAGCGATTTAAAATAAGGTGGCTCTTATTCCCCTCTGCTACCTTAGTCTTTGTTTCATTTACAAGGAAAGCCTTTTCAACATACATATAAAATACTATTGAAATATTCGGTAATTTATTCGGCAAACTAACCGAATATTAAAAATACTTCTAATATACCGAATACAAATATTCGGCTGAACTTTCGGCGCATATAATAATACCTACGTGCGTGGTGTCAGATAAATATCTGCTAAGATTTAGCCTTTGCTTCAGGCTTCTAAACTGAATGGAAATAACTTGGGCTAAGCAATGACTATTAATCCTGCCATTAGACTTTTTAAGTTTATTTATCTTTTTAATACAGTTGCTCAAAAACTGGCGTATTGCATGGACGTATAGCGTTCAAAATGTGAGCTAAAGGAAAAGGTAAAAAAAAAGCTCGAGTATGTAAAGACTGAGCTTTTTTTGTACCTTTTCCGAACTCGTGCGTTCTCTTTCCCAACTGCCAAATTAATGTCTATTAAAAAGAAAAAAACTAACCACGAAGTTTTTACTAAAAAAAAATCAGAAGTTTTTATGATTCATGCAAATATGTATTTCTAAAAAGAAACTACTAATTTGTTTCAATATCAGATTTAATGATTTGATGCAATGAGTTAGGTTAGGTTTCATTTCATTTAATTTCATTATATATCAATAAAAAAAATCGACTGAAGACTTGGCTGTAAGGGCATAGTTCCCTTTTCCTACCCAAAATGGGTGAAGAAAACAAAAAGAAAATCTCTGCTTAGATTCTTTTACGGTTGGCGCCATTTTCCAGAAATTTTCTTTGCGAGTTTAGTTGTGTGTTTATTATTTTATATTTTATTAAATTGCTTAATTTTTTCGCAACTGTATTAAAAATAGTTGTTCAGTACACGTGCGAAACCGTCATTGCAACTTGTTCCGACTGTCAACCCTCACCTTTGGAAAATATATTTATGAAATATACTATTACCATGCAGTAACTCTACCACAAGTTTCGGCAAACAATTTTTACTATAATCGCTAGTAACTATATATAGGAATCAACCAATAAGAGAGGTTTATATAAAAATAAAGCGATCCATATGGTTGATCTCTATCTATAGTTACTGGCGACTATAGTAGAAACTGTTTGCAAAAACTGCCGGCATAGTGGGAGCAATCAATGTTGTTTAAGAACAATTATTGATTGACCCCATTCATGGAATTTGTAGGTGTGCTCACCACCAGGTAGATACAAAGTCACATGCCGTGCTCAAATAAAAAGTCTTTTACTATGAAATAAACTAACTTGACATCTAAAAAATGCAGCCTGCCATAAGTACTCAATTAGAAGTTGGTAGATAGGGTACTACAACGAGTGGGTACTAACTCTATAGAACCAGTGGGTAACCACCGACTCCGATACCGCGAGTTCTCGTTCGAGTTGAGATCAAAAATGACGTAATTTTTATATTTATTTATATTTATTATTAAATAAGTATAATTTATTTTATTTTTAAAATTCCAATTGTTTTTAAATATAAAATATATTATGTATATTTTGAGTCTATACACCACGACGAGCTCACCACTTGTTCAGTGTAGATTAAAAAAACTATATACCTAGTTGGTTAACCTGAGGCGTCTAGGCAGTCTCGGGCTCCTACTCCGTGATGATTAGGTACATTAGTTTTGAAAATAATAAATGGGAGGAAAATGAGCAACTGAAAAAAAAAATACAATAGGATCGTATTTGTACCTACATATCGTGGGGTATATTTTCTATAATAGGTCAGAAAAGTGAATTGGTTATTCACTATATAAATTTTTAGTACCTAGGTCAAATAGGTAGAGGGACTCAGAGGTAGAGATAGGTATATATACTTAAATAATATATTGTTGCCTGAGGACGCCCTAATAAGGCGAAATATAGCAAGTTATTATTTATATATAGGCCCTAGCATACAACATCATTAGGCTCGATAAATCGACAAAATCGTTATGGACTGTTAAATTATATCGTTGTGGTTATGTTAAGCCCCATTGTGTTTTTATTTATGTATGTAATTGGGTAAACTATGAAAAATAAATAATAATAATATATAGAACATTGCACACACGTCACAAACTAAGCTAAGCTTATACCATGTGTACCAGAAGCAACGATACAAATACATATTATATTTTATAAACACTTAGACCATGACAACTTGTACAGGAAAACGTAGGTACCAAAATTTTTAATTTTTGCTGTGGGTGGGAATTGAACCCACGACCCAAATACAACGCCCAAGGCGCACGTAACCACTAGTCTACGGAGGCAGTCATCATGGTATTAAATATAACTAACCTTTAATTTCGACTTATGCACCAAATTGTTATTTTGTAGAGAATTAAATGCATGCCAAATGCAATTCGTCACATTTTTTAATAAAGTTGTCATTGTTTACACGATTTATTTCATACACCACCTAAACTCTATAAAATTTAATAAAACACTGAGATTTTTTAAAATCTTTCAAATTTAAATTTGGAACGCACGGACGTTGTTGGCGCGAAACGGTATAATTGAAACTGACTGAGGCTTATTCGTTCGAACTAAGATTGCCAGCGTAATTGTTTTGCATAATCGTTTCGAACGGCTATCGCAAGAAAAGGATGTATGCAAAACTCGAGCGGAAATACAATAAAAATAAATAAACGAAATTATTAAATTCCAACATTGTTTATATTCAAAAAATTACACGCAGATTAGGGTATTATTATACCTACATTTTGGTATCTGTTTATATTATTCTGTAAGCATTTGTTTATTATACAGAGTGGAAATAAAAACCGTGATTTGAGGAAAACTACTAGTAGGTACCTAAATATTGAATATATGTAGGTCATGAAGATAAAAACCGTGCCCGTCCGCGCGCCGCTCGGGGCGCGTTTTTTTAGCTTCATGATGTAGGTAATTTGACGACAAACAATTTCCCGTGCAGTAAATTTCACTTATCTCATTTGTCTCAGAAATATCCCTAACAATTTTTTTCTGCTCTGCTACTTTCAGGGTTATAAGGTAAGGTACCAGAGGGTAATAAGTGCCGGAGTATAATAAGGCCCATTTGAAATAGTTCGATTTACCTTGGTGTTGGTATATTATTGATTATTAAAAGAAACAAAATACATGGAAGCCTAAAGCTAAGACAATCCAGTATAATCCATATCCTCCGTATTTACTATTACATAAATCATTAAAAAAAGCGCGGATAATAAGGCCATGCAGCGTCTAAAAAGGGCCGGTTTTTGTTAGTTAATTTGGCCTAAAATAGCTATTCCTACAGATATTATAAACCTATAAGTATATTACATTTAAATGCATTCAATAAAATATTAAATATCGTTTGATGGTTTTTCGAAATGATAAAAAAATACTTGGGCCTTAATAAACAACCCGGGCTTTTAATAGACTCTCTAGTATTACTATTTTGTTTATGATATTATATTAATTACGGTGTATGAAATATAATAAATATTTTTAAATATATCTTTAAAGTCTCAAAGAGAAACACTTGTCGGTTTTATGAAATAATTATTTTTAAGAAATAATGATTTAAAGCGATTTAAAATAAGGTGGCTCTTATTCCCCTCTGCTACCTTAGTCTTTGTTTCATTTACAAGGAAAGCCTTTTCAACATACATATAAAATACTATTGAAATATTCGGTAATTTATTCGGCAAACTAACCGAATATTAAAAATACTTCTAATATACCGAATACAAATATTCGGCTGAACTTTCGGCGCATATAATAATACCTACGTGCGTGGTGTCAGATAAATATCTGCTAAGATTTAGCCTTTGCTTCAGGCTTCTAAACTGAATGGAAATAACTTGGGCTAAGCAATGACTATTAATCCTGCCATTAGACTTTTTAAGTTTATTTATCTTTTTAATACAGTTGCTCAAAAACTGGCGTATTGCATGGACGTATAGCGTTCAAAATGTGAGCTAAAGGAAAAGGTAAAAAAAAAGCTCGAGTATGTAAATACTGAGCTTTTTTTGTACCTTTTCCGAACTCGTGCGTTCTCTTTCCCAACTGCCAAATTAATGTCTATTAAAAAGAAAAAAACTAACCACGAAGTTTTTACTAAAAAAAAATCAGAAGTTTTTATGATTCATGCAAATACACACATCAAAAAAGTCTAGGGATCAAGCATTTTTATGCGGATTTCTTGTGATTGAGATGTGGCTTTGTAATAAATTTATGATTTTATAAATTTATATGGATCCTTTTTGGTGCATTTTATAATTTAAAACAGGAACTGTCAATCCAATTCGAGTAAAAGATGAAAATCAGCTGTCAATATTTTCCCTATAAAAACATAAGACGCATTGAAGACATTATTAGTGCTACTGTTTCCCTACTACTGATTAAAACCAACGTTATTATGGAGCGGCGACGTCATTTAAGCAGGGAAGAAATGATCAGAGCCGTGGGAATGATAGAAGCTGGTTCCCGGCAACGTACTGTGGCTTTAGCTCTGAATACAAGTCAGAGTGTAATCAGTCGACTTTGGACACGTTACCGAACCACTGGTACCGTGGCTGAGCGCCATGGAGGACGGTATCGCTGCACCACACGGAGACAAGACCGATACATTCAAATCACAGCTCGAAGAGCTCCAACAATAACCGCCATGATGTTAGCCGTGAGCCTTCATCGCTCTTCAGGGAACTTAATTAGCGACCAAACAGTCAGAAACCGCTTGCATGAAGTAAACCTTCATTCCCGAAGACCGCTACGGGTACCACCTATAGCAATGCACAATCGTAGGACTCGATATCAATGGGCTCTTGAACACAGAAATTGGACAGAAGAACAATGGCGTTTCGTGTGCTTTTCTGATGAGTCTCGTTTTGGTATGAGGCCGGATACAAGACGTATACGACACTGGAGAACCCCTGGACGCCAACAGCGATTAAAATCCTGCCAGGAAGTCCATCCTTATAGTGGTGGAACCATCATGGTATGGGCGGGTATTTCGATCGGCGGAAGAACTGAGTTGATTTGGATCAGAGGCAACCTCAACGCTCAAATTTATGCTGAGACGGTTGTATCAGACGTCATCGTTCCTCTACAAGTGCATATCGGTCCCTTATTTCAGTTAATGCATGATAATGCACGACCGCACACCGCAAGAGTTGTAAGACACACTCTCGCCGCAGCTAACATCAATGTCCTGCCCTGGCCTGCTCAGTCGCCAGACTTGAACCCGATTGAGCATGCATGGGATATTCTTCAGAGAAGAGCTCTGCCGAATATGGAGGGTATCCAGTCGCAAGAAGACCTTTTTTTGTTGTTGCAACGAACATGGGCGGCCATTCCACAGCGTGATTTGGATGAACTCATTTTGAGTATGCCAAACCGATGTTCTTGTGTTGTTAGTGTTCGCGGTAGAAACACGGATTATTAATTGTTTAAGTTACCCAATAAAATTTAAAAAAAAACTGTTATTTCAGTCTTTTTTTCGAACTTTAATGTTAGTGGTTCAAATGTCAAAAATCCCTTTATTAGGAAAATGGCAATTTTTTTTACTAATGCAAAGGTGACTTGGTTTATCGTTACTGTAGACAAACGAAAACATTTTATTTGATCAATCCTTAAAAAAAATTTTAATGAATATCAATCAGGAGAAAAGTTATTGCAAAAATATATGTTGATCCCTAGACACTTTTGATGTGTGTATTTCTAAAAAGAAACTACTAATTTGTTTCAATATCAGATTTAATGATTTGATGCAATGAGTTAGGTTAGGTTTCATTTCATTTAATTTCATTATATATCAATAAAAAAAATCGACTGAAGACTTGGCTGTAAGGGCATAGTTCCCTTTTCCTACCCAAAATGGGTGAAGAAAACAAAAAGAAAATCTCTGCTTAGATTCTTTTACGGTTGGCGCCATTTTCCAGAAATTTTCTTTGCGAGTTTAGTTGTGTGTTTATTATTTTATATTTTATTAAATTGCTTAATTTTTTCGCAACTGTATTAAAAATAGTTGTTCAGTACACGTGCGAAACCGTCATTGCAACTTGTTCCGACTGTCAACCCTCACCTTTGGAAAATATATTTATGAAATATACTATTACCATGCAGTAACTCTACCACAAGTTTCGGCAAACAATTTTTACTATAATCGCTAGTAACTATATATAGGAATCAACCAATAAGAGAGGTTTATATAAAAATAAAGCGATCCATATGGTTGATCTCTATCTATAGTTACTGGCGACTATAGTAGAAACTGTTTGCAAAAACTGCCGGCATAGTGGGAGCAATCAATGTTGTTTAAGAACAATTATTGATTGACCCCATTCATGGAATTTGTAGGTGTGCTCACCACCAGGTAGATACAAAGTCACATGCCGTGCTCAAATAAAAAGTCTTTTACTATGAAATAAACTAACTTGACATCTAAAAAATGCAGCCTGCCATAAGTACTCAATTAGAAGTTGGTAGATA
Organism: Monopis laevigella; assembly: GCA_947458855.1. NCBI lineage: Eukaryota > Metazoa > Arthropoda > Insecta > Lepidoptera > Tineidae > Monopis > Monopis laevigella. Next base: position 14,999,615 of record OX381580.1, on the reverse strand, counting down.
GGGTACTACAACGAGTGGGTACTAACTCTATAGAACCAGTGGGTAACCACCGACTCCGATACCGCGAGTTCTCGTTCGAGTTGAGATCAAAAATGACGTAATTTTTATATTTATTTATATTTATTATTAAATAAGTATAATTTATTTTATTTTTAAAATTCCAATTGTTTTTAAATATAAAATATATTATGTATATTTTGAGTCTATACACCACGACGAGCTCACCACTTGTTCAGTGTTGATTAAAAAAACTATATACCTAGTTGGTTAACCTGAGGCGTCTAGGCAGTCTCGGGCTCCTACTCCGTGATGATTAGGTACATTAGTTTTGAAAATAATAAATGGGAGGAAAATGAGCAACTGAAAAAAAAAATACAATAGGATCGTATTTGTACCTACATATCGTGGGGTATATTTTCTATAATAGGTCAGAAAAGTGAATTGGTTATTCACTATATAAATTTTTAGTACCTAGGTCAAATAGGTAGAGGGACTCAGAGGTAGAGATAGGTATATATACTTAAATAATATATTGTTGCCTGAGGACGCCCTAATAAGGCGAAATATAGCAAGTTATTATTTATATATAGGCCCTAGCATACAACATCATTAGGCTCGATAAATCGACAAAATCGTTATGGACTGTTAAATTATATCGTTGTGGTTATGTTAAGCCCCATTGTGTTTTTATTTATGTATGTAATTGGGTAAACTATGAAAAATAAATAATAATAATATATAGAACATTGCACACACGTCACAAACTAAGCTAAGCTTATACCATGTGTACCAGAAGCAACGATACAAATACATATTATATTTTATAAACACTTAGACCATGACAACTTGTACAGGAAAACGTAGGTACCAAAATTTTTAATTTTTGCTGTGGGTGGGAATTGAACCCACGACCCAAATACAACGCCCAAGGCGCACGTAACCACTAGTCTACGGAGGCAGTCATGATGGTATTAAATATTACTAACCTTTAATTTCGACTTATGCACCAAATTGTTATTTTGTAGAGAATTAAATGCATGCCAAATGCAATTCGTCACATTTTTTAATAAAGTTGTCATTGTTTACACGATTTATTTCATACACCACCTAAACTCTATAAAATTTAATAAAACACTGAGATTTTTTAAAATCTTTCAAATTTAAATTTGGAACGCACGGACGTTGTTGGCGCGAAACGGTATAATTGAAACTGACTGAGGCTTATTCGTTCGAACTAAGATTGCCAGCGTAATTGTTTTGCATAATCGTTTCGAACGGCTATCGCAAGAAAAGGATGTATGCAAAACTCGAGCGGAAATACAATAAAAATAAATAAACGAAATTATTAAATTCCAACATTGTTTATATTCAAAAAATTACACGCAGATTAGGGTATTATTATACCTACATTTTGGTATCTGTTTATATTATTCTGTAAGCATTTGTTTATTATACAGAGTGGAAATAAAAACCGTGATTTGAGGAAAACTACTAGTAGGTACCTAAATATTGAATATATGTAGGTCATGAAGATAAAAACCGTGCCCGTCCGCGCGCCGCTCGGGGCGCGTTTTTTTAGCTTCATGATGTAGGTAATTTGACGACAAACAATTTCCCGTGCAGTAAATTTCACTTATCTCATTTGTCTCAGAAATATCCCTAACAATTTTTTTCTGCTCTGCTACTTTCAGGGTTATAAGGTAAGGTACCAGAGGGTAATAAGTGCCGGAGTATAATAAGGCCCATTTGAAATAGTTCGATTTACCTTGGTGTTGGTATATTATTGATTATTAAAAGAAACAAAATACATGGAAGCCTAAAGCTAAGACAATCCAGTATAATCCATATCCTCCGTATTTACTATTACATAAATCATTAAAAAAAGCGCGGATAATAAGGCCATGCAGCGTCTAAAAAGGGCCGGTTTTTGTTAGTTAATTTGGCCTAAAATAGCTATTCCTACAGATATTATAAACCTATAAGTATATTACATTTAAATGCATTCAATAAAATATTAAATATCGTTTGATGGTTTTTCGAAATGATAAAAAAATACTTGGGCCTTAATAAACAACCCGGGCTTTTAATAGACTCTCTAGTATTACTATTTTGTTTATGATATTATATTAATTACGGTGTATGAAATATAATAAATATTTTTAAATATATCTTTAAAGTCTCAAAGAGAAACACTTGTCGGTTTTATGAAATAATTATTTTTAAGAAATAATGATTTAAAGCGATTTAAAATAAGGTGGCTCTTATTCCCCTCTGCTACCTTAGTCTTTGTTTCATTTACAAGGAAAGCCTTTTCAACATACATATAAAATACTATTGAAATATTCGGTAATTTATTCGGCAAACTAACCGAATATTAAAAATACTTCTAATATACCGAATACAAATATTCGGCTGAACTTTCGGCGCATATAATAATACCTACGTGCGTGGTGTCAGATAAATATCTGCTAAGATTTAGCCTTTGCTTCAGGCTTCTAAACTGAATGGAAATAACTTGGGCTAAGCAATGACTATTAATCCTGCCATTAGACTTTTTAAGTTTATTTATCTTTTTAATACAGTTGCTCAAAAACTGGCGTATTGCATGGACGTATAGCGTTCAAAATGTGAGCTAAAGGAAAAGGTAAAAAAAAAGCTCGAGTATGTAAATACTGAGCTTTTTTTGTACCTTTTCCGAACTCGTGCGTTCTCTTTCCCAACTGCCAAATTAATGTCTATTAAAAAGAAAAAAACTAACCACGAAGTTTTTACTAAAAAAAAATCAGAAGTTTTTATGATTCATGCAAATATGTATTTCTAAAAAGAAACTACTAATTTGTTTCAATATCAGATTTAATGATTTGATGCAATGAGTTAGGTTAGGTTTCATTTCATTTAATTTCATTATATATCAATAAAAAAAATCGACTGAAGACTTGGCTGTAAGGGCATAGTTCCCTTTTCCTACCCAAAATGGGTGAAGAAAACAAAAAGAAAATCTCTGCTTAGATTCTTTTACGGTTGGCGCCATTTTCCAGAAATTTTCTTTGCGAGTTTAGTTGTGTGTTTATTATTTTATATTTTATTAAATTGCTTAATTTTTTCGCAACTGTATTAAAAATAGTTGTTCAGTACACGTGCGAAACCGTCATTGCAACTTGTTCCGACTGTCAACCCTCACCTTTGGAAAATATATTTATGAAATATACTATTACCATGCAGTAACTCTACCACAAGTTTCGGCAAACAATTTTTACTATAATCGCTAGTAACTATATATAGGAATCAACCAATAAGAGAGGTTTATATAAAAATAAAGCGATCCATATGGTTGATCTCTATCTATAGTTACTGGCGACTATAGTAGAAACTGTTTGCAAAAACTGCCGGCATAGTGGGAGCAATCAATGTTGTTTAAGAACAATTATTGATTGACCCCATTCATGGAATTTGTAGGTGTGCTCACCACCAGGTAGATACAAAGTCACATGCCGTGCTCAAATAAAAAGTCTTTTACTATGAAATAAACTAACTTGACATCTAAAAAATGCAGCCTGCCATAAGTACTCAATTAGAAGTTGGTAGATAGGGTACTACAACGAGTGGGTACTAACTCTATAGAACCAGTGGGTAACCACCGACTCCGATACCGCGAGTTCTCGTTCGAGTTGAGATCAAAAATGACGTAATTTTATTCCAATAATATTTACAAACTTCATAATATTATATATATATTTTTGTAATTAATTAGGTACTCGAACTAGTTATGCATTGGGCAATTCAAATAACGATGTTTAACTTTTCGTGGTACCAAAAACATCGTTCTCGATGTCAACTCGAACGAGATCTCACGGTATCGGAGTCGGTGGTTACCCTGCAGGACCAATCACCAAAAGTTTCATACCTACTATAAATAGGTAAGTATCTGTTATAATTTTTAGGTGGGATGAAGGTCTCTATAACTTCGTTAGGCCGACCGACCGATCTCGTTACCACATACAGATACAAAAACCGTCAAGTGACCTAGTCATGTTTCCGTTTTAGTCTGTGGGTTCATCGGTTTTCAGGAGACTACTGCATCGATTTCTTGTCGAGTTGGTGGCTTCTTTCAGGGTGCGGTTACGAAATGGGTAGTTGGAATAACGATAAGGCAGCCAGTATATTAAAATATACACGTAATGCAATTCGTCATTGTCGCCCCCCATTTTGTAATCGCATTATTTAGCCGGCATAGTGGGACCGATCAATATTGTTTAAGAACAATTGATGAGCTGCTCACCACCAGGGGGATTCAAAGTCACATGTCGTGCTCCAATAAAAAAATGAATATATAAAACACTTTTATAAGTAAGAACAGTTATAGTTATTAAAACTGATATAGGTAAATTGATTAAGGCTTTAGTCAGATTTGTAGTAATAGGTACCAATGTTTGTGTATGGAATGATTGTACCTGGTGCATGTATAATAAATCATTGTATGTACTCGTACCATACAAAGCGAGGCGTTGCATTAATCTGTCAGCGATGAGCGATATGGTTATACCTAGACATGAACAAAAGAATACTTATTAGGTAGGTCCCTATTCAGGAAGGCACGTGTACAAATTATTAATAATCTACTTCTTTCATGTGAGGATATATTACTAGAAATCTTCTCATATCTATATGGACCGCTTTCGTAGACTACTATTGCGCCTTTGGCGTTGTATGCGGAGGTCGTGGGTTCGTTTTTCACCCAGCAAAAACATATACGTTTTTCTTTTCTGTATGGTTTGTCAAGGTCTGGGTGTTTATCAAAATATAATATGTATTGGTATCGTTGTTTCTTGTATACATAGTACAAACCTTAGTTATATGTATAACTCAGATCAGAAAAGTATGTCCTACATATTATTATTACCTATGATCATTGCAATGGTCATAGGTGATGACCATGGCCAACGTCACCAATTCCATTGTTTACTTATACTGCTTTATTATGAGTTAAGGTAACTCTAGTTGATTATAGTTGCTAACGACTACAGAGAAGTATCCACGAATAGGACAGGTTTATTTGTACTATTTACAGATTGCAACTGTACCTAGATACTAGCAATTATAGTTATCAAAAATAGTAGAACTACTGTAGCTCTACCACAAATTTTTGCAAACAGTTTTTACTTTTTTTTTATTATTAGAGCACGGCATGTGACTTTATATCTACTTGGTGGTGAGAAGGTGAGCAGACCTACAGAGTCCATGAATAGGGTCAATCAATAATTGTTCTTAAACAATATTGATCGCTCCCACTATGCCGTTAAATGATGCGATTACGAAATGGGGGCGACAATGACGAATCGCATTACGAGTATATTTAAATATAGTATTATCGTCAACTGAACTTCCCATTTCGTAACCGCACCCTGAAAGGAGACTACCACATCGACAAGAAATCGATGCAGTAGTCTCCTGAAAACCGGTGAACCCACAGACTAAAACCGAAACATGATTAAGTCACTTGACGGTTTTTTTATCTGTATGAGCGGTGATAACGAGACCGGTCGGCCTTTAGTCGCTAGTAAGTATAGATAGGAATCAACCATTAAAAGAGGTTTATTGGTTGGTTCCTATTTATAGTTACTAGCGACTATAGTAAAAATTGTTTGCAAAAACTTCTGGTACAGCTAGTAGTAGGTGAGTACTACAAATGCAAATAGGTTTGTCTAGTATACATTCTCCACGCAGTTGCTAGCTTTTGACATGTCAATCATTCAATACCTTTCTAGTTTGGTCATAGTAAGTATTTTCATACCTTAAAAGTAAGCAGTAACCGAGATATATTGCATATCATTACATTTTCTAGCTATGACTACCTGCCTTATAGGGCTAGGTTATACACAAGCGCCATGCAAATCATAGGAAGTAAAGGTGGCCTTGCCTTGGAAGTAAATAAAGGTCAAAAAACATTTTTTACTAGGTATAGGTACTTACCGATGTTGTTACTTTTCAAACATAGAGTATGTTAAAAAAAATGGGTATTACTTTGACAAAAGCGGCCCCAGCCCAGTCAGCCAAGTCACTGTCCAACTGATAACAAGGTTAAGCAGATGACAACAAGGTCGGCCTGGGATGGGTGACCGCTTTATACAACGAGGCTATTTCATCATAAACACCGCAACAAGCTCGCCACTTGTTAGGTATTGCCTTCGAATGCCATCGGCGAAATAAGGACGGGTTAATCCCTCCGCTGGGTACCCTGAGGCCGTTTAAACGGTTCTCGGGAGCCAAATAGGCACCCCTGATGGTATTTATTTATTATTTTATAATAAGTATAACAACGACTTTATAAAATACTGGTAATTTTGTAAAGTCGTCATTTCACCTTTCTTACACCTTTCCTACAGTTAAAGAGCTGCCCATAAGATTTACTCATTAGTAAACAGTCTGTTTGACGAATATAATTCTTAGTGTTGACACTTAATTCTGTTTTGCACAAAAAAAAACTCATTTCTACATTGCAAAATTAACAGGAAGGGCGGCCGGTTATACGGCCTAAAGCGTTCTAAACTACTAGTCAGCCTATGTTAATACAACCTGTGTCATCATAGCTTTAAAACCGGTAGAGTGATTTCAATAAACATGGTCTATAGGTAAGCCGTAACTGTAAGACAGCGGTCTCCACCGTTTTTTATAATTGTAGAAATAAAATCAGTAACCCTAGTGTGAGTTTTTTTAACGTTTACTTTCGCGTTAACTATACAACCGCGTTAATATTTTGACCAATCACACGATCGCATTTCTAGTTCTCAAAATTTCCGCTTGGAGCGCTGAACCATTTCCCATACAAATTTTAGTTAACTCAAACGCAAAGTAATAGTTAGAAAACTCACACTAGGGGTACAGTAAACTAATGAAAACTTTGCTCACGTAAGTATTTAGAAACTTTTTGGAATATTTATTTCCTGTTTTAAGGTTCGTTTTTATGTCGGGAGTTGTAATTTAGTTGCCGCGGTGCTACTCTTTTACTTATAAATAAAACACTTATAAGTAGGTACAGCAATATTGACACCCCCGTATAGAGATGGTCGCAAAGGTTGGACAGTCGCAGTACTTTACCTCAGTTTCTTCTGTGCCTCAGTGAAGATTATCTTATAGACCCCCATTATCTCAGTGTGCAGATGCGAATAAAAAAAAAAAACTAACTACCATTTTTTTAAAATGTTAGTAGTTTTATTACCTGTTCTGAAATTGTGCACAATCATTTTACTAAAAGAACCTTTTTTAGAAGGCTATACCTACATGTATACGAGCTACTTAGGGTGAGTTGTACGGTTGTACCAAAGTGACTGTTAACGTAATGTAACGATTAAAATGGCGTCGAATGTACCAGCTGTCATTCGAACTGCAAAATAAAATTGAAACATTCGAAGACTATAAATGTCTTCGAATGTTTCAATTTTACTTATCATTAGTATTTACAGAGACCTTCGTTAAATAATCCCGTAGGTATGGCAATCAATGTACTTAGGTACGCCATCCTGTGCAAAGTTCTACTGTTTCTATACCAAAAAATTGGTTAGACTTATTTTAAGTTGATCCTATAGTGAAATATGGATATATTCATGAGTAAAACATTATGTAAATGCTAGTTGGTGTATAAAGTGTTTTTGTTATAAAATTGACAATTACAATTTACAATAACAATGTTTAATACATTGCATAGTTTAGTTTGTTCAAAGTTAACAAATGAAACTGAACTAATGGCTGCTTTTGCAATAGTCAGATAACAGTTATTCAACAGATACCTAACTTGTATGAAGAAGTGATAATTTTGACAGTTATACAAGTTCTATCAAGTAACTTTATCTGAGAATTGAAAAATCAGCCCTAGGGTGGAATTACTATACTAAATATCACCGTAATGTCAAAATTGTCATCGATTTCTAAACTTCGTATTTTTGAATATCAGCCTATGATTAAATATCACTGAAATTCATGTAAAAAAAAATCATCGATTCCAAAGTTAAATATAGTATTTATGAATCTCATTGGGTGACTAAAATACCATTCCGAAGATATCAATACGAGTGCCCCCCTACCACTCGTAAATAAAGACACCGATGACAGCTATTTGTTTGTTATGAAATGTATTTATTATGAGAAACAAGAAAGGCAAACATATTTATAATATATTTCTTCGGTTAACTAAAAGCAAATAAGTCTTTTTCTGTGTCAAGTAATGCGTAAGTTGGTATCGCGCATGTGACTATCAAAAATATGTACGTTGATATTTATTCACACTGGGGTGCGATTTTTGAATGTCACCGATGAGTTTGATATCACCGATGACTAGGAAATCACGATTAATCAAAAGCCTTATTTTTGAAAGTCATATGTGTCAAATAATTTTTCATTGACAAAAGCTACTTGCGTTTCGTTACACGAAGTAAACATTGCTTGTCATTCTTGTTTCTCATATTAATTTACATGTCTGCTATGCTAAAACATAAAAACTCAATGGTGGAACGGAACTTAATATAGTAAAGTTATATACAAATAATGTATTATCGGTGACTTTATTTAAGAGTGGTAGGAGGCACTCGTATTGATACCATAGGTATGATATTTTCGTCACTGTATGAGATTCAAAAATACGAAACTATGGAAATGGATGGATTTTTTTTAAATTTCAGTGATATTTAGTCATCTGCTGATATTCAAAAATCGCACCCCTAATGATATTAAAGTCATCGGTGAGTGATATTTCAAAAATCGCACCCCTGCATTGTATTCGTAAATTACAAATTGTCATCGTAAATTACAATTGCCACGTATATCATGAACATATTATGTCAGCTTCTAAAAATACGAGGTAAAAGTCAAATTGAAATAAAACACAATATTGGATTTTTTATATTTTTTATTTCACACAAAACGACATTTATTTCTAACAACCATTTTAATAGCTAAAAGCTAATTGCGCAAGGAACCAAGTTACAAAATAATGCAATAAGTAATAACTTAGTCCATTATAAATTCTAAAGGCAGGTACAAAATACTAAAATATCAAAAGTACATAATAGAAAAATATACTTAAAAATAATAACAATTACTAAAAACAATTTTAAAATTTATTATAATTTTAGGAATGTTAACATAAATCTATTGTACCTAATTGGGTACTAAATAATAATAATTACGGGTTCTGTAAGCTTTTCTTTGACTAAAATAACGAAATGTAATTTTGCCTTTCAAACACGTTTTTATTTAGTCAGCAGTACACATTTGATACATTTAGGACCATGTTTAAATGCATTTACAACTTTTATATGAATGTCAGTCATACAATTTTTATCTGATATTACGCAAGCCGCAGAGTGATTTCCCATTAAATATTGTTTCTATTTGATTGTCAGTTGCAACCCAACTTTAAAACGTCCAAATCGGTTACAGTACCTGGATCTTGGTACACTGCAGCACTAAATATACCATAAATTTACTTTCATTTTTATATTTGATTTACTTTACTCTAGGCTTATTGATTTGTAATCACGAAATGGCATAAATGTCCTTTAATAGCATTAAATCCTAATATTTGTTCTAGGTTTTATTACTGTTTAAAAAGGGACTGACCAAGGATTAAAATTTATCAATAACTCCCAAGTTATTATATGTAAGTATAGATAAAAGTATATTTTTTTCCAAATATAATCCAAAGTGACTGCTGATTGTACACAATTTCTTTACGTAGAAATTTCTCATATTAAGAACAAATAATCGACAAGGCTACATGCAACAACGTAATATTGCGCAAGGCCCAGTGTCGACCGGCCATTACATGTCGTTATTTCGAATTCTTAACACTTAAGTACAATTTACGAAACACCAATCGAGAACAACTACCTTAAGACAATAAGAGATAATAAAAGGTGCCCCGACTGTTAAAACTTTAATGGATATTTATTTCACCCGACTGTAAATTAGAGAGCATAAAACTTGGGAAGGAGGAATAAAAAACGGAATTAATAGCTCGGCCAACTGTACCCCTAGTGTGAGTTTTCTAACTATTACTTTGAGTTTGAGTTAACTAAAATTTGTATGCCGTAAGAGTGTAACTATTTCAGTTCAGCGCTCCACGCGGAAATTTTGAGAACTAGAAATGCGAGCGCGTGATTGGTCAAAATGTTAACGCGGTAGTAAAGTTAACGCGAGAGCAAGTGTTAAAAAAACTCACACTACTGGTAAATGAAGCGCTCTGTCAGATTCAACTTTTCTTGGGAGTACCTAGACGTGTGTCAGAGTAGTGTGACTTATCCCATTGGATCCCAGTAGGTATTTATGATCGCCAAATTCAATTATAAGCGATTTTGACCGTCACATTACTGTAGAAAAAAGTACCCCTAAGTTGAACCTAATTATGAACGGCCTATGATCAGTCAGCCTAATCTATTGACATAATTTTACCTTACGGTCCGAATCACACCATAATAGATATTAGCTCTATCCATAGCGGTCCGAATTGGTATAAGCGCGCTAACGGCAGATGATTTAACATTATAATAGTGACGACATTACCGACGTTATCGGTACAACATACAAAACATTTTCTAAGAGTACAAATGTTCTTTTCAATTTTTTTTTGGAATTTTTGTGAACAAATATTCAATAAGCATTATAGCCACAAGCTATAGAGTGATACAAGTGATTTGAGAGCGCTAAATCCCGAATCACGGGCTCGCTAATAGCGACGGGAATAGTCAAATCGCGAGCGGACATCGAAATTCGGACCATAGGGTTGGTTAGATCATAAATAAAATTGAATACGTATAGAGAGGATGTTGAGCTTGGCTTATTCAAGTTCGCGGTAGTAATGGTTTTTAATAGGCTGTTCCGTTGCACGAGACCACGATAATTTCAAACAATCCAAATTCGGTGGAGTCGTTTGACAACTTAAAAAGCACAAAATATGTTGTCACACTTTGACCAGTGATGTTAAAAAGTGACACCTTCGTCTGCGCTCGCATATATAATTTGATCATTATATTAATTAATATGTCGATAAGAAATCATCAACAGTGACCAGTAATTTTATCATCGTCTTCTTCATCTTTAGTGTAAAGATGTATGAGGAGAAAATTGCTAATCTCTATTGTACAGAATAAACAAAAACTTATTATATTATAGTGTAATATTAAAACTCAATAATAACTATGTTAACTTAATAAAAAAAAATACTTCACACAAATTCATTCGACTGGTTAATTATCGGAACGAAAATATCGACGTTCGGCCATTTTTTTTTCTTTACCACTCCGCCGAATTGTGGTATAAGGTATTGTTTAGTAGCAAATGTTTAAAAATATTTTCAAAAAATGATGCAAATAAATGAGCAAAACCAAGTGCAACAACCTGACAGCATTATTTCAGGTTCAAATATTGAAACAACCTTATTGATGTAATTTTTAAAATTCAAGATGGCCGAAAAAGACCGCCATTTTACTGAACGTCTTTAGATAACACGTGGAACTTATTTAATATACAGTCGGGTGCTTCTTATTAAATATTAGGAATAATTTTATAGAAGCAAATTTTAATGTGAGGTAGCTGTAACTATATTTGGTTTTTGAACATTATTTTAATATAATAATGTGACAAACAATACATCACGTCTAAAATAATCTTATTAGATATAAAATAATTAAATGTAATTATATAAACACGCCATTATGTTAATAAAATACACAAGTATATGTTAATGCTGCCAAAAGGCTCAGTGTGGCCATCTATGAAATTATCTATGTTTTATTCAGTTTTATTTGGAAATCTAGAAGTATTGTTTTATTAGTTGCAAAAAGTTTTTTATCAGTCGTTTTGAAGTTTTAAGACCATAAAATTTGAGAGCCCAATTTCTTAGAACCATACATTTTTTTAATGTTAAAACTTGGATAAAACATTGTCGATAAAAGTTGTCATGGATACTAATTTGTATAAATTAATTCTAAATTGCAATATGTTGATATAATTATGTAAGTATTAAATTAAGTTACTATATTTTTATTAATATTTCGATTTAATTATTCGATTATCTGAAAAGATTTTTACAATTATAATTTTACCAGAGCGTGTAGTTAACTAAAATCCAATTATAAACTATGCCCCTTTATCATAAAAACTTTATATAGCGTTTTAGTTAAAATATTGTTTCGTCCTTTTCTTACCAATGAATCATTTTTGACAGAAAAGAGATAAACACAATTTTTTAACTAAAACGCTCATTAAAGTGTTTATAAATAAGGAGGTATAAATAAACTATAAATACAATAACGATTGACATAGTAGTAAACATTTAAAAATCGCTCACTACGGGGACAGATAATTTTTTTAAATATATAATTCCCGGGGCGTAATGAAATTATTAATTATTTGATCACTTGACATGATCAAAAGAAAATCGATATATTGAAATACTATGCGTTCCTGAACATAATGGCAGATGACATAGTATATCTGTTCCTTTAATTTGCTTCATTGATAAATATTTAGTTAAATTAATAAAAATATCAAGTGGATCCTGTCAATTTAGCTAGCTACAATAAATTGATTTTATTTTTTAAACTAGGCACCGTGTCTTAACTGGTTAAAGACTTAGGATCGGATCAATAGTCGTTGCTTAGCCTGAGCCATTGCTTGGAACTGTCATATGCAATTTGACAGTCCGAAACATTGGCTAACAATAGCAATTTCTTAGCAACGACTATTAATTTGGCATCGTTTGTCTTTGCTGGTTAAAGGGTTAGGATCGGATTAATAGTCGTTGCTTAGCCTAAGCCCATTGCTTGGAACTGTCAATGCAGTTTGACGGTCCGAAGCATTGGCTAAGCTATAGCAATTTCTTAGCAACGACTATTAATTTGGCACCGTTTTTTTCTTTACTGGTTAAAGACTTAGGATCGGATCAATAGTCGTTGCTTAGCCTGAGCCATTGCTTGGAACTGTCATATGCAATTTGACAATCCGAAGCATTGGCTAACAATAGCAATTTCTTAGCAACGACTATTAATTTGGCACCGCTTGTCTTTACTGGTTAAAGACTTAGGACTTGGTTAGGATCGGATTAATAGATTTACTATTGTTTACTATGTATCATTAAATATTTTAAAATATTCCAACATTGTTAAAACCCTCTTTAGTAAAAAATAAATAAGTATTCTTATTTTTCATTTAAAAAAAATATATTAAAGGAACAGTAATTGCCATGTTGAAAGTAACATTACTATAGAAATATATGACATGATCATCGCTGTACGAAAGCAATTGTAAAGTTTAATACATAAATGGAAACTGTCAAACAGACAGGCAGTTTGAAATAGTTACATCGTTATTAAGGCTCTGGCCAAACCTTTAGTTTTTGTCTTTAATTGAAGAACTAGATTTTGGTTGTTTAGTCTAATTGCCATCTTAACGTACTCTCGTTCATATGACGCTAGTTTTTCGTTCACTTTGATCTATATAATTTTTTGTCTAAACCACCCCACCTGATGTTAGGCAGACCTACAAAGTCCATGCTTAGGGTCGATCAATACATTGCTGTTTAACAATATTGATCCCTCCCACTATGCCGGCTAAATGCTGTTACGAAATGGGCGGCGACTCTTAAGTCTACGAGTATTTGTATAATAAATGTAACTTTAATGTCCTCGCTGCTTTATCGTCAAATCACCCGTTTCGTAACCGTACCATGAATGGAGACTACCCCTCGACAAGAAATGGATGTCCGGAAAACCGGTGATCCCACAGACTAAAACCGAAAAATGACTAGTTACTTGACGGTTTTTGCATCTGAATAATATTCCTTTTACTGTGTGTCCAAATATCTTTCCATTTATTTTGTCATTATATTATGTTTAAAGAGGTTCTCTTATAGTTAACCATAATTAAAATTATTCAATTATTTATTTCTCTTTTCAACTAGGTCTTTAGTTCAATCGCATTGTAATAGAATCATAATCGCTTAATTCGTCACTGCGTATTATGCTAACCAATTGGCTCTAAAAAACTGTGATTATATTGAATCAATCGTATGATGCGATTGAAGTAAATTAATTAAGTCCTAGATTGGATGTTTAATATCAATAAGTTTAATATGAATTCTTAAGTATTCCTACAGTACGACGTTTTAAGTTAAATAATCTGAGAAAGCAATATGTGGAATACATCAATTACATGATTAAAGACAAAGGGCTGACCAGATATTACAATAAATAAATATCATCACAGGAGCCTTTTTAACTTCCGAGAACCGTTTAAACGGCCTCAGGGTACCCAGCGGAGGGATTAACTAGTCCTCATTTCGCAGTATTCGGAGGCAACACTTAACAAGCTGCGAGCTTGTTGCGGTGTTTATGATGGTATAGCCTCGTTTTATAAAGTTGTTACCCATCCCAGGTCCAGCCATGTTGTCATATGCTTGCGCAGTGACTTAACCTTTATTTAATAATAGTTGTATGACATATAAACTTTACAATTGTCTTATTACAGCAGTGTTGTCGACAAACAATCGGGACACCGCACTTACCCTAACATATAGTATTGAATGCAATGTTACGCCTGACTAGGAATGTTTACGAACATTTACTTATTTGTCTAAACATCAAACATCAAAGATTAAATACGAGATTCCGCCCCACCGGCTAAACTACGTTGGAGTTAAATAATAAATAAATAAAATTTAATAACAATAGGATATAATAAATAAATAAAATTTAGAATTCATACAACAAGTTTCCCAAACTATCGAAAGGTATACCTTTACGTACGAGTATTTTGGCAATAAGTTTGGCTTAACCATTTTTTTGTAAATTTTAAAAACAAGTGATTATGTTTGGTGATCTTCGATAAATTTGACCAAATAATATTTTTAGTTTTAGTATAACTAGTGAAGTAGATGATGCATGTCCTTAAAAACTGACAAATCTTAAAGTTGACACTTATAATAGCTCAGTCGTTTTTATAAGCACTTCTTAAAACCCTTTAGATGTGCCATATATTGAATATCTTAAGGCTTTGTGAAATTATTCTCACATATTTTTTGCTGTAAACCTCCGTTCCTAGTTCTTTTTATTCTTGACGTTGGTAAAACGGTTATTCCTTATCATTTAAGCAGATGTACTTGCTTTGAAATAATGGTGTAGTTAACAGGTATAAAACAACTAAGAATTCGAGTTAAGAAACCATGATATCAAATGGCTTTTAATCCAGCTGATGGTAAGCAGACCTACATAGTCCATGAATAGGGTCGACCAATACATTATTGTTTACCAGCATTGATCGTCACCTAAGTTTTGCGGTTACGAAATTGGCAGCGATAAAAATTTTGCAATTAAATATCCTAGCTGTTTTTAGTCAAATTAGTTGATTTGACTAAAAACGGTTTCGCACCCTGAAAAGATGCTAATATCTCGACATCGAATCGGTGCAGTAGTCTCCTGAAAACCGGTGAGCCCACAGACTGAAACATGACTACTAAGGTCACTTGACTGTTTTTGCATGTGTATACGGTCTTAAGTTATAGAGACCTTTCTCGCATCTAAAATCACTTATAGAACGTTATTTATGTTTTAGTTTGGAGAAATTCTCTAAACAAAATATTTTGAACTGATTTTTTTTAGAATAAAATTCTTTAAAATTCAGCGGATAAAATGGTTTCTCAGGGCGCCTAAGTTCAAGATTTGTCAATAAAAGGGCAGCTCCGCTAGCTATATATTTCTGTGTTCACAATATTTTTTCGTCAAATTTTGACATATATCAAATACATGTTCCGGGAAGATTGTTGTTTCCTATCTACATACAACCTAAAGTAGACTTAGTCCCGTTTCCTTAGGATTTATAAAATTTTAATTAGTACTGATATCTACAAATACAACCCATATCCGTTGCCTGACTAGGACATTAATAGTAAAAATAAACAAAAACAAATAATAATAATTGTCAAATTAAAAGGTAAACAAAATATTTTTTTTTGTATTTTTTGTTTATTTTTTTATTAATTATAAATAATAAAAAATGTCAGACAACGAATAATAAAATCTTATAAATTCGAACACGATGTTGGTCTTACCATGTAGAGCTCATTTTTCTTCGAACCGCATTGAAAGTTGACTCCCAATGTATTCGGTATAATGACCATGACCGTGAGAAGAGATTATGCAGATAACGAAACTATAGAATTACAGATATTATGTAAAAAAAATATAATAAAAAATGAAACAGCCAAGCGTGCTTCTCTATTATCGAAATATTCTGGTACTTTCGACTTACTTGATGGTTCGATATATTCAAGTGAAAAAGTGACAGATCCCCATAGAACACTGGCAGCTTCATTCGAATACATCGAGATGTTAAAAGTGCGAGATTTGCCCCTTGACTCAGGACTTATAGTTGGACGACAGTTTAAAAGGTCAGAGAATCAGTAGTGGTAGATAGAGCGCTCGTATTCATCGATTTTATAAATCAGTCGATAGAACCATATTCCGTCATACGGATACCCTTACCAATCGAACTGTTCGTTCAACTATAAGTCTCAAGTGCGCGCTGTTCCTAATTGCATTAAAAGGTGTATAATAAAAGCAAAAACCTGTGGCCATATTGCGGAAAATCCATAGAACTAATTTAGTTAAATGGTGTTTCGTCTATTTCTTACCAATTAACAACATCTTTGACAGAAACATAGTTGTAACTAAAACGCGGAATAAAGTTTTTATGAACGAGGGATAATTAAAATGATGTTTTAAGATGGGCATCAAAATTAATGGTCCTATATTGTTAGATATTATTATTTTGCAGACATTTATGTATTTAATAACTACAAGTCCGTTAATAGCATAAAACTCTTCCCATAGCTGTGGTTTCTCTACTCCATTCCCCTAAATCAGTCTTGACAACGCATCGATCCGATGGTAAAGCACTGCCAGTCTCATTCCATTGATTTAATACAATTTCTCCTATGTTTGTGCTTTCGTATAATAATACATTACAAAATTTCAGACTTGAATTTGAGCTTCAATTTGGCTGGTGATTTTATGCAATCGATATATTAATTTTTGTATAATTATTTAATTTTATCAAAATCACTTTTGTTATTTATTAAGGGCATTGTCCGACTGCCAGTTGTTTTTTTTTGTAAATTCATTGTATCATAAGAATAATAAGATACTTTCATGAAGTTGCCTAATTATGTAACGTTATGTTTACATATCACTATTATCTTCAATCGTAATTAGATATGCTTCATTCTTCATTCATTCATTCATTAGAAATAAGAATTATGACTATTCAAATTTCGAATGTATTAACAGTTGGCTATTATCTTTGTAGTTCATAATTAGGCTACTGATAGTAGTTGGTAAGCATCTGGGAGTCTAATAATACCCTTATAAATAGTTAAGACTAAAAAAGCAATGTGTATGTATCAAAAATATTTCCAAAATATTTTCACCAAAATAATATTATCATTTTGATAATGATGTTATAAAATAGGAGATCCAAAAACTCCTCTTAATTTTAAAGGTTCCGTTCGCCATTATTTTTCTGTTAAAATTTTACGAATAAGTTATATATCTGACGAAATATAAAGTGTATAGAGGATTTGAAGATTTTGAGATCCAGACAAATATTTATTTATGTCATGAAAATAATGACGTATTTATTTCAGGACAGGGATTCTTAAGGCTTAGCTTCGATTAAATGTCAATAGGAGTCGGTTCCGATAGGTCATCCGAACTGTAGAAGTCGGGTTATGGGCCGGTAGCTTCTGGTTTTGCCAAGATAAATTTTCCCTGCTTCCAAGCGCTGGAAAAGTGCCGGTTTGGAGTATTCCCTTGAACCGGTTCCGGTTTTAAAATTTAGGCGAACACTGGGGACAGATTGGGTCCACTTAAAAGTTAATGCACTCTACGCCCTACACCTTCATTACTGTTAAATGCCGGGTCGACGTAGAGATATGCCACGAATTGGCTTTTCGAGTGTGGTGTTTACCCAGGATACTAGCTCGTAATGCTTATGACCCACTTCTTTGACCAGCGGATGAGTAGCCTAACCTAACCTAACAATTTGTTGCAGTGTAAACAAATGTTATGAACAAAGGTGAACTTAATGCCTTAGGCATTATGTACCAGTTAACCTTTAAGATGGTGTTTAAATTTAAAATTCTTTGTTGCACAACATTGTACATAGTTCTCCCATGCCTTATTCCTGCGGAAATGTGGCGATTTCTGCGGAAATATCTTATGAGACACTCACGAGCTACCACTTAATATAATAGCGGAAGCGGCGGGGAGAGCTTAGCGTTTTGCGGTACCATTGCGAAGAGAATCCAGCCAGTTGTGTCAAACAAAAAGGAAATGCCTCTTAGCACAATGTCTTTCGTCAGGTTATTTACACGTAAAATATTAATAGAAATATAATTTTACGAAGGAACACTTTAATAAACACCAGTCAAATCTCGTCTAAATTCCCTAAGTCCCTCAAAACAGCCCCACTGCCAGTGCCTTAAGTCTACTTTAGGAGGTTGTTGATCCGTTAATTTGAAATGAAAATTATAAATAATAATACAGGATAGCTTGACGAGGACATTAGGAAGAAGATAAATAAGGTGGAGCGGATTCGGGGTGAGGGGCTACGACCCCGGGGATTCTCCTTCTGAGTTTCATCTAGTGCCGCCGTTGCCCTTGCGCCCGCGTCCGCGGTTGTTACGGTTGAAGCCCCTTCATAGACAAAACAGTTTTAGTTTTTAATTACTGAAATATGCAGAGATGAAAATTTTAAGCAAATGCAATAAAAAATCGGCAAAAGATGCTTGGCCAGGTGAATTCGCACCCAAGTTAACTTGCACGCCGATCGCTATGGTGCAGTTTCTGAGAACCTGAGCCGCCATGCTTAAACTACTTTAAAATTACTTTAAAACGATATGCGTGCGAGTGAACTTAGTGCGTGTCATCACCCTGCTGGGGGGTTAACGAGCTGTGACCATTTTCGGCGACAAGACGTTTAGTAAAAATTTCATAAGGAAATGCTAGTTTTATTCCGATGGTTATATAGTTTGTATTATGTTGGCAAACATGTTCAAACAAGCCGTTTATTCAAGGCAGTTAAATTTTTATAGCCAACCTAATACTCACTAAGTACCTATATGACTATCGGAATAAAATAGATATTTCCATACCGAATTTTTAGTAACGTCTTGTCGCCGAAGACGATCACAGGTCGTAATTACTCCCCTGGTATTTTTGTAAAAAGTTTGACATTTGCATTTCTACGTGGTAGTGGAAACTATGTTAAAAATCTATACTAAGCAAAATAATTGTTGAAAATTTTATAAGTGAATTGGCTATACACTACACAATCTAAATGAATAGTATTTTTTTTGGCAAGTTATCTTTATTAGAAACTTGAAAATAAAAATAGTTTTTCGGGTAAAAACTTGTGTTACGAACTTTAATGGAACGTGTTTCCAAGATGGCGCTGACAGGATCATATAGTATTGGGTTGGGTAAAGAGGGTAGTGAACACAATCAAGTGGAGAGTTGAATTTAAAAAGGCTTTTAACCCTGCTACTTGGTCTCAAGTCCGAGGACACCGCAGTTCAGTCCCCTTACTCCCAACCACGCAATGGATCCGGCACATGTACGGAGAATTCGAGGACAGCTAAGAACATTGTCTCTCTCTTTAAATGGCAGGAAGTTATCTGGTTTAATTATTTATATGACTTTAAGTTATATAAATAGCTAAACCAAATAACTTCCTGCTTAGCATCTTTAAAGTAATGAAGGTACAAGATAACTCACCTGTACGGGACCTTGGTTGGGGCTTTAGCTGGCTCCGGAGCTTCTCCAGAGTTCTGAGCTGGTTCACCATTTTTACGCCCAGAGTTGTTATTGTTGGACTGGTTCCCATTCTTCTTAGCCGGGCTCTGCTTTTGGCCCCCATTCTTCTTGTTGTTGTTGGCGTTATTGTTGTTGTTGGCGGTGTTGTTGTTGTTGGCGGTGTTGTTGTTATTAGTGCCGGAATCGGAGCGGTTAGCAGCAGCGGCATCCATGGCAATGGCAGCCCGGCTGGTAGACGGACCCTGTACATTTGATTGAATATTGTTGTTTTTGTTGTTTTTATATTTCAGAAATTTCATTACTTTATGTGTAGCATTAATCATTTATTTCTGTTCGCAAATGCAAACACACAGAGGAAAACTAAATGTGACATGGAAGGAAACTAACTATCCATCAAATATTAAAGATAGCTATCTAATAAGAAACTTTTTGTAGGGTTCGATTGCCACTCATAGCAAAAATATTTTAGTGAGTTTTTCTGTAGTTTGTCATGACTAGAGACACTTAGATTGTTTCTGGTACACATAGTGCTTAGTTTGTGACCAGAGTCCAGAGTAAATTGTCCTACATATTACTGTTATTATTTAAAAAACTACATAACAGTTTTTTTTTATCTTATCCTATTTATGTTTTTCTAATATTATAGAAGGAAAATTTTGTGAAGATGGATAGATGATTGCTACTCTTTCGCGAAAAAACTACTAAATGGGCTTTAATTAATTTTATGGTAATATAGCTTTAACGGTTATATATTTCTTTGTAATTTTCACGTGAAACGAATTATTTAAAGTTATTAATAATTATTAATATAACTAGAAATTTAAACTAGGTTCAAAATTATTTAACTTAACAGTCTTTTTTTAGTTGTATATAATGTTTAAAAGATTTTGATCCTTGTCATACGATTGGTAGTTTTTTTTTTGTATTTTCCATAATTCCCGTTAGAAAATTTTCGAAGGTATTTTTCACCTTATTATTGCCACTATTAGTAACTAGCTTTACATCGCAGTTTAGTTTGATAAAAATCGGATCGAAAATAGAAATACTGCCCATGCTATCCGCTTTCTATAGCTGAAAGGATCGTTATAATCAGTTTTTGAGTTTATGCAGAAAAAACGTTTTTTTTTTTCTTTTTTAATTATTAATGATACCCTAGTAAAAGAGATAGAACGCACAGAAAAAATCTATTAATGGTATTATTTAAATATTTATGGTAACTTTGAAAGGTTGTACTTTGGGATAATATGAGGTTCTACTAATGAAATCAAAAAACCTTTCCCATGGAACTATGTGCCGCAAAAGAAACATATTGCCTTCTTCATACAAAATAGTATGTTAAAATGATAATGTTGTATCGACACATGGTTCCATAGGAAATGTTGTTTAGATTTGATCATTAGAGCCTCATATTAGTTCAAAGTACAACTTTTAAAATTCACCCTGTATATAGCGTTAGCAAAACGCAAGCTATACACGGCATTAAACATCGGTTTAATGCCGTAATGTAGTTATCGAACTACAGTATTATTAAAGAAATTAAAAATAAGTGAATAAAATTGAAATGTATAATAATATATATAATATTCGCCATCTCTAAAAACTTGTAAATGTTGTTTTCTGTGATATCAAAGTTATTTTTTTATGAAAGAACGTAGAGGTATAAATATTACTTACTCAATCCTAATACTATAGTCTTTTTATAAAAAATCTATTAACTTTTGAAAAGACACCCAAAGTTTGATTTATGATTCTAAAAATATTACTTTGAGTGTCATTTCAAAACTTAACAGTTTTTTTATAAATAAATTATGTCATTAGGATCGGGTAAATAAAATCTACACCTCCATGTTCTTTTTTTTCCAAAAAAATACTTTATTAACACTAAAAATAATATTTATATATTTTTTGACGCTATAGTTCGCGAATTCTTTTTTAATGCGCTTAAGAGGTCTTTTAAATAAATGTAATGTGGATTAAAAAAAAACTTGTGTATTGTGCAAAGGATTTAAATATTGCAAAGCAATAGATTTAATCATGGAATTAAATTTATCATTGAATTAAAAATTGCAAATTTATTGGTTTTTTTTTTGAAGCTGACTGCTACTACTTTTTTTTATTTGCAGCTGTATATAAAAAACGAGTTATTTTTTTTTGTATTATTGTCATAATTCCCAGTTTTTTTATAAAACAAAATTATTTAATTTAAAAAAAAATCTGAAGCCACGAGGTGCATTCGCAACGCAAAACTCAACTTAAACCCTTATGTTAGCGTGTTGTTACACCGGAAATCTAGGACAATTTACAACTCGAAATTTCCTTAAGAAATACTCCTTTATCACAGTTCGTGGAGTCCCTCATATAAGGAATTCCTGTAAAAATTCTTATGTGGGAGGTAGGTATTTAATGTTTTACGCCTTTATTTATAATTTATTTATTTAAACACTTTATTGCACAGTGAACAAAAGTTATGTACAAAAGCGAACTTAATGTTTTAGGCATTATCTACCAGTCTTAATTTTTTTTTTATAAATCCTCAACTTCTTATGGAACGTTTTCACTTAAGGAACATCTCACTCTTCCAATCTTACTCCATTTGACATTTGGTGGAAATTGACAAACATTCCTTGAGTGAAAAGTGGAGTCGAGGATACGACTTACAATATGGGGGTTAGACTGTGGGTACACCGGTTTTCAGGAGACTACTGCATCGATTTATTGGTCTCCTTTTAGAGTTCGGTTATGAAACGGGCGGTAACGAATCAAGCTCTATAATAGGCTTGTATTAAGTGTACCAGAAACAACTATATAATACATATTATATTTTATATACTCCCAGACCATGACAAACTGTACAGAAAAACGTACTAATATTTTTTGCCCATGAGGGGGATTCGAACCTCCTGATACAACGCCAAAGGTGCAACCATTAGTCTACGGAGGTGGTCAAAATAGTCTCCTAATATAGATGCAAATAGGCTATTTGACTACATTAAAAATATACTATAAATTGTTGTCATCCTATCAGACAATGGCGTAAAAAACATTTTTCACTTTATTTTAAACTAAATAATTTAGTTATATCTTTAGTTATATAGTATATCTTTTGTAGATTGTTTTTAGAAGTTGAAAATTTTATTTATAACAAAAACATCTTTTATTGGTTGATGACTGGTGAAGTCTCACGCAAGTAAACAAAACAATACACATAGAATAGAGTATAATATATAGGATTTTATTTAATCTGTTGTTTGTTTACTTGCGTGAGACTTCACCAGTCATCAACCAATAAAAGATGTTTTTGTTATAAATAAAATTGTAAAAAATATTCAACTTCTAAAAACAATCTACAAAAGATGACGTCACACTTGACATAGACTGCAAAACAGCGTTTTTAGCGCCATTGTGGAAATTCTAACCTTTAAAATGTATACTTTATCTTATAGGGGAGGAAAGTTTGTATACATTTTTCATAATTTTTGGAAAATGGTTATTATTTAGGCTTAAATTGTGTATAGGTACATAAGATTTAGAAAGACATGCCTTAAGATTAAAACGCTGTCAAAGACATCTAAATCCCATGAGAATTGGAGAGAGGAAGGCCGCTAGGCCGATCGACCGGACTCCTTACCACTGCCCATACAGATGCAAAAACCGTCAAGTGACCCAGTAATGTTTCGATTTTAGTCTGTGGGTTCACCGGTTTTCCGAAGACTACTTCATCGATTTCTTGCAACGGCAACTAATTTGACGATAAAGAAGCGAGGATTCTCGTAACTGCATCATTTAGCCGGTATAGTGGAAGCGATCAATATTGTTAAATATTGTATTGATCGACCCCATTCTTGGACTTTGTAGACCTGCTCACATTTATTGGTCACATGCCAATAAAAAAAAAAATCTTATGACACAATGTAAAGAAAAACAACATACACTAAAGACTAGGCTGTATGGGTAATTCCTTTTGCCCTCCCCAAAGGAAAATTAAAACAAAAAAAACATATTAACCTCTTCCTCCCCCATAAAATATATTATTATACATTGTAGCCAGAGCGCTTAGCAACAAATCCAAAGTAACTTACATAAATGGTGGGAGTATCAGTGATGTTCAGTGGTGGCGGTCCGTTGTCGCCTTGTTCGATCAGCCCACCCTTGGAAGCTTGGTACTGGCGCAGTACCTCCATTTTGGCTTGCATGGCCTTAAAAAAATATGGAGATATAAAAAAAAACTCAAAGCAATACTTTTTAGGATTACTGCTTGCGCTCGTAGAAGATTCAACATGCATCTTTTAAAGCGACTAAGATTAGTCACGCTTTAAGAGAAGTAATATCTGGCGCTGCACCCGTAGCACGGCCAAGCCAAGACAAGATCTAAAGTCAAGAACCAATGTCAAAAGTAACTTTATTTTTATATCAACCAATCAGAGCGCTGCAAAGTTGCACCTGATTGGCTGATATAAAAATAATGTTTTGTTTGACATTCGCTCGCGACTTTATCTCTTGTCTTGGCTTGGCCGTGCTACGGCTGCAGGTATGCATAATGACTTTATATTATAGGAGTCAACACGTTAGACATGACAATAGTGGATTTTTTTTAACAATGATAATATTTTTTTTGATGCAACAAGTATCACTTTTAGAACCCATTTTTTCAATAAACGAGGTAGTTTTTTTTTTTTTTTGAGTCCGAAAAATATATTATTATAACAAAACGTCAATATGCTTAAAATCACTCCTACAAATACATAATAAGTCTTCGTATCTAACAAGTAAAACACAATTAGACAAGTGATAGGCTTAATCCGTGAGTTTAGTATGAAAGTAAACCTTTTTTGTACTTTAAGTTTTTGACTAGGCAACATTAAAAGGAAAAAGTACGTGTTTCATTGTTTTCATCATAAAACACAATATAAAAAAAAATATCACCATGATAATAAACCTCCAGTATAGTGTGCATAAAATATCCCCTACCTAGAGTCAAATAAAGTAGACAGCAGTGCACAAAATATCGAATATGAAGTAAGGTGCCTAAATCAGCTCTAATAAAGAAGACAGCAGTGAACAAAGGATCCCATATGTGTATAGAGGCCCGGTGAAGTGCCTAAATCAGCTCTAATAAAAAAGACAATAGTTCACAAAAGATCCTATATAAAATAACTGTATGAACTTACCCGAATTTCCGGACTAATGGTGATTGGTGGCTCCGTCAAGGATTCCACAGGTGGAGGGGGATTCTCCTCCAGAGTCACCTCATCGATCACAGACCGGCACACCGCGCACAATTTCTGAAATTAATAAATAAAAAATATGAACTAATAATAATAATAAACTTATACAAACCCCACAGAAATAAACCCAAATGATGAACCAATGATGTGCTTTGTTAAATAATTTTAATCATAGATTAATTTGCTCTCAGAATACAGATACGAAAAGGACAGTAAATTTGATGATAAAGCAGCAAGGCTATTAAAGTACAGTCGTAATGCGAATTAGTATGTCACCGTCTGTTTCGTAACCGCATCAATTAGCCCGTATAGTGGGAGCGATGAATGCCGTTAAACAACAAGTTGCTGATCGACGCCTTTTATGGATTTTGTAGGTCTGCTTACCATCAGGTCACACGCCGTACTCCAATAAACCTATAAATAAAGGCACCTGTGATGGTACATACATAGATATCCAGTGGCATATACAGGGTGTCTCAAAAGAAATTTTATATTTAGTGGATTGATTAAAAAAAAAGGAAGCGGTATATAGAAAAAATGTTTATTTATTGTTAAAATACACTTTTTGGGAATTCATTTCTTAAAAATAATATCGTCTAAATGTAAACCCTCACGTTGTTGGCACTCATTTAATCGAACAATAAAATTACTTATGACTGCTCGACAGGTGGAGTGAGGGATGGCTGCCATTTCGTGACGGATATTTTCTTTCAAATGCGCCAGTGAAGTTGGTTTATTGGCGTAAACTTTAGATTTAAGATAACCCCATAGGAAAAAGTCCATAGGGGTTAAATCTGGGCTACGTGGAGGCCAATTTATGTCACCTCTCCGGGAGATCAATTTTCCTGAGAAAATTTCACGAACACGTGGCAGAGATAAATTGGACGTGTGTGAAGTTGCTCCGTCCTGTTGAAACCATGTTCTTTGGTTATAGCCAGGAAAGTTTTGCAGTTCAGGTACCAAGAAGTTGTCTAACATCTCCACATAACGCTCTGAATTGACTGTAACTGTACGCCCCATTTCGTCTTCAAAAAAGTAAGGGCCGATAATTCCTCGCGCCGACATGGCAGCCCATACGGTCACTTTAGGCGAGTGTAGGGGTTGCTGATGTTTGCGTTTCGGATTGGCTGAACTCCAGTAGCGGCAGTTTTGCTTATTTACGTGGCCATTAAGATGAAAATGAGCTTCATCCGAAAACAAAATGTTGGTAAACGTTGAAAATCGCTCAATCATCTGATTTACGAAATTAAGCCTCTGACCGGCATCTTGGGGCTTTAATTCTTGCACCAATTGAATTTTGTAGGGGTGCAGCTTTAGATCTTTGTGCATAATGCGATGTAATGATGATCTATGCACATTTAAAGCACTCGCGCGCTTCCGAATTGAAAGGTTCGGGTCGTCACGTACAGACTGATTAACACTCTCCACGTTTTCTACCGTTCTTGATGACCTAGGTCGCCCGGATTTTGATTTATCCAGCGTTGATCCAGTCTCTTCAAACTTTTTAACCCAATGTCGAATGAGAGGAAGGCTTGGCGCATCATTTAAGTGGCGAAAACCTCGAATACTGCAGAATTTTCTACGCGCGACAGTTGCCGAATCACCGTTCTTGTAAAACTCTCGCACGCACAACGCGCGGTCTGCTCCCGAGAAACGCTCCATAGCGACTGAATTCCCAAGAGCCAAGCTACTAATTGACATAACCCCCGCACCCCTCAAGTACGCAGCGTTCACGCAGTAAGCTAAACAAATATAAAATTTCTTTTGAGACACCCTGTATTTACATATGGACCAATAGGGCCATTGCCCAGGGCGGCTAATTGTAAGGGACCACGCGGCCGGTGTCAAAAATCTCGCTCCATAAAAATATGAACGCGCTTACAATGTACGCTGTCGCCCATGACTTCGTATGCGTGGACTTCCTACTATTACCTAGATTGAAAGTCGCCTATGTCCTATTCCAGGTCTTCGTTTATCTTTGCCAAATTTGCCTATAGACCAGACATACTGGTGTACTCTCGGTGCTTGAAGAAAGTAATACTTATAGAACTCACCGTTCCGTGGGAAACAAACATACCTAAGGACGACAACATCAAGTCGACCAAATATTTTGATTTCAAAACGAAATTACTAGAAACGGATTTAAAACTCAACTTTATGCAGTGGAAGTTGGTGCAAGAGGAATTCCAGCAAAGTCTTTACACCGTCTATTGAAGGATCTTGGCCTTCCGAGAACAGCCGTCGGAACTTTTATGGAGCGTGTTTCCAGGATGACGCTAACAGGATCATATAGTATTTGGTTGAGTAGAGAGGGTAGTGAACACAGTGCAGGTGAGAGTTCAAAAGGCCTTTAAACCTACTTCGCGGTCTCAAGTCCGGGAACGCTGCAGTTCATTCCCCTGCCTTTCAACCACGCGATGGACCCGGCACCCGCACGGTGAATCCATGGTTTGCTAAGAACATTGTCTCAATTCTGTATACCGTTTCGCGTCATTAAGTAAAAAACAAACTTTTATTTATAATATTAGTGGGAGGTGGCCCGAGGCGAGACTGAAGCTAAATACACCCCTGCCTATATCTAAGTTGTACTTAATAAACTATTTTAAAAAATAAAAAAAACCGTCTAATTGAGTCTATTGAAGGATCTTGGCCTAAAAAAACTATGTATTTAGACGTCTATACATACACAGCTTTTTTGTTAGTAAGAGAAATATACCTGGAATGGAGGTGCCTGTGAACGCTGCCACTCGGGAAGCGCTAGCACCTTCTCATTGTAGTACCGCCGACTACTGACAATGTGTTCTTTTACGCAAATGCTATGGTAGTGGTGAAAGCAGCTGGTACGAATGAACAAGTCTCCAATATAGAAGAAGTACAGGCAAATGGGACATTTGGTATTTGGTAGGTTGTATTGGGTGAGGTAGTCCTTCACGAGCTATAAAAGAAAAAAAAAGGTTTAATTAGGCACTAACATTGGAAATAAAATTAATATCAGTATGATTGAACAGGAAAATATTTTTTGATGAAAACAAAACTTTTCTTCATAATATACATGGTGAAGTTGAAAGGTACTTTGGGCTAATATAAGGTTTTATCAAATCAAACAACTTTTCAAATGGAACCATGTGTCGCTAATGAAAATAAAAATAACTTCTTCATACAAATTAGTAATGTTTAAATGACTAATTTGCATGGGAAAAACTTTTTTTTTTTTTCATTTTCAACACATGGTTCCATGGGGAAAGTTGTTCGATTAGACCAGTAGAGCCTAATATTAGCCCAAAGTACAACCTTTCAAATTCACATTGTATAACTGACTCTTTTAATACCACACCATCATATTTATTTGAACCTTAAGGTGACTTAGTAGAGTTGGCAACCCATCTAGTAGGTAAACAACTTTGTATTTCAAGACTTATTATACTTATTCACGATTTTTTTGAAAAAATTGCCAATTGCCTAATAATACACAAGCTAATACTATTAGTAGGTATAATTAATTTGGTACATTTTAACTAGTATTATTACTTTAATATGTTAATAGCTACATTATTAGATTTACAAAATTTTCAAATTACAAAAATATTGACAATACAT
Source organism: Monopis laevigella (assembly GCA_947458855.1). Taxonomy (NCBI): domain Eukaryota; kingdom Metazoa; phylum Arthropoda; class Insecta; order Lepidoptera; family Tineidae; genus Monopis; species Monopis laevigella. Next base: position 14,970,934 of record OX381580.1, on the reverse strand, counting down.
TGTTAATCACTCCCTGTATCCGGCTAAATGATGAGGTTACAAAATGGGTGATGACAAACAAATTTGCATTAGTCTACTTTAATCCTTGTGCAATTTTATAGTCACTGCACATTTCGTAACCGCAACCTGAAAGAAGACTATTAACTCCACAATAAATTGATGCAATAATCTCCTGAAAACTCACAGACTAACTAACATCAAAGATTCATTTCTGGAACACTTAATTGAGTCTCAAATAAAAAAGAAAATTCTTTAAAAAAAAACCTGCTGCATTCAAAGGGACTTTCTATAATAAGTCAGTAATGGAGAGATAATTACATATGAAACTATATGAATAGGTATGTTTTAGCAGAGGGGAAATGATACTGTTTTAGAAATGTATAAATTTTGTATTTTATAATGTAAATATTAATATATTTTAAACTTTTATGTTATGTTACCTAACTATTTAACTCCTTATACTCTTAATAGTTCTTAATAGAATCTTGGCAGATTTTAGTAGTGTACTAAATGAAGATTTTGGTGGTGCAGAAAAATACATGCTTGTCACATCACATGTTTATTTATGTATTGGAGGTGGAGGAAGAGTTAAGCAATAAGTCCCTAATTTTTAAATATCAAATATAGTTTTTTTTTACCTAGTAATATTCCCATCTCCAAATTAATTTTACTTAGTCCCCATTTGTATACCTACACTTCTCTCAAGGTTTATTATTAAATATGTACATCCTAACTAAGTGCAGATATCATATTCCTAAAGAGAACAAAATGACTATGGAATTGATTTATTTAAAAGAACTATTAAATATTTTTAGTTAGGCTTACAATCTTGTATAATGCCATTAATATGTACCATATAAGACAAAAATTCAACAAACAAAAGATTGAAATCTTTTGTTTTTTGCATATTGTTGCATTTTTATAGCTGTTATTATGTTAATAAAATATTTGTATTTAGTAGGTACTAAGGGCATTTTAATAAACATATTATATACCAGAGTTATCTTGCTCTGTATCACTGATTCTTATAATTATGACTAAGTTACTCTTTTTTTTTGTATAAAAGAAACCAATTATGTATTAAAAAGCAAATACTTTTTCATTTAATATACCTAATTAAGTCAATGCCGTTTTCTATCATTTTAAAAATCTGTTTTTTTTTTAACATCACTTTTTCTTGTATTTTTAGATTTTAACACAAACACCTGGACATATGGACCCCTGTAGTATGACATATAATATACCCTATACTTTAACCAGATCTAATAATATAACTAAATTTAATGATGTATAACTGTAATAGAAATTAACTACCTAATTAAAATAAATTAATGTTCTGTAGCCTATTAGAGTAGAATTGGCCTTTTCTATTCAAATCAAATCTTGTACTTACCAAAATTTTAATTTTATTTTACTGCTTTATTAAATGTAAAGATTATTAGGTAATTGAAAATTCAATATTAAGTCAAAAAGATTATTTTACAACTAACTTACCCTTTTATAGTTTTTTTTTTTTTTTTTAAAGGTATAAAACACAAACACCCTGCCTATTCTTTTCCCCTGTAGACACGATGATACACTTTATACTTTAACTAGACTTTATAACTTAATTGATTGATATATTGATATAATAGAAATAAACAAATAAAACTAAACTACTGTTTTTTAGCCTATTTGAATAGAAATAGCCAACTATTCAAATAAATTAAAGTACATCCCTTAAGATTTATGAAATTTTACTGCTATGTTAAATATGTAAATAAATATTATTTGAAATTTAATTAGTATAACAGACACACATTCACAAAAAAAAAAAATTGTTCTATAACTTATTTGAAGTCAATCTGGCCATTTTTATTCATATCAATGTAGATTATTTTTATATTTTACTGCTTTATTAAATATATCAATAAAGTCATATTTAACCACTTAAGTAATTGTTAATACCTATTAAGAAACATAATTGTCTTTTCATCAAATTAATGAGGTTATAATTGTTGAATTACCTGAATCACTTGGTATACAATTGCAGTCCCTGAGAAGTTATTAAGCAAATCATCAATCTGTTCCTTCATGGCCTGAAGTACACTATCATCCAGGCCCCTAGGGTTGCTTAGCTTTATAACTGGTCTGGTTTTTGGGTACTCATTGTCAAGAATGGCTTCCAATGTAATACAGACATATTGCTCCTGCACATTGTTCCCAGTCATGGGATCCACAACGGTTTTGATGTAAGCACCTTGGTCTACAGGTGTCACAGTAACATCATCCATAAAGATAGCCGTAAGAGCCTCCACTTCTTCCAAAACCCTAAAAATCACAAAACATTTTTATACACCAAAACACAAAAAAACTGATTTGAAAATTTCAGGATGTTACTGACCCCTCGTTTAATTGTAGTAGCGACATCCTGCCCGGGAATCCAGAAAACTGAGCTCGATGTGTAATATATAAGTGCAACTACTTTTCACCGAGCAAGCGCAATGCAGATATTGCAATGAAGTAATGAAACGACACAGCTGAGAAAATTTTGCCAAGGCACATAAAAATCAATTATGACATAAGCTCGCGTTTATAAAGACCCGTTGTTATTATTTTAATTAAATTTAAAATACTAATACTATTGTACAAGCATCAAATATATGTAAAATTTAATATAATTATTACTTTAGGTTTATTTATAATTTATTTATCATCGTAATATCTTTGTAAGAAAATATATTTCAATCTATTGACAGAGAATAAAGTCAAGTCTTTATAAACGCGTTTTAAAGCGTACAGTCTATCTCTTTCTAAAGCGTGCTTGCTTTGTCTGTTTCGTATGTGGGAACGGGGTGGAGGAAGGGTTGGAGCGGGTAGACGGGAAGCGCTGGCCTTGTGTGTGCAGCGTCCTCCTCCCCTCACTCAACCAACCATCATCGTTCATCGGTTTATTTTCTATGTCCAATATCATGTCCATCCACTTTAGATTTTTTTATTATACCTATTTGATAAAGTAGGTTTATTAATTTATTTAACTAGGATTGGTCAAGTTTGTTAAACAACAATTATTAATAAATTGTTGTTTAACAACATTGATGTTTAATAACATCAATGTTGTAAACATTGATATATATACCTATAACTATGCCGGCAAAATGATGCGGTGACGAAATGGGCGGCGACAAAGTCGAATTTGCATTACGAGTCTATTTTAATATCCTCGACAATCCTCGCTGCTTTTTCGTCAAATTAACTGCTGTTTTTTAACCGCACCCTGAAAGAAGGCTATCAACTCGACAATAAATCGAAGCAATAGCCTCCTGAAAACCGATGAAAGGACGTAATCTTTTCTGGGATGTCACTTGCGGCAATCACATTTTCGAGTTCTTTACCTACGGGCTCATCAGGGGCGGCTGCTGAAGCAGCAGTTAATTAAAATATTTTAAATATCAAAAAATAATAGTCAGAATATATATTTGTCCCATTTGCTGTGGAGACAATTGGGGTTTGGTGTACCGAGGTCGTGGACCTTGGAAATAAATTATGTGCCTAAGACCTTAGGAGTACGGCTTGAATATCGGACCATTTTTCAATTCCGGTATTGGGTTTCAATATTAAGCAATTCAGTTCCGGAAGTCCGGAGTTTAAGGTTTCCTTTTAAAATATTATACAAGGGGAAGCTACCTCGACATACCGATCGACGCGTAAATTGATAAAAATATATAGGAAAAGTGCCTAAGACCTCAGGAGTAGGGCTTGAATATCGGACCATTTTTCAATTCCGGTATTGGGTTTCAATATTAAGCAATTCAGTTCCGGAATTCCGGAGTTTAAGGTTTCCTTTTAAAATGTTATACAAGGGGAAGCTACCTCGACATACCGATCGACGCGTCAATTGATAAAAATATATAGGAAAATGTATAAGTACCTACTTGATCGAAGCAATATCAAATCCCATACATTTGACTTTCGATTTCTCATCGTCGACACACCCATCGATCGACACATCGATGGGTGTGTCGACGGGCTTCCTAGAAGTACACCTGATCCATAAAGTGAGAAGTCCTAGGAATTTGGTTGGTATTGAAAATTTAAGATGCGTTCAAGCTGTTGAAATAACGCGCTACGCCTCAAACCGCGCTTAACCGTGACAAAATTATATACTTTTGTCGATATCGAAATTCCAGTTTTGATTCACCAATTCCGCTATTACAAACGAAACTGAAATATGTAGGAATTCCGGTATTTTGAGATCCTCCGTCCGGATACAAATAAAGAATATCACTCGCAGTTCAATAAGGTAACGCTCCCAAGTAACACAATAGGGTATTTGAGGTACGGTAAGTAAAAGATATTTCTGTTTTATTTATAGAAAATGTGAAAAATAGTAGTTATATACGCCGCCGGCGGCGGTGCCAAAGAAGCAAAGTGTTAACTTAAGGCATTTGTCTCACCGCTGACGATAAACTAGAAGCGAGTAGAGCTAGAAACTAAAAACGAGTTGGCGAGCAGTGAGAAGCGAGTGCGTGTTGTTCTAATAGTTTTGTCACTGAGCTATAGGAGAGTGTGCGAGTGCGACAGGCGGTTACTCGCGCAGCACACTGTAGAGAAATGGTCTCTCATCTCTACTGACCGCCAAGCGAGCATAGCTGAGCGAGTATGTTCTTTGATAGCTCTTGTCGCTCAGCGACAAAGTAGTGGAGTAAGTCCTCGCCGGCAGTGTGAACAGTCAGCGATCAACTATTAATTTATACATTTCTTTTGTTTACATGGAATGTATATCTATTTTACGTTTCTTGAGCGAGAAAATAGCCGATAGTTTGTCGTTTCCACGCCGGCGTTGGGACAACTGCCTGATATACAAAAGTGGACGGATCCCTCCGTAGCTGCGTATTCGTATTAAATTTGTAATGCGCATATTCACAGATTTGTGTAAGGTGAACATTTTCCTAAATCGTACCCTATGTGTTTTTCTATCCTAAGGCTGCCACAACGTTCTAAACGGCATAAAAAGTAAACTTTACTCCGCCATCTTGCACTAAAAGAAGCGTCTGCGTAACACTGTGTTGTTATACATTACAAAATTATCTAAAAAGTAAGTTTTTATTGTTAATTTCAGTAATTTTTTAGGACATTTCATAAGCTCATAGCTCCATAAATATGTGCTATTAGTTTTATCTCTCAGTATAGTATAAATAGACGGTATTATCTGATATTTTTTGTCCACTTTATTAATCTTGCTGGCCACATTTACTTACGTGGAAGATTTGAAATTTTTGTGAGAAGTTTTCCTAACTCGTACTTATAGGATTGTTCTAATTCGTACCGGTACGATTAAGGATAAATAAGAATTTTGATTAGGTGGTGGTAGTACAGTTAATATGCCATGCCATACTGAAATCATGTTCAAAGAAGACGAATAAATCTTGTTATCAAAATGGTGGCATTTTAATAGCCAAACTAATACAGACTATATTATCTTTGAAATAAAACTAAAATTTGCATATTATTATTTTTTACTGGAGCATGCGACTTTGTATCTGATGGTAAACAGTCCTACAAAATCCATGAATGATGTAGATCAATACATTGTTATTTAACAGCATTGATCGCTCCCGCTATGATTACGAGTATACTTTAATAGCCACGCGCTGCTTTATTGTCAGTTAAACTGACCGAAAAAAAACTACCACCTCGACAAAAAAAATATGCAGTAGTCTTCTGAAAACTGCTATTTAATGTTTACATTAGGACTTTTAGCCGAAGACGATCATAGCTGCTAATGACCCCTATTGTGTGTATTAACGGGAAGTCCACACAAACAATAATTAGAAAGATAGAAAAAACAACATGTTATTTTGTTGTTTTTTCTATCTTTCTAATTATTGTTTGTGTGGACTTCCCGTTAATTAATGATTTATTTCAGGAAAAATAACAAAATAACCTATCCTAAACATGGCTATGTCTTTTATGTAATGAAGATCGGTCAGAAGACAATATAGTGTAATAAATGTTCCAAATGAGTTCATGTGTTTTGTGCAGGACTAATTATTATTCTTTTGATAACTGCATGATGATCTCGTAGCTTCCCCTCTGCCAAAATTCATGGTAATATTGGCCATATACAATATATAAAATTCGTTGTTGATTGCACCGTGTTGATTGAAGGAGGAATGAGATGAAAAATTTCTTCAGAACACTCTCCATGATAAAGGCGATAAAACATGTTCAACGACGCTACATCTCGAGAAGCTGCAATGTGTCTTAAATTTTAATAGTTCTATTTAAATCGTAATTGTAAATTCATCTGTTTTGTAACAGCATCAATAAGCCGGCATAGTAGAAGCCCATTGGACTATGGATGGATGTAGGTATGCTTACCATCAGGTAGATGCAGTCACATGACATGGTCTGCTTACTAAAAGGAAGGTAGAGTCACATGGCACGCTATTAAATAAGCGATGACGGAGACGATTATTTACGAGTCTATTTTAATAACCTTGTCACTTTTTATTAAAAAAATCAGCCGCTCGTTTTGTAACCGCACCCTGAAAGGAAACTACGACCTCGGCAATAAATCGTTGTAAATACCGGTAAACCGACTAAAACCGAATCATAAATTCATAACTAATATATATATAAAAACGTGTTACTTGGGGACTAAATAAAAAATACCAAATGAAGATATTACACGAACGGCATTAAGAGGGTATATGATGGGGCTCTTTTTCTGTGATAGTTATTTAGGAATATGCATGCTGATTCAACTCTGAAGTTACCTCTCCCCGCGCATGACGCTTAGTCAGTAACATTATCATTTACGCACACATTCAATGTCTATAGTTTATCGTGTCATGTCTACTATATGTAGGTATAGGTTTGTTATTTTTGATTCGGGTTCTATGTTAATATTATTATTCTGTGTTCCGCGAATTAGGTAGAAATGTAGGTACATTCTGCGTAGTAAACTCTTTAATTGCTGTCTGTGTTTAATCTGTCGTTAAACTCTTTAATTGTTGTTTTTTGTTTGTATTTTTGAGACCGTGAAAGTTTGTCGTTTCTAAAGTGTTGGCGATTTCGTGCAATATTCTCACCAGAGAATAACCAACTTTAAGTTACGTCTCCAAACTTGTTGAATCAGCAATTATTAACGAAAAGCGAGCATACTTCAACATGTATATAAATAAGTTCGCTAACAACTCCAAGTCATTATGGGCCAATCTTAAAAAATCCGTGCTACCGACCAACAACCAGCATGTAGATTTACCCCTCCAACTCAATGACCCATGGAAAATCAATTCTAGTTTCCTCAATTTGCCCAATGAAGCCATCACAAGCATATCTCAACTGTCTTATTTCGAATTTCACAATGAAACGTTTAGTTTAGCTCCAGTTAGTGAGTTTAAAATATTAAAAACTATATCACTTCTTAAATCTAATGCTCAGGGGGATGACAAAATTTCTCGGGATATGCTTAACATGATCCTTCCAGAATCCTTGCAGGTAATCACTACTATAGTGAATGCATCAATCACCACCTATACTTTTCCGGATGCTTGGAAGATAGCTCTCGTGAAACCCTTGCCCAAAGTACCTAATCCCCTTGATTTTAAAGATCTTCGTCCTATCAGCTTACTCCCATGCCTGTCAAAGGTATTGGAGAGAATTGTTTCCGAACAGCTGACTTCTTTCATAGAAGAAAATAATATTTTACCTGCGCGGCAGTCAGGTTTCCGTAAAGGCCGAAGTACGGCGACAGCGCTACTAGACGTAACTGATGATATTCTTGCTGCTCAAGATACTGGCCAAGTTACTATCCTCGTGCTGTTAGATTTCTCGCGAGCATTTGACAGTATCAATGTGGATCTTTTATTATCAAAAATGGCATACTATGGTATCGAGCCTGATACAGTGAAATGGTTTAGTAGTTACCTTACTAATCGCTGTCAATATGTCGAAGTGAGGGGCAGTGGGGGAAAACTGACAAAATCATCGGTTTGTCCCCTAATTCGAGGCATACCACAAGGGTCTATTCTCGGGCCCCTGTTATTCATCTTGTACAGCGCAGATATATCCAATCGCATAAAAAAATGCAATTTCCATCTTTATGCCGACGACCTCCAAGTCTATTTTTCGTTTGATCCTCCCAACATTTCAGCAGCCATTGATAAAATAAATGACGATCTGAAGCGTATCGCGAATTGGTCTTTGGAAAACTCATTAGTCCTAAATCCCCTTAAGTCCAAATTCTTGATTTTTGGCACGAAAAAAAAAGTCCAAAATATAATATTATCCCCTCCTCAGCTGCTTATTTCCGGGCAACAAATTAAATTTAGCACGGAGGCCAAAAATCTTGGACTTCTGATGGATAGCGAGCTCCGATTTGAGAATCATATTACGGAGGCTGTAAGAAACTGTTTATATAGGCTTAAAGTCCTCTATAAAGTACGGGACTATCTCAGTGTGGATCTGCGTGAACAATTATGCGAAGCTATAATCTTATCAAAATTAAATTATTCCGACACCAGTGTATGGACCATGTTTGATGGCTAAAACCGCTAGACTCACACAGCGTGTGCATGCTTGTGCATGTTTTTGTTATAAAATACCACCACGTTCTCACGTTACCCCTTTCTTAAATCGCTACAATGTCCTAAAAATGAATATATATATATATATATATATATATATATATATATATATATATATATCTTCACGGGTGCCTTACGGCGCCCGAGACCGTCTAGACGGCCCCAGGGTACCCAGCGGAGGGGTTTTAATCCCACCTCGTCGTAGCCGATGGTATGAGTCTACACCGAACAAGTGGCTAGCTCGTCGCGATGTTTTGAATAGACTCAATAACCCATCTATAAACAGTTTCACAAGTTGGTATAGTGAAACCGGGACCGACAGCTTAACGTGCTCTCCGAGGCACTATAGTGGTGTTGTCAAACAAATGTACATAAAATTTTAAATTAATAACTCATTGGTACACACCGGGATTCGAACCAGGGACCTTAGTGTTTTTAAATCCAAGGTCTAACCAACTCGGCCACCACGTATATAAAATATCTAAAAATTAATCATCGAAGAATTCTACACCTTGCCACCTTGCTGGGGTCATTAAATATAAGATGCCACTCTACCTTTTTGAGAAATTGACATGGTCACGTAATTTAAATATGTACAACACTCGTGCTTCGACTTATTTATTGTGCTTACCACGTTATAAAAGTTCTGCATTTCGTGGCAGCTTCAGATACGCGGCAACTAAGATCTGGAATGCTTTCAAAAACAATTTTAAGAAATATCTACTTAGCTGCCAGCTATCGCATGCCTCAAGCACGGATTAGGTGTATAATTAATTTTGTTATTGTGAATAAATATTGTAGTAATTTATATGATATTTTATTTTATATATATATATATTTTTATTTTTTTATCTAATTTTAATATTGTAGGTTTGGAGATAATTTAGGTAGTAGTAGTAGGGCTAGTTTTATTTTATTGTACATTCTGTTTAGGTAATAGGTAGGTATAAATTGATGTCATGAGTAGATTTGTATTGTGTGAATTTGTAAATGTACTCGTAAAATGTGATCTAATTTTGTGGGCACCAGCTGAAAATCAGCGCTGCAGCATGGTAATGCTGTAGCTTATGCTGAGCTGGTCACCTATTTGTCGCCATGCAACAGTAGTAATTATTGTTACTGAAAATATGTGTTTATTTTCTTATTAGTTTTATTAACAATATTTTTTACCAATGTTTATCCAGTGTTTAATGTGTCGTAACTGTTGTAAGCGATAAATAAAGTTTTTATTTTATTTCTTTCTTTCAAACTTGATTAAGTAGTGTATATTTCCCTTTTTTTGATTAGTTGCGAATTTTGCCTATTTCTTTATTAAATATTTTTAATAAAATAATTGTTTTTCCTAGTTTTGTCATAAAGGTGAATTATAGTAATTAATGTGGAAATTGAAAAAAAAAAAAATTGTTAATTTAAATAAAAAAATATAGGTATGTACCATCACGGGTGCCTTTTTTAGCTCCCGAGAATCGTTTAAACGTCCTCAGGGTACTCAGCGGAGGGATTAACCCGTCCTCATTTCGCCGATGGTATTAGGAGGCAACACCTAACAAGTGGCAAGTGTATATGATGGTATAGCCTCGTCAGTGCCGGCCCGAAGCAAGTTTTAGAATGGAGCGAAATGCAATTACGGCGCCTGGCGCCCCCCCTCTTTTCCCCCTAAAATAGTAGACTACTAGAGAGGGGGGGCGCCAGTAGCTCTACCACTAGTTTTTGCAAACAGTTTTTACTATAGTCGCTACTAACTATAGATAGGAATCATCCAACAAGAGAGGTTTATTAGAAATATAAAGCGATCCTATTGTTCGTAAAAGCGTGGAACTGAGAAGATCATAGGTCTAGGTATGTCAAATTTGTCAATTGAAAACTAATAAAACAAAATGAAGTCAACAATCATTAATGAGATCAATAAGCATAATCCACTTTAGAACTACCTACTTGTTATGTTATGGTGCTTATTTAAAACAAAGTCTTTAGGTTTAGGCATATATGGGACATAACATAATTAATAATAAACTATTTAAATCAACTGGAAAACAAATTTTAAGTAAATCACTGTTTATGCACTTTTGCACTTGTTAATTTTAACGCTAACTATTAACCGAGGTGGGGGTAATGATCCGTCCGCGCTCTTCTCAACAAATAAAGTCAGAATCACACATTGGTAAGCATTGACGTTTATATCTATGTTGGTAAGCGAGGATTTTTTCCTTGTCCACTGAGGCGCCCTCTGGAACTTAGCGCCTGGAGCGGCCGCTCCGTTCGCCATATGGTAGGGCCGGCCCTGAGCCTCGTTATATAAACACCGATCCCAGTTCTGGTGGTTATCATCTGCTAGATACCTTGTTATTGTACCGGTTGTGCAGTGACCACTAGGCTGGGGCCACTTTTTAATAATGATGTATTATAAAGCCATCTGAGTTGTACAAACATCTACATGACGTAACCAAGCAACACAACCCGACCAACTCTCGGGATAATCTGATTGATCTCTCTCAAAAGACTCATTGGATCAGAGTCAAAACCTTAATTCAATAAATATTTTATGAGCACCAGCAAATCGGGGTTGGGTTGGAAGAAAAAGGAATGTGATATAGATGATATTAAATCTTTTCTTAGAAATGACGAAGAGCATAGAAAATGTTTGGAATCTGATTTGATAACCAAAGCCTAACTTTTCGTAAAAACTAAATGAAAAATTTGGAACGTTCACAGAAGGGAAATTTCTAGCTGTCAAAATTCTGGAGTATTACATAAATTATTAACCAATTTAACCATGTTTTTACTACCTGGAATTTTCCCAAAAAACGGTGTATGATTATCATCATACACCGTTTTTTGGGAAAATTCCAGGTAGTAAAAACATGGTTAAATTGGTTTTGTTGTTTCATTTGTTGGTCATTATAAAAAAATGTATGAAAAAAAAAATTTTGTTTTTATATCATATAAAGACAAATAAAATAAAATACATAAATATAACATATAGCGGGGACAAGAACTCACGCGATGATCCTAGAAGTACATAGGCGTCAGGTCCTGAATGTGCGGGTGATCTGGTGCATCTGCCTGCACGCGAGAATGATCACGGGTGGTCAAACGAACGATGAATTCGTTCAGTGTTTCCATCCTGAGGTCTCGAATGAGTACAGCGTTCCTCATATATATGGGTGCGCCCGTTACGGTGCTCAGGCTTTTATGCTGATGGGATTTTAATTATGCCCACACAACGCGTATCAAGCTAGTGCCGCGTAGGTGAGAATAGGCCGAATGTAAATTTTGTAAATAGCCAATTTTGTCAGTAATGGTGATCCGGATGACAACACTGGACGCAGCCGACAGCAATTATAATTACTGTCAAAAATATTCAATTAAAAAACAAAATCCAATTATTTATTAATGCCCATCTCTAAGCACGATGCTTCAGAACTCATTTGAAGATGCACACAGATTATTTGATGGTGCAGCCCATTTGGGGTAAATGTAAATGTTTCTTTTAATGTTAATATTATATGTTAGATTTCAAAATAAACTTTAGCGGAGACTTTTCGTGCAACTCACCCTTAGTTCGATAATTTACCCTTTAGATTTCGGTGAAACTTATATATGGAGTTATTTTTTTGCTCTTGTACGTTCGGGGCCCCTTTAACCCGGGGCCCCGTATCATTGATACGGCTGATACCGCGGTAGCAACGCCCCTGGCTGTAGCTTAGGTCGGCAGATTTTAGTAGCGGCAAAGGGCCCATTTTTTTATACCCCACATACATTAAAAAGATTCATATTTATATATCAAAATGTTATTAGGTCCACACAAACAATTTGGTATCGGGAGTGACCTGGCATGACCGTTTCGTTTGCTAAGTGTGGTGGGCGGCAAAATTTGAAGAGTTTACTGGCGGCAAGATTCGAATAGCCTATTGGCGGAAAATCTGTAAATCCACCACTGGATTTGATTATTGGTGCCGACGCGACGTCATTGTGGTTGCTAAAGGAAAACACTGATGTTTTGTAATATACAGTGTATTTGAATGGTTGTACTCGTTCTTTGAGCTAATATGAGGCTCTATTAATCAAATCAAATAACTTTTTCTATGGGACCATATGTTGGAAATGAAAAAAAATGTTTGCTTCCCCATACAAATTGGTCATTTTAACATTATACTAGTTTGTATAGAGAAGTCTTTTTTTTTCATTTGCATGGTTCTATGGGAAAAATTGTTCGATTTCATCAGTAGAACCTCATGCCCAAAGTACAACCTTTCAAAGTTACCATGTATAGTGTACCTATACTGTATACGTGGTGGCCGAGTTGGTTAGACCTTAGACTTAAAAACACCCTGTCCCTTGTTCGATCCCGGTGTGTACCAATGAGTTTTTATTTAATTAAAAAAATTATGGATATTTGTTTGACAACACCACTATAGTGCCTTAGAGAGACGTTAAGCTGTCGGTCCCGGTTTCACTATACCACGTTGTGAAACTATTTATAGATGGGTTATTGAGTCTATTCAAAACATCGCGACGAGCTAATCACTTGTTCGGTGTAGACCCGATACCATCGGCTACCACGAGGTGGGATTAAAACCCCTTCGCTGGGTACCCTGGGGCCGTCTAGGCGGTCCCGGGCGCCGTAAGGCACCAGTGACGATATGTATGTATGTACATGGGTACCTTATGACGCCACAGGGATTTTATTCCCATATCGTCATGGTTTTGTTTCCTCTTCGACGTCATCTCGTTGCGGTGTTTGGCTAGACTAAATAACTCATTTACAAAAAGTTTCACAAACTTGTATAGTGAAACTAAAACCGATACTTAACGTGGGCACATACCTAATTATTTTGTCAAACAAATGTATATTTAAAAAAAAATAAAAGTAACTAATTGGTGTCGACCACCAAATTGTGGACCTAAAAACAAAAGTTAAATTTTTAAGTCTTAATATAATTAATGTTTTATTTGTAGCATTTAAATATAATTTTTATTTAGATAGTTGATGTTGTATAAAGTACCATTTTATAGTTTATGACATCTATTCTCAATAATTATCATTTATTATAGAATAGAGATAAGGTATATATACTAGGCGACTTATACTTATTATTTAATTACATTATAAAATCAAAATGTTGATATTTAATTGATATCTGTACACGCTTAAGTTTTTTCAATTAGGGGCAAAAATACATAGATGTTTGGGTAAACGGAAGGTTTAGTAGGTATTTTTATTTATTTATTTTTATTTAAGCCATTTATTCCTTATAATTACTAACATTTACAAACACACAACAATTTATAAAACATATACAATTATAAAGTCCCTTTTAGGGTATAGGCCTCCTCCATTTCTTTCCATTTGCTTCTGTTCTTTGCTAGTTCCTTCCAATTTTCTCCTGCAACCTCTTTTACATCATCCCCCCACCTGGTTGAGTGTCTCCCTTTTTTTCTTTTCTTTCCTTCTGGTCCCTTCCACTCTGTTATTACTTTTGTCCATCGTCCGTCTTCCATTCTGGTTATGTGCCCAGCCCACTTCCACTTTATCTTTTTTGCGTGAATTAAAGCATCATTTATTTTCGTTTTATTTCTTATTTCTTTGTTTGGTACTCTATCAATTAATCTAATTGATAAAATGCTTCTTTCCATCGCTCTTTGACATGTTTCAATCTTTTGTGTCACTTTCTTTGTCAGTGTCCATGTTTGACATCCGTATGTCAGTGTAGGCAGTACACAGGTATCCATAACTATTTTCTTTTGGTGTAGAGGTAATTTTCTTTTAAATATGTCTTTATATGTCCAAAATTTATTCCATGCTAATGTTTTTTGCCTGTCTATTTATATAATGTTATTGTTTTTATTAAATGTCAATAATTTCCCTAAATATATATAATTTGCTACATATTCCAATGTCATATCTTTTATCTTTATAATGTCTGGATTTGCGTTTGTCATAATTTTTGTTTTGTCGAAGTTCATTTCTAGTCCGATATTAAGCTCGTCGCAATCATGTCGCAAATTTAGTAGGTATACCTAAAAATAAAAAGTTTGCCCCCGTGGCTAAAAGGAACAAGTCGATTTAAGTTCATTTGCACGCCATAAAACAGTAAGTTTTTTTTTTAATGGAGCAGGTTCCATTAAATTTTGCATTTCTATATTAATTTTTAGACATATAAAGAAATTGTTACGAGTATAGTGACATAACTACTATATAATGCAATATGAACCTTTGTACATATAATAATGACCCTTAAATCTATAATATCTGTCCACTTAATCTTCATTTAATGTAGAAGCGAGCTTACTCTTTTACTATTCTTACTTTGAAAAAATAATTTATATGGATAGTTTATGTATTTTATTATTATTATATAAGTACGTAGATATATATATATATATAATTAATCACTACCTAATAAACCGGCCTCATCTTGTGTCTCAGGGGTTTTTCTTGCTGCCCCTTATTTTATTTAAGCTGTACGTGAGTTAGGGTTTTGGCATAACAACAGCGTCAGTAGTGCACCACAATATGTGATGCACGCTTGCCACATTATATTAACTTGATTTAAATTGTTTTTTTTTATTATTTTTTTACCCACTAATTGTATATTCTTTCTCTAATTGATGTGGCAATAAACGTTTTTATTCTTATTCTAATAAATAGGTGTCTATTATTAGGTATATATATTTTTGGTAAGTATCCAATAATGTTTAGTACCTACAGACGTAGGTTATTTATCTCTTAACCACAACAATAGTGTTGGGGTTAAGAGATAAGTATAATAATAACCTAAGGTAAATAAACATCTATTAATAATTACTTAGGTAGGTACCTATATTCCCCAAAACAACGCTTGAACGCTACTTAGAGCCGGATAAATTAATTATTTTTTTTCCCTTTCAGATAAGGGTTCAAAAACTATTATAAATTATTTAAATACCTTTAATAAGGTAGTTACAGGAATCAGTCAGTGTCCTTTATATTGCTTCAGGACAATGTACAGTAATATTACGATATTTAAATTACTATGTTTTATTCTGAATATATTTACAGTAAAGTGTGAAAAGAAATATTTGACAAGATGTTGTGCCGAGAACAAAATACTTATCCCGAAAAACATGTCTTGTGTACCTTATGCAGGCGCCTTCAGTCGTCTAACAATTTACGATCGAGGTTTACATATAACCGACAAGAAAGCTCAAGAAGTATTTCAGTTACAAGAAAACACTACTTTTCTATCTCAAAGTGTTATAAATATGGATCTTTTATCGGGGCTTCCTAAGTTTAATCACTATTTAAATGAGGTAAGGCATATCATAAACATAGGCTTGGAATTTTGTTAATTTTTTTTTTTTTAATAACGCAAACTTTGTTTGTGGCTCAGGGTTGCCTGTAAATAATAAATAGACCAAAACCTAACGAGTAATCGATCAGCCTGTTTCTGTTAGAAACGATAACTTTGCCTAGCTAGTTTACATATTTTTAGATCAATCACACGATCAGCATATTTTACAGCGAATTAAGTCAAGTCAAGTCAAAGTCAAGTCAAAATATTTATTTCATGTAAATCTTTACAGATTATTTTTTATAGTTCACTGATTGTTCAGAAATCTTCGCTGATTGGAGAAGAGAGCGCTAATAACGGAATTCGTTATTTTGACAGTCTAACGATCACGTTATAAGAAACAGAATGTGGCCGCAGGTTAAATAATCTCCTATATGTTATACTCTATTCTATTTCATCGACATGATTTATAATCTCTGTATAGTTTTTTTTTACTTGCGTGTGACCTCACCTATATTAGAAACTACACCTCCTCTGCCATCAGAAACTAGGACTTCTAACTTCACTCGTGTCAGAGTTATTAGAAGAAAGATAATAGAGGTCTTCTGTCTGTGTATAAGTAGATAACAAGTAATGATAAAATTCGTGAGGGCTGACTGGGACCTGGTTGGCTCAGCGGTTGAGCGCCTTGCCGCGATAGCGAGGTTCGTGGGTTCGAGTCCCGCCACCAGGACTTTTTTATCTTTAAAAATTTAATATAAGATTATCCTATAAAGGAATTTATTAAAATACATTAAAATATAAAATACTGAAAAAAGTAAAAACAAAAAACAGACTCCTCTGCCATCTAGTATTAGAAACTAGGACTTCTAACTTCACTCGTGTAAGAGTTATTAGAAGAAAGCTAATAGAGGGCTTCTGTGTATAAGTACCTAGATAACAAGCAATGACAAAATTCGTGAGGGCTGACTGGGACCTGGTTGGCTCAGCGGTTGAGCGCCTTGCCGCGATAGCGAGGTTCGTGGCTTCGAGTCCCGCCACCAGGATTTTTTTCATTGCATTTTTATCTTTAAAAATTTAATACAATTTTATTTCGTGTAATCTACATAATTTAGTTTAAAACAAAGTGAAATATGATTTTTTACGCCATTGTCTGATAGGATGACCACAATTTATAGTATATTTTTTATTTAGTCAACAAGCCTATTACCTATTTATCTGTCACTTTTTCCAAAATTTTTACAAACAATTATAATTAAATATGTATTTTTATAAATTCCTTTATAGGATAATCTTATATTAAATTTTTAAAGACAGCGCTGACATCCTTGCCTTTTTTTCCGGCAAACTGATTTATTAAATCATTTATAGCTGATGATGGCTTTATTTAGTTTTTCTAAAGTTTCTGCCTCTATGGACAGGTCTGAGGACAGGTGACAGGTCTGAGGCCTGACCAATGAACACGATCGCCAATCTAATCGCCGCATCGATCGATAAAAATGTAGATGAATTTTACAATTGGCTTTCAAGGAGTATTTCGATTGAATTATCGATCGGCTCTTTGGTAAGACTCCAGGTCGATCGGTTTGTCGATGTGGCTTCCCGGTAAGGCCCGGGAAGCCACATCGACAAACCGATCGACGCGTCGACGGATAAAAATGTATAGGAAATATTGTCTATGGGTAGAAATTGATCGCCGAGAAACGTCAAATCACATACATTTTATTTTCACTTTCGATCGATCGACATGTCGATCGGTATTTCATGTGGCTTCCTGGTAGGGCCCCTGACAGGTGTTCATGTTCCATCGAAGTTCTTAGGTATATTTTTATCACTTTTAGATCCCCCATTGAAATAAATGACTTAAACGGAAAAAGCCCGCAGCCCGCGATAACCGATGTAGGGTGTTGCCAAGTCGAAAAAAAGAAATTGCTTTTTTTGACTTTTTTCAATTCTGAAATAAAAAATAAAAAAGTTTTTATTAATTTTCGCTTACGCAAGTTGAGGGCCCCCATGGCCCGGGGGCCCCGTATAATTGATACGGCGGTAGCTACGCCCCTGCATAAATAAAATAGAACACAACACTTTTAACTATCTACTTATTAATTATTTTAGGAATTTTATTACTTTCCTCAAAAACATGTTTCTAGATAAATGTCATTTTGACAGCGTTCACAGCGATTTCACCCACAGGCAAAATCATTGGTCCAATATGGCGTCTGTAATGACGTCACTATTAACGTCAAATAATCTATCGTTACATACGGACCGGTGTAGACAGCGCTGACATCGATTTTGCCGTGAATCGGACCGCAAGGAGTTGACTCAAAAATTATCGTGCAGGGTCATCAGAACGGGAGCCCCGTTTTACTAAATGTACTTTGATGTATGGTCTCTTGTTTCGGTTCCACTACTAGAATTTAACTTTTATATCTAAGAAACGAATTTTTTTAGTGATTTTAAATATTAGACACAAAAAATAATTTTGTTTACCTGTCATTTTACACTATCTCCTATAATCTCTTTACTATAGTATACCTACTTTATTCCGGTGAGTATTTACTCCGGTGAGTATTTCGTATTAAATAAAATATTAAACGTATTTAAATATATTTTTTACAAATATTTTAATTGTACCTACTTACTTAAAATATTTGTAAAGAACAACCAATAAGGTTTTGCTTTATTTTTGATAACAGGATTTAATAAAGCGATGCTATTGGTTGTTGCTCACGTATACGTATACAAATACGTTGCTTTGCTAAAATGCGCAAACCCATGGTAGAGCCTCAGAATACAAAGGTACGAAAATTTAACATATAGCGAAATAATAACTAACGATTTAAAAGTATAATTGTGATCTTCTTTTAAAAAAATGTTATGATTTACAGCACCTTAAAAATAATAGCTGGGTGCCTTTTCGGCTCCCAAGAACCGTTTAAACGGCCTCAGGGTACTTTGTCCTCATTTTGCCGATGGTATTCGGGGGCAACACCTAACAAGTGGCAAGCTTGTTGCGGTGTTTATGATGGTATAGCCTCGTTGTATAAAGCGGTCACCCATCCCAGGTCCGGCCTTGTTGTCTGCTTCATCTGCTTAACCTTGTTATCAGTTGCGCAGTGACTTAGGGCGGCCATTCTATAACAAAAATTCATTTTTTACTCTTCCTTCCTCTTAAAAATATATGTCAATAATAACATTATAAACTTCGTTAATGGGACTAAGTAAGAACTCGTCGCCCACTAGCTTATCGCCGGTGCACAATGCTTGCCGAAGAATGATTTCTTGCACAGTAATGTTCGGATTAATAGTCGTTGCTTAGCCTTAGCCATTGCTTGGAACTGTCAAAATGTAGTTTTTTCATATGCAGTTTGACAGTCCAAAGCACTGGCTAAGCATTAGCAATTGCTTAGCAACGACTATTAATCAGGACATAAATGTCTGGGAAATAAATGTCACTTTGGCTAAGACCCAAATTATAAACTTTGTGCCAAAATATATACTTACTAAAATAATTAAATTAATTTTTGAATATTATTTAAACTTAAATTATCTTGCTAAATAACGTTCGCGCCCCGCACCCTTAGCATCTCTAAATACTGAATACAACCCTATCTGCTACCCTTACTACTACTACGTGCTACGAACTACGTCGTAGATGCGGGATAATCATAGAACCTTATATTTAATAATATTTCAGCCATGTAGTCGTCTAGTGTAACCCTTTTACGTTGTGTATTTTTTTCAGTTTCAGTAACCCTTAGTTCTTTTAGAGGTAGAATTAATATTAAAATTAGTAAAGTTTATAGTTAATGTTTCAAATATAGTGAAATTTAATGTATCATATAGGTACTACATTGATATTTCTGGGACTCTATTATTACTAAAAATCAATGTTAAAGTTTGAATTTCCACAATGGCGCTAAAAACGCTGTTTTGCAGTCTATGTCAAGTGTGACGTCACACGCAAGTAAACAAACAAGCACAGATTAAATAATCTGTTTATTGTTTTGTTTACTTGCGTGTGACGTCACCAGTCATCAACCAATCAAAGATGTTTTTGTTATAAATAAAACTGTAAAAAATATTCAATTTTATTTCGTGTAATCTACAAAAGATATACATAATTTAGTTTAAAATAAAGTGAAATATGTCTTTTTACGCCATTGTCTGATAGGATGACCACAATTTATAGTATATTTTTAATGTAGTCAAATAGCCTATTGATTGGTAAATCTTATCATATGGCAATATTATTGGTAAATTCTCTAGAAGGATAATAATAATATAGTAAGGTTTAAGGTAGTTAATTCCATAAACAACTTACATAAATTGTTGACGAACGTCAAATAAATTCTGTAATAAATAATATGCCAATAATACCTATCGCAATATTGTATTGAGATAATTGAATAAATGACTAGTTATTAAGTCATTAATTTAATTAGTAGAATTATATCTACCTATGTAATCTAATACCGATATTAAGGTAAGTAGTCTGGTATTTAGGAATGATGTGTATTCGCTAGAGTAAAAGGCTCATAGGTAGGTGAACATTGACGATGGAAGCTATTTCTGTACAACACAGTACGAATATCAGTACAATCAAAAAGGTATCAGAAAAGCATAAAATCCCAAACGATAAAATAAAGTTCAACAGCCAAGTCTAGCTCAACTCACACCTTTTATAATCCAGATAGGTATTTAAAGGTTTTAATAATATTATTTATCGGAAGAATCACCAGAATAACAATAATCAACTAGGTAGTTATTCCATAGGTAATAATAGATAACTAGACAACCGTCATAGATGTATATTATTATAACACCTTTGAATGTTAAAATAAATAAGTATTAGATAATGTATAGCATATTAAGTAGTTATTGGTGAACATTTAAATGTGAGTTACAAAAATGTAATTGTAAGTGAATATTATTCAGTTAATTCTTGTTGCTTCAATTATATATCCATATGTAAGAGGTATTCCCTATAATATTACTTACCTAAGGCAATAAATGTGTCTGTTTTCAAAACCTAGGAAATTGAACTCTATTAAAATATTAATATCTACATTAACGATAGTCTGTAAGAAAAGTCCTATTAGAACATTTAACCTGGACTTAAACTTAATAAATAATATCCAGCAACATAAGTATAATATAGGAGAAGTTTAAATAAATGCATAATAAAACCTACATTTGCACTATGACCTAAAACACTTTAAAAACACATTTACTGTGTTTTTAAAGTGTTTTAGGTCATCGTGCAAATGTAGGTTAAACAGGAGATAGGTACAATAAATTTCAAAATATACAATATGTTGTAAAATTAATTGTGAAGAAATAAATTTATAATATAAAACGTAGAATCATCACGTTGTGAACAAAAACTTAGTTATACTAAACTTAAACAAAGTTAAACTAAAATCACTCACCCAAATCCAACAGCGACCACTAAATTTAAAATAATCAATCATTAATTCCTTCAGCTAGTAGTGTACTCATAGAATTTCAATATGCAAGTCCCCTTCAAGTGTCGTTCGCTTCAGTTTTAAAACCTGCCTCTGCGCTTGTAGCCGCCCATCTCTCTCTCCTAATCAACCCAAGCAACACGCAGTTCCTATTGTCCCCGAAGCCCGACGAAGTCCTTCTATCCAATACGGTACTACATACTTCTGGAAATAAATTGTATATAGATAAGTTTCATTAATAAAAATACGAGGGGTATGTGGACGAACCGTTACACTAACAAGACAATTTAATAAATGACGAATAAGTAAAAAAAGTTATCAGTAGAAAAATCTTTATTGTTATAGGTCATCGATGTATTTGATTAAAATTTTCCTGAAAAACCCTTAGCCCGATCAAGTTAGCTTCAAAAATCGGGGTAAAGATGATATAATTCGCATAGAGCTGAAAATTGTTACAAATGTTGAGAACACTATTATATAAAAAATGTTAAAGTCCCTATTGCAATCTACATCTGCAAAAAAAGTTATTCAAGGTTGAATGCTTGAATCGCAAAAATAGAGTTTTTGCATGTTTAAGTCAAATAGTAAAGATAAAGTTTTATTAGAAAAAATAATTTGACAAATTTATAGAGAATTCTCCATAAAAAATATTCTTTAATTTTTTTGCTAAAATAACCATTTCTGAGATATAGCGATTCAAAAAGCTGAATATTTAGTGTTATTCATAATATGTATAAGTATTCTCCGGGGCTATAATACAACTAAAAACATTGGTCTGTTTAACTTATGTTAGGGAAGTATGTTGTGGATTTTATAATAAAAAGACTTTTATAACATTTAACACTAACATATTAGCACAAAAACAATTATTAAAAAGGGTTTGAAAAACTACTTATCACCGACGAGCGGCCATGGTAGCAAGAAAAAGCAACATTAGACACATCTATTGAAGAATTCTTACATATAAAAAAAAATGCCATATATAATACAATACTAGCTGTGCTTGCGACTTCGTCCGCGTGGAATAGTTATTTTTTTCTCATACAAACTTTCATACCCTATTTTATCCCCTTGGGGGTAGAATTTATCAAAATCCTTTCTTAGCGGATGCCTACGTCATGCCATCTACCTGCATGCCAAATTTCAGCCCGATCCGTCCAGTGGTTTGGGCTGTGCGTTGATAGATCACTATGTCAGTCAGTCAGTCACCTTTAAGTTATATATATTTAGATTTATAGTTTTATTTCACAATTTAATACAATATTGAACAACTTGTACATATATATTTTATAATTCTGAGAATATTTTATACAAATACGTTTAGTATGTAAATAGACATTTTAACCTTAGAGTGACTATACTGATTATACAGTGTTTTGTATAGTACAGCAATAAAACAGTTTAACTCGACAAATACAACTAATGTTGTTGACGAATACACTGATTTAATGGTATATGTGCTCGAAATTCAACTGAAAAAAATATTTACTTTTTTAACCTAGCAAGGCTCAACAGCAATCACATATTATATTTATCCAAAAGTTTATCCGCTTTTCAATGTTCGTTTAAGAAATTAAATTGTTCAATCGTCGCTAGTTGCTAAAATAATATGAAACGGATTAAAACATCATTTAATAATAATATGTAGGACAAATTACACATATTGCTCTGGTCACAAACTAAGCTCTAGGCTTGTACTATGTGTACCAGAAGCAACGATATAATACATATTATATTTTATAAACACCCATACCATGACAAACTGTACAGAAAAAACGTACTAATATTTTTTGCTATGGGTAGGAATCGAACCCACGACCTCCGGATACAACGTCAAAGGCGCAACCACTAGTCTACGGAGGCTGTCAAATATTGTGAGGTAATGTTCTTAGCTATTAATGGATTATCTCTGCATCCGGGTCCATTGCGTGGTTGGGAGGCAGGCGAGTGAACTGCAGTGATCCCGGACTTGAAACACGTTCCATAAAAGACTCGACAGCCGATCTTGAAAGGCCAAGATCCTTCAATAGACGATGCAAAGATCCTGCTAGAATTCTTCTTGCATCTACTTCCACTACATAAAGTTGAGTTTTAAAGCCGTTTCTAGTAATTTCATTCGTTAGATCAAAGTAAATATTTGATTTGATAGTGTGGTCCTTAGGAAATGGCAAGTTCAACAAGTATTACTTTCTTCAAGCACCGAGAGTATACTAGTATGCCTGATCTATAGGCTGAAAGTGCTAGTTCGTCCGAAATGTTGTAATGTATTTTAAATGTTTCCATGAGTATTTGCTAGTCTGACGCTTTCTTTGTCCAGGATTAAGAAAGGTTTAGTTTGATTTTTCTTGAGTTGTCCTTCCATTACAAAAGTAGTTAATCTTTTATTAGTTGATAATCCTTTTCTGGCTCTAGCAATACAGAGAAACAGCTTCACGAATAATTTCTAAAACTTTTTCATCTTTTGTTTCGGTGCAAATAATATCCATTTTTGAGCAGAGTCTTGCACATAACAAATAAATGTATGGAAGTCCCTACAGTAACACCACATAATATACATGTCTTATCTGTTGCTTTCTCCCATCTTACTAGATTACTCTGGGGCCTAATTATAATACAGCGATAGCGGCCTGTCAATGCATTTATTTATAATGCTTTGAGTTGTCGTCGCTATTATTTCCAACACAATAAAGTTTATGAATCTCCAATTGCAATCGATCACAATAGCGGTTTGTCAAAATTTCGTTTCATAATTA
The DNA here is from genome assembly GCA_947458855.1 of Monopis laevigella. Classification (NCBI taxonomy): domain Eukaryota; kingdom Metazoa; phylum Arthropoda; class Insecta; order Lepidoptera; family Tineidae; genus Monopis; species Monopis laevigella. Next base: position 14,946,863 of record OX381580.1, on the reverse strand, counting down.
GGGGACTGGTCGGGTAGGGATATACGAAAGGCGTTAACATAGAACTTAATAAATGCCGGAGACCAATCGTACATGAGAGTGCCCCCTTACATAGCCGAAAGAATAAAAAACTTCTCCCATAGTATGCCATTCATTCTGTACTTCCAGGGTCATCGCGTGAACTCTGTTACCATGCTCTTCGTCATTTCTAAGGAATGATTTAATATCATCCTTATGACATTCCATTTTCATCCAATCCAACCCCCTTTTGTTGGTCTGTGCACAACTCATAAAATATTTATTGAATTAGAGTCTAGATTCCACCTCGGAGGCCAATGAATCTTTTCGAAGAGACCAATCAGATTGTCCTGAGAGTTGGTCAGGATGTGTTGCTTGTTCACATGTAGATCTTTGTTTAACTTAGATGGCTTAATAATACATCATTATTAAACTTTTTTAATAAATTTTTATTATTCAAATAATTCGAATAGTATTAGAAATTTTTTTTATTAGAATATTTGCAAGCTAGGGCTTGCAAATATTCTAATAAAATTTTTTTCATAATTAAGATCATTAGAGGTCCCTCTGAACAACAGACTATGCAGATATACCCACATACGATACAAGAGGTAACATCGAATGTGCTTGCTTACTTTAGGCCAAAATGTTACTAGCCTGATCAAATCAAACAACTATGCCTATGAAACCATATGTCGGAAATGACAATTTTTTTACTTCCCCTTTCAAGGTTACTTCTTAATCTCAAATGTGCTTGTGTACTTTAGGCTAATATGATACTCGCCTGATGTAAACAAACAACTTTTCCAAAGAACCATGTCGGAATTGATTTTTTTTGAACTCCCCAATCGAGGTTACCTGTTAACCTCGAATATTTAATCTTTTCTTTTATAATGTTAATCTTGTTTTGATTTGGAGTTGTATTCAGATGCAATAAAATCAAACAACAAATTGAGTTCTCTATCAAAAGTATTATATTACAAATTATATACTTTTTAAAAGTCGCATCAAGAATAATTGAGACACTACGCAGCGAAATACGTCCAAAATCAGGATTTCTTTAGGACCAAAAGTATCCAACGCGGAAATGAAATGCTATGGGTACTTTTTCAAAAAATCCTTGATTGTTTATAGTCACTGCTTTAGTGACTATAAATTATATAATAGCATTTCATTTCCGCGTTGTATTATTTTTTCCAATAGTTTGTATTATTAATAATCTCATAATATTTATTTAAAAAAATATGTAAATATACTTATTTTCGATTTTATATTTCTTTCATATCTTTTTAATGTCGGATTTTTACAGGATGGAATACTTTCCTTGGAGGATCCAAACTCCTATCAGAGGATTATTAAAGAATGCTTACCAGGAAGTTTTTGTGTGGCTGACTATATCCCCAGGGGAGCTAACAGAAACAGAACGGTGCTGGGGTTCTGGATTTATTATACGGATTCAGACAATAACCAGATGCAACAAGATCCTTATTTAACTATAATCTGTAAGTATTATGATAAACGGACTCTAACGAGACGGTTGACTATTAACACAATAATTCTCTTTTCACTTTATTTATAATTATTAAAGTAAAATACTACTTAGTAATTAAAAATGCGTTTTTAGTACTTGAACAAATACTTTTTGTGTTTTTAGTTAATACTTCGTCGTATTGACGCCTATACAAACGTACTTCCAATATTATAATTAGGCTGTTAGTCGTTGTTCAATTATTATTTTTATACTGTAATTGTACGTAAAAAATATTCTGTTGTAATTAATTTTATACTTTTGTATTAATAATAATTAAAAAAAAAAGGTTTTTAGCTGTCCAACATATTTATTAATTTATTTAACGGCTCTGGAGGTCTACTCCGAACGCACGAAAAACGAAACTTCGGGCGTTGCATCGGGCATTTCCTACTCTGAACACATTCGGGCCCGATTTCGCTCACGAGAGTCGTACTTCGACGTCTCGCGTCTCCTAAAACTCTACTCTGAATGAACGAACGAATATTCGACTTTGACAGTTGTTTCTTCGGGAATTTTATGTCAATATTCACGAGAGCTTTGTAGGTACCTTATAATTATCGGATAAACTAATTTATTCTCAAAGAAATTATTTTTCTTCATAAAATTAATTGTAAGTGAAAGTACCTTTTTTGTGGATAAATTAGATATATAGATAGTAAATAGAGAAGACTTGTTCGAAGAGTGCGGGGCGGTTTTTACGGCACAACCTCCTAAACGATTTGATTCGCAGATGCCTTGCCGTAATTAATATTCCATCAATAAACGAACCTTGTGGTACCTATTACGTGATGGCGGCAAGAGACCTGACGGATTAAGTATATTCCCTTGGAAGATGGGTAGCTGCTTGTGTGGGATGCGACGTGTCGGCATCTTGGCAGCTACACATCTTTCGAGGACTAAAGATTAGGCTGGTGCCGCTGCTGCCTACGCTGAAAACCTTAATCGGCTAAAATATTGTCAAATTATTAATAACTACATATTTGTTCCGTTTGGGGTAGAAAAAATGGGACCGTGGGGCCTCAAGCAAAAACATTGTTCAAAGAGATTGCATTAAATTTGGTGGACGTCGCAGGTGACCAGAGGGCTGGCGCATTCTTTTCACAAAGAATAAGCCTAACCATACAGAGAGGCGTGTAGCCAGCGTTCTGGGCAGTGGGCACTATGCCGCGCGACCACTGTGAGGATTTTTTAAGGTGTTTTGTAGGAAAGGTGACAAATTAAAAATAAGGAACATAAATTAAAATAAGGAACATAAATTAATATAAGGTTTATTATTTACAGAATTAAATCACTTTCTACATTTTATTTACTGTTATTAATTAGAAAGAAAAGAGGAATCACATATTTTAGAAAGCGTGTGGAAAGATAAAGTAAAGGGTTTTATAAACACTAGAAATAAACATTTTGGTATAGGAGCGTAGGTCGTCTATAAGAAATTTCACTCGACTGCTAGGGTCGCTGAGCAACTGGCTCAGCGACTTGTTGTTCTCGTTCTGGTCAATTCTCAAGGGATATTCATATTGAGGTGGATTTCCCCACAGTATTTTAGTTATTATTTTACCACCGTAGTTATTATTTTAAAGGTAAAATAAATAATTTGATCTCCAACAAACAACCAACTTAATGACAAGTACTAGTTATGTTTCAGTAAAAAAGATTTTATTTATTTTTACAGTACTAACCTTACTAATTTAAGTTAATTTCTCTATTACGGCTAATACAAATTTCATCGTTTTAAAATTTGTCATATAGAACGTTGTCAAAAAAAAGGTTCTTTACATGTCATGAGTAAATTTTTACTATATTTTTTAGATTATTTACAAGTTAAATGCATTTTTTAAGATTTTTTAATATAAAACTAGCCTATGGCCAACCGAAAGTATGTGGATCCGTAAGTATTTCAGAGTAGGCCACATTTCGTTCATCGTCTACGTATCGGCCCGACCGAAGCTCGAAACTTCGGTATTTCGGAGTAGACCTCAAGAAAGTTTAATATTACCCACCTACATAAATATTATTATAATAATTCTGCGGCACAGTAGTAAAGAAATACTAAAGTGCAAAAGCTCATTATACATGTAGGTATACTTCATGAAGTAGTCCAATTTTGAAAAAGAAACCCACTATTCCTTCCTTGTTCTTTTGTGTCGGTTCCTTGTTATTTTTTAAATAATAATATTTTTCTTTTTAACCTTTTTTTTAGCTATGTCCATTTCTTCATTTTTTTTCATCATAGTGTTGCTAGTGTATGGATCTTTACCAGAATTAAGGAATTTACACGGACTTGTGCTCATGGCATTTGTTGCCAGTATGCTGGCAGCATTCCTTAGTTTGGCTACCTTACAGTTACTGTCACTTATAGAATTGGATTATGCAGAAGTATGTCTTGTATTTAGTAAGTATCCTGAATATATGTTGAAACAAAAAAACCTGGAGCTTTTTCCGTTAGCCATATCGTAATACCGATCGACGCATCGATTGATATAAATCGAATTCAAAAGTACCTTCGGCATTGATATTTCTTGTCGATCGAGTTCTACCCAAATTTTGACATACGATGTGGTATGTCAATGTGGCTTTCTGGACCCTACACTTATAGGTAAAATCATTGAGAACTTATATAAGTCATTTGTCATTATATAACTTTACAATATTAATGTATATGGCTTTATAGCTATGAGGAAAAGGACAACTCTACCCTACCTTTATGAGATTCAAAAAAATACCCAAATTAGTCTGTGGGTTCACCGGTTTTCAGGAGACTACTGCATCGATTTTCAAAGTGGTAGTCTTCCTTCAGGGTGCGGCCACGAAACCAGTTGTTGGAAACAAGGATATTAAAATATAGTCGTAATGCAATTCGTCGTCGCCCAAATAATCGCATCATTTAGCCGGTATAGTGGGAGCGATCAACAATTATTGATCGATCCCATTACGATGACTTTTTAGATCTGCTCATCACCAGGTAGATACAAAGCACATATCGTGTCCAAAAAAAAATGAAAAAACTTGCTGTGTAATTGTCATAAAATGCATATATGTCGGAATACATATTCAGGTTTCAAATTAATTTGGTTGAAATTAATGAAAAAAAAACACAGATGAAATTAATGAGGGAGAGAACGTTCTTAACTATCCATGGCTTCAACGTGCGGGTGCCGGGTCCATCGCGTGGTTAGAAGGTAGGGGAATGAACTGCAGTGCTCCCGGACTTGAGGCCGCGAAGTAGGTTTAAAGGCCTTTTGAACTCTCACTTGCACTGTGTTAACTACGCTCTCAATGATCCTGTAAGCGCCATCTTGGAAACACCCTCTCTAAAAGTTCCGACGGCTGATCTCGGAAGGCCAAGATCCTTTAATAGACGATGCTAAGATTTTGCTGGAATTCCTCTTGCACCCACTTTGACTGCATAAAGTTGAGTTTTAAATCCGTTTCTAGTAATTTCGTTCGTGAGATCAAAATATTTGTTCGACTTGATGATGTGGTCCTTAGGAATGTTTGTTTCCCACGGAACGGTGAGTTCTATAAGTATTACTTTCTTCAAGCACCGAGAGTACACCAGTATGTCTGGTCTATAGGCTGAAACTGCTAGTTCGTCTGGGATTTTGTAATGCATTTTTAATGTATCCATGAATATTTTCCAGTCCTGTGCTTTGTCCAGGATTAAGAACGGTTTACTTTAAGTTTTCTTGAGTTGTCCCTTCTTTACAAAAGTAGTTAGTCTTTCATTTGTTGATAATCCTTTTCTGGCTCTAGCAATACTAAGAGTTACAGCTTCACGAATAATTTCTAGAACTTTATCATGTCGGTGCGAATAATGGCCATTTTCAAGTAGAGTCTTGCACCCAGCCCGTATATGTCTGGCAGTCCGTACAGCAACACCGCACAATGTACATGTCTTATCTGTATGGTCGGTGAAGTTGGTTGCCTTGGTGGCTCCCTTGTCTGGCAGATAATGTTGACATGTCAATGGAATCAGCTTACCACATAGTCTTACACTAGTTGGTTATGTAGTGTGTGTTTGGTTTCGTGGTATTTTTCATATTATGATTTCCATTCCATCGCGTTTAAGTTCTAAATCTGATATTGAGGATTAATAAATATTTGTCGTTCTTTTGTTAATGAATAGCCGCCTAAACAAACGCACTCTAAGGCCTCATTGTTAAAACTTTTTTTTTCACTATTCATAAATATCTGTAAAGATTTTCATGAAATAAATGATTTTCACTTTTGACTGTTGTTGCTTTCCCCATCTTACCAGATTACCCTGGTCAGGTAGGGACATTTGTGAGGCATTAAGGTACAACTTAATAAGTGCCGGATACCAATCGTACAATTTATGTACGATTACGTATGCGCAATTTCAGGGCTGGAGCAATACAAACTTCCCCCATAGTAAGCCATTCATTCTGTACTTCTAGGGTCATCGCGTGAACTCTGTAGCCAAGCTCTTCATCGTCCTAAAGCAAAGATTTAATAACATCTTTATCACATTCCTTTTTCTTCCAACCTATTCTCTGTTCATCATCAAAAGAGTCCCCTGAAGCATTGTGCTTAGAGATGGGCATGTATAAATAATTGGATTTTGTCTTTTAATTGAATATTTTTTGCCAGTAATTATAATCGGATCTGATAATAAGATATGTGCTGCACGAAATCGATTTTTTCCGTCGATTATTGTTCTATTATAGTTGATTTATATATGTAAATAATTTATAGGTTGTATCATATGAGACAATTTTACAATAATTTGCTTTGTAATTTAAAATGTTGTTAATATTACCGTGAATAGCATATTTTAATTATTCGTTTACGAACATGCTATTGGATTTACGACTAAGGTCGCTTGATTGATAGCTTTTTTTTAGGATAAAGATTAAATGCAAAAAACTTATATTGTTCTTACCCCCTTCTGCTGGTCTGTGCACCGCTCATAAATTATTTAACTGAAGTCTTGACTCCATCTCAGGATTTGTTGTTTGTTTACACGTAGATGTTTGTACAACTCACATGGCTTTTTAAAATTCATATCAAATTGTTGCTGTCCCTTGAACAGCATGGAGGTGTCAGCGCACTGTACTAATCCAAGCCAAGACTTAAGTTTGCTTATGACAGATTTACCAGAAGAGTTTTGTTGAAGTCGTATACAAGAAAAGGCCATGTTAGACGAGATGTTAGGTACTTGTCATAAATCCAAGCTTTCTTGACATTATATTACTAATTGGCTGTTGTTACCTTGTTAATGTCATTAATTAAGCGTTCCACAACAACATCTAAGGATCATATTCTTTCTTCATCTAAAATCGATCCTTTTGCCCAGAAATTTGAAAGGCTTCCTGTCTAATAAAAGATAATTTTATAAATTAGTTTATAAATGACAGAGTTTTGGCACAGTTGAGATGATAGGTTCTGCTATTAAAAAAACACAGCCGAAGGTTATCACATCCTCCTTTTTTAAAGTCGGTTAAAAGAGTATTTAGGTAGCGAACTAAATACTCCATACAGCCTTGGTATTTCGAACATTTAGAAACCCACATTTACAACGATTTGTTCGTCACTCGCTGACATTAAAAAATCGCACCCTTGGCATGTGTTAACTGTAAGTAACTGTACTAGCAGTAATATTATTTATTGTTGTAGGTCCCATGATATACTTTTTCTTTTTGGCGAGTTTCTGCTGGATGAATGTAATGTCTTTTGATATTTGGTGGACTTTCAGGTAATATTTTTCAGGTCTTTTTAAACATGAAACACAAATGGTTTAAATTGCAAGTTGATTTTTAAAATCTTTTTAATTTTAGTGCCATAATTAGATTTTTTATTTATATATCGGCTGTTGCCCGCAGTTCTAAAAAAGTTTCTAACTTCAAAGAATCAAAGAACAAAGACGTTCATACTAAGTTGAAATAAAAAAAATCTTATATTAGTGGATGCTTACGTTATAAAATAACGTTTCTTCCAATTTTATGCTTTCTAGACAAAGGCTAAGTTGCAGCTAAATTACATCAACGATTAAAGTTAAAAATGGCGTCAAATGAACAGCTGTCATTCATAAACTGGTACATTCGACGCCATTATTAAAGTTAAAAATACGTATAGTAATTTTGGCTGTGTAAACGATTTTATAAGTATAGATATAATAAGTTAGTAAGAGACTCTCTTAGTAAAAATATTTTAAATCTTTACGATTTTCACAAAGTAACATTTTTCAATTTTGATTTTCAGGGGTTACGCTAAAGCAAGAACAATAAACCGACGAAGAGAAAAGTTTAAATTCTTTACTTATTGCGTATACTCGTGGGGTGTGCCGCTAGCTATGACGGCAGGCTTTGTAGTCCTTAATAGTATAAATGTAAGACATATTCCATGGTTGATAGTACCCAAAATTCCTGAATATGGATGCTTTATAACTGGTGAGTACCTACATTTTATAACTTTTTAATTAATTATCAGGTTTTCAGTATTTTTAGCTGTTTGAATTAAAATTTTAATGTTAAGATAAAATATATACTGGATGAAAGAAAACTAGATCCCACTACACATGGAATCCTAGTGTGGAAGCTAGGGTCTTGCCACACAGAAATGTATTTTTAACCGACTTCAAAAAATGACGAGTAATGTTTTTTGAATTCGATTGTGTATTTTTTATTTTTTGGAACCTCAGTACTCCGTCATTTATAAACCGATTTGGATTTTTTTTTTATTTGGAAGGATATCCTTTCAGATTGGTTTCTTATACATTTAATAAAAATCGGTTTAGTACTTTGGTTTTTAAATCTAATCATGTAGTGGTGTTTATAATCACTAGAATAGACTCAATGAACTGCCTTTCTTTTGGCTTTATCATCAGATCATGAATGATGATGATGATGATCATGAAACCGAAAAGTAGGTAACGGAACTTCGTAATAAAACAATATACCTAATCTAGCCGTGTTTGGGCTTAGTAAAATTGTGATGAGATGCCCACTATACCGGCTAAATTATGCGGTTATGAAATGGGTTGCGACAAAGACGGATTTCCATTACGAGTTAACTTTAATCTCGCTGACTCCACTCCAGACACATTCCAGTCCACTCCAGTCTATTTCAATTCACTACCTACACTTTACTTACTACATTTTCTTAAATTACTTCGTTTATTTCCCTTTTCATTCTAATTCATTTTATTTACTTACTTCAGTTCCTTTCACTTTAAAATATTTCAATTTGTTCTACTACACTACACTTAACACAACATTTAATAATAATAATACTATAAACTCTTTATTTGCTCATAAGGTTACAAAGGTGTTAACAAGTTTAGTTTGTGTTGTGCTGCTTATCTACCAAGCTGGTTTGCATTTAAACACACTATAACTCAAATCCACTTTAATTTAATTTACTTAGTTCCTTTTATTACACTCCTTCTTTTACTTCACTTCACTCCATTTTTTTTTTCTACTCCACTACACTTACACTACAAGTGTAGAAAAAATTACACAAACCAAATCTACACTTATGGTCGGATTAATAGTCGTTACTTAGCCTGAGCCATTGCTTGGAACTGTTAAAATTTAGTTTTTTCATAGGCAGTTTGACAGTCCGGCTAAGCATTAGCTTAGCCGATGCCGGACTATTAGCAATTGCTTAGCAACGACTATTAATCCGACCACTTCACTATCTACACTTTCATTTACTACAAGTTACTATAATCATTTACGAGTATATATTTTGCACACCACTTTGTTGGTATCATACACCTTTTAAGTAACCTAACATGATACGATTTTGTGCCACCCATCACTACTAGCAACACTAGATTTGTTCCCCGTTTGTCGCTAGTAGGAACGGAGCCAGTAGTGACAACTAGGAATACTAAATTTTTGTTCTAATAAGAACACTAAATAGAAAGAAAACAAGTGACTTTTGTTCCGATAAAGGAAAACCGGTGAACCCACAGACATAAAACCTAAAGATGCCTAGGTCACTTGACGGTTATTGCATCTGTATGGGCGGTGGTAACGAGTCCGATCGGTCGGTCTAGCAAGTTATATAGAGACCTCCCATCCCAACATAAATCTATGTAATCAAATATTGTGGACGTTGCTACAGATATAATTATATACGCTCTTTTGCAGGTGGACAAAGATTTGTGTATCTTTATATTCCTATGCTGATTGTACTTACAATGAACTGGATCCTGTTTCTAATGTCTGGATTTAACATTTGGCGTCTGAGCAGGGCAACAGCAGTCCTAAATGCTTCTAGCAGTCGACATAGGTCTCAGTATCAACGGTGACTCCACATTTTTTATTTTGTTGTCCTAATACTTAGTAAAGATACCTACTACTTGGGGAGATTTTCAAAAAATCTGGGAACCGCAGTGCCTATAACCGTAGACCTTGTATGGTGGCGCTTAGGGCTTGAATATCGCACCATTTTTCAATTCCGGTATTGGGTTTCAATATTAAGCAAATTAGTTCTGAAATTCCGGAGTTCAAGGTTTCATTTCAAAATGTTATACAGGGGCCCTGCAGGGAAGCCACATCGACATACCAATCGACGCGTCGGTGTCGATTACATTTTTACAGGGTTTTTTTTTTTGTTTTTAAGTTTTAGGTTTTAGTTTTACTTATTGTTTTAATATTTTCAGGGGTTATTTTTTCTAAATTAAGTTTTAGTTTTATTTAGTTCTAGCTTAATTTGATTTAATTAGTTATAGTATGACAGTTTTAAAAATTATTTTTTTATAAAGTACTTTTTCTAACCGTTACGTCCTCAGGGCTCTCGGGAGCCAAAAAAGGCACCGTGATGGTATTTATTATTATTAAACAGTGTTTTTTTTTAATATTCAATTATTTGAAAATCATTTTTTTTCGAATATTTGCAAGCCCTAATCGTAATATTATACATTACCATAATGTAAAAGTCACATGTGCATGTTATTTCAAATAATTTTGAATTCCGGTTAGATACTATAATTCTTTGTAGTTTTTATTAATAAATCTGGACATATTTTTAAGGTATATATTCATCAACATACGTACGTTTAACATTTAGGGGCCAAAAAAAAAAAATTTATTAGAGCACGGCACCTTACTTTGTATCTACCTGGAGGTGAGTAAACCTACAAACTCTATGAATGGGGTCAATCCACAATCGTTGTTAAACAACATTAATCGGTCGGCCTAATAACTAAGTTAAAGGCACCTTCCTCCCACCTATAAAAAATATTTACCAGCTTTGTCCCCTCTGAGAAAGATATTTTACAGCTTTAAAATTCCCGATAAAAAGCAAAAAAAGATGGGAAGCAACAACGATAATTTAAAGGTTCCTGCTGCGCAATGATAATAACTAACTAAAAAATATTTTCAGGTTCGGGCTTTATTTGAAGTTGTCCGTTGTGATGGGAATTAATTGGATTTTAGAGGTGGTGAGTTCATTAACCCCTCCGAGCGTGATTTGGAAAATAAGCGACGCTTACAATCTGCTTATAGGATTTAACGTTTTTGTCATATTTATATGCAAGAGGAAAATCTTCAATATGCTCCTTAAAAGGTACCTACATGTTTTCCCCTTTAAATGGGGCGATTTTATTTTTATTTTACTTATACCATTTTAACTAAATGGCTGAATGAATGCGTTTTAGTTAAAATGTGTATAAAAATTTTAATTATGGGAGTGCAGAAGGAAAATAATAATCATCGTCATCATCATCATACCAGCCTTTCACGCGTCCACTGCTGGACATAGACCTCCCCCGAAGGATCGCCATAACGACCGGTTCTGTGCTGCCTGAGCCATCGGCTTCCCGCTACTTTTTTCAGGTCGTCGGTCCATCTTGTGTGGGGCTTGCCTCTGCTGCGTTCTCCAGAACGCGGTCGCCACTCGAAAGTCGAAAATAATCATCTGTTTGTAAATTTTAGTTTGCCTGTGGTGGAACATTTATTTTTCATTCTTTTCATTCCTGGTGACCTGTTCAATATAAAAGTTTTTTGTTTTAGGATTAAGGGTGGCAATGAGCGACCACTTAACAGGTGGAAAGGCTGCAGTCAGAGGTCTGTTAGATCCACAACTACAAGTTCAAGTGGTTGTCCAATGAACGATAACGAAGATCATGAAGCTTTATTTATTTCTCTTAACCCTAAAGGAAATTAAGCTTCTCTTAATTTTGAGAATGGTCTCAATTCTCTAAGCTCCATTCCACATAAATGAGCTCCCAAAGAAAATTATTTATGTTCGCGGATTAGGTGTATGCTAATAGTATAAGTATTTTGTAATTCGTCCTCCCTCACTGAAAAAAAAAAGTTTTTACTCAAAGGATCATCGCTGAGGGGTGTGTGTTGATTAAAAAAAATACTCGTATTATAATAAAATATTACAAACACAGAATTATTTTATTTTAAATGTTTAAATTAATTCAATTTTCAGATACTTAAATATAATAATAATAATATGTAGGACAATTTACATATATTGCTCTGGTCACAAACTAAGCCCTATGCTTGAACTATGGGGCCGAGCACGCGCGTCGTTCGGTTCGATACATATCGATCGATAAGACATAGGTATATCTACAAAGCTAACACGCGCGACCACGATATATAACGAATACACTAATTTGACGCATTGGAAGATATATGTCGACTTTTATCGAAAACGGTAGCACGCAGCTTATTAACAGCAAATCTAAACTGTCAGATTGTAGACAAAAGTCGATATATACCTATACAATTTTTATCTTTAATTTTTTATATACGTGGTGGCCTAGTTGGTTAGACCTTGGACTTAAAAACACTTAGGTCCCTGGTTCGAATCCCGGTGTGTACCAATGAGTTTTTACATTAAAAATTTATGTACATTTGTTTGACAACACCACTATAGTGCCTCGGAGAGCACGTTAAGCTGTCGGTCCCGGTTTCACTATACCAACTTGTGAAACTGTTTATAGATGGGTTATTGAGTCTATTCAAAACATCGCAACGAGCTAGCCACTTGTTCGGTGTAGACTCATACCATCGGCTACGACGAGGTGGGATTAAAACCCCTCCGCTGGGTACCCTGGGGCCGTCTAGGCGGTCTCGGGCGCCGTAAGGCACCCGTGATGATACATACATAATTTTTATCAGGTTTCTTTTAGGTGCTGATAAGTGTCGACATTACTTTTGCTTTGATATTTTTATTGCTATAATAGCGAAAAACAGAACCAAAATTGTTTTATTCTCGTTAGAAAAACTGTTATACTTAACTGACTATAAATGTTCGTGTTATAAAAAAGTTGCTGGAACAACTAGAACCTCAAAAATCAATGATTTTGAAAAAAATATCTGGATGCCCAAACCAAGAAATAGATTATGAAAATGAGATTATCACAAAATAAGTATTTATGTTTCTAGAGTCATGCTATTTAGAAAAGATAATTTAATTTATATTAAAATTCTTGTATTACGTTATTATCGTGTAAATTTTATATTTAATTTTATATTTCATATTTATTATTATGAAGTGGCAGTAGGTTAGTCTTAATATTTTAAAGCGAACAAATCCTAGAGAGGACTATCACTACTAGATTGAAAACCTTTGAACTTCGGTAACCCCCGAAGTTTGACAATTTCAAAAACATTTATGTAATAAATAAATAATTACTAACTTATACGATGCATTTATTTTATATTATTATTAATAATCGTTACAGAAATATATAGATTAATTTAAAAAGATTTAAAAATACATATATTAACAAAATAAAAATAAAGCCGACAAAAACTCGTTACCTTGGCCTAAAAAAAGATTTTGGTTTTTGGTGAGTTTTTTTTATTTATTAAGGCATTGGATAGGATTAAAAAAATGTAATGGAAAGTACGGAAGTGGTCTAAGACCTAAAAACACTATTAAAACGAATTGTCAGAGATATTTTCTTGAGCATTGATTGGTTATGATTGCATTTGTGTCACTTTTTATTTTGGTTTGTATTACGGTCGGATATCTTTTGTTATTATGACTGGTAAGGCGATTAAGGTACTTACCTATAATAATATACTTTAAGGATATAAATCAAATACGTTATTTTATGGATGTTTTGAATTTTATGCAATACGGCGGCGACGTATGAATGATTTATTTTAATTATCAGCCTGAATTAGACGCCTGCCTGCTGAATAATCAAATTACATTACACAATCAATACATTCCGCATTCAAGACCTATTTGAACTTGAAAACCTCTGAACTTCGGGGGTTACCGAAGTTCAAAGGTTTTCACTCTAGTAGTGATCTTTCCCTCTAGGACTTGTTCGCTTTAAATATTAAGACTAACCTACTGCCACTTCATAATAATAAATACATAAAATTAATAAAAAAAAAATACACGATAATAAAACAAAACAAGAATTTTAATATTAATTAAATTATCTTTTCTAAATAGCATAACTCTAGAAACATAAATACTTTTATTTTCTGATAATCTTATTTTCATAATCAATTTCTTGGTTTGGGCATCCAGATTTTTTTTCTAAATCATTGTTTTTTGAGGTTCCAGTTGTTCCAGCAACTTTTTTATAACACGCACATTTATAGTCACTTAAGTATAACAGTTTTTCTAACGAGAATAAAACAATTTTGGTTCTGTTTTTCGCTATTGAATCAATAAAAATATCAAAGCAAAAGTAATTTCGACACTTATCAGCACCTAAAAGAAACATGATAAAAAATATATATATATATCGACTTTTGTCTACAATCTGACAGTTTAGTTTTGATGTTAATAAGCTGCGTGCTAACATTTTCGATAAAAGTCGACATATATCTTCCAATGCGACAAATTAGTCTATTCGTTATATATCGTGGTCGCGCATGTTAGCTTTGTAGATATATGTCTTATCGATCGATATGTATCGAACCGAATGTCGCGCGTGCTCGGCCCCAGAATGTACATACATTTCTACCTAATTCGCGAAACGATAAAAATTTAAAAAGACCTAACCTAACGAAACAACCTAAACGAACACTTACCTTTTCATAATAAACGTCAAATTTACAGAAACGGCTCAAAATATGCTCCGCCTTGCTCAATACACAACCTCACTCGTCGGGATATGGCTTGTGTGGCATTTCGCACCATCGTCGGTGTAATTGATGCGAAAACCGATCTAACACGATGTTCCGGCAACCGTTGGGCAATCGGAGAAATACACTCTGTCCTTCTCATAACCCCACAAAAAGAAGTCCAAGGGTGTGAGGTCCGGAGAACGAGCAGGCCATAGCACCGGTCCCCCGCGGCCGATCCATCCTCGCGGAAAGCGAACGTTAAGATGTTCTCGTACATTGCGAGCAAAATGTGCCGGAGCTCCATAATGCTAAAACACCATTTCAGCAGTTTCTTTGGTTCTCAAAGTAATCCCAGTCAGCCACAGGAAAGTTTTCAATCGCCTCTTCGAATTGCGTTTGTAAAAACGTTAGATAGTTGCTACCGTTCAGACGTGATGGCATAGTGACGGGACCGATGACATGCCCGTCATAAAGGCCAGCCCACACATTCAGCCGCTACTGGTGTTGGAATCTGCCTTGCCGTGAAGCATGTGGATTCTCGCGAGCGCAAACCTGATCGTTATGCATATTTAAAAGTCCTGACCTCGTGAATGTTGCCTCGTCCGTCCACAGAACATAGTTTACGTAATTAGGGTTTTCCTCTAACTGCCTGTGGTACCACTCGCAAAAGTTCCCCCTGGTTGAAAAATTGGAGGGTATCAGCTCCTATGTACGGCGATAGTGATAAGGGTGACGATTGTCGTCACGAAGAATTCGCCAAACTGCAACATGGTTTATACCGAATCTTGTTCCGGGTCGCCTCGTACTTGTGGTCGGCTCTTCTTCAAAATGCTAACACTAATTCGGCTGCCTGGCTTCGACTGTGCTTGGACGTCCACTTCCAGTAGACCGATGAAAAGAGCAGGTGGAATGTAGTCGTCTTGATATGTTCAGAAAACACTGGTACGAAGGCAGCCGTCGCTGTTCAGTGGTTTTACCATCGATAAATCGTTGCCGATACAGTTCGCGAGCACGATTTAAATTGCTATCATCGCAATTTTTTTGCAAAAAAAAACTCGAAACAGTTCATCCATATCCAACGGATTAGAAGATTTGAAATTGACAACATTTTTTTTTTCCAACTTGGCATTTTTTGAAGCCAGCGCTTGAGTATAATGACATCCCTGTATTGAGATAGAAGACATTTATGAATAAAACATAGAAAAACTATTAAAGTAGACAATTATTAGGTAAGTAGGCCTTTCTGTTAAATAATCTTGGTTCCCTGACACGACAGCTTACTAGGGTTGATAATATTTTTGACTTAGATAAATAATTATATTTTTTATGGGGTATTTTGTAACACGTTGTATAATATTTTATAAACACCCAGACCATGACAAACTATGCATAAAAACGTACTAATTTTTTTTTTTGCCATGGGTGGCAATCGCACCCACGACCTCCGATTACAACCCCAAAGGTGCAACCACTAGTCTACGGAGACGGTTGAAATATATAATATTAATCTATATCCAAATCAATTTTGTTTTATATAGTTATTTAAGATAAAATATGGAAAACTAATTTAAATTAAAAAATAAACCATTTATGTTTTCCGATGATATACGTGTGTATAAAATACCTTTTCCATTTCCAGCGAAATGCGTTGAAAATTAAATTAAATTTTATATTATTTAATCGCAATACATTATTTAAAATATTTAGGTGGGATGACCTCTATAACTTCGCTTTGCCATCGACCGGTTTTACTTCGCTTTGCCGATGTTTCGGGTTTAGCCTGTGGGTTTACTGACTTCATGAGACTGCATCGATTTATTTTCGAGGTGTTATTAAATAAATAAAAAATATTTGAGACACACAAATTATAAAGGAAGAAAACATACATATCATCACGGGTGCCTTACGGCGCCCGAGACCGCCTAGACGGCCCCAGGGTACCCAGCGGAGGGGTTTTAATCCCACGTACCGTAGACTCATACCGTCGTAGCCGATGGTATGAGTCTACACCGAACAAGTGGCTAGCTCGTCGCGATGTTATGAATAGACTCAATAACCCATCTATAAACAGTTTGGTATAGTGAAACCGGGACCGACAGCTTAACGTGCTCTCCGAGGCACTATAGTGGTGTTGTCAAACAAATGTACATAATATTTTTAATTAAAAAATCATTGGTACACTACAGGATTCGAACCAGGGATCTAACCCCCGTATTCTAAGACGTTTCCTTAACTCCACTCTTCACTCAAGGAGCGTCTGTCTCAACTTGCTTTTTATAGTTGACATTTGGTGGAAAGAGACAGACGTTCCTTGAGTGTAAAGTGGAGTTAAGGATACGTCTTAGAATACGGGGGTAAGTGTTTTAAGTCCAAGGTCTAACCAACTCGGCCACCACGTATATAAAGGAATAAAACAATAATACTATATTTAAAAAAATGCACCTAATAGTAGAAATTTGTATATCTGGTTCCTATGGTAGATTTCCCTGTGTTACAGGAACCGTAATGAGTATTGGTACGTTACAGGTATAGTACCTATATGAATATTGATACCTAAGAATGCAAAACCAGGGAATTTCCATGGCTAATTATATAAAAGAAATATGAAACAGAGGTAGTGAACCTATAAAATGCGTGTGTATATATGCATGTATATAATATACTTATAAATTAAGACTGAGTTGCACCAAAATGAACTCTATGTAATTGTTATGATTCAAGTTAAGAATGGCGTCAATTTTTGGCGCCAGCTTTTATTCGAACATTCAAATAAAACTGGTACATTCGACGCCATTTTTAACTTTAATCGTTACAATTACAGAAAGTTCATTTTGGTGTAACTCAGGCTAAAAGTTTTATGTAGCTATATTATTATGGCAAAGACAATATTGTCGCACACATTTCGTAACCGCATCATTTAGCCGGATTAGTAGGAGCACCACTGCTGTTTAACAATATGTGGGGTCGCCACGTAGAAATAATTGTTATTTATTTGAACAATAAACACTTACCTTTACTTTTAATATACGTTTAATTAACCCAAAAAAAAAAAATGCCCAAAACTTTTATAACAATTTATACGATTATTTGTGAATATCAGTATTAGTGTACCACAGCAGTTCGTACGTAATACAACTGGGGCCTTATTCCGAGTTTGCAACCGCTAATCACGACAAGACGTTGCGCAAACTATAATTATGGAAATATAAGCTCTATTCCAATGGCTATATAGTATGTTAGGGTGGTTATTATAATGGCGCCATCTTGAAATACAAGAATTCTTCGCAAGTTTGAACATGTATGGAGCATTGGAATATCAACTTTATAATTAACAGGATAGAACTTACATTTCAATACCCGTACTTTACGCAAAATGCGCGACGGTGAACGTGTCAAAACTCGGAATAAAGTCCCAGGTATGAGAGGTTAGTATCCCGTATGTGCTAAATGGAAAACATATGTACTTATCTGGATTCGATGCAATCATCAAAACTAAGTGAGCCGCTGTACTGTCGTCAGCACCGCGGGTGTATCATAGATACAGGCATTGTGCGGCTATAAGATGTATACCATTGTTTAGATATTTGGACATTTTCATTATGCCATACGATTCAATAAGCTGCGACGAATATTTAACGAGATATATTAAAGTTTAGTTTTTTTGTGTAGTGTTAAAATATTTAAACGTTTATTGATGATTATAATCATACTAAACAATGTACTAAACAATCATTACCTACATGATAAAGTCCTAAATTATAATAGCATCATCAGGAACGCCTGATAATTTAAGTATAGATATGCTGAAAATATCAGGCGTTCCTGCGAGTTTCGTCATGGATTTTATTTTATAGTGATCGGAAATTCGGGTTCAAATATACCAACTTTAGATTTTTTTTCCGAGACAAATATGCCCTTTTGAATATATTTTTATATTTAAATAATCCCGTAAGTAAATCCACCAAAAAAGTAGCAGCAGAAAGTAATAATTAACTATGAAATAAAATCCATGACGAGACTATCAGGAACGCCTGATAAGATGCTGATTGATAGACAAACGAATCGACATCGCGACACCATAACGGATCCTTTTTTTTTAAATAAAAACAATCCAACAAAATTGTTTTTTTTAATGTACCTAGGTAAATACTTCTATATAATAATATTTTGACTCTTCTATATACATAAGTAAAAAGAAGAGCGCCATATTATACTTCAGTTACAGTGATTATTTCCTCGGCAAAAGATGTTTGCTTTTACAAAGGTATTCGACAGGACACAATTTACTTGAGTGGTTCGGGACGGGAGCAACGGCTCCATCTGATATTGATTTATTACCCATGTCTAGACAGAGAGTGATAGCAATATAAGTCTATCTCCGAAATCCGTACCTACTCAATGTGCCTGTTATTAAAGATAAATTTGATTTGATGTTGAGGAGCGAGTTTAATCGTATATCTAAATTTGTCCTCGTTATTTCTTTAATATTAAAAAAAAATGTATTACTGTTAAATTTGAAATATATTAGTACATTTATATTTGATACAGTGTTGATATGTTATGTTATTAAAAGTTGCAATTGGAACACTTTCTTATTACATTGTTGTACATTAGTCCAAGATAGCTATAATATACAGGGTGAATTTGAAAGGATGTACTTTTTGCTAATATGGGGTTCTGCTGATCAAATCGAACAGTTTTTCACATGGAACCATGGGTCGCAAATGAAAAAAAAAATTGGCTTCCCCATACAAATTGTCATTTTAACATTACTAGTTTGTATGGAGAAGCCAATTTTTTTTTTCATTTGCGGCACATGGTTCCATGGGAAAAGTTGTTCGTATTGATCAGTAAAACATCATATTAGCCCAAAGTACATCCTTTTAAAGTCACCCTGTATAGTAAAGAAATTTTTAAGCTGAAATATTGATTTAGAATTTTTAAAACTTTTTAAAGCTTTCTTGGATAACGTGCTGAATTTTCATTTTGGTAATAGTTGAATTATGAACACTCTCTTTGACACCGACCGTGCTGAAATTAAACGAGTACCTATATTATTTTAACAGTTGAATTTCGAACACTTTTCTATTACATATATCTTTGACATCGTGCCAAAATTATATATTATTAACAGTTGAATTATGATCACTACCTTACTCGTATTGCAACTATCTTTGACACCGTGCTAAAATTATATATTATTAACAGTTGAATTATGATCACTTTCTTACTCGTATTACAACTGTCTTTGACACCGTGCTGGAATTATACATTGATAACAGTTAAATTTTTAACACTTTCTTATTACAGCTATCTTGGACATCGAGCTAAAATTTTATATTGATAACCGACCGATGAATTTGGAATTATTATTATATTAGTAGTAGTAGTTTTTATATTATTATTATTTATTATTTGTATATCTTGGTTACCGTTAAAAAAAATTATATTAATAACAGATTAGTTTTGAAGACTATCTTGTTACTGTAATAACTCATATCTGTCCATGTGGCTTGAATGTCGATAAGTATGGGCTCCATGGACTAGCGTGCAGAAAAAGTGCTGTCCGTATCTCTCGACACGCAAGTATCAACAATATCATCCGTAGGTCTCTTGCCACCGTTTCGATGCCTTCCATACTAGTACTTCGAGGTATTTTTCGATGCGATGGCAAGAGACCTGACGGGATAACTTTAGTTCCCTGGAAGAGGGGTAGGGCCTTAGTTTGGGATGCTACTTGTGTCGACACCATGGCCCAATCTCACATCCAGGGATCATCGTGCCGAGCAGGATCTGCCGCTACCACAGCGGAAGCCAACAAACGCCTAAAATATAATAATATTTTCAATAATTATGAGTTTGTTGCTTTCGCTGTGGAAACTATGGGTCCATGGAGCGAAGATGCCAAACTTTTTTTAAAAACCTTGGCACCCATGCTTGTGGACTTAACAGGCGACTCGAGAGCTGGCTGCTATTTTAAACAACAAATAAGTTTAGCGATACAGAGAGGCAATGCCGCCAGCGTCTTGGGTACAATGCCGATGGACAGTTTGGAGAGTATAGACAGAGTTTGTGCTGTATCTGCCAATATCTCCTTATGATTTTCTATGTGTTAATTTTAGATAGGTCTATCATTAGTTAATTATTTTTATTTGTAAGTTTTTATTTATTTGTTTTTATTATATTGATTGTTATTTATATAGGTATATATATATATATATATTTACAACGAATAAAATATATAAGTAAGGAAAATTAGAGGAATAATTTTAGCACAATCAAACACTATTAAAAATTAATTATAAAAAAATATTAACTAGTCTTAAAATCATTAAAAATATCTATCATCATTACGGGTGTCTTAGGGCGTTTTTAAAGCTTAAAATTATAGCTCTCGACAACTTTTTTTTCGTAACTCAATGTTAAATTACATGTAAATAGGGTTCGTTTTTAACCGACTTCAAAAAAGGAGGAGGTTCTCAATTCAACGCGTATGTAATTTTTTTTTGGGGATGTTACCTCATATCTCTGTCCAACCCTTCATCGAAAATTCCTATAAAATTCTAGTGAAGATCTGATGAAGACTGTCGGAGCTGGAGACTGAAATATCGCAAATTTCGAGAGGTTTTCTTAATATAATACCATATCTTCGCCAAATGTGAACCGATTTTTATTACCTTTACTTTATTTATAATAATAATAATAATATGTTTAAAAGCGTGGATTCAAATAAATTTGGTTAAGATTGAAATAGTTCATGTTTTCTACAAATATCTGTGATATCTGAACTGATTTAAGGATTCTTGTTTAATTTTAAAGAAAGTATTATGTTTTACTGTTACCAACTGAAGAAAAACTGACAGCTTCAAAATAATAATAAAAATATAATTTAGATTTTAAAAATCTAATGTAAAGTTTGTCTCAATTAATAAAATTCCAACTTTATTATAAGTTTCAATGAAAATAATATAATTTTATGTCAAAGTATCGGAAGAACTCTTAAGAGCATTAGTATAGTCTCTTTAGTATAGTATTGCGATAACAACGATTTAACCATATTTATATAAATCACGTCAACTAAAAAATGTGAAATAAAAACTTTTTAACAAAAAAAATAAACCTACTTCAAAAACACTAAAAAGTATAAAATAATTAATATTTAAATTTTTTATTTATTTTAAAGTGTTAATTTGGCGGTGTAAACGTTCTAATGGGACAATTGGAGCAATTCGGAAGAATAAAATGTGAAAAATTGCGTGAAGAAAGTGTGAAAGCAGAGTATGAAAGTTGGATTGAATATAAGCTTGCCAACTTGGAAGACGTGAGTGGTGATGTGGATTATTGTTGGAAACTTCTTAGAGACAGTATGGTAGAATCAGCAGGTGTGTGGTGTAACGAAAAAGCGAGCTACGGAAGGGGACGCATGGTGGGATAAAGAAGTTAAAATTTCTGTGGAGAAAAGGAAGAAAGCATGGTTGAGCTATATAGCTTCGCTGAGTCTGACTGAAAATATTAGAAAGGAGAAAAGAAAGACATACCTACGCTGTAAGAGTGACACCAAAGCTTTGGTAAAAAAGAAGCTAGAAAGATGCAGAGCGATTGGTGAAGAGAGGTTGTTGTTCGACAATCTTCAAGGAAAACTCGAAGATTTTTTGGAGGGAAATTCTCGAAGTTGTGCGACAACCTCTAGAATGGATAAAATAAGATCAAAGCATGGTGGCACTCTTACAAACACTGATGAAGTGTTAAAGCCTTGGAGTGAGTATTTTGGTGAGATGTATAAAAGCAGCATCCCCGACATCACTTTTGGGATCTCACCTCCAGAGATACCTGAACTGACGTCAGAAGCATGGGATGAAATTAGTGTGTCTGAGATTGTAAGAGCGATAAGAAGTTTAAAATGCGGTAAGGCAGTGGGAATTGATAAGGTACATCCTGAAATGATCAAATATGGAGGGCATAAACTCTGCAGCGGTTTCCATTTGTTATCCAACTTATGCTGGCATATAAGAAGAGTAACCGACTGGGCTGGAGGGGCGCGGCCATCGTCTCCTTGTAAAGGCAAGGGGTCTAGATTAGACTGCGTCAACTACAGAGCCAACAGTTTGATCAGTTTGGGAAGCAAAGTGTATGGAAAGATTCTCACGAGAAGAATGGAAATGATGACTGAAGGAATACTTTGGGAGGCTCAAGGAGATTTTAGATTTGATAGAGGATGCACGGATCAGATCTTCTCCCTCCATAATATCACAGGGAAGTTCCTGACCTTAAACCAGAAGGTTTTCTGTGGCGAAGGCGTTTAACAGGGTTGTAAGAAAGGAGCTGTGGGACATTCTTCCTGATTATGGTATCGATGGCAGTCTCATACTGGCTATACAATCACAATATAGGAATTGTACAGCAAGTGTACGGGTGGACGGTACGTTACCTCCATGTTTTTACGCCAATGTTGACGCCATGTCAACATTGGCGTCAAACAGGGATGGGTGATGTCCACCAGGCTGTTCATCATATACCTAGACAGATGCCTACAGAGAGAATTAAAACAGATGTGGGATAAAAATTGGTGACATATTGATTAATATATTGTTGTATGCAGATGATGCTGTCCTTATTGCATCATCTGAGCAAGAGCTGCAATCACTTGTCACAGACATGAAAGATGGATGTAATGAAAGAGGTCTCCGAATAAATTCGGGAAAATCTAAGGTGTTAATATTTGAGAGAAATAAGATAACGAATATAATAACTATGATTAATAACGAGAAACTAGAACAAGTGTCTGAATTTATATATCAGGGTAGTGTTTTCACTAGGGATGGTAAATGTGAAAAAGATATTGAAAGGATAGTGAATGCAAGCACTAGTGTCAATGGAGCACTGCTTTCTATGATAAGTAGATCAAATATTACTCAAAAAGCAAGACTTGCCATTCATAACGCAGTGCTTGTCCCGACACAATTGTATGGAAGCTAGACATGGGTATGTCAGGATAAAGATGAAAGCAAAATAAATGCAGTAGAAATGCGATGAATGTGCGGCGTTAAAATAACAGACCGAATCCGCAATGACGTAATTAGAGAACGAGTGGGACTGAAAGAAAGTATATAATATAGGTATGAAAATGAGAAAGGTATGCTTCGTTGGTTTGGGTATATAGAAAGAATGAGTGATGAAAGACTGACGAACCAGATATATAAAAGCGAGGTGAAGGGTAAACGTGGCCGAGGGAGACCAAGACACACGTACCATGACCAAATTGAAAAGGTTTTAAAAGACGGTGCAATGAAAACTCTCCTAAATCGGTGTGCATGTATGAGAAGAATTATGACTGTGGAAGAGGCGAAAGGATAGAGATAAGTGGCGCTCGGTTGTCTCTGCCTACACCGTAAGGGACCTGGTGTGAAGATAAATATAAAATATAAATAATAATATTAGTCCAATCGGATTCTACTTTATGAATTTGTCATATGCGTCACCAAGTGTTTTTGAAGTCGGTTATATTATTTGTTAAAAAGTTTTTATTTTAATTTTTTTAATGTCATATGTTTTTAGTGTTTTTGAAGTCGGTTTATTTTTTTGGTTAAAAAGTTTTTATTTCGCATATTTTTCCATCGCTTATCTAGTTTAAAACATTTTTCTATTGCTAATAATATTTATTACTTTTACAGTGTGTTAGTTTAATACATAAATATAAAACGATAAAAAATATAAAAAGCTCATTCGAAGTGGTCTCCATTGTCTTCAATACAGTCCTTCAAACGTTGAGGCCAGTTATCAATACGTACTCTTTTCATGGGAAAATTCTTCACTGCCAATCGTATGGATTGTTTTAGGGACTCCAAATTATCATGGCGTTTAGAGCAAGCCGTACTCTCTAAAACTGGCCATAAATCATAATCCAGCGGATAAATACTAGACGATGACGGCCAGTCTTCAGGTCTGATAAAGTCCGAAACGTTTGCTTCCAACCAAGACTGCGTGGACCGAGCTTTAAAACCCGGCGCCGAGTCTTGCTGGAAGGACCATACTTGGTTATTGAACATGGTGTTGTTAAGGGGCTTAACTACCTTCTCAAGATGGTATCTTGATACACTTGTGCCGATGTTTTGATACCTTTTTCACAAAAATATGGCTCAGTCACTCCTTCATAGCTAACACCCCACCAAACTATCACTGAAGTCGGATAATGCCCACGTTGCACTCTGTCAACTAATTGGGAAGCTTCCTTAGAGCTTTGAGCATAAATACGGTCAATTTGTTTGTTAAAATGTTGCTCAATTGTAAAAAAAATCTCATCCGTAAACAAAAAAAATCTGTGACCTCCCTTTGCGTACCGCTTCAATAGTTTCGATTTTACCACCCTATTCTTTTTTTAAATTATCAGTTAAGGAAATGACCAGTGCGTCTCTTATAGACATCAAATCCTAAGTCATCTTTTAAAATACGCGACATGGTTCTATTGCTATCTTCATCTCTTGAGATAAAATCTTTTGCTTTCGGACAGGATTTATTTGAATTCTTTCCCTTACTGCGATGACCACCTTTTTCGTACGAATACTACGTGGACGGTCAGATCTTTTTCTGTCACAAACAGAGGAGGTTTCATTGTACCTATTAATAGCCCGGTACACAAACATTTGACTAATATCAAGTGTATGGAGTTTTACCAATTGCATTTGGCTCCATACCTACTTTGTGTAATGCAATCACAGCGATTTTGTTCTCTTTATCACCCCACTCCATTTTAATATCGCAAAATATTGTACAATGTATTGGCGCCAAAATGAGAAACAACAATGAACAATCGTGTAAAAATGTCAGATTACAAATTCAAATGTATTTATTTTTTATTGTAAGAGTATTTATGGCCAGACTCTGTATAGGTACATTCAAACACCAAATTATTACATAATATGTATGTATTTTGTAATAAGTCGCAGGTTTCGTAACCACAGCCTGAAAGAAGTTTAGACTACCACCTCGACAAATAAATCGGCGCAGTAGGCTCCTAAAAAGTCGGTGAACCGACAGACTAATTCGAACGAATTGAGGATGCCACCGATAATCTGATGACACCGCATAGGGATAGGCACTGCGGATGTCACGCACTATTATCACTATCTGGCATGATACCTTAAATTTTTGCGGCCCGGGGTCTTGATGGAATCGCTTTCAGTCTAAAAATGTTTGGATTCTGATAGTTGACAGCGAATGTCACTTCTAGAGGGCCGACTGAAAACTGTAAAAATAGATACTAATTTGACTGATGACGATTCCATCGCTGGAATCGTCATCAGTCAATATCCTCGCTGTTTTATCGTCAAATCAATCGCCCGTTTCGTAACCGTGCCATGAGCTCACCCACTCGAAAACAAATCGATGCAGTAGTCTCCGGAAAACCGGTGAACCCACAGACTAAAACCGAAACATGACTAGGTCACACAAGACGGTTTTCGCATCTATATAGGCGGTGGTAACGAGTCCAGTCGGTCGGCCTGGCGAAGTTATAGAGGCCTCCCACCCACTAAATAAGTGCGATCAAAAACTATATCCAAATATTTATACTACACATTTTGGCTATCATACCTGGGCGGTAACCACCGACTCCGTTACCGTGAGTTCTCGTTCGAGTTGATATCAAAAATGACGTCATTTAATACAAATTATATTTGCAAAACTCATGTTATATATATATTTTTGTAATTAATTAGGTACTCGAACTAGTTATACAGTGATCCAATTAAACAAATCGTTTTCACTTTTCATAGTAACAAAAACATCGATCTCGATCTCAACTCGAACGAGATCTCACGATATCGGAGTCGGTGGTTACCCTGCTGTTTTCACAGATATACCCTAGAATAAAATAATAATAATAATATGTCGGACAATTTACACATATTGCTCTGGTCACAAACTAAGCTCTAGGCAATACATTTTTTTTTGCCTTGGGAGGGAATCGGACCCTCGACCTCTTAAATAAAACTACTTGCGCAAAACAACGAGTGAAAACAGACTGAACGGTTTGGCTTTCATTAATATATTCACTATGGGTACCTACTTGTACTATTATCTGTACTGTGCTATGGGACTGAAATTGTTGAGGATGTACTAGTGGATAGGATCTATATTTAAGAAAATAAATATATAGTTTTCGATAAATTCTAAACCGTTTTGCTTTAGAAAATCAAATAAACCTCTCTCTGTATTTTTCACAGGAATATTAATATAATTTTATGCACTTCTTGTTTTTTATTTTATTGAAACCGATACTAAAACCTCGTGACAATTTTTGTTTGGTATGGTATGTATGTTTATGTATTACATTTATTGTATTATATATAGTATTTAAGTATTGTATTATATAGTATTGTTATGCATCATTGTTAAAATTAATTATATGTATATCCTTCTATCGAAAGTTCCGCACCCTAAGCATGTTTCACTCTCTCAAAGGTTAGCTGGTAAAAAATGCCTAAGGCATTAAGCTCGCCTATGTACAATTTTGTGCAATAAAGAATTTAGAATAAATAAATAAATAAAACCTGGCTACGCCCATGCTAGGCACACTAGAAACATTTAATCGACACTAGTCGATTAAATATTTATATGAGTTCCTGGTACATACAGCACAAGCGTTTCACTATTTCATGATGGCAGATGGCAGAGAACAGTTTCTCTTTATTTTTATATTTTTAGTATTTATATATATATGTCGGCAGGATGTGTGGGCTTTCGTTGCCGGTCTTCCATTATGGTAGCCGAAAATAAGACTCGATAGATTATAAAATATTAGATTATTTTAATAAACGATCAACTCGAAATAATCACAAAGGGATCGGATGGATACGGATTACTCCCGGAACTTGGCGAGGTCGTCGGTAACTCATCACAAAGAAAGTGTGCGTAAAATGCCGGAACCTTCAATGACAGCTCGCACAGTGTTGCCAACACCTGATTCCGAATACGCCCAAGTCGGTTCGGCTTGAGGTACCGTTTCGAAATCCACGATATATTGTATATATTCATATATATCGCTTCGAAATATACGTATATATGTATAAAAATAAACTTGCAAGTCTCTCCATAATACTTATATTGCAATGTTGTGCTTATAATTTAATTTTAAGTGTATTAAGTATAGGATTATCTCAAAGCAATTAACTAACTGCACCCAAACATTGTTTAATCACATTTATTTAATGAATAGGTCCCTGGAATACGAATAATACCTAAGTAATTATTTTGGATGCCTCGAGAGAATTTAATTGTTTTATTTATTTATTTATGTGCACTGGTGAAAGCAAGGTGTGTCGAAAGCCTTTGCCTTTATAGTTAATTAAATGGACAGTTTAAGCTAATCAGTAAATTGGATAAAGTAGAACCAGTTAAAGGTTTGGGGTACTGTAAATTCAGAAAATACTTCTGTTATCGATCTTAAATTTGGCATACTGTTTGTATTTAAACTCTTCTGAAATTTTTTTTTGTCATTTATAATTTTGGACGCTTTCACACTTTTACATTATACTTAATCGTACTTACAAATTATGACAAGAAAGAATTGTTGGATTCTACATGGAATTCGAGGATTAAACAATTAGGTATAGAAGTAACAATTGAATGATTCAATATGGGATTCTAGGATTAAACATTTATACAAGTAAGAAACATGGTTACTGCATGAGATTCTAAGGTTAGGTAACTACTTACCTAAACCGACGGGCTACCGACGAAAAAAAAAAATTTTTATTTCATAAATATAGCCTATAATAAGAAACTAATATCGTTTTTATTAATTTTAATAAACTGTTTTTTATGATATTCATGTTTGAACATTTTAATCTATTATTTTTGTGATACGTCATTATGACGCTAGCAAGGAAAACAGGCAGATTTAAATAAAAATAAGATGATTGGAAATGCATATATCAATGTCACAAGCATACATTTCACTTCGCGGTAGCCAATAGAAACTGGTTACCGCGTAGTGAAATAATTTGGGTCCGATCTATAGTTTATTTAGCGGTATACGTGTTTCTAGAAACTTATCTTCTATACAAGAAATCTTGTGAAACTTAATTATTGTCATTATCTATACTATAAGAAAAGCAATAGAATTTAAAAATAATACTTTTTTCTTATTACTATGCTGTAACATACATGAAAAAATTATGATTTCTCTTTACACTAATCTGTGCACCCTATATTACAAATTTCACTCTCCTAAAGGTTAGCTGGTAGATAATGCCTAAGGCATTAAGCTCGCCTTTGTACAAACCTTCTTTTTAAAAAAAAACTTAGAAACAAAAAAATAGAGTCATATTTAAAAAAAGAGTACCTATATGATTACTATCTAAATTCATAGGTAGTTTTTATTTATCTTTCATTATTCTATTCCTTTCCACTTTGTTATTTCTCCTATCTCATTTTGTGGTTGGTAGTATTGTGTATATGTAGTTTATGTATGTATATAAAAATATATAAGATATATTTCAGTAGTGTATATTAGATTGTTGGTATTTTATATAATATTCACTGGATTATATACTCAGTTACTGTGTCACGTTACACCCGCTCCATATTATATTTATGTATTTTATTTTATTTTATTTGTCTTCATATCATTTCATACATTTTTTTAAAATGACCACCAAATGTATTTGGTGGTCATTTTATATATAAATTGTAATTGGTTAATATTTGTATGTAATACTCCAGAATTTTGACAGCTAGAAATTTCCCTTCTGTGAACGTTCCAAATTTTTCATTTAGTTTTCATGAAAACTTAGGTTTTGGTTATCAAATCAGATTCCTAACATTTTAAATTTTAATTTTAATTATATAAACTATGTATTAGGTAATAATGTAAATTAAAACATATTCTTTAGGTATTTTCACATTTTTAGACACTTAAAACACTAAATCTTAGCGTCTCCTCTGACCGCTAGGAAGCTTCAAAAGTTCCTATACTATCCCAAAAAATACTGGCACTCTATAAATTAAAACTAAATATGAATTTTATTCGTAGAGCTCTAAAATCGTCTTTAAATATCTCGGACCGGCGATTTTTCGTGAGTCTCGAGGAAGCTTAAGAAAGAAGAAGAAGTCTAGCTACAGTGGCAGTGATCGACTGGTTCTCATCCTTGAAACCTTGAACCTGCTACGTCGAGAACCAGGCCCGATCCTGTCACACTTCCTTGAAGACTCCGAGTCCTGGAGTTGCGGCCTCCGGGATTTGCCTTGACTCCACTTCGCTCGGGCGTCTGCTCTGAGTGTTGGAGAACCTCCTTGTGCTGCAGGACCTCGCCTCGGGCTTCGAGCCTTGAGTGACGAGGCCATCTGACTTCTCGTCTCAGGCATTGGCCTGAGAGACGGGAATTCACCTCTTCGTGTATGGCTGCCTCTACAGCCGTGCCGCCCGCTGTCTGCGTGCTGCCGTCGTGCCGCCGCCTTCCCCTTGCTGCCGTCATCGTGCCGCAAGCTTTTGCTTCACGGACCTCACCTAAGGCCTAGAGCCTTGAGAGTCGAGGCCATCTGAGTCCTCGTCTCAGGCATCAGCCTGAGAGACGAGGCCTCGCCTCATCGTGTGCGGCTACTGCTACAGTCGTGCGTGCTTGCTGCTGCTGCCATCGTGCCGCCGCCTTCCTGCTTGCCTGCCTACATCTGCTGCCGTCGCCTGTCTACGTGCCAGTCTGCGTGCCAGTCCTCGAGCCTGTCCCTCGTCACTCCCTCCAAACTTCCCATACTATACGGTCAGAGTTTTAGTTTATAATAGGCATATCCATTGTAGGCAGGGCTAACATTTATTAGGTAGGTCTCTTATATAGTTACTGTACTCAAAACAAACTTTACTTGTAAATATATCTATTTTAAATATACTTGTATTAACCCATCTAATCTTTCATTTTAATATTCTTAAAACCCCCCCGCTACAACTGTATTGCACCTACCTCACATATTAACTGCTTTTATTGTCCCAAGGTTTGACTGGTAGAGAATGCCTAGCGGCATTAACTCCGCCTTTGTATTTTGTACGCAATAAAGATTTAAATAAATAAATATGTATGTATGTAAGTAGTAAAGCTAAACATTCATACCTAAATAATGAATGAACATACTTTAACTGAATATTTAGTGAAGTAGAGTCAATCTATTATATTTACCATATATATAGTGACTTACCAACTCCTTGTCTATAGGTGTCATACCTAATTTTGGTATGATATCTTTTTAATGTAGGACCATTGACCCCACTGTCAAAAAGTGTACACTCTTACCAGAATATACAATTTGTACTAAAATAGTATGTCCTGCTGACACATCCTGACTTTTCTTTTCTTCTTTTTATTATTAGTTTATATATAGTCTGGCCATAAATACTGTTACAATTAAAAATAAAAAAATAATTACATTTGAATTTGGAATCTGTCATTTTTATAAGATTGTTCATTTTGCGATATTAAAATGGAGCGGAGTGATAAAGGAAACCGAATCGCGGTGATTGCATTACACAAAGTAGGTATGGAACTCTCCATTACACTTGGTATTACTCAAATGTTTATGTACCGGGCTATTAATAGGTATTGTACTCTAGGTAATACTAAGCGGTCCTGTCCACTGAACCCAGAACCTTTGATCCAAGCGGTTGGATTAACTCAGTAATATTTTTGGCTAAATGTTTCCTCAAGAGATTTAAATTACGATTCCGAAGTTAGAATTGTGTGGGGCTGATCTTTTTACGCAATTATTGAATCACGTTTTTGTAACGTTGAGACGCACTGTTGATATTTGTGACGTGTTTGCCTGGACTGACAGCCAGATTGTTCTCTCATGGCTGAGAGCAGCTGTCCATACTTTCGAAGTCTTTGTGGCCAATCGCGTCTCTCAGATTCAGGCTTCTGATGCTCCGTTGATCTGGAGACATGTTCCAGGGGAAATGAACTCTGCATATGTTGCGTCCAGGGGTTGTGCTGCCCCAGATCTTTTACGACACTCACTTTGGTGGGGCCCTGAATAAATTTAGCTCCCTAGATAAATTGTTGGGTGTAACTACGTGGATTAAACGCTTTATTTTTAATTATCGACACCCCCGGGAGAAAAGCCAGTCGCTAGTCCTCACACCATGTGAACGGAAGGAATTGTTCAGGATGATCAGTTTAAGACTGAAATCGAGACACTGCGGGCTGGACGTTGTAAGCTCAAGGGAGCAATTGGACGCCTAAATTTTCTTTTTAATGATTTGGACCTCCTTCGTGTTGGAGGAAGACTTCGGAATACCAATTTGCCGTGGTACACACCGGGATTTGAACCAGGGACCTCAGTGTTTTTAAGTCCAAGGTCTAACCAACTCGGCCACCACGTATACACACCTGTCACACCTCAGGAACTCTTAAATTGTTAAGGCCTATTTGTGTGTCTGTCCACCAAAGCGATTGGTTTCTGCCCTAAGCACTGGAGCCTTCGTCGCTGCCCTTGGTAGATTTGTGTCCCGCCACGGTTTGCATCGTTGATCCGGTCCGATTGTGAAACAAATTACAAGGGTATCGACCGTTATTTAAATGATGAATATAAATTTGTAGCAGATAATCGGAATGTAATTGGAACTGTAATCAGATGGCTTTTTGATTCACCAGCATGTCCAAATTGGGGAGGAATATTTGAAGCTGTTGTTAAGGCTGCTAAGCTCACTTACGTAGGGTGATAGGAGAAACCGTATTAACATTTGAGGAACTTGCTACAGTATTTTGTAAAATTGAAGCCGTCCTCAACTCACGCCCGTTGTGCCCGCTCTCTTTAGACCCAAACGACCTCGAGGCTAAAACTCGACCTGGAGTCAATCCAGGTCATTTTTTGA
Organism: Monopis laevigella; assembly: GCA_947458855.1. Taxonomy (NCBI): domain Eukaryota; kingdom Metazoa; phylum Arthropoda; class Insecta; order Lepidoptera; family Tineidae; genus Monopis; species Monopis laevigella. The sequence goes on along the minus strand of OX381580.1, from coordinate 14,914,450 downwards.
TAGGGCAGCCACTTGTCGCCTTGCTTGAATACTCCTTCAGAGATGTGAAGTGTACTCGACTGTCGCGATTTGAATTGATCCAGCAGATTCAGATTCATTTCAGCATTTCTGGCATCGCTGGTCGCTCGAATACCTTCACATATTGCAGCAACGCGTGAAGTGGACTGATAAGACGGACCCTCCAAAGATTGGAGACTTCGTCCTGGTTTAGGATTCTAACCTGTCTAAGCCCAAAGATGGTGTTTGATTCTGAGATAATTTGTGTTAAAAAAGAGGGGTTTTGTTCCGTAATTTAATTTGCGCGGCCTTCTAGATTATTTAAGAGTTTTATATTGAATTGTGTAATGTTTCGTTCGCCAAGTATTTAGGCGCCTACAAATAATTGTCAGATTTGTCGCGTTGTGTTGTTGATATTCATTATATATTTGTTCCAACGTATTATTATTGTAGTATTATTAACAACTTGTAATTGCGTGGCATGTTAGTGGTTGAGAAGAACGAAGATATTGCATCCCTTGGGTACCCAGGGATCTCGTCGCTGAAGCTAACCACGACGGCCACAGGTAAGTTATTTTCAAACTTATATAGCGGTACGCACCCGTGTGAGAATCCTGGACGAGTTCTGTTTCCCCTCTTCTCGCACAGTATATATGCATGTCCTGCATTGTCCTCAAGGAAAATAAACTATAGGCATATTTATATATAGAATTGGCTTTAATGATTAAATAATTATTACAGCATTTCTGTAAAATACCTCAAAGCTAACGTAATGTGTTACCAGATTAAGTTTTTTATTTTAATATTATATTTGAGCTTTATTACGGGAAACCTTATAGTGAAAGATGTGAATAAAGTGAATTTAGATGAACACTGTGCTAAGAAAATTTGCATCACCAAGTGTTGCCAGAATGGATTTCATGCAGGTATCGATAAAGGGTTGACTTGTGTAAAAACAATTGATCTTACTTTTAAACCAACTTTCTCCGAAATTAAGGACCACTATAAAGAATCTGATGATATGAAAAATAGTGATTTCTTTTTACTCTATAATGCCAATGTTACTAAAATATTTATGTCCAACGGTGAAGAAAACATAACCAACTTCTATTCCTATGTGAATGATGTTTTTTATTTAAATAAGGTAATTTCATTTATTTAAAGCATAAGTGCCCACTCTATATATAAATATGACTTATATGCCTACATATTTACGCGTAAACACGGATAGATAAGGGTTGACCTGAAGGAGTCCTAGGCATTTTGCATCTAATATTTATTATATGCCTTCCATTTCGTAACCGCATCATTTATCCGGGTGCGATCAATATATTAATCGACAATATATTAATCGCTCCGATCCATGGATTTTAAAGGACCGCAGTTGTGATCAGGTTGATAAAAAGTCATATGCCGTAAAAAATATGCTCCAGTTTAATATAAATAACGACTAGCTCATGAAACTATAAAATATTTTATACATATATGTATATGGAACCACTCTAATGTCTAAAATCTCTCATAAAACGAAATGTCAAAGGTGTTCGTTGTCACCATATTATTTTCTTACTTCAACTACTTGTACTATTATTTCTTCTGTGCTTCAACCAATGAATGTTAATTGATTGCGGAAGAATTTTTGTTCTTACTTTATGTTTTGAGCTCAGATTAATAATTATTAATCTGAGGTTTTGAGTTTGTATGGCGGCGGCCATCTTGTTCTCACGTTTAGAAAGTCAATTTTAGACCTTAGGGCGGGTCCCTATATATATATCTCACTAATAACTATATACCCGGACCTTCTCGTAAATCTAAGTACTCATATAAATTTTATTATATACTTATAGAAGAAACAAAATATTAATCTAAAAACCAAAATTATAATATGAATTTTAAAATCTTAATTAATTTTTAAAGGAAAAAGATATACCTATAAGCGATATTTATTAAAACAGTCAGTTATTGAGGTTAACGTATATTGTAGAGTCATCCAAATTAACAACGCGTATACCTAATACTTTAATGATTTAACTTATTATTGATTGGCCTTTACGATGGTAAGCAAAACCGTGAAGTGACCAAGTCATGTTTCGGTTTTAGTCTTTGAGTTCTTCGGTTTTTAGGAGCCAACTACATTGATCTCTTATCGTGGAACACCTCGAACAAATTATTTCAGTGTGCGGTTACGAAACGGACAATTAATTTGAAAATAAAATAGCGTAGATTAGAAGTTAATCGGAATAGTAGAACTTATAGCTATTATTTATGTATTATTATTATAACATACTAGGATAATATATATATATATTAGGCTGAGTTGCACCAAAATTAACTCTCTGTAAATGTAATTAAAGTTAAAAATGGCGTCGAATGTACCAATTTTATTTTGCAGTTTTAATGGCAGCTGGTACATTCGACGCCATTTTTAATTTTAATCGTAACATTACATTAACAGATACTTTGGTACAACTCAGCCTTAGTTTGTTAGATTAGATATAATAAAATGATTAATTTAATTTTAATGTTTATTGTTTTAATATTGTCATAATTAAAATTAAAAAAATCTTTATTCTCACATGATGAGTCATTATGACATATTATAGAATTGCACAATACGTTAAATTTTGAACATGTTTTGGGACATTGGAATTTCAACTCTAAACTTAACAGAATATAACTTATATTTCAATAGTTTACGCAACGCCTTGTCGTGTTTAGCGGTTGCAATCTTCGAATGAGGCAAATTATGCACGTATGTGCGCCTGAGCTCTTTTTTTGGCAAATAAGTACAACAAACCACACCTGAAGTCACTGTTGTTGACGATTAGGTATGAATGAAACATTATTGAAATGAAAGTAAGTAAATCCAAAATTCCTGAATGAAAACTTAATGAGAAAGTTGCTACTTTAACTAATTTTGCTCCTCACCAGACGAATTGATAGCATTTTGTAACTCATCCTCTGCCTGAAAAACTTTTTTTTATCGAATCTGGCTGTGTTTGAATTCGACAGATCGACGTTTGGCAGAGTCTGCCGGTCGCATCTAGGGTGGACTAGGCAAAGCCCGAAACAGATTATTGTACTTTCGATGTTTGACTGTAAGTTTAGGAACTTCTAGGTTTGACTATAAATACTTCAGTCGAAGCCCGACATTGTAATTTATTTCTGGGTTCGCCTTTAGGTCTAAGGCTTTGGTCAAACCTAGGATAAGTCATTCCGAAAAGAGACTGCATATCGACCTTTGGCTATAACATATATACTAAATTAACCAGCTGAAAACGTATACGGACAAAATATCTACTTTATTTGGAATCTTAATCACTTAATTCTGTGTAAAATGCCTAGCGATTTTAAGACCGCTTTCGGGCCTATATAAATAAGTACTTATACCCTCAGCTTCTATAAAGTTTATATAGGTAATGAATTTTTATAATCAAAATTAGCTAACAGCGCAATCAAATAAATAAATTTTCCAGCAATCATGTGCCGTTATAGAAACTGGGATTAGTATAATTAAATATTTTTAGGATGGAAGTTTTATATTAGAATTACCTGACAAGACTTTTAATTATAAGCCACTCTCTGTATGTGTGGAATATGGGAGAAATGAAGATGATACCGATTACGAACTCCAATGGTATGTGCCAGATGAAGACATAGGTGAATCGGACGCATGGATAATTACTATTTGTAAGTATTTTCTAATACTCAGCATAATAATTACAACAGTTTGATGAATTTAAAAACCTTTTGATTTAGCCAAAAAATTCTGTGATGTATGGAATTGTATGGGTAACCTGGGGCCTTTAAATGGTTCTTGAGAGCCAAAAAGGCACCCGTGATGGTATTATTTATTATTGTATGACGCTATTATACGATTAATCTATTTTATGTACACTTTTTATTTGCGACACATGGTTTCGTGGAAAAGTTCGATTTGATAAGTAGATACTCATATTAGTTCACCTTTTAAATTCACCCTGTATAACGCAATCACAATACGCTCATACACGACGAGCTAGCCACTTGTTCGTGTGTACTGATACCATCGGCTACGACGAGGTGGGATTAAAAACTCCTCCGCTGGGTACCCTGGGGCCGTCTAGGCGGTCTCGGGCGCCGTAAAGCATAAATGTATGTATGTATGTACACACTACTACCATTCAGTTTACATACATATCTACACTAATAAAAATATATATTTTAGATTAATCTAACTAAGCAATGTATAGGTACATTTTTTTATTTTATTGGATCATGGCATGTGACTTTGTATCTACCTGGTGGTGAGCAGACCTACAAAGTCCATGAATGGGTCGATCAATAATTGTTCTTAAACAAAGTTGATGGCACCCACTATGCCGGCTAAAATGATGCGATTAAGAAATGGGTGGCGACAAATTGAATTGACAATTCAACCCATTTCGTAACCGCACCTAGAAAGGAGACTACCACCTCGACAAGAAATCGATGCAGTAGTCTCCTGAAAACCAACAGACTAAAACCGAAACATGACTAGGTCACGTATGCGCGGTGGTAACGAGATCGGTTGGTCGGCCTAGCAAAGTTATAGAGACCTTACTCCCACCTAATAAACTAAATATGAATATACTGGATGTTTTTTGTTACATTGGCAAAAATTTTATATTATGTTCTATGATGAAAATAATAAAACACGTATTTTTTCGTTTTAGTGTTGCCCGTACCAAAACATCAAGATAAAATGACTTAAAGTAAAAAAAGGTATACAAAACACTTTTGTTTTCCTCCTCCGTAGACTAGTGATTGCGCCTTTGGCGTTGTACCCGGAGGTCGTGGGTTCCATTCCCACCCATGGCAAAAAAATATTAGTACGTTGTTTTCTGTTAAATTTGTCATGGTCTGGGTGTTTATAAAATATAATATGTATTATATCGTTGTTTCTGGTACACATAGTACAAGCCTAGATTATTAATTAGTACCAATAAAAAAAAATTAAAAAAAAAGACCAGTCTGGTTACCACCGCCCATACAGATGCTAAAACCGTCAAGTGATCTAGTCATGTTTTAGTTTTATTCTGTGGGTTCACCGGTTTACCGGGGACTGCATCGATTTATCGCCAAGTTGGTAGTCTCCTTTCTTGGTGCGGTTACGAAATGGGCGACTGATTTGACGAGGAAGCAACGAGGATATTAAAATTGCCTCGTAATGTACCTAAGTACGTCTTTGTCGATCCCCATTTTGTTAAATAACAATGTATTGTCGACCCCATTCTTGAACTTTGTAGGTCTGCTTACCATCAGGTAGATACAAAGTCACATGTCGTGCTTCAATAAAAACAAAACATATAGGTATAAAAAGTAACATGTCGTCCGACTGAAGAAGTAGGCAAAATATAAATGGCGTAAGCAAATAAAATAACTTTTTTATTAATAGGAATTAGCTAAACTAACCTTTTTTTTATTTCAGTCCAATTTATTTCATCGGTGTTTATGGTGTTGCTGTTGATAGTATATTCGATGTTACCAACATTAAGAAATTTACAAGGAAAAATGCTAATAACCTATGTTGCTACACAATTGTTTGATTTTATTCTTCAGCAGTTACAGTTCATATTCATTAAAACATTAGTTTTAATAAACAATACAACTCCATGCTATATATTTGGTAAGTTTATATTATTACAAGCTGAAGATTGACCGCGCAACTTTTACCGTTTACGCAGCGCACGCAACGGAAAATCTTAAAAGGAATATTTTATCCCCGTTTTTGTAACATTTTTTATTCATGCTCCGCTCCTATTCGTCGTAGCATGATGTTATATATTTTTACGTTTAGCCTAACTCGATAAATGGGCTATCCAGCACTAAATATATTGTTAATTCAAACTAGTACTTCCTGAGACTAGCGCGTTGACCCAAGCAGCTCAGCAAAATCTTCAGCTATATAAAATTAGTATTATAGTAAAAGAATATATACATACATATATAGATATACATATATAATGATAGTACACAACACTAAAAACTTATCTCTGATCATCGACATTTAAATATATAAAAAAAGATTTTACGATCTTATGTTCTTGTGTTTTAGATCCAAGTGGTGGTGATTTATTTGTGTATATTATTATTATTTGTTATATTGTGTTTATTCGATTTTTCGTCACAGTTTTGAGTCGGATTTCACTGTTCGTTTAAGAAATTAAAGTTTTCAATCGTGTCTGTCTTATAAAATAATATGAAACGGAATAAAACATAAAATTGTGTGACAATGACAATGTTCTTAGCTATCGATGGATTCTTCTAGCGGGCGCCGGGTCCATCGCGTGATTGGGGAGCAGAGGAGTGTACTGCGGTGTTCCCGGACTTGAGACCGCGAAGCAGGGTTTAAGGCCTTTCCGAATTCAACTCTCCCTTCACTGTGTTCACTATCCTCTCTACCTCAATAATCCTATCAGCTCCATCTTAGAAACACGTTCCATAAAAGTTTTGATGGTCGATCTTGGAAGGCCAAGATCCTTGTAAAAGATGATGCGAAGACCTTGCTGGAATTTCTCTTGCACCGACTTCCACTGGATAAAGTTGAGTTTTAAAACCGTTTCTAGTTATTTCATTTGTGAGATCAAAGTAATTATTTAACTTGATGGTGTGGTCCTTAGCATCCATGTTAGTTTCCCACTAAACAGTAAGTTCGACAAGTATTACTTTCTTTTTCTTTAATGAGTTATCCTTCCATTACAAAAGTAGTTAACTTTTGTAATGGAAGGATAACTCAAGGAAAATCAAAGTAAATTGTCTCAATCCTAGATAAAGCATCAGACATCTTAGTCATGGAAATATTAAAGAAAAAGAAAGTAATACTTGTTGAACTTACTGTTTAGTGGGAAACTAACATGGATGCTAAGGACATTGTTTTGTTCATTGGTCGATAATCCTTCTCTGGTTCTAGCAATACTATGTTCCTACAGACCAAAACTTTATCATGTCAGTGACTAATCCAATGACGGTTAAAATTAAAAATTTCTTGTAGATCCTCCGAAGCATATGTGGAAAATACATAGAGCATTACTACTCCTCTGAATTTCCAGCGATATTCGTTGGACAAAATAGTATATTGCTCGAACCGAAAACGCTAGACATTCATAAGAGGAGCTATGTATCTTGTTCCATTTTTTTTATTTTGGGCAAGCAAAACTGCAGCACCGGAGGATCTTGAAATGACGTGGGAATAACTTGGTACAAGGGTGTCCACTAGGGCTTAAATATGGGACCATCATACAATTCCGGTATTGGGTTTCAATATTAAGCATTTCAGTTCCGGAATTCCGGAGTTCAAGAATTCCCTTAAAAATGTTATACAGGGGGAAGCTACATCGACATACCGATCGACGCGTCAAATGATAAAAATGTATAGGAAAATTCGATTTTTATCGATCGACGCGTCGATGGTGTGTTAATGGGCTTCCTGGTAGGACCCCTGGTCCAAGAATTGCTAGGAATTTGGTTGGCAGGGAAAATTCAAGAACGTCAATGCGTTCAAGCTGTTGGAATGAAATGTTTTTTTTTTCGATATCGAGTTTCCGTTTTTGATTCAATTCCGGTATTACAAACGATACTGAAATATGTCGGAGTTCCGGAATTTTGTTAAAACCAGAATTCCGGAGCTCAAGCCCTAGTGTCCACACAGGTGGCGTCCCAGATTAGAGTTCAACCTCTATGCCATGGGACTCTGGCCACATCGGCCGGTCTCTTGCCATCGTCAAGGTCCAAACCTACAGGTTCAAGATTGCTGGGTATACCAGAAGAAACAAGGGATCGTTTAATAACATTGTTTATGTTACTGTGTCTGGATATACGGCCAGCACTCAGCCTGCCATGGTGACCGGATGGTGTGACCGAGGCTCCACAAATACAGTTATGAGGTTGGCAAATTGAGTCGCCTATCCTGAGGGACACCGCTATTCTAAGGGTTTGCCGGTCAAGTAAAGTTGCCGAGGAAGGCGGTGGGAGTGCTTCAAGCCAAGCGCCTGATTCTTTACATTAAACAGCCAACATTCTAGCTTTGTCGGTATTTGAGAGTGTGTTTATGAACTTATTTATTTAAAAGTGGCATGTCCCAAATTTTTTGAATATTTCTATGTATTGGTAAGTCTGTTGAATTAGTGATATTTCTCCATTTATTTTTGGCTTCACTCAAAAAGCATACTCCTTTGTCCAAGACGGATTTAAAACTTTTACCAATAGAGTATTGCAGTATATTAAATTAAACCCAAATTGTTTTAATTTTTTGATCCATGTTATAAAGAATAATATAAATAGAATAGTTATAAAGAAATTTAAGATATCTTAATAATAATAATAATAATAAACGTTTATTTCAAGTAACAAAAAGTACTCATATTTTAAAATAATCTATAGTAGAAAAATTCTTCCACCTTCTTATTCATTTATGTGATTGCTACCTGTACCCTGCAGCAGCATTCATATAGCAACAATCACATCTATCCGCGATCATAGCAGGATGCTATTAGGACTGCATATTAATAAACTTTATTTACTTAGTAAACTTTGAGATAGTAAAAATTTGAATATTTATATTTTGGCTTCCCCATACAAATTGGTCATTTGAACTTTACTAGCAATTTTTTTTTCATTTGCGACACATGGTTCCATGGGAAAAGTTGTTCGATTTGATCAACAAATCCTCATATCAGCCCAAAGTAACTTTTCAAAGTCATCCTATATATATATACAGTAGGAATAACATTTTTATTTTTCAGGGTTCATAATGTTTATTTCAATGATGTCTAAATTCTATTGGATGAGTGCAATTTCTTACAATATGTGGATATCATTTAAACTAAAGTGAGTAATTAAAATTTATATAGGTACTATATATTATAGGTATATTATAAGTAGGTATATACTTACATAATAAATAAATATATAATGCAAAAGTACTTATTATCTAAAATTTAAATGTTTTTGCGAAACCACAAATGCCAACATTAAAAAAAAATGAAATACTACTTTCAGCCACAGACTTTAGGATCTTGCCGCCCTGCGCAATAATAATCTGTGCTATCAAACAGTTGTAATATTGGAAGTATGTTATGTTTGCATGGGTGCTCTTTCCAACTAGCACAAACTAGTTGTATAAGAGCTTTGGAGCGTATTCCTTGTAACTAAAGGTTGCTAAGAGCATGGTCTATAGCGCGCTCTAGAACTCTTAAGTGGGCAGGAAAAAGATTCGCGAACTAGAGCGTCAAAAAACATCTAAATGTTGTTTTCAGTTATAATAAAGTTTTTTTTTTGGAACAAAAGAACATGAGGTGTAGATTTTATTTACTCGATCCTAATTACATAATTTCTTCATAAACAAACTGTTTAGTTTTAAAATGAGAACTAAAGTAATGTTTTTAGAATCATAAATCAAACTTTGGGTGTCTTTTCAAAAGTTAATATATTTTTTATAATGAAAAAATTCCTGGTGGCGGGACTCGAACCCACGAACCTCGCTATCGTGGCAAGGCGCTCAACCGCTGAGCCAACCAGGTTCCAGTCAGCCCTCACGAATTTTGTCATTGCTTGTTATCTACTTATATACACAGACGCCCTCTATTAGCTTTTGTCTAATAACTCTTATACGAGTAAAGTTAGAAGTCCTAGTTTCTAATACTAGATGATAAGAGTTATTAGAAGAAAGCTAATAGAGGGCGTCTGTGTATATAAGTAGATAACAAGCAATGACTAAATTCGTGAGGGCTGACTGGAACCTGGTTGGCTCAGCGATTGAGTGCCTTGCCGCGATAGCGAGGTTCGTGGGTTCGAGTCCCGCCACCAGGAATATTTTCATTGCATTTTTATCTTAAAAAAATTAATATAAGATTATCCTATAAAGGAATTTATAAAAATGCATTAATATATTTTTTATAAAAATACTATCTAATTAGGATCGAGTAAGTAATATTTACACCTCTACGTTCTTTTTATGTAGAAATAAACTTTGATATCACTGAAAATAACATTTACACGTTTTTAGACAATCGAGATCGTGAAACCTTTTACTGGCTTCTTAAGCAACAGATATGGCCCTATTTGGGCACATCGCTTATAAGATCTGGAGCGTATATAACTGTAACTTAAATCTCGAAAATCCACTCTTGTAACCCTTTTATTACTTACACCTCCGAGAGTGAACGATTACATGTTTATTTCACTCATTCGCTCATTCCATTTTTGACCACCTCCGTAGACTAGTGGTTGCGCCTTTGGCGTTATATCTGGAGGTCGTGGGTTCGATTACCACCCATGGCAAAAAAATATTAGTACGTTTATCTGTACGGTTTGTCATGGTCTGTGTGTTTATAAAATATAATATGTATAGTTGTTTCTGGTACACATAGTACAAGCCTAGAGCTTAGTTTGTGACCAAAGCAATATCTATAATTGTGCCTACATATTAAAAAAAATCCTTTAGAAATATTATGGGCGTTCGCGTTATTATTAGTTTTTTCTTACTACAAATTGACTTGTTTCTAACTTTGTTTTTATTCAAAATATAGGAAAACATGTGGAAACCTACTTTACCAAATAAAATATTTATTTTTATTAACAAGATTTTATTATTTATTATTAACTAGATTAAGGTCTTTTTTAAATTGGAAAAAGTAGTGAAATATTTATAAAAGGAATAGGTAGTAAAATGCTTCTTCAAATATTGCCTTAGCAACTATTGGTGTCTTTAAAGTATTTTTAATCACTTATACAGATAGTTAAGGGCTACAACAGTGAATATTGTTATTTTTATTTAACTGTTGCTTATCGATGACTGCTACTTCTCTTTAACCTCTGATAGAATTATAAATGGAACCGAATTGACACTTTTAGTTATACAGACTCTCTTATGCATCTGTGAGTGATATATTTGAGATGAATTACGCTGATATAAGACTCCCAGTGTTAATAATTTAGAGAATTGTAACTTAAAGATGCCACTATAGTGCCTCGGGGAGCACGTTAAGCTGTCGGTCCCGGTTTCACTATACCAACTTGTGAAACTAGATAGGTTATTGAGTCTATTCAAAACATAGCTACGGTCTAGCCACTTGTTCGGTGTAGACTCATACCATCGGCTACGACGAGGTGGAATTAAAAACCCCTCCGCTGGGTACCCTGAGGCCGTCTAGGCGTGTGATGATATGTATGTATGTAACCAGTTGTAATTTTCACTAATGTGCTAGTTGTGCACAATAATTATTGTGTTCGGTGGTGCCAACGCGACTGGTGAAACAAGATCGCTTTTGTAATTTTTTGTTTACTCTGCTATCTTCTAAATATATATTTATATAACTCAAAGGTGACTGACTGACTGACATAGTGATCTATTAACGCATAGCCCAAACCACTGGACGGATCGGGCTGAAATTTGGCATGCAGGTAGATGTTATGACGTAGTCATCCGCTAAGAAAGGATTTTGATAAATTCTACCCCCAAGGGGATAAAATGTGGGATGAAAGTTTGTATGATAAAAACATAACTATTCCATGCGGACGAAGTCGCGAGCACAGCTTGTTATTTAAATAAATGTGTTCCTAACCTATCTATATAAAATATGCTTACAATACATATTATATGCATATTTTATGTTGAAATTTTTTTTTTTTGCAGACGGTTGATGAGGAAGGGAAGACGTGGTACAAACGATAGGATGGCGAAGGAAAATAACCGATTTATTTTATACTGTCTGTACAGTTATGGTATTCCAATTCTAACAGGAATTATAACTTATATTTTAATTGAAACTGTGGATAAGTCTAAATATCCAAAATTTGTTATACCTATATTCGAGAATTGCAATATGTCACGTAAGTATTTCTATTATCTTTAACTACATAGCTGATTCGCGCCACTACGTCTGCGAAACTTTAACCACGCAGCGTACGCTCTCAAAATAAATATTTTTCCCCCGTTTTTGGAACATTTTTCATTGTTACTCCGCTCCTATTGGTCGTAGCGTGATGGTATGTAGCCTATAGCTTTCCTCGATAAATGGCCTATCCAAGATTAATAGATTATTTAAAAATTCGAACGAGTAGTTCCTGTAATTAACAACCAAACAAACTTTATAATATTAGTATAGACATGACAGCATGAAGCTAAAAAAACGCAAAAAAAACCCTTCATGATTACGAGGGTGAAACTGTAAGTTCTTAGAAAAACTGAGCAAACTAGTAAGTTATTAGTTTTATTATATCTTTTCAAAATAAAGTCCATATACATCGCTGCTTCCGATGGAACCACTGAGAAAAACACTTTGCCCACTGGTCCTTATATAGGGGCCTTTTCGACAGCCTTTTGAAACGCAGCCAATGCTTCCATTGCGTCCATAAAACATTTCCTCGAAGTTTTTCTTTTATTTTCGGGAATAAATAAAAATCGGAAGGTCGGGGCTATACGGCGAGTGACCCAGTAATTCCACGTCTAACTGAATTTTTTTAGTTTTCGGATCATAACAGTAAACACAGCTTTCGACACCCGTAAGTATGTCGAACACAGCATTTGAGTCACCTGCGTTAAATCTTTGAAGCGTTTCACGGCACTACTCGGCGGAGGTTTTGGGCCTCGGTCAAATTATGATGTATCCATCGGGTCACAACGCTCCCTGACTGCTAAACCTTCAACGAGGATTTTGTTCACTTGACTTATACCGATGCCTAAGCTTGTCGGAATCTGCTGATAGGTCACCCTTTTGTCAATCTTTATCTTACGCCGCACAAAGTTCAGTCGTCGCCGTAGAAGGCCGTCCCTCACGCAGATTATCATCGGCGAGATTATTGTGACCATCTTTAAACTCATCAAACCAGTTGTAACTCATCAAACCAGTTGTAAACAGTGGCACGATATGGGGCTTCATCGTGAACGTCAATCGATGTATTTTAGAACTTTCTTTTCGACTTAAATGACATCGAAAGTTTCAAAATATCATTGCACGAAAATATTCTCGCGTTAAATTCATGAAACCTAAATCGTAAAACCAATGACAAACGAATGAAATACATACCTACTCAATAATAATTTTGGCAAATAGTTTCATTTTTTTAATTTAAAGATTTTTTTATATTGTTTTAGTTTGACCCTCATATTTGGACATAGTGGTATTTGATTTCATAATTGTATTTTAGTTTATTTGTTATTCTTTTTTAGGTTATTTATTTGAATTATAAAAAAAAGTAATTTAAAAAAATCCGCCACAGAAACATTAATAAAATACTTATAAAACTTGTAAAATATAAAACAGATAAAGTGCGTAGGTATATAAAAAGTTAACTCGGGTAAATTAACTCGATGACTACTGGTCTTAGGACCAGAAGTTTAGAAATTCTTCATTTGTCTAATGTTTATTAAATACCAATTACTGGCAAAATTCGTATCTATGGAGGTCATGTGATTTCTATAGCAAAAATAATTCGGATTTATATATTCTTTATTATTTACGTATAATATGACGTACAGCTCTCTGAAAATTTATTTTTTTTAAGGATTTCGGAAACTAATCATACATTTTAATATTTTAGGACACGAGGCAATATATTACATATACATGCCAATGTTGGTCATACTTCTTTTCAACACATTATTTTTTGTTTTGACATGTTACAATCTTTGGATATTTATAAAATCAAACGATATGGAGCTAAAGAGGATTGGCAATAAAACAAGCCGTTCAAACAATACCAGGTAACTAGTTACCTACTCTTTACAGAATGTATTGTTGAATAAGAATCAACTTTCTCAAGGGGCAAATTATTACAAAATAATATTTGTTATTATATAAATTATAAACATATTCAATATTTGTAACAGTATAATTTATAAAACTCTTATTGACTTTGGCGTCGTCAATTCTATTATAAGTTAAATGTAAAAAAAGCAAAAAGACCTAGGATCTTGTACTGTCTATGGTAAAAAGCTGACACATCCGTAAGGAGTGACTTGTAGGTTGGCTCAGTGGTTAAATGGTGGTTTAGGCTGTGGGTTCGAGTCCCAATTACTAGAAAAAAATCATTGCAATCTTATAAGGATATCCTGCGAAGGAATTTATAAAAATATTAGCTAAGTAAAGAACCCTGAGAGTTAATTTTAATGTTTCATAAATATAATAGTATTTTCATGAAACTAAAAATGAAATCTCACTAGATATTTTTTTTCAGTATAAAACTATACATAAAACTGTTCGTAGTAATGGGAATAAGTTGGCTAGTTGAAGCAATGACTCAATTTGATTTTTGGAATGATAATATAGTTATGAACTACGTCGGTTTTATTAACGCCCTTATTGGAGTACCTATCTTTGTTATATTTGTCTGCAAACGAGATGTGGTTCGGAAACTGGCGTCCAGGTATGTAAGAACACTGATCCTAACAAATGATAAAGTTACATCATGTCTAAGATCTGGCTTCCACGTACGTGCAAGCAGCTTAGAACGATACAGTTTTCATATTTTAGAAGCGGTGCTTAGCTTACAACGATAAAGTTCTCATATATTAGAAAATGGCGTCCAGGTACGTGCCAATTATTAGCTTAGAACGATGGAGTTCACATATCTTGGAAACGGCGTCTAGGTATGTGCCAACGCTCTTAGCTTAGAACGATGGAGTTCACATATCTTGGAAACGGCGTCTAGGTATGTGCCAACGCTCTTAGCTTAGAACGATGGAGTTCACATATCTTGGAAACGGCGTCTAGGTATGTGCCAGCGCTCTTAGCTTAGAACGAGAGAGTTCACATATCTTGGAAACGGCGTCTAGGTATGTGCCAGCGCTCTTAGCTTAGAACGATGGAGTTCTCATATCTTGGAATAATTCTTACTCTCAGATGTGTAAACTATACTATTGGCTACCCACTGAACTGTCTGCAGTTCCTACAAAGTATATCAATATAAGATTATAGTAAAGAAAAGCATCTTGCCAGCTGTCAACGAATTCTGCCAAATAATTCGCCGTTCGTTAGTCATGCTAAGACTATAAAACGGCATAGTGACTGTTATTTTTTATAACTGTCAAGCAACTACGATTTCCGCGACTTGCTTTTGCAATAACCATAATAAACCACAAGGCCTGTTGGAACTTTGTGGAATAAACTTGGAGTTTTCCTGTTTCGAACCCGGAAAGTAATCATTTTTGTAGGTCAAACGAAGTTGACCAGGAAACTAGTATTATATTATATTATTTTGGATTTTTACAGATATTCGTGCCTGCGCTGGATGGCGAAGGTTGCAGGAAGAGACGAAACATCGTCTGTATTCCGGAGTACATATACACGCAAGTCCTCATACAGCA
Source organism: Monopis laevigella (assembly GCA_947458855.1). Lineage (NCBI taxonomy): Eukaryota > Metazoa > Arthropoda > Insecta > Lepidoptera > Tineidae > Monopis > Monopis laevigella. The sequence goes on along the minus strand of OX381580.1, from coordinate 14,899,128 downwards.
GTTCTGCTGAAGATTCGAAAGTTTGCCTAAACCCTAACGCCTTCGATAACTAGACAGACATATTTCCAAATTGAGCCTGGATATTCTGTTATTATTAATAGACCTGCAATCGCCATGCGTACTAGCAACAATGCCACGTTGTATCCGCATAGGTGTAGATCTAGCTCGAGCCTAGAGTCTACTTAGGTCTATACTCTTGATTCTAGAGTCTCCTGACTTAATTTTGTTCTTTATATAAATTTTATTATTTAAATTAAAAAATTAGTTTTGTATTATTTTAAATATTACCATCATGGGTACCCCAGGGGAAGGGGTTTAATCCCACCTCGTCGTAAGCGATGGTATGAGTGTTCATACACTGAACCAGTAGCTAGCTCGTCACGATATTTGAATAGACTCAATAAACAGTTTTACAGGTTGGTATAGTGAAACTGGGACCGACAGCCTTATGTGCTCTCCGAGGCACCATAGTGGTGTTGTCAAAAGTATTATTTAAATTATTTACATAAATTATCATTTTAATATCATATTTAGATATTTTGGTTATACGTGGTTATAGCCGAGTTGGTTAGACCTTGGACTTAAAAACACTTAGGTCCATGGTTCGAATCCCGGTGTGTACCAATGAGTTTTTAATTTAAAAAAATATGTACATTTGTTTGACAACACCACTATAGTGCCTCGGAGAGCACGTTAAGCTGTCGGGCCCGGTTTCACTATACCAACTTGTGAAACTGTTTATAGATGTGTTATATAGTCTATTCAAAACGCCGCGACGAGCTAGCCACTTGTTCGGTGTAGACTCATACCATCGGCTACGACGAGGTGGGATTAAAACCCCTCCGCTGGGTACCCTGGGGCCGTCTAGGCGGTCTCGGGCGCCGTAAAGCACCCGTGATGTATGTAGATGTGTATGTAGATTTTTTTTTTCCAATAATATTAATATAACATCAAAGTTTTCATACAACATGTATTATTCTAAAAGAAAAAATCTACTTATCCTGGAAATCCTAATTTGCTCCCAATTCCGGCGATTGGTATTAAAAAAAGCAAGAGAAATCTTTTATACAATAAATATGTTGCCGGACCATTTTTACAATATAGTCCATTATTAAAGAGGAAAAAAATAGGCAAGAAAAGGATCGGTCTTAATACCTTTTTTATTATCCTACACAATGATGTTTACGGCGGAAACAGCGCGGGCGGTAGGTACTGTTAATTCGAGCAACAAATTTTAATAATCTACAAAAAATCCTACTTTCATAATAATGTAACTACATAATATGGATTCGACGAGTTCTTGTTATAACTAGTTTTTTATAAGTACGAGAGTAAGAAAAACTGGATACCTAATTAAAAAATCTACTCTATTTACTAATACATATAGGTATCTCAGTCTACTAATCAGTAGCCATTCTAGTTCAAACCCCGGTGTGTAGATATTACAATGGGTTTTTGATTTATTACTACTATAATGCCTCGGATAGCACGTTAAGCTGTCGGTCCCAGTTTCACTATACAAACTTGTGAAAGTGTTAAGATGGGTTATTGAGTCCATCGAAACTACTTAGGGCTTGAGCTCCGGAATTGTGGTTTTAACAAAATTCTGGAATTCCGACAGATTTCACTTTCGTTTGTAATACCAGAATTGGTGAATCAAAATCGGAATTTCGATATCGAAAAAAAAATATAATTTTGTCAGGTTTGGGGCGTAGCGCGTCATTCCAACAGCTTAAACGCATTGACATTCTTGAAATGTCATTGCCAACCAAATTTCTAGGTTATCATGGATCAGGGGTCCTACCGGGAAGCCGTGTCGACACACCCATTGACGTGTCGATCGATAGAAATCGAAACTCAAATGTATGAGATTTGACATTTCTCTTCAATCGAGTACTTATTCATTTTCCTATACATTTTTATCAATCGACGCGTCGATCGGTATGTCAATGTAGCTTCCTCTTGTATAATATTTTTAAAGGGAGCTTTGAACTCCAGAATTGCGGAACTGAATAGCTTAATATAGAAACCCAATACCGGAATTAAAAAATGGTCCGATATTCAAGCCCTAATCCAAACACCGAGACGAGCTGGCCCTTGTTTAGTGTAGAGAATACCATACGACGAGGTGAGAATAAAACCCCACCGCTGGGTACCCTGAGGTCGCATAGGCGGTTTTGGGCCGTAAAGTACCCGTGATGTTACTATCTCAGTCTCATATTCACAACTCAGTGTTGACAATTTAATAAATATTCATTTATTCATTCATTCAATAGCAATGACCGGGTTTAAACTTCCATTAGCACACTTCCAGCTGCATATTCTGTTTGTTACAACGAAAACGTTAGGTTGTTAAAATAACGAAATAAATATGACATCCTCCAACAATCATAAAAATCTATGAACGTTTAAGGGGTGGTAACAGTTAGGACCAAAAGATCGTTAATGTATGGGAAATGTTTGATCAAAACAGAATATTGCCATTCTTCCAAACCGATTCTGATAAATATCAACATCGGTTTAGTATTAGTTAGTAGTAAGTAGTATTGGTTTCATTGGAAAACAAACACAGATGAAAAGTGTTTGGATATTACCTATTGTGGATGGACACGAAAAATTTTTATGCAAATTTAAACAACTATTTAAATATTTACTACTTATCACATTTATTGCATTATTTAATTTATTTACATAAGTATAATTTAATATAAGTTTCAAATACAACGTATATTTAATTTGTAATAAAATAATAAAACAAACCCTTCAAAAACATTTTTTTGTATATAAATATCTATCGCAATTAATGAGTTAAATTAATCTAAAATAGGTGAGATGGACAGAAAAGCAAAAATAGTCTTATTCATAAAAAAAATGTGTCCTTGAAGAAAAACAATTTAGTTAAAATATGTTTTGTCTCTTTTTTTAGCATCAAAAATAAATATGCGAAAAAAAGACAAAACACAATTCAAGGACTCAATAAGTTTTTATGAATAAGCCAAAAGAGTAGGTGCATATAAAGCAATGTGCATTTATATACCTTGCTGTCCATATATGTGTATTAGATTATTACTAAACGTATTTTTTTTTTTACATTATAACTATCTCTTATATTTTATTACGATAATTCGTACTATTGTAAGTTAGTAGGTATTTAATAATTGATCTCACATACGATATGCACGATTATTCGATTATAGTTCGTCTACCTATATAATTCTTTTTTGTAATGATATTTGGTGAATATTAAGTGTATAGATTCTTAAATACAGGCCTAAGAATAGGTACATAATATTAAGACTAGATTGGAAAATTTGTAAGTATTATAATTACATGAACTTAATTATAATAAGCCTAAAATTAAATACTAAGAATAAAATTTAATGAATGAGTAAAATGAGTGGGTAGTTAAACCAACATTTCTTTTCTTACTATTTTATCTTTATAGAAGGTTTTGCCTCTTTTACGCAATATACATTTTTGTTGCAAATAAAAAGAGACAATATCCTTCTATAACTAAAGTGTTTTTCAAGGACTCAATAAGTTTTTATGAATACCGGTATTCATAAAAACTAATTGAGTCTACTCAAAAAAAAAAATCCTAGGTTACTTACTGACCAATTTCTAAGATTTTTTAAAATTTATTTTTAAGTAATTAAATGCATTATTATATTTATTCTTAATAAAATAGAATAATTATTATGGCGTTTTAATTATACTTTTCAGAAGTATAATTAATAAACCTTTTTAAGTTATGTATTTTTAATCGATATTTACTTGCGTTCCATTTCCTGATTTTAAAACCTTTCTTTTTACGCATGTGACGCTGTCGACGTTAGTAGATATAGTGTAGTCGTAGAAAGTAGTCTACAAGTATAGTATACGTTCGATTAGGTTGGTATATTTTGTGTAGCAAGAAGTAGTTTTGTTAGTTGTCGCCGATCAATCTTTAGCAAGCGCTCTATTCGTGTAGCCCATACAAACTCGGATCAACCAATAGGATCCATTTATTTTTCAAATAAACCACTCTTATTCGTTTATTCCTATATAGTTACTAGCGACTACAGTAACACTACCTCGTTGCGACCTTAGCAAGGTATTTGCAACGCATTATTCTATTTCATATACCATCAACTCATGCGCACAAATAATTATATGTGTTACACATACCGGGAGATATATTTTGGTAACCATAATGTTGGGCTAATTCTGTTTGTTAAGGACAATTCAAATAATCCAATTAGTGTTTACAAGCGTGCCAAACAAAAATATAAAATAGATACGGCAAAGATATTTTAAAATACTTAGGCGCTGAAATATTTCATATACCTAGAGAATGTGTGTGTAGGGCGCATCGTAATAGTGTGCATCGCGCCTTTATGTTAATGTATCCACACAGTACAATTTTTGCATTTCCACACAGACACCTTTTTCATTATTTTAACTTAATAAGTTACTTCACTTTGCCCTTTTTTAAAAATAAAAAGTGGTCTTTGTAAAAGCTTGGACATACGAGTACCTTCAATATAACATTTAACTGACCGTAATATAACTACAATCACCCGGTATAAGTACAGTTGACCGCCTCCGTAGACTAGTGGTTGCGTTCGCGTTGTATCCGTTGGTCGTAGGTTCGATTCCCACCAACGGCTAAAAACTATTAGTACATTTTTCTGTAGGTACTGGTTAGGGCTTGAGCTCTGCAATTCCGGTTGTAACAAAATACCGGAATTCCGACATATTTCAATATCGTTTCGTAATACCGGAATTGGTGAATAAAAACCGGAATTTCGATATCGAAAAAAATATATAATTTGGTCACGGTTTGAGGCGTAGCGCGTGATTTCAACAGCTTGAACGCATTGACGTTCTTGAAATTTCACTACCAACGAAATTTCTAGGGCTTCGGGGTCCTACCGGGAAGTCCATCGACACACCTATCAACGTGTCGATCGATAGAAATCGAAACTCGAATGTGTGGTATTTGACATTTCTCTTCAATCGAGTACTTATACATTTACCTATATATTTTTGTCAATCAACGCGTCCATGGGTATGTCGATGTAGCTTTCCCTTGTATAATAGTTTTAAAGGAAGTCTTGAACTCCGGAATTGCGGAACTGAATAGCTTAATATTGAAATCCAATACCGGAATCGTGCATGGGGGTAAACCATTACCTTGCGGTTGGCTGTACAAGCCTAAAAGCTTAGACACAAAGACCAGAACAAATAGTGTAAATTGTCCTACATATTATAATTATTATCTATCAATATTGATTTATGTATATGTATCTTTATTATACATAATTTATTATCAAGGATACCTACCGACACTAAGGTAAATAGTGAGGTTCGAATATCGCTGTTAATTGGAAGGGTCCCAAAAAATTTACTGGAGGTAACACAGCTAGTTTTTAAGGACCCTACCAATTGTATTGCGATACTAATACGTTGTCCGAGGAACGAGCCAGACCTTTGATCATCGGAGACGTCGACCAAACACTTCGATATATTTATTTTTACACTTACTGTTAAAAATAGAAATAAGTTAACAATTCAATACAACAGCTATAAAATTGAAAATAGTAAGTTGTTCAACGAAATTAATATTTATAAAAACTCTGGCATCGGTTGCTCACATTATACATATACAAAGTTTAGCAACGGAGGTGATATGGATTTTTTACTGGATGTTGGTGGTCAGCTTCATGGATCCCATTCTAACGTTATCTTGGATGGACGTCGTTCTGCTGGACGTGGTTTGGGTCCTCGACATCGGCTTCCCCTGCATTTGCCTGTATCTGTTGTAGAATGAAACATTTTAGAATTGCAAAATAAGTCAAAATCTGAAATGGGTTCGTGGAATTCTTTAATTATATTGGACAATAAAAAAATATTTTTAATTTGGTTGGGACACAAAAAGGAATACCTGTTTCATTGTTTTAATTTTTGAACAAAATTTCACTGTGAAAGAAAAGCACACGGTATATAAAAATGGTAGGCAAAATAAAGTTACCTAAGTAAGAAATATTTATTAAAATAATTTTTAATTTAGTATGGAAATAAACTGTTTCAAAATGAACACAATTTCACCGTAAAATAAATCACCGTAATAAATTGTAATAAGAAATCCAAATTTAAATAAATAAAATTATTTAAATTTGGATTTCTTATTACAATTTATATTTAATTAAAAAAATAAATGTTATAAATTTTATTAAAAATAATTTAGGTACTTATTAAAAAGATGTATATGCTAACGTAAAAACTAAATCATTAATTAATTAGTGAAGCGTGCGTACTATACAATATTGTAATACTTTGTTTTATTATATATTTAATAGATTGTCCAATTTTAGAACAATAAATGTAACCAACAACAAATAAGATTGCATTAATGAAGCGTGCTACCATATAATATTAATTCTACTGCAATACTTTATTATAGAAATGTTAATAAAAAGTATACCTAATTAAACTTTTATTTCAACTAGAATGTTACCATTAATTGGCAAGTTAGAAGCAAACAATAAACGGAAGAACTCATTGTCAGTACGATAAAAACAAAAAAAGGGTCTCACGATAACTTAACTATCGTCCAAGGTTTAACCATAAGAACTCACTCGACACTCATTAATTGTGTTAAATATTAGTGAGCGAACACCTTCCCAGTGCATATAAACAAAATCTACCTATTAGTAGTGCTAAAGGATCTGTTGCAAGTTTTACTTCCGACATCTTTGGTTTTCCTTATCAAAATTACGTACTACATCATTTTGGTATTCAAAAGGTTGTTGTATTAGTTCTATCTGACTCAGGGTAGGTAGTAGACAGGGTAGACCGAATCGTGTCAACGCTAGCTCTTTGCTGTGCATGGTTTTTTCCAAATTGTATTTTTTTATGACTCACGGGATTTGGTACAGGATTGTCTTCTTGATGAAATGTTTCTAACAGCCTGCGCATATAAATTTGTGTGAACATAGACGGTACAGGAAAATATAAACATTACAGAGATAAAAACAAAATACATAAAATTAGTAAATAAAACAAATTAATTACCTTTTTTTCATAAGTTTGAATATTTTCTTTTTGCAAACGAATATAATGAAGATAGTGAGGCCAATAAGGACATTATACGCGTCAGTGTATCTCCAAAATACATGTGCTTCTTTGTAGATGGCACTGAATACTTCTAAGATCCAATTAATTCCCATAATCAAAAACAGCTTGATGTAGAGGATCAACCTAAAACACAGATATTTTGTTATACTGAGAAAATATATTATATTCATTGATCAAGATTAATAGTACTGAATTTAATTTTTGAGAATTGCTAATACATCTATAATATGCTTAAACAAATGTTACAGAGCCTTTTAAATGTTAATATCGGGATTTTATCTTAAACCTACAAATTTAATATTTCAGTAAAGAATTTTGAATTCTTTAATGTATCACGAGAATTTCCAATTTTAATTTTACGTCATTTTAAAATATACTTTCATAGATGGGCTATGAGAGTACTTTTAGCATTATTTTTTTACTTATGCTTTGCTATATCACAGGTATTAGGGCTTGAGCTACGGAACTCCGGTCTTAACAAAATTCCGGAATTTCGAGATATTTCAGTATCGTTTGTTATACCGGAATTGGTGAATTAAAACCGAAATTTCGATATCGAAAAAATATATAATTTTGTTTGAAGCGTAGCGCGTCATTTCAACAGCTTGAACGTATTGACGTTCTTGAAATTTCACTACCATCCAAATTTCTAGGACTTCATAGATCTCAGGGGTCCTACCGGAAAGCCCATCGACACACGCATCGAGGTGTCGATCGATAGAAATCGAAACTCAAATGTATGGGATTTCACATTTCTCTTCAATCGAGTACATTTTCCTATACATTTTTATCAATCGACGCGTCGATGTAGCTTCCCCTTGTATAACATTTTAAAAGGAAGCCTTGAACTCCGGAACTCCGGAAGTAAATAGTTTAATATTGAAACCCAATACCGGAATTGAAAAATGGTCCGATATTCAAGCCCGAATAAGTATTAAGTACATTGAATAAGAAAATTAATACATGATTTGTTGATTTTTATATTAGTATTAAAAACATATATTAGTACCTATATCTTTTTTTAATTATTTACATTTCTTATAAGTACAATAAAAATATATTGGAACAGAAACACACCGTTATAATATATTATTATATTTATTCGATACAAAGTCGTAAACAATAATGACAAGTAAACAAAAGTCAGTAAAACATTATAAAATACAATTAATCTAAACGGCCTGTGTTATATTTAAATAAGAGTACAACACATCCAAAAACAAACAAACAATATTTACAACACACCCACCTTAATATAGACATGCTATTATATAACTATAACACAAGTCTATATTAATAAATAAAATAAATTAATAATAACAAAATTAAAATCTGTCTATACAGTTTTTAAGTCTATGGTCTGTAATCCTAGGACTGATCGGAGTCTCTGATACCTTGGACCTGATAATGGTTTTGTAAGAATATCTGCAACCATGTCATTTGTTTTTAAATGATCTACTAAAATTAATTTATTTTCTAATGCCTCTCTAATATAGTGATACCTTACATCAATATGTTTAGTTCTATTATTGCATATGTAGTTTTTAGCAATTTGAAGTGCAGACCTATTATCATTATAAATTTTAATGCTTTGGTAGTCCCCAAACAATTCTGAAATTAAATTCTTTTGGAAAACAGCTTCTTTAATAGCATTCGTTAAAGCCATATACTCCGCCTCTGTGCTACTTAATGCCACAGTATTCTGTTTTTTCGTTTGCCAGCTTACAGCACCGCCTCCCATAGAAAAAACAAACCCAGTAAACGATTTTCTATCAAAATTGTTTGCCCAGTCAGCATCTGTATATCCCACTACAAAAGAGTTAATTTTCTTATATACTAAACACAAGTCGAGGGTTCCTTTTAAATAACGCAAAATCCTTTTTGCCGCTTGCCAATGTTCATTGTCATAGCAATTATTAAATTGACTAAGATAGGTTGTTGCATATGCTATATCTGGTCTAGTCGTATTGGCCAGATACATTAATGATCCTAATAATTCTCTGTATGGAATACCTTCTAAGTAATTTTGAGATTTAGATAATTTTAAACCTAGTTCCATTGGAGATTTTGTTGCATTACAGTCCTCCATTTTAAATCTTTCTAATAATGATTTTATATACTGCTCTTGATCTATGCACATAACTTCAGGTTTTCTTCGAATACGCATTCCTAGTAGTTGTCTTACATTTCCTAAATCTTTCATTTCAAATTTTAGCATTAAATTTTTCTTTACCTCTTCTTTTTCTTTTAAACAATTGCTAAAAATTAATAGGTCATCGACATAAACAGTTATTATAATTCTGTTGTTCTTATTTCTTATATATACACAGGGTTCATTATTACAGCGTGAGAAACCTATGTCACATAGAGCTTCGTGTAATTTTTCGTTCCAAGCTCTTGACGCCTGTTTTAATCCATATAAAGCCTTGTTTAATTTACATACCTTTTCTTTCTGTCCTTCTATAATAAATCCTTGTGGTTGTCTCATATATACGTCAGCAATGTTTTGTATCAGCGAGTAAAATAGGCTGCTGTTTATTTTCGATTCGATTTCATTTAAATTAAACGGCAGCTGAAAACGCTGGGTAAAGACTACCTACAAAAAAAATCTTTTACCAAATTAAATCTCTATTATCAGTGACTAAAATAGGCTGCTGTTTATTTTCGATTCGATTTCATTTAAATTAAACGGCAGCTGAAAACGCTGGGTAAAGACTACCTACAAAAAAAATCTTTTACCAAATTAAATCTCTATTATCAGTGACTAAAATAGGCTGCTGTTTATTTTCGATTCGATTTCATTTAAATTAAACGGCAGCTGAAAACGCTGGGTATAGACTACCTTCAAAAAAAATCTTTCACCAAATTAAAGCTCTATTATCAGTGACTAAAATAGGCTGCTGTTTATTTTCGATTCGATTTCATTTAAATTAAACGGCAGCTGAAAACGCTGGGTATGGTTATAAGATATATTTTTATTACCTTTGCTTATCATTACGGTGTTGATCATGAGTTGCGCTCTCCTTGCTTTTTAAGACTGCAGTTTGTCGGTTAATGTTGGCAATTCTTAGGGCAGTCAGTATAAAGAATGTCATATTCATCAGACACAAGATAACAATTGGAATATACAGATATAGTAGTTTGCTTGTCCCTAAAAAATAAATAAATTATTATTCTGGCCAGAATCTAAAGAGGTGCAAAATTACAGAAATAAGTAAGTTGGACTGAACCATAATATAAGTTGCCCTTTGGGCCACGGAAAAACTGTGAGTAAGAGCACATCCCAAAAATGGCCCGGCATAGAACCTTGTAGCAGTAGCGTGCGGTCCATATACGCCAAAAAGCTACAAATAGAGTATAAATAATCTAGTTGCTATATATTATTTTTAAGCATTTAAAAAAAATATGTTCTATATATTTTATAATAATAGTAATAATTCTTTATTGATCAAAACATTTTTACAATACAGTAATTCTGAAGAAACCCTGGCTCCCCCACGCTAGGATTCCCTGTGTTGTGGAAGCCAGTAATCTTTTACAAATATATATAAAGTTATGTATGTTAGGTAGGTACTTAGTACTAAGCCTAAAACATTATACTTTTTTTTAAAGTTTATAAAAATAATAATAATCTAAGTATAAGTATTAAGATGTAAATTAATTAAAATGTATAACGCAAAAAGAAATTATAAATAATAATTAGGCACTAGATTATTTATACCCTAGATTTTAGGGTTGCATGGGGTTTGGCTTATATGGACGCACGCACTGCCTTGTCTAGGTTATATTCCGAGCCGTTTCAGGGAGTATGATATAGTAAGTAAACCCACATAGACCATGGATTGGGTCATTCAATATATTGTTGTTTAACAGTATTTATCGTATCAACTATGCCGGTTAAATGATACGGTACCAGATGGGCGGCGATAAAGACGAATTACTTTATTATCAACGCTGTTTTATCGTCAAATCAAGTGACCGTTTTGCAACCGCACCCGCAAAGAAGACTATCACCTCGACAAGAAACCGATGCAGAGGCGCTTGAAGATCAGTAAACCCTAACTAAAACCGAATCATGATTTAGTTTTTGCATCTGATAATAAAACTTACGAAAATCCAATAAGTGATTTCCGAGATTTAAAGCACACAAACAGACAGATAGATAAAGATACGTTGCTATTTATATATCATAGATATATCATACAGATTAAATATTATACAAACCAAATATAAAACATCCCTGATGCTTTAACATCGGCAGCAATGGATGAGGAGGCAATCCAGAGAATTCTAGAGCCACCAGCAGAATCGTAAGCGCCGTTGGTATTCCAAAAGCGTACATGCAATACGCATTATATCTTCCTCGACTGGATAGCTTCTCAAGGCTTAGTCCTCTTTTGCCACTGTGGACAATAGCCAATCATCAATCATAATTAGTCTATAGGCTATTGTTTTTGCAGGAATAAAGTCAAGTTATACAAAATTGATGTTGGCCATTATATAAATAAAAAATACAATAGGCTATTATTATAGAAATCAAGGTTTAAGTTTACAGTTTATTTATTGTAGGCATAGAATTATATACGTGGTGGCCGAGTTGGTTAGACCTTGGACTTAAAAACACTTGGGTCCTTGGTTCGAATCCCGGTGTGTACCAATGAGTTTTTAATTTAAAAAAAAATCATTTTTTTGCAACACCACTATAAGGCCTCGGAGAGCACGTTAAGCTGTCAGTCCCGGTTTCACTATACAAACTTAACGAAACTGCAGGCAACCGTAAGGCACCCGTGATGATATGATATGTATAGAACTATAAATTTGCATGATTTTATACGGATCAGAGTTATTTTTTTTATTAAGACAATTATATTTATTATTATAATTATATAATTAATAAAGTAAATTATTACTAAACTGGGACTTATTCTTCAATAAATTTATTGGGTATCAACTGTATATCAAAGGCAAAATTTGACATATTTGGAAATATATAAAATTATTAAACTTTGATATGTAGTTGATATCCAATTAATTCTAAGTTCGTTTTGTTCGCAGCTTTTTACGAAGTTGTTTTGTAGGTAGTAGTAACCTAACTTTAGAAGTTACTTGTATTTTATTTGTCATAAGTATTACTCATATACGTTATGTTCTCTATTTTCCTGTAGAAGAAATTATACCTAAATCATTGACGATATTTATTTCTATGACCTAAGTAATGTTTTTTTAAATATTATTTTATTTTATTTCTTTATAACTTATAACCCCAATTTCTAGATCATTGATCAAATCTGTAATCAAAGTTAGTTAACAATGCAAATTAACGGTAAAAAAATATGTGAGGTGACCCCAGCAATAATATGCCGTGCAATATATTTGATTATAAAATTAATTGATTTATTCAAATAAAAACTTAGTCGTAATATAGTAGGTAGATAAATGGTTAAGTGGTAAAGACTAATTTAAATCACAATATTTAATTGTTTTTATAATTAAAGACAATTAAATATCTAGAGCCAATATAATGATAATAATATAATTTAAGAATTAATATTTAGGGCGTGGATACGGTTGGTGAGGTTGGTCGTCTCGGGCGGCGCGGTGGCACCCTTGTATGGCAGATGATAATCAAATGGTCAATGGAATTAGCTAACCACCTAGTCTTACAGTTGGTTATGTAGCGTGCGTCGCGTCGGTTGGGTTGTTTTTTTTTATTTTTATTTATTGACACCTTTTATTATTTAATCTATAATGGTTATATATTATTTATATATAGCAGGCTGAGTTAGGTTAGGCTGCTGTAGCCTAATGGCATGTGACTTTGTATCAGGTAGATAAAAGTCACATGCCGTGCTCTAATAAAAAAAATACATTATATCATATAAAACTTCCGCAACCAATTAAAAAAAATTGTGTTTAAAAAAAAAAAAAATCCTCTTACAACAAAAATAATAATAATGAATACCTGACAGAGACAGGCCTTGCGTGCTAACCGACCGCGTTAGGATAAGTTGTGTTATAGCATGGTAAAAGTAAAAACTTAATTATAATTATATTATATTCTACCAGAACTTTTTGCAAACAATTTTTACTATAGTCGCTCGGCAGTAACTATAGGAACCAACCAATAGAAGAGGTTTATTTGAAATATAAAGCGATCTAATTGGTTGATCTAGCGACTATAGTAGAAACTGTTTGCAAAAACTTGTGGAAGGGCTACTGTTTCAGACAAATTTATCGCTTTTCGAGCTCTATCTAATCCCACTACAAACAAGACGAAAAAAAAATTGCCTTCTCCATACAAACAAGTAATGTTTAAATGACCAATTTGTATGGGGAAGCCAATTTTTTTTTTCATTTGCGACACATGGATCCATGGGAAAAGTTGTTCCATTTGATCAGCAGAACCTCACATTAGCCCAAAGTACATCCTTTCAAATTCACCCTGTATACCTACATATAAAGGGTTTTTCAAGTGCTTGTTGTGGACATTTGCCAGATATCATTTTTCATTCATAATTGCCGAACTTTTTTCTTTGTAATCCAATAAAAAATTTAATCATCTTCATCTAAATGTTTTATTTTATTTTATTTTACAAAACAAAGTTCTTGTTGAAAAACCCTTTACATACATATAATTATATATTATTTTTAAGAAAAGGTATATAAATATGGATTAACTACGGTTAGGTACGTGCAACTAGGCCTAGCAGTGGATGTGTCAATTGACGAAGGGTCAACGTATAATTATAGTGTTTATATGATTTTAATTTTTTGTATCCTCTCGCATGTTAACTTTATTATTCTGTTTACTATTGTAAATTATGACAATGTATATTATGATGATGAAACATAGTGATACATGCTATAATCATGCTATTGTATTTGTGGTTGTAGAGTCACCTCAAATGTTAAAACAACTAATTTTGGACATCACTAATGGTATGTACTTAATTAAAAATAATTAATCATATTATTTGTCAAAGTAGGTTAATCAATCTATTGAGTAAAAAAAAATTCAAATAACATAGGTACCTACTGATAAATAATAAAAAACTACGATTTTTTATTAGACTTTTTTGAGAGCTGTTTTGTAAAATACACTAAGTATTTGTAATTAAAGGAAACCGGGCGTTAGTTATTTAAATTGCTTTATAGGGTTACTAAACCGTAATTTTCCTGTGCCTGCAATTTAAATATTTTTGCATAAAAAAGTACTAGAAGACGCGAGAAATAAATATAGATTTTTTTATGAAAAAATCTACGACTCCTTACAGTTTTATAGTATGCATAGATTAAATAAAATTATATAGTAGGTACTAGCGGCCCGTCCCGGCTTCGCACGGGGGGACTTAAGATCAGCGCACGCCACGGAAGGCCTCAGAAACGATACTTTTCCCCCGTTTTTAAAACATTTTTGGTTACTGCTCCACAACTATAGGACCTAGCGTGATATTATATAGCCTATGTTACTTCTGAATAATGCAGCTTTCTAATGGTGAAAAAATTATTGCAGTCGGTCCAGTAGTTTTTGAGTTTATTCATTACAAACATACAAAAATACAAATCTTTCCTCTTTATAATATTAGTATAGATTAGTATAGAAGTATAGATAAAAATAGCATTTTAAAAATTTGCCAGCCTTTTTATTTTAATTAAAGCACGGCATGTGGCTTTACCCATAAATGGAGTCGATCAATAATTGTTCCTAAACAAAAGCATTTAGCCGGAAAGATGTGCTTACGAAATGGGCTGCAACAAAGACAAATTGCATTACGAGTAGCTATATTTTAATATACTCGCCTTATCGTCAATTCAACCACGCATTTCGTAAACGCACCCTATCGAAAGGACATTTTCACCTCGACAATAAGTCGATGCAGTAATCTCCTGAAAAGTGGACTCACAGACTAATACCGAATGACTAGGTCACTCGACGGTTTCTGCATCTATTTCATGTTTGTTTATTCGTTTGACCGCGCATCAAGTAAAAACCACTCATTGGATTCAAAATGGAATTACTGATAAATAAGAAGCTTTGTTGAGCGAGTAACATTTATATTTTATATTATCAAAATAGACCTCCAGAACCATAATCAAAACTATAATGTTAAATAATCTTAAAGCGCCACGTGACGATGGTTGAGTTGTGGCGCGGCTTTTTTATACTCATATAAAAAGACGAAAGAACGAAGTGCAAAAAAAAACAACACGCATATAAAGTTGCAGGTACTAGCTGGTATCGAAATATAAATCCATTTTAAAAGCTTTCCAGAATATTGTTTCCGGCAAACAAAGGAAATCAAATTAATCCAGTGCGCTACGGAAAATATATATATACGAAAATATAGGTACTGAAAATGTACGCTTTTACACTGTAGATAATTGAATCCACCTGGATGGAGTGGAAGTTCCTAGAAATAGGGGGAATAGGGAGGCTGGGAGAGTATCTACCTGCAGCGCGGATGGAAGGGAAAATCAGGCTTATTTCAGTTCCAACAGGTTCCTTTTTATATTAACAACTACATGACCTGGATCGAGTAGAAGTTTCTAGAATAAGGGGTGGTAATAGGGTGAAATATGGGAAAGTGGGAGGAAACAGGGGGGGGTGGAGGCTGGGAGAGTTTCTACCTACAATGTATGTACAGATGGAGGGATAATTAGGTTATTTTCAGTTTCTACCGGTTCCTATACATACAAACTATTTACGTTAGAAGACTATCGGCTTGGACTATAACCGATATAGTCACCTAACGTACTTGGAATTGGTTAAGAACTCTCGTCTTCTAAATACCCGTAGTAGCTCCACCATGACTTATTGTAAAACATTATTGCACTTACTAAATTGTTAAAACTTTAGGGATCCACTAATAGGTTAAATTTATTTATTAAGACAGCACTAATAATATACACTACCTATTGGGAGATCAAGGACGTACCCAGTGGGGGGGATCCGGCCACTAATAAAACCGAAGAATATATGAATTCACTGAAGATTTTCTAGCTTTTAGGGGATTCGAATGATAAATTGTTTGTTTTAACATCCTACATTCAAATTGTAAAACATTTATCTATTCATTTTCCGTGATATATAAATACACTTTGATCTAGATCAGCTTACCCCGCCTTCACCTATTATATATTTTATATTATTGTGAAACACATGTCCATCTGTTTTATAATAGCAAAGTTTTAATTTTGTAGCTATCGTCGTTCCAGAAACTAGAATAGTACGAAAAAACGACTTCTAAATATTTTACAATTTCCACTTGGCATTGAAATTTGAAGAAATACCCATCAAAGGCTTTAAGTTTCCCTTACCCTTACCTTAATAAACTTTCCTGAAAATTCATTTATCCCTCCCTTTTCCTCCCTTGGGATTCTAATTTTGAAAAAACATCCATTTATTAGTCGGCTCTTTAAACACAGCTAAAAGAAAACTACTGACCATTTTTGTATATCATAGCATTAGAATTTTAGCTCCATCACCCAGCAGTACGTAGCAGAAAGTTTTCACAAACTGGGTAAGTCAGTCAGGACAATCTCTTTGACAAACTGTTGATAAGCCTGTCTGATGAAGATTCAGAATACCTTCGACTACGACAAAGTGCGAATACTACCCCACCGCTGGGTCCCGGGCATGGTAAGGAATCTGGGATAGTATAATAATATCCACATATTATTATTTATTGCCTAAAAATATAATTAATGATAAGCTTAAAGCCTTAATGTGGTACTTATTTCACCGCTGCAAAGGCATTAAAAGAAAGCTAAATGAATGGAGAAAGCATGAAGTGTATACATTTTCTTTTGACAAGTATAATAATATTTTTAGATACAGAAAACGAAAAGTTGATAGTCAAAATGTTTTTTTTTATAAATGTGTACAAGAATTTCTTGAGAAAGTACGCATAAGTAGACTACTATGCTGTGTTACTATGGATACTTTTTGTCCTAAAGAAAACTTGAATTCATAATTCATATGTATTATACTGTACTTTTAAAATCTCATCTAGAACTTGACACAATAAAACAACCTAGTTTATGATAGTGTCATCAATCACTGACAGTCCACTCTTCATATAGAAACATTAAAGGAAAATTTTAAAATGTAGACGAAATTGGTAAAAATGGGAATAACCCTAAAATTCTCAGAAATGGGTAGAGATGGGGTTAGTGTGGGCTGGGATGGGAGGCTGGTGGTTCGGTGCACGGTGTATTGATTGACTTTAGTGCGCCGGTCTGGTCTAGGTTACCGACCTCGAACCTAGCACTTTGAGCGTCCTGAATGTGATTTAACATTAAAATATTACGTTACTTTGTAAGAAGTAGGTACCTATATGTTTGTATTTACAGTGACGAAAAACATTTTTTCAAAGAACTGTCCGTCAATTTGTCTGTCTGCATCCCTCTAAGTACTAGTCCGATTTACTTGAAATTTAGAATAGTTAAAGATCATGTTAAGCGAAACGGACTATTGTCCACGGGTTAAAAGCTAAGTAAAAATTTGAAAAATATTTTGGGTGGGGTATTTAAAGAAAGCTGTAACTTCCTATTTTAAAACTATTATATTTTTAATTTATTTTAGTAGGAATACGGCTTAAACAAAAAAAAATCACATAACCGTCTCTTATAGACTTAGTTATATTTCAGTATCAGTCTGTGTGTTTATACTGGTTGTATACTTGGATATAAAATATCATATTTTTTTATCAAGTTTCCTTTAATTACGCGGCTTTGTAAAGGATTTTAATTTGATGAAAAAGCAACGAGATTTACAAATTGTCTTTATCGCAGCCCGTTTTGTAACTGCGTCATTTGTCTGGCATAGCATAGTAGAAACGAACTTACTTGAAAACCTTACTTTAAATTACATTGTATTGGTCATTTAGCAACATTTTTTTTCTAGGTCTGAAATGTAGGTACGTCACATAACAACGCTGCAAAAAGTAAACCCTATTGAATCTCAGGGGGCCTACTACCACCTCTTTCAAAGCATTATTATTTTATGATTACATTGAATTTCCATTGTACTAAAGGCACTGTATTGCTAAGACATTAGAGTGCATTTTTGTAGTACGAATATTCAATGTTGTGTTTAAATAATAATGCTATAAGAAGGGTGGTAAGCCCCCTGGTGTCCGTTCACATGCAATTCTCGAAAACATGGTTCGATTCATTTGAAATTTTAATGTGATGAAATGATAATAATTCTAACTAGGCCACCCAAACATGAAACTTATTTTTTAACTATAAGTTAGTCCAATCGTGTCTAAAATGTAATTTGCGGGACAAGCCGTGAGAAGTGGGAAAAAAAAACACTTTTTTTAGGCCCCACAATTTTTTATGTTTATGAAATATATCTACCTAAAAAATATGACCCGATTTTTTAATAGAAACTACAAAATAACATTCGAAACTAGCTACAAAAAAATTAACAAATTTCTTCTTTTTGTGTGTTTAAGTCAATGATATTATTGGTTTAAGTGGTCAAATTTTTTACCACTTACAAAAAGGGTTTAGAAGGAATTAAAGTTTGCAAAGTTTTAGCTAATACAGAGTTTATAACAACAGCAATATTGTCAGTAAGAAATACATTATTGTTATTTTCAACTGATAAAAAGTTTTATAGTACGTAGGTATATAAGGCATTGAATGCATAGCATTAACTAGCATACGACATAATATTAATATTGTTAGTTTCCTCAAAAAAACTCTTTTAATAACAAATCACAAAATAACGAAATAAATTAAGTATCATATTAGAAAGTAATTAATGAAGATTCAATGTTCTTATCTCTGAGAACCGAGTTACAAAAAAATAAAAAAAAATTTTCGTAGTATATTTTTATGTTTTCAGTTACAATTGTTATTTATTACATGTAAGAAAGATGTAATATATCATTATTATTATTTTTTAATTTTAAAAGTGGCCTTTGAGACATAAAATACACAGTCCAATCGTGTCTGAAATGTGATTTCCGGGATAAGAAGTGGGAAAGAAAATTTTAGAACTTTTTTTTGAGTCCCACAATTTTTTATATTAATGAATTACACCTTAGGTAGGTAATACTACAAAAAACCATAATAAAGTCCAGCGGGAATGCTAAATTATTTGAAATAACATTTAATTTAAATTTAACTTTATTGTAAAAGTATGAAATATTTTAATTTAGGCACTTTAATTCCATTTACAATTTAATTTTTTCAGGTGTTATAATTACACGTGATACCATATTTCTCTATATTTAGGTTATACAAAACAAATATATTTACTTTGCTTATGGCACATACTTTGAAGTTTAAAATAATAATTTATTAACGTTTATACGTTAACGTTTTTTAGTGGGCCCATCAGTGGTGTAGCTAGGTAACCAAGGGCCCTGGGGCAAATCAAAAAATGGGGCCCCAAGGGTATCTAAACTGGTTTGGTTTTATCAAATTGATAAAACTGCCAACGCACAGAAAGAATTTAGGGGAATTCCCTAGGTATGACTTTCGAATTCGAACATGATTAATGACGGGTCGCAACCTGTCATATTTATTTTGAAAATTGGAGAAATTTTCAAAAGTTCAATTCGATCAAGATTTTCTAGTAAGGATTCGAGGGGGCCCGTTGAGCTTAAGGTCCCCGGCGCACTGCCCCGCCTAGCCCCTGAGTAGCAACGCTTCTGGGGCCCATCCGTCAAAGAAAAAAAAAACGATCTCCTTTCGGTTGATTATCGAAGGTGTATTATGATTATTTATGATTGATATTAAAATAATGTATAGATAGTGGATAATGAAGAATGATTGGCTTTTTACCATTAAGTTATTGTATATTGTAGGCGGAAATTTAACCTTCCTTCTATAGGTCTACTAATAGGTTAGTAGGTATTAAATAATAAAAAAGTAATTTAGGTAGTGAAATAGGTTTCTGTATAGAGATAGGTAAGTACCTATATCAGTTATAAATATAAGTTTATTCTATGAAATGTATGCTCATTTCAGACGATATATCTTGCAACTAGAGTTATTTATATCAGTTTTTTTTTAGGTTACCGGAATACCTAACTTACTATCTTCGGGCTCCGGAATAACTCATATTTTTTTTGTTTAAAATTTATGGTAGGTACCTAACCTACCATAAATTTATAATATTAGCTCCAAATCTTAATTTTATATTAATTTTATTTGTGCAACATAAGTGCCATCTGTTATTAACCTTTTGAACTAAAAACCGTAGACGTATGAATACATAATAGATGAGGCACATGCATAAAATTTTATTATGGATTTAGAAAGATTAGATGATTGGACGTTCCAATTTGTTAGTTAAATTGTATATTTGTAAAAAATATATATTGCATATAGATAATTACCTAAACATAAACATACCATCGCGGGTGCCTTATGTAAGGTGCCCTACCGACTAGACGACCTCAAGGCTTTTATCTCCACGTCATAATAGCCGATGGTATTTTGAGTCTACACCCAACCACTGGCAAGCTCGTAGCATACACTAATAAAGTTATGGGTATTACTCGTAAATTATATACCCAAATAAGACAATGCGTTTAATAAACTTTATTATGTAAGTATTTATAACTCATTCGAAACTAGCTACAAAAAAAATATACAAATTTCTTCTTTTTGTAACTGCTTAAATTTTTTCGCCAGGATTAAAGTTTGGAAAGTCGTCAGTTAGCTAATGAGTTTTATAATAATGGCAATATCGTTGGTAAGAAATAAAAAGTATTATTTTATACTGATAAAAAGTTTTATGGTAAAAAATAATCTTTAAAAAAAAACTTTACTACTAGTACTCTACAAAATAATAAAATAAACTAGTATCATATAGAAAGTATCTAATTAATAAAAATTCAGTGTTCTTAATCTAAGAACAGAGTACCAAAAAAATATGTCGTACATTTTTTGTAGTGCATTTTGATGTTTTCAATGACAATTATTATCAATTACATGTAATGGTAACTCTATACCATTTTTTTTTTTTGCGTTATTAATCTGAGGTACCTACTAATTATTACGAAAATATTATCGTCAGGTTATGTGACTTTGTAACTACGATGCAGATCTAGAAATTCCATAATTTGGGTCGACCAATATCTTGTTGTTTAACACCATTGATTGCTCCCACTATACCGCATAAATGACGAGGTTACGAAGAATGTGGCGACAAAGACGTATTTGCATTACGAGTCTACTAATATGTATATGTTCCTTGCGGTGATAAATAGTTGCCAACTAATTTTACGCTACTCGTAATCTAACCTCTGCACAATAGTTTTATTAGGTCAATTTGAATAACGTAACTATTTATAAAGTAAAATTTATTTTATTAACTCAATTTAGATTATTAGAGTTTTTTTTTTCAAATACCATATCTGCTTTTATTTTACTTTCGTTACTCTATGGTCTATCGACTTTTTTGTTACATACTTACTGCTACATACAAGTTCATACAACACAACAATATATGAATCATAATCGACTTATTGCATATAAATAATTCATAGATATGCATATGACGTCAATAAACGAGTATTCAGACTAGAGTAGAGTGGGCAAAGTGATAAAAGTATATCGTTTGGAAATACAACCCTAACAATGAAATGTTTTTAAATAACGAACAATAAATAATAATTGTTTCACTATTCCAAGTTGTGAAACTATTAACTGATGGGCTACTGAGTCAATTCAAACACCGCTACGAGAAGACCACTTGTTAGGTGTAGACTCAGAATAGGTACCATCAGTTACGTCGAGGTGGGGCTAAAACCCCACTGCTCTTGTGCCATCACATGTGCCTAGACGGCTGTCTAGGCACATGTGATGGCACAAGAGAGCAGACCTACAAAGTCCATGAATGGGGTCGATCAATAATTGTTCTTAAATAAAATTGATAGCTACCACTATGCCGACTAAATGATACGATTACGAAATGGGCGAAGACGAATTGCATTACGAGTATATTTGAATATATTTGCTGCCTTATCGTCTGTTCAACCAACCATTTTGTAACCGCATTCTGAAAGGAGACAAGAAATCGATTCGATGCAGTAATCTCCTGAGACCGGTGAACCCACAGTCTAAAACCGAAACATGACTAGGTCACTTGGCGGTTTTTGCATCTGTATGTGCGGTGGTAACGAGACCGGTCGGTTGGCCTATCGAAGTTATAGAGACCTTCCTCCTACCATTATTGCAAGAATAACCCCCGTATTCTAAGACGTATCCTTAACTCCACTTTACACTCAAGAAACGTCTGTCTCTTTCCACCAAATGTCAACTATAAAAAGCAAGTTGAGACAGACGCTCCTTGAGTGAAGAGTGGAGTTGAGAAAACGTCTTAGAATACGGGGGTAAGTTACAAAAAGCTTTTTTTGCATTTCATTTTATTATCATATCATAATAAAATTATTGATGTGCAAAATATTTCAAAATAGAAAACTAAGATCACCCCATTCGAGATCCCGATTTATACTTTTCTTTATTTTACTAAATCTATATATTTTTTTATACAAAATGGCGTATTTCTCCATTACTATTTTCCTTGAGGAGATAGTTTTCTAATCTAAGTATTATTATTTGAATAAAACACGTGCCATCTAGTGCCAACTAATGGTACTAAAGCTTACTGTAAACTATGACTATATTACTAGATGGCGGAAATGTCGTTCTATTTTCAAATATTTATGTAGTGTTTACATTTTACTTTAGTGCAACTAATAATTTATTGCCTAAAACTAACATATAGAGACGCCTTTGTCGGGTCTTCAACACTAATTCACTAAAAGGATTTTTACCTGAATCATTCTTGCATACCTTTTCAGTTTCATTTTGATCTTTATTATGTAGTGCATAATAAGTATTATCGTATGTTTCGTTTATTTGTCATTACTAATGAATTAACATTGTGTGGTGTGTCAGTGATGAATGTCTTTGTTTCGGTAGGTACTTAACTTAAATAAATTCCAATTAAGATCTTGAGAGATAGATATACGTGGTGGCCTAGTTGGTTAGACCTTGGACTTAAAAACACTTAGGTCCCTGGTTCGAATCCCGGTGTGTACCAATGAGTTTTTAATTAAAAAAAATATGTACATTTGTTTGACAACACCACTATAGTGCCTCGGAGAGCACGTTAAGCTGTCGGTCCCGGTTTCATATACTATACCAACTTGTGAAACTGTTTAGATATGGGTTATTGAGTCTATTCAAAACATCGCGACGAGCTAGCCACTTGTTCGGTGTAGACTCATACCATCGGCTACGACGAGGTGGGATTAAAAACCCCTCCGCTGGGTACCCTGGGGTACCGTCTAGGCGGTCTCGGGCGCCGTAAGGCACCCGTGATGATACATAAGATCTTGTCTCTAGGATATTATTTAGGATTACGATTATTTATTTTATATTTATTTTCAGTACGTAATAAAGTTACATCAGAGGCTCTACCATGGGTTTTCGCTTGTAGCAACGTAACGTATTTGTATACGTATACGTGAGCAACAGCCAATAGAATCGCTTTATTCAATCCTGTTACCAAAAATAAAGCGGACCTATTGGTTGATGCTCATGTATACGTAAATGAATACGTTACGTTGCTACAATGCGCAAACCCATGGTAGAGCCTCTGATGTAACTTAACTGAACTCTGGGTTGACACAGAACCATGTATGCCAAATGAAAAAAAAAAAAAAAAAAAAACTGGGACAGCAGTCGTTGTCATTTTTAACATTAATCTTTACATTTATAGAGAGTTTTGTTTCGGTAAAACTCAGCCTTAATACGATAGCAAAAACTCATTGGAGAGCCTCAGGCCCAGGCTGTGCAAACCCGTAGCTGTAGAGCCTTCACGGGAGCTTTTCTAGTTAACAAAATATATGTCATAGAAGACCATTTTTTTGTTATTTGTGTACGTTACAATACTAATATGCGAAATAAAAATAATTTATTAACAGACAGCCCCTGTAGATTAGTGGTGGCGCCTTTGGCGATGTATGAGGCCGTGCGGGTTCGATTCCCACTCATGGCAAGAAACAGTATGCTTTTTCTGTACAGTTTGTCATGGTCTGGGTGTTTATAAAATATGTATTATATTGTTGCTTCATACGAGCCTTGAGCTTACAGAGCAATGTGTGTAAATTGTCCTACATATTATTATTATTATTATAAAATAAAAATGTAGGATTATATTTTATTAAAATGGCTCCAAATATTGTTAAAACAATAAAATAGTGAAATATTGAACCACAATGGGTGACCGCTTTATACAACGAGGCTATTTTATCATAAACACTGCAACAAGCTCTCCACTTGTTAGGTGTTGCCTCCGAATACCATCGGCGAAATGAGGATGGGTTAATCCCTCCGCTGGGACCCTGAGGCCGTTTAAACGGTTCTCGGCAGCCAAATAGGCACCCGTGATGGTATTTATTTATTTGAACCACACACACAACAACGGCCTACTTGATTCACGATTTAGAACCTTATTTCTTAGCACTAATTTGGGCCGGAAAATCTGCCGTTTAACGATGTTTATTCCTTACCTGAAAGTCCACCAGATGTCGAAGCTCATCACGTTCAACCAGAAAAAAGCAGCCAGCAGAAAGTAGTAAATAATGAAAGCTGAAACAAGAATTTCAATGTAACATTAAAAACGATAACAGTTATGTATTTTTGGCATTTGCTGTAGAGACGATGGGGGCGGATGCCTTGGAGTTCTATAAAGAACTTGCTCCGAAGTTGGTTGACGTTTCAGGCGACCCGAGGGCTAGTAGCTTTTGCTTGCAAAGAATCAGCCTTGCTATTCAGCGAGGAAATGCTGCCAGCATCTTAGGCACCATGCTCATGGACAGCGATTTGGAGGAAATTTATAATTTATAGGTTTTATTTTGTAGTTAGATTTTATTTTTCATTTAGTTTTTTTAAGTATTATGTTTTTTTTTTAATTTATATCATATTCTGGTAAATAAATGGTATATTATTACAATGTTAGATTTTGCTAACCTATCACAGCTTCATAACAAAATACCCTTTTTTTTTCTTCAAATTATTGGAGCACGACATATGACTTTGTATCTATCTTGTGGTGAGCAGACCTACAAAGTCCATGAATGGGGTCAATCAATAATTGTTCTTAAGTAATATTGATCGCTCCCACTATGCCGACAAAATAATGCGATTACGAAATGGGGGGTGACAATGACGAATTGCATTACGGTATTATACCCCTAGTAATTGTTATATTAATGATGACGGAATGTTATATTCGTGGTAGGTAGTAAGATATAATACAAAAATGCCATACAATATTGTCATCATGACCGTCTCCGTGGTCTAGTGGTCTCTTTACCGTCGTATCGGTAGGTCGTGGGTTAGATTCCCACTCATCGCAAAATAATATTAGTACCTAAGTATTTCAATACAGGTTGCCATCTGGGTGTTTATAAAATATATAAACTAATATTAGTACCATTGTTTTTGGTGCAAAGAGTACAAGCTTGGCTTACCTATGTGTAAAAAAATGTCCTCCACATTATTATTATTCGTGGTTATCCTCACGCCTAGATAACGTCTGTGAAGCCTTAAAGGCTTCTTAAAAAATACAGACCCTAGTTAGCGCAAAATTGAATGCGAATGAAATATGCAGAAGTTGAACATATCAAAATAATAGCTGTCTTTCACCCTCCGTTAATTTAAAATAAATCAGATTGAAAAGTTAAATTCAGCTGGTGAAAATTTTTTCGTATCGGTTCAGTAGTTTTAAATTTATTAGAAACAAACAAATAGTTAAACACTTTCTCTTTATAATATTACAGACATATCATCACGGGTGCCTTACGGCGCCCGAGACCGCCTAGACGGCCTCAGGGTACCCAGCGGAGGGGTTTTTAATCCCACCTCGTCGTAGCCGATGGTATGAGTCTACACCGAACAAGTTGCTAGCTTGTCGCGATGTTTTGAATAGACTCAATAACCCATCTATAAACAGTTTCACAAGTTGGTATAGTGAAACCGGGACCGACAGCTTAACGTGCTCTCCAAAGCACTATAGTGGTGTTGTCAAACAAATGTACATTTTTAAAATTAAAAACTCATTGGGTCACGCCGGTATTCGAACCAGGGACCTAAGTGTTTTTAAGTCCAAGGTCTAACTCGGCCACCAAGTATATACTCTTTATAATATTAGTAGGTAGTATAGTTAATAGTTACCGTATCCATAAAGAGAGATATTATTTTTCTCGTCAATTAGAATAAAAACAACATTATATTATTTACCAACTAAATTCATCTTAAAAACTAAAACCAATATATGAACTAAGTACCTATAATAAAATATGTCATTGTATTGGATAGATAGATACACTATTCGGACAACATGTTTTGAAAATTAATGATAGATGAAACGGTACTAGTAATTATAAATAACTTTTATATAGACTACTGTTTTACTAGCTGGTTCTGACAAACAAACTAGACAAAAAATTAAACTCGTAGGTATCATAAATGTTTTTATTATAAACTAATGGCCTTTTTCATAAAAAGTTATTGAGTCCATAAAGAACATTTTAGTTATAATAATAATAATATGTAGGACAAATTACACCTATTGGTCTGGTCACAAACTAAGCTCTAGACTTGTACAATGTTTACCAGAAGCAACAATATAAAACATATTATATTTTATAAACACCCAGACCATGACAAACTGTACAGAAAAAACGTAACTACTAATATTTTTTGTGGGAATCGAACCCACGACCTCCGGATACAATCGCAACCACTAGTCTACGGAGGGTGTAATAAAAAAAAAAATTTTTGTTGCTAAAAGAAGAGACAAAACATACTTAACTAACCTTTTATGTATGTTCTTCAAGGACTTAATAAGTTTTTATGAATACCGGTGATAGTTAGGGTTCCGAAATAAAAATATTTTCACCAAAGGAACCTTTCTTGTGAAAAGCGGGTATTCATACATTTATCAGTCTGTCCGTATAGAATATCTAAAAAACCACTGGTACTTTAAATTTGGAGTAGTTATAAATTTTATTGATATGTACAGAAGATTATGTAAATCAAAAATGATTTCAGTAGGCTCTAGTGAAAGAGGGTAAAAATTGCGACAAATAATAATATGAATACCTTGGTCGCCTGATCATATACTAAGCTCTAGGTGTGTAATATGTGTACCAAAAACAACAGTATTAACACATATTATTATATTTTCTAGACACCCAAACTGTACAGAAAAAGCGTCTTGTAGGGTATTGATATACTATAATATAATAATGCTTATATAACGTTTCTTATTACCATATATTATTATGTAAAAATATAGTATGTATTACCATATACAAAATATATATGTATTACATGGTCGTACTGCAAAGTTTATTTGGTCTCATTTTATTTATAGTACACCTCTATAAAGCCGGATTGGGCAGCTAGTTTTTCTATAAATACAACACACATATAAATAATTCTGAAGAAATTCACTAAATTATAGTGAAAATCGTGCGTTGAGAATACGTTGCGTAGTTTAGAAGACCTAAGCGACAGAATATAAACAGACATATAGACAGACGCGGAAACATTTTGTTTTGTACTAGTAGATAATCGTTTGTGGTGGCTACCTTGTCCTCTAAAACATTCACCATTGCCGTGAGAAACCATTTATTGTTACTCTACAAATTACAATGAATCACACATTGGTCCATTAATGCTGTATTCATTGCTACTTGGTCGTCTTAGGCCCGGCTGCCGAGTGCCGACGCGACGTTAAATGGACGTAACGTAGCGGTTAATATTTTTCTTAAATAATCGAATTTTTGAGCGTTATAACAATATATAATAAATTATATCTTATTAATAGATTTACGTTCCATAACGTTTTTAAGTTATGGCATGACCAAGGGAAGTAGGGATTAATTTAAAGTCTACCAGCGGTTTTTATAAGAAACTTATTGAAGCCTTAAAGAACTTAGTTCTAGTAGTCTCTTTTACGCATATTCATCATTTTGTTGCTTAAAAAAAGAATATAGACATCCTATTCTAACTAAATTGTTCTTCAAGGATTCATAGGTTGTTATGAATAATATGAATAAGCCCATATATTCCGTAAAAACCTATCAACTTTTTTGTTAACACTGACTAAACTTTTTGATATAATGTAAATTAATATATTGAATATAATTCCGTAGCTACTACGGAATTGTGTATATTATAAAGTATTATAAAATAAATAACGGCGTTAGAACTAACATTGCACCCGTGCGAAGCCGGGCGGGTTGCATATAGGGTTGCCAGACGTTCTTTAATTTAAAGTGCGAAGCCGGGCGGGTTATATATAGGGTTGCCAGACATTCTTTAATTTAAAGTGCGAAGCCGGGCGGGTTATATATAGGGTTGCCAGACGTTCTTTAATTTAAAGTGCGAAGCCGGGCGGGTTATATATAGGGTTGCCAGACGTTCTTTAATTTAAAGTACGAAGCCGGGCGGGTTATATATATAGGGTTGCCAGACGTTCTTTATTTTAAAGAGCGAAGCCGGGCGGGTTATATATAGGGTTGCCAGACGTTCTTTAATTTAAAGGACATCCTCATTTCCAGCTCTAATAATAGAAAGTGTCTCTTATTTTGAAATAAAGACTAGAGAACAATACTCAATACTTTATTTTGGATAAAAATTAACGCGGTTTGTTGAGTATTTTTTAAAATATTTAAAAGTACGTGTTCAACATATTTGTTTTATTATATTTTGTATTATGTGGTTTTTAATGACAATAAATTGATTTTTCTATCTTTCTATTAAAAATTAGATTTTTATTAATAAATATTTTATCCTTATTTATTTTCTGCTAGCATATTCTCTACAACACAAAACGGGAGTTGGCAACCCTAGATGTATCTAGTAATAAATAATTTCAGTTCACGTTTAGGTGGGAGAAATGTCTCTATAAAATAGTTAGGCCGACCGGTTTCGTTTTTTATATTTTAGAACTACCTGTGGCTTTAGCTTGATTTTTTGGACCCACCAATAGGAACGGTTTATTAGTTGTCTGTCGAATAAAAAGTTGTGATCCTATTAGTGGAACCCGATCCGACCCGATGTAGACTAGTGGATGCGCATTTTGAAACGATCTTCCATATTTAAGGGTAGTAGTGTAGGGCTAGGGATCAATAGGAAGGGATTATTTGTACTGCCGAAAAAAAGCAATCCTATTGGTGTTGGTTTAAACTACACAGTAAGTGAAAGTTTGTTTAACAAAAACTTATCTTAGAGCTACAGTTAGTTTTAAAATAATGCAGACAACCTAGTTAGCTATTAATCCGTTAGGGCGTCCTACACTAGGGCTTGAATATCGGACCATTTTTTAATTCCGGTTATGGGTTTGAATATTAAGCAATTCGATTCGACGCGTCGATTGATAAAAATGTATAAGTACTCGATCGAAGAGAAATGACAAATCCCATACGTTTGATTTTCGATTTGTTTTGATTGACATGTCGATGGGTGTGCCAATGGTCTTCCCGGTAGGACCCATGATCCATGAAGTTCTAGGAATTTGGTTGGTAGTGAAATTTCAAGAAAGTGAATGTGTTCAAGCTGTTGATAACGCGCAACCGTGACAATTTTTTTTTTTTCGATATCGAAATTCCAGTTTTGATTCACCAATTCCGGTATTACAAACGATACTGAAATATGTCGGAATTTTGTTAAAACCGGAATTCCGGAGCTGAAGCCACACTACACTACGTAGATATTGTATTGAATACATATTTTACATTCTTTTTAACTATTTTTAAACATTCTGTTCCTATTTTGTGGACTACTAACGGATCCATTAACTATATCGTAACTCGTGGTGTTTTTGTCGTAAATAACATAAAAACTTCGTGTTTCACAAACCTAACCTTGGTGTGTTACATAAAAATAATTATTTATTTGACCAGCTGTTTAGGTAAAAAATGTTGTTACCTACTTATAACTAATTTAGTAAATTTCTGGGTGGTATGTGTTTTTATGAACGAACAGCAAAAAATCTTAGAATTAAGGATTTTTAAATATGAATAATAAGGTACCGATAGGTAGATACAAAACCTAGCACCGTTTCCGTAACGTATTTTAAACCGAAATGTCAAAATTATTTAATTTTTGGCTGATCATTATATTTAGCCAAGTAAATGCATTTAAAATTATTTATGGTATCTCATATGGTTATTGTTCAGAGTAATTAAGGTTTTATTTTAAATAAAAAAAAAACAATATTTAGCCCTAGTCAAAGGCGATAGATAGTACCTACCTATGTGTTTTTTTTTATTGGAGCTTGGCACGTGACTTTGTATCTCTACCCTGGTGGCGAGCACACCTACTTCTACCACTTCCAGTTGTATACACCTGTTGGAAACTAGTTAAATCTTTAGTGACGCCGATGGAGAATAGATATGTGAGAAATTTCTAACTTTGGTGGTCCAGCCAGCTGAATGATATTAAAAAAACCTATAAGGTTCGATTAGTCCATATTCACTCCGATGCTGGACATGTTTTTTTTTTTATTTGAGCATGACATGTGATAGTTATTTGCATATTTTATCGTTTTTTTACGATCTTCAACCGCGAATTACTTAGTACCTACGTCATTCTATTTAGGTAAGAATACGATTTTTTGTGACTAAACGTGAAACTTATTTTTAGCCATATCCATAAATGGCTAAAAATGAGGTTACTGACATTTCTGTGAAGTAATTACCTACGTTAAATTTAACATATTTCATAAAGCAAACACAAATGCTTTTCCTATATATAGTCTGAATAATAAATTAAAAATATCCTTTTTGTTGTTGAATGTTATGGTACCTAAAACAGTATGCAGTCCTGGGGGCTAACCAAAGAACACGATCGCCAATCGAATCGTAGATTCGATCGATAAAAATGGATAGCAATTTTACTCTATGGGTAGAGCCTGATCGACGAGAAACGTCAAATCCCATACATTTGGCTTTCGATAGGTATTTCGATTCGATTATCGATTGGCTCTTTGGTAAGGCCCCTGGGTTACGCATAGAGGCAATGTGGTGGGCGACTATAGTAAATTAATATTGGAATGTTGATGATAAATGACGTAAATCTAGATTAGACCTAGAGACACTTTTATTAACGTCAGGATTGTTTTTCGCTGTACATATCACTGTATTTAAGTCCCCCACCGCGTCTGTCTGTATGTTCGCGATGATCCCAACAACTACTGCACGGATTTTCATGAGGTTTCTACCATCAATATCAGAGGATCATCAAAAGTTTTTTCTTTGTATTCACGTAACTTTTAAATGTGAGGAAACACCAATAGGATCGCTTCATTTTTGCTAACAGGATAAAATAAAGCGATCCTATTGGCTAGCTAACTCATGGTAGGGCATGGTAGGCGCTGTAAGACACCCGTAGCTCTAGGAATCAACCAATAAGGGAGGTATATTTGAAAAATAAAGCGATCCCACTTAGGTCCCTGGTTCGAATACCGGTGTGTACCAATGAGTTTTTTAATAAAAAAAAATATGTAAATTTGTTTGACAACACCACTATAGTGCCTCAGAGAGCACGTTAAGCTGTCGATCCCGGTTTCACTATACCAACTTGCGAAACTGTTTATAAATGGGTTGTTGAGTCTATTCAAAAAATCGCGACGAGCTAGCCACTTGTTCGGTGTAGACTCATACTATCGGCTACGACGACGTGGGATTAAAAACCCTTTCGCTGGGTACCCTGGGGCCGTCTAGGCGGTCTCGGGCGCCATAAGG
Organism: Monopis laevigella; assembly: GCA_947458855.1. NCBI lineage: Eukaryota > Metazoa > Arthropoda > Insecta > Lepidoptera > Tineidae > Monopis > Monopis laevigella. Next base: position 14,867,215 of record OX381580.1, on the reverse strand, counting down.
CAGCTATATTTACTAGCGACTATAGTAGAAACTGTTTGCATAAACTTGTGGTAGAGCTACTGATATGGATGGCATTAGAACAAGAATTAGGTATTACTTAAAAGTTTAAGACTTACTGAAAGCAAGACAGGTTTCCATGGTGATGTTTCCCACGATCAGCATGATCTGCATGGTAGAAAGGAAGAGAAATCCCACCAGAAGGCACATCAGGTAAGATATCAGAACTCGACCATGGAGGTTCTTCAGCTCTGGTAGCCAGGAGTATACTGCCACCGTGGCCAAGATGAAGAAGCATGAGATCAGCATGCCTATGAATATATAAAGGGATTAAAATAGGTAGTGTTAAGATAAGTTCTATTTATTTGGGATTATTTTATGAAACTGTATGACTGTTGCCTACTTTATATAAATCAAAATAAAACATTAATTTTATTATGATAATTTTCGGGTACTTTTATTTTCTTAGATTTTTTCAGGAGCCTACTACATACATATCTTGTCTAGGCATCCTTTCACGGCACGGTTACGAAATGGGCAACTACTCGTACTTCCGGCTACAACGCCAATGGAAAAGACCACCAAAGCGGTTAATTAACATAATACCAAATTTAAGTATAATTAATCAGGTTATTTTATTATAGATAATAAAACCAACGATGGAACCAATTAACTGAATAAATAAATTGAGAACTGCACTTTGTCAATTTAAGTAGAATACCTAGTTCTTTAATTGTTCTGTTTATTTATACTGCAAAAATACTGGTGGGCGGCAACGAATATTTTTGAAATTTCATTCGATAGGCGAATTTAGGCTAAAGGTCTCTTCCATATTTATTCTTACCTTCATTGTTGGTCTTAACTGTGGATCATTATAAATAATTTGTATAAAACGTTGGACCCAACAGTCATCAATAGTGAGGTCTTGTAAAAGATATCGAAAAAAGGTTAGTCCTAACCATGGAAAAATATAAATAGGGAGCCGCCCTAATGCCTAAAATCACCTTTCCAAATGTGAGAACAGAAATGGCCGCCGCCATACAAAGTGAGAACAAAAATATAATAAGCATAAGCAATTCTAAGCGTTGATTGGTTGATTTAAGAACACAATATGGCGGGAACGAACACCTTTGACATTTCGTTATATAGACGATTTTAAGCATTAGGGCGGATCCATATACCTACGTATCATTCTTATAGTTTTATAGTCCTTACTAAGGATTTGGATTAAAGGTAGAAGTACTTACAAGTGCTGCTAAGCAGATAGTGATTGTCATTTGTTTCATCGCTGAAGCAGACCAAAGCATCGAGGCTGTATGTCTCCACGCCATCTTCGCCTTTCTTCACGAACGTGTCCAAACAGTAGCTATCAGCAGACCTTACTGTCCAGGGTGGGATGCTCCCAGGCAGTTCGATGTAGAGCTTTCCATCCTAAAAACCATTTTCTTTTATATATTTATCATTCTAAATAATTTGGGAAAACGTAATAGATATGTATACAAGGAAATAATAAATAAATCATAAAATTCGCCCGCGAACTATTTTTTTTTCTGTAAACTTTTCATTTATTACAGTAGGTGATCTTATTTAATAATAATATGTAGGGCAATTTACACATATTGCTCTGGTCAAAAACTAAGCTCTAGGCTTGTACTATGTGTGCCAGAAGCAACGATATAATACATATTATTATATTTTATAAACACCCAGACCATGACACACTGTACAGAAAAAGCGTACTAATATTTTGTTGCCATGGGTGGGAATCGAACCCACGACCTCCGGATACAACGCCAAAGACGCAAGACCACTAGTCTACGGAGGCTGTCTTTAAGAAATTGATTGATTTTTAAGAAAAGATGTGTTTATTCGGAATATTTTTAAACTAATAAAGAAATTGAGATAGATAATAATAATAATAATTATTATTATTGTTTGAGATAGATGGACAGATAAGAAGAAAGTGTGAAATGTTTTAATGAATGTGTGAATGAGTTTTTAATTAAAAAAATATGTACATTTGTTTAACAAGACCACTATAGTGCCTCGGAGAGCACGTTAAGATGTCGGTCTCGGTTTCACTATACCAACTTGTGAAACTGTTTATAGATGGGTTATTGAGTCAATTCAAAACATCGCGACGAGCTTATCACTTGTTCGGTGTAGACTCATACGATTAGCTACGACGAGGTGGGATTAAAACCCCTCAGCTGGGTACCCTGGGGCCGTCTAGGCGGTCTTGGGCGCCGTAAGGCACTCGTGATGATATGTATGTATGTACAATTAATTATTTGCGTGGTGTTACCAGATTAAAAAATCCTACTAATCATGTATGCTATTCTGCATTTTTTTTTTCAAATCATTAAAAATTAAACATCCGCTCACTGAGGTAAATATTATAGAGCAATAAATATTTACAAATTAACTTGCGGTTTCTGCTTTATCATGTTACCATATCATTGTTTTTGCAGATATAAGAAGTTATTCAATAACTTAGTATAAACGTGTGTAGGTACTTTTCGTTTCTGGTACCTACGAATTATGTAGTATTTTATGTATTTTCGATTTTAAAACTATTATAAACTATTAAAAATATTATTAGGTTTAGGGCATTCCCCGGAGCTTTTTCGTATTATATAAGCAGATTTTTTTTTCGTTTTTATAGGAACACCGCTAGCCACTTAGTTCACTTATATATTGTAGGTAAGTAGGCCTATAAAGTCTACATAAGGAGTCGATTAATACATTTTCGATATAGTAGTCTCCTGTAAACTGGAAAATTCACAGAGTAAAACCTAAACAACCATTAGTGTGCGCAGTGGTAAATAACCTAGCGAAGTTATAGAAACTTCTCCATTACCCGTCTAGATATCTATTTGTCTTGGGTACAATATTGGTGGGAACATCTAATAAACTTAATAATTATTTTCAAAAATGCAAATATTACAACGTTTAAGTCCTGATGATTGCAATTGTTACACAATGATGTAGCATTCGTAATGTGTATGTCGAGTAAACACTAAGGTGGAGTCTACGCCCACTCCATGTCTCTATACCGTACAGTATCTACTAATATTGTCTTGTAAACAATGATCTTGCAATTTTATTCACCAGTTAATCTTGTGATCAATGGTGCAAATAGTTTAAAGAAGACTGATTATAAAACTTTATCATAGGATATTATTATAGACAGGTGTGCCGGAATGAAAGGCCACATTTTTTTAATAATAAGAATTTGCTAATAAATATTATGCCCACAGTTAACCAAAATCGACTTTTGTGTTATATGTATCAAAATGTTGCCCCTCAATACTGTTACTCATGCTAGAATTTCAAAGTTCTTTTCACGTTGTATTGTAGATCGAAGTTTCATATTATCCAGGCTGAGGTCTATGATACCAATACCTTACTTACTTAATAAATAAAATAAAACAATATTTCGTATCATATATCATATAAAATAAGAGATGTATTGTTGACATTTTTTATTATTTTTATTTTAAGTCACATAAATCACAGGCGAGAAATATTCTTATTTGCCATGAGCTTATGGTAAACGCATACCTACCTACTACGGTTTTGTTATGACTACTCTATAAGTACATTAACCTTATTGCCAAAATACTTCAATTATATTATATTTTATAGTTGTTATAGCTATCCGGTTATATAGCATCTAAACATAAAAACAATGTCTTGTAATGGCCGTTTAATCTATTATTAATTGACAAGGGGAAATTCCAGACCAATAACGGGGATAGTTGCTGACTCTTTAGGTTATCTAGTAAATAATGGTAAATGTAATTAAAAAATAATAATAAAGAATAAATTAATAATAATAAAGAACATTCTAGAGCTCATAACTATTCAAAAACACTTTTTTTTTCTATTAACATTCATTTTTTATTTTTGAAAAATTTTAAGATTATTTTTTTTGTTTTTTTTTCTTGTTCGTCCAATACTTTATCTAAAAATTTTTAATATCAGATATCAAGTTCAAATATTGATAAAAAATCAAAAATAGCATCTTTTTATATAACATTATTAATCTGAAAGTTAAATCTTTAAAAAAAAAAAACTTTATAATCCCAAGACAAATTTAATGAGAAAAAATTGTTAAAAAATCATAAAATATCATCATTAGATTTTTTTTTAATAAAGATTTTTTTATATTTTTTCTATAATATTTTTTTTCATTTGTCTAGTAGTTCCAGAGATTAGCGCATTTTAACAAACAATCAAAGTTTATTATATTAGTATAGATATATAGGTATGTATATATTATATTATGGCTTTAAGCCATATACGAGCAATAAGTCTGTTAAGTACAAATTATCTACTAAATAAATAAATCCTTATGGCATATGTAGCGTATGGGCCAATTAGGACCCTGTAAAGTTAATAAAAGGATATTCACTTTTTTATGCGTAACAGTTTATAATAATAAAATAATAATAAAGAACATTCTAGAGCTCATAACTATTCAAAAACACTATTTTTTCCTATACATTCATTTTTTGTTTTTGAAAAATTTAAAGATGATTTTTTTTGTTTTATTTTCTTGTTCGTCCAATACTTTATCTAATTTTTTTTAATATCAGATACCAAGTTCAAATATTGATAAAAATTTAAAAATAGCATCTTTTTATATAACATTATTAATCTGAAAGTTAAATCTTAAAAAAAAAAAATCTTCTTTATAATCCCAAGACAAATTTAATGAGAAAAAATGTTTAAAAAATCATAAAATATCATCATTCGATTTTTTTTTAATAAAGATTTTTTATAATTTTTCTATAATTTTTTTTTCATTTGTCTAGTAATTCCAGAGATTAGCGCATTTTAACAAACAATCAAAGTTTTTAGCTTTATTATATTAGTATAGATATATAGGTATGGATATATTATATTATGGCTTTAAGCCATATACGAGCATAAGTCTGTTACGTACAAATTTTCTACTAAATAAATAAATCCGTATGGCATATGTACGCGTATGGGCCAATTGGGACCCTGTAAAGTTAATAAAAGGATATTCACTTTTTTATGCGTAACAGTTTATATTTTTGATAAAATAAATTATAGGTAGGTATATATAAAATAACGTACAATCTTTCTGATAGCGACTTTAAACCAATATGTAGTTTTGATAGTAGGGGACCGACCGAATGCGGAAGTGGTTGTGGTTTTTATTTACGATAAGTACCCAAATTATTTTTAGCTAATTTTATCGCAGTGATTGTTATTATTTATTCCACTTATTAGTAAGCAAATTAAATGTAAAAACTTTGTACGCTGATAATCAAAATTTCATCAGTGATCTCGGCGTCCCGGTCGGGTTGATAATTTGTCCCAGTTGTTGCTTCGTCAGCGTTTAAGTAAATTTTAACATTAAGGACCAACTTAATTAAGTTTTTATTGAAAAAAAAAACAATAAAATAAAAATATTATCACGGCGACCGAGACAGCCTAGACAGCCTATGGGTACCCAGCAGAGCGGTTTTCAATCCCACCTCGTCGTAGCCGATGGTACGAGTCTACACCGAACAAGTGGCTAGCTCGTCGCGATGTTTGGATAGACACAATAACCCATCTATAATCAGTTTCACAAGTTGGTATAGTGAAACTGGGACCAAAGCTTAAAGTTTTCTCCGAGGCACTATAGTGGTGTTGACAAATGTACATACTTATTTAGATTAAAAACTCATTGGTACACGCCGGGGTTTGAACCCAGGTTTTTAACTTATATAACTTTAAAAAAATATGGACAATTGTTTGTCAACACCACTATAACGCCTCAATCCAAATACCGCGACGAGCTGACCACTTGTTCGGCTAGACTCAGAATAACATCGAGTGCGACGAAGTGGGTATAATAGGCCACTCAATATAGATACCCTTAGGCCGTCTAGGCGATCTCGGGCGCCTTGCTTTTTCGATTATTCCCGAAACCGAATTAGATAAAAAATATATGAGAACAATTTTGAAATAACGTTTTAAATACGAAATTTATTGTAATAAATTCCCCGCGACTTATTGTTCATTGTATTTTTGAAATAGGTATAGAGCCTTTTTCTACAGTCACATTTAAGAGGGCCCATAAAGCAAATCAGAAATGTAGATCTCCGATTATGAGAATACCTCAAACCCAACAAATATATAAAAAAACATAGTAATAATACATCATATTTAGAAGAAACTGGCTTTTTGAAAAACTTAAGAACATAAAGGTGCCTCGATAGAAAAAAATCGTAAACTCACCTCTATTTTTTGTCGATATTTCCTATTACTTCAATGTAGAGAAGATTATAAAGCCATGTTTTTATAAGTTATGTATATACATATATTTATAAGATCTAGAGCATGGCCTAGCATTTTTGTTAAATTCAAAATATTTTGAAAGTTATAGCATAAAGATATATTCGATATTATTATTCCAAGAATTCCGATTTTTTTTTTGTTTCACACTCGCACGCTTTGTAAGGTGCATCTTTTATTTTACCTGTTTTATTTGCCTTTATACGCCCTCTTTAAGAAAATCGGACCAGTAGTTTTCGAGATATTTATGCGGATAGACAGTCAGAACCTGAGTCTCACCGTAATACCTTTGTCACATTGCTTCAAAAATTATTGATAGAATTAGCTTCATTCAAAAGGATGACAAATATGTTGCGTCCTTTATAACTTTATTATAATTCTTTGATAGTATCAATAAGATAAGGAGTCAACATTCCCATTACTAATATTATTGATTCTATGAAGTCTACGTTATCAAAATGTTAACAGGAGCTTTTTGTTTACTCTATGTTATTCACCTCATTGACGACATTTTCTAAGAAAACTGTTTTTTTTTATTGGAGCACACCATGTGACTTTTTATCTACACTACCTAGTGGTGAGCAGACCTACAAAGTCCATGAATGGGGTCAATAATTGGTCTTACCCAACATTGATTGCTCCTACTATGACTATGGGCGGTGACAAAGACGAATTGCATTACGAGTATATTTTAATATACTCGCTGCCTTAGTGTCAATTCAACCACCCATTTCGTAACCTCACCCTGAAAGGAGACCAATACCTCGACAAGAAATCGTTGCAGTAATTTCCGGTGAACCCAAAGACTAAAACCGAAACAAGACAAGGTCACTTGACGGTTTTTTCATCATTTCATTTGTATGGGCGGTGATTTAAAAAAAAAATATGCTTCATGAAAAGTATTTATTTCAGCAAATTTTAGCACGAGAAATTATATTTCATGAAAAACTCGATGTTTATGAAAAATATTGTTGATGTCGAATCTAATCACACTTTCTTTTTCTATCGTAAGTATTCTATGGTCCTATTTACTCTTGACCCAAATTGTAACTCCTAAAAGCTTGCACAAAAAAAATATTGGTGTTTGAACTGTTTATAATAAACGCAAACAGTAGGTATATTGATGCAGTTTTAAACTCGAACGGAAGAGCTTATTTTTCAGGACTTTCATGCGTAATAAACATTTCAGTTAAGAAAATATTTATCACAAAACTTTATAAAATTAGATTAATTTTCAGATGAGGATGATGTGTGAAAAAATCTAACCAATTGTAGATTACAGCTTACGTATATTATAAAAGTCTTTTCTTCCTACGAATTAATAAAGAATAGTTTAATTTTTTGCCTTAAACCATTGCGAAATCGACCACTTCCGTAGACTAGAGGTTGCGCCTTTGGGGTTGTATCCGGAGGTCGTGGGTTAATATTAGAACTGTTTTGTGTACAGTTTGTTATGGTCTAGGTTTTTATAAAATATGTATTAATATCGGTGTTTGTGATACACATAGTACAAGTCTAAGAGCTTAGTTTCTGACAAAGGCAATAAGTGTGTAATGTCCTCCATTTTTTTTTTTTTTTTTTCTGGTCAAAACTGTAACTGCAGCAGTTAAACCTGTATTTTTGGTCGAAATCAAAACCCGAATTTAGGTGTGATTTAATTTATTTTATAGGAGATATCTTAGAGATCGTTAAATAAAATGAATAATAATTAGGTACACCGAAATTCCGGTTTTATTACTTATTTGAGACAATCTAATTAGTTAAATCATGCATGAAACTAAAATGTAACTAGGTATATAATACAAATAACATCGAACTAGCAAAAGAAAGCCAAAATGTTATACTATTTTATAAAACTACTATGTAATAAAATTGTCTTTGGGTTTGCATTTATTATTTTTGAATCAAAACGGTAAATTATTCAAAAATAATAAATGCAATTGCAATCCAAGAATCGGTAAATTATTCAAAACGGTAAATTATTCAAAAATAATAAATGCAATTGCAATCCAAGAATCGGTAAATTATTCAAAACGGTAAATTATTCAAAAATAATAAATGCAATTGCAATCCAAGAATCCGAAAAATATGGTTTGAAGTATACAAAAAAAAAGGTAATAAAATGAGCCAAAACTCGTTGATTGGCAATTTGTTTTTGTTTTCTTAAAGTAGGTATAGGGTTTTTGTTACAGTAACATATAGCTACAACGTATAACATATACGAACCCCAGCGACAGCTATATCAAATTAGTTTGAAGAGGCCTTAATTTTCAGCAAGAAAAATTTCACCCTTTAAATTTTTCAGTATGGAAAAAATACATAATTATTAGTTAACAATATATGTATGATTTCAGCTCTATCAAACTGATTTGAAGATATAGAAACTCACGCAAGCCAGTCATATAGTATTTCTATAATTTGAGATACGGATTTACGCGGAATCTCAAAAAGTTTGTTTTGATTATGATGTGCTATCAATACAATACAATATTATATACTAACTGGTTTCCAAGAAGATACTACTTGTATCTAAGTGAGTCAAAAAATTTAGACGCATTAAGGGACTTTTATTATTAATATTTCTTTTTTCATTTATGTTTATATAAATGAAAAATTACAATATTATGTACAAAACTAAAAATAATAAAATTAAAACAATTACCTAATAAAGAAAAAATAATAATACTAAAATGAAAAATGGAATAACCTACTGAATGAAAACAGAAATATTAATAATTTATAAAATAGAAATATTATTTATAAAATAATATGATCATAATTCTCGTAACTGGTGGGCGATTCTCGCGCTTTCGACATTCATCTCGATTCGAGATTTTTAAACGAAAAATGACTAAATATGCCATTTTTCGTTCAAAAATATCGAACATTAAACGAAATAAAAAATTAATATTAATTAATAAATAATAAATATATAAATATTGAACGAAAAATGACTTATTTAGTCATTTTTTGTTTAAAAATCTCGAATCGAGATGAATCTCGAAAGCGCGAGAATCGCCCACCTGGGCGTAGGAGTCGCTGTTTCTAAACCGAACCTCGATTCTACCTTATTAATAATTTATAATTATGTATCATCATGCTTTATATAGTGTTGTTGTTAAACAACATTGCGTTATTTAAATTGGGATATTCTCAACATAAAAAAAAAAGATAACTCACTATAGCTCGTCATGAGCACGATACTGGAACTATCTCAACATTTTTTTAAAATGTTGAGATATTTCCAACATTTGTTTCAAATTGATAACTCATTTGCGCATGTATTGAACCCGGACCTATAAACTAGTATTTTGAAAATAAGTCTAACCAACTGGGCCACTTATTATATTCAATAAATTAATGAAGTATTTATCCAATTATTTATATCCAATAGTTTCAAGCATAGAGCAACGCGACCACCGTACAGCCCGTGGCCGCGATGCTCTAAGGTTTCAAGTAGCTAAAAAAAAAATCTTACCATACGTAAATGAAAATCCTTCGATACATCAGACAATCTTATCCGAACCTGTTCACATTTCTGCCTCTGCGTAAGTATAAAAAACTCGTCGTCAATTTTCACATTTTTCACCAATGCATAATTATTCCAAATCGGTGGATCGAAGAGTTCATCAGAATCGGTGCAGTTTCCCTTATTATAAACCTGTCCTATAGGACAACACTTTCTCATACATTTGCGTTTAAGGCACACACATCCTCGCAAAAGACCGGTTGTATTGTCGTAAAAATAGTCCTTTCGATGATACAGGATTCCATTATGTTTCACATAACCATTATCAGATTTAATTCCATCGCTAATATCAATCGTATTATTCACTTTACAAGGCTGAAGACACGAAGTCTTGGCTACTGTTATTAAAAACAGAACTGTCAAATAAACTTTTTGTTCCATTTTTAAATTACCACTCGTGTTTCACTTCATCTGTTTCGTAATTCGTTCGCGGAACTCTTTTTAGTTATTAGTCAGGTTATCTTGTAAAGGCTCCCATTGCTGGCTTCTGACTTTGGTTTGTATTTCTCAACAACATTGCTAAATAACGGTTACTCAGTAAGGGAATTCCATGGTCTGTGGTAAAAATATTACTAAGTTGTTTGGGTAATTATTTACAAAGTTAACGCCTCTTTAATTTATTTATGACACAGTAACTGAGTACGGAAAAAATACATTCATTTTAAACACAATGGCACCTAATTACACTTCTTGCTTGATGTTTAATGCACTTTTATCCTTATCTAGGTAAGTATATATTTTTTTAAATCACAGTTTAAAAAAAACATAAACTGTCTTACTTTTATTATTATTTAAAAATACTAGATAATATTTATTTATTTATAAATAAATAAATATTTCGCGTAAGTTAAGAATTAAAATTAACTGACAGAACGTTCACACCGCGTTCTAGATACTGACCGACTGATTATAATCAAGTTTTATGATGGCGATTTAGTAATCATTGTTACGATGACCATGATTCGAGCCCAAAATAAAAATATAATAGATAATAATAATATTAATAATAAATAAAATAGACGTGACGTTTCTTATTAATTGCTTGACGTGCGTTTGTTAAATTCCTTCCTATCTGCTATTATTAGATAACCAGTTTTATGTGTGTTAAAAAGTTCGTTTTATATAAAATAGTGTTGATAATTGATATCTTTAGGTTCTGTAGATAGATTTTGATGAAATAAACGCTTGTAATAGGTACCTACTCCCAATAAAGCTTTTTATCTTTCAGAAAATCGATGTTAAATTCATAATTAATTTATGCGATGCTCGTATAAACAGACAGGCTAAAATAAAAATAAAAAAACATGTTTTTACCTTCTATTACTTATTTTTCGCATATTTCAGTAGTTCTTTGTAATAATAATATATTTAATGTAGGCACCTATTTTACCTACTTACTTCTTAATTTGTCCCAAAGGTTTGAATGGTAGAGAATGCCTAGCGGCATTAAGTCCGCCTTTGTACTAAATTTGTGCAATACAGTTTTTAAATAAAAATAAATAACAAAGTTTACGATTTTATTATACAGGGTGAATTTGAGACTTTGGACTAATACGAGTCTCCACTGATCAAATCAAACCACTTTTCCCATGGACCAATGCGTGGCATATGAAAAAATTGTCTTCCATACAAATTGGTCATTTTAACATTACTAGTTTGTATGGAGAGGGATTTTTTTTTCATATGCGACACATGATTTGATGGGACAAGTTGTTAGATTTAATAATAAATTTTTAACTCATATTAGCCCAAAGTACAACCTTTCAAGGTCACCTGTATATAAAAAATATTATTAATTAGCTAGTGCACGCAACTTCGTATTATTATTAAAACAAAAAAAACTGCTATTAGTATTATTATTACCTATTATTAAGTAAATAACTTGACCACAGTTACCATGCCTTGCCATGCTTATATGACTGACATACTATAAAGTTGCCTACGCTCCAAATCTAATGAATTTAAAACACCGGTTTACAGATATATTTTTTTATATTAGTAAGTTTTTACTTAACAATTACTGGAGCTGCCAAAAAGTTTGTAATATAGGTATAATAATTAAAGGAAAAATAAAATGCATATTTATAATATACCTACTTACCCAATTTTACTTCATACAACACTTCTTTCATTTATTAATTAAAATTCTTTATAGCTCTAAAATATTTGTACAAAGGCGAGCTTAATGCCCTAGGCATAATCTCTATAATTATTGTTATCTGGGATATAGTTTTATTGTTGATCGATGGGGACATTTTAAAATATTAACCAAAAAAAAAGAGCATATAAATCGGTCAAGTAGTTTTTAAATGATGTCCTGACAAACAAACAGACAGATTGCCACGAATTATAAAAATGACAAAATATTGTTCTATTTTCTATAACCTATTTAGAGTCCTTCTCATTCATTAGAGTTTCATTTACAGGTAAATAGATAGGTACCTATACTTTTCATAATAATAAAATTACCTAATATTTGTATCTAACTAAAAATATTATAATTTTTAATCTACTTAGGAATTCTATGCTAAAATAAAAGTCTGCTATGATAAAAGTGTTTAAATATATTTAAAGGACGCCCTATTAATACCCTGCAAAAAGATAAAATGAAGATTTCCACAAAATCAAGCACTTGGTAACTGCTGGGGATTTCTTTTTGACATTTTTAGTAGCTATAGGAATATTCATTAATTATTCAATAAAAAAAATACCTACCATCACGGGTGAATATTTGGCTCCCGAAAACCGTTTAACGGCCTCAGGGTACCCAGCGGCGGGATTAACCCGTCCTCATTTCGCCGATGATATTCGGAGGCAACACCTAACAAGTAGCGAGCATGTTGCGGTGCTTATGATGAAATAGCCTCTTCGTATAAAGCGGTCACCCATCCCAGGCCGGCCTTGTTGTCATCTGCTTAACCCTGTATTAAATTAATCAGTTGCGCAGTGACTTAACCACTAGGCTGGGGCCGCTTTTTATTATTCAATAGTTAGTAATTATGATTCAAGTTCTACCTACTGTATTACCACTAACTAGTTGTTATGCGTGATTAGTACACCTAGTAATAAAATCAGTTAAACCAGTCTTTGCACGTAGATAAGATGGTATAATTATGAATATTTGCCTATTACTTACTTAAAGGGGTAAAAACGTGCATAGGATTTAAGGATAATAATGGCGAGAAACAGTTAAAGTATTGTTTTTTTTTAACAAGACTTTATATAATATAAGGTTGAATTCCATTATCATTTAGCTGCGCTTTTCCTAAACTCTATGTTTTATATCCAAATTAAAATTTTACGAAATTAGAGATTTAATACAAAATTATCATTTCGTAGCATTTGGAGTTGTAAACTTCTGAAACCTTGGGAACCGAGACTCGCAGATTTATCCGAGACCTCGGAAAACGAGTCTTCTTGGATTGTTAGAGAGCCTCCGTAGATTAGTGGTTTCGTCTTTGGTGTTAAATCCGGAGGTCGTGGGTTCGATTCCCACCCATGGCAAATAAATATTAGTACGTTTTTCTGTACAGTTTGTCATGGTCTGGGTGTTTATAAAATATAATATGTAATATATCATTGTTTCTGGTACACATAGTAGGTACGTGGTAGGTATATACGTGGTGGCCGAGTTGGTTAGACCTTGGACTTAAAAACACTTAGGTCCCTGGTGTGTACCAATGAGTTTTTAATTTAAAAAAATATGTACATTTGTGTGACAACACCACTATAGAGCCTCGGAGAGCACATTAAACTGTCGGTTCCGGTTTCACAATACCAACTTGTGAAACTGTTTATAGATGGGTTATTGAGTCTGTTCAAAACATCGCGACGAGCTAGCCACTTGTTCGGTGTAGACTCAAACCATCGGCTACGACGAGGTGAAATTAAAACCCCTCCGCTGGGTACCCTGGGGCCGTCTAGGCGGTCTCGGGCGTCGTAAGGCACCCGTGATGATATATATATACCTATATATAGTAGGTACAAGCCTAGAGTTTAGTTTGTGACCATAGCAATTTGTGTAAATTGTCCTACATATTAAATTATTATTATGTGGCGATCCCGAATGCTACTATTTAAAACAAAAAATAATAATAATGAGTTCTGTAATAACTGCAATTCACTCCCCTGCCTCCCAGCCATTTTTTATTTTTTTATTTAAAATTCTTTATTGCACAAAATTGTACATAGGTGAGCTTAATGCCTTAGGCATTTTCTACCAGCTAATCTTTGAGAGAGTGAAATATGCTTAGGGGGCAGACCTTTCGGAAAAAAGAAATATAAATACCTTAACAATAATGCATAACAATACTTCAACTACTTAAATACTGTATATAATATATATGTATTATATTATATACAGTATTTAAGTAGTTAATAGATAAACATACATACCATACCAAACATAAATTGTCACGAAGATCTGGTTTAAGCGTTCAGATAATGAGCTGTGAGCAAGCGTTTAAACACTCCGATGGAAGGGGCTGATCTTATAGTCAGAGGAAGCAAATTCCACTGGCAAGCAGCTGACACCGTAAACGAATCTGAATATTTGGAAGAGACGTGTGACAGGATTTATAGAAGGTTATTGACAGAAGAACGGAGGGGACCATGCACGCAATGTACTTAAAATCCATGGATACTAACATCATTGTCTCTGAACTATATTAACAATCTCATTGTTAACTATTAACAATATAGTAAACGTTAAAAAACTCATATTACTGAAAAATACAGTCAAACGAGGGACACCCTACTGGCAATTACACCAATTTGGTGACACTTTCCCGGGATCTCTAATTAAAATTGATCTCCTGGGACTTTTTGTCATAATATTCAATGCCACGTTCTGCACCAGTGCTTAGTAATTAGACTTATACTACATTTATTAATTAAAAAATAGTATTTAATTGACTAATTAGTAATTAGTAAATGTTGGTAATAATGCAAATGATTAAACTGACATTAGTGCGCTATGTATGAGTCCTTAATAAGTATTTGACATAACCTGCTTATGGGTCATGGGTAGAAAGTTCACTTTAAATATTAAACATAAATAGGAAATTTTACTTAATTAATAGAAAGTAGGTGTATTTTTTTATTGGAGCACGGCATGTGACTTTGTATCTACCTGGTAGTGAGCAGACCTACAAAGTCCATGAATGGGGTCAATCAATAATTGTTCTTAAACAGCATTGATCGCTTCCATTATTCCGGTTAAATGATACGATTACGAAATGGGCGGCGACAATGACGAATTGCATTACGAGTATATTTTAATATACTCGCTTCTTTATCGTCAATTCAACCACCCATTTCGTAACCGCATCCTGAAAGGAGACTACCACCTCGACAAGAAATCGATGCAGTAATCTCTAAAAAACCGGTGAACCCACAGACTAAAACCGAAACATGACTAGGTTTTTGCATTTTCCGGTCTTGTTTTTTTTTCATCTTCATTTATTCCCCGTACAAATTGGTCATTTTCACATTAGTAGTTTGTATGGAGAAGGTTTTTTTTTTCATTTGCGAAACATCGTTCCATGGGAAAAGTTGTTCGATGTGATCAGTGGAACGCACATTAGCCCAAAGTAGGTACGTACCTTTCAAAGATATTTAAATAAATATAAAAATAAAGGTACATTCTTAATTAAATTATATTCAGCTAGTAATATCACAGAACAAAAAGAAATATAGGTGCTTAGTGATATTTGTTAATTCACAATAAATTACATTTAATAAAAAATAACGAGGTGGGATTAAAAACCCCTCCGCTGGGTACCCTGAGGCCGTCTAGGCGGTCTCGGGCGCCGTAAGGCACTCGTGATGATATGTGTATAAAAAAGAAGATTAAGATTGACATATAATTTAAAACAGAAAAAAAGTTTATTAAATGTAGGTAAATTATTAAAAAAATTTCAGGCGTGTTTAATATTAAAGATAGGTATAGCTCTGCTTGTAAACGGCTAAAAATGTAAGCGTCCTTTACGAAGGACATTTATATAATCTCGAAGGGTAAAGTTAAATAAAATAGCAAGTAATTTTAAAAAATAAATACCATCACGGGTGCCAATTTCGCTCCCGAGAACCGTTTAAACGGCCTCAGGGTCCCAGCGGAGGGATTAACCCATCCTCACTTCGCCGATGGTATTCGGAGGCAACACCTAACAAGTGGCGAGCTTGTTGCGGTGTTTATGATGAAATAGCCTCGTTGTATAAAGCGGTAACCCATCCCAGGCCGGTTTTGTTGTCATCTGCTTAACCTTGTTATCAGTTGCGCAGTGACTTAACACTAGGCTGGGGCCGCTTTTTTTAAAAACAATAAAAAAAAAAATATTAAATCTTTATTGTAAACAAAATACAAAGGCGGACTTAATGCTGCTAGGGACAATCAAAACAGTTAATAAGTGAGGTACATGCAATTCAGTAATTGAATTTAAAACAAAGTGAGTGAGATAAAATAAAATACTTAGACTACATATTAAACATAATACTACCTACAACACAATAATCTAGATTCTAGAAAATCTTTAAAAAAATATGTGTATGTTCCTGGAAAAAGGTCGACCAAATATAAAGCCAAGAAGTTTTTATTACCCCATTTGTCATAAAATATATAACGTTAGATGAATATGATGACTTTTCGTAAGCGCCTGTAGTAATAACTATATCAGTAAATACATTTAGTAGTATTTTGCCAGCAGGAGTTTCAGTTACTACAATATAATTTATTTTTGACGTTATATTTTGGTAGATAAGATTTTCATTTAGTATGAATATTGTTTGAATAATGGGCTTCTCAGCTAGTTTAAATTTGTTCATCTTAATCACGGTCTAAATTCGTACAAACATTTTTATTATGAATTTTTATTTAGAAAATAATTTATTAATTTTCATATAACATAGAAAATGGCATTTATATGCAACTTAAAAATAACACGTGAATAAAAAAAATATAAAAAATGTGCAACGTTTTATAATTATTATAAAATTTGATACTTCCACCATGAGTTTTTTTCACTGTATTTACTATAGTCGCTAGTAAGTAATTATAGATAGGCATGAACCAATTAGACTTATTTGAAAAAAAATAAAGCGATCCTATTGCTTGATCCCTATATAATATCCCTATATATATTACTAGCAACTATAGTAAATGCAGTTTTTAAAAACTCATGGTAAAGCTACTGCTATCCCTAGCTATTTTATCCTTATTTTAAAAGCTACTAAATGATAACACTTTAGTGAGATTATTGTTATCTCTATCGACTTTAGATACCGCTCAAAATGTAAAATTTCAATGTCACTTACATAAATATTTTAAATGTAGAGGCCAGTTTTTTTTTTAAAGGCGTTGTCTTTAAAAATATAACGTCATTTAGTAATGTATAGATGAACGAGATATTTTTACGATCATGTCCACTTAACTGGTTTTAGGTTAAGGATGAAACGTTTTTTACTTGTTATTTTCACTGATTGTTTATTTGGCTCTTGTTGAGATATTATGATCATGCATGGTTAAGGCGCTATACCATACATAACGCTATACGAATAAATACGTTTCCTAAAAGGGAGTGGCTTAGCTTAATTTAGAGTAAATAGAGTTATTTTTATTCCTTTTACACGTTTAAGTAAGGTCGTAGGTATTGCGCTAGGCGCTAAACGACAAGCGATTACTTGTTTTTCGGTACTCGCTTTATATAACTGTAATAATTATAAAAAAACTTTTAATCAAGCTATACTTAACTCGAGTCCATATGCTTTGGTTAAGTTTTAAATCAATTCATAATTCTTCGTCTATAATTGTCAAGATAAAATTCGTTCAGACTAGTCAACTTATTTATAGTGTGAGTTTTCTAACTATTACTTTGCGTTTGAGTTAACTAAAATTTGTATGGGAAATGGTTCAGCGCTCCAAGCGGAAATTTTGAGAACTAGAAATGCGGTCGTGTGATTGGTTAAAATGTTAACGCGGCAGTATAGTTTACGCGAAAGTAAACGTTAAAAAAACTCACACTATGGCTACTGACCCTCTCAACTTCATCTGCGTAACTTTAACCGTTTACGCAGCGCACGCAACGGAAGCTTTCAAAAGGAACAATTCGCCCGTTTTTGAATATTTTTTCATTAATGCTCCGATCCTATTGGTTGTAGCTTGTAGTGTGATTCCCTATAGCCTTCCTATGCCTTCTATAAATGGGCTATCCAACACTAATATTTTTTCTTGTTCCTGATTAGCGCGTTAAGCAAAACATACAAATTCTTCAGATTTATAATTTAATAGATGTTTTATTGTCCGTATTGCGACATTTTTTTAACATTACTACCTTGTTAATCACTAACTATTCACCAATAAGATCGCTTTGTTGGACTGTCAACATTAGCTTCATTAACTAACTGAGCCTCCCACCAAGTCTGGAGACCGGTACTATCTTGAACACTCTAACTACTAAGGTAACATTCATACTCTACCAGTTTTTTAACTATTACTTTGCCTTTGAGTTAATTGCTTATTTTTTGTCTCAGGAGTTAACTCAAAATCAGGGCCCCAAGCGAGAATTAAAAATGAAAGCGTGTTATGGAAATGTTAATGTTAAAAGATTAAAAAAATCACAATAGTGCGAGTTTTTTTTTTAACTTTTTCAAGTGAGTGCTCTCCGCCAATCAGATTAGCTTATTTTGACAGGTTTAGAAAATTAAGCGATCCTATTGGTGAATAGTACTCACTTAACGTAGTGAGGACGTTAAAACAAACTCGCACTAGGGCCTCGGATTGTTGGAAAAGTTAACGCATTAGTATAGTTAACTGAAAAGTAAACGTTAGAAAAACTTACACTATGGCCTCAGTATTATTATTATGACGGCCTACGCAGATTAGTGGATGCACCTTTTGGCGTCGTACCCCGAGTTCATGTGTTTGATTCCCACCTACGGCAAATTTATATTAGTAAGTAAGTTTTACTCTACAGTTCGTCATGTTCTGATTGTTTATTAAATATGTATTGGAATTGTTGTTTCTAGTACACATAGTACAAGCCTAGAGCTTAGTTTGTGACAAGGGCAATATGTGTGTATTGTCCTGCATATTATTATTATTGTTATCATAGGATTAAATCACTGACCCATTTAGAAACTTTTGTAAAACAAATGCAATCTGAATACGTAATACTTTGTTAATTATTATCTACCATTGAAAGGCTTCCTTCAGTTGGGGCTCAGCAATTAATTCGGGTGGTAGAGAACTAGGTAGCGGTTGTGGAATCAAGGTTGAGGGAATGCCATACTTGTTATTATTCCTCCATGTAAAAATATAGGAAATTTTATGTTTATTTTTCAAATAAACCTCTCTTATTGGATGTTCCCTATCTACAGTTACTAGCGACTGTAGTACTAACTGTTTTCAAAAACTTGTGGTAGAGCTATTTGTTATTAATCCTTCATGTAAAAATATAGGAAATTTTATGTCCAATAGGATCGCTTTATTTTTCAAATAAACCTCTCTTATTGGTTAATCCCTATCTATAGTTACTAGCGACTGTAGTACTAACTGTTTGCAAAAACTTTTAGTAGACCTACTTGTCATTATTCCTCCATGTAAAAATATAGGAAATTTTATGTCCCATAGGATCGCTTTATTTTTCAAATATACCTCTCTTATTGGATGTTCCCTATCTATAGTTACTAGCGACTGTAGTACTAACTGTTTGCAAAAACTTGTGGTATAGCTACTTGTTATTATTCCTCCATGTAAAAATATAGGAAATTTTATGTCCAATAGGATCGCTTTATTTTTCAAATAAACTTCTCTTATTGGTTAAACCCTATCTATAGTTACTAGCGACTGTAGTACTAACTGTTTGCAAAAACTTTTGGTATAGCTACTTGTTATTAATCCTCCATGTAAAAATATAGGAAATTTTATGTCCAATAGGATCGGTTTATTTTACAAATAAACCTCTCTTATCGGTTAATCCCTATCTATAGTTACTAGCGACTGTAGTACTAACTGTTTGCAAAAATTTTTAGTGGAGCTACGATGCAATATGTGTGTACCTAATATCCTTCATATTATTTTTATTAATAAAATTTTTCAGGCTAACAAAATTACGGAGAGAAGCATGTAGCAAAATACAAAACCAAGGTATAACTAACCTACATAATATCTACTATAATAGACGCTCTGTTTGTAAATCACTTGACATCATTTTTATTTAAAGACCATTGAATAAGTAGACATACGCGTATCAAACAAAGATAGGTATTTTAAAAATAATGAAACAATATTTTGCAATTATATTATGTCTATCAAAGCTATAATATTTAATCCGCTCCGGCCTCGTGTATGTCCACCCACTAATTTCCTTTTAGATATTGCTTGTTCATTTATAATTATTAAAAGGCAAATTCGAAGCTATCGGTGACAAATTGTTTTGTAATTTATTATTTTCATGTGCCAAGGGGTACTGAGGCTCTACCATGGGTTTGCACATTGTAGCAACGTAACGTTTACACGTGAGCAAGAAGTGGCAACAAACCAATAGGGCCGCTTTATTTTTGTTAACAGGATTGAATAAAGCGATCCTATTGGTTGAAAACTTATATTTATCAAAGTAAAATATAGCCGTTACATACCTACTCATATTTCTTATATATTATTCGGTTAAACAGTTTCAGATCTATAAAAAAAATATTTATTTGACAATATTAAGAGGCCTCAGTAGTCCTATGATTGCAAGAATTGAATATACTGATGCGGAACACCTCAAACGCCAAAAAGTTAATAATTATATATTTGTGCCTTTTGGGGTAGAAACAATCGGTCCATGGGGTTCAGAAGCAAGTAAGCTTTTAAAACAAATTTTATCAAAATTGATCGAAGTCACAGGTGACCAGAGGGCACTTTTGTTCAGCGTTTGGGCACTATGCCGCGCGTAATGTACGAGACATTGTGATGATCTTTTGAGTTATTTTATATTATTATTTTAAGTTTTATTTAGTTATAATATTATTAATAATACAAACTAATGGCAAGAATAATTAAAGGAGTGACTAAAAACAATTAAGGATTTCTAGAAAAAGTACCCATTATATAAACGCGGCTAGTGAAGCTTGTCCGCGTTGTAAAGCTATGGGAAAACCAAATACCAAGTCAGGATTTCTTTTAGGACAAAAAGTAACATATGGCAAAGTCCAGGAATGGGGTCGATCGTGGTGGAATTCAACATAGACAAAACGGCGTTACGAATATTCTCGCTGATTTATTGTCAAATTGACTGCCCGTTTCGTAATCGCACCCTAAAAAGAGACCATCTTGAAAAATCGATGCAGTATGCTCCCGAAAACCGGTGAACCAAATAAGATGGTAACGAGACCGGTCGGTCGAAGAGATTTAGAGACCCACCACATAAATGACGCGCTCCATTAGAATTGAAAAAAAAACTAATATTCACATTAACAAAATTTACGCTATAATTTTACCATAAGTTTTTGGAATAACTGGTAGTTTAAGGGTTTATTTGCTTTTTATTAATTTTTATTTAAGGTCCTGTTAAAGTTCCTATGACCTTCCAGGGGGCAAACCACCACCCCTTACAGCCATAAGCGGACAAGTAGTTTCGGCCGCTCTAGGCCCCTTCTGATATATTTGCAGCGTAAAAATATGAAATTCTTATGTGCGAAAAATAACATTGAGTTCGTTCCTTTTGTTTAATTTGTTGACCTGTCATAGTCTCACAGGATATAAATTAGGTTTGGGAGCAGTTTGGCCGCGCCGCTGATATTTGGCCGCCTAATCTGCCTTAAAGAAAGCTTACAGCATTATTATTTTAATACTAGTTTCATTGAAAATTTGCACTACAAAAATGCACTCTTATCTTTTAGCTATACAGTGCAATTTTGTATTATGGAATTTTAATGTATTTAGTATTAAAATAATAATGCTATAAGAGTATAAGAGGTGGTGTTAGGCCTCCAGATATATTTTCCAGTCAAAGCCACCAGGGTGCTTTATTGTGTGCGCTCTAATATCATATAGATACAAATTTATAGGTATAAATTTCAGTCCACTCCAAACCTTGAACTCGAATCTCTTGAATATGTCCCTGATATTAATAGAATGAAATTCTTTACTAGTATAATTTATAGGTCATCAACTCTGATGTTTTAGGAGGCTGATATTTTTTTTAATTGGTGTGAATATTATGTTAAAATGTAGTGTTTCAATAGAAGATCAATGATAAAATACTATATAGAAATATTTATTTTATTTATTTAAAATTCTTTATTGCACTAAGAAGGTTTGTACAAAGGCTAGCTTAATTCCTTAGGCATTATCTACCAGCTAACCTTTAGGAGAGTGAAAATTGTAATATAGGGTGCACAGATTAGTGTAAAGAGAAATCAAAATACATAAACTGCATAGATACAACCACATAAAATACATAAATAATATAGCAAAAATTAAAACATAAATATATGTTTAAACCTAACCTAAATTATGATAGTGAGAAACGAGTAATTTCTTAAAAATGGCGAGAGACGGAGACTGTCTGATGTTCAGGGGGAGCAAGTTCCACTGGCGAGCAGCAGACACCGTAAATGAGTCAGAATATTTGGTAGAGGCATGTGAAGGAATTTTTAATAGTTTATTATCAGTAGAACGGAGGTCGCGATCATGAGTGTAGCATAGAAATTGAAACCGGGATTTGAGATAAGAAGAAGAATTAGGATTTTTAATAATATTATATAATAGGGAAAGAAGATGTTGACCTGCGAGAGCGGATATTGAGCCATTTCAGCTGTTTTCTATAATACGTACTCTATGTTTTTTTTTGGAAGAAGTCCTATAAAAACCATAAATAAATCGATCAATACATTGTTGTTTAAAAGTAGAGATGCGCCGAATATGGGTTCAATCGAATACGAATACTTATTCGGCCGAATATTCGTTCCAAGATGTACCGTAAAAGCGACCCCAGCCAAGTGGTTTACTGCGCAGCTTATAACAAGGTTAAGCAGATGACAACAAGGTGGGATCTGGGATGGGTGAACGCTTTATACAACGAGGCTATACCATCATAAAGAGCGCAACAAGCTCTTCGCTTAGGTGTTGCTTCCGAATACCATCGGAGAAATGAGGACGGGTAAATCCCTCTGCTGAGTTTTTAAAATGGCCTCAGGGTTGAGCCGTTGAATATTGGACGGATTTTTTGGGAAAAATACAGTTTTTTTGCAAAATATTTTGAAATTTATAAAAACGCTAGGCCATGCACTAGATTTTATAAATATACCTACTTAACTCAAAAAAACATCGCTTTATAATCTGCTCTATATTGAAGTTATAGGTTAAATATCGATAAAAAAAGCAGGTAACATTTTGATATTATTCTATCGATGCAACTTTATGCTATTACGTTTATCACAGAGCCAGTTACTTCTAAATATCTTGTACTATTACTACGTTTTTTTATACTTATATTTGTTTGAGGTATTATCATAATCGAAGGTGTAAATTTGTTTTATGCGCCCTCTTAAAATAGACTCGTAATAATGTCGCCAACTTGTAACCCCATCATTTAACCAATCAATGCTGTTAATTTGCACATTTTGCAGGTCTATATAGAGTACATACTATATTCCATGTTATTGCGTCTGCATTTATTATTGTTAAATTAAATTGTATATAGAAATAGCATGTCGGAAAAAATCGGTGATGACAAAATGACAACTTACTCCGTGCCTAGTGGTTGCGTCTTTGACGTTGTATTAGGAGGTCGTGAGTTCGATTCCCGCTCATGGCAAAACAAAATTAACGTAATAAGTTTTTCTGTATCGATGGTCTGGGTGTTTGTAACATATAATATGTATATTACTTTTGTTATTTCTATAATTACATTTTTATGATTTTCCTTGTCAGGATATGATTATATTTTCATATCGTTATTTCTTGTAGGTACACATAGTACCTACAAGCTTAGCATAGTTTGTGTGTAAAATATACATTTTAATTATATTAATATACAAAAGTATATTTATAAAGGGTGAATTTGAAAGGATGTACTTTGGGCTAATATGAGGTTCTGCTGATCAAATCGAACAACTTTTCCCATGAACCCAAGTGTCGGAAATGAAAAAAAAAAATTGTCATTTTAACGTTACTAGTTTGTATGGAGAAGGCAATTTTTTTTTCATTTGCGGCACATGGTTCCATGGGAAAAGTTGTTCGTATTGATGAGTAGAACCTCATATTAGCCCAAAGTACATCCATTCAAAGTCACCATGTACATATATCCGGGACTAGCTTTTTTTTATAAAGGCATAATTACATACATTAGGTAGTACATTATAATTATGATATAGTCAATCTAATAAATAAAAATAATTTATATGTTAATAATACCTCCTGCATGAAGAGATTTCCATCATCCTCCAAAAACACATCCTCACATGGTCTTCCAAACAAAATACCAAAATCAGTTATATTCACTACGGCTTTAGGAGTATCAATAAAGTACAACTGCAATCCTTCGGTATAAATCCTATCATGGTACACAGAACACACTTTTCCTATCATCACTGAACCGATTGGGCAGCACTTTCTAAAACACTTTTTCGCTTCACAAATACTATCGTAACTTTTTATATCATCGCTTAAGTTTTTATAAGTTATGTCAACTTTTAAAATTGTGTCATTATTTTGTAAAGTTGCATTTGTGAGATCTGCGCTTAGTTCGTCTTCGCAAGGTTGGCTTACAAATATGGAATTGGCAAGGGCAGTTAAAGGTAAAATTAAGAACATACTTAACATTCTTATTTTGATTTAAACGTGTTATTTTAAAACTTCTAACCGATATTAACTCGCGTACATTTCAAAAGTCTTTTATTGTTTTAAGTACCGAACGAGTGAGTCGAGTTGTTTTACTGTACTGAATGAACGATAAAAAGACCGGGTTTTATTTATAAAGATAATACACACAACGTTTGCAGCAAACAGTCTATATGCCGATGTCGCCAAACAGTAAATTAAATTGAAATGGGGTAAATACTCATGAAAAGTTTTTAATTAATTATTATTTTAGTTGTAGATTTAGGTGGTTTAATTACTTAATAACTGGAGTTTATTTTAAATAAGTTTTAGAGGTAGCATATTGGTATAGATAGAGTGTTGGTGGAAGCCTTTGGTGTAGTATTCGGAGGTCGCGGGTTTTATTCCCACCCATAGCAAAATAATATTAGTACGTTTTTTTTTGTCATGGTTTAGATATTTATAAAATATAATATTATGTATTAATATCGTTTTTCTAGTAAGTACCTACATTTTTTTTAATATCGTTTTATCGTACTGCTTTATCGTCAAATCAATCGCCCGTTTCTTAAACGCACCATGAAAAAATACCTCGACAATAAATCGATTCAGTTGTCGCCGGAAAACGATGAATCCAAAGACTAAAACTAAAACATGACTGGGTCACTTGATGGGTTTTGTATCTTTGTGGGCGGTGATAATATTAGTTTATGACCAGAGGCTCTACCGTGGGTTTGCGCATTGTAGAAACGTAACGTATTCATTTACGTATACGTGAGCAACAACCAATAGGATAGCTTTATTCAATACTGTTACCAAAAATAAAGCGATCCTATTGGTTGTTGCTCACGTATACGTAAATGAATACGTTACGTTTCTACAATGCGCAAACCCATGATAGAGCCTCAGAGCTATATAATATGTGTAATGTCTTTCATATTATTATTTTTTATTATACCATTAAATGCATTCGTAATCGCGAAGTCTGCGTTCTCCATAAAATAAATTTTGCACTTTTGCACTTTCAGTAAAAGTTTGTCACAGAATTAAAATCATATTTTTGGCGGTTATTGTAGGTGTTTATAAATCTTTCTGTGTTAGTTTTTTTTCGAAAATCAAGATAAAAAACTTTTTAAATATTATAATATATATATAAAATATTTATTACCTACATACAACATATGAACTTCTCCTAAACGACTGCACCGAATTTTTGGCTTAATTGTACGTAAAACATTTCTGTAGTGGATAATAAATATTTTTGCATTATAATATTACAATTGTTTTAATTATTATTACGAAAAAATAACCCAACACAGAAAGATTAATAAATACAATGACCGAAAAATTTTGGGTATTTTAATTCTGCGACAAACAGTAAGCGAGTATTACTGAAAGTGCGAAAGCATTTTGTATGAACTTCGCGATTACGAATGCAGAGCCCTTAATGTAAAATGTCACGGTCTTATCATAACCCACATCGATATAATTTGACAGCAATTAAGTGATTTTATGAATGAACATTCATTAATAAAATCGATATTATCTATCGAATTGGTCGATTTATAATATATCGATAATGTTGTCTAAGGATATTTATCAAAAATTCTAATATCAAAATAACGTTTGGTGGACCCATTTATCAAGCTAATAGCAAGCGAGCCAACTTTCAGGCAGGACAACGTCTGTCGGGTCCGCTAATATATCAAATATACCTATATATAATATAGATACCTATATGTTTTACTTATGACGGCCTCCGTAGACTAGTCGTTGCGTCTTTGGCGTTGTATCCGGGGGTCGTGGGCTTCGATTCCATTCAATTGAAAAAAAAAATACCTACATTTTCCTGTACAGTTTATCATGATCTGGGTTTATAAAATATAATACATATGTTTTATAGCGTTGTTTCTGGTACACATTGTAGGTACAAGCCTAGAGCTTAATTTGTGGCAAGAGCAATATGATTGTAATGTCTTTTATATTGTTATTATTATTATATATTGCTCTGCACATATAATAATTCCTTTATCGTTTAATATTAGATAAAATATTATTAAAAACACAATTTTAGGTAATACAAATAGGTAGAAGGGTAATAAAGATAGTTGGTGGATAGGTAGTTGTAAAATGGTCTCTATAATTCGTTATCACCGCACATACAGCGGGCTAGGCCCTTCAAGTGACCTAAGTGTTTTAGTCTGTGGGTGTATCAGTTTTCAGGAGCGTTCTGCATCGATTTTGTTGTCTAGGTGTCTTCTGTGCGGTTACAAAATGGGCAGTTGTTTTTACAATAAAGTAGTGGGGATACTCGTTGGTAATGGGTCGTATTCAAAATTTTTGTACATTTTTACATCTCAAAACGTCCTTGTGAATAGCGTTGAAATGGTTAATATTTTTTAAATAAGATCTATATATTTTAAATATAGGTTTTCCAAATTAATACCTCTAGTATTCATAAACGAAGAAATTATACCGGTAAGTATTAAAAAAACTGTTTTGCTATATACACATAGTACTTGGTTCATACAAATAATTATGTCTCCAGACACACATGTGTTACAAAAAAGTAATTAAAAAAATAAATCTATTTAATTTTAGATAATTCTAAATTTAACTAATTGCATTATGATTATAACCACGTAATTCTTATAAAATCAATAAAATTAACACAGAGATACATTACTTATTTACAATTTAACTTATTTACATTCCACATTATTTTTCATTTTGGTTATTCCCTTTTGTAACATTAATTTTAGCAAATTTCTAAATTTTTGGGCTTGCAACATTTTCGACATAAAGACAACCAATAGCATCTGTCTTGCGGCCGTAGTCAGCCACTTTGATGGCGTGAAAATGATGTGCGACACGTGTGTTTTTTTACGTGTTCATTTATTGATTGATTGAATATATATTTATTCAAATATATATTCCTTTTTCTTGTTTAGCTTGTATATTTTACGGTAAATAAATGATAAACTATTACTGTACTGTGCAAAATGCTGTTTATAATACATTTAAAACTGATTATTATTTTAATCTTAGAAGTTTATTTGTATCTTTATCGCTATGGGATATATTTTAAACATGTGATTTGTTTTCCTTTTTGTAACAAATCGTTACGTTTTATTGTTACGTTACAAAAATGATGTAACAAAAATTAACTAAAGGCTATTTCACATTCGGTTAATTAACGTAAAAAATAAGTTTAAATTTTTTCAAGATTAATATTTTTATAGCTATTTAAAATAGCATTGTTTTTAAAATATTTTATAAGATCTTAAATATCTATGTTTTAATTATTTGTTATAGAAAATGCCAAAGACAACGCCTTTACAGAGAAAGACTAAAACAAAATTATCCAAAAAATACCCATCCCATATACAAACCCATGGCAGAGCCTCAGAAGTGAATACCGTAAAATGCTGCCCACTGTACTAAAAATTATACTAAGGGGCTTAGCACGCGGACAACGATAGGATATATACCGACTCGACTTATACCGTCTGCTGTCGAAAAATATATCGAATTGCACAAACCGACATCGATAAATTTCTCGAGCTTTGTCTACTAGTTAAAACAAGTATATTTTCGTTGACAATTTCAAAAACATTTATGTAATAAATAAATAATTATTACCTTATACGATGCATTTATTTTATATTATTATTAATAATCGTTACAGAAATATATATTTTAATTTAAAAAGATTTAAAAATACATATATTTAACAAAATAAAAATAAAGCCGAAGAAAACTCGTTACCTTGGCCTAAAAAAAGATTTAGTTTTTTGGTGAGTTTTTTTTATATTTATTGGATAGGATTTAAAAAATGTAAAGGAAAGTACGTATAGATACGGAAGTGGTCTAAGACCTAAAAACGCTATTCAAACGAATTGTCAGACATATTTTCTTGAGCATTGATTGGTTATAATCGCATTTGTGTCACTTTTTATTTTGGTTTGTATTGCGGGCGGCTATCTTTTGTTCTTATGACTGGTAAGGCGATTAAGCCTTAAGGTACTTCCCTATAATAATATACTTTAATGATATAAATCAAATATTTTATTATATGGATGTTTTGAATTTTATGCAATACGGCGACGTGTGAATGATTTATTTTAATTATCAGCCCGAATTAGACGCCTGCTGAATAATCAAATTACATTACACAATCAATACATTCCGCATTCAAGACCTATCTGAACTTAAAAACCTCTGAACTTCGGGGGTTACCGAAGTTCAAAGGTTTTCACTCTAGTAGTGATCGTCCCCTCTAGGATCTGTTCGCTTTAAAATATTAAGACTAGCCTACTGCCACTTCATAATAATAAATACATAAAATTAAATAAAAAAAATACACGATAATAAAATAAAACAAGAATTTTAAAATTAATTAAATTAACTTTTCTAAATAGCATAACTCTACTAAATACTTATTTTCTGATAATCTTATTTTCATAATCTATTTCTTGGTTTGGGCATCCAGATATTTTTTTCAAAATCATTGTTTTTGAGGTTTCAGTTGTTCCAGCAACTTTTCTATAACACGCACATTTATAGTCACTTAAGTATAACAGTTTTTCTAACGAGAATAAAACAATTTTGGTTCTGTTTTTCGCTATTAAATCAATAAAAATATCAAAGCATAAGTAATTTTGACACTTATCAGCACCTAAAAGAAACGTGATAAAAATTGTATATATATCGACTTTTGTCTACAATCTGACAGTTTAGTTTTGATGTTAATAAGCTGTGTGCTACCATTTTCGATAAAAGTCGACATATATCTTTCAATGCGTCAAATTAGTCTATTCGGTATATATCGTGGTCGCGCGTGTTAGCTTTGTAGATATATGTCTTATCGATCGATATGTATCGAACCGAATGTCGCGCGTGCTCGGCCCCTCCAATTGATTACCTACCTGTTTTAAGATTACTAAAATCGAAGTTGTTATTGATATTACTGAAGTTTATTTTATCCTATTATTAAGTGAAAACAAAGAAGGCATTGACAATGCCTTAAAACACCATGGCATAGAATCAACCATTTGTAGATGGATACAAAATATGCTAAGTAGAATGGTTATATCACAACTACTCGGAGATGAAATGATGATAACTACAACCAAAGGATGTCCACAGGGTGGAGTACTTTCTCCTTTGCTGTGGAGCCTTGTTATAGACTCAATTCTAACAAAACTAAACGTTGGCCCATATTATACAGTAGGATATGCTGATGACCTAGTTATAATGGTAAACGGTAAATTTGTAGGCACAACAATAAGTGTAGCACAAAAGGCTCTGGGAACTGTTGAAGAATGGTGTAACTCTCAACATCTGTCAATAAACCCGAGTAAAACTTCAGCATTGCTGTTCACAAGGAAAAGAGACCTAACGGGACTGATCTCTTTAAAGTTATACGGGTCTGAACTACAATGGTCCACTGACGTAAAATATCTCGGTCTTACTCTAGATAAAAGCCTTACATGGAAACTACATGTTGACATGTTAATAAAAAGGGCAATAAGGGTATTTGCTATGTGTCGATCGGCATATGGCAAAACATGGGGACTAAAACCAACAGTAATGAAGTGGATATACAATACCATGGTAACGCCGATACTAACATATGGAAGTATTGTGTGGTGGCCACGGACTAAGATTGATACCTGTAAAAAAGACCTAGCTAAGTTACAACGATTGGCATGTATGTCTATTTCAGGTGCCTTTAAAACAACACCGACGGCAGCTATGGAGGTACTATTAAATCTTAAACCTTTACACGTGATAATAGAAATGGAGGCAAGGAAATCACTTTACCGACTACGGAATAATAAAGAGTGGTATCCAAATATGCCCCAAACTATTCACACTAGGATGGAAACTGACAACAATCTCGATAGGATTCTTGAAATGTGCGCTGACAACATTTCGACTATTCGAATCTTTAAAAGGAACTACAAAACATATTTCCCGTCACGGGACGAATGGGAAAATGGTTCTAAACCCGACAGTAAATGTCAAAACTGGTATACTGATGGATCAAAGATGCAGTCAGGAACGGGTGCAGGAATACATACTAATGGTCATGATATTCATGTAAGCATGGGACATTACCCTACAGTTTTCCAAGCAGAACTGTATGCGATAATAGTATCTGCAAAGAAGATCCTAGACATGAGATCACATGGAGAAAACATAAATATTCTCAGCGACAGCCAAGCAGCACTTAAAGCTCTGAGCTCGTATGAGACCAGATCTGGGCTGGTTTTGGAATGTGTTAAACTGTTGAATAAAATCGGCAGGAACAACAGGGTAAGACTGGCCTGGGTGCCGGGACATATGGGCATCGAAGGCAATGAAAGGGCAGACCAACTTGCTAAAATGGGTTCGGAAACTCCCTTAATTGGACCTGAACCATTTATAGGCATACCCAACATAACAATAATTAATGCATTAAAAAAGTTTGCTGAGGACAAACACACAAGATGGTGGTTAACGCAGCAAGGCCTAATACATTCCAAGAAATTCATTGGTATGAGGGCAATAGGCCTGGATAAGATATGGAAATTCAACAGAAGTCAAATAAGGCTACTGGTGGGAGTGTTCTCAGGACACTATACAACCAACAAACACCTCTATACTATAGGAGTAAGAGATGATCCCACATGCAGATTCTGTGGTAAGGAGCCCGAATCCATGCGGCACCTACTGTGCGACTGTGACGCTAGGGCCATCCAAAGAATAAAATACCTAGGACAGGCTTATCCGGATCCAGATAGCTACAGGCTAATCGACCTTGGTGATGTCCTTAAATATGTCAACAACATATTTGGGGACGATACTGAGGTGTGTGGATAATAGGAATGGGGAACACAAGATCCCAAAGGGTCGAAGTGTTTTTGACTGATGTCAACCCCAAAACCAATAAGATAAGATAAGTGAAAACAAAATTATTATTGAAGTTGATTATTTCTTATTAATAAGAAAATATATTATGGATATCTTAGTGCAAATACTAATTTTAACACAATGATCTGCAACACGACTATGATTAGCAATAACTTCAAAAGTGACTTTTAAGTAGTTACATTTTGGGGTAATAAAAGTAAAGCTACATTAAACTGTAATAATATATGGTAACTTTGCATGTTTCTTTTGAATTTTTAGGCTCTTTTAGAAAAGATGATTAGTTTTGCTATTTGTATACTTTCTGAGTAAAAAATATTAAATAATGTTAAATTTTTTTTTATTTAATTACCATGGTGTGAAGAAACCCTTACAATTCCTTTTTGTTACTTTTTTGTAACATTATTCATATTTGTAACGTTATTCATATTTGTTTCTTTTTTGTTACTGTACAATAATTTTGATTTTGACCCTAATACAAATTCGTACCCTTATCATTTAGCCGCCATAGATGCTGCTAGCAAACAGGTGATGTTTTGGGCATTGTGACATTCATGGACTTACTGAAAGGTGAAAAGCTTGTTTGTTTGGTTGTACGCGCTAATCTTAGAAACTACTGGTTCGAATTGAAAAATTATTTTAGTATTGCGTAATACACTTCTTTGATAGCCCATTTATCAATGGAGGCTTATTCATAAACACTTATTTAGGCCTAGAAGAACACTTTAGTTAATATAGAAAGTTTTGTCTCTTTTACGCATATACATTTATGTTGCTAATAAAAAAAAAACCTCCTATAACTAAAGTTTTCTTCAAGAACTCAATAAGTTTTTATGAATACCGATGTAAGTATATAACATAACGCTACGGGGAAAATTTATTCCTTTAAAGAGCTTCCTTTGCATGCGCTGCGTAAACGGTTAAGTTGTAGGTAGGTAAATTATAAGCATAGCAGTACCTAATATTCTGGATAAATAACACTCCAACGCATCCCTATTCGTAAACTTTAAATACATATGTTTATCAACAAATAGATAGTTTAACATATATATGCAGGGGCGCCGCTTTTAGAAAATCTCATGGGTGCTCATGCTCATTTGACGACTCGAAAAAGTGGCGAAGTGTGAGAACAGAAATGCACACTGACAAATAAATAAATGTCCTACTGTCCTACTTACATACTGCGTACTTAATTACAATATCACACACATTGCCCTGGTCCCAAGTTAAGGTTTTTTCTTGTACTATGGAAACCAGGGACAACGAAGGTACCACAAACACCCATACCTAACACAAATATCTGTTTCATCAACAAACATTTGTGTTGGTGCGGAAAGCGAACCCGTGATCCCTGCGTCTCAACCGGCTCTCTAAACCACTGCGCCAAACTGGTCGTTGGGTAATGAAAAAACGCCCATCCCTAAAAGGCGATTACTGATCTGTTTCTTGATGTCTATTCTCAGGGGTGCTCGGCACCCACTATTTATTTTTCATGGGTGCTCGAGCCCCGAGCACCCACGGAGTCGGCGCCCCTGTATATATGTACTCACATGTTGTGCACCTAAAAAAAAATAGAAGTGAGTAGGATTAATGAATTACTCACATGGCTAGCTAACCGTTGATAAATCTTTAAACATATAAATTAAATTAAACATTCTTATAAATGAAAAGTAAATTGATTGGGGTTATCGAAACTGTCACATCTGGGATTTGGACTGCTGCCAGAATTCTATTTTGAAACATTATAAAGTGAATTTTACGAAGAAACTTCATTGAAGACTGAAGAGTTTCAGGAATATTTTGTTTTCAGAATATTTGTAAATAAGTAATATAGTATTAGGTAAATATTTATTTGGCCTTTTTCATAGTTAAAGGTTAAAAAATATATAGATAGGTCATAGAGATAGGTATATTAAATATAATATATAGGTACAATGAAATTTCCAATAAAATCCTAAAAATAAACAAAACAATTAATATTTATAATGATAATAAATATATATATAAGTGTAGTTTATTTATTTTAATATGTTTGTTTGTTTTGTTTTATATTTTTCTGTAAATATAATATGCATGATTTATTTATTGAAAAGAATATTTTTATATTAAATATTATTTTGCCAGTATGCAATCTCTCGAACGGGTTCAGCATTGTTTAATTCCCTTTAAAGCTAAAATTATGTTGGTTAACTCAGTCAGCTTCTCGCCAGTAGAACTGAGGCTCCACCATGGGATTGCGCATTGTACGTAACGTATTTGAATACGTATACGTGAGCATCAACCAATAGGGCCGCTTTATTTTTGGTAACAGGATTGAATGAAGCGATCCTATTGGTTGTTGCTTACGTATACGTATAGAAATACGTTACTTTGCTACAATGTGCAAACCCATGGTAGAGCCTCTGGCTCCCCCTGGACATCAGACAGTCACCGTCTCTCGCCATTTTTAAGAAATTATTGTAAATAATATAGGTACTTATTTATTTTACTATATTATTTATGTATTTTATGTAGTTGTTTATTTGAGTATGTAGGTACTTATATCTATAACAGAATGAAGTTTATGTATTTTGATTTCTATTTACATTACTCTGTGCATCCTACCCTATATTACAATTTTTACTCTACTAAAGGTTAGCTGGTAGATAATTCCTAAGGCATTAAGCTCGCCTTTTTACAAAGCTTTTAGTGCAATAAAGAATTTTAAATAAATAAATAAAATCGTTATTTAGGAAATTGCCTAAATTATTGCGAAAATCGCTTCAAATCCTTTGCATAATTTATAAAATATAAGCGTAAAGCAAAACGCCGAAAGCGATTTTGTTTAATATAGTGTAGTACTATTAAAAAAGTAATAAGCAACATGTAGGTACTTATTTGAATTTTAATGGTTATTCATCTTATAACATTAGTATTTAATTATTTCAATAATAATTTTAGTGCTTTATGGATGTAAAAACAACAAATGTTTTTTAAGTGTCCTTTTATTAACATAAATTAACAATATTATGACTGTGTACTGTATCATACGTAGTACAAACTAAGATACCGAAGCAATTAAACTTAAAAAAAATGATTAGATGTATAAGAAAAAAATAATACAAAGTGTGATCTCTTCTGTTGTTCAAAACTTGTCGGCACTGATTATTCACAGAATCAATGAGTCTATTTATGTTATCCTGTAGCAATCGCTCCCAATGGAATTTTAGCAGCTCCTTCAGCTGTTGGGTTGTTGTCACTTCGTCCTCTAAAACACATCTCTGGAGCATATCCCATGCGTGCTCGATGAGGTCTGGCGATCGTGCAGACCAGGGCAATACCCGAATATTTTCCATAGCCAAGTACTCGCAAAGCTGTATGCGAACGCGCATTTAGGAACCAAGTGTTTCAGCAAATGGACGTACATATGGCCTAAGAACATCCTCAACGTAATTTTCAGAGTTCGTGTTTCTATTTACGAATACGATTCGAACTTAGTTCTTATGTTCTTCATAATACCCGCCCACACTATTGAGCCGCTGTATGGATGAACTTCCTGAACGCACCTCAGCCTTTCAGTATTTCCGGGACGACGGTACTCGGTACTCTTACCCTTCTTGTATCAGGCCTAAACTAGAATCGGGAATCATCACAAAACATTTTATCTCATTGCTCTTGGGTCCTTGTTATGTGTTCTCTACACCATTCATTTCGACAAACGCAACGTTCCGACGACGTATAGGTGGGCATCTAATTAGGGGTCGTGCTCGTAGGCCATACTCATGCAGTAGATCCTGTGTCAGCGTTACACTGACACAGGATCTCCTGTGTCAGTGTAACGCTGCCAAAGACGGCAAATAACGCTTCTGCTGACACCAAAATGCCGAGATACCAGAGATTGTTTTTTTCCCGTTTGCAACATTCCTACAGCTCTTTGCGTTCATCTGCGTTCAAATAACGTCGCTCCATGAAGTAAACAATATCTTACAATTAAATTTTGTCGAAAACTCTATTCAAAATATGATAAAATTAAGATTAAATGTCAAATTTCAATTAGCGCAGAAAACACATTTAAATTCGAACAAATGCATTCGATTTCAGTTAAGAAAGAAAGAACAAAACATAATAGAAAAGTTTTTTTACAACCAGCCAGTTTGTTATCTGAAACAAAAAGTTTACGTAGGTACCTACTTACCTTTTATAACAAAAGATGGTTGTATCATTATGCCATGTTGCTTAGACTTTTTTCATGTGTGTGTATTAGATAGTAGATTTATTTGATTTGATATTTAATTAAATAATTGTTAGTGAAAAAAATATATGTCATAGACCATTTTATTAGTATTTGTGTTGGTTAAATTAAAACGTAATTAATACTACTTTCGATCGAAAAAAAAACCAAAGAAAGCTCTTTTTGAATAATATTTTTATCTTTATCTTAGATCACTGCGTCACAATTTCTTAAATGCGAAATTAAAATACACATCTTTTAGTAAACATATGTGTGGAAATATATTTTCCAAATATTTTGGAATAAAAATAATAGTGAAATTTTGAGCTGTATAGCGGCCTACTTGATTTACGATTTTGAACCTTATTTATTAGCACTTTTTGAGCCGGAAAACCTGCCGTTAATAGTGTAGCTAGGTATACAAATATAAAACTTACTGTTTGGAGAAAAAACCGTGCTTTCTGTCTATATCTCAATGTACAAGTTATGCCATACACCACTGAAAATTCTTTTATAATCCTCGAAGTGTCATCTGTACTTGTCAAATAATAATATAAGCTTATATTAGACTCTGCAACTACATCAAAAGCAATTGGAATACACGTCTTATTATGATCATAGTAGTGACGTCCTATGGGACAACATTTAGCTATACAATCACCCCCATTACACCCCCCCTTTTCCCTTAAAATCGTATCATTGATGATCAAAAAATCCCCAAACTCGTACACGCTTTCACACATTTTCATGATCAAAATAATAAAAAATATTGAATAACTCCCGATTCTTTTAGGCATGTTTTTTTGTTATCTATTACAGAACTGTTATCGCTTATACCGAGACACGTACTGTCGAAGATAATAGAAACCTAGTATAGGTTTTATGTTATTAATGTCGGTTTACGTACATAATATAGTACCTAAACAAGATAGATCCCTTAACACCCTTATGACAAAGTATTAAGGTTTAATATTAAGCTACGTTGGATACGCATTTAACGGGCATTAGTCGGGCTTGGATCATTGGGCAACTCGTAAAAACCTTAATGGACTTCTGGTGACATTTTCATTTCTGTGGATAGTGTTTTCTTAATTGTGGTTGGTGAAAATTATGTTTAAGGACATGTATCATCACGGGTGCCTTACGGCGCCCGAGACCGCCTAGACGGCCCCAGGGTACCCGGCGGAGGGGTTTTAATCCCACCTCGTCGTAGCCGATGGTATGAGTCTACACCGAACAAGTGGCTAGCTCGTCGCGATGTTTCGAATAGACTCAATAACCCATCTATAATCAGTTTCACAAGTTGGTATAGTGAAACCGGGACCGACATCTTAACGTGCTCTCCGAGGCACTATAGTGGTGTTGTCAAACAAATGTACATATTTTTTTTAATTAAAAACTCATTGGTACACACCAGGGTTCGAACCAGGGACCTAAGTGTTTTTAAGTTTAAGGACACTGCATTCGTAATCGCGAAGTCCGCTTTCTCCATATAAAATGAGCTTTCGCACTTTCAGTAATACGTACTCGATTACTCTTTGTCGCAGAATTAAAATAATATTTTTGACGGTCGTTGTATTTTAATATCTTTCTGTGTTCGGTTTATTTTTTTATTTTTTTTAAATTTCGAAGAGCGGCCCCAGCTTAGTGGTTAAGTCACTGCGCAACTGATAAAAGGTTAAGCAGATGACAACAAGGCCGGCCTGGGATGGGTGACCGCTTTATACAACGAGGGTATTTCATCATAAACACCGCAACAAGCTCGCCACTTGTTGCCTCCGAATACAATCGGCAAAATGAGAAAGAGTTAATCCCTCCGCTGGGTACCCTGAGGCCGTTTAAACGGTTCTCAGGAGCCACCCGTGATGGTATTTATTTATTTATTATTTATTTTTCTAAATCAAAAAAAAACCTTTTTTAATTTTATTTTTATTTTATTTACTTAAAAACTTTATTGCACAAATTTAGTACAAAGGCGGACTTAATGCCGCTAGGCATTCTCTACCAGTAAAACCTTTGGGACAAATTAAGCAGTAAGTAGGTAAAATAGGTGCAGTAAAATACTTTGTAAAAAAAAAAAATACCCACAACAGAAAGATTTCTCTGTACAATTACCAATATAAAAATAATAATTAAAGATCGACTAAACTATACACCTAGCTAATATTGTAATATTGGAAGTACGTTTGTATGGGCGTCAAGTCGGCTACAGAGCCCTTAAGTAGATTAGTAGTAATAAATTTCAAAAAAGGTACCTAGTGAAACTCGGGTGTCCGCATCTCGAACTACTCGTCCATGCAATATATGAATGTTTAAACCCAACAAATATACAAAAAACATAGTATTATAGAAGATATTTAAAAGTGACTGGCTCTTTGAAGAACGTAATAGCATAAAGTTGCCTCGATGGGAAAAAAATGACAAAGTTACCTCCATTTTTTATCGATATTTTCTATTATTTCAATATAGATCATATTATAAAGCCATGTTTTTTATAAATTATGTATATATATGTAAGTATAATATCGGCGGCTTAGTGTTTTTGTAAAAATCTAAATATTTTGACCAAGAATTCCGCGCATATTTTTTTTTGTTTCTCACTCGCACGCTTAGTTAAAGGCATCTTATATTTGTTTATTTGCCTTTGTACGCCCTTTTAACGGGTACGTAATAACAAAGACGAATTTGTATACCTATAAAATCGAACTTGACCATTATCCGCCTTAAGTGGGATAATATCCTTTCTTTAATACGAGTAAGTATACCCATTAAACTATTTGCGTAAAGATATTATATTAATCATTATTGATAACTTGAAACATTTTATGATTGATTACCGTAGTTAAAGATAAAGTACCGGAGCCATAATAATAATATGTAGGACATTACACACATATAGCCCTGGTCACAACACAGACTATATAAGCTCTAAATGTTTATTATGTCTACCGGAAACAACTATACAATACAATACATATTTTATAAACATCCAAACAGTGGCGAACTGTCAAAAAACTAATACCTAAATAGTGTTTGCCCATGAGTGTGAATCGAAGCCACGACCTCCGGATACAACGACAATGGCGCAACAACCACGGAGGCGGTCAAATAATGAGACAATGTTCTTAGCTATTCATGGCTTCAGCGTGCGGGTGCCGGGTCCATCGTGTGGTTGGAAGGCAGGGACAGGGACAATGAACTGCAGCGTTCCCGGACTTGAGACCGCGAAGTAGGTTTAAAGGCCTTTTGAACTCTCACCTGCACTGTGTTCACTACCCTCACTACTCAACCGATTATAATATGATCCTGTTATATCTTGGAAACACGCTCCATGAAAGTTCCGACGGCTGATCTGTAGGCCTAGTGTGAGTTTCATCAAGAGTGATCATTCAATAGACGATGCAAAGACTTTGCTGGAATTCCTCTTGCACCAACTTCCACTGCATAAAGTTGAGTTTTAAATCCGTTTCTAGTAATTTCGTTTGTGAGATCAAAATATTTGTTCAACTTGATGTTGTGGTCTTTAGGAATATTTGTTCCCACGGTCTTTTTTAACTTTTTATAGTATTATAAAATGTAAGTAAATAATCATTATAATAAAAAGAAACAAACAAAAAAAAAACTATAATACCTACTTACTGCCAATTTCAAAAAAATTACCTTTTATTTTTCGTTTACTTTTTTTCTTTTTTTCTTGGTGAGAAATAAAAAAAAGCTAAACTACCCAAAGCATACTATAGCTCTATTTCATTCTCTCAAATACTGGTAAAAACGCCTAAATAAAATCTCGCTTATTTACAATTCTGTGTAATAAATAAGGATTTCAAATACAATTAAATTACTTTTAATATTTTATTTCTTTTATTTTTTATCTCAATTGACATTGTAAAATTTTTATTGTAGGTACCTATGTAGATATAAATAAAGTGTCTAAAAATTGTTTAAAAGTACGAGTCAGAACACCACTCAAGTCGTTTAGCCGTGGCGCTTCTGTTTCACATATCATACAAACTTTCATCCCCTATTTTATCTCCTTGGTAGGTAGGTAGGTAGAATTTATCAAATTCTTAGCGGATGCCTACGTCATAACATCTACCTGCATGCCAATTTTCAGCCCGATCCGTCCAGTGGTTTGGGCTGTGCGTTGATAGATCACTATGTCAGTCAGTCAGTCAGTCACCTTTGAGTTATATATATTTAGATTGGGTGCAAACCAATGACAATTTAATCGTTATTGTCAGTCTGTGTTTATTTTTTTGTATTTTTGAGACTTTCATCTCCACTGTGTCAATGGAAAAGGAGGAAATTGAATAATGGAGTACATTTTAAAAACACATTGCAAAATGAATAATTGGCTTACTGTGTGAACTTGATATTAAGGGTAGATGAAAGGAAGACTGGAACTCACCAGTTTTGGGTGCACTATGCCATGAATATATTTTAGGTTCGCCACCTGTCGTCTTGTATTTCTAAATATGTATATAAATTAGTTTTCGAGTTCTTTTTGTTATTAGGCCTAAAACTCAAGTTGGAGTCGATTAGGACACCGAGATATTTAATGGTATCAGTTGCCTCTATCATAAGGCAAGTGCACTCCCCACCATATGGAAAAGTACAAGAGTGCGCAAATAATATATTTAGTCTTGCTGTATTACACCGAAGCCATTCTGTGACTATGTTAAACCCGGCCTGTGCGGAAATATATACCTCCTCCCATATGTCAGCTCTGAACAATAGAACGGTAGCGATCAACGTTACAGCGATCAGTTTTTTGCCAGTTGTGATTATTTATTTTAAGTATTTATTTAAAATACTTTATTGCACAAAATTACTAAATAAAATTGTACATAGGCGAATTTAATGCTTTGGGCATGCTTAATGGCTTAAGTAAACGTCAAATTCGTCAATTTTTTTCGGTTTAACCAAATTTTAGTTTGTTAACGTATATGAAAGGGTCCGTAACGATAACATGAGGATTTTTTGATGGTGCAACCCGTCTGGAGTAATGGAAATGTTACAGTCATTGCCACCGTTAAATATTAAAATCAATTGTAATTTTAACAGACACTTTTGGTGCAACTGGGCCGCACCAAAAGTTTATTAGGGGCCGTTTGCACCATCCGATTCACCGGTTATGATTAAGACCCTGCGCTCAAAATATTTTTTTGTTATCGCCCCGCCCTATAGGCGGAGCTTCCCCGCAGGCATCACTGTTTTGCCGCTGTCGCAGGCAAGAAATTTCTATTTGGCGCGATTTTACGAACACAAAATGAATGTGAGTCGTATTTAATATTTTAATTTTATCTATCATAATTAATATTTTTAAGTTTAATTATATAAATATTAAATTTGATAGATAAAATAGTTTTAAAATAATCTATTAACTAAAACTATGGCGACCTGAACTTTATTTTTAAAAATCGACGTGGGACTCGTTATATAGTTTTTTGGGTGTGCCGAGCACGAATTTGAGGTCCATTTTAAAATCCAAGATGGCGGCCTCAACTTTATTTTTAAAAATCGACATGGGTCTCGTTATATAGGTTTTTGGGTGTGCCGAGCACGAATTCATTTTAAAATCCAAGATGGAGATATCAAGTTTATTTCTAAAATTCGACATGGGATTCGTTATATAGGTTTTTGGGTGCGCCGAGCACGAATTTGAGGTCCATTTTAAAATCCAAGATGGCGGCCTCAACTTTATTTTTAAAATGGACATGGGACTCGTTATATAGGTTTTTGGGTATGTCGAGCACGAATTTGAGGTCCATTTTAAAAATCCAAGATGGCAGCCTCAACTTTTTTTTTAAAAATCGACATGGGACTCGTTATATATATTTTTGGGTGTGCCGAGCACGAATTTGAGGTCCATTTTAAAATCCAAGATGGCGGCCTCAACTTTATTTTTAAAATCGACATGGGACTCGTTATATATATTTTTAAGTGTGCCGAGCACTAATTTGAGGTCCATTTTAAAATCCAAGATGGCGATCTCAAGTTAATTTCTAAAATTCGACATGGGACTCGTTATATAGGTTTTTGGGTGTACCGAGCACGAATTTGAGGTTCATTTTAGAATCCAAGATAGCGGCATCAACTTTATTTTTTAAAATCAACATGGGATTTTAAAATGGACCTCAAATTCGTGCTCGGCACACCCAAAAACATATATAACGAGTCCCATGTCGATTTTTAAAAATAAAGTTGAGGCCGCCATCTTGGATTTTAAAATGGACCTCAAATTCGTGCTCGGCACACCCAAAAATATATATAACGAGTAAAATGTCGATTTTAAAAAATAAAGTTGAGGCCGCCATCTTGGATTTTAAAATGGACCTCAAATTCGTGCTCGGCACACCCAAAAACATATATAACGAGTCCCATGTCGATTTTTAAAAATAAAGTTGAGGACGCCATCTTGGATTTTAAATGGACCTTACATTCGTGCTTGGCACACCCAAAAATATATATAACGAGTCCCATGTCGATTTTTAAAATTAAAGTTGAGGCCGCCATCTTGGATTTTAAAATGGACCTCAAATTCGTGCTCGGCACACCCAAAAATATATATAACGAGTACAATGTCGATTTTTAAAAATAAAGTTGAGGCCGCCATCTTGGATTTTAAAATGGACCTCAAATTCGTGCTCGGCACACCCAAAAACATATATAACGAGTACCATGTCGATTTTAAAAAAAAAGTTAAGGTCGCCATCTTGGATTTTAAAATGAACCTTAAATTCGTGCTCGGCTCACCCAAAAACCTATATAAAGAGCCCCATGTCGAATTTAAAAAAAAAGTTGAGGCCGCCTTATTGGATTTTTAAATGACCTCAAATTCGTGCTTGGCTCACACAAAAACCTATATAACGTGTCCTATGTCGAGAAAAAAAAAGTAACATTCATACTTGATGATCATTGACTACTGTCTTTGCGACCGGAACCAAAAAACATTTAATAATAATATGTAGGACAATTTACACATATTTCTCTGGTCACAAACTAAGTTACTATGTGTATCAGAAACAACAATATTATACATATTATATATAAACACCCAGACCATGACAAACTGTACTAATATTTTTTTGTCATGGGTGGGAATCGAACCACGACCTTTGGATATTACACAAATGTCGCAACCAGTCTACGGAGGCGGTCAAAATTTATTCCTATAAAAAACGTCAATCGACTGTCTCGGGTATATATATGTGGCTTCTCTATGTTGTCAAAAAAATAAATAAAAAAGTTATAGGTAACCGATAAAAAAAATCGATGTTATTTCGCGGTGACTCTGGTTTTCCTTGTTCCTGATTCGAAAACTCAAATTTATTCCTAAAACTAAAAAATAATAATATTATTTTGATTAAAAGTATTTTTTCTATAATTCAAGAACTTGTAAGGTTTATACATGGTCAAATTAATTACGTAAATCTTTAGTAGCCCCGGCAGCACGAACGATACACGTCCGTACGCATCGGCACACTAGGCGGGACTGGTCAATGGGGTTATATAATTACTTATTATAGCTCTTGGATCTGCTCCGCAAGATTGAAAATCGCGCAAACAATTTTCATTCAATAAAAATGTCGTAAGTCACAAAACTAATTTTGTCTATAACATACTTAATAATTTATTTAGGTAAAATTTCGTTTAGTAGTGGATTATAAACTGTTTTTTCTTGTGAGGTGTATTTATTTTAGACTTAAAACTCAACCCGTTTAGAAGAAAAATGTCTTTATACATTAAAAAGGCATCATTTTAAAATAGAAAAAGTATCGAAAAAATGTTTTCCAATTAGGTTTTTGGTTAAGACATGGAGAGAGGAAGGTCTGAAAAAACTTAAGTTGAAGTGTTTTAATAAATAGATGTGTGCTTGCCTCTGCAGATATAAGCAAATAAGACTAAAATTTATAGTGCCTCCTCCGTCAACTTTTTTTGGTGCAATCAAATTTTTTTTTGTCAACATATAGGAAAGTGTCCGTAACGATAACATTAGGAAATTATTTGATGATGCAACCCGTTTGAAGTAATTTATATTACCGTTGTTAAAATCAATCGTAACTTTCATGGACATTTTTGATGAAACTGGGCCTCAGGACTTGAGTGGTGGATCTGACTCTAGTTTGTTAATACGTACTCATTATAAATGAAATAGTAACTCTGTATGTTTGTTTGTTTGTAACGTTTTCACGCCTTAACCGCTGAACCAATTTAGATTAAATTTGGTATGGAGTTATTTGAGAGCCTGGGGATGACACACGTAGGGGGTGCAGATATAATCATAGTTTGTTTCTCTTAATTTTTTTTAAATACAGCAGATAGAGAAAAGTGATATTTGAGACAAATTTATATTAAAATGACATAAAACTGCATTAAATTTAAAAAAAAAAAATTT
This sequence comes from Monopis laevigella, assembly GCA_947458855.1. Taxonomy (NCBI): domain Eukaryota; kingdom Metazoa; phylum Arthropoda; class Insecta; order Lepidoptera; family Tineidae; genus Monopis; species Monopis laevigella. The sequence goes on along the minus strand of OX381580.1, from coordinate 14,823,045 downwards.
TCACTTATTGAGGATGTTTTTTTGTTTAAAAATTGACATTTTATGTCTTCTTATTGGCTACTTAATTTGTTTTTAAGGTAAACTTATAAAACCACTTTAACCATTTTTTTTTACTTATTAACGCGTGCGAAACCGCGGGCAAAAGCTAGTTAAAATATATATATTATGATGTCAAGCGGCATTAAGTCCGCCTTTGTACAAATTTAGTGCAATAAAGTTTTTAAAATATAAAAAAAAAAAATGATGATCGGAAACATGGGCGAGTGAAAGCATACTACATAACGATCATAATATTTCAGGGGCTACACCACATTCATTATGCATATCAGATTACAACGAAAAAGGCTTATTAAAGGCTCCAATCAGCGAACACGATACGAGTGTTTACATAATCAATGAAACGAGCTTATAAATCGTCTAATATAGTCTATAATTATACATTAATTAACTCTTGGCGTTTATCCTATTTGTTAAAAAAAAAATTCACGCTATTACTTAAGGACACTGCATTCGTAATCACGAAGTCTGCGTATACAAAATGAGCTTTCGCACTTCCAGTATACTTGACTACTGTTTTTCGCAGAATTAAAATAATATGTTTGTCGGCCATTGTATTTATTAATATTTCTGTATTGTTTTTTTTTTAATTTTCTTTAATCTGAAAAAAACTTTTTAAACATTAAATAACAAAAATATACATGGTGAATTTGAATGGGTGTACTTTGGGCTAATATGGTATTCTACTGATCAATACGAACAACTTTTCCCATGGAACCATGTGTCGCAAATGAAAAAAAAAATTGCCTTCTCCATACAAACTAGTAAAGTTAAAATGACCAATTTGTATGGGGAAGCCATTTTTTTTTTCATTTGCGACACATGGTTCCATGGGAAAAGTTGTTCGTATTGACCAGTAGAACATCATATTAGCCCAAAGTACACCCATTCAAATTCACCCTGTATATTACCCATAACCATAACAGAAAGATTTGTATTTTTTTTTTATATGTAGGAAAATATTACACATGTTGCTCTGGTCACAGACTAAGCTCTAGGCTTGTACTATGTGTACCAGAAACAATGATATAATACATATTATATTTTATATTCACCCAGACCATGACAAACTGTACAGAAAAACGTACTAATATTTTTTGCAATCGAACCCACGACCTCCGGATACAACGCGAAAGGCGCAACCACAATTCTACGGAGGCGATCTCGAATTGAACTTCGACTAACTAACAGCGAAGTTGTAATATGGGCGTCAAGTCTACTATAGAGCCCTTAAATTACAAATTTGGTATTATTTAAAACTAAGGGCCTTACTTATCGTCGCTGCGCCTGACAAGTTCTATATGTGATTTTTGTAAGGTTTTGGAAGATAACAAAAAACGTGTTATTTAATAAAGTAACAGTAACACTGCAAAATTGTTGATGCAATATAAAAGACATTTATTTAAGACATATTAGGAATACAAAATTTACCACAAATTTTAGTTATTTAAGCAGCTAGATTTTTTTATAGCCAAAAACTGCACATAACTAGTTAAAAGCCGTCTAAAAAAATTATGTATGTGCATTATTGCACAAGAAGGATTTGGCAATGTGACACTTTTTGTTAATTTAAGTTTATCATTATGCGATCCTTAGGTTTTGTTAGAGTAAAAAATATAAAAAAAATATTAGGATTTACTAGAGCTGGACCGGGACAGAAAAAAAAACGAATTCTACCACTTGCTTCCTTGGAACTCTAATCCGATTTTCTTAAAAAGTATAAAACTTACAACATATTACAAAAGTAATACCTACAGAAGTGCGTTTCATATTAATTAAAATGGTTATATTATTTTATAAAAGTAACGTCAACGCACATTGTAATCGAGCAAACACAATGCTAACTATTTTCTCTATTTGACTAGAGTTCGCGTTTGGCGTTCTTTTCTTCTACAGTGAGGGAGTCGAATATTTCTTATATTTTTTTTAGTTTTTATCCATCGTTTGATCAGATGCGTGTATTTTTGCTACTTTTTTGGTCAATAATGGATGCGACACCTCACGAAGCTGCTCAAACTGTAGCACTACTCCAAGCAGGCCTTGGGCAAACGTGAAGTCGCTCGAAGACTGCAATTTACTCTTATGTTGCTAACAAACCAGGCGGTCCAATTTATGCTTATGTTAAATACATATTCTGTATACCCTGCAAACACCGGTTCAAGATGCTCTTATATTCGAACATATTTTGAGAGATGTCTCACGCGTCGCTTATATTATTATCTTTGGGTCGAATACTACACGGAGAACAGGTAGAGCAATGTATTCAGCTATCAGCGTATATCAACCAGTTCAAATTTAATATGTTCAAATTGAACGTGTTCGACTAAAACCAACTGTTGTGGATTTAGGCCCAATTTGAACCACGAGGAAAGTCTGCACGACGAACCCAATTGGTCATAAGTTCAGATACCATCAGAAGGAAACTAGCTGAACCGAATTTGACTCTAAAGGGAGCTGCAACAGGCCAAGCATTTACTTTGACTTTGAGAAAACTGTTTATGGAGGAGGATTTGTAATGGTCTGGGGCGGCATTTCGTTAACTGCACAATATTTTCATCGAATCGACGGAGGGTACACGTGGATTGACTTTTCATCGCTACATCACTTAAATCCTCGTAGACGATGTGGTACCTTAAGCAATATCGGGCAGGATATACAATTGATGCATGATAATAAAAATAATAATAATAATTCACTATCACCTATGGAGCTTTGGTGTGGTGGCCTAGAACCACTCAAACCATGGTTACAGCTAACATGCAGAGTCTTCAAAGACTGGCTCGTTTAACAACAACAGGATGTATGAAGACTGCACCGACACCAGTTATCGAAACCTTTCTAAACCTGACACCTTTACATCTATACATATAATACGAAACTGCTGTCGCTACCATAAGACTCAGAGCCTCTGGCCAATAGAATATAGACAACCGAGCGAGGCACACTCATTCATTAAACGAACACCTTGAGATACGAGTGGTTACTCATTAATGCAGTGTACGACAGATGTCCTCGCATGCACATATTGTGAGAAACTAATCAATCAAAATACAAGAAGAACCAACCGATCAATCTGGCTTATACGAGATCAGAATTTAGATGGACGGATCAAAAAAAAGAACACGGAACAGACGCAGGAGTGTACTCACTCGACTTGAATATTAGAATTTCAACAGCATTTGGCACACATGCTTCCATCTTCCAAGCCGAGTGTATAGTCATAATAGAAGCAACAGCAGCAATACGTGCAAGAAAGAAAGAAGAATATGGTATACGCATACTATCAGACAGCGCAGCCGTACTACTAGCATTGAAGAACAAACGATGAACTCAAGCCTGTTAAAATAATGCCACTACACACTGGAGACTATATCAGTTGGTAACACTCTCCAGTGAATAAAGGGACACAGCAACTCCCTCGGTAACGACGCGGTTGATCAACTGGTGAAAAGAGGTTAGGCTACAACACCGGTATGCTGATGCTGAAAAGTTGGCTGCTGGACAACACCATCAACCATCACTGTAAGTATTGGACTAACTTACAAAACATCAGGCAGGCCAGAGAGGCGGTGAACAAACCTAGCCCACGTCTAGCTCGGAACCTGTTCAATCTCAACAGAGGTAACCCTCGTATAGTGGTGGGTATACTTACCGGTCACTTTTCATTAAACAGGCACCTAACAATTTTAGGTATCCCCAACAGCCCTTTATGTAGAGGATGCATGGAAACTAATGAAACACCCGCCCATGTGCTACTTCATTGCACCGGGGTGGCTTCACAACGGGCGAAAATCCTAAAATACGAAGGTTGCTCCTTGAGGCCTATGGAAGACCTTGACTTCTTGTCGCCTTCTGGAAGGAGCTAGGCTGGCTAGAATAGGTAACCAAAAAGGATGAGCTGAAACGTTGGATTCGAGTTCGGGTACCTGCAGGCATTGTTGGCACAAGGCTTTCCGAGTTGCGAATCAAAAAAAGTGGAGTGGAATGCAATTCTCTAAGATATGTAATCGTCGGGCTCGTGAGGTAAGACGAGGATGCTAGCAGTTATATATAGCGAGGGGAGGGAACACAAAATATTGACCAAAAACTTTTTTAATGTGGTTCTAGCTTTAATTTTTTTTTTCACCTGGTGATTACTAACGTGATTTTACCTAAACTTTTATAGTAAATAATTTTAATAAGTTTTATACTTTTTAAGAAAATCGGATTAGAGTTCCACTGTTCGGATGGCCCGGTTTTTTTTTCTGTCCAGTGTATATAGTATCAGTCGTACTTAATAATTACAATATCAAATATAATGTTATCTTAATATGGCTCCTTTGAACACCTAATTCTTATTAATAATTTTAACATTATCATTTTATCTCCTTATTTTAAAATTATCTGTTCGATCTCTAAACCAGTCCCTGTTATAAACTTTAGCAAAGCTAATGATAACAGAAATTTTTATTTATTGTGATAAGAACACGCATCTGAGATTTTTATATTTTTTAATAGTTTATTAGTTTAGTTTAATAGAGAATCAATTAAATTAATTAAGCAACTTGTAAATTCGTTAGCTGTAACCCCATCTTCCTCGTACTAAAAATACCTATTGATGACCATCATTGTTATTATTATTTAATTGTAAATGGATTGATTGTGAACCTGAAGTTTTTGCTATTATAATCAAAAACTGATACCAAAATCTTTGGACAAAAGAAAACAGATCAGATTAGACATCAACAGTCAGAACAAACACTTTGGATGAGCTCATAATGCGAGCATCGAGCATTGTAGGCTTCTTTTTAATAGTCTTAGGACATTATCTATTATGTTATAATATATATGGAAAACAACAACTATGAAGTATATTAACTATGTAATTTTGCTATGTTTTTAGTCCTAAAAACTATTTTATAATGTTGTTTACATCACAACACTCACATTTCTAACACAGTTGGCGGGCGACTGATGACGGAACAAATCATTTTTGTGCATTTTTCTTAACGTTCAAACTACATATGGAATTTGTTAAACTTGTTTCTAGTTCGAATATCAAAAAAAGACTTTATACACATATAGAGAATAAAGAGGAGAAAAACGAAGATTATGTTTTGTGAAAAAAGGAAAAAAAATGCACATATGGAATTTGACAGGCGCAGTGACGTTATGTTATTATAAAATGTTTGATATGAACAACGGTTAAGTTAATTAGTGTTGTCCCTATCACTCTCTCGATGTTTGCCAAAAGAATATGGGGCTTTAGCATAACCGCGTCGATATAATTTTATCGATATTATTTCACAAAATCGATCGATTTTGTTGATTTAACTAGGCTATTGGGATGGAGACTACCACCTCGACAAGAAATCGATGAAGTAGACTACTGAAATATGTAAGGAGTAGTAAGTGTTTTCTGAATATGAATAAAATAAACTCCAATATTCTCAGATTGGGTTACCCGCATTATTTTTTAATTTTTTAATACCTCTTACTACGTATTTATATACGTGGTGGCCGAGTTGGTTAGACCTTAGACTTTAAAACACTTAGGGCCCTGGTTCAAACCCCGTTGTGTACTAATCATTTTTAATATAAAACATTTTGTATATTTATTTAACAACACCACTATAGTGCTGTAACGTTCGCCCCCGCACCCCCTAAGCCCACTGCATCTCTGAATATACTGAATACTACTCCTTCTGCACCTGTACTACCCTAACTTCTTACTACGTACTACGAACTACGTCGTAGATGTGAGATAATCATAGAACCTTATATCTAATAATATTTCAGCCATGTAATCGTCTAGTGTAACCCTTTTTCGTTGTGTATTTTTTTTCTATTTCAGTAACCCTTAGTTCTTTTAGAGGTAGAATTGATATTACGATTGGTAAATGTTATTGTTAATGAGTCAAACATACTCGTAGTAGAGTAAATCGTATCAAATATAGTTAATGAGTCAAACATACTCGTAGTAGAGTTTAATGTTCCAAATATATATATGAAGTTTAATGTTTTAAATACATCTTTATTGAGAATTTTAGTACCTATATATTTTTATATACTTTATTTTATATTACTTAACACAAAAAAATATATACACATTAAAAACACCTATCAAACAAATAAAACTAAAGACTACAAATAAAAAATACTATCTAAATTTACAGTATTCCCGTCAGGAATAGTGCCAAGAAGGCTGGCGACGTTACCACGCTGAGGCTGGCGACGCGCGACGTTACCACGCGCTGTTTATATACTTATTTATATGGGAGCGAAAAAGGGGCAAGAGGGAAATAGGCCCCATCCAAACGCCCTTTCCTGTGAGAACCCACACATCTTAGATGTTCCCTCCGTATCTCTTCCTCTTTTTTCTTTATTTTTTTATTATTATTTTATTTTAAATATTACTGTTTAATAAACAACAAGTAAATTCATTTAAGAATATATTGTATAAGTATACTTTATTTTGTAATTTGTAGTATATATTTAATTGATCATACATTGAATGTATATAACATAAAATTTATGTATTGAGTATAATTTCTCATAACCCAAAGGTTAAATAAAATTTATCATTTATAAAATCATTTATTCACATAAAAATATACTAGTAAAAAGTATATACATCAGTAAGCATTGTTTTCATAATATTATTAAATGCTACTCCACTGTGTATCACTAGAAATAGGTATATTGAATAATATAGAATGTGATTAATGAAGATAAATAAGGTAATGTAGTTATTTATTATATTATAATATATATTAATAATATATAAGGTAAAGTTTAATTAAATCCATCATAAAGCGAGAACTAGAAAACCAATCCAAAAGATCCAAGTAAAATGTATTGAACATTAATAATCACATTAGATACCAATAAAGTAAACATGGAATCGATGGTATTTTATAGTAGATATGACTTGTTAACTGTTAAATTAAATCGATGAGGTATGTAGGTATTCAGGAGAGTTATGCACTTGCTAGTATAAAAAAATTATATAATTAGAACATCAAAAGGCGATTACTACTTTTGTGCATAAAGTATTCAATATAGTGTAGGCAGTATAGAGTACAAGAATGTAGAATCCAAAATGGCCAGATGTCTAAAATAATAGCCGATACTAGTCAAGGCCACCAGTCCGTGAATCCTTAACTTGGTAGAACATAAAATAACTAGTCAACTCGTCAGATAATCAATTAATGATTTATTATAATAAAAGTCATAATTAAATGACAACCATCTCAATCCTATAAAATTAATGTAGCAATTGATTGGTATATCTTATCATATGGCAATATTATTGGTAAATTCTCTAGAAGGATAATAATAATATAGTTTATTGGATTTAAATTCCAATAACTAAGAGTTACATAGGTAAATTGTTAACAAACGTCAAATAAATTCTGTAATAAGTAATATGCCAATAATATAGCAATACTGTATTGAGATAATTGAATAAATGACTAGTTATAAAGTCATTAATTTCAGTAGTAGAATAATATGTAATACCCATATTAAGGTAAGTAGTCTGGTATTCAGGAATAATGTGTATTCGCTAGAGTAAAAGGCTCATAGGTAAACATTGACGATGAAAGCTATTTCTGTTCAACACAGTACGAATATCAGTACAATTAAAAGGTATCAGAAAAGCATAAAATCCCAAAGGATAAAATAAAGTTCAACAGCCAAGTCTAGCTCAAATCACACTTTCATACTCCAGATATTTAAAGGTTTTAATAATATTATTTATCGGAAGAATCACAAGAATAACAATAATCAACTAGTTATTCTCTAATAAATTGATCAACTAGACAATCGTCATAGATGTATGTTATTTTACCACCTTTAAAGGTAAGATAAATAAACAGAAGTAAGTATTAGATAATTCATAGCATGTTAAGTAGTTATTGGTAAACCTTTAACGGCGAGTTACAAAAATGTAATTATAAGTGAATATTATTAAGTTAATTCTAGTTGTTTTAATAAAATATCCATGTATGAGAAATATTCCCTATAATAATAAGTTGCTTAAGAAAATAAATGTGCCTATTTTTCAAACCTAAGAAATCTTACGCTATTAAAATATTGATACCTACAATAACGATAGTCTGTAAGAAGAGCCCTATTAAAACATTTAACCTGAAAACTTAATAAATAATACCTAGCAACATAAGTATAATATAGGAGAAGTTTAAATAAATGCATAATAAAACCTACCTTTGCACGATGACCTATAAAACACGTTAAACACACAATAAAACAGGAGATACAATCAATTTCAAAAACTACAATATGTTATAAAATAAATAGTGAAGAAATAAATTTATAATATAAAACGTAGAATCATCACGCCGTGTGTACAAAAACTTAGTTAAGTATATCAAAATTATACTAAAATCACTCACCCAAGTCTACAGGCGACCACTAAATTTACAGCTTCCACTAAATTTAAAATTATCAATCATTAATTCCTTTAGTTAGTAGTGTACTCATTGAATTTCAATATGCAAGTCCCTAATTTGTCGCCCGCTTCAGTTTTAATATCTGCCTCTGCGCTTGTATCCGCCCATCTCTCCTAACCGCCCCAAGAAATACGAAAAGATCCGATTGTTCCCGAAGCCCGGCGAAGTCCTTCCTAACTAATCCGACCCCTTTCCTCTCTTTCGCTACATACTTCTTGAAATAAATTTTATATAGAAAAGTTTCATTAATAAAAATACGAGGGGTATGTGGACGAACCGTTACAGTGCCCCGGAGAGCACGGTAAGCTATTGGTTCGAGTTTTACTATACCAACTTGTGAGACTGTTTATAAATGAGTTTTTGAGTCTATCCAAACATCGCGACGAGGTAGCCACTTGTTGGGACTCATGCTCATACCATCAGCTACGACGTGGTCGGATTAAAAACCCCTCCGCTATACTGAGACCGTCTAGGCGGTCTCGGGCGCCGTAAGGCACCCGTGATGATATTTATATTTAACTCCTTTTAAATATATTTTGTTGAATAGTGTCTGTAAGAGAAGGATTTATTTATTAAACAACTTTTTAAATTAATAATTAATAAACTCAACCCCTTTTTTTATTGTAGGTATAGGTAAATAAAAAAATCGTCGTTTTCAATGTTCGCGGCCACTCATGAAAATTTTATACCTAGTCTTGCCATAAATATTGTAACAAAGATAAAAAAGAATCTATTGCAAATAATATTTATTACTTTTACCGCATGTTAGTTTAATACATAAATATAAAACAATTAAAAAAAATAAAAAGCTTCGTCGAAGTGGTCTCCATTTTCTGCAATACAGTCCTTTAAACGTTGAGGCCAGTTATCAATAGAAGCACGCACTCTTTCCATGGGAGAACTCTTCATTACCAATCGTATGGATTATTTTAGGGACTCCAAATTAGCATGGCGTTTACAGCAAGCCGTACTCCCTAAAACTGACCATAAATCATAATCCAGCGGATTAAGATCCAGACTACACGACGGCCAGTCTTCAGCTCTGATGAAGTCCGAAGCGTTCGCTTCCAACCAAGACTGCGTGGACCGAGCATTATGACCCGGCGCCGAGTCTTGCTGGAGGGACCATACTTAACATTATTTAACATGGTGTTGTTAAGGGGCTTAACTACCTTCTCATGAATGGTATCTTGATACACTTGTGTCGATGTTTTGATACCTTTTTCAAAAAAATATGTCTCAGTCACTCCTTCATAGCTAACACCCCACTAAATCATCACTAAAGTCGGATAATGCCCACGTTGCACTCTGTCAACTAATTGGGAAGCTCCTTAGAGCTTTGAGCATAAATACGGTCTTTTTGTTTGTTAAATGTTGCTCAATTATAAAAAAATTCTCATCCGTAAACATTTTTTTCTGTGACCTCCCTTTGCGTACCGCTTCAGTAGTTGTTTCGGTTTTAACACCCTATTATTTTTAAAGTTAAGAAATGACCAGAGGCTATACTATATATAGACGCACTGAGGCTCAATGGTAGAGCCTCAGTGCGTATCTTATAGGAAGCAAGTCCTAAGTCATCTTTTAAAAAGCGCGACATGGTTTTAGGCATAGAATAATAACGCATAGAATCCACGCGATACCCGCACACGATAAGTGAGGCTACTAAAACCAAGCTATAACGGCTTGGTTAGTGCGCGACCCGCGTCAGTCTCAAGGTCAAATTATCGTGCTATATCTTTTGGGATTTTTATTAGATTATGACGGTTTGTGCAATCAATGGGTGTCACAATGTATCGGAAAAACTAAATGTTCTAATATAACATTCCACCTGTTAGTACCTACTAAGATTATTTTATTATGAAGACGTTAATCATGAACTAAATTAAAATAACAAATTATCAATAAACGCCAATAAATTTAAAAATATTAATACCAAATTTTTATATTTTCAATTGGTTTTCAGATCTGAAAATTTTCTTTACCGTCAAAATCCCTAACTTCACCTACTGTCCTAAACTTCGCCTAAATTTTAAAAGGTGTGAATTCTAGCCAAAAACTATATATATATATAGTAAGGGTTTCAAATAAACTACTACATAATAAACCTTTTTTAATAATAATAACATTTTAGCATGAGTATTGTAGCTAAATTCACGTCCTTGCGTTTAGTCACTTATAAACAGTGGGTCGAGAAGATTTTTATGGCGTGTCAAAAAATTTTGGTTGCAGCGGCGAAAAGTAAAGAGGTAAGCTAATATATATATATAACAAATTATGATTTAATTTATTATAGAATTTATGTTATACCATATACAATAAACTGTTTGCCAATATCTTGTGTTAATATCAAGCAAATGTTTAAAATACGGATGGGGGTACATCAGAAACCATGTTGCTGCCAAACTTCGCCTACTATTAGGGTTGTCACTTTACCGTTTTTTATTATCTTAGCTATGTTTGTTAAATGTGTGTTTGGTTACGTATCTGAATATATTATTATTTTGCAACCATCCTATTAATCAAGAAATATGGACCGAAATATATATGTACTTATAAAAAACCTTAGAGGAGATTCAGGGGATAAATGTCGGTACATTTGAAAACGATAGAAATTATTGAATACCTCCATGGTCTAGTAGTTACGCCGTTGTCGTTGTATCCGGAGGTCGTGGATTCGATTCCCACTCATTGCAACATTATTACGTTTTTCTGTACAGTATTCCATGGTCTGAGTGTTTATAATATGTATTAGTACCATTGTTCCTCGTACACGTAGTAAGTCTAGAGCTTAGTTTGTGTGCAAAATGTGTAAATTGTCATACATTATATTATTATTATATTGGGGTTTTTGGTTGAGATTCTATATCAGCATTTTTAGTAGTTCTAGAAAATACTTATTAAATTTGAAAATGAAATGAAATTAAAAGGCGCAGCATTTATTATTTTATTATATACGGCAGGACTAAAATAAGTAGATTTAATGGACCTTTGCTTTTTAAAAAAAGTTGTTAGTTTTTATTATTAGAACACATTTTTTGGTGAATGAGATTTTACGTTTTATTTTGTTTTAATAAGTTATTTATTTGCAGAAAATGGCCCGGCAAAAACAAGTGCAGTTGTGAAAAAAAAGGAACTACACAATTCATGACAAAGAGATGATGAATCTTGCTCTGGATTCTATGAAAAATAATTATTTGTCTTCCTATGCCGCAGTAAGAATGTTTGGCATACCACGGCGTAAATTATTTTTGCAAGATTTTTTTATTAAGTACTTTTAATTGACATTTAAATCTGTCTTTATTAGAATACCTATATAGAAATAAAATTCCAACTGTGGGGTGGAAATACCCACTTAAGAATTTTGTTATTTTTAGTCTATTTTAATAACTAAGTCATGATTGTAATTATAAATAAATAATACGGTATTATTTGTGCTTTTAGTCCATTTATTTATTCAAACAAATCCTCCCTTTTAACGAGTCGGGTAAGTGAATCAATATTTTTGACAGCCCTAGATAATTTATCAAGTTTGTATGAAAATAGTGAGATGTCCATGCCTATCTTCGCCTGTCAAACTCGAGAAAATTATGATGATTTTGAATGTAAATAATGTATTTATTGATAACTTGTAATGTACAATAATTTTAACAAATTCCAGCCGAAGAACGCTTTGATATATAAAAGTTACATAGCATAGGCGAAATTAAGCGAAATTTCCAATCTTCGCCTACTTGCTTGACGATTGAGTTTTCTACCTTAATTTTAAGACCGTTTTTCATTTAGAGGTGGAGCCAAGTCTTAAACAAATATTATTTAGAGTGTTGCCACAATAAGTTATAAATTTTGCCGTAATAAATTTATACAGGATGACTTTGAATGGATATACTTTAGGCTAATATGAGGTTCTGCTGACCAAATCGAACAATTTTCCCCATGGAATCAAGTCTCGCAAATGAAAAAAAATATGCCTTCTCCATGTTAAAATGACAAATTTGTTCCTTTCAAAGTCATCCTGTATAATCAACTACTATTTGCAACTACTTATCCTACCTCAATAAAAAAAATGTATAAAATATATCACTCTTCGTTATGAAATTGTATTGTTTATATTAATTATTTTATATGCCTACTTTGTGTAAAATACCCTTTTTTTTTTCTTTATTTATTTAATAAAGAAAAAAAAGGGTTTAACCTAAATATGTAATTCTCTCGAATACGGAAAATATGTATAAAATAATTCTTTCACGCAAAAATATTAAAAAAAATACTTTTTTCTACGCGGTTTCTCGGGCGGCCTAGCGAATTTAAGACCTTCCGTCCACCTTATATATAACATTACGCATTTTATTATTATTAAATAGTGGACCACGGCATGTGATTTTGTATCTACATGATCGTAAGCATACCTACAAAATCAATAAATGGGGTCGATCAATATATTGTTGTTTAACAACATTGATCGCTTCCACTATGCCATCTAAACGATTCGGTTACAAAATGAGCGACAATACATACGAGTCTATTTTAAAATCCTCGCTGCTTTATCATCAGTTCAATCGCCCGTTTCGTAACCGCACCATGAAAGGAGACTACCACCTCAACAAGAAATCGATGCAGTAGCTCCTGAAAACCGGTGAATCCGAAACGACAAGTAACCTAGTCACATTTGACGGTTCATATTACTGTAGAGGATTAGGTACCTACTACACTCGAGATACCTACCTAGATTTTACAAAATTCACGACTTAAACCTTCTTTCAGAAACTTTCTTTCTTAGCGCGTTTTACAAAAATCGATTTAAAAGTGCTTTTGAATTATCGGTTTTTCTGTTTTTGGAAATCGATTAATAACTACAGGTATATTTATTTAAAAAAATAATCGATTATTTTATTAATCGAATATTTTTTCACATCCCTAGTAGTAATATTGACCCTTGTAAAGATGGGTGTGCCCCAGGGATAAATTTTAGGCCCATTCCTGTTCCTAGTATACATCAATGATCTTTCACATATGGTACAGGAGATGGCGCAGATAGTGCTGATGATACATCCCTACTTTTTAAAGTTAGTAGGAAGGATAATATATTATCGGCAGCAAATGACACTGGAAATGGTTTCAAAATGGTTCACGGCAAATAATTTAGTTTTAAATGCAAAGAAGACTAAGTGCCTGAAATTTACGTTGCCTAATGTATCTAATATCAATGCCACAGTGAAGATAGGTGGTACTGATCTGGAATTTGTTGACTCCACTGTGTTTATAGGGATCACAGTCGATCCAAAACTACAGTGGAAAGCTTACATTAATACTTTATCCAATAGATTGCTGCTGCATATGCAGTCAGAAAAATCAGACAATTAACTGATGTTGCAACAGCCAGACTAGTATACTTCGCCTATTTACACAGTATAATGACATATGGTCTTATAATGTGGGGATCTGCGGCAGATATTGATACTATATTTATTCTACAGAAGAGGGCCATTCGGGCAATATATAACATGAAAGCTCGTGATTCTCTTCGAGAAATCTTTCCTATGATTGATGTACTGACACTACCATCTCAATATATTTATGAGAATTTATTGTACATTAGGAAAAACTTAAATATGTTTAGTAAAAATGGCGATAGACATAATTTAAACTTAAGAAACATAGATAAAATCGATATACCAAAGTTTAGACTGCAAAAAACTAATTAATGTTTCGTCATTAACAGTATAAGGTTATTTAATAAATTACCTAAAAGCATTATAAATCTGAGTGAAATAAATTTAAAAATTGTATAAAACACATATTAATCAATAAGGTTCACTATAGTGTAAAAGACTATCTTAACCATAAAGACGTCTGGAACCGTCCTGATATGCAATTGAGGTCTCGCAACTAGTAAACAAATTGCTTATGTAGAATCTACCCTAGTTTAGTATGTATATAATGTCCGATATTGTAATAATTTTATATTACATAATTTATTTTCATTACATTATGTAAATTTTGTCATTGATGATTACCTACTTATTTATACTTAATTTATACTAATAGTATACTGTGTAGTTATGTACATTGGTACAGTAACCAATAAACTGCCATAGGGTGTTCTACGCATGCTGATCAGTGGGGTGCATTTTGAGTATGCTACTATATATATATATATTATATATATATATTATATATATGCTATATAGCATAAGTCAATCAATAGCTGTGCCCCTCGTTTAGTTTGTGTGAAGCACTAGAGTTTTTACTTGCTGGTTTCTTTTTCTCCGGGGTGTCTCTGAGGGGATCGACTTTACAGTTAGTGTTTATGCCCTTAAAAATACCGATCCTTATACCTTTACTTGTATGTGATTGGTTACTTACCTTTTATTTACAATAAATATTTAAGGCATGGATATGATCGATGAAGTTGGTCGCCTTGTTGCCTCTCTTGTATGGCAGATAATGATTGACAGGTCAATGGAATTAGCTAACCACCTAGTCTTACACTAGTTGGTTATGTAGTGTGTGTTCGGTTCGGTAGTAATTTTCATATTAAGATTTCCATTCCATCGTGTCTAAGTTCAATTAATATTTGTTGTTCTTTTGTTAATGAATAGCTGCCTAACCAAACGCACTCTAAGACCTCATTGTTAAACTTTTTTTTTTGACTATTCATAAATATCTGTAAAGATTTACATGAAATAAATGATTTTGACTTTTGGCTTTGTAATGGACGATTTTTGAAGAAAAATGATATTGTCAATTGTTACTAACATAGATATAAAAAAAAACATTTATGTATATCTATGTTACACCTAGGGTCTCAAACTATCTCTATACCAATTTTCCTATAAATCAGTTCAGTGGTGGAAGTGTGAAGGTAACAGACAGACAGACTTACTTTCGCATTTTATAATATTAGTATGGATGTCAGGTACAATAGCGTGTCGTGATTTTAACATCCATAACATGTCAGTTTTTTACATTGATAAACGACTATGTAATCAAACCGGTAAGGTAATCAAAATAGGACAGTAAAATAAATACACAGAAAATAATGTAGGTATATTACTAATTTAATACTGTTAAAAATCAACAATACAAAACATAATTTATAAAAGCTATACAAACTTATCGAACAGAACTGTTTTTAGAATTCAAAAAGTTCAGTCCAGTGATCACGATAATAAATGCAATAAGTATATTATATAACTCGAAAATAATTTACAAAACATTAAGACTAATGATACTGACCAAAGCAAGCAACATCATACATCATCATAATACTACACATACAAACTGCATACAAGTTTGTGCAACTAACTAAATATCTACATACTTAATTCCTTTATTATTGTTTTTACTTATAATTATTTTGTACAAAATATCTAAAAGTCGAGGAATTTATATAAATTTGAACACATTAATATTAATTATTTATTATACATAGATCAAAGATATGAATGGGAAAATATACAATATTTGAGCGTTCAGTCAGTGAACTAGATTACGCATTTGAACCTGTAAACAATATCTAAGTGATTAATTGAAATGTAGGACAAATATCATGTTTAATCAATCGACAATGATCTAATGTACCGTAATGCACTATTTTGTATCATATTAAACAAAAACCAAGTAATTTCAAATCTATGTTGACCTTCATTTTATATAGTCATTAAATTTCTACGGCATCCGGGAATACGTGGTCCAAATAAGCTTGATTTCCATAACTAGTTAAAGGTTTTGGTCTATTTTTGGGTTTTAAAAATGTTTGTTTATGAATTTCTATATTGTTCCTATTAAATTTAGAAGCGATTTCTCTAACTTTACCCGGTCTAGGTTTATCATTTTCAATATCGCAATTATTAGAATATGCCTTAATATTATGAGATTTTTCTTGTTGAACCGTATTATTTATGTCTCTATGATTATTACTATTTATATTATTATTGCTAAATTTTATACTTTTATTAGATTGTCTTTTATGATCCGAGACGTTGTTATTTGATACACGAATTTCAGTACCTCTTTGCATATATTCACTTCG
This sequence comes from Monopis laevigella, assembly GCA_947458855.1. NCBI lineage: Eukaryota > Metazoa > Arthropoda > Insecta > Lepidoptera > Tineidae > Monopis > Monopis laevigella. Next base: position 14,806,503 of record OX381580.1, on the reverse strand, counting down.
TCCAGATTCGTTCTTTGAATAGTTTTTAGAATTCCTTTGTGGTCTACGAAACGGATTCATATCTTCAACTACTTCTGATTTTTTACCTACATCAAACATTGGATCTCTTATGTATTCAATGTCATTATTTGTCTTGCATATATTTCTATGTTCTGTACTCTTCCTTCTTTCTTCACTCCTGTTAGATCTTCTAATTTCTTTTCCTACAGATTTAAAAGTTGTGAAACGGTTTTCTTGTAAATAATTATTATTTATAATGGGATCGTTTTCAGTATGAATCATTCGGGGATCGAAAGCATGTGTTCTTTGGTGAGTAAGAGGTTTGGAGAGAGAAAGGTATTTAGGCGGTTCTCCTTGTTTATTAATTGTAATTTCATATTGTATATGCGGATCGAGTACCGCATACACGTTTTCTTTGGCTTCTCTTTCTAGCGATGATAGTGCTGCCTGAAACAAAAAGTAAATAATTTTATTTATTAGTTGAGCATTATAACCAAAAGTATTCACCACTTAATTTAATTAAACACACAAACAAAACGTTAATCCAATTGGTGACACCGTTGACAAGTTAGATGTTATCATGCGTTCATTCTGATTAATTTATTATCCCTTTAAAAACCTTATTTGCATTTGATTAATTTATAGTTTGTAATAAAATTAATGTAATTGAAATTGGGAAACAAGTGTGGATGTGCTTTCAAACGTGAATCAAACTGTTAAATATTTGTTTCAATTCCTTCTTTTTAAGGTTTACTTAACTTAAAAGGAAAAAGATGAACCTCTTGTAAGATTACTTTGACTGATTGTATGTTATATTTATAAAATATATATATATTTAGGAAATTGTTTTATGTATTTGATTGAGTTGGAATATTAAATAAATAGTTTCATTAATTAAAAAAAAATCATACGTATTTATGATATTATCCTAATTTTATATTTCCACCCAGATGATAATTATAAAGTAAAGTTTACTTATAAAAAAGTGATTACCTACCTACGAAAATGAAAGTTTATCTACCCAAAATGCATTCGTGTTCAGTATAACTAATAATTTGTTATTATCTATATATCATTTACTTAACTATATAAATCCTATATCTAGCCGATAAAATAAAAACATAGTAAATATTGTATTTAATAAATGAAAAAAAAAATTGAGCATTAAATAGGTAATACAATTTAAGTTTATGGGTACCTACCTATGCTTACAAATTTTAAATTATGTCATGTCACGTTACGGATAGCCTTTATATACAGCGTGAATTTGAAAGGATGTACTTTGGGCTAATATGAGGTTCTGCTGATCAAATTGAACAACTTTTCACATTCCAAAAAATTGTCTTCCCCATACAAATTGGTCATTTTAACATTACTAGTTTGTATGGAGAAGTCAATTTTTTTTTATTTCCGGCACATGGTTCCATGGGAAAAGTTGTTCGTATTGATCAGCAGAACCTCATATTAGCCTAAAGTACATCCTTTCAAAGTCACCATGTATATAAAATAAATCTGTATAAATAACTGGAATAAAAATAAAATACAAGATCGGGGGTGGCTTAGCGTAAACTTAAAAGATAAGGGTTTATTTATTACTTTTGCATGCGTATGAAAGGGATAGAGAGATCAAGCCCGCCTCTATTCGGCTACAGAAAAGTAGTAAGCGCCAAATCGAAAAATCAATGAAAAGAAACGGAAACTATTAAAAATAAATTATTTTACTATTTAAGTAAATATCATTTATGTTTTGTTAAAATATTTTGTAAACATGATGTTCTAAATGCTGTACTAATTTTCTTGTTTAATTAATAAAAAATCATGAAACTAATCCTGTTTTATATAATAATAAAAAAATCTAAATATCAAAAATATCAAGGTTGGTAGAAGGTACAGTTATCGAGATATTCTCATCTTCCTAACGCCATTTTTATTCAGTCCATGCCTTAAGGTGTCTGCAGTCGTCGTTAGACGACTCTCCATTTAATCTTGCAACTTCCAATAGGTAATACAATTTGGCTGTTAGTCGAAGTTCAATTATATTTTTATGTACGTAAAGATCTTTGTTGCAGGTAGAACAGTCATAGGCCCCAGATGCTCCACCGTGGGTTTGCGCATTGTAGAAACGTAACGTATTAATTTACGTATACGTGAGCAACAACCAATAGGATCGCTTTATTTTTGGTAACTGTATTGAATAAAGCGTATCTATTGGTACGTTTCTACAATGCGCAAGTAGTAATAGAGCCTCTGGGGCCTATTTCATAAACGTGACAATATAATTAATCATGACAATTCATAATACATTGCTCAGTCTACAAACAACTAGCTAAACAAACAATGTATTATAAACTGTTATGGTAAATTACAATTGTCACGTTTATGAAATAGGCCCCAAGTGTAGTATAAAAATTTCATCATAAATATATTATAGGTCTCGTTAGTGGCGGACATTTGGATAATTTTTGCACATTGTCTTCATTGATTTATTCCAACAAGCTTTATTAGATATGAAAGTTTTTGGTATTATTTGTTTGTTTCATTTAATTACATACAAAATAAGGAATATTAAATGAAGGAAAAGAAATAAATGAATATCTTGTAGGTAGTTAGTTAGATCCTAGCATCGAGGTAAGGTTTGCGCATTGTAGCAACGTAACGTAATTGTATACGTATACGTGAGCAACAACCAATAGGGCTGCTTTATTTTTGGTAACAGGATTGAATAAAGCGATCCTATTGGTTGTTGCTCACGTATACGTATACGTTACTTTGCTACAATGCGCAAACCCATGATAGAGCCTCTGGTGACATTGAAAATTGACTGACATATACGTCATTTTGTTTAAGGTTTAACGTTGTACGGTGTAATAGGTCTACGTGTCCTAGCTATTGTATTACCTAATATTGCTGCAGCATTAATAAAAAAAAGTAAAAATATATATAGAGTCAGGACTGCCACTCAAGTGCTGCGGCCAAAACTCGAACTAAAAAATTGTCTTGGAGTTTGAGAGAAGTGTGCTACAAAAGCGCCACTACTATCAGACTTGAGCGGTGGTACCAATTCTATATAATCTTTTAACTTAATTTAATAAATTTAAATGGGAACCATTAAGAAATAACTACCAGAGCATAGTATGTAGAGATTTATTTTAGGTAGGTACATAATCTACTGGTATTTTTTTCAAAACTTTACGTAATTAACATAACGTACCTACGTAGTTAAGGTTTCTCCAGTCGAGAGTGCTATCATACAAACGTACCTATTTCTCATATTATTATTCGAATTATTGATTTTTTTTTATGGTGAGGAGGCCTACAAAGTCCATGAAAGGGGTCAATCAATAATTGTTCTTAAACAACTCTGATAGCTCCCACTATACCCACTGTTTTATATAATAATAAAAAAATCTAAATATCAAAAATATCAAGGTTGGTAGAAGGTACAGTTATCGAGATATTCTCATCTTCCTAACGCCATTTTTATTCAGTCCATGCCTTAAGGTGTCTGCAGTCGTCGTTAGACGACTCTCCATTTAATCTTGCAACTTCCAATAGGTAATACAATTTGGCTGTTAGTCGAAGTTCAATTATATTTTTATGTACGTAAAGATCTTTGTTGCAGGTAGAACAGTCATAGGCCCCAGATGCTCCACCGTGGGTTTGCGCATTGTAGAAACGTAACGTATTAATTTACGTATACGTGAGCAACAACCAATAGGATCGCTTTATTTTTGGTAACTGTATTGAATAAAGCGTATCTATTGGTACGTTTCTACAATGCGCAAGTAGTAATAGAGCCTCTGGGGCCTATTTCATAAACGTGACAATATAATTAATCATGACAATTCATAATACATTGCTCAGTCTACAAACAACTAGCTAAACAAACAATGTATTATAAACTGTTATGGTAAATTACAATTGTCACGTTTATGAAATAGGCCCCAAGTGTAGTATAAAAATTTCATCATAAATATATTATAGGTCTCGTTAGTGGCGGACATTTGGATAATTTTTGCACATTGTCTTCATTGATTTATTCCAACAAGCTTTATTAGATATGAAAGTTTTTGGTATTATTTGTTTGTTTCATTTAATTACATACAAAATAAGGAATATTAAATGAAGGAAAAGAAATAAATGAATATCTTGTAGGTAGTTAGTTAGATCCTAGCATCGAGGTAAGGTTTGCGCATTGTAGCAACGTAACGTAATTGTATACGTATACGTGAGCAACAACCAATAGGGCTGCTTTATTTTTGGTAACAGGATTGAATAAAGCGATCCTATTGGTTGTTGCTCACGTATACGTATACGTTACTTTGCTACAATGCGCAAACCCATGATAGAGCCTCTGGTGACATTGAAAATTGACTGACATATACGTCATTTTGTTTAAGGTTTAACGTTGTACGGTGTAATAGGTCTACGTGTCCTAGCTATTGTATTACCTAATATTGCTGCAGCATTAATAAAAAAAAGTAAAAATATATATAGAGTCAGGACTGCCACTCAAGTGCTGCGGCCAAAACTCGAACTAAAAAATTGTCTTGGAGTTTGAGAGAAGTGTGCTACAAAAGCGCCACTACTATCAGACTTGAGCGGTGGTACCAATTCTATATAATCTTTTAACTTAATTTAATAAATTTAAATGGGAACCATTAAGAAATAACTACCAGAGCATAGTATGTAGAGATTTATTTTAGGTAGGTACATAATCTACTGGTATTTTTTTCAAAACTTTACGTAATTAACATAACGTACCTACGTAGTTAAGGTTTCTCCAGTCGAGAGTGCTATCATACAAACGTACCTATTTCTCATATTATTATTCGAATTATTGATTTTTTTTTATGGTGAGGAGGCCTACAAAGTCCATGAAAGGGGTCAATCAATAATTGTTCTTAAACAACTCTGATAGCTCCCACTATACCGGCTAAATGATACGATTACGAAAAGGGCGATAACATAGACAAATTACATTACGAGTAGGTATATTTTAATATAGTCGCTGCCCTATCATCAATTCAACCACCAATTTCGTAATCGCACCCTGAAAGGAGACTACCACTTCCACAAGAAATCGATGCAGTAGTCTCCTAAATTCCGGTGAACCCACAGACTACTTACTTTGGAACGATATTTTAGGCCTTAAAGCGGCTCCCTATTATATACCTTCATGGTTTATATGAGAAGCACGTATGTCTGGCAACGCTGTCGACTGGAGAAACCCGTTAGGAAGAGTTAGTAGATAAGTGCGGTGCTATCAAACCTGGTGCTTTCACACGGTGGTAGGCGGTTGTAGCACGAGTGCGGCTCGCCGGACCTGCAGCGCGCCCGGCGAGTACCGTGCACTCGGCACTGGCTCGGCTGGACGGGAACCGTATACAGCGTCCGCTGGGAGTACTGTCTTCTCGCTAAAACCGAAAGACAACATTATACATTTATATATAAGGTTATACCTATAACTAAAATAACATACAGCATCTATATGTCTATACGGTAGGCGAGTTGTTATACCGTAGATATACCATTATACTGCCACGGTGAGCACGGTCCTATTAAGCTATCGGTCCCAGTTTCACTAAACCAGCTTGTGAATCTTATTCAGTGTATATTCAGAATACCTTCGGCTATTACCTCAGCTATCACGTACCAGGTATTATTACATATCAGGTACCTGAGTACCCGTGATAGCTGAGGTAATAGCCTTACATACGTATCAGATCAGCTTTATAGATCTACTACATTTTTTTGCAAACAGTTTCTACTATTGTCGCTAGTAATAATAGATAGGGATCAACCGATAGGATAACTTTATTTTTCAAATAAACCTCTCTTATTGGTTGATTTCTCTCTATAGTTACTAGCGAGTAAAAACTTGAGCTACTGAATAAGGATCTTAAGATTTAAATAATATGGTTTTTATTTTTCTATTATTTTTATACAGGTACCTACTATATAGTTTTTATAAATATCTTACCTATCCAAATCGTCAGTCTTATATTGCACGCTTTCTGAAAATAGAAGAATAACATATTAGAAAAATATAGACATGAGTATTATTTAAATAGTTGTTAAATATATGTATAAAAGAAAAATATATGGTAATCCATACCTACTAGATATAAATATATTAAATATTTTTTAACTTTCTGTCTCAAGTAGTTAACAATTTTCTCCCTAACATTTTTTTTCAAATACTTCCTATACTCACTTTTTTCTTCTGTTGTATGGAGCCCTATGTGGAAAGACCATTGCTGTTTTTAATATATACTAACCTCTTCTTCTGCGACATCGTATGAGGAGACATAGGACTAGAACAATAAGGGCGGCTATCACCAAGGCGGCACCAATCAAAGGCGCCATGTGGGCGGTTTCTGAAAACAATGACATAGGTATTTAATATTTATTTATGAGAGGTGAATTGATGTGTAACGAGATGTGAATATAAAACAATGATAAATAATCTATTTAATGATTGCACACTTAAAACACACACCCACTTATTCATAAAAACTTTAATAAGCGTTTCAGTTAAAATTATGTTACGTCTCTTTCTTACTGATCTGAAAATAACATTTGACAGACAAGAGATAAAACACAAATATAACTAAAACGCTCTAAAGTTTCTATAAATTAGGAGTACAGTCTTTAGACACTCATATCGGAATATCAAATTCCTTACAGAGTAAACTTGAAGAAAATGGTTAATAATAAATGTATTGCCAAGGTTTTTTATGTGTATACCAGCTTCCCTAACTCCGTATGCGTAACTTTTAGCGGTAACGCAGCGCACGCAACGGAAGCTCTCAAAAGGAATATTTTTTCCCCGTTTTTGCAACATTATTCATTGATTCTCCGCACCTATTGGCCGTAGCGTGTAGTGTAATATAGCCTTCCATGATAAATGGGTTATCCAAAACTACAATAATTTTTCAATATGAACAACCAAACAAACTCAAAAACTCACTCGCTTTATTATTTTATTATAAATTTCAATACCGTGCGAATCTGGTCCCATATGCTAGTAATCATCAGTAGTCAGTAGAACATAATAGCACAGTCATCCATAACATAGCTAATTTATCAGCAAAAGAACTATTTAGTTCCTAAATTTCCGTAAAATGCCTACTTAAAAAATAACTTACCATGAACTGTCAAAGCTACAGCATGCGCCGAAGATCCCCGTTCATTCTCCACATGGAGTACGTAGACCCTGGCATCAGCGACCCCCGCACTAGATATCACCAGCGTATATCGGTAGCAGCCATTGCTACCTGAAGGCTCTAGTGCTTTGTACCGACCTAGGAAATGAGACAAAAAGGGTTACATTCTGATTACAATGTCCTGCCTGGGAATAGGTTTATTCTCAGCTGTGTGGACGTTCACCTATGAAATACACTATGACTGCGTGCTTTTACATTTCATTTGATATTGCTCTGTCAAATGAAACGTTAAAGCACGCTGTACAATAATTTTATTTATAAAGTATTAATTTTGGCGCATTTTAAGGTAGTTTTACGAACTAACCGTTGACTAAATTAAAGTTAATTATATTTAAGTTAATTACATAAGTTATGCTAATGATACCTAATTTAAATTTCGTCACATTTAACTTCATGTCAGTAAGTACGATTTCGTGAGAAAACTCTTTTTTTTTCAGCGCCCCTAGCGTAGAAGAAAGGAACTAAAATCCTCGGGTTAATAATGTTGGATGCAAAATATATACGCAATGACGTGACAATCAATGGCTAACTTCAAATCCCACAAATTAAGTTAGAGTATTGTAGGAATAAGATCAATAGAGTATAATTAAGGTCATAAAAAGTTCGTCAACCCATCACTAGAGGCGATAAATTATAAATTATAAAGCGCAGAAAATCTTTTGTGCGCGCTTAGATAGGTACTAAAGAGATACGTTATAATATATACGTGGTAGCTCAGCTGGTTAAACCTTAGATTTAAAAATAAGTATTACAGTATTTAGGTCTGTTCAACAAGTTTTTAATTAAAAAAAATATATATATGTTTGACAACACCATTATAGTGCCTTAAAAAAACACCTTAAGCTGTCGGTTCTAATTTCACTTTAAATGTGTTAAACTGTTTATGGATGGGTTATTGAGTCTATACAAGCACCGCGTCAGCTGATTACTTGTTCGGTGAAGAATTGGAATACCATCAATTACGACTAGGTAGGAATAAAACCTCACTGCTAAGTACCCTGAAGACGTCTGTACTATCACGGGCGCCGTAATGCACCCGGTATAGATTACTACAGACACAGAAACTTACTAAGTCAATGAGTATACTAACCTATCTGATCAGGTACATCCAGCCTCAAGCTGCCCCACAGCCATGCTGCGTGCCTGGGCGGGGGGTCGGCGCACACGGTGGCCAGCACGCGCGCGTCTCCGCCGCTCCAGCCGTGCGCGGCCGCCGTCTCTGCGCCCACCGGAGGACCCAGCACGTTCAGCGTTACGGGCTCCGATTGGTGCGATCTGAAAATAATTGTATGTAGGATTTTTTAAAACAGTATGGACCTATTCCATTGAGGTTGCCCTAAAGCCTAAAATCCTCTTTCCAAAAATAACAATAGAAAAAAATGGTAGTTTGCTATTTGTATGTTTCTCAATTTTTATTTTGGCACAAACCAAAGGAAACTCAGGGAGTGAGAACCTAATATGGCGGCAACGAATATGTTTGTCATTTTGTTGGATGGGCTATTATAGGCCTTAGGCTATTTCCGAATATTATTCTTACTTAGAATATTATTCCGAAATTTACTGGATACTATCATTGATAGAAACCGTTACCCGAACCCCTTATGGGACTGGATAAGGGGCTGAAAAACATTCCTGTTGATCTGAGTAAACGAAACCGTTGAAGTAGCGGATAAACGATTAAGTATCAACCGTATAGTAAACTCACGTAAATACGTGATAACGTAATTCTGTGATAAGTAGTTTGAGAGTCTTAAACCTTGATGTAGCGCAATAAAGCTTCTAATAGTGTTTAAAAACTTGGTTTGAATGCAAGGTGTGATAACAATCAAGCGTTTAGTCATTTCACTCGCCATTCTGTTTTATCACATAATTAAATGAGTTCTCTATATATTCAGGGTTAGTATATATTCAGGGTTGGTATATATTGTACTATCATCAACGCCTCATGGTATCCAACGGCCGGGTTTACCCCATCCCATCGGTTCATAAAATTAAATATTTACCGTTCATCCAGTCCAATCTGGTTTACGGCAACACATGTATATCTTCCATGCTGGGTGTATGACACATTGTGGATGACTAGCTGTGATGATGTTGATACTGGATACCCTTCTTCAGGCGCCGAGTTAGCGCGATTTGATGATGGCCGTGGGCTAAAACAAATAATATAATAATAGGTAGGGCAATTTTACACATATTGCTCTGGTCACAAACTAAGCTATAGGCTTGTACTTTATAAATACACAAACCATGACAAACTGTACAGAAAAACGTACTAATATTTTATTGCCATGGGTGGGAATCGAACATCGCTCCGGATACAACGCTAAAGGCGCAACCAATAGTCTACAGAGGTGGTCGAAATAACAATCATCATGAGATTCCACAGATTATATTATTGGAAGGCACTATGTAACTTCTACTTTTTATAAGTCGGATGGTGCCCCATTGGCCATGGTTAAGCTGTTGGAAGTAGGTGCAGATCCCTGAAACTTCTGACGATTGATAATGTGTTAATCGATCTTCGCAGCTATCACGCAAAAAAATGCCTTAACCATATAAGCCTTTAAAATTGGCCAAAGAACATCTATAATAAAAAAAAAGACGAAAATCAAATAAATGGGTTCTCGGTTTGCACCAGGCAAACAGTTTTTGAAAGATTTTATATGTTCCTACCTACAGGATGACTTTGAAAGGATGTAGGTACTTTGGGCTAATATGAGGTTCTGCTGATAACATCGAACAACTTTTCTCATGGAACCATGGGTCACAATAATATGGGCCGATATAGACACATACACCCTAAAAGTATAATGATATGACACTTACTTATGAAGCCATTGGTAGGTTGGTGCAGGGTTTCCTTCAGCTTTGCATTCCAGAGTGACCTTGGAGAATAGGTTGGCTTCCACTACTGTATCTGGTCCCACCCAAGTCACTCTTGGCGGATCTGGAATTTAAAAAAATCTTATTTTTAATACCTGGAACCTTGGAAACTTGTTTTCTTACGAGTATACCTTTTCCAAAGTGTTTTTTTGTACAGTACAATTTTTATTGCTTTATTTGTTACCAGTATGCTACTATTTTGCCTAATAGATAATTGGTATGCTTTTTTTAGATTCAGTAGTATTTGAATTATGTAATGTTTTTTAGTGAATAACCCAAATATTATTAAACAAAGTTCCATAAAAAATAAAATTTGTAGATACGTACCTACAAATAACTCAAAAATATATCACAACTAATTCCAGAGATAATAATACATTTATTGCTCACGCCGTCTTTTGAACGAAATCCTAAAACACGAATAGAATTCGCACCTGACTTTTTACTTACATTTAACGTTGATTTCAATTTTAGCCGAATCTGAAGTGCCTAAGGAATTTCGAGCTTGACATCCATAGATTCCTGAAAACATAAACATATATTGATAAATAATTATACTGTAAAGATGTATGTACTTAATAAGAAAAACTTTAGTTCTTTTACTATTTTTTTTTTTACTTAATTACTATTAATGTACAAAAAAGTAAAAATAGGTAAAGTTGTATTTAAAAGAATTCTTACCAGAATTATTCCTTGTAATAGGGGCTAGAATCAATCTAGGTCCCTTAGTATTTAGGACTTGTCCATCTTTAGTCCACCATACGTAGGGAGCTGGGTTGCCTTCAGCCTTGCAGTCAAGACTCAAGGCGCTGGCCCCTTCTTCTAGACTTGCGAGTTTGCTCGGATCTGCACCAGATATTGACACTACTGGAGCATCTGAAATATTAATAAAAACAATATTTTAGAGTATATTTAGAATATCATGGAGAACTGAAAAAAAAGTTCCTATTAACTGAGTTTTTTTTGGCCATTCAGTTTTTCGCACTATTATGCGTCGGGAGGGCGTCAAACCATGGAGAAATAATCGTGATTCACCAGAATCTGGCTCTGCAGTTTTAATAGCCCCAATGGAAGGTTCTAGCGCCCACTAAGGGCTGTACCGTCCCAGTTGGGAATCAAGACGTTAAACTAAGACCTTCCCTAATGTTATTAATTTAAATAATAATATCCTGTATGTTAATATATAGTTTCACTGCTTAGTATAAATTACTTTTTGTATGTATGAGTATTTTATAACACCTATTATAGGTATAACAACAAATAATGTAATAAAAAACATTTCATTTCAAACGAACGCAATATACTTAACGACTAAGAGTACGTTAAAAAAATTACTCACAAGTAACATCGAGCATGGTATAAGCGTCTCTATAAAATGGTGTAGGGTAAGAAGGATGATGAGCCCTGCAAGTCAGCTGCCGTCCATGCGAAGTTCTAGTTGCTCCAAGTTCTAGAACGGACCTGGCTGCCCACACCCTGGGCCTTTCTACTTCCGAGGAGTTGGTTTGACTCCATGCTGTGAGTCTTTCTTTTTCTGGAATTATAAAATTTAAATTTGGTATTTCTAAAGCTTGTTGAAATGTGTTAAATATCCTCAATTTGATCTGTTTTCAGGATGCGATTACGAAATTCTAATAATAAAATAAATTCTAATAATTATAAGATCGTAGTTTCGTTTTACAAATTGGTCACTAACGCCACTAGTTTTATAATGGTAAAATGGAACAGTACTGTTATAATAAGTTATTAAATACCTAGTCCATCATAATTTCATCTATGTAGGATTCTTTCGATTGAGTTTGAGACTAAAATTAGTATAGGAAATTGGAAACTAAAAATATGAGCGTGTAATTGATGAATATGTTAATGTCGTAGGTAATATAGTTAACTCGAAAGTAAAAGTTAAAAAAAAAACACACCATTTACGAGTATTACCAATAACTACAAAAAACAGACAGTATCAATAACGCCAACACTACAAGTGACATTTTTATTATTCAAACCTTTCCAAATACTACTTCTTTTAGCATTGATCAAATCTATTAATGACCTTTCATTCATAAAATGCTAATCCTATTAGGTACATTAACCATTTCAATGTGAACACCTACCTAAATACCACTCGATATAAGCAGGCGGGTTTCCATATCTAGCTTCGCAGACGACCGTGGCTCTGGATCCGGATTGTACTGTGATGTTCTGGCCAGCAGTTATGTGGGATCCGTTGAACAGTATCCTAGGAGATTGGGGTGGCACTCGCACTGCTAAAGCAGCTGGTGGACTAGATAATGCATCCTGAAAGAATTTTGTGAAAAATAACAAATTTGTTCAAGCCATCCTCCGTAGACTAGTGGTTAGTCTATCCGAGGGTAGTGGGTTCGATTCCCACCCATGGCAAAAAAATATTAGTATGTTTTTTTTTGTACAGTTTGTCTTTGTCTGAGTGTTTATAAAATATATATATTATATCTTTGCTACTGGTACACTTGTAGTACAAGCCTAAGGCTTAGTTCAGAGCAATAAGTGTAAATTGTCCTACATATTATGATTACCTGTACTAGGTACCTAAATACAATAAAAAAGTTAATTTTTAACAATATAAACTTTTTTTTGGAGCTCCTAAATCAGTGTCTACCTGATGTCAAGCAGACCTTCAAAGTTTTTTTTTAACAACATTGATCGCTCCCACTATGCTGGCAAAAAAATGCTTTTACGGAACAGGCGGCGACAAAGATAAATTTGCATTGCGATTTTTTTTTACATAGTCGCTGCTTTATCGTCAATTCAACTGCTTGTTTAGTTCTTACTAAACAAGCAGTTGAATTGACGCCACACTGAAAGGAGACTACCGCCATAATGTCTACTCTTATCTTCTTTATTTGCATGGTCATTTCTATAAAATCGTGTAGAGTAAGAAGGATGATGAACCCTGTAAGTCAGCTGCCAATATGTTTATACGATAAGTGAGTATAAATAAATAATAATAAATACGATCACGGGTGCCTATTTGGCTCCCGAGCACCGTTTAAACGGCCTCAAGGTACCCAGCGAAGGGATTAACCCGTCCTCATTTCGCTGATGGTATTCTGTATAATAGTATCTGTAAGTGAGTATAGTGTTATTTATAAGGATTAGGTAAGATTGAACTTAATACCTGGAGATCATAGTTGCTAGCAGTGACTTGGCATTGCCACTGTCCGTCGTCCAACTGAAGAGTCGCAGCTCTGACCCATAAAGAACAATCTCCTCCTGTAGGACTGTCTTCGTTAGCCCACTCGTATTTACCTCGGTATAGTCCTACTGGCTGAAACAAATGAAATAAGCAGGTTAAAAACTACTGTTCTGGAATAGGAATGACCATTACTTCGACCAGAAAGAATTTCCACAAATGGGTAAACTCATAGACTGACCCTCGTTTTAACATTTAATAGATCAAAGAGGTAAATTTTAGTTAGTATATTTGTTGAAATCCTAATAAGTTTAAGAACTATGTTAATAATGTCTTTCTAAAACGCCAGATATTGTTAAAACTGGACAACAGAGCAACGGAATGAGTTAAATTCAATTTTAAAGAAATGGAAATAACCTAATAAAAAACCAAACTAGAACATACAAACGATCCAAATAACGAAACGGTGCATGAACTACAGGCGGCGAAGAATCCATCACACCGGAACCAGTCGAAACGTCGGAGTTTCACCTTCACTAAAGTCAGGCAGCATGACCGGGTAGACGCCCTAATGTGATTGTATACAACCATAACAGAAGACCGTTGGCTGATTAACTATATCTTGGAACAATAGATGTTGCTGTAGTTACTCATTACCAGTTGATTGTATGTGGTAGGTAAGTAAGGGGTGACAGAGATCAACAATGTATAAAACAGTAGCTCTGCCATGAGTTTTGCAAACTTTTACTATAGTCGCTAGATAGGAATCAATCAATACGAGAGGTTTATTTGAAAAGTGAACTATAGTTACTACGAATATAGTAGAAACTGTTTGCAAAAACTTGGAAGACTACTGGAAGACCTACAGTATGACTGAATGGTCTTGAGTAGGTACAATTTTTTTTACAGCACAAAGATGAAACTTACTCATTATGAGTAGATAATCTAATAACTTCTTATACCTACGATTGTCTATTTAGCTACATTCATTTCACAATAGCAACATTTTACATACAATTACCAACATAAAAATAATAATTAAACTTTGACTAACAGCCAAATGCAGGGGCTTTAGAGAAAAAGCAGGCGAGGCGACATGTCGCGTCACCTCAGTCAAAAACGTATGTATTTTGACAGTGACAGTAGGCGCGAGGTACTCTGTCACCTGCCAAAGTACAGTTTTGATTGAAGGCGACACGACACGTCGCCTCGCCTGATTTTTCTCTAGGGCCCCAGGCCGGGCCTTTTATTATATAAATGTGGAAAAAAAACTTAGGTCATATCATGAGAATGCAAAATTCTAAAAATTATGCCATGATTAATAATCATTGCTTAGCAAGGGCTACCTTAAGCATTGCTTCGATCTATGAAACTGCAAATACCACAGCTAAATTTTGTCAGATCAAACCAATGACTTTGGCTTAGCAATCCAGCAATGCAAACTAATAGCAATTAGATCAGATCCAATATTTAACCACCAAACCTCGGTAGTTGGTAAGTCTGATTAAATATACCCCAGAACAATGGGTATTTCAGTAGCGGACGATTCGCAACATCCGGTGGTCGGGTGCGCCGAGCAGCCACGCGCCTCAGCTTACGGGTTTATGAACCGTGGAAGAACAACATGATTGTATGAGATCATCGCTACACTTTTGCTTTCTTTAGATCTTATCTTGCAACAAATATGGTACAGTTATAGTATTGTATTTCATATTTAATTGTTTATGGGTTAAGTTACATTTGTTGCACTTGTCTATTGATTAGGCTTGCGTTCTTTTCAGTGGTTATGGGTTCTATTCCCGCGGCGAAAAGTTTTTGTCTGCAATTTTCATTTACTTGGTTATTATGTATATATTGCACAAAAAATACACACGTACCTTTATACACACCACTATGCCTAACCCTTTAAGGGGTAAGCAGAGTATGTTTGCCCGATCTCTACATACTTCCCTAGCTTCCATGTACCGCTTCATACAGAGTAAAAAATTAGGTCGTGTAAGAATAATATAATAATATTAATTTAAAAAAATGTACATTTGTTTAACAACACCACTACAGTGCCTCGGAGAGTACGTTAAGTACTCTCGGTCCTGATTTCACTATACCAATTTGTGAAGCTGTTTATGAGTCTACTCAAAACATCGCGACAAGCTAGCCACTTGTTCGGTGTAGACTCATACCATCAGCTATGACGAGGTGGGATTATAACCCCTACGCTGGGTACCCTGGGGCCGTCTTGGCGGTCTCGGGCTCCGTAAGGCACCAGTAATGATATATATGTATGTTTTTTTTTTCGTTTTTGTAATAGCAATATTCAGCATAGTGGTCATATTTAATTCTTTCATACGCCTGTAGGTAGATTATCTATACTATTGTAACTTATAGTATGTGTAACATCACAAAGTCAAAGTCAAAGTCAAAAATATTTATTTCATGTAAACCTTTACAGGCACAAAGAAAGGTGCTCTATTTACATAAATAAAAGGCGTTGTTGGGTCGTAATTAATTGTTTGAACAAAACCTTAGCAACATAACACAACGGGTTTCGGTATTAATTAACATCTCTTCGGTATAAGTTTAACGAGCATTCAATACAATGTAATGGCGAAGTGGAGCTCCGTATTACTGCGAACCCTATTTTCTTACGGCTCTTTTAAGTTTGGTTATTTATTTTCTTACGTGTCTTTATAGTTTAGGTATTTATTTACTTATGTCTCTTAAGATTTGGTATTTATTTTCTTACGTCTTTTTAAAGTTTCGGTATTTATTTTCTTAGGTCTCTTAAGTTTCGGTATCTATTTTCTTACGTCTCTTAAAAATTTAGGAATTTATGTTCACGTCTCTTTAAAGTTTCGGTATTTATTTTATTGCGCCTTTTTAAAGTTTCGGTATTTTTAAAAATAGATAATAACTATTCTAACCTTCACAGATATTTTAAACATCAATTTTCAATAAAAGTTACTTTTAATAAAAATTAATTGGAATCTGCATGTGTTTTTTTATTTCATTACTTGATAGAGTAACTACATTAGACCCTAAAAGCAAATATTAAACATTTTTTAAAGGGTAATAAGACCAAAATAAAAGGGTTTAAACTTTATCTGCCACTACCGCAGTAAAAAACGGTACATCACTAACCGCCATTCTGTGACGTCATTCGTGCTCAAAAAGCATATTAGTTTAATGTTATTGCACCCCAAAAGTTAGTCAAAAGATCTGTTTCTAACTAACAAATTATCGTTATAAAGGACAATAAATACCCGAGAAAACAAGAAACTGTAGACTACACTACACACGTCGAGATTTGTTTATGCGCGAATGACGTCACATGTAGTGTTTGCTAATGTCGGAGCGTTTAGAAATGCGTTCCGTTTCTACAAAAAAAATGGATTTTTAAAATCGTATTTATAAAAAAATTTGCTAATCAAAATAAAATAGATTACTGTAAATATGTTCAAAGACATAAAAGGAACATTCCCTATTGTACATAAAGGATTTCGTTATATTGACAATCTAATAGAATCTAAAAGAAACAGCATATGGCCGCTGGTCAAAAACTAAGCCGTAGGCATCTATGTGTACCAGAAACAACGATATTAATACATATTATAATAAATATGGTAAAGTTTCAACGTAATGAAAATTGTTTCAATATTTAAGGTACTTCCTTCCATGTCCTATTCGGATTTTTCACCCTATATATTAACAAAGTGTTGCTAGCATAAAAAGGAGGGATTTGACTATGAAATGACATTGTAATAACGCGTTTACGTTACAACGAAAGCTATAATAAATTATATTTAAATGAGTTATAAATCTTTCAGTTATCCTGCTTGACACGAATCTTGTCATAAAGTTGTTTCCTCGCATGCAAATGTAAGCTTGTGACCAAATCACATTAATCATTCATGAATAATTCCTTCTGAGAGCTCAGACATTTTTGTTAGCTAAGCACGCATGTGTGAAACCTTAATAATATAGCGTGTGAACACTTGAACAATAATTGTTCATATTGCGTCAAATGCATTTAATTGATTAGCTCTTTTAATTAATAAAAAAATGAGAAAATACGCGGCGGTATCTAAACTAAAATTTACTATCAAAAATTAACCAGAGACCATATTTCTTGTAAGGTAACATTAGATTTTTAAAATAATGAAAATTCTTTTATGTCCAATGGTTATGACATGGAATTCTAAAAACTATCAAGGCAAATGTACGTATAATACAAGGGCTATTCCCTTGCTAAAGTGCTAGATTTTTTAGTGTTCTTTGTTGCTAAAATGTCATATTTATAGGATTTGTTATTTTGACAACAGTCTCCGTTGTTAGAAACAGAATGTGGCAGCAGATAATTCATTTAAATACTTGAAAGAACTAAAGAAACAGATGATTAGAAGGTGCCTTGTTACAATGCATAAGAAAATAAATTACGCTCGGAACTCAAAATTCTCGAAAGACAGTCTGATTGCTATAACTTTCAAAATAAGAATATATTTTATTATATTAAAACGCTACGTCGTGCTAGTACATGGACCGTATGTACCTATAACATCTAGTGATCTTATATGTACGTAAGTATATAATTTACAAAAATGCTTCATAATTAGCTCAAAACTAAAGTTTTTTTTTATTGTAGCACGATATACGACTTTAAAAGCAGTATTTTTTAAGTTAAAGGTGAAAAGAAACAGATATTAATTCTAGATACGTTAAGATTTTATTTCAATATTACGAGTCGATACAGTACAGATTTTATACAAGTATTTATTACATTTATAGTATCTAGTATTAATATACATATAGATGTATTACATAGTCAAGCCCTACAATAGCTCAGTGGGATCGGCTAAGCCATTATGACTTCGATATGTTGTGAATTTTCAATCTATTGGATAGATAGATGTTGCTGCGATGCTTCAAGGCTGTACAGTTGATAGCTTTGCCATTATAAATGAAGGCACAGGCACTCCTCTATTGAAATATGTTATCTTTGATTCTTCGCTTATTTATGCTGAGGAATGCTCATTGTCTTCGTGTTTTGTATTTAAAAGGTACCTAAGTAGTACTTAAATAATTGTTTGTTTAAAATGGTCGGTTTTCCGTTTTAGCTTGTCAGTCTTTTGCATTATAACGGCGTGGTTTTTTTTATTGCGGCTTCCCTTAATATCTATATCTTAGAAATATATTTTAATGTTTAGAAACCTCCGTGCTCTAGTAGTTACGCCGTTAGCGTTGTACCCGGAAGTCATGGGTTCGATTTCCACTAATAGAAAACTAATAAATGACAAAATGTAATAGTGTATCGGTGTTTCTATTCTACACGAAGTCTAGAGTTTGTGACCAGGACGATATGGGTAAAATGTTTTATATATTATTATTTATTTAATGTATGTAGGTACATATATTTGTATAAACAATATCATATTTTTACACGAGATTGATTTCTGTTGCTTTTTATTTCATTAATTTTCTTTGGACCAACAACAAAAATAGTCAAGCAAAGCTGTATCCTAAGGTCCTTGTATTTTTTTTATATGCTGAAAATAAATCCAAGCATACGAGTACTTTTAACCAATTATTACAAGATCGATTAACTATAGCTTAGGTCTTTAATTTTCTAAATAATAACATTTTTCATAAGTAAAAGAAAGAAAATGAAGGAAAGAAAGAAAAACTTTATTAATTGTACAAGCAACAAGATTACAAAATATACCTAAAAATATATATTACACGATCATTTATGTAGGCTCAGGGCTAGATCTACGTGCTCAAGACAAAGTTTGCTCCTTGAAATATCAAAAATTTCATGATTTTGTAGACGGCCGCCGACCTCACCCTGAGAGATTTGATACAGAAAAAAAAAGCCATCCAATAAGATACATAAATAAAACACAATATAATAATAATAATAACTTGCTATATTTCGCCTTATTAGGGCGTCATCGGCTATATAATAAGGCGTTTTATTTATGTATCTTATTGGATGACCTATGAAAAATAATAAGACATCATAATATTGAATTCATTTCTCATTATTTCTAATGACATTGTGTATTTAATGAAATAATTATGGATTTTAATAGAATTTTGACATTTTGAAGCATTTTTTTTTTATATATGTGTGTTTTTAATTTATTTTGTATTATATAATCTTGGTAAAATACGGCTTTTGTTCACCTGTGGGATTTTTGAAATTTTTTGTGTATTTATTAATATTTTGCACACCTGTAATATGGTAGAATATGCTGATCATAAAACCATTTGTAACACCATTCTTTTGTACCATGTTCGGGCAAATAAGGAAATATTATTATATTATTATAATAAAGTAGCTAAATAGCTTTATATACTCATTGATTTACAAATTTCTAGGTAGATCTATACGTTTGGTGACAACGGTATCATGGCTGTTATTAAGGGGAGCACCAGCGTAGATGTCACGGTTATGATTCACAACATCACAACCGCATCGACGAATACAATGTCAAAGAGTTTCGGTTATTAGACCGGAAATCATATTTATCGAAAGAATCCTGTTTACCGGAATTAAAATTCTTATTGGACTCAAATATACTCGTAGGATCATAGATATAAGTTAATAGGTCCGACACGGGTGCTTCACGGGTCAAATAAATGTACATATAATATATTTTTAAATTATTAGATATTATGCGGTTATAAATTATTAGTCTTTGCAAATTGACTTTTTCTCCTACTTTTCTGTAAACTTATACTGAATTAGGTGTTTTATTCTTACAGTGATTTATTTTAGGCCCTAAGTATCACTTATAGAACTTATTTTTTGACAAAAAAAGGTAGCTATTTTTGTAGGTAATTTCATCTAAACCGGTTCAGCAGTTTATACATGAAAACGTAACAAACAAACAGAGTTACTTTCGCATTTATAATAAACGGATTTTTGATAAGCACCTAACTCTACTATTGTTTTGAAAGATGTAAGAAACCATTATCCCTCTCATTCACAGTTAAATCTCTTTAAACCCTATTCTAATAAAATCGGACCCGATCACAAGCATTGTCAGTTCAGTATGCCGAACACCCAATACTATGACTATGTAGTTACTAGTTGCGTATAGTAGTTATAGCTAGCAAATTTTATACTCAAGTCGATTTCACCATTGTGCACTGGCTTAGCTTATGTTTCAATGGATCTCTGATGATTAATTATATCATTCATTGTTTTTTATATACTTATTGAAACCATACGTTATATTCATTTAATTATATACTTTCCTATTGAGTAATTATATGGTAGTAAGCATTAATAGTTAGGTAGGGATTCGAAGTTTACTATTTTTTAGAAATCATCTTTGTACTTTTTTTAAAGCTGGCTTTATTAATTTTTATTAACGACCTACATCCAGAAGATTTATAGCATAAGTAACATAAATAGTAAATATATAGGTAAAGTTTACAAATTTTACAAAATAATGTATTTACAAAGAAGATTTTTTTTTGCAACTAAAATGAAAATGCGTTAAAAAAACAAAACCTATTTAAACTAAAGTTGTTTTCAATGACTCAATAAGTTTTATGAATAAGACCATAAGTGTATAATACTTCAAAATAAAAATATTAAATATGGATTGGGAAATTTTAACATATTTAAATTTAAGTTTTTGCTAACTGTTCTCTATCTTCGAGTACTCCTGTTAAAACCCCGGTATTGTAGAGAGTTAGAGGCGTGCATATAGAGAGAGACTATCCATATATTATTATATTCTCGGTGCGGGTGCGCCGGATCCATCGCGTAGTTGGAAGGCAGGGGCGTAAACAGCAGTGTTCCCGGACTTGAGACCGCGAAGCCCAATTTCCTATCTTCTCTTATTGTGTTCAATACGCTCTCTACCCAACCTATACTATCCTGTCAGCGCCAACTTGGAAATGCGTTCCATTAAGTTCTAACGGCCGATCTTGGAAGGCGAAGATCTTTCAAAAGACGTTGCTGGAATTCCTCTTCGGCCGACTTCCACTGCATGTAGTTTAGTATTAAAACCGTTTCTAGATTTTCTACATATAAATAAATATATAAAATATATTAATCACTGGTGCCTTAAGGCGCCCGAAACCGCCTAGACGGCCTCGGGGTACCCAGCAGAGCGGTTTTTAATCCCACCTCGAAGTACCCGATGGTATGAATCAACACGGAACAAGTGGCTAGCTCGTTGCGATGTTTTAAATAGACTCAATAACCCATCTATAAACAGTTTCACAAGTTGTTATAGTGAAACCGGGACCGACAGCTTAACGTGCTTTCCGAGGCACTATAGTGGTGTTGTTTTCTAAATTTTAATCGTAATAAAAATTGTTTTAAAAGAGCACCCTTTCTAAAAATAATAGCATTATGCCATGTGGTAATACCTAAGTTGGTATTAAATAGGACACCTTGCTCTGATCCTAAGACAGTCTAGAATATTATAGATATGCATATTTCCTTAAAGTAGATAAGCCGACAACTTAAAATATTCTTTTACAATGTCTTATCAAAGATCTAGTCGACAAAATCCACCATTATCCCGGAGAGTCAATTAGGAGCATAATACAAATTTTGCGATGTCATTGCGTTCCCATATAACTCCCTTCATTATTCATCGTTAAATCTTGATAACGCAAAGTCCATTGCTGTGTCATTCGCTTTTTTGCATATTTTACTACGAAACAAGCAGGGATTGGACTATAAAGTTGATAACATCTTCCAAAAAAAGCACCGACCGATGTAGAGTCACCGAGTTTTTAGAGCCGATATGGTTTTGATGGGGCTTTTTTTTAACATCATAGATACAACTTATACGAAAATAATGCTGGTCGTTTAAATCTACTTTACTTTATTATTTTACTATTATTACTTTCATCATCATCATCATCATGTTATGACGCTTCCCATACGGCATTAAAAAAATATCAGCGGAGAAGTTTTATTCACATATCGTCGTTGTCACTGAAGATATTTCGAATCTACACCGTCCAGTGGCAAGCTCGTCGCGGTGTTTTTATAGACGAATAAAAATATAAATATATAGTATAGTAAATATGAAATATAGTTAAACTAACAATTTTAACTTGTTAATATAGTTAACTTTTTAGCACTAATTTTCAAATATTTAAGAGTGGTGTATTTGGCCAAGTTTAAATGTTCTCAGTATAGTGATTTGTTTATATTGTGTTACTTATATATAATCCTTTAATGCATTCCTTTATAAATATATTTTTCTAAATTAGGTTTTTTTTAGATTCTTATTGCAGTATTTTGCCATTTGTTTTATGTAATACCTATCAGTAGAAAAATGTTGGCCTATGCCACACTTATTTTGTTCTATCTATTTTAAGTTGTCTATTGTACTGTTTTTCCTCAAATACATGATAATAAAATATAATAATTAAACCACAATTTGAAATAACTGAGCAAACTGAGCGAGCTGAGTTTTATTTCTATATAATTTAGATTACGACTTACAATAAGATTGACTTATTTTATAAAGCTTTTACGTTTAAAGCAACAATATACTCTACTGACTATATTTCGAGTTTTTTGTGATATAGGTACATAAATATTTTCGTTTTGTTTCGTGTACCATTTAGGATTTGACATTTCTGTCTCGGAAATGTAATATGAATGCGTTAATCAGGCTGCTTAAAAATCTTATCAAGGTAAGTATGGGTCGGCAGAATAAATCTGGTGGGTCTACAAATGTATGCAAGTCAGCGATAGCATCGTGACGTTTGATCTGGGTACAGTGAAGTGCACTTTTGGCTAATTGACGGTGGAGTTTTTCGAGTTGTTTTTCACAAATGAACGTCCTGCATTCTAAAATTGCTGTTCTAAAGTTACTCATGACCACACGTACGAGCGGATCTATCACTTTGACCGATTGAATTAAAATTAAAATTCATGTTGTTTCTTTTTATTAGCTACAGTTTTTTACTTTGCCGTTAGAGTATAGGTATATATATATCATCACGGGTGCCTTACGGCGTCCGAGACCGCCTAGACGGCCCAGGGTACCCATCGGAGGGGTTTTAAACCCATCTCGTCGTAGCCGATGGTATGAGTCTACATCGAACAAGTGGCTAGCTCGTCGCGATGATTTGAATAGACTCAATAACCCATCTATAAACAGTTTCAAAGGTTGGTATAGTGAAACCGGGACCGACAGCTTAACGTGCTCTCCGAGGCACTATAGTGGTGTTGTCAAACAAATGTAAATTTTTTTTTAAATTAAAAACTCATTGGTACACACCGGGAATCGAACCAGGGACCTAAGTATATAAGAGTGTAGGTATGTATACATAAAATATAAAATAATATTAACTATCTATGTACCTTTACTTGAATAAATATACATATTATTATTATTTAGATGATATGAAAAAAAAAAGATTTTCAGTCGGCTCTCTATCCAGGGTACCTAAGAATTAAATATTTTCTATATTTATTATAGTGCTTAGTTTGTGATCAGAAGCTTTGCCATGAGTTTGTTGCTTTGTATTAACGTTACGTTAATACGTGAGAAACCAGCAATAGGATCGCTTTATTCATACTGTTACCAAAATTTATCGTTCTTATTGACAGTTCATCACGTATTAACGTTACGTTAATACGAATCAGAAACACACGATAGAGCCTTAGCGCAGTATATGTGAAATGTCCTACATATTATTAATAATATTAATTTTGTTACTATAGTTATTGAATATTTAGGTGGGGCAAAAGGTCTCTTATAACTTCGCTAGGCCTAAGCAAAAACCGTCAAGTGACCTGTTTCACCGCTTTTCAGGAGTCTATTGCATCGATTTATTATCGAGGTAGTAGTCTCCTTTCAGGGTCCGGTTACGAAACGGGCATTTAATTTGAGAATAAAGTGGCGCGAGGCTATTAAGGTAGCTCGTAATACAAATTCGTCTTTCTCACTGCCCATTTTTAACTGCATCATCTAGCCGGTATAGTGGGAGCGATCAAGAGCTGTTAAACAACAATCTATTGATCGACCCATCCATAGATGTTTTACGTCTGCTTACCATAAGGTAGATATCACATGCCGTGCTCAAAATACTGCATAGGCCGTCTCAATTTTTGAATATCAGATTATTTAAGACCGTTTTTTTTTGGGATTGATGTTTGCCGTCTTTAAACACTCGGTTAGACAAACCCACAAACTTTATGATAGCTATGAACGTATTTAGCTGCGGTTCTGAACTTAATTTAACACAACAAAGGTACCTAAAAAAGGTTATTTGAAGTAACATAATATAGCCTACACATACCTACATCATAAAGACTCGATCGCCTGTAGGTAATAACGTTTTATGGCAGTTCAACATGTGATTCTATATTGCCTTCTTTTGACAGAATATTGTAGGTTTTATTATAGGTATATATAATATACAGGGTGAATTTGAAAGGATGTACTTTGGGCTAATATGAGGTTCTGCCGATCAAATCGAACAACTTTTCCCATGGAACCATGTGTCGCAAATGAAAAAAAAATTTGGCTTCCCCATACAAATTGGTCATTTTAACATTACCAGTTTGTATGGAGAAGGCAATTTTTTTTTCATTTGCGGCACATGGTTCCATGGGAAAAGTTGTTCGTATTGATCAGTAGAACCTCATATTAGCCCAAAGTACATCCTTTCAAAGTCACCATGTATAATAATAATATGTAGGATAATATACTCTACCATGGGTTTGCGCATTGTAGCAACGTAATGTATTTGTATACGTATACGTGAGCAATAACCAATAGGATCGCTTTATTCAATCCTGTTACCAAAAATAAAGCGTTAGGTATATATATATAATAAAGCGTTAGGTATATATATATATATTTATTGGATCACGGCATGTGTCTTTGTAACTACATGGTGGTCACCAAATTGATCGCTCCCACTATACCGGCTAAATGATGCAATTACGCCTACTCGCTGCCTTATTGTCAATTCGACCAGTTTCGTAACCTCACTCTGAAGGGAGACTACCACCACGACAAGAAATCGATGAAAAAATCTCATGAAAACCGGTGAACCCACAGTATAAAGCCGAAACATGACTGGGTCACTTGACGGTTTTTGTATCTGGATGGGCAGTGGTAACGAATCCGGTCGGTTGGACTAACGAAGTTATAGAGACCTTTCTCCCACCAGTCCCACCTATAATAAATTAAAAAAATCACACCATGACATAGGTACATTTGTTTATATTTTATTTTCATACAGAGGAAATCAAAATGTCATAAATAACAAATATTTTTATTTAGTACCGGAAAGCATGTCGCGCTACTTTTTTTTAGCAAAAAATACCTTTGAAGCTTAGTCCCGAATTTCTAATGCCACTGCTCCATTTAAAAAAAAGTAGTTTGTATAGAAGCCTGTTTTTTTCATTTACGACACATGGTACCTTAGGAAAAGTTGTTCGATTTGATTAGAAGAGCCTCCTCATATTATGTACCATGTACATATATATTTAAGTATGTGAAAGTAAGTATACATTTTCCAAGTTGTCATAAAAAATTCTCAGGATCTGATGTTGGAATTGAAAACTTCAGCAGGGAAAATATATTTTGATAGTAGGTAAGCCACCATAAAAAAAAACTCACAGACTTAAAAGCTACATACGAGTAGACTTAAAAAGCTAATACTGTGTTTCAGTAGGTATATCAATGTAGAAAGATTTACCTACTTTAGTACAATAGGTATTACCTACTTATAAATAGGTACTTTCTATACAAGTCAAATATCCGATATCCGTACCCAAATGTTCCGATTAGAATCTTATTTTATTCGTGCGTTTGGTGAAAGCCTATAAACAAAGCAGTGGAACTGTCTACCGTTGGTTAATCAGTCATTCAATACATCACATGTACTCATGGCAGACCACACGGAAAATGTCGTAGTAAAGAACTATACTTTAACACCTTGCTAGAGAGCGCTAGGAAAGAAATAATGTAGGGATACCTGTTATCACTTTTAATAAATGGACAGGTTTTATAATGTGAAACAAAGGCTTTTTCTGCTTTGTAGCTAATTAGACTTTAACAATGTGGATTTACCTGTGCATGTGTCAATCTAAACAAAGGATTTCATCCGATATAAAAAGTTGAGTTACTATGACCATATTTTAGTCACAATTATCAATTTTATTGCTAGATGTTGTATAAGTCGTAATTGCAATCTTATAATTAGACCTATATATAATGTACCTACCGTAAGGTTTATCTAAGACCTATACATACCTACTATATAGTTTAAACTTTTTTTTTCAGTAAGAAGTATTTTAGGTTTCATAATTATTTTTAGATCAAAATAATTATAAGATTTATTAAAATTTTTTTTTTTGAACAAACGGTTAGGTTAGATTAGGCTTCCTATAAGAATTCCTAAGAATGTGATTTATTTATTTTGCCGTCAAAGATATCTTACATACGACATTTTTATATAATATGGAAACAAATGTAAGATAATTGTTATCATGCATTTGTTTCCACTTCATAGCTCCAATGCGCGCTCTACTATCGATTTATAACTCGATTCGCAGGTAAGGGCACGACATAGCGACTTCGTGACTCTCCACATTTTAATATTCCGAGGATGTCTGCTAAGCACACGTTGCTATGTGCTGTTGCTTGATACATCAATAAAGGAGAACTTAGGTTAAAGACGGTTTTACGTTACTTGATTTCCTAATCGGCTTCTACTGGGGTATTAAATGTTTGGAGTTTATTTTCGTTCTTTGTATAAACGGTGTAGGTACAAGTATTTTTCATATAAGGTTAAGTGGGTACCTGCTGTTGCCTTGAATGGATTCTGTATTATTTCATTGTATTGATGTTTTTGTAATGAGAAAAATAAATAAATATTATTATTATATTATTATTATTATATATACGTGGTGGCCGAGTTGGTTAGACCTTGGACTTAAAAACACTAAGGTCCCTGGTTCGAATCCCGGTGTGTACCAATGAGTTTTTTAATTTAAAAATTTATGTACATTTGTTTGACAACACCACTATAGTGCCTCGGAGAGCACGTTAAGCTGTCGGTCCCGGTTTCACTATACCAACTTGTGAAACTGTTTATAGATGGGTTATTGAGTCTATTCAAAACATCGCGACGAGCTAGCCACTTGTTCGGTGTAGACTCATACCATCGGCTACGACGAGGTGGGATTAAAACCCCTCCGCTGGGTACCCTGGGGCCGTCTAGACGGTCTCGGGCGCCGTAAGGCACCCGTGAAGATATATATATATATATATATTATTATATCTTCGTACTAAATATTAAAACATATTTTTTTTTACTAAAAAGGTCCCGCGGTTTTAACCGCTGCTTAATTTTTAGCGAATGGTTGTTGCTTGGGGTCACTGTTGCTCTCATGACTTTTGTAATAATAATAACTACATACGAACCTATATAAAAAAATTAAAAAAAATATCAATAAAACGTTTTAGATAGGTACTAAGATATAAGTAATATATAAGTGCCTATACGGCAAATAAAATTAAATAATGTACTTATATGTGATGCAAATTCGATGCAAAATATACTAGTTGTAGTTTGGATATTTCCTTCTTGATTGAAAATTGTT
Organism: Monopis laevigella; assembly: GCA_947458855.1. Classification (NCBI taxonomy): domain Eukaryota; kingdom Metazoa; phylum Arthropoda; class Insecta; order Lepidoptera; family Tineidae; genus Monopis; species Monopis laevigella. Next base: position 14,778,614 of record OX381580.1, on the reverse strand, counting down.
ATTTGTTGTTTTTGCTCGTTTAATTGTATTTCATTTTCAAGTTTTGATTATTTTTAATATTTTAATTTGTTTTAGTTTTAAGTTAAATATTAAATTTTAATTTTATTATACTATATAGATATGTATGTACTAAATATACTGTCTTCGAAGGAGCAGACCCTCCTAACACACGGTGTCCTAAACTTAAATGGAGAGTCCAAAATAAATATACTCACAAAATGTTGAAATGAAAAAAAACGGATTTTAATTATTTTTCGCTTATTGTTCTTTCTTTTTGCTCGGTTCCTAAGGATCTTATCGTGATGTTTTGATGATTTAAATAAAAACGGATTTAAATTATTTTTCGCTTATTGTTCTTTCTTTTTGCTGGGTTCCTAAGGATCTTACCGTGATGTTAAATAGCATAGACTTAACGCAAGAATTATCTATAAAATGCAAAAACCATAACCAATTCGAGAGTAGAAATTAGCTCGTTCAGAAAAAAATCTCTTAAAATTTATATAGCCAAAAGGCTTTATTTCTGCTTCAGCAGAGTAAACAAAAGTAAACTATACTAATAACTATTTAAGAGACATTATAGAATAATATTGGAGAGCAAAGTAAAATAAAGTTTTTTAAAGATTAAATTGGCGCAACAATATTTATTATAATTTTGATGTTTACCATACCTAAACTACCTTATACTATTTACAGGCAATTCAAGAGAAAACTGTTTCAAGTCACTTCCAGTAACTCGCACCCTTTTACAGTTTGAGGTGCCTAATTGATTGAAAAGGGATCAAAGTTACCGAATTCAGTGAAGAAATAAGTGTAGTGATCCGTGTAGTGTTGCTTCCACACACATCAAGGACCTACCATACTTGAACTAGTGGACAATAGTGGACATAGGTAGGTATTGGCCTTTGTAGAGTAGGTAAGGTTTAAAAGCCAATAGGGAATACGCATGTAACTCTAAAATATGTATATTTCATATATGTTGTGCCTTTTTTATCTAGAAACACATCTGGCATAATATTTTTTATTTAAATTGGTCCATTATTTTATAATTTCAAAACAATAATACAATTTTTGCAAAAACGGAACGCGCTCCGAAACGGCGAGAGTTGAAACATCTGACGTCTGACGTCACAGCAGCCGAAACAAACAAATTTTACGGTTGGAATATACTTCTAACCGTGTAAGAAAAGAGATAGAACCATTATTTGTTTAGTGTGCTGTGACGTCACAGCCATAACGTTCTAGTGATGCGCCGTTTTCGGTTACACTAAAGAATGATAATTAGGTATAGTAAGCATATTTCACTCTCTTAAAGGTAAGCTGGTAGAAAATGCCTAAGGCATTAAGCTCGCCTATGTACACTTTTGTGCAATAAAGAATTTAAAATTAAATAAATAAATGATAAATGTTAATCCCTTTTTTAAAGGATTATCACATTTATTTTGGAGTATTATTATTTTTTAGGGTTTAATAAAGTAAATATTATCTAATACAGCAATAAAAAAATCATGCATATTCTCTATTATACTCGTATAAGTCCAAATACATGATAAATGTCACTTTCAAACTCCGCACAAACAAACTGGCAAGCATTTCATCTACAATTTTTTTTTTTCAAAAATATTTAATGTAGATACTTTCTGAAATTATTTATGTGTACTGCTTATAAAATGTTTTTTTTTTATTATGTCTCCCTTAATCTAATTAATTTGAAAGATTGATTAAAATATCATGAAAATATTGTTTACGTCGTATTAATGGCTATTGAAAGACTTAAGGTTCATCATGCTAGGAGTGAATGGAAAATACTCATCCATTACCTAACAAAGAAAACCTAATGGGAAATTGTAATGAAAATGCTCAGGAATGTCAATGAAAATAGCCTCAATAGAAATATTCTATACACTGACTGGATATACAGGGTAAATTTGAAAGGTTGTACTTTGGGCGATTATGAGACTCTACTGATCAAATAGAACAACTTTTCCCATGGTATCGCAAATGAATAAAATGTTGACTTTTCATTACCTACTAGTTTGTTTGGAAAAGGATTTTTTTATTATTTTCGTCAAATGGTTCCATGGGAAAAGTTGTTAGATTTGATCAGAGGCTCTACCATGGGTTTGCGTATTGTAGCAACGTAACGTATACGTGGGCAACAACCAATAGGGCCGCTTTATTTTTGGTAACAGGATTGAATAAAGCGATCCTATTGGTTATTGCTCACGTATACGTTACGTTGCTACAATGCGCAAACCCATGGTAGAGCCTCAGTAGAACCTCATATTATCCAAAGTACAACTTATCAAACTTACCATGTAAATATAAAGATTTAGGTAGACCGAAGAATAGATCTGTTAAAGTAGAAAAAAAAATGTTTGACAATTCACATATTTATTTAATTGCTCTGGTCACAAATTAAGCTCTAGGCTTGTACTATGTGTACCAGAAATAACGATATAATACATATTGTATTTTTTTATATAATCAAAAATATACCGCCCCTAGGAATCAAAAGAGTAGGAATCAAACCCACAACCGTGGAGGTTGTGGGTTTGATTCCTACTCATGGCAAAAAAGCTAAGAGTACGTTTTTTTGAACACTTGGTCATGGCCTGGGCGTTATAAAATAATATAATATATAGTATCGTTGTTGTAAACAACATAAACGTACCACAACCATCTCATACCTAGATTTCGTGAAAATCGGTTGAGTGGTTAAGCCACTAAAGTTAATTCAGACAAACAGACAGTGTATAAATTTACAATATTAGTATGGATGATTCAACCTTACCTAATATTTTTTTCAGTTCAACGTATTTCTCGACATTAGTATTCTGTGTGTAATGTGAGTGACACCTTCGAAGAAAAACGGGCAGCCTTTGTTCAATTAAGGCGTTAACAGTCGTCAAACCTTTTGAAGATTTGACGACTGTTAACGCCTTTATATTACCAGAGATTTTTTTTTTTAATAATTCATACTTTTTGTTACTAGTTTATTAGTACCTACATAACTCAAACATATATTTCCGAATAAAAAAAATGAAAATCCAAAATACGTAGGTACTTAGGTACAAACATGAAGCTAAAAAAACGCGCCCCGGGGCGCGCGGACGGGCACGGTTTTTACCTTCATGGGTACAAATAATCCAAATTTAAACTTTCAGTACCTACTACAAAACTCACTTTGAAATGAGAATTCCCGCTTTTTTCTTCTGTTGTAGTTTCCCCTAAGTGCACAAACATCATTTGCACTTGACCGCTTTAAGCCTTATTACATTAGGTATTGTGAATGAACATAATATGTAATTTGTCTGTTTCACGAAACAATCCCTGCGGCAAAAAGTGGAACTAATAAAATTAGAGTAAACAAATATATGCTAAATATTCGTACCTACTATATCAACACACTTCCCTTAGTTATATAAATTTAATTTAATAAAATAATTTGAATTCGCATTATAATTATGTTTGGGGAGTCTTAAAACTGAGGTTACCAACTATAGGTACATCGTGCGACTGCAGCGCCCATAAACGTATATAAAATGATTCATCGTCGTAGTTAAATTTACAGCATAATGACAATGTTTAGACTTCAAACAATAACATGATTTTATAATGAGTCAAAATTAGTAGGCTGACTGTACCTTGATTGTCAATTTTGAATAATTAAATCTAACTGTACCCACATCATTGGATGCATAGTTCTATGTTATTGTCATTGTATTATTCATAAATGTAATATACCAAATATCACATTTATGTAGGTAGAACCTACAATTTGTCAGCTTTATGCTTTTCAGTTAAGGTTTAAATTAGGTTGAAGTTGTTACCTATTTATAGCAAGGAAAGGGTATTTTGTATCTTATTATTATAATATTCCCTTTATAATTTTTTATCAAATGAAATGCTTCATTGTGTATGCACATAATTAATACTCTGCCTAAGAGAAAATTAATGGTTAAACGACTTGAAAGTCAATTCTCTTCTTGAGTTGACTGTTGATCTGTTTTACACCGCTTCAGCGGTCTAGTGGTTGCGCCCTTGGCGTTTTTTCCGGAGGTCGTGGGTTCGATTCCCACTCATGCCAACCACAGCCTAGTTTGTGACCAGGGAAATATGCATAGGTAACAATCAACCTGCCTATCACTAAATATTCCTTATATATTTATTCTCTTTGAAGAAATAAGGATGTGTATCGCCCCTATTTGCAGGATTTGGAACGAAATGACATGACACAAATGAAATGCTTCATTGTGTATGCACATAATTAATACTCTGCCTAAGAGAAAATTAATGGTTAAACGACTTGAAAGTCAATTCTCTTCTTGAGTTGACTGTTGATCTGTTTTACACCGCTTCAGCGGTCTAGTGGTTGCGCCCTTGGCGTTTTTTCCGGAGGTCGTGGGTTCGATTCCCACTCATGCCAACCACAGCCTAGTTTGTGACCAGGGAAATATGCATAGGTAACAATCAACCTGCCTATCACTAAATATTCCTTATATATTTATTCTCTTTGAAGAAATAAGGATGTGTATCGCCCCTATTTGCAGGATTTGGAACGAAATGACATCAAAGAACGATTTACAATACTTGTTAAAGTTTTATAGAATCCGTTTTAGAAATCTTTTCAAGTTTTATTTCTAGGGGGTGTATTTTATTGGGGTGTGTTTTGTTACGATTCCGGGGGATATTATTGTCCCTTGTAACGGAATTAAGCTTTCAGCTCTCATGTCATGAAATGCTGTTTATCTGCATGAAAGTTTAGAGGTATATAGTAGTATGTATATATTTGTTTACATTTATATGGGATACTCATACTATCGGCTACGACGAGGTGGGATTAAAACCCTTTCGCTGGGTACCCTGAGGCCGTCTAGGCGGTCTCGGGCGCCGTAAGGCACCCGTGATGATATGTATGTATGTATTTATATGGGAGTTCGTAAACGAAATTAGAATGAATGTATAAGTTGGCATAATTATAACGATGAAGTTTAGAACGATTTAAGTGATCCTTAGTTATCTATCCGTAAGACAAATTGGGTGAAGATAAATAATAAATAATATATTATAGAAGCTTATAGACTACTAGATTTCAGAGTCTGTTGAACACCTAAGAATATGTTTTGCAAAAATATTTTAATCCCTTTAAGTTTTGTGAAATAATTCCATGTTATAATCACCTTTCCAAAGATGATAACAAAAAAATAGCCGGCCATACAAATATATTTAAAAAAAAAGTGAGAACAAAAATTATTATAATCAATTAATGCTCAAAAAGTGAGAACAAAATATGACTGTTTGTTGCCACAATATTCTGATTTTATTTCGTTCAAAAATTAAAAGAAACAAGTCTTTTTATATATTTTTTTTAATGAGCGCAAGGAACATACATGAATATTTCTACTCTACAACGTATGTATACCTACTTCCATATATTATTCCTACTTTTATGGAAAAAAATCACTTAAACTACTTAGGTATCTACTTTTTTTTATGAAATTGAATTTGGAAATCGAATTTTTGTCTCTATTTTGTAACACTCTTTCCATTCACTATACATAGTGATTAAATTCCCTAACAAGATCCTGTATTGGATTTAAATTGCATTTGTCCCTCTCCAACCCTCTGCAATCAGCAGGGAGTACTTCAGGTGTATCGATATAAACGTAATTTAATTATAAACGCCCTCGGGTAAGCTTTTATGCCCCCATTTGTCTATGTTAGCGTCTAGTCAACGTAATATTATTGAGTTGCAGTACCTGGCTTTAATTTTAACCAGACATGAAAGTTAACTAACCGTTATGGTGTCTAAAGACTTCAGCTGTAGGTAATTTCAATTTCACTGGATTGTGTATTTTTTTTTAAATAAATTAAAATACTAATTAATTTATTAAATAAATAAAATTTATTAACGTGAAAACCAACTTTAGTGAATTCCTAAACAGGGGTAATAATTTTATTGACCTGTGCATTGTCTTGGGAAAAAGAATGAGATGAACATATGTATTTGTGTATATTCCATCTTTATCTTTTTCATGAGAAAACGCTCGGGTAATAATATTTCTATATTTTAATGTTGGAACAGACAATCTATATATATATATATATTTTTATGATCAAGAAAATACATTTTATTTACACAAAGAAACTTACAAATCATAGATAAATAATAAAAAATTAAAACTATCTAAAATTATCTGAATTAAATAAAAAATATCCTTAAATGGGATACCATTTGGCAGAGTACCTATAACACTGGCAGCATTGCCACGTTGAATGGCAATGCTGACTTTTTGTTTAAAGTAGTTGTGGCATTTGAGGTCACCACATTTGAAAAATACACGTTTCCCGAGGTCATAGAGAAATTCTTTAGCCTCGGGACCACTCAGTCCCGAAGTTTCGACACCAAAAGCCACAAACTTATAATTTTGAGTCAAGTCCCTATACTTCAACCGCTTACGCGCTTCCGCAGAACCAGGGACCGACGAGGAGGCCGAAACATTGGACTGTGCATAGGTATCCACGCAAGTAGCATCCCAGATTAGGGATTTTCCACTGGCCCATGGCACCAGTGTAAGACCGTCAGAGTTAAAAGAGGTAACATTTGTGAGTTTGTGAGGTTGTAGGTTGTAGGGGGTAAAATCTGGATCTACAGAACTGATTTTGAAAATTGTTCTTAGTGTTGGATAGCCCATTTATCTAGGAAGGCTATAGGCTATATAATTTCAAGCTACGACCATTTTATTGATAAGAGCATCAATAAAACATGTTGGGAAAAACGGATAGAATTTGTTCCTTTTGAGAGCTTCCGTTGCGTGCGCTGCGTAAACTGTTAAAGTTACGCAGACGAAGTTGCGCGTGTCAGCTAGTGCTTTATAAAAATATGAATATGGGTGCGTGCTATTTTATTTTACTTAAATATATTTATTTATTTCTGGAGATAAAGAAGATTCAGGACGCCAAGTGAAAGTTCTTATAAGAAGCAGTTGTCTAAATTAGTTAAACTAGTAAATAATTAAAAATGGGATATTTTCATAGGACCTTTCAATAATAATATTTGCAGCTGTTTATAAAATCCGCCATTTTTCTTATTTGACTGTTAAATATTACTTTTTTTTTTCGAAAAACCGTTAGTTATCTATAAACATATTAAATAATTGTTTCTAGATAATGTACCTACCTACCCTTTAATATGTGCATAGTGTCTCTTATTCTTACTACCGTATTCTAAGTCGCTCAAGGAACATCTGTCTCTTTTCCCTCCCCTTTCACTCAAGGAACGTCAATCTCTTTCTACCAAATATCAAAACATAGAATGAGATAGAATTTCCTTGAGTGAAAAGTTCAGTTGAGGATTCAACTTGGATATAACTATGGAGTTATAACATAATCATTAACCCCCGTATTCTAAGACGTATCCTTAACTCCACTTTACACTCAAGCAACGTCTGTCTCTTTCTACCAAATGTCAACTATAAAAAGCAAGTTGAGACAGACGCTCCTTGAGTGAAGAGTGGAGTTAAGGAAACGTCTTAGAATACGGGGGTAAATCTCTTCTCATAATTAATTTGGGCCGATTTTGGGAAAACTTTTAAATAAAAAAAAATGGTTCATCTATATGTATATTTTATATTATATATATATATATATTTTATCGATATATTAATTTGCTTAATAATATGTAATATAAAAAGGAACCTTTCTATCTAAGCCTAGCCCCAAGTGCCTCGAGGGGACATTTTGATTGTTTGAAATCCCTCGACGATGCTAGCAGTGACTATTAAATATATAGAAAGTCTTATTAATGTAGCTTTCAGGTTTCACTGACGCATGATAAACTTATTGATTCTTATAAGATTTTGTTCTTATAGGTTTTTAATATTTATCAGTATTTTCTGTTTAATGGAGCACGGCATGTGACTTTGTACCTACCTGATGGTAAGTAAACCTACAAAGTCCATTAGGTAATACATTGTTGTTTAACAATATGGATCGCTCCCACTATGCCGGCTAAATGATGGGGTTACGACATGGACGTATTAGCATTAAGAGTCTATTTTAATATCATCGCTGCTTTATCGTCAAATCAATCGCCCGTTTCGTAACCGTATCATGAAATGAAACTACCCCCTCGACCAGAAATCGATGCAGTAGTCTCTGGGAAACCGGTGAACCCACAGACTACAACCGAAACATGACTAGATCACTTTACGGTTTTTGCATCAATATCTCGTCAACTCTTTAAGTTTTTTTCCAATAGAAAATATTAATGTTTTGGCGGCCCATGGTCTCAACGACTAATGGCACAAACGAAAAATTATTTGAAATTTGGCTATATTTTCGTATTTTTTTGACAGCATAAGTTTCTGAAGCAAATCCAGACACATTACTAGATCCAGAAACATAAGCAATTGATAGTGTGATAATATAGATAATTGCGTAAGTAGGTATTATAGATTTACGAAAGACTATCTACATTAAGTCCTAAATAAACAATATAAACAAAAAAACTCACTTCAATAAAAAGCAATAAAAATCCCGAAACTTTTAAAGTGAGATAATTAAATTCATTCTAAATACTTTAAACTCCAAAGCTCGATATTTGATCCTCTCAAAAGGTGGCATGCCAAAGTACTTCGCTGCATTGAAAGGGTCTTAGCACCGCACCATTGCCTAGATTCCCAGACCTCGAGCCAAACCCTGAGTCACGGCATCTCGGCTGGTACGTCGTGACTTGGTTATAATGATGTATAGACTATGGACCTTTTACAATATTGCGCAGTGTAATCTTCAGTGTTTGAATGTTGGTAGAGAGATTTGTCACGCTTATTGTGGTTACGAAATTTACTATGATGTTGATGACGCCCTATTGTTTTCTAGTATGATGATAACTGTAATAAATATTGTTTGCGACTTTTAAGTTACAGATATTGCGAATTTAAAAGCTCGTACTTTGGGCTAATATAAGTCTCTACTGATAAAAACGAACAACTTTTCCCATGGAATCATGTGTCGCAAATGAAAAAAAATGGTTTTCCCATACAAATTGGTCTTTTTAATATTACTATTTTGTTTCATTTGCGAAACGTTGTTAGATTTGATCAGCAGAACCAATCATATTAGCCCAAAGTAAATATTTTCAAAGTCACCCTATATACAGGTTTTTTGTTCTCTTTTAGTTTTCGGTTGTCTTTAGTTAAATTACTTAAGTTTTTTTAAAGATAAAATGCAATGAAAAAAAATCTGTTGGGCAGGACTCGAACACGATCCTCACTTTCGCAGCAAGGTACTTAACCACTGAGCCCACCAGGATTCTAGTCACCCTTTACGAAATTTATCATTGCTTGTTATCTACTTATACACAGACGCCCTCTTGTGCTTTCTTCTAATTACTCGTAATGTATAAGTAGATAACAAGCAATGACAAAATTCGTGAGGGGTGACTGGAACCTGGTTGGCTCAGCGGTTAAGCGCCTTGCCGCGATAGCGAGGTTCGAGTCCCACCCACCAGGATTTTTTTCATTGCATTTTTATCTTTAAAAATTTAATACTAAGTTATAAATAGGTTATTGTACCTGAGGAAATAAATTTATTTAAAAAGTAACTAGCGACCCGTCCCGGTTTCGCACCAATACCACTAATTAAATGTTTCACAGTAATATGTATTACACATATAAATCAGTAATAGTGGTAGACCATAAGGTTTTGCGTCGTATTAACGTAATGTTAGGATCGGATCTTATTTTTTGAAAGAAAGACATTCTATTGGTGGTGCCTCATAGCAACAACTTATGGTAGAGTCTCCGTATTTTACTCGTAAACGATGTTTGACGTAGCGGTAGGAATTTATAAATATTTTAATCAAAACTAATTTTAATATAACCAAATGCAACAAGCTTTTAAAAATTAACAAAAGTCACATTGCATATTTTGCAAGAATAGAAAAATTACTATTAATGGACTGCATAATCTTTTTACCATCTCAGAGTTATGCAGTTACATGTCTTGGTATTATAAAAAAGGATAATTTAGCTTTAACACAATTAGTAATAATGCCTTGTGCCTTAATTTTTATATACGTTTAGGTGTAGGTATGTACCAATTAAAATAAATTTATACCCATACCATCTTATAGTAATATGTAACTAAGCTAAATAGTAAACGTTCACTACGTTGCTCTATATTATTAAAAAAGGCTTTTTTTTGGAGCACGATATGTGACTTTGTATCTATTATGAATAGGGTCAATCAATAATTGTTCTTAAACAATATTGATCGCTCCCACTATGCTGGCTAAATAATGCGATTACGAAATAGGGGGAATTGACAATGATGAACTGTATTACGAGTACATTTTAATATAGATACTCGCTGCCTTATCGTCAATTCAATTACCCATTTCGTAACCGCACCAGGAAAGGAAACTACCACCTCGACTAAAAATCGATGCAGTAGTCTCCTGAAAACTGGTAAACTCACAGACAAAAACCGTTTTTGCATCTGTATCGGCGGTGGTAACGAGACCAGTCGGTCGGCCTAACGAAGTTATAGAGACCTTCCTCCCACCTAAATAATATATTAGTATTAAATATAGTTTATGGTAGAAATAGTAAAATATTAGTCACTAAACTAATATTTCAGATTTTATAACCTGACCATATTTCAATATTTCAGATTTTATAACCTGACCCTATTTCAATAATTAAAACTTAATAAACTCTATATAAAAATTAGACAAGACACGTGAACTGTTGCAAGATTTTTAGCGTAACTTGCATAAAGTGATAATTAAGAAAGTTAGAGTTCGTAGTCATCAACTCTAGAACAATAGATAGATTTTGTGGGTCAATTAACAATTACGACGGTATCGTCATTTCTGTTACGGATGTGCCCAGTCTGGTTATTTTTAAAATCGATACTTTCTTAATAGGTATAATAGGCACACCATTAGATATACAGGTTGACTTTGAATGGTTGACTTTAGGCTAATTTAAGGTTCTGCTGATCAAACTTTTCCCGTGGAAGCGTGTGTCGCAAAAAAAAAGATAAATTGCCTTCTCCATACAAACTAGTAATGTTAAAATGACCAATTTGTATGGGGAAGCCAAAATTTTTTCAATTGCGACACATGGTTCAATGGTAAAAGTTGTTCGATTTGATCAGCAGAACCTCATATTAGCCTAAAGTACATCCTTTCAAATTCACCCGTATAATCTATACAGAGTATAAAATAAAGTCGCTTTCCGCGTTTGTCTGTATATATGCTTAGATCTTTTAAAATAAGCAACAGATTTTGATGCGGTTTTCACCATTACTTCGATAATCTCTTCTGTTATATATGTGTAATACATATTACTGTGATACATTTAATTAGTGGTATTCGTGCGATACCGGGGCGAGTTGTTTTTAAAATATTTTTTTTGTTTGTTAGATCTTCTAAACTACGCAATCGATTTTGGTGAAGGGTTTACTATCGTGAAGGCTTTTTTTTTTCATTTGTGACACAAGGTTTCATGGGAAAAGTTTTTCGATTTGATCAGTAGAACCTCATATTAGCCCAAAGTACACCTTTAAAGGTCACCATTTATGTAAAAGTTAAATACAGAAGTATAAAAGTCTTGGAAAGGCAAAGTTAACATTTAAGCAGATCTTAGAACATTTACAAGTAGAAGGAAGACAATACAATGGGTAACTTAGCTTTAGTTATCGCTAACTTATCTAACTGTGCAGTACTAAGTAATGGCCAAACGAAACCATTCTATGTGTCACGACTTAAGTACTTAGTAAATGTACTTTTAAGTTATGTATGTTTTAGTAAAGTAGGTACCTACTTAACTAAATTAAGTTTTTGGGGGCAATGACCGGGGAAGTGATAAAACTTTCTGCGTTTTTAAACTTACAAGTTAATCTGCCTATTAAGGTTGAATTGCTGTAAATTTTAGAGATTTGTGTTCATATTGTGCTCATATATGTTTGGTGCTTTATGGCGCCTAAGACCGTGTAAGGCAGCAAAGAGGTGTTTTCCCATTTTTTAGCCGCCGCGCCGTCCATTAATATTTATTGTGACCGAACGGTTGTATAGAATACCTTCACTTTATACCAAATAAGTGGACACTTACCTTATTATCTTTTTGCCACGAGCATACGCCTTTTTTGTCTGATACTCTACATTTGAGAAGAGCATCTTCACCTGGATTAACCTCTGTATATGTAGGTCTTTCGGAAAACCTTTGGACCCCATCTGAAAGAATTAAAAATACCTTATAAAGTTTTCTAAAAAAGTAATACTTAATAGGTAATGCTACGAGTAGTAAATACAAATCTTGTGAGCATAAAATGATTACACGAAAACTAGCTACATGTTTTCGCTGGATCATTGCGCGAAGAATGAGTAATGTAGAGATATGTTTTATATTTAAAATAAATTATAGGTACTTATATGAAAAACATTAGACACATTCGATAAGTTAAGGGTGGAATTATTGTAGTTCGGGAATAATGCAATTTACCCCCCTGCGATGAACAACTTGCGATGAATACATGGATCAAAGTTCAACTTGGGGTTTAATTCTAGTGCTATCAACTTGCATGTCATTTCAAATTTTATGGTGAAAATTTTCAAGATTCATATTGTTATAATAAAATAGTCAAGTTATTATCTTTTACTGTTTGCAAAGTAATTCGGTTACTTTTATTCGGCTACGCGATGTGGGAATGCAACCCCTCCGAAGAATATCCTGAGGCTGTCTAGGCAGTCTCGGGCACGGCGCCGCAATTTTACTTATAATATACCTACATCGTCGTATCGTTGTGCAAAGATAATCTGCCCCAGTATGAACTGGTGCATATATGTTGATTGAAGATAGGAAAGAAGTAGGTATATATCGACCGAAATGGCATATTAATAATATATACTCTCTACCTATCACTTATCAAAAAAATCATAAACTAACCCTCAGTTATTATTTTAATCAAGGTTTTACAAAATCTAAATTAAAATAATCTAAGATTAAAATTAGCTAACAAAGCTCATAATTGGTGGAAAATTTATGTTACGTGACATAATGACTGATTACACCAATCATGTATCAGCTAATTTTTATTATATATTATTTTCATCAACATTTTAGAAACTTTTTAGAAGCGGCCCCAGCCTAATGGTTAAGTCACTACGCAACTGATAACAAGGTTAAGCAGATGGCCGGTTCTGGGATGGGTGACCGCTTTATACAACGAGGCTATTTCATTATAAACACCGCAACAAGCTAGCCACTTGTTAGGTGTTGCCTTCGAATACCATCGGCAAAATGAGGACAGTTTATAACCGTCCACTGGGTACCCTGAGGCCGTTTAAACGGTGTTTGGGAGCCAAATAGGCACCCGTAATGGTATTTATTTATTATTTTAGAAACTGAAGATTACACAGGTTTAATACTCCGATCAAAGTACTTATTATATGATGCATTTGATGTGAATCGAATTACAAGGTAAAACTAACTTTCATTGCAAAATAAAGTGAATTTGATACACATTTTTATGAAGACGTAATAAATATTACAATGATGTGTTAGCCAATCTGACCTCAGTCCGCACAATGGGTTGACCACAATACTTTCACACATTAACCGTATGGGCAATTATTGAAAGTCATTTCCTTTAAACCGAAAAAAATATCATAAACGTTTTATTTTTGGGGAGAACTCTACTAAAGTTACTGACGGACGTTTAATTTTTTAGATTTTGGTTTTTTGACCGATGTAACTACTGAAATGTGTAATGAAGTACGGATAGTTTTTGTATGGTAAATATCTTCATAGATTATTAGTGTACTTACATTTAAGGATCTACAGAAATAATTGGATCTAAAACAGTATCCTCTTGGTCAAGACAAATATAGTTTCTTATATGGAGGAAACATATCCTTGAATAAAAATAAACCTTAAATTAAGTAAAATATTGTTTTAATTGACTTGGTTTAAGAACTTTTGTTAAAAAAATATTTATATAATAATATATTGAAATAATATTTCTAAGAATATTTGTTTGCTGAAGAATTTTCTTTTTTATCCGGGTAAAGACGAATATAAAGGTATTTCTTCTAAGGTTGATATAGAGATCGTGCAAAATGGCGTACAAATTTACTCTCTACCTTCTGAACAAGCGTGATGATATTTAGATGTTACATATATTTCAGCAGTAAACTGTTACAGTATTATGTTGTATATCTTCCTACAACTCATACTAACATTAATTTTCCTTTAAATAAAATATCCATTTATAAGCCGAAAAATTGCATTTCATTATCAACTTGGCAGCTTACTTGTTTCCTTACTCCATTATATTTAATTCTAAAAACGCAATGATAAATTTTGTGATGGGTAACTGGAACCTGGTTCGGCTCAGAAAATCATTCCGGGACATTCAAGGATACCAGTCTTGTAACTTGAGACAAGATCAATAAAGAAATGTCCGCAGGTGTTTCTTTAGTTTAAGAATAAAGTAATTCCTATACTATTGTTCTGTCAATCTAATAATGAAAGCTAAAACAAAAGCAAAATCCATAAGCGATATCGACTATCTATCAGCGGCCATAGGTAGGTTTCCACTGTGGGAACCCGCAGCCATTATGTCTTGCCTCCGGGTTCTCAATACGATATTGTTCATCCAGTATTGTTTGACGACAGGAGATTGATGATACCTCTTTGTCCGTCGTCACATTAAGTTTTGAAAAATGAACTCAAGTGTTTGGGCTATGATTGCATGCGTGCAATTTGAGGCAGTTTGTTTTCTTTACGGTTTTTTGGGACGTGTAAAGGGGGCTTTAATTGAAAGATGATGGGACGGTGAGACGTTTTGTTTTGTAATTATTGTTTAGGTATGGTAAGGTTAGTATTAAATTTTCGATATAAATTGTGGTTTTTGCTGTGACTTTCTTTTCTCTTTAGATAGTTTTACAGGTATGATTAATTTCTGATTTTAAATTCAACTAAATAATACAATTTTTAGCCATAAAACGTTAGAAAAGATTAGTTTTAGAATGTTCTACATGAAAGGTTAAACTAAAAGAAAGTTCGTAAAAGGATAAACGTTTTACTGAACCAATTTCGGTGAAATTTGCAAGGATAAATTTGATCTTAGAGTTACATTGAAAATTATATTAAGCCCAATAAAATTTAGACAATCTTTAATTTACTACTTACATTCTTTAAAACATCGCTTACCAACACAAACACATCTATTTGTTCTTCATTAAAATTGAATTAGTTTTAAAGTGATAAACTAATAGCCACTGAGTGATAGTATGACTACACAACTAGCCAATCGAACATTGAACCATAACATCTGATGAGTTTCTAACAATTTTGTAGACGAAAATAATTACTTTAATTGGCCATAAAGATCAAAGACTCTACTTTCTCAGTCTGATGGACACAGCATCTTTTCAACTGTAACTTCTTCTCAAGTAGGTCGTAATGCGACTGTATTGCAGTTAGTGTATGTGTGTTTCTATGTTAATATAAAGCGTTATCATAGTTTGGATCTTTCCGCTTTTCGCTCTCGCGCACTAATGAACGCGAATCCTTTAGCGTGGTTTATTTTGTTCGTTTTAAACTGCATAGTAGATAAAAAACAGGTTTTGTTAATTTACATAACATCATTTAGGGTCGCTAAGTAAATATGTATGTATACTATGTACTGTATATTTATACCTATCCAGTAAATTGCCGTTGATAATTTGTAAAATAATCGCTTGGAAGAGCTATAATAAATAGTCTTTGTAAAGTAGAAATCACAAATATTTGTAGACTCGTTGATAACAAATATCTGTGATACACGATACAGCAACAACCATCAAGTGACCTAGTCATGTTTCGGTTTTAGTCTGTGGGTTCCCCGGTTTACTGTGAGTCTCCTTTCTTGGTGCGGTTACGAAATGGACTACTGATTTGACGATAAAGCAGCGAGGATATTAAAATATACTTTTAATGTAAATACTCGTACGCCTTATTCGAAACCGCATCATTAGCCGGCATAGTGGGAGCGAACAATATTGTTAAACAACAATGTATTGATCAACCCCAATCATGGGCTTTGTAGGTATGCTTATCATAAGGTAGATACAAAGTCATATAGAGTGCTCTAATAAAAAAATAAAAAAACCTAAGTACTATCTACTGCTTGTACTATTATTTCTTCTGTGGTACTACTTTATAAACAAAACCCCAATGTCTTCTTCATCACGCGAGTTAAAAATTAATCAATTTATGATGAATGAACTGTTTCGTAAATTAACTATAGGTCAAGTGCGATTGAATTAAGTAAATTATAAACAAGCATCTTTTGAATGGTCCTTTCTCATAGTTTCAGGGTGCCGTTGCTGATTATATATTTATTACTCGTAATAAGCATTATTGTAGTGAATAAATTAAGTTTTCTAGGTATAGATTAATTAAAGAGTAAGTCAACTTGACGCCCATACAAACGTACTTCCAATATTACAACTTGGCTGTTAGTTGAAGTTCAATATTTTTATGTTCATAATAAAATTGTATGGATGATGTATGATCACGTTGAGATGGATGATGAACTTAGTCATGTTTCGGTTTTAGTCTGTGGTTTATCCATATACTGCATCGCTTTTTTGTCACTAGTCTCCTTTCAAGATGCGGTTGCGAAACGAGCGGTTTAATTAAGGAGGCGAGGGTATGAAAACAAACTAGTAGGTAATTCAAATTCGTTTTTGTTTCCGCCTGTTTCGTAAATGTATCATTTAGGCGGCATAGTAAGAGTGGTTACACAACATTGTATTGATTTACCCCATTGTATTGATTTACCCCATTCATGGACTTTGTAGGTCTACTTTACATTAGGTAGATTCTAATTCACATCTCCATTTTAAAAAATACTAACTGACATTGGATTTTCATTAACTGTGACTTAGCGATGGTTTTTAGTTGTTTTTTTTTAATATTTTAGCCGTAAGTTGTCTGAAAATTAACAAATAATTTAAAACTCTATGCTTTTGTGTTAAGGTTCTTTTTACTTTGACATTGTTAAGTACCTATAGATAGACAGGTACAACGCAATAAGTAAATTCATGTTGCGCATTTTTTGTAATAGCCATGCATCATCGTGATGAACCGATGAGTGACGGCATAAAAAGTACACACACATACTATATGCCATGATTGAGAGATCGGAGGTCGCAACAGGTCGTTTTTACATAACATACAATCAGTTCCATTTGGCGTATCAAATAAAATTTGACCGTGAAGGAAGAATATTATATCTATAGGTACTTAGAACATAAGTTGGAGAAACTTTCACTTGCGATATTGTGATTGGCAAATGTTCACACGATAATTTGTGAGGTTAAAAGAGAACAATCAATTTGACGTACTATTTATAGAACAAATTGACAAATAATTAAATTTAATACAAAAATAATATAGGTAATTAATTAAATTTTATCTAGAAATATTTATATAAAGTAAAGGTGTCCTATTATCTATCAATAACTATTAATTATACATATTCATTAAATTTTTTTTTTTGTTACTATTATTAACTGTAATATTACTGTAGGTAAGTAATGTATTATGTCTTTTAATATTTAATTAATTTGTACACTTAGTAATTAAAAACAAAAAATAATTGTTAATCAGTTTACATAATCTGAAAAGCTTTATATAGCCATACTTTTTGTTATTATAATGTTATAAATTTTGTTTACTTGTATCGCTGTTAGCTTTGTAATAAAAATATAAATAAATAAATTAATTAATTAATCTAGGAAAAGAAAGTAATACTAAGTAACAAATTAAATTAAAATGTAAGCACCCTATAGAATATTCCTATGGAATATAAAACAACACACAAACCACCTACTAATTTGATAAAAAAAAAAAATCGGGTCGTAAGATTTTTTTTATTAAAGCACGGCATGAGACATTGTATCCACCTGTGCAGACCTAAAAATTTCCTTAATAGAGTCGACAATACATTGGTGTTTAACAGAATTGATCGCTCCCACTATGCCGGCTAAATTATTACATAATGGAAATTTAATAAAACGGTTCAAACCTTATTTAGGATCACCTAGTTAAGATTTGAAAGTGTTAAAGTGACAGTTTTTACTATAAACTGTAGTTTAACTGCCAGTTAAGTAAAAGTTTAATTCTTGGTAGAGCCGTTATTACTATGTACTTATTATACAGTAATTATAATTCGTACTTTTTTTCACATTAATATTTAATGGAACTATTAAAATAGATTTATGATAATGTTAATGTTTGTGTTAAATTATTAAATTACCTAAACATAAACTGGTTTCTCTTCTTGACTAATACGAACTTATGCGAACCCAATCTCATAGAATATTCCATAGGAATATTCTATGAGATTGGGTTCGTAGTTTGTGTGTTGTTTTATTGTTAGTAGGTACAACAACAAAAAAAAACACAATATTGCAAGTACCTGACGGTACCTAAGCGGGGTCGATCATATTGTATTGCATATGTTAGCATTGATCGCTCACACTATGCCGGGTGTGGAATGTTATTATTACGAGTCTATTTGAATATCTTCGCTGCTTGATCGTAAATTCAACTGGCCGTTTCGTTACCGCACTTTGAAAGTAGACTATAATCTCAACATGAAATCGATGCAATAATCTCCTGCACCAGCTAAATCCGAAACATGACTCATGGTTTTTACATCTGTATGGGCGGTTTGTAATAGAATTACTTTAGTTTAGCAGTAGCACTTGCCTCAGCAACGTCTATAAATCCGAACCTTATATTTTGCAATCGGCGTTCACCTTATATCTGCTACAAACAAACATACAAACCTGTTAAACCAAGTTTAGAAAGATCAAGGTACATGTCCATCTCCGCTGACATGACATTTCACTGAATGATATACGATCTTGCCAGACCCTCGGTCATTCTAAGCTTAAAACCATACTGTATCACCATAACATACAATACAATGGTTGTCTAACTTTGACTGACATAAATGATTTTTAAAGATAAGAAGCAATGTATGAATAATAGCAGTTTAAAACAGTAGAAAGGTAGTAGTACCGAGTTAAAGTGTATGGTATCACGGTAGTTAAGTGGTAATCGACTTATAAATGCTACTAGGTTACTGCTCAATGGTTACTATTATTTATATATTAATTTAAATTACTGTTCTCTACACCGAGGTGTAAAATAACTTAACGGTAACTGGTTGCTAATGCAAAAATCTTAACGATTTTTCAATGCAAAAAAAATCTATAATAATTCGACTGGGGGAGGATCATGGAGATATTGATAGGGAGGCCCTTGGGTTCGCGTTTGCAAACGTAAGAGCACAAGATGGCCGCTCAAAATAAAAAGTGAGAACAACAATTATTATAAGCATTCACTGAACTTTGATTGATTGAAGTGTGAACACAATATGGCGGCAACGAACATACTTATTTGACATTTTGTTTTGTAGGCGATTTTAGGCATTAGGGCGGTAATATAAGATTATTCTTAGTTTCATGGGAAGGATCCGATATTTTTAGCAATCGTAAAATTTTTGGAGGTCATATTAGTAAAATAAGTTGCCTCTACTTTCGATAATCTATACGACTTATTTTTCTCAATTTTTTTTTTAAATATTTTTACTTAAGTAGATCCCTATTCACCAAAATCTGTTAGAAAATTTTGCCCTATACCCTTTTACTAACCTTTCACTTATAACTATTTAAATTTTTAAGTAAATTTCAAACCAGTAGTTCTCAAGATATTCATGAGGATAGACAGACATTTTTTTTTTGAAGAAAAATAAATAAATAAAATAACGTAGCGTATAAATGTTGTTCATGAATAATCGACTTTTTGAGCGAAATTAATACCTACTTACATGGTAAACACCGAATGTTGCTTCGTTGTTTATTTCTTTAACGAACGATTGACCTGCTAACATACTCAACTTACCACGTTTATATATTACAAATTCAATATATAATCCAATTAGAAAAATTCCTTAAACACAAAAGAAAACCCAATTAATATTCATACCCTTATTTAAAGAGATAAAAATAACAATTAACAATGTAGACAGCAAAAATATCACCCTGCACAGAACAGAGTTATTATGCAGACGAAATTGAAATCTCAATCATATTGAACAAACAAAAAAGGTAGGGCCCGCGTGCACCAAACAGATATTTTATTACTGGGGTCCCTGAGACATTTGGCACGTGCAAACATGGGTCCAGCTTAAAAGCGCTGCCCCTGTTTGATTCGTCAACACAATCCAGCCCCCTTTCTTTGCATAGGAATCATACTGAAATGTTTGCTCCGATCCCCTATAGAGTAATAAGAAAATAGATGTGCCAAATACAGACATTGAGAGAGATCAAACAACAAATAACAATCTAGTTTCAGTCGTAAATAAACCTTTATATAGTGATATAAAGATCAGTATTGATTGTAATGCTTGTGTAAATGCTTAATAATTAATAATATTATTAATAAGGATAATATGTAGAGAAAATGTATATTGAAACTGAATAACATTTCTATATTTCTAATATATCTGTAGATAACCCTCTAAATAAATCTAAGGCACGGGATGAAAATGCAAGTGCCGTAGACATAAAATATATCCATTGGTTGGGTTGCAATAAAATTGTAACATATTGTCCAATTATAGAAAATATAATATATTTTGTATGTGACACTGTAATTTGCATATGACTCATTGTGAATAATAAAATAAGCTTGACGAATATCCAATGGACAATAGTCCATTCAGAAATACTTTGCTGCTTGTGTAGAAATAAATAAATCTCGTAATAAACCTCTGGGAAATAAGTTTGAACGTAAATTATATTTCTTATATTACAAAACCCTTCTTCGAAATGAAGAATCGCAAATGGACCTTGGTAAATATGACTTTCTGCGAATTCGTATTTTATTTATTTTTTGTTTGGTCAGTTTGGTCAGTTTTGAAAATTAGCATTTTCACTGCGTTCCATTTATGGCAATGCTAGTACAAAATGCAGTTATTTTAGAAAAATATATTTTTAGTACAGACTAGTGGTTCGTCTTTGGCGTTGTATCCGGAGATCGAGGGTTCGATTCCCAACAATAAAAAGAATTGTCTGAGTGTTATAAAATATAATATGTATTAGTAATGTTGGTTCTGATACACATAGTACAAGCCTTAGAGCATAAATTTGTGACGGGGTGATTAAGCGCACATCGCTAAGCTAAACTTTAATCGATATAATGGAATTCTGGCGTAATGCAAATCTGGTGACTTGAAAATTGACAGACAACTACGTAATGTTGTCCTTCATGTGATTATTATTTCATTTTTTTGTCATGTCCTGGAAAACAACGAGATAGTAAAAGAAAACTCACACTACGGCCAAGAACGTAAACTTTATTACTAAGTATTGTTGATGTCTAATAAATAACTTTATAAAACTAAACGGATACATAATTGCAATATTAATATCTCTATATTTAAAACTTTCAAAGAAATATAAAATAATAATATAGAAAAGTTATCGATATCCTTTAATCTATAATTATAATTTAAAAAGTAATGTTTAATTCATACTACCGTAGCCACTACTTACTGTCTTCATGTTTCTTCCCATTAATTAAAGTAGCTATAAAGGAAGCATATGATACTACTACGTATATCTACCTACATATTTCATAATTATACATAGGTTGATGTCAAAGTTATTCTATATAATTTTCTTTTATAAAACTAAATGAGTGCGATTGATATTTAATGTTAATTGTAAAAATTACTCTAAATTTAGAGAAACTAAACTAAAATAAAAAGGAATAGATAAGTACCTAAGTACAGTTTTTTTCTACCTAGCAGACTCTTTAAATAAACTAGTAAATAACTAAAAGTTTACATATATAAACTAGCTGACCCGCGCAACTTCGTCTGCGCATGCAGCTAAAGCTCTCAAAAGGAACCAATTTCCCCGTTTTCCCAACATTTTTCATTGATGCTCCGCTCCTATTGGTCGTAGCGTGATGTTATTTATATAGCCTAATAGCCTTTCTCTATAAATAGGCTATCCAACACTAAAATAATATTCATCATTTAAACATATAATCATATCAAAATCAGTTAAGTAGATCCAGAGATTACTCCCTATAACATCACAAACTTTACTTGTTTTATATTATAGTTTATAGTATATATAGAAGTATAGATAACAAAATTAATTAAAGTCTCCTCAGATTTTTTAAACAAAACTATAGGTACTTCGGGCATAGAGTATATCATTACCACTCTACGAAATGTTTATACTTCCACGATTACGTAGGATATATTGGCCTGTTTGCTTATACGTGTACAACATACAAGCAAACAGACATACAGACAGACTGAGTGAACACATAACGGTTCCTTAAGTTATTCTTTAAAAACGTACGGACTTCTAAAAAATGTAGTATAAATTACACGCCAAACATCATAATAATATTCACAATGGGTGTCTCTACCCAGCGCCAAACCTAATATTCACAATGGGTGTAGTATTTGTTTCAAACAAAACTTAAATTACACCACCAACATTTGGGACATAGGAAACAATTATTGCAACGGCTGAACAATAAACCTCAAAAAGCAAAACATCCATTTTCCATAAACAAAACAAACAAAAATCCCGAACTAATACCGGATCTAAGTAAAAACATATGTTGACTTAATGCCACTGGTACTATTAACAATTCGTCACAAATTATTGTCCAAAATTTCTCGAAGCGCTGAGAAGATCTTTACTAATACAAATACCGCTTTTTATTGTCACGGTCACGTTTCACTCTCTCAATAGTCATTTACCAATACATCTTACAATCGTAGTAACATTATCTTTGGAAGAGAAACAAAACCAAAAAGGAATACAAAAGGAACCAATGTCACGCCCATGCACATTTTCAAAGTTTCTCACGCAGACCCCCGCGTTCCGAGCAAACATACCTTTCTTACCACCTTACATCCTCATAACTACAATACATTACTTCTTCAACAAACTGAGGATATTCAACGCGTCTTTAACTACAAGCAATGAACTTTGAAACTTATACAATTTCGTGGGTAAATTTTGTTTTGAAGGGCTTCAAACGATAGTGACCACAGTGCATCCTCGCCGAGAGCGGGGTAATGTAGCCGAATGAGGGAAAAAAATCCAAAACGTTAAATAGCCGCGAGGTTCGACACGTTCGTATGTGCGTATACAATTTTATCCTGCCCGTGGGAACGGTCCTTAGGCAAAGTGATAATTGCCTAGTTTGCCTACAGCCTTGAATAAACTAAGTCAGGGAAAGACGAATATAAATATAGGTAATTACCTATTAAGGCATTATGGGAAAGTATTGGGATCTCTGTACTAAAAAAAGTTTAGTGGGATGATAGAAGATAAACCATTGAAAATATTAGACACACGAATTAATAACTACCTATGCGAATATAACTATAAATTTTATTTTTACCACGCCCTTTGGGTGGTTTTTTCAATTCATAAATCTTTAAATTCTGTGAATTGTCTTTGAGTGTAGGCAGGTAAAATGATTAATTCATGTGCTATGAAAAGTTAATTATAATGTTTAGTCCATAATAATATTGTTTTTGTACTATTTATGATCTGTTTGGTTTTAAGAAATTAATCGATTTGGCAATATGGTTTTAATTATACAATTCCCGTGACTTAAAATGATCATACGAAAACACGAATTCCAAAGAAGCTCTATAGGTATTATTAAAACTTAATAGCTTTTGAATTATTAATGTGTGGATGAACGGCGCGAAACTTTGTTTTAAAAATAATGATAGTTAGCATACATATTCAGAGGTACACAAATAAAGTGCACAATAGAAATTATACATGGGTAATTTTAAAGTTGCATAATATACCTATTTAGTTTTCTAACTAATTTTAATGTTTTATCAGAGGCTCTACCGTTTTATCAGAGGCTCTACCGTTTTATCAGAGGCTCTACCGTTTTATCAGAGGCTCTACCGTTTTATCAGAGGCTCTACCGTTTTATCAGAGGCTCTACCGTTTTATCAGAGGCTCTACCGTTTTATCAGAGGCTCTAACGTTTTATCAGAGGCTCTACCGTTTTATCAGAGGCTCTACCATGGGTTTTTGGGTTTGTACCAAAGTTTGTAAAACGCTAAAACGTGAGGAACCACCAATAGGATCGCGTTACCTAAAATAAAGCAGCCCTATTGGTTGTTGCTCACGTATTAACGTTACGTTGCTACAAAGTAAAACCCCATGGTAGGGCCTCAGGTTCTATCCTCGCCCGTAAAATAGTTTATTTTTATGAAAATATTTTCTTTAATTGATATTATATTTTTTTCTCCTATATTTCACATTTATTTATTTTTACCTTAAACCCTTTTTTATTTGATCCCATAAATTATTCCATAAACCTTACTCGTCTAATAATCAGAAATTCGAGATATTCCTTCAATTTTATGCGAACACATATACTCGTATAGGCAGACACCAAGTCTTAACATATTCCAGATTAGGAAAAAAAATCTCTAAAAGGACCCCATAGGTATTTAAAAACAAACAATAAAACTACACAAGGACAATAACGTCAACCATCACGGAAGTAAAGCGAGGTATCTAATTGACTATAGATTTAGGTTTCCTGTGGGTTCATCAAAGTGAAGCGCTGAAGCGAGACGTGATCACGAAGCAAGACCCTTGTGAAGTCTTTTGAATAAACTAGGTGTTTATTTACTTTCTATCGAGTCGTTTTTGTTGACCGTTGGATGACGCTGTTTTTTTGGCTTGGGAAGTAAATTCTCATGATAACTATTTATTATGTCATAAAAACCTTTTGTAAACAATACTGATTGTTGTGTCTCAAGGTAAAGAAATGGGTTGTCGTTTTCTAATGTAAAGTAATGTAGGTAATGTTAATTAGAGATTGAATAGAAATTATATTACCTAATGTACCTTTTGGGTAACGTTACGGTTGCCATACGCTCGAGACGGCCTCCAGAGGCTCTACCATGGGTTTGAGCCTTGTAGCAACGTAACGTATACGTATACGTGAGCAACAACTAATATGGCCGCTTTATTTTTGGTAACAGATTTGAATAAAGCGTTCCTATTGGTTGTTGCTCACGTATACGTTACGTTGCTACAATGCGCAAACCCAATGTAGATCCTCAGGTTACCGTTATCCGAGAGGTTTATTCCCACCTCATCTTAGCATGGTATTCTGAGTCTATAGCGAACAAGTGGCAAGCTCGTCTTGGGGTTTCTATAAGTAAATATTCTTATAAATAGTTTTCAAATGTTGATGCAACTGGGACTGTGGTAAGTTTAGTTTAGAAGCTGATTGTATATTGGAAAAGTTATACTTAATAAATTTGTATAAACATTTTATAAGTTTAAATTTTTTTGTTAATGTAGTTTTTTTGGAGCCGAAAATAAATCCAAGGTACAGACCCGGAGAAGGAGGAATTTCTGACAATAACTGTACATGATACAACTTTATCTATATATTCTCTTTATGGATAGCGATCTCAGTATATAGATGAGCCCGAATTAAATACAAGAGAGTGCCAAAAAGAATTAAGCGAAATTTTGCGTCAGCTGAATTTACTTTGCTAGAATCGTATATTTATGAGTTTGAACTATATACATACATCGATGTCTCTATATCAGTTCGATATAGTATCATTATTTATTACGAATTACGAAAACCTATATACCTACACCTACCAAGAGACGTAGATATTATAAAATTGAAGGTAAATCCAGACATTTGGCCAGCTATAATGACGATTCTAAATTAGCTCACGTAGTAAAAGGACTTAAAAGTATAGAAAGGACATGGAAGTATGAGAGATACCCTTTTTGTACTTATGTGAACACTTATGGCACTTATGTAAGAAATTATAGGGCCTCAACCAAACCACCTCAATTATATCACGATCTCAATTTGAGTGATGTTCACTCTAAGGAATTGATACTTCACAATATTGTTCGGGATTGGAATTTATTCATTCGTTATGGCTGAATCCCAGTAGTTGACACCTCAAAAATATTATTTATATGATTTATATTAGTAAATATTGCTTTTGATAACTAAGAAAATTATGTTAACATCGTAGGTACCTACTAAAATGTTAAAATGTTGTATATTTTACTAGAAATTTTATTAATGAATAGTTTACTTGGGGTCGTATTTGTGTATGAAATGCATATCAAAGTGAACTTATTTCCCATACAAAATGTGATAAATTTTACGTGGCGGATCCTGGGGGGGGGGGGGGGGGGGGGAGTGTCAGTGGGATAAGCCCCCTCCCCCCGAAACCTACGAAATTTTCTTAACCTAATATTTTGTAATAGATATTACAAGAAATTCTCTAAAAAGCATGTCAAAAGACCCCTGGTATAGTAGAATAAGACCCTAATGGCAAGCATACCTACAAAGTTAATAAATGAGGTCAAACACCTTGTTTAACAGCTCTCCTACTATACCAGCTAAATGCTGCGGTTACGAAATGGGATGCAACAAAGACGAATTCGCATTACCATAGCTTATTGTAAAATAATAGAGATGTTCATATAATAATTGTATGCTATTACGAAATTAGCTCTTTAAATTTATCGAAGGTGAAGCACTTTCCTAATGTCGATCGACGATGAAGCAATGCACTCATCAACTTGTTTAGTATGTACCTAGCTTATGACCGCAACTTCGTGAGCCTATTTTAAAACTAAAATTGCAAAAATATTTGCTATTGATTTTATAAATAGGTATTGGGATCGAAGGTATGGTTACTTGCTCTTCTTTGGTCACCGTACCCAATTTCCTCAAGGTAACTCAAATACTGTTTATGACTGTATTTGTATTCTTTTCATTTCCGTACACTGAACACATAATTCCTGCAAAGCTATTATACAAACTAAAACTGTGAGGATTATTGGCGTTTTCAATGGTTTTTTTATTTACATTTTAAATTTAATACTTCGCACTTGAACCTCTATCGATCTGCTATTCGAATTACTTTTCTTTCATTTTTTGCCATTTTCTTCATAAATATCATCAATATTTGAATAAGAAAACTAACATTTACATGGTCAGTATTGGTCTTACTCTATATTAGAGAAGGTTACAGTGCCGTACCGATTCCTAAGATAAAGTGTTGATCACGAAATTGCATTACGTATCCTCACTGCTTTATTATTGTATCAACTGTCTGCAAAAAGAATACCACCTCGACAAGAAATCGTCTCCTAAAAAACCGGTGAACCCACAAACTAAAATCGAAATTTGACTAGGTAACATGACATATTTTACATTAAACATGCATAAGCGGTGGTAACATAACCGGTCGGTTGGCCTAGCGAAGTTATAGAGACCTACCCAATATATACCTATAATTTGAATATGTGGTACTTACTGGAAAGGACTAATTCATAAATATAGTCATTGCTTTGTGACAATCTGCCCTAGATAACAATGATGCATTTTATTGCAATGCATTAAGATTTAATTTAAAATAAAAGGTTTTTTTATATTTTTTATTTATTTATATGTAGGACAAATTACACCTATTGCTCTGGTCACAAACTAAGCTCTAGGCTTGTACTATGTGTACCAGAAGCAACGATATAATACATATTATATTTTATAAACACCCAGACCATGACAAACTGTACTGAAAAAACGTACTAATATTCTTTGCCATGGGTGGGAATCGAACCCACGACCTCCGGATACAACGCCAAAGGCGCAACCACTAGTCTACGGAGAGAGAGGTTAATATTATGCATAAACATATTAATGTATCTAAGGCATTATATAATTTATGGCTGACCTTCGCAAATTCATCTGAGTAGGTATATAACTGTAACCCTTAGCACAGCGCACGCCACGGAAGCTCTCAAAATGAATATTTTTTCTCTAATTTTGCAACATTTTTCATTGATGCTCCGCTCCTATAACTCATAATGTGTTATATAGCCTTAGATAAATGGGCTATCCAACACTAAAATAAATTTTCAATTCGAACCAGTAGTTCCTGAGATTAGCGCTTTCAACTAAACAAACTGCTTTATTTTTTATTTTTAATAGAGCAATGTGACCCTACATCCACCTGATGGTAAGTGGCAATGTAACGTCCAAGAATGTTCTCAACCAATAGTAGTAATGATGCTTGCCTCAATTGGTTGATTCCACTATGTCTGCTTGAGAATATTATAATATTACTATAATATTTAGTATATTAAGTAGTAGGTAGGTATAATAGTTTATCCAATCACTTTAAATTACCTTCTTAAATTACGTATACCTACTGCACTTATATTATCAAATAACATTACGAGTACCTACCTATGTTTATCAAATACCATTCATATCAATATCATAGTAGCGTCCATTTTTGTTTGCCTTAAACAAAACAAATAATAAACCCCCTCTACACAGCCTTATCAAGCCTTTTCCCAATAAAACATCTAAAAGCAATCACATAATATTTATAAATGATGGCACAAATCAAATAGACAAAATTTCATTCCATTATCTGCGCATTAAGTCAATACTAGTCTATCGAAAGTCAATATAAAATTTTATTCTAGCATGTTTAGATTCAGTGGTCAGTCATATATAGTAAATATTGCTTTTAAGGATCTATGTCTTTCTTTTAAGGTTCAATTCGCATTGGACATAGCTAACTTGCTGTTTACTGTACTTCCTGTAGGTTTGTTTGGAAATTGATATAAATAATAATAGGTTAATAATAATATTTCAATTATCTTGTATGTATAAGAAAAGGTCTTTTTTCACCTGGCTCAAAAAAGTTGACCCTAGATAGCTAATCAAATCTGTTGGTCAACAAAGGATATCTTGCTATAATGTCACAAAGATATATTTTCCTTATATAATCCTATAGAAGTCCTTTTTGGAAAAAAAAAACTAAATTTGTATTAACATTTGGGGCCGAATCTCTCTAATACATATAAAATGCAATGTCTTCGTATATGTATATTTGTGTGTTTATAGCTTTTAAGACAAAATTAACAATAACTTTAATTTTTTTTTTTTTTATTGGACACAGCACCCTTTATCTACCCTGATGTTAAGCAGACCTACAAAGTCCATAAATGGGGACCCACTATGTTGGCTAAACGATCCGATTACGAAATGGGCAAACAAGGACGAATTTGCATTACTAGTATATTTTAACAATATACTAGTTGCTTTATCGTTAAATAATCCGACGTTTCGTACCCGCACCCTGAAAGGAGACTACCACAAGAAAACGATTCAGTACTCAGTAGTTTCCTTAAAAGACGACGAATATAGAGGCTATAGAGGCCTTCCTCCCACTTAAAAAGTAAATTGTAGGTTAAAATGAAAAATGTAGTTTTCAAAGTTTAGCAGGTATTCCCTAAAGGCTTTTTTCCGTTAGATAGTGAATCAGTCCAAAAACAAAACAAGCTTCCCGCACGACACACTTTTCTAAAATAGCGGGTTTCATAAAAGCCTTTTCAGGTTTCCTGCACACGTTTATGGGACAGGAGGAACGCAAATATGTGGGATGAAGATGAATACATAGGAGTTATAAGTAAGGAGATGAAATAACAAATATTACAATATAGAGATACAATTCATTTAGCAAAATTTTATTTCATTAGATCTTTTACAAAATAGAGAAGTTTATAGATCTCTAAATAATGATAAATATAGTTTTATAGATTTCTATATGATAGAGTTAGTTTTATAATAAGAATAAGATATGCCAAAAGAAAATATCGAAAAATAAAATAATATTTTGAACTATTATTGTTTGCATTTTTAAAGGGAAATCTACCTATCCTGCTTATTTTTTTATAGACGCTAATGCAAAACTTAATTTAAAGGTAGAGATAGTGTAAAAGTGCCTTGCGTGTTTATGGAAATGTATAGGTACGCGTTAATGCAAAGTAAAGTTGTACAGTATTCAAGCCACGCTGGCGAATGCTGTATAATGTCTTGCAGCTAAATAGTGTAATGACCTATGAAGCTAATGTGGCTAGAAGATACCGGAAAATAGAGGAAAGACGAACATGACGCTTAGACCAACCCTGTGTCCGGGAAAATATAGGAAGGATGGAGAACATGGCGTCCTGGAAGAGGCATATGTCCGGGAAAATAAAGGAAGGACCGAGAACGTGGCGTCTTGGAAGAGGCGTATGTCCGGGAAAATAAAGGAAGGACCGAGAACGGAAGAGGCGTATGTCCGGGAAAATAGAGGAAGGACCGAGAACATGGCGTCTTGGAAGAGGCCCATGTCCAGCAGTGCAATAATGATGACATGATGACGATGACTTACATTCCCAGTAATAATTAATCAGCAGTTAACAGAAATAACAAATGCATTCACAGAATTACAATAAAACGGATGAGACTCGTCGTTTGTTGAAATTCATTGCAAATTTAATGTTGTACGTAAGTAGGTAATGCAATTACATTTCCTTTAGTTATTCAATGTTGTAACAAAATACTTTATAGTAATAGTTTTTTTTAAAGATGGCCAAATCTTTAAAAATAAAAGTTACCTAAATTAACTATGAAAAAGGCATTAAAATTTGTGTATTAAAAAAAATGGGCATGTGACTCTATATAGACCTTATGGCAAGCGTTATGTGGAATGAAAGATAAATAATTGAAATAAAATTATATAACTATTAGTTGTATCCGCTATGCCGGTTTGAGATGTCGATTCACGCTTCTTTTAAAGTACTCTATATTATACGAAGAAGGAACATTACAGCCTGTATATAGGGTATAAGTATATGTCCTACTTATCAATGGATTCATTTTATTTCTTAGTTTAAAAAACAGTTATTACTATTCAATAATAGCCAATCAGTAGCTCTATCATTAGTTCAGCTAGATTTAGTCGCTAGCGTCTAACGTTAACAACTTTTTTCATTGATGCACCGCTCCTTTAGGTCATAGCGTGATGTTATATAGTCTTTAACCTTCCTCGATAAATAACCTATCCAACACTAAAATATTTATTCAATTCGAACCAGTAGTTCCTGCGCGTTCAACCAACAAACTTTCGCCTTTATAATACTACTCTACCTATAGATATGTAGAAATATAGGTAAGTATTAGTATCTTTAATTCTGGTTCTTATGCCTATATGTGAAATGTCCTACATATTATTATTCAAGAAAATTATAACTACCTACATACTCCTCCATCCGGAAAAACACCAAAAAGATTATGGGTAAGAACAATAAACACAATGAATAATTATTACGGCATTACAAAATCAAAAATATTCAACGGTTCCATACAACAATGCATTCTTCGTCAATTACTCATTTAGTAGTCATCATAAAGCAAAATCAGATAATATTATACCTATTGGGATAAAACAATATACCAAGAAAGATAATATGCGAGAAATGTTCCCGCGGTAAACGCTTGCGCATTGTGGCCCCAAGCATGCGTGATTATTTTATCGATTATCACGACTTCGGAAGATCTATTTATCATATTATAAAGCTTTTATTTTTATCCGAGGCTTTGTGCTTATATAAAATAAAAAATATAACCAAATTTATTTCAACTTCATATTAATGTCATACGAAATCCTTCATCGTCATCGAAGTTAGAATGCAAGGGGAGTTCTAAACTTCCATATAGGTAGGTACATACCTAGGCTAACCTCAATTACAAGCAGTGTATTGCATTAAAAAAGCGTAAATAAAATATGATAAAAAATCCTCTATATTATTCATATTATACCTATATTATATTTTCAAGATTCCTGCCTTACAGGGAAGAAGAACTATGTATAAATCCTATTTAGATTAGGTATATTTAACGTCATCATCACGTTTACAACGGCCTCAGGGTACCCAGCGGAGGTATTATCCTATCCTCATTCCGCCGATGGTATTCGGAGGCAACACCTAACAAGTGGCGAGGTTGTTGCGGTGTTTTATGATGGTATAACCTCGTTGAATAAGCGGTCACCCATCCCAGGTCCGGCCTTGTTGTCATTATTGTTATCAGTTTCGCAGTGATCCCATAGGCTGGGGCCGCATTATTTTTGAGATTCTAGATTATGTGTCTGTTTCTATTCTCGCCGATACATATGTTTAATATCGCTGGCAAAGAAAATATTTTTAAAAGACTTGCTTTCCGCTCGCTTAGCTTTATTAGTACCTATAGCCTGTAAAGTTTCATCAAAATCCGTTTAGTAGTTTTTGCGTAAAATAGGAACAATTATCCATCCTTACAAACATTTTCAGAAAGGATAGGAAGCAGATAATATCTTGGTTAGAAGAACATATATTTTTTGTTTGTTTGAGAAATTCTCCTACTTTAAAAGATGCGTGCATGCATAGGGCCTGTAGTATTGTAATTCGACATAACTATCAAGCATACCTATATAAGTAACGCATTTAACGAAATCTTAATGTGTGGTCTTTCTTCTTCTTATATATCTCTATAGACAGGATCCATAAAAAAGGATGTAGCCATATCTACATGCCATGTTTTCTGCAGATTGCTCAAAATACATCTACGAATCCATATGGGTAAATTAAGAAGAAACGGCTAGAACAAAACTTCATAATATATTATATTAGAACTAATATAAAAATCAAGAAACGAATAGGGGAAATAGAATTATTAACTCTACCATGAGTTTTTGCTGTGGTTACTGTAGGCGCTATTAACAATGCGCAAACCCATGGTAGAACCTCAGGAATCAACCAGTAAAACGTTTTTTTTTAATATAGCTAGCTAGTATTTTGGTTGAACCCTAAATATAGTTACTAGCGACTATAGTAAAAACAACAAAATCTCCTGGTAAACTTAATGATTCTACTAATTCAATTGGATATCCAAGTTAAAATTTGAGTCCCTGAAAGCCCATTATTTCAACAAGTTCTCACTATACTGGCACAGGTAGGTAACAAAGATGCGGTTACAAAATAGAGGGCTTAGACGGGCCCTAAGAAGACGACCAACTAAATTGTATATTATATAATAAGTATTTATACCATGTTTATTTATTTAAAGAGTTATTCAAATAAAATTGTACCAATATCGTTTATATATAATATTTGTTTATTTATCTTCACGCCGCGAAGTCCTTTGCGGGGTAGGCAGAGGTGCAACTTGTCGTTATCACTACATATTTATTTTGTCTTGCAGTCGTCGTAAGTATTTAAATATCATTATACTAGGTACTATATTTGTTTACTTAATGTTTGATAAAATTTAGTTACTAATGTCATTTAGCTATTCAGTGCCTACTTATTAAAATAATGAGAAAAAGAAGGAAATTTAATGAAATGCCATATAAATATTTAGAAAATAAAAACTTAAATAAAATATACTTACATATCTCTTCAATCGCCAAACATAAAAAGAAAATTGAAACACAGGAACCACTTAATTTCACCATTTTTAAAGTAAACAATTAATTAAAATTCATTTTATTTTAAACCCACACAATTAAATTATCCAAACATTAAAAAAAAAACAAATCACGATAACGCGTCACTTATATTTATATTTTAAATCATACAAAAAAATAGAACACAAAATTTTAAATATCTTACGCGCGCGTAAATCCGTTCGAAATTCAAACCGAGCGGGCAGAAGCGTTCTACTTGCGTGCCGTCAAAATACGAAATGCGGCGCTAAAAGTAGACATGTGACAATCGCGAATGATTCAATCATTTTGATATGGTATCTCTAAGTGACCGAGATAAAAAATCACGATCTAAAAAAAGATTCGGTACTTTTGATTGAAATGTTTCAAACATATGTTTATCGGTCAATCATATCATTACCAATCGTTCATATCTTTTTATTATTCAATCATATCTTTATATCGTTCAATTATATCTTTATATCGTTCAATCATATCTTTATCTTTCAATCATATCATAATCAATCAATCATATTTTACATCAATCGACCATATCCATATCTTTTTATTGGCCAATTGTATCTTTTTCAATGGACCATATCTTTATATCCTTCAATTGTATCTTAATCTTAATGAAGACGACCTTTTTTTTTTTTTTTAGCTCATTTATCAATTCCGGATACCCAAAGGTTTACTTTAACTACGTTTTGGACATGATGTCCTGTTTTTTTTTTTTTTTTTTTAGCTTATTAATTAATCCTGGATACCAAAAGCATGACTAAAACTAAGATTTGGAGATGATGACCTTTTTTTTTTTTTTTTTTAGCTCATTAATCACAATTCAGATACCAAAACTTTTTTACTACTCTCTAATAAATTTTTTTTTGGAATGCATCCAATAATTTTAGATCTTTTTTGATAGAATCCTGGGAATCCAATCGTTTTTGCGATTGAACGAATTAGGATTCAATCCTCAAAAAATAGTGATTGTCACATGTCTAGCTAAAAGCTTGCATAGACGATGCGTTCGCTTCGTGATAGACCCTACCGGAACCACAGATCGGTGGAAACAAACGTGTGCACGAACCGAAACTTCACGTAAATGATAAAAATTATTTTGTAGAGCGCAGAAAACCGAGTAGGTGTTCTATTGTACTCCTTAAAAACAATACGGGAGACAAAAAACGGAAGGTAGCATCGATAAAGTTGTTTTGAAGACAACTGGAATGTATTATTTAGGGTCTGTAAGGTAAACGATAGTTTTTTGCGTTTGTTAAATTTTGAGATTACTTAGTTATTTTAGTATTTTAATACTACCTACATAGGTAAGTAGGTTAAGTATCTTACGAATGCAGAAAAAAAAAATAAGATACGGATTTTAAA
Organism: Monopis laevigella; assembly: GCA_947458855.1. Taxonomy (NCBI): domain Eukaryota; kingdom Metazoa; phylum Arthropoda; class Insecta; order Lepidoptera; family Tineidae; genus Monopis; species Monopis laevigella. The sequence continues at coordinate 14,743,793 of OX381580.1, read as the reverse complement.
AAATATAGGTAAACAAAATTCTCAAAGTAAAAATATCGTTGAACGGATTTTTAGATGGCCAATACCATCAATAGGAATCAACCAATAAGAGAGGTTGTTTGAAAAATAAAGCGATCCATTTGGTTGATCCCTATCAATAGTTACTAGTCACTATAGTAGAAAATGTTTGCAAAAACTTGTGGTAGAGGTAGAACTACTGTTCAAAACGAGCTCTGACGGGGTAACGAAAATTAACGCGCGATAATGCGGCGATATTTTATAATCGCGCTATCGATGAAATTTAATAACAAAAAACTTTTTTTTTAATTAATTGATAAACTACAATTTCAATGACAAAATAAATAAACTAATAAAATAACTGTTAACAATATTTAAAATAATGTGAATAAGTAGTTGACACAAGATATTTGTTACATACAATAATGTCGTATCTACGTCTAATTGTTGAATTCTCAGCGATATTTTATAATCGCGCTATCGTTGATTTTTTTTTAAATTAATTGAAAAGCTTTTTCAATTAATTAAAAAAAATATATATATTTATAAATATATATATTTTTTTTAAATAATTTCAATGAGAAGTCTCTAAAATAAATAAAAAAAGAAACAATTTTAATAATATATATTTGTTACATACAATAATGTCGTATCTACGGGACCATAGCTTAATTGTTCAATTCCCAGTTATTGAAAAGAAATAGTTTTTTTGGGTGACTCATTTCGAGACCTTTTCAAATTTTTGCTAAATATTTGGAAGCAATAATAGATAATAATGACGCAAGGTGACGTAAATACTGACTGTTGTCCTTTCACAGGCGACACTGACAACAAAAAAACACGACAAGTGCGAAAACTTACTACTTGGTCGAGTTTATTTATTTATGTAGGTTAATTATTTTTATTTTATTTTCAAAATCTTTAACATTTAGTTAATCATATTATTTTAATATTAAAATCCAAAACTTCAAAAATCGCCCCATACCTAGTTGGTCGTCCCGATTCATGGACTTTAGGCTTACGTCATGACCAGTTGGGCTCTTATAAACATTGATATATATTTTTTTTAATGGAGCCTAATAAACTCATGAATGGGGTCGATCAATACATTGTTCTTTGTTTAACAATATTGATCGTTCCCACTGTGCCGGCTAAATGATGCGGTTACCAAATGGGCGGCGACATGGACGTATTTGCATTACGAGTGTATTTTAATATCCTCGCTGCTTTATCGTCAATTGCACGTTTCATAACCGTAACATAAAAGGAGACTACCCTCTCAACAAGAAATCGATGCAGTAGTATCCGGAAAACGGTGAACCCACAGACTAAAAACAAAATATGACTAGGTCACATGACGGTTTTTGAATCTGTATAGATGTAATTTAAGGGCTCTAGTCGTGTAGACGCCTATACAAACGTTCTTCCAATATTACAATTACGCTGTTAGTCGTGGTTTAATTATTATTTGTATTTTGCTAAATGAAATTGCTATTATTTGTATGTTGCTTAAATGTAGGTAACATTTAAGCAACATACAAATAATAATTAAACCACGACTAAACATATTTTTGCCAACACAAAAATATTAAAAAGTAAAATGACCGTTAAAGATATTATTTTGATACTACAAATAGTAGTAGAGAAATACTGAAAGTGCGAAAGCAAATTTGTATGAGGAACACGGAGTTCGCTATCGCGAATGCAGTGTCCTTAAGTGAATCATTTTAGTCATTAATATACCCATATAGTTGTGATAGCTATTAATAGTATGACCATTATATAATTAGGTTAATTTGTTACTAATATTAGTGAGTAATAATACCTAATATTTTTAATTTGAAAGGATGCATTTTGGGCAAAAAAAATTTTGGCTTCCCCATACAAATTGGTCATTTTAAGATTACTAGTTTGTATGGAGAAGGCATTTTTTTTTTATTTGCGACATATGGTTCCATGAGAAAAGTTCGAATTGATCAGCAGAACCTCATTTTTTTAAAAAATGTAATAATAGGTATATATTTATTATTAATAATGTAATAATATGAAGGACATTACACTATTGCCATATCATTATATTATTGTATAGTGTAGGTACCAGAGGCTCTACCATGGGTTTGCTCATTGTAGCATCGTAACGTATTTGTATACGTATACGTGAGCAACAACCAATAGGATCGCTTTATTCAATCCTATTACCAAATATAAAGCGATACAATATATACAATAACACTAGGCAATAGTGTAATGTCCTTCATATTATTACATTATTAATAATAAATATACAGGGTGTTTGGAAGGGAGCTGTACATACGCCTAGGGTAGAAACTAGGGATAGTCTGCTACCTGCCCCCGCCCAATATATTGACCTTGGCCTCAAGGTTTTTTTTAAATTTATTTTTATTTTTTATTTGACTTTTTCGTGATTTTTTTACTAAAACTACCTGTAGCTCAAAATCTATCCATGGGACCGGTCTGCTAATGGTCTTGTTTTAATCGTTAGAGTCTTAGGGTCCTGCAAAAAAATATTTTACACCAGAAAATTGTGGAGAAGAAAAGTTATGGGGCCTGAAGTACCATAGTAAGGTAAAGAAATAATTTTAAGGGCAACTTTCTATGGGGTTTAAAAAAAAACTAACAGGGTTGGAGTTCTTCTGATTTTTTTAAAACATCCTAAGTCCATGCCCTTTCTAACGATATGCTAAAAGTGTAATTATCACTTTTAGTTTTAAAGTTATTAATTAATTTCCGCAACTAGGGCACTTTAAGCAAAAATTTCAACTAATGAAAATTAAATGTGTTCGATCGTAAAAGGATGGCAAATGAAACAAAAAATTTGGTAATGACTAATGTCATTAAATTACAAATTTTAATTAATTACTAATTTTAATTAATAACTAATTTTCATTAGCTGAAATTTTTGCTTAAAGTGCCCTAGTTGCGGAAATTAATTAATAACTTTAAAACTAAAAGTGTTTTTTGCAGGACCCTAAGACTCTAACGATTAAAACAATACCATTAGCAGACCGGTCCCATGGATAGATTTTGAGCTACAGGTAGTTTTAGTAAAAAAATCACAAAAAAGTCAAATAAAAAATAAAAATAAATTAAAAAAAAAACCTTGAGGCCAAGGTCAATATATTGGGCGGGGGTAGGTAGCAGACTATCCCTAGTTTCTACCCTAGGCGTATGTACAGCTCCCTTCCAAACACCCTGTATACCTATTATTACATTTTTAAAAAAATATGAGGTTCTGCTGATCAATTCGAAGAAACTGTAACGGAACGTTACTTTGTATGTTACAGAATTTAAGACAATCTACGAAATGGAACGGATAGTTTAGAATTTAAAATTACCCTTTGCAAAAGTGCAAAATGCAAAAGAGGCAGGTAGTTTAAATAAATGCATTTTACAAGTCGAAGTAACGTATTACTTCAAAATTCACATAAATAGGCCGCGGTCAGAGTACCGTAGGCCATTTGATAAATTACTAAGATCGCGAGTGTGTGTTTGTAATAAATTGTTAGTTACAAAAACATATAATAGTGACGCACAAAGTTCGGAGTTCCAACATTAATTTGGTGAGTTAATTATACAGTACTTTCATAGGGACGTTTTTAGGGTTCAAAAGAATTATATAAAGATTGTACTGTGTCCGTGCGTCTGTCTAGCACTGCACCCCAGCCTCCGTCCTGCAGTTTTACGCAATGCACAATTATTGTTGCTGCCCTGCCAAAAACTGGAGACAGCGAGAGCTGGAAGCAGTATGCTTAGGCTTCCCTTCAAATGTTTCCAGGAATCAATTCCGAGGTAGAAAAATCTCTACGGCAGAACCTGGCCTGGAACCTTTTTTTCCTGAAGCCCTGTCTGCTACCGTCTTCAGACATCCCAGCTGGTCATAGCCTGGATTCTTCTTCCGGAGCCTGGACACCGTCTGCTCGGCAGATCACGGCCTGCCATAGCCGGCCATAGCCGACCGCTGCCCGGAGCCTGGCCTGCCACTGAAGGACGTTGGATGCTGCCCTCCCCGATCGTCGCTTAATCAGGGCAGTAGCATTCTTCCCATGACATAATCTGGATGTTGATAGAACCCATTCTTTTATATCTCTTTCTCTCTTTATAAATTTTAAATAGTTAGGTTTCCTTTAATATATATTTATTTTTTTATTGTATGTACGTTGTTTCATTACCTTACAGCCAATTTATACCTGAAGGTAGGACTTCGTCACATAAATTGGCGCCCAACGTGGTTTTTATAGCTACATTTTTAGCATAAATTCGTCAACATCCAGGTTATATTATTTTTTATTGTGTATTGTGTCGTTTTTGTAAAACGTTTTCTTTGTTTTTTTTTGTGTGTATTTTTATTGTGTATTTTTTTTGTAATCCCCGTGTGGTGGCCGGGATCGAATAGCACCAACCCAATCACGAGACAGGGTGTCGTATAAGGCGACTAACGTCAGGGCGGACTCCTAGCCCATAAAGATAGCCGACAACGATATATTGTCGTGCACCCCGGTTCGAATCCGAGGCAAACCGGGGTAGCTGGTAAATACTTTTTTTTGTTTTTTTTTTAGTGTTTTTTTTTTCCTTGTAAATATTTTAATTGTGTTTTTCATTTTTTTTTCTTTTAAATATATATTTTTTTTTAATTTTTGTTTTTTTTTTGTTGGTAATTTTTTTTTAAAGAAAAAAAATACACAACAAAATTTACATTATTTGTGTGTTATTTTTTAAGTGATTTTTTAAATTATTATTCTTATTATTTATTTTTTTTCTAATTTTTTTATTTTTGTTTTAAATAAAGAATACGTTATATTCATTATTTGTAACAGGACGGATTAGTTTTTGTAAACTCTCTATGAAAGTAACTGTGCTCACAAAATGTCGTTACCTATTAAATATTTAAGTCTTCAAAAACCGGAACTAACGTACGAAATTATTATTAGAGGAAGTGTACCTACTGATAGTGTGCAGGAACTGCGTAAGCAGATAGTGAAACTCTCGCAAGTTTTACCTGCTGAGGATATTTTAGAATCGGGGATTGATTTTTGTGATGATATTCATGGACTTAATGAGAGCCTTTCGAAAGTACAGTCAAACTTAAATAGTTTACTATTAAAAATAGATAAAAATCTTTTAGATCGTACTGTCAACCTGCTTAATCAGGTTCACCATCGATTAAATCGTATGGATCCATCGACCCAGGAGGCAGTAAATCAGTTTAAAGATAGTGAAAGTCGTTATAAAAAATTTAGAAAACAAATAACGGATTTTTCACATAACTTAAGTTCATCAGAAACATCTGTTACTTCAGACATTAATAATATTGATGGTGAGCTTTCTAGTGTTTCAATTCCTTGCGATCGTAACATTGTTTTGGAACTTGCTAAATTAAAATATAATGGGAAGACGTGTGTACGTTCCTTTATTCAGCGCGTTACTGAGTTCGCAGCAGCAAGAAATATTCCTAGCACGAATATTTTGTCGTTTGCAACTGAAATATTTACCGATGACGCGTTACATTGGTTTAGAAGTATTCGGCATAAGTTTAATAGTTGGAACGAATTATGTATTTTGCTTCGCGAGGATTTCGATAAGCATGATTATGATTTTAGATTAATGTCGGAGATTAGGTCTAGAACGCAGGGTGAAGAAGAAAATATAACAATTTATTTGTCAATTTTATCCGGCATGTTTTCTCGTTTATCGAAACCATTATCCGATAGCGAACAGTTTGAAATAGTGATTCATAATATTAGACCGTGTTATGCATCGGTACTCGCTACTAGTACTAGCATTACAAATATTAATGAACTTAGAATAATCTGCAAAAATTATGAAAAATTTCAATCTCGCATTTCTGATTTTAGGGAACCTCCTAAAGCTCACGGTAACCTTCTTGCACCTGAATTTGCATATAAAAAAACTTCAGGTCATATTTATAATTTTAGTAATAAAAATAATAATTTTTCTAATACATCATTTAATAATAGTTATTCTTTTAGAAACGGACGGTTTCCAAAGAATTTTAATTCACAAAATAATTATCCTAGTAATCAGAATTTTAATAATGGTAATAATAATAATTTAAAAAGTAATAATAATAATGGCAGAGATTTTAATAAAAATAAAAACTATCAATGCTCAGCCACGTCAAATATAGTTAAGGGTAGGTTTTGCCCGCGTTGCCGCTCAGAGTCCCACAATCTGACACAGTGTACCGTTGAAAGAAAGTTATTTTGTTTTAAGTGTGGTCTTGATGGAGTAACATTTTATAATTGCACTAATTGTAATAAAGCTCAAGAAAATTCAAAAAACTGATTAGGCAGGATTGTAGTAGTAACTTTGATGTTAATGATTGGGAAATGTGGTTACATAAAGTTAATATTTTTTTTACTACTCATTTTACTTCTTCAATCCTGAATTATAAAACTAATGGTGATGAAAGACCGTATGTGTATGTGAATATATTAGACATGAAAGTTTATGGTTTATTAGATTCTGGATCAGCTGTCACTATTTTAGGAAATAATTCTCATTTATCATTAATAAATAGAGGTTTTAGGTTAACAAGTGATAACCCACTTAATATTACTGCTGCTGGTGGTCAGAGACTTAATACCATAGGATATATTCTTCTTCCTATTTCATTTGAAAATAAGCTTCACATAATTAAAGCTAATGTAATACCAGAAGTGGATACCTCTCTTATTTTAGGTATAGACTTCTGGCGCGTTTTTAATTTATGTCCAAAAATTTTAAAAAATATTACGTCAGAAAAAGATTGTTCATCACATACAGATTTATATTTGATTAATACTAATAAATTTCTAAATTCATATGATAATTTAGATAGTTCACAACAATTAATTGTGAATAATATCATTGAACAATTTAAAAATATTTCTTTAGAACGTAAGGGATTAGGTCGTACTAATGCAATAGTTCATCGAATAGACACCGGTGACTCGCCCCCCATTAAACAAAGATATTATAGGTTGTCACCAGAAAAGCAGCGGATTCTGGTAGAACAAGTAGATGAAATGCTTAGTTTTAATGTAATTGAACCGTGCGAAAGCGCTTGGTCATCACCAGTTCTTATAGTAAAAAAAAAGAACGGTCAACCTAGATTTTGTTTAGATAGTAGGAAGTTAAACTCTATTACTAAACGCGACGCTTATAATCTGCCTTACGTGTCAGAAATATTAGATAGCTTACGCGATGCAAAGTTCTTATCCTGTATCGATTTAAGTAAAGCTTTCTGGCAAATTCCGATTGTAGAACAGGATAGAGATAAGACTGCTTTTTATGTCCCAGGACGCGGTACGTTTCGTTTTATGACCACAGCTTTTGGTCTAACAAACGCACCAGCTACTCAGCAAAGATTAGTGGATAGTTTGTTCGGTTTAGAGTTTGAGTATAAAGTATTCTGTTACCTTGACGATATAGTAATCGTTTCTAGCTCTTTCGATGAACACGTGTCACTCTTATTGCGCGTATTGAAGAAGTTAGAACAAGCAAATTTAACTATAAACTCAGATAAATGTATTTTTTTTTGTAAAAGTCTCAAATACTTAGGTTATGTAGTAGATGCTAACGGCTTACGGACAGATCCCGAAAAAGTAGAAGCAATCTTAAATTTTCCTACGCCGAAAAATAAAAAGGAGGTCAAAAGATTCTTAGGTACAGCGACTTGGTATCGTAGGTTTGTGCCAAACTTCAGTACAATAGCAGGTCCTTTAAATAAACTCACTTCGAATAAAAAAAATGCACCACCTTTTGTTTGGTCATCTGAGGCTGATAATTCTTTTAATAAACTAAAAGAGTCTCTAATATCTGCCCCAATTCTGTCGTGTCCTGATTATAGTTTGCCATTCGAAGTGCATACCGATGCTAGTAATTACGGTATAGGCGCTATGCTCACGCAAAATATTAATGGTAAAGAACACCCCATAGCTTATATGAGTCGTTCATTAAATAACTCGGAGCGCAATTATAGTATTACTGAACGGGAAACTCTTGCGGTGGTAGTAGCGTTAGAACACTGGCGATGTTACCTGGAAAACGGGAGTGTTACAACTATTTATACTGACCACTCTGCATTAAAATGGTTTTTATCACTTAATAATCCAACAGGTAGATTAGCTCGTTGGGGAGTGCGTCTGTCTTCATTTAATTTAAATATAAAGCATCGTAAAGGTTCGGATAATGTCATACCTGACGCGTTGTCTAGATCAGTACCGGTTGCTGCCATTTCTACATCCAATTTTTATTTAAAATCAAATGATAAATATTATAATGATATATATAATGGTTGTTTAAATAATCCAGAATAATTTGTTTATTTTTTTAATTAAAAATAATACTCTATATAGATTATCAAAAAATAAATGCGAACTCACTTCTGAATTCTCTTGGAAAGAAGTAGTTCCAGAGGAGTTGCGCGAAGAAATTATTAGGGAAAATCATTCAGAACCAACCGCTGGACATTTAGGTAATTTTAAAACGTACAAACGATTATGTCTTAAGTATTATTGGCCAGGAATGTACAAAGATGTAGTAAAAATTGTGTCATCTTGCGACACTTGTTTAGCATATAAACATTCAAATCATATGACTTTAGGTGAAATGGGAAGACCAAAACAGTGTAGTAGACCATTTCAAATGCCGTCAATTGATTTAGTAGGCCCCTTACCTGTCACAAGAAAAAGAAATACTTTTATACTAGTAGTTACATGTTGTTTTTCTAAGTATTGTTTGATTTTTCCCATTAGAGAAGCAAGAGCTGATATAATAGCTAATATTCTGGAAGAACAAGTTTTCTTGATTCACGGAGTACCCCAAACAATCATGATGGACAATGGTACTCAATTTATTAGTAAAAACTTAGATAGCTTATTTTCTAAATATAAGATACCTAACGTTTATTTTATACCTAAATATACGCTGCAAATAAATACGGTGGAAAGATATAATAAATCCATTGTGACATGTATTTCTACTTTTGTTGAAAATGATCATAGGTCTTGGGATATAAATATTAATAAAATCAAGTTTGCAATTAATAGTTCGGTCAATGAATTTACCGGCTATTCTCCCAATTTTTTAGTTTATGGTCGTGAACTCGTTTCATGTGGTTCTCACTTCACTGATACAGACTTGGGCGATGAGATAGTATTTTTACCTCGTGATATATATGCGGAAAATATTGGTTGTTTAACAAAGATTTTTGAGGAAGTGCAGGTCTCTTTATATCGCGCACACCTTAAAAATGCTTCCCATTATAACTTGCGACGCAAGTTCGCTGAATTCAAAGTCGGTGACATAGTCTGGAAGAAGACTTACTTTCAGAGCGATAAGGAGAAGTATTTTACTAAAAAGTTAGCACCAAAATTTGTTAAGTGTCGAATTACCTATAAAAAGTCTCCATTAGTTTATGTGTTAGAGGACATGAATGGAAAAGATCTTGGTACTTGGCATATAAAGGATTTTAAGAGTACAAATCATAAATAAATAAAACATTTTTATAGTTACATTACTCATTTACTTTAACTTTTATACTTGAGACTAGTATGAATAGTTTGATTATTACATCATCTTATTCCCACAGTATATTAGGACGCCACAGTAATAATAATATGAATGTTACTGCGGCCAGGGCTGAATGATTGAGGTATGACAGGCATAGTGGAAGGTTAGTATGAGTGTGTAAAATTAGTTCTCATGTGGCGAACTAAGGATTTTTTTATTCATGAAATAAAATGATTAAAAAAATCCTTGGGGGACGCGCGGGGTAATGTAACGGAACGTTACTTTGTATGTTACAGAATTTAAGACAATCTACGAAATGGAACGGATAGTTTAGAAATTAAAATTACCCTTTGCAAAAGTGCAAAATGCAAAAGAGGCAGGTAGTTTAAATAAATGCATTTTACAAGTCGAAGTAACGTATTACTTCAAAATTCACATAAATAGGCCGCGGTCAGAGTACCGTAGGCCATTTGATAAATTACTAAGATCGCGAGTGTGTGTTTGTAATAAATTGTTAGTTACAAAAACATATAATAGTGACGCACAAAGTTCGGAGTTCCAACATTAATTTGGTGAGTTAATTATACAGTACTTTCATAGGGACGTTTTTAGGGTTCAATAGAATTATATAAAGATTGTACTGTGTCCGTGCGTCTGTCTAGCACTGCACCCCAGCCTCCGTCCTGCAGTTTTACGCAATGCACAATTATTGTTGCTGCCCTGCCAAAAACTGGAGACAGCGAGAGCTGGAAGCAGTATGCTTAGGCTTCCCTTCAAATGTTTCCAGGAATCAATTCCGAGGTAGAAAAATCTCTACGGCAGAACCTGGCCTGGAACCTTTTTTTCCTGAAGCCCTGTCTGCTACCGTCTTCAGACATCCCAGCTGGTCATAGCCTGGATTCTTCTTCCGGAGCCTGGACACCGTCTGCTCGGCAGATCACGGCCTGCCATAGCCGGCCATAGCCGACCGCTGCCCGGAGCCTGGCCTGCCACTGAAGGACGTTGGATGCTGCCCTCCCCGATCGTCGCTTAATCAGGGCAGTAGCATTCTTCCCATGACATAATCTGGATGTTGATAGAACCCATTCTTTTATATCTCTTTCTCTCTTTATAAATTTTAAATAGTTAGGTTTCCTTTAATATATATTTATTTTTTTATTGTATGTACGTTGTTTCATTACCTTACAGCCAATTTATACCTGAAGGTAGGACTTCGTCACAAAACATAACGTATTTGTATACGTATAGGTACTTGAGCAACAACCAATAGAATCGCTATATTCAACCCTGTCAGAGCAATATGTGTAAATTGTTCCGGCACATTTTTTTTTTGGGCCCCAAAATTTTTAACATACAATCATGTTTATGTAGCAAATTCTAACCGGAATTCTAAATTATTTGAAACAACATGCAATTTGACTGACATAATAGGTAATATGAATTAATGTAGTTTAGGTAGGTACTATAATTCCATTTACCAACAAAGCGATAGAGAGCACTGGCGATTATATTTATCAGGCATTATAATTACACGTGATGTCATATTTCTCAATATTCCGGTTAGACAAAAGATATTTACACTGCAAGATACATAATTAGGAGTTTATAATAACATAAAGGTAATTCAACCATTTACCTACGTTTAAAGTTTTTCGTGGACTCACAAAAACGATTTCCTCAAGTTTCTATGTCAAATGCTGACAAAAATAATACTTTCCCTATACTTGTTTTTTCTTGTGTTGTGCGGAACCCAGCATTCGCACCGGCCGCTTTGTTTTATGAATAAATAATTAATATGAAGGTACTTAATTAAGGGCTCTGTAGTCGACTTAATGCTCATACAAACGTACTTCCAATATTACAACGAGGCTATAAGTCGAACTTCAATTCATATTTTTATGTTGGTAATAGTAAGTACGTAAAACTCTTTCTGTTGTTATTAAAAATACAAAAATATTCGTTACAATGTTTTGGATTTCAAAACAAAAAAACACAACATAATAATAAATACCATGACCGTCACAAATTTTATTTTAATTCTGCGATAAACAGTAGGTAAGTAATCAAGTAATGCTGAAAGGGCGAAAGCTCATTTTATATGGAGACATATTTATATTTAAGGACACTGTATTCGCGATTGCGAATACAGTGTCCTTAAATATAAATATGTTTAAGGTGTGTGTGTTTGTGTGAGTGTGTTTAATACTCACACAAACACACACACCCAAACGCACGCACTCATTACTTCGTACCTCTTTTAGTGTCAAAATAGTATCTATTATATAATAAAAATTCTACATGGCTTTATGATTTGTTAAAATATTTTATAAACATGATGCTATTATGATGATATTTTATGACATGAAATTCATTTAGTATTTTCTTGTTTAATTAATAAGTTAAAATATATAGGTAAATAAAATTAGGTACTATTTCAATATGGCAACTCTCTGGTTTATACCACTATTTTATATCTGTTTTTACCATAGTCGCTAGTAAGTAAAGATATAAATCAACCAATAACACACTTTTTTTTTTGCGACACATTCGACCATGGGAAAAGTTGTTCGATTTTGGGTAAAGCCTCATATTAGTCCAAAGTCGTCAATATTGGGTATATTTTGGGTGTCTTTTCTTAAATAAAACTATATATGAAAGACAATGTTCTTAATTATCCATGGATTCTCCGTGCGGGTGTCGGGTCCGTCGTGTGGTTAGAAGGCAGGGGAGTGAACTGCAGTGTTCCCGGAATGGAGACCACGAATTAGGGTTAAAGGCCTTTTAACTCTCGCCTTAATTGTGTCCCTCTTTACTCAACCAACTATTATATGTTCCTGTTAACGCCATCTTGGAAACATGTTCCATAAAAGTTCCGACGGCTGATCTCGGAAGATCCTTCAACAGATGATGCAAAGACTGCTGGAATTCCTCTTGCACCGACTTCCACTGCATAAAGTTGAGTTTTAAAACCGTTTCTAGTACTTAATTTCATTTGTGAGATCAAAGTGTAAAAAGCTATGAATTGAAGTGTAAATTTTCGCGAGGGTGACTTGTACCTGGTTGTCTTAGTGGTTGAGTACCTCGCCGAGATGTATTTTTATATTCATCAAAATTTTCAATATAAACATACACACACACACACACACATATCACGGGTGCCTACGACGCCCGAGACCGCCTAGACGGCCCCAGGGTACCCAGCAGAGGGGTTTTTAATCCCACCTCGTCGTAGCCGATGGTATGAGTCTACACCGAACAAGTGGCTAGCTTGTCGCGATGTTTTGAATAGACTCAATAACCCATCTATAAACAGTTTCACAGGCTGGTATTAAAAACTCATTGATACACACCGGGATTCGAACCAGGGACCTTAGTGTTTTTAAGTCCAAGGTCTAACCAACTCGGCCACCACGTATATAAACCTATGGGAATTTTAATAAAATCTTAAATAAAACCAAAGTATAATATCGAAAATGTATATATATTTAAAATGAGGTATTATTCAACCCAAACTTTCCTTTAAACGAGCGATTAATCCGATACAAAAAGATTTCTGTTCATTTATACATTGCATTTAGCATATACATGGTGATTTTGAAAGGTTGTACTTTGGGCTAATGAGGCTCTAATGATCAAATCGAACAACTCTTCCCATAGAACCGTGTGTCGCAAATGAAAAAAAAAGCCTTCTCCATACAAACCAGTAATGTTACAATGATCAACTTAGGCAAATAATATAAGGCAAGCCAACATTTTTTTTTCATTTGCGAAACATGGCTCCAAGGAAAAAGTGTTCGATTTGATCAGTAAAGATTCATATTAGCTTAAAGTATAGCCTTTTAAATTCACCCTGTATACTTAGAAGGTTCACTATTGGATCTTACAGAAATTGGATGATTAGTGAGTTTTAACACAAACACTATTTCACCAATAGGTATCACAATTTCTTAAGGACACTGCATTCGCGATCGTGAAGTTCGTGTTGCATACAAAATTAACTTTCGCACTTTCAGTATTCAGTATTCTACTATCGTTTGTCACAGAATTAAAATTATATTTTTAAAAATATTTAAAAGAACGATTACCAACTTAAAAATAATAATTAAAACGTATGCGTGTTATTGCGTATGGCGTCACGACGACTGCACAGCCCTTAAGAATAATTTAATCAATAGGTAATTATTAAAATAATATTATATAACGATTTAAAAATACTATATATGATATATAACCACAAAAGATTTACCAATAATAAAAAAATACCAATTTAGGTACAAAATATTAATTATTATATTGAAAATAAAAACTACAAAATTAATAACAATTTTCATTTAAAAAAAATGTACTTCCTTAATTTGTTTGTTACAAGTTTAATTATGTATTAGTATTTGAATTATAGTTAATTTAATTAAACTTTCGCAAAATAACGTCTGATTCAATTAAATTATTTGTTTAATAAAATAATAATAGTCACTTAACTGCCATTAAAAGAGAACGAAAAATAAGGGGTGCTATGTTGACATCCATAGTAGGCGCCAAAACGGATGAACCGAATTTAATGCAGTTTTTTAGGGATGTAAAGAATCGCATATATATAAAATAATGCATAATATACATTATTATTTAGGTATAATACAGTTATAAACATGATAGTATAGGTATTAACATATAAACAATATACTTTATAAAAAAAACACTTGCACGGTGCCATAAAAAAAAACCTAAGCTAGCCTTATATAGATTTAATTCGTAATAAGGCCTTAGCACAACAGCATCGATAGGCTCGATAAATCGACAAAATCGATACAAATCGATTTTATTAATGAATGTCTATTCATAAACTCTATTGTATCGACTGTCAAACTATATTGATGTGGTTATGCTAAGCCCCAATAAGTTTTTATGAATTAAGTCATTATTAGTCCAGATATTTTGCGGACTAATAAAACGAGGACAAATGATACGCAGACCAATAATTTGATTACATCCTTTAGTTTCCAGTCTGCGTTTTGTATGTCCGAGTTTTATCGGGATTGAATTACTCGACCGTGGTTTATTGGTCCGCATATTAATAGGCTTTCATTATTTTTAAGTGGCTAGAGATAATTGTTAAAGAATCTCGAAACTTTTACGAAATAAAAATATTACAATGTTCTATGGAACAAATAAAAAAAAACTCATTTTATCCGATGACGAATATCATAGAACAAGGGTATTGGCAAAAAACTGGGAATATTAGTATTTTAGTTTTTTTTTGTACTGGTAACATATTATTATCTATGTGTATGGAAATGAGATATAGAACCACAAGTTTTCTCTAAAGGACTTGTATCCTGAGCCGTTAAATAAATTAAATTAATGCCACTAGTTTTCATAAACACTCAACAGATGTCGCTAAAAATACGTTTTTATTTATAGCGGCAAGAACTGTCATTTACAGTATATCCATGACATACTGTACAATATAGGATTTACTTAATAATAATAAAATTCTTATTATGACTGATTATTAGTTCTGTAATAGTCACTGCACACTTTAATTTTTTAGGCGGGATAAAGGCCTCTAAAACTTAACTAGGCCGACCGACCGGACTCGTAACCACCGCCCATACAGATGCAAAAACCGTCAAGTGACCTAGTCATGTTTCAGTTTTAGTCTGTGGGTTTACCAGTTTACCGGGGACTACTGCATCTATTATTATTGTAGTCTCCTTTCTTGGTGCGGTTACGAAATGGGTGACTGATCTGACGATAAAGTAGTGAGGATATTAAAATAGACTCTTAATGTAAATACGTTTTTGTATATATGTATCATCACGGGTGCCTTACAGCGCCCGAGACCGCCTAGACGGCCCCAGGGTACCCAGCGGAGGGGTTTTAATCCCACCTCGTCGTAGCCGATGGTATGAGTCTACACCGAACAAGTGGCTAGCTCGTTGCGATGTTTTGGATACACTCAATAACCCATCTATAAACAGTTCCACAAGTTGGTATAGTGAAACCGGGACCGACAGCTTAACGTGCTCTCCGAGGCACTATAGTGGTGTTGTCACATAGACATAGTGGGAGCGATCCATATTTTTAAACAACAATGTATTGATCGACCCCATTCATGGGCTTTGTAGATCTGCTTACCATTAAGTAGATACTAAGTCAAAGCCGTGCTACAATAAAATTAAAAAAATGTAACTTCTAAACATTGATTTCGATTCATTATAACATTCCCTTTTCTTTGCCTATACTCTTCGGCTAACAGCTTGATAATATATTAAAATTTCTACTAAGGCCACTTGCAGTCAGTTTTAAGTCCAATCTTCTAGTTTAAGCTGCTAAGTGTAAAGGCCTTAAATTTCTATGATTTTGTAGACATTGTATTGAACAAAATTTGTAGTCTTCATATTCAAAATTGTCTCTTGGTAGTTTTACCCCACATAGAAAACATCTTTGATGTTGCACCATCGCTCTTACCTGTAAAACAAAAAATCTATGAGAGAAGTAAAGATTAGTTAACTGCATTCGTAGCCGCGAAATATGCGTTCTCTCTTTCATACAAAAAGAGCTTTCGCACTTCCAGTAATACTCAATTACGGTTTGTCGCAGAATTTAAATAATATTTTGTCAGTCATTGTATTTATTAATCCTTCTGTGATGGGTTATTATTATATTTTTATAATTAGAAAAACAAACTTTTTTAATATTAAGTACAATACAAAAATATTTATTACCCGCGACAGATATATTTTAGCGTACCACCAACATAAAAATAATAATCCGACTAAAGGCCCAGGTGTAATATTGGAAACATGTTTGTATGGGCGTCAAAGTCGCATACAGAGCCCTTAAATTTCGTGAACAAATTAAATTACTTTAATTTAAAGTATGCTTTGAATAAATTAATTAATTTTAATTTCTTTAGGTAGTGAGTGGTAATAACTCTAAGGTCCAGTGCAAAGTAATAGATTTTGCGTCTGATTTAACTAAAAGTTGCATGGAAAATAGTTCAGCGCCCCAAGCGGAAATTTTGAGTACTAAAAATGCGAGCGTGTGTTTGGTGAAAATGTTTACGCAGTCTAAAAAAAATCACACTGTATAGTAGTTTTGATGTGCTCAATTTAATTTAAATTGTGGTGTTACTTTTATTATTATGTATAATATGTTACAGAAAACAAGTATAATTATATAAATAAGTGTACGAGTATAATTGTGGACCAAGTCCACGTAAACCAAAGCAACATACCTTCTGTGTATCTGTCATCTGTAAGAATTTACTGGATTTAGTTTTCTCTACTTGCTTCTCCTTGTCCCGCTGTCGCTTGACTCTCTTCTGTTGCGCTTTCTTCTCTCGCTCTATCTCTATTTGCTCCGGCGTTATTGGGCCAGGAATTTGGGACTATTGAAAAAAAAAAACAATATAAAACTTACTTTGCTAATATGAAATTTTAACTTATATATTTAATTTTTGCAAAAGTGTTTAAGTGGCGTAGTGGTTAAATCACTGCGCAAATAATAACAAGGCCACTTGTTAGGAGTTGCCTTCAAATGCCTACCTCACTTATTAACTGCTATTACTGTCCCGAAGGTTTGACTGGTAGAGAATGCCTAGCGGCATTAAGTCCGCCTTTGTATTTTGTATGCAATAAAGATATAAATAAATGACATCGGCGAAAAAAGACGGGTTAATATCCCTCCGCTAGGTTACCCTGAGGCCGTTTAAACAGTTCTCGGGGGCCAAAAAGGCACCCGTGATAGTATTTATTTATTTTAACGCATGGAAATTAGGGCTGAGTTGGCACCAAAATGAACTTTCTGTAAATATATATATATATATATTTATATATATATATCTTCACGGGTGCCTTACGGCGCCCGAGACCGTCTAGACGGCCCCAGGGTACCCAGCGGAAGGGTTTTAATCCCACCTCGTCGTAGCCGATGGTATGAGTCTACACCGAACAAGTGGCTAGCTCGTCGCGATGTTTTGAATAGACTCAATAACCCATCTATAAACAGTTTCACAAGTTGGTATAGTGAAACCGGGACCGACAGCTTAACGTGCTCTCCGAGGCACTATAGTGGTGTTGTCAAACAAATGTACATAAATTTTTAAATTAAAAACTCATTGGTACACACCGGGATTCGAACCAGGGACCTTAGTGTTTTTAAGTCCAAGGTCTAACCAACTCGGCCACCACGTATATTCTTTCTGTAAATAACAATAATAATAATATGTAGGACAATTTATACATATTGCTCTGGCCACAAATAAAGCTCTAGGCTTGTACCAGAAACAATGATATAATTACATATTATATTATTATAAACACTAGAGATGAAACGGATATCCGGTAACTATCCGGTATCCGACCTATCCGGCCTTCTTTTCACTATCACTATACCGGATAGTAATTCAATATCCTGCCGGATTCCGGATAGTAAAATTGAAAAAAAAAATCATTACTTTACATAAGTAAATCATACAATATAATAAGTTATAAGCACCGTTTATTTTTATAATAGCACGTATATTATAATTTAGTACTCAGAATTAACAAGTGGCAAATTGTGGTGAATGAATACCAAATTTTCCGCATATGTTGGTAGAGGCGATTCCGCTTAACTTCGTATACCAGACCAGCTTCTGACAACACCCGAACGCGCCCGAATATTAACAATCTCGTTCGTCCGCGCCTATATTCAAATTAACTGGTTGCATCATGTCAAGGGCCGAATATTCAGCAGCCGGATATCCGGCTATCCGGCCTCGCCGCTTGCCGAATAACCGGTATCCGGCCAAACCACTATCCGTTTCATCTCTAATAAACACCCAGACCATGACAAATTGTACAGAAAAAAACGTACTAATATTTTTTATTGCCATGGGTGGGAATCGAACCCACGACTTTCGGGTACAACGCCAAAGGCGCAACCACTAGTCTACGGAGGCGGTCAAATGTAATGATTAATGTTAAAAATGGCGTCGGATGTACCAGTTTTATTTTGCAGTTCGAATGACACCTGCAGGGTTATTACGCGTCGTAAGTTCGCTCGCACGCCAATCGTTATGACGTAGATCAAGCTTGTCTCCTTAACAATGGCTCCAAAAAATCTTAGAAAATTACGTCATAACGATTGGCGTGCGAGCGAACTTAAGACGCATAATCACCCTGCAATCACTACATTCGACGCCAATTTTAATTTTATTTGTTACATTACATTAACAGACACTTTGGTACAACTCAGCCTTAGATGGAAGTCAGGGTTCGATTCTCACTCATGGCAAAACAATATTGGTATGTTTTTCTGTAAAGTTTTACATGGTCTGGATGATTATAAAATAAATATAATATCTATTAATATTGTAGTTTCTGGTACACATAGTATAAGCCTAGAGCTTTGTTTGTGACCAGAGCAATGTGTGTGCTACTTTCTACATATTATTATTTTCTTAAATTCTGCACTTAGAATCTTCTCTCTTATATAATGCCCCGCATATACCTACGTAATTATTGATTGTACATCAGTAAATCAATCCCAATGTCTATAAAAAAAAAATTGTGGGATAAATAAAAAACATAGTTACCTTAGCATAGTTGTATTTGTCGGGGAAGCTAGCTTGGAACAGACGGAAGGCGACCCGCGTGTCATGATGAGGCGTCGCAGCGTACGGAGTTTGTAGCAAATGATTTCGCACGCACGGGTCGCCACCCGCTTTCAGAATCGCCCTAAATTATATCAAATATTATACAGCATGTAAAAATCCACGATTTATTCGATACCATATGCGACACAGGTTTGCCTAGTGCAGTGGTTGGCGCGGCATTCGTGTTTAGCCCAATGCCCCTAAAGAACAAAAATATACTTTTTTTCCTCAAGTATTGTAAGGCTGTTTTTGTTGAACATCAATAAATGATTTATTTATTTGTTCATCGCCAATCAGAAAAATGTGTGCTGAAGTTTGAAATTTTGGCCATGTATTTACATAAGAATTTCGACAACTTATTATTTAAACCAAAATATAATGAGGTGTTTTCTTTTTGGCGGTTCCAAAATACCCCAAAAACGCCACCTATTGCGTTAAATAATAACTATTGGAAAACTCCTCATTGTTAAACAATGCTACCAGTAGGTAACATGAAAGTATGAATAATATACAAGTAAGTGTTGCAAACACCTTGTAAGGTAGAAATCAATAATATGAATATCTCTTACCACTCATTCAAATCTACATAAAGAAAAGATAACAACTAATGCTTTCTTTTAATTTTTTAACATAATTTTATACCTACATGTTTTTCAGCAATGCCGGCTTTATAGAGTCACTCAATAAATTAACTCACATAGACCCGTATTTTATTTTTTAATTTATTATTGCTTGGAAACAAGTCCTATAGCAAAAAATATCAGACTTATGTAGAGCAGTGTTGCCATCGCTGACACTTATTAACTTAAATAAGATACTTACATGACCATTTCAGGTTTTTCAGCAATGGCGGCTTTATGCAGAGCAGTGTTGCCATCGCTGGGGTCGGCGAGGTTACACGCCTCTAGGATACCGACCTCGCACTCCCATTCTTCGATTATTGTATCTAGGGTCATCAACTCTTTTGCACTTATTTGTGTCCACATCTGCAAATGAAAATAATTGGCAATTATAGCTAATATATTTTGTGCACAGAGTAGTTGATGCAGTATTATACATACTATATTATGATTATTATGTTTGACCGACTCCGTAGACTATTGGTTGCGCCTTTTGCGTTGTATCCGGAAATCGAGGGTTCATTCCTACCCATGGCAATAAAAACAACGTTTTTCTGTACAGTTTGTAGTGGTCTGGTTGTTTATAAAATATAATATAACACATATCATTCACACATATCACATATCGTTGTTTCTGATACATATAATGGATAATAGATATGTGGGATTAAAACCCCCTCCGCTGGGTACCCTGGGGCCGTCTAGGCGGTCTCGGGCGCCGTAAGGCACCCGTGATGATATATATATGATACATATAAATAATAATAATAAATATAATATTTGAAAGGATGTAATTTGGGTTAATACGATCAAATCAAACAACTTCTCCCATGTGTCATAATAAAATTTTGGATTCCCCATACAAATTGGTACTTTCAAAGTCATCATGTATATATAAGACAATATTTTCTGTAAATGACCCGAGCATCCTATAGATACATGTGGCATTTTGGTTTAAAACGCATCTATATTAATATTGGACAGCTTCCGTAGACTAGTGATTGCGCCTTTGCATTGCATCCGGAGGTCGTGGGTTCGATTCACACCCATAGCAAAAAAAAATAGTACGGTTTTTTCTGTACAGTTTGTCATGGTCCATTTGCCAAGGTGTTGTACTACAAACTGTACAGAAAAAACCGTACTATTTTTTTTTAGGTTTTATCGTTGCTTCTGGTACAAATAGTACAAGCTTAGAGCTTAGTTTGTGACCAGAGCAATATTGTGTAAATTGTCCTAAATGATAAAAATATATATATATATAAAGAGAAAAGATTAGATTGTTTGTTTGTTCCGGATGAAGTTAAAAACTAGAGAACTGATAAATAAAAATACCAATAGAAAACTCTATTATCAGCAAGTAACAAGTTTTTTTTTCAGCAAGTATTTTTTTTGATCCGATTTCTTTTTAATTAAACCGTGTGCCTCGTGGTGAAACCGCGGGGCACAGTTAGTCCTGTATAAACCTTACAGTTTATAGAATTGTTTGCTGTTTATTTTTATTTTTTTATGGAAAAATGTGATGTGCCAAACAAATGCATTTTTTATTTTTAATTATTACCTTTTTAATTTTAGCATGAATTTTCTGAATACCCTTCTTAACATTTTTATCTTCCGGTTTCTTTTCCTTTTTCTTTCTTTCTTTTTTACGCTGAAGTTTTGATTCTGGTATGTTTTCTGTCTCACTATCAGAAGATTGTGGAGCCACTATGTGTACATCTATAAGGAGATCTTTTCTCGAGTTAGAAATGATACCGTTTTGACTTTGCTCTGAGAGGGTCCTTATCCAGCCTTTTGGTGTTTCTGAGTCAATATAGCATGGTCCTGAAAATTTTAATTATTGAGTTAATAATACCCCGAGACCACCTAGACAGACTCAGGGTACACCCAGCCGAGGGATGTTTATCTGAATCTACACTGAACAAGTGGCTAGCTCGTCGCGATGTTTGGATAGACTCAATAACCCATCTATAAACAGTTTCACAAGTTGGTATATAGAAACTGAAACATGCTCTCCGTGTCACTATAGTGGTGTTGTTAAGAAAGGTAAAATTTTTTTTAGAATAAAAACTCATTGGTACACCCCAGGGTTTGAACCAGGGACCTAAGTGTTTTTTAAGTTTGGTCTAACCAACTCGGCCACCATGTATATAAACTAGTTATGTTTCGATTTTAGGCTGTGGGTTCACCGGTTTTCAGGAGACTTGCAACAATTTCTTGTTGAGGCGGTAGTCTCCTTTTGGTGCGGTTAAGAAATGGGCAGTTAATTTGATGATAAAGCAGCGAAGCTACTGTAGTGGATTTGTAATGGAAATTTGTCAATTTCGTAAACACGGCATTAAGGTGGCATAGTGGGAGCAATTAATGCTGTAAAACAACAAGGTATTAATTAACACTATTCATAGATTTTGTAGATCTGCTTACCATCAGGAAGATCCAGTCACATGCCATGCTCCAGTAAAAAAAAAGCCTATACTAATTAACTTTACACGAGTGTATACATATTTTTTAAAATATTTTTTTTTGATGGCACTTCACTTGGTGTAGCGTATTTGTGTATTTGCCTTAATCATAAAATATTAATTTCCGGTTTTATTATTTTGTATTTTGTTATGATAAATGCAATAGAAAATCCGAAGCAGACATAGCAATACCATACCATCATCTTCGCTGGATACAATATCCGTGGGCAGTTCCCTCTGCATAGGTTCCCTGGACTTGGCTCTGTCCACTGGTCTGGTGGGTGCAGTCTTATGTCCTTTCCTGCTTGGTCTATCTGCCTCTGTAGTCTGCTTCGGGGCAGGCTTTGCAACTGTTGCTATTAGCGCTTTTTGGAATAGCTCCATTGTGTCTAAAAAAAAATAAAAGGGGTCGGAACAAAAGTTAATTTTACTTATACCTCACAGAATTTATTTTTGCACTTCCAAAGTGACTAGTGCCAAAATTATATTAGTTTGTTTTTCTGTACAGTTTGTAATGTCCTGGGTTTTTATAAAATATAATATGTATCGGTAGATTTTCACACACATAGTACAAGCTTAGAGCTCAGTTTGTTTCCAGTGCAATATGTGTCTATTGCCCTTCATATTAAAAAAATATTTCATATATTACACTTTTTCACATGAACCAATATTTTTTTTAGACTAATGGGTTTTTAACTATATATTTCAAGTAAAACAGACAAGTAGTTCAAGATATTTGTACTACTGGTAATTCTGATAAACTGATAGGTGGACAGATTTATTTATTTATTTAAAATTCTTTATTGCACAAAATTGTACATGACATGATGTTAGGCGAGCTTAATGCCTTAGGCATTAAGCTCGCCTAACCTTTGAGAGAGTGAAATATGCTTATTTTAAGATTATGCTCAATGATCTTATATATAAATATAAGATCATTTAAGTATCAGTCCCTCTAATGTTTTTCTTACTCTAAAAATATTTTAAACTTACCATAAACTTCAACATTAGCAACTGTAGCATGCACCCTCTGAACCTCCTTAAAAGTAGGCTTCTTTGTAGGAAACGGCATGACCCTGACCCTTGGGTCATCTTTCTTCAGCGGAGTACCTTTTCCAAACAAAACACCTTGATTCACTGGTCCTACAGCTCGGTAGAGTATTATGGAACAACCATTCAGGTGTTCAGACCAGGAAATTATTATGTCTTGTACATGCTGGAATGTAAAACTAAATTACATCATAACATACAGATGAAAAAAATGTCTAAAGCCCTCGTCATGTTTCGGTTTAAGTCTGTGGGTTTACTGGTTTTCGGGGGACTATTGCATTGATTTCTTGTCAAGGTGGTAGTCTTCTTTTTACAAAGAAAACAACTCTTTGACCTCATTGTTACTTTCCATAGGGCAATATTGAAGACGATCGCAGACACTGTTTATAATAATAAAAAAAATATAGCTATACTATTCTATAAGAGATTTCATATAATTGAAGGTAGCGGTTGGTTAAGATATAAAAATAAAACAGTGAAGAATTCAATTCAGAAAAGCCTTTATTCAAGCTTCGCTGTCTCCTCTTAGAAACAATGCAGTTCATTCCGCTGCCTCTGAACCACGCAATGAATCCGGCACCCACCGTCATTGCATGGATCTCTATATAGCTAAGAAATCAATTTTGATGAAATTTGTTAGTGAGATAAATTGATTCCCAGACATTTATATATTGATTAAACTTTATAGAAATTACTTGAATATAATATAACACTTTGAATAAACTTGATGTATATCAAGTTTATGCTATGTAATATAGCATAAACTTGATATACATCAAGTACCATAAACCATAATGTGATTGCAATTTGGTATAGACCCTACCAATTGTACAACTACCTTATCCGTAGTTTTAAAAGAACGAAACAAATTCCACAAATTATTTTAAAAATATCATAATCCACGTGACTATGACACATATTCCATGCTGCGTGCTAGATGCAAGTATCTTACTAGACAGCGCTATAAAAGTTTTAAGCTCTTACTGAAGACTCATTACACACTAATATAAAGGGATTCTGGAGGTTTGTAAATGGCAAGAGGGGCTGTAATTCATTGCCTCAAACAATGGCACACAACACCACCTCATCTTCTGATTGTCATCAAATATGCGAAATGTTTTCGGATTATTTCTCCTCGGTATTTGACGGTAATGATTCTTTGTCACCAAGCACTCAATCCTTACTTCTCAATATTAACAATAATGTATTGACTAACGTGACTGTTGGAGAGGGGGACATCTTAACGAAAATAAAACAGTTAGATAATAACAAGGGACTAGCAGGACCTGATGAGATCCCACCCAAGTTTATAAAAATATGTGCAAAAGAACTTGTTGCAACTTTGAGCCTCCTATTTAACAAGTCGCTTAGTACGAGTATTGTTCCCGCTATTTGGAAAATACATAAGCCCACATAGTACCTATTGTTAAGTCTGGTGACAAAAGTTTGTGTAAAAATTACAGGCCCATCAGTATATTGTCATGTATTGCCAACATTTTTGAGTCATTTATTTTTGACCATCTCTATTATCATGTTATGCCTTTCACATCTGTAAGACAACATGGTTTTGACGGTCTTGACTGCCATGAGTTATATGTCTAGTGTTGATACATATAACTATTGGGGCATCTTACGTGAAGGAGACAGAATAAAAAAGTGAGATTCTGAATTTTGTTCATATTTGGCCTAATTGGCACTTTTGGTAGGTATGAATGTGAACATGCAATATTTATTTTATACAATGGTTATTTATGAGGTTATGGGCTTGTAAAGAATTGTCGTAGTTGAATTTCGTGGTTTGCTCCCTCTTTTGGCAGGCAAAAGCCATGGGATGTAGCTAGTATTTAATAAATTAACACCTACCTGAGCAAACTGCGCCTGATTATATCTCCTCAAACTGGCTCCAGCAGACTTGGGAGCATTTCCATGTCCATCCCTGGTGCTCTGTGCTTGACCTTGGCCTCTTCTAACCACATATGCATGAAGAGTCTTATGCACAACAGGTGCACAGCCTGTGAAAACCGCTCCGGCAAAATGACCACCAGAAATCATTAAAATAGCCCATCGAAGCCTTCCAGGCAAGGTCAAGTTTTTACAACGGTTCACCCAAATCTGGCTGTCTCCGTCTGATGCAAGGTTTTCCTGCAATTTAATTTTTTTACTTTGGCAAGCAGCAGACAATATGAATAAATCTGAATAACTGAAGGAGAAATGTGAGGGGATCTTTAACAGGTTATTGAACAAGAAAAATAGGAATGGTTGTATGAATCACCAGGAAAATTGAAAATGGTATAGTATTAGGGTTATAATAGTACATTGTTCACCGAGGGGAGAAAGTCACCGATTACTAACGAGGGCGAAGTTTGAGGCCCGACGCGAAGCGGAGGGCCTTAATTCGCTCGAGTTAGGAATCGCACTTTCTCGCCGAGTGATACATAGTGCTTTATACTACACCTACGAGAAAATAAAAAATAAAATCTCTATTAATTAAAGTTTATATTAAAATTATTACAGTTGTTAAAACTTAATAAATCAAAAATACAAAGAAAGTAAACAGCCAATAAACCAATACTTTTATTTTATTTTATTTTGATTAAAATTTCGAACTTGTAAAAAAAAACTAGGCTGTATGGCTTTGAACCCTTGCCTTTCCTAATTTGGAAGAATTGAAGAAAAAAAATTAGCACGTTAACAATGAATTTTCATATACTTTTTCCTCCCGCTTAAGCACGTTAACAATGGATTTTCATACACATTTTCCTCCCGCATATTTGTACGACTAGAAAGACGTACTTTCTGACCTATTCTTACGCAAGTAAGAACCTACTTTCCGAGCAGGTGTAGTATAAAGTATATTATATAAAATGGAAAGCAGTTCATTTGGCCAGGAGCAGATGGACATTCAAATATCTTGATATCCAATGTTTGAAGATGATATTTTAAGTCCATGGTGACGTAATTTCGAAATGTAATAAGTAATTCATTCATTTTGTTAGCAAGATTTTGACTTGATTGCTATCCATATGTTCTTGGCTAAACCTATGTATGAAATTGGATATTGAGGCACCTTAACTGTTTGACAATGATGATGGCAAAGTATTTAAAAGAGAGAGGAAATTGATTTATGAGAGAGACAATGTTCTTAGCAAACCATGGCTTCAACGTGCGGGTGGCTAAACCTATGTATGAAATTGGATATTGAGGCACCTTAACTGTTTGACAATGATGATGGCAAAGTATTTAAAAGAGAGAGGAAATTGATTTATGAGAGAGACAATGTTCTTAGCAAACCATGGCTTCAACGTGCGGGTGCCGGGTCCATCGCGTGGTTGAATGGCAGGGGAATGAACTGCAGCGTTCCCGGACTTGAGACCGCGAAGTAGATTCACTACCTTTCTACTCAACCAAATACTATATGATCCTGTTAGCGCCATCCTGGAAACACGCTCCATAAAAGTTCTGACGGCTGTTCTCGGAAGGCCAGGATCCTTCAATAGACGGTGCAAAGACCATGCTGGAATTCCTCTTGCACCAACTTCCACTGCATAAAGTTAAGTTTTAAATCCGTTTCTAGTAATTTCGTTTGTGAAATCAAAATATTTGTTTGACTTGATGTTGTGGTTCTTAGGTATGTTTGTTTCCCACGGAACGGTGAGTTCTATAAGTATTACTTTCTTCAAGCACCGAGAGTACACCAGTATGTCTGGTCTATAGGCTGAAACTGCTAGTTCGTCTGGAATCTTGTAATGTATTTTAAATGTATCCATGAATATTTTCCAGTCTTGTGCTTTGTCCAGGATTGAGAAAGGTTTACTTTGAGTTTTCTTGAGTTGTCCCTCCTTTACAAAAGTAGTCAGTCTTTCATTTGTTGTTAATCCTTTTCTGGCTCTAGCAATACTGAGACTTACAGCTTCACGAATAATTTCTAGAACTTTATCATGTCGGTGCGAATAATGACCTTTTTCAAGTAGAGTTTTGCACCCAGCAAGTATATGTCTGGCCGTCCCTACAGCAACACCGCACAATGTACATGTCTTATCTGTTGCCTTCCCCCATCTTACCAGATTACTCTGGTCAGGTAGGGACATTTGAAAGGCATTCAGATAGAACTTAATAAGTGCCGGAGACCAATCGTACATGAGTGTGCGCCATTTCAGGGCTGGAGGAATACAAACTTCCCCCAAAGTAAGCCATTCATTCTGTACTTCTAGGTCATCGCGTGAACTCTGTAGCCATGCTCTTCATCTTCCCTAAGGAAAGATTTAATAACATCTTTATCTTATTCCTTTTTCTTCCAACCTAACCCCCTTTTGCTGATCTGGGCACTGCTCATAAATGATTTATGAAACTGAAGTCTTGACTCCATCTCAGAGGCCAATGAGTCTTTTGGGAGAGATGCAATCAGATTATCCCGAGAGTTACTCAGAATTTGTTGCTTGGTAGATGACTGTACAACTCAGACACGTAGATGTTTGTACAACTCAGATGGTTTTTTAAAATTCATCCCAAATTGTTGCTGTCCCCTGAACAGCGTAGAGGAGTCAGCGCCCTGAGCTAATCCAAGCCAAGACTTAAGTTTTCTTATGACAGTTGCATCCAGATTTACCAAAAGAGTTTTGTTGAAGTCGTATACAAGAAAAGGCCATGTTAGACGAGATGTTAGGTAGTTGTCATAAATCCAAGCTTTCTTGACATTACTAATTGGCTGTTCTATCATCTAAGGATGGTGTTCTTCCTTTAAAATCGATCCTTCTGCCCAGAAATTTGAAAGGCATGGCTTCTTCTACTGGGGCTACTTTCTGCCCTGCTATGAATAGTTCTGGGTCGTATGACGTAAACCTAGTATTTCGTCTGCCCAGACACAGACAGAAGCATTTTGATGGTTTTGTTCTCATGCCGTTCGACAATACACAGAATTCGTCTACCAGAGTAAGCAAATTCTGGCATTGTTTTGGATTGCGTGTTAGCACTGCTAGGTCGTCTGCAAATGCTAAGATGGACTCCGAATATACATTATTTAACTTAAATCTATATCCCCACTTCTTTTCACTAGTTTTAAGTTTGTCAATTAAGATGTTAATAATAATATTGAAAGCTATTGGTGAGAGGCAACAGCCTTGAAATAGCCCAACATTATATTTAAGAGGATCTGTGAACCCATCTTTATTTGTAATGACAAAACTTAAGTTCTTATAATAATTAGCAATTATATCCATGATGACTGTTGGGAAGTTATACCATTTTAGGGCAACTTGTAGCAATTTATGCTGGACCGATCCAAAAGCATTTTCCAAATCAATCCAGCAGACACTCAATTGACGCTCGTGCTCCCTGGCATCCTTCAAACATTCCGAAAGTAAGGTGTTGTGTTCCAAACAACCAGAAATTCCCGGAAGAAATCCTTTCTGGTGCTGGGATAAAAAGTACTTGTTTGTGATCATAAACCTCGACATTCTTGCTTGAAGTATAGAAAAGAAGATTTTGGACATAGTGTTTGTTAACGCAATAGGTCTTGTATCTTTAGGATCAGTAACCTCAGGCTTTTTTGGTATAAGAACAAAAGCTGCTTCTCCGAACACAGTCGGTACTTGTTTGCTTGACCATATTCTACAGTAGATGTTATGTAAACACTTGCGAATGTGAGGACACTTTTTATATACAATGTAGGGTATGCCATCTGGACCTGGTGCTGACTTTACGCTTTTCTTCTTCACTTGCTCCTCAGTCTCTTCAATGCTTGGTGGATTGCATTGAAAGTCTACTGCAGGATTATGCGGTCGTGTTGAAGGTGGATCCGGGTATGCTACCTCTCTTTGTGGCATTGCATAAGTCTCACTGAAGTGTTTATAGATTTGTTCTTTGGTCAGAGAAAGTCTTCCACTATTTTCACTGAAAATCTTCTTAGCATAAATAAAAGGGTTTTTGTCAAATCTAACTTCATGCTGGGCTCTATTAAATTGATTTTATTATCTTGTATCTGGAGACAAATTCCCTGGATTAATTTGAGAATAGATCTTAATGCCCTGGCTAACTTGTGGCACAGGTTCTTGTCTCCCATCGCTTTGGCCCAGCGAAGTTTCTTTATGAGCTCCCTCTTTTTACGCCTCATTTTCAGTTTAATAGCATTTTCTTTCTTGGTATATGCATATGTGGATTCCGGAGGATAGTGCTCCACAAAGTAATTGTATACCGTAGACTGGAAGGTTTGTACCTGGCTGTTAATATCTTGCTTGGAACCAGGGCTATCGAGCAAGACTGCCAAATTAAGATCGTGCACCTTCCAAGTTGATTCTTTAATAGGGGGGATGCTAAGACGCGTCCTGATGTTGATGGACTCCTGGTTGGTTTCACATGTAGGTGTACCTTGGGACATATGAGAGTCAGCTCTATCCGCAGTACTGACCGAAGAACTTACAGACGACTGTCGTGCTTTGCTTCATTCATGTAGTTTTAAATGTTTCTTGAACCAGGCTTGTCTCTTGTAAATTTTCCCGCACGTAGGGCATTTCAGTTCCGTGTTCTCGCCAAGGTCGTTGTTTAAAGACTCCTGTGGACAGTTCTTCCGCCCCCCCTCTCGGACTGTCCCGGGGGTATTATTCTTTTTTGACTTTTTAGAAATAACCCCAAATTTAACGTAATTGTAAAAATTTTGGACTATTTCATTTCAAAATTCAATTTCCTCTCTTTATCCAATCTCATACTTAGCCAGGAACATCTTTTTTAAATACTTTGCTGAACCAATTATTTGACTAACCTTTTTATGGTGAAGAATACACCTGTAGATACAAAATACTTGTCCCTTAGTATTAGTGAAAAAGGCTTTACAATGTCGGGTAGCTGCTGCGAATAGATCTGTACCTGGACTTGAAGCATTTGGATATACCTCACTCTCTGAATCACTTCCTGACACACTTGAATTGTCATCTGGAATTTTTTAAGTTCACGTTAAAACATATAGAGAATGAGAGCTATTAAATAGTAAAGTCTGATAACTAATATAAAGAATTTTATTACAAAATATATATTTATACAGGTTGAATTTTGCAAGTGTGCCTCAAGACCAAATCCTAAACTACAAGAAATATCTAAAAATATTCAAAGGAGTCTTGAAGCAGATTTTGATAAAAACTAAAACTATTTTACTATATTAACTAAACTTTATTATTTGAAGTTTAGAATTTGGCCTTGAAGGCACACTTGCAAAATTCACCCTGTATATTATAGGTAAAGTTCCATAACTCAGTAATTCTACTGATGGGGTAAATTTATTTACAATATAATGTATGATAATATAATATATTCTAATATAATTAGCATAACTAATATTTGCAGAGCTATATTATCATACATTATATTGTAAATTTATTTACAATATAATGTATGATAATATAATACATTCTGATATAATAAGCATAACTAATATTTGCAGAGCTGAAATTTTATTTTTTTGGAATAATTAGATTCATCAGACTTCAGTTAAATACTTAACTTAAATTAGACTATATAATACTCGACGATACAATTTTTTTACAAAATTAATTTGGAGATTGCTACTACAAATTGTTAATTTAGATTGGGATATATAATAGAATTATATGTAATAATTATTATATATGTGGAGGCAGAGCTGGTTAGACCTTGGTCTTAACACTTAGATCCCTGGTTTGAATCCCGGTGTGCACCAATGAGTTTAATATAAAAAAAAAAAAATACATTTGTTTGGCAACACCACTATAGTACCTCAGAGAGCACGTTAAGCTGTCAGTTCCGGTTTCACTATACCAACTTGGGAAACTGTTTATAGATGGGTTATTGAGTCTCTTCAAATCATCGCGACGAGTTTGCCACTTGTTCGGTGTAGACTCATATCATCGGCTACGACGAGGTGGGATTAAAACCCCTCCGCTGAGTACACTGGGGCCGTCTAGGCAGTCTCGGGGGCCGTCTAGGCAGTCTCGGGGGCCGTCTAGGCAGTCTCGGGCGCCGTAAGGCACACGTGATGATATGTATGTATGTATTATTATACTAGGTATATGATTAGCCAAAAACAGATATCTCTATAAAGGGTGTTAACAGAGAGTAATGAAATCTCTTCATGCAACCCCAAAATACTTTTTAATTTATAAATGGTGCATTAATTTAATACATTAAATTATATAATTACCATTAATATTAATATGAATGGTTAAGTCACTGTTTCCTACAAATACCATTGGTGAAATAAGGACAGGTTAATCCCTTCCGCTGGGTACCGTGAGGACGTTAAAATGGTTCTCAAATAGGCGCCAAATAATGGGAGCCAAATAGGCACCCGTGATGCTATTTATTATTATTATTATTACCATTCATATCCATTTCCTACTTCATTGTGATATTTTTTAAGAGCTTCAACAATTTTGTTGCTCATATCA
This sequence comes from Monopis laevigella, assembly GCA_947458855.1. Lineage (NCBI taxonomy): Eukaryota > Metazoa > Arthropoda > Insecta > Lepidoptera > Tineidae > Monopis > Monopis laevigella. The sequence goes on along the minus strand of OX381580.1, from coordinate 14,712,082 downwards.
TTTATCCAAAAAATTTACAAACCTTGTCGTGAATTAAAGTCTTTTAAAGAAAGTGAAGGTTTTCCAAACAGCTTCCGCTTAAGATTGTAAGTGTGCCAATGGTGCTTATAGTGAGCTGTCTGCTGTGCCCGAGATGTGAATGGCCCAGCACCACAGCAAGAACATTGGTCTCCACTGTTATGGCCTCCTAGGGTTAAGGCACTTACTTGCCTTATTACACTAGCTTCATCAACTGAAATTAATAATAAATAAGTTTTAATACAAATACAAAATGTATGTATTATCTAAAAGGTATAGCTATAATTTGACAAGTCCCTTCATTAAAGTTAACATAACTTGTGTTAAAAGAAACCCACTTTTTTAAATTAACAATTGTTATCTAGGAATTAGTGAGTATGTGAAAGTATTTATGAGTACTTATTATCTAAAAAATACATTTACACTTATTATGCAATTTAAGAGAGATTTATTTTAAGAGCTGAAGAACTTGGATCCTCCTGCCTTAAGGGGCAGGAGGATCCTCATAGGGACAAGTTAACAGTGATATAATACGTACTGTGACTGTTTTTTTTTATTTTTATTAATTTGATGCAATAATTGTATTGCATCAGATTGTACCGGTTTAGTTAAATATTGTGTAATACAATTTAATTAAATTTTAATAGAGGAATTATTGTTAGGTTAAGGATTAGAAAATAAAATACCAATTTGTTGAGAATGTTCAGTAAGCATGCATGCCGCCACGTGAATTCCTTTTAGTAACTTCTCAAATTCGTCTAAATCGTACACCTTCACCGTTTTTGGCTTGTAGTCAGTTTTAATAGACATTATAAAACACACATAAAAAATATATTATTTTAATAAGATATATAGATTTACTTAATTCTACTAAGACTTTAAAATTAGATTGCTACGTTACTCGTTGGCTCGTTTTTAACAAATAAATATTTAACACGATATTGCACAAATAAATTTCATAATAATTTAGAAGTTGGAACAAAATTAATTTTAATAATTATAATGGATACAATTAAATTAGATTGTTTTTTGTTTAACCCTTCTGTTATATTAGCTTCGTTTTGAAAAGTGTTTCATAAAGCATATCACAATTAATAGATATTTCAGAACGGATTTGACGTTTTCATTTATTTCATTATTAGGGATGTGATGTATTTTTTATTTTGAATACTATTAAATATATTATGTATCGATTATTTATTTAATTTTTGTATATTTGTATAATAATCTCTAAGTTTAAAGGAAATGTGACAGAATAATAAAGGAAATGCAAACAAAATGACGTGTCGCATAATGGATATATACAATATGCGCAAAATATAATGGATATATTCAAATAAAATTATATTATAAAATAATAAATCGTTCATGGAAAACGGCTAGATGGGTTAACGCTGGTGCCGCCCGTGGCAAAGAGGATGTAGTCTAATCTTATATTGGATGTCACTTGCGATGATTCATTTGCGGCATTACATCTCCGAGCCTGTATGGGTTTATCAAGGTTTAATTTAGCTGCGCTGAAGCAGCAGCTAAATTAAAACATTCTAAGTATCAAAATTTTAAATCAGAATATTTATCTGTCCCATTTGCTGTAGAGACAACTGGAGTTTGGGGTTACGAGGCTGTGGTGTTTGGAAAGAAATTATGTGCCCTTCTAAAATATAACTCTTGTCACGGTAATAATATCTAACAGTATTGTTCATCTCGATTCGAGATTTTTAAACGAAAAATGACTAAATATGCCATTTTTCGTTTAAAAATATCGAACATTAAACGAAATAAATAATAATTATTAATTAATAAATAATAAATATACAAATATTGAAAGAAAATTGACATATTTAGTCATTTTTCGTTTAAAAATCTCGAATCGAGATGAATGTCGAAAGCGCGAGAATTGCCCACCTGGGGGGTCATTCCAAGATTGCAGCCGCTAAACACGACAAGACGTTGCGTAAACTATAAATATGGAAATATAAGTAACAAATTATTACCGTGCTCTGGTCATCCTCAGTCCGGATATTTTTCTATAATAAAGAATATTACTGGCAGTAAATACATCGAGGTAATGCTGCCAGTGCAATGTTATGATGGGTACTGTTGGGCCGGGACGGGGTTTGGATATGGCGGACATGAGATATTAATTTTGTATTATTTCTGGTTAATAAATTGTTTTGAAATTAATGTATATTCCCCACACGATATATTTGTCGTAACATTTTTTTTAATTTTAATCTTTATTTATAACTTTTTTGGAAGCAAAATTGGTAATCGAAATTAAACACGTTATTCAATAATCATATATATCGCTGGCCCCGGGCAATATATCGGTAACCACCGGTTACGCCCTTTTTAATGTTATTTGTTTTTTGGCTTCTCCAAGCATCAATCTATCACTCCAATTTTATTCAGATTTTTTTATTAATATTTAAATATAATAACTGAGGTTAACATCTTTATTGCACGGAATTTTTTGTTATGCCTAAATTATGTACTGTTTCATTACTTTATAAAACATAAGACAAAAAACTCGTGAACATCTTTACACTAGTTTTTCTTACCACTTCTAAACAAAGAGGAACAGTAAAACTTTCAACCACTCTTTTGAAAACATAAATTTATCATTAATAAACTGTACACACCTAATACGAGGTAATCACAAGATATTTTATTCAGTAAAAGCTATTACCCCCTTTTTCCTGTAAAAAATATGTAGCCCTAGTGACGTTAAAGTACTATAACTATAACATTTGGATGTGCTTGAGTAATTTTGATTTCGTGAATCTTTGTCCACATCACTTTTTCATTGGGTCTGCAGTATCGTTTGCCCATTAACTCTTTTAAATCAAAGGAATTACACTGTTCCATTTCTACAACCTGAAATTTTTCGCCATTGATCTTGGCATTCATGATTATGCTATACATTTGATCAGGAGTATAAATCGCGTGGTTCTTCTTTGCACGTTCTATAAGAGTATGCATCGAATCTCCTTCAGACTGGCTATGGCCAGTGACAAAATATATATGAATTATGTTAACCCCATACTTTTGGACAACATATAAATAAAGAGTAAAAATTATTCTATTTTTATTCTGGCCAGCACAACCATCAGAATAAAAAATAAAATTCTTGAAGCCTCTTTGGCTTTCATTTTTAATAAAATTTAGAAGGCAGCTGTCAATTTCGTTGGCGCCCCTTTTGGCATTATCGTCTGCCAAACATAGCTGTACCCCCTGCCATTTAATGAGTTGTAAATCGTAAAATTATATATGGGATACTTTCGCTTATAATGAAAGATTCCTACTTCTGATTGAGGGATCGTCAGGAACTTTTCTAGGTCCTAAATCGCTACGATTGTAGAGTCGCCAGATCACTTTCTATTTTATAATTAGTTTTAAGTTCACGGGCACATTCCTTGTTTTGAATGTGCTTTGTGTAAGCTTCTTCAAGCTGCACTTTTCTTTCACTTTCGGCTTGATGATACAAAGTACATTGACCATTTTTAAAAATAGCCACAACCGAAATAAGTTTTATTACACATATAAAGCTTAAGATTTCTATTTTATTTCTTTCTTAGATTCTAAAAAAATATATTTAAAAGAAACACTGAATATTTCCAAAATGTACAGGCTGTATGATGTATGGTTCCGGAATGAAAATTATTCTAATGACATAAAGATTGCTACAAAACGACAATATGAAACTGTATTTAATACAAAATTTAATCATTCCTTTCATAAGCCTAAAAAGGATATGTGCAGTCAATGTACTTTGTATCATCAAGCCGATAGTAAAAGAAAAGTGCAGCTTGAAGAAGCTTACACAAAGCACATTAAAAACAAGGAATGTGTCCGTGAACTTAAAACTAAAGATAAAATAGAAAGTGATCTACAATCGTAGCTTTTTATGACCTAGAAAGGGTCCTGACGATCCCTCAATCAGAAGTAGGAATCTTTCATTATAAGCGAAAGTATCCCATATATAATTTTACGATTTACAACTCATTAAATAGAAGGGGGATACTGCTATGTTTGGCATTATCGTCTAGCCAAAAGGGGCGCCAACAAAATTGGCAGCTGCCTTCTAAACTTTATTGAAAATGAAAACCAAAGAGGCTTCAAGAATTTTATTTTTTATTCTGCTGGCCAGAATAAAAATAGAATAATTTTTGCTCTTTATTTATATGTTGTCCAAAAGTATGGGGTTAACATAATTCATAGATATTTTGTCACTGGCCATAGCCAGTCTGAAGGAGATTCGATGCATACTCTTATAGAACGTGCAAAGAAAAACCACACGATTTATACTCCTGATCAAATGTAGGTATAGCATAATCATGAATGCCAAGATCAATGGCGAATAATTTCAGGTTGTAGAAATGGAACAGCGTAATTTCTTTGATTTAAAAGAGTTAATGAGCAAACGATACTGGTTGCGGGCAGACCTAACCAATGAAAAAGTGATGTGGACAAAGATTCACGAAATCAAAATTACTTAAGCACATCCAAATGTTATCTACTTTAAGTACAACTTTGACGATGAGTATTTTTTTTTAAATACTGCACCAAACACCAGATCTTCCAGAGGAAAAGGCAAAAAGACGCCAGTGGCTGATGCTGTATCAGATTTATTGAAAAATCTTTACACAGAGCCTATAGCCTTGCCCAAACCGCTTTACGATGATTTAATGAGTCTCTGCAGAACTGAAGCAATACCGAAACATTATCATACATTTTATAATAATTTGCATTGTGTTGGTGCCTCTGTAGAAGAAATAGATATTGAAAGTGAAGACTCCAATAGCATTTAATTAATAAGCATATAATTTGTTTTATTTTAATTTTTATAATATATTTTTTAATGTCCATTTTATATTTATTTTCGAAGTTTAATAATTAATACAAATTATGTGATTTTAATGCTTTTTTATTATACCGAAAATATTTACGTGGGAAGGTTGGGTCCATAAAGCTAAAGCTTAGATAGGGTTGTACCTATACGTACTTCATTTCTGTTTTTCAATAGGGTAACTAGAATGTATAGTTCATTCGTTTATTACTATCATAGGACACTTTTTTTTCGTTTTATTTCTAATTATACACTTTTTCATACATTCTTATGGTCTTAACGGTTTCTTAATAATAAATATATTATGTTTTTGGTAAAATCATGCTTTCAGAGATTTTGTATTTAGATAAACATTAATTAGATAGTAACATAATTAAAAAAATAAGTTTAATATCAATAAACTGCCTAAAACAGTAATATATAAAAATAAATATAATATAAGGTCAGTCTGTAACAATAGTTACACAAAAATATGTTTTATTGTTATGATCCCAAAATAGCGATTTGTAGATGATACAATCGAGGTTTGGTTATAAAATATCCCTGAAAAAGGTGGTAATCGGCTGATACGCTCAAGATCTAAAGTGAAAATTACATCGTATTATATATATACGATTCTGACTGTCAGCAGTCGGTGTGATTATAAAGTCGTTGTTGATGTTACAATTAAAAAGTTACGGGCTGTAATTTGTATTATTATTTTTTTAAATTATTTCTTTAGATATTCAAGTCATAATATTAAAAATGAGGGTTTTATTAATAAAAAAAATTAGCTTTCTTTTGACATATTAATCATTTATTTTGAACCACTATTCGCTGAATTATAAACAAATTAGCTTCTTTTGTTTCTCCTGTAAATTTTTATTTTTGATATTACCGCTTTATTGCCCGGGGCCAGCGATATGTTACAGTCATAGTGATTAAATAGATATTATATATAATGACTATATTGTCTAGCTAGACAACGTGATAAATAAATCACTTTATCCGGATATTATTCATAGTAGCTGGTCAAAGTTAGTCAAAGTAATAAATAGCTAAAGCCGATGATAGAAATACAATAGCCGTTATAATTTCTCAGGAGCCAGAAGGAATGTATAAGTTAGGCACTAAGCATGGGATTTTTCTAAATCAACTTTAGGAATCCGCCCCCCTAGCCAAGAGCATCGGCGTTTTTTGCGCCCGAGCGTCGCAGAACGGACAGTGTTCGACAGAAATCGGTAGCCATTAGTCTTGTGTAGTACATGTACTAGAGTACTAAAGGAATTAATTCCCTATACTGAATGAGAATGAACTATTCATCAACGTAGTTGCTCTTCGGTCATTTAGTTCATTTTAAAGTCGAGATCCGTAAGAAATCTGAGGGAATGAAAGAGAATAGCGAGCTCTCGCGAGCGAAACAGACGCCAAAAGAATAATTAAGACACGAAAGAGAAGACGCGATGCATGATTTCGCGTAAATCAAAGAGATGCAAGATGTACTAGTTCACTGTTCGTCGCGTCCTCCGAGGGCATTCGTACGAGCTCGGGCACTGCTCGGGTATCGAAATGCGGTCGCGCTCGCGCGTTTTTGCATTTGTTTTCTCTCTCTACCGACACGGCTCCTAAGCTCTCGGAGTGTACTAGTTCGTTTCTTTCTTTTTGCTTTGTCTTTAGTCATAAGCGCTCTGAATGCATCGAGTACTAGTACTTGTTGTAATATTTTTATTTTCTGTGGTACTAGTTAGTAATACGGTAAAGTTAATAAGGGGTTCACAGGTTTTCCGGAGAATACTGCATGGTTTTCTTGTCAAGGTGGTAGTGTCGTTTCATGGTGCGGTTACGAAACAAGCAATTTGACGATAAAGTAGCAAGGATATTAAAATAGACTCGTAATCTAAATACGTCTTAGACGCCGTCCATTTCGTAACTATTTAGCCGGCATAGTGGGAACGATTAAAATTGTTAAATAGTATTGGTCGACCTCATTCGTGAACTGTGTAGCTTTGCTTACCATCAGGTAGATACCTACAACAAAATTTCATGCTGTCCTCATATTATACATGCTGTAACAAAATGTTTTTCGACTCAGGAATCTACTGTACTAAAGTACTAAAATAATGAACTAGTACATTTTAAAGATTGTACTAGTTTGGAGCGATCTTTTCAAAGACTGAGCAAGCACAAGCCTAGTAGCCATGAACAATTTTTGACGTTAACTTTCATTCTGTTGAACGCGGGAGGGCGACCGCTCGGCCCGATTATTGACGTTCCGATATTATATTCAAAACCCGCGAGTAATTTTGAGAATGATGTTTTATAACACATAATAATTATATTACGAATGAATTGAGAATATAAATTAAAAGCAATAACATTTTTTATCATATAATTGGTGTAAAATTTATTGTATAGTTTTAACACCTTTGGATATTAATGCTTATTTTAACTTACATGCCTAATCGGAACGATATTCGTTATTTTCGTGTTAAAGAGAGAGAGATAATAAAAAATAAATCCTATTGGTGTAACTATGTGATATCTCGTTTTATTTTACGGGCCAATGCTCTTTACATTTGATTACAAACAAACCTAATAGAAAATATAAACATTGCAGACAAACTCTTCGGCATTATTAATATGGCACTTTTAAGTTGTAATTATAAACTGAAGAATTCTAAATATAAATTCGAGGCATCCGGGGCGGCCCACGGCCAATTTATTTTTTAAAACTCTGTGATCAAGGAAGAAATGTTGCAGTTATATCGTTCTCGGATTTTAAATTACTTTTTGAATAGGTAAGAATCAAAATAAATAAGTGCTTCTAAGGTTATATATTTAATAATTGATTAGACACGTTGTTAAAACATTTGTATGCCGAATGGGCAAAACAAAACGGACCTTTGTGTTTACAACACCCATCTATTAACCTTTGTTTCTCATACAAATAAATGTTATTTCAGGTGATTTCGGATATGCCTTGGAACCATGATTGATTACCCCTGTCATGGATGCCGTACCTAATTAATACCTCAGCGGACCAATACACTGCCAAGTCCATGTGTGAAGCAGGCTAATGGTTATCTCAGGGGGTCATTAAAATACCTTGGAATAGACAGAGTTCTGCTCTATGATTCTGAAGAGTCAGCCCAAATTGTAATGGCTTGTGCAGCATAATAACCAATATGATGTTACACTATAGGTGAGTTAAGAAAAATAAATTACAAATTGTCCGCTTACTTTTTTTAAATAAAAGTTATTCACTCTCCTACTATATTTGGAAGCGTGGAGTCAACACTCAACTGACACAGATAGTAAAACCTGACTCCAACCCAGTTATGTTGCAATTGTGATTTTTGTTATTTAAAAAAATTGGTCTTTTTATTTTTTTATTAAACTAAGTACAATTTTGTATTTTTTTTATTTCATGTATTTATACTTTGCAGGGTTTCAAGGACAGCTACCCCCTTCCCCAGCAAGAGAGGTCACAAACTATGGTGCTCAAAGTTTTAGAGTGGCCCAAGCCAAACAAAATTATTAAATAAATATTTACTTTTAATTTGTTTATGTTTTATTGTGAATATTATCCAATTTTAAGAAATCAATATTCTGGGAAATATTAAATTAAAAATACATTAACAGAATCAAGAGACATATATGTGGATAAGTTTAAAGGTGTCTAGGTCTGTCGGATGGACCCATTTATAGAGTATTGAATAAGAAATGCTGGTATCATTATTAACATTTATTATTGATACTTGTATCATTTAAATGGTCAGATTAATGAAGATTAATAATTTTAATTAATAACGGTCTTAATGATAAAAATTTAATAAAGTCCTTGAAGAACACTTTAACAGTTAAAATAAGTTTTGTTTCTTTTTTACTTATTTATTTTTGTTTGGTAAAAAAAGAGACAACCTACTATATACAAGTGTTCTTCAAGGACTCAAAAAGTTTTTTTTTATGAATACCAGTGTGTTTAATATTAAGATTTGTAAATATGCTTACTATTATGGTAAGTATATCTACAAATGCCCACATTAGATACATGTAATTCCCTAATAGTATTGATATAAAATAATGAAACGTTACTCTAGGTACCATCCTAACTATTTATAGTGCTTGCATGGGAATTAAAATTCCTATAAATAAAAGAGCTTGTATAAACAATATAGGTCTAATAGTACATACTACACATACCCTACTTAGTACCATTTATATAATAGTACTAAGTAGTTTTTACTTAACAATATTATACATATATATTACAGCGTTAAGTGAATATTTGTGTGGATGTGTGTGCATGTATGGGTCATAGTGTATATAATAAAATACCTAATATTGTAAATATCTAATGTGGCTGAGTATAAATTGTATTATTATTACTAAGGCTAGGAATATTTTTTTTTAATAATAATATACCAGTATAAAAGGATTCTTTTAAATTTGAAACTCAAGGAGGTGAAAAGTCATTCTGTACAACCACAAAGACCATCATCAGTCCCTGAAATACCAAAAGTTGTAACATTATTAGTAATGGTCAAGGAAAATCATATTCTTTTAGGGCACTATATACAATTATATGATTAGAAACAGTGAAACATTCTAGGTCTTCGCAAAGGCTCTGAAAAATCCTTTGTTAAGCCTAAAATGTTACCTAAACTCTCCCTGGTATCCCCAATTTCTTTGAAAATGTGAACATTTCATTAAAAATAAAGAAATAAATAAAAATAAATTTTATTTGTTAATATTTTACAAGAATTTATACATGTTTTCTTAACTTTTTGCCTAATATTGGTTTGTTTTATTTAATGTTGTAACACTTCTATCCAATATTATCAATCAAGATCAGATATTTGTTCAGGTTGTCCTCGGACATAGGCCTCCTCCAGCAAATACCATTGGCAGCGGTCTCCAACTACATGGCATTGAGATGTCTTGATTTTTTTATACTTCTTTCAGAGACCTGAGAACATACATACTATTCTATGTATTTCTTTCTCCATTTAAAGTTTTGGAGCAATTGTTTGACCTAAATAAAAGTACCTATTCAATTTCTTGATAATTTACTTTCAGGGTTTGTTTATGTCTGTTTGTCATAGCTTTGGTTTTCACACATGGTTCTTTTAAGCCCCTTTTAAGCTTTTCCACTTCTCTTGCTAGTTGTTTGCATAATAACTGGAACTAGGTCATCAGCAAATCTCAGTTGAGATATTTTACTTCCATTTATGTTAAGCTCATAGCTATTTTCAAATAATTCCAATTAATGTAGGTAATTGACGAAAAATTTCCTCCAATACAGCCGAGCAGAGTTTGAGGGATAATAGGTTTCCTTGTCGGACTCCTTTTATTCGTAATTCTTCTCCAATTTTTCCTAGTCGTACTTTTGCTGTAGGTATAGTTTTAAAATTGTTATATTACTCCTTAGTCCTTATGATTCTTGAATATTTAGTTTGATCACACTCTGTGTTTTGAGATGCTTTGTAAGTATGAAATAAAGAGAACTTTTCGTTGCTCTAATCTATATTTGGCGTCGATGAAGACGTCACTCGTTATTTGCACTTACTAATACATTTTATTTATGCATTTTAATTTACACAACGCAATAAAAAACTTCTAAAACAACAAAAACAATACTTTAAGTTAATTTAAATCAAAACAATGGCGTCGTTTTGATAGAATATAGCTCGAAAGGGAGACCCCGACCACCCGCCCGTATACAGTCGAATTTAGCGTCTAGCATTCGCAAAAAACGAACAAAAATGTGTTCTTGGCTGGCAATTCCCTCCGAGTATGTCACTGAACAAATAAGTAGAGTATGTAGCGGTTTCTGTCAAAATGTATGGGGAAATTGGCCTCTCGCGAGCGCTTTAACGAAAACGAATGCCCAACGCTCACCGTCCGTGTTCTTGGCTGGCAATTTGTTCTGTCAACGCATTTAACGAACGTGACGTCATCACCAAATGTCATCTTCATACAAAACTTTCGTGCGCGCTTTTAGCGCTCATGCTCTTGGCTAGGGGGGCTGTTCAGTGTTTGCAAAGAAACATTTTTTACACTTGATATCGTTCCTCAAAACGAAGTTACCATGCGAGAATGTGCAAAAAGGAGTCACATCTTGGCGGCCAAGCATTTGAACATTGCAACTGTACTGGCGAATGCGTTTCTAATATATGCAAATGTAAAAAGTTAAGCGTTTTGTGTAACTCAAAGTATCACATGGGCACTTGTAAGAATAAATAATAATTATTTTATTTCATTAACGTAAAAACTACCATCCTGCTAAGTTGAGCATCTAAAAAAGTTAAAAAATCTTGTCATAACATCACAGCCTCCGTATACTAGTGATCGCGCCTTTGGCGTTGTATCCGGATGTCGTAGGTTCGATTCCCACCCATGGCAAAAAAATATTAGTACGTTTTTTCTGTACAGTTTGTTATGGTCTGGGTGTCTATAATATATGTATTATATCATTGCTTCTGGTTCACATAGTACAAGCCTCGAGCTTAGTTTGTGACCAGAGCAATATGTGTAATTTGTCCTTCATATTATTATTAATATTAGAATATTATTTGTCATGTCAGTTATTTTTAAACTAAAATCAATATCCAAAACCAAAACTAAAACGAACCCAGAGCAGAGCTTAGATGATTTTTAAAGCGGTTTTGGCCTGCCATAAAAATGTCAAGCTCGTGGTTCTTTAACGACAGCTTGTTGTACTGGCGACACATGTGGCTTATTGGATTATAGTACGAGATGTTTTTAGTATGTGGGGATGTGAAATGGATTAGTCCGATGGCGCTGATTGTGTCGGGTGTTGAGACAGATTGTAGACAAAATGCTGGTTGTATCAATGTGGGCATGCAAGATTGTGTGCAGATATAAAATATCATATTGCTGACGTCTGACGCTGAGTGGTATTATTTTGAATTTGTTTAGTCTATCGTCGTCGTACAGTGATAGTGGCCTGCTGTATTTAAATTTAAAATTAAGCATTCTGCAATTTTTTTTTCTGTACTCTTTCAATCTTAATGGAATGTGAGGCATAGTAGGGTGTCCGATAATACAGCCATATTCGAGGATGCTTCTTACCAGACTTTGGTGGTTCTAAAATCTTTGGTGATTCTAGCAATAAATACTAGTTGTTGTAGAGCCCTGTCCGTTATGTAACTGTAGTGCTCACGAAAAGTCAGCTTGTCATCAAATAGTATGCCGAGATCTTTCACCACTGTTTTCCTTTCAAGAATTTGGTTGTCCAAATTGTACGGGAAAATAATCTTCTTTCGTTTATTTGAAAACGAGACGGTATGGCATTTTGACACATTGAGAAGCATAAGATTTTTCATACACCAGGATGCAACTGCATTAAGATCTAATTGCAAGAGGCCACACTCAAGAGTCGTTTCCACCTTCCTGGAAATCTTTAGATCATCTGCATATAATATGCAATTACTACTTATTTTACTTACCAGATCGTTAATAAAAAGGACAAAAAATAATGGCCCGAGGTGGGAGCCCTGAGGAATACCAAAAATCAATAACAACTGGAGATAAGATGTATCCTTTCTGTATCACCAGTTGTGTTCTGTGATATAAATACGATTCGATCCATCGAAGTAGATCACCGTGTATACCACAACCGCAAAGCTTCCGGCATAAGATGATGTGATTCACTTTGTCAAAAGCCTTCCGGAAGTATGTATACACCGCGTCCACTTGGCTACCCTCATTAAAAGCATTGCACAAATAGTACTTATACTCTGATAGGTTGGATACAGTGGATTTCTTCTTTACAAATCCACGTTGACTATCTGAAAATAGGGGTCTGACATGATTGTAAATGTAGTCATAGATAACGCTCTCAAATAATTTTGCAACAGTTAATAAAATGCTTATAGGTCTGTAGTTGTCGCATTTAGACCTATCACCACCCTTGTAAATAGGAACAATGTAAGCTTTTTTCCAGTATGTCGGAAAGGTTTATTATTTGTCTATCTATATATTACAGTAGCTATATCAGAGAAGCTTCTGGCTAACACAATAGACAAAGCCTGCGCAATGGGTAGTTATAAAAAACACACTCCTTCACAACTTCTAATACACTCTTTATTCAATCATACTTAGTCATAACACTCGTTTATCTGTTGGTTATGCTGCGGGAAATTCCCAAACGAGAGTTTAAATTTTTTTTTCATTAACAGTAAAAAAACGATACTTTCTATAAATTACATTTTTTTAAAGTTTAGTATAATGGCGAAACATGTGCTTAGCATTAACAGTCATTAGACATTCTCTAGATCAAGCATATACCCAACGAAAATCCTACAGAATTCCACTAAAAATGTTGATGCTAAACGGTGAAAATCTACTAGGTACTAAAGCATTACTTTTGTTTATTATTTAATAAAATAAAAATAAAGTTTTGTCTTCGTTAATTTCATCATTGACACACACATTATCATAGGTTTAAATACCGTGATAATGTATATAATAGGAGACATTCTTTCGACATTCATCTCGATTTGATATTTTTGAACGAAAAATGACATTTTTCGTTAAAAAATATCGAACATTAAACGAAATAAATAATAGGTAAATATTAATTAATTAATAATAAATATTGAACGAAAAATTACATATTATGTCATTTTTCATTCAAAAATATCGAATAGAGATGAATGTCGAAAGCGCGAGAATTGCCCACCTGAGCCTCAATTCTCTTAAATTAATTATAGTTTAATGTCATCATAATCGTAATATAATCGTTTTATTGGATATATTTCTAGGCTGTATTACTAGGCATATTCTAATGCTAAGGCTAGGGTGTCATTATCTTATGTAATCGCTTCGGAAAAACATTAAGTTTTATTTTAGTATGGAATATCAACGACCTTTATGTGCTCTGGTCGGTAGATGGATTTGAAAGGCAAAGAAAGCAAACTTAGATTGAGGCTGTATCTAGCAGTATCTAGCAGGCTAAATTAGAAAGGACAAATATTTTATCTATTTCGACGCTAATCACCTGTTCTGCAATTAGCTATGCAATAATAAAGTATTAAGTATGAATTTATAAGAATTTAATATAAAATATTATTATATTTTTAAACAATACCTAGTTTATTTTCATGTAAAATTTATCAAAATAATTAAGAACCTAGGTAAAACATGCTTAGCAACTAGCGAGCGAGCTATAAAACATAACGCATATTGATAAGAAACTAAATATAAAATGAAAATAATTTCATTAATTTTATTAAATAATGCTTTAGAAATATTAGCAATTTTGGAGAAAGGAGGTTTATGTAAAGGTATAGACTGTTCAAATGAAATTGAGCGCAATGTATGTGGGATAAAAGAAGAAGGTTCGGGTTTTCGTATAAGACTGTTTGAACATGAATGTGCTCTTTTGAAATACGGCTGCGCAATTAGAAGTGGAAAAGGTACGTCGTACCTATATAATACCAAATCCAGAATATCTCAAAAATCCCTTCAAAGTGTACTCCAGATGAAAGAGCTACAATACAAGACCTTCGTATGTTTTGGGCTCACCTACGCAGCCCCAGCGTGGAATCATCTCGTGTCGGACACGAACAAGATTCAGCATCAGCAGAATGTTTCTCTCCCTATGGCGTTCGGTGCTCTGTGGTTTGTGCGTTGACTCCACGATCAGCGGCAGAAGTGTTTGTTGAATGGCTTGCTCGAGTTGTTTGATTGAGCCAATAACAGATACCCACGATTATCTTCATGCTACCGCGTCGCTCCACGCACGAGAGAAATTCTCGACGGCGGCTCTTTAGAGACTTAAATCCCATTCTAGGCACGCTGATCCTGTCTGCAGCGCGCCACCTCCGACCCCACAATGCTAATCCCAGCCTTCTGCGGAGGGACAAATGCCCTATGGTCCAGCGCCAATGGCGCATGAGTTACTGGCGGGCAGTCACCCGCCGTGATCCTGCCTCTGGCAACAGGGAAAAGTCCCCAGCTGAAACCCAACCCCATCCAACCAGATTATCTCTTATATTTTTGTGGTCCATTATCGGACTTTAATGATACAGTTACAATGTTATGGTATATATTAGATATCATGTTATATGTAGGTATTGCAGTTACCAATATACCTTTCTATTTTTAAAGATGTTTATTTCCCTTAGAGTACGGCTTGATTAATAAATATTACTGTGACATTTTGCAACTAAAAATGGAGAACCCAGAAATAATTACATTAAAAAAGGAAAAGCGTAGCTTACAAGATATTGAAAGATTGAAAAATAGATATGTAAATAATAATAAAGATAATAATACTAAAAATATTATCTGTGAAAAGATACACTGTGTTGAAAATTTATCTCATGCAAATGCTTCAGTTTGTGCCATAAGAAAAGATGGTGACGGATATCGATTAAGAAAATTTCCTGATACATGTTATTTACACAAATACAACTGTTTACATGACCTTGATTTTAAAATAGATAATAATATATCTTGCAGTGATATAAAAATGAGTATAAATTCTAAAAACTTTCAAAATGAAAATAACAATTTAATGAACTTTAAAAATATTATCGTAATAAACGGAACGTTGCTGGATTTTAACGGAAATGTAAACGATACTATCGATGATTTTTTTGCATCAACACATTATATCAACATGCCTTTACTAGAATTAAATGTTAAAAATCAAATTGTTAATAACACTAGACGTGGACGACTACTAAAAATAGCAGGCCCTATAAAAATATTTGAGCCGTGGATAAATATTCCAAAACAAAAATTTAATGACCGTTGGCACGCCCCTACATTATCATCATGTTACCACAGATGCCCTAAAGTAAGAAAGTATTTCTAACTACTTAGTCTAATTAGGAAGCGATGAAATCTATCTACAATAAACAAATTTGTAATATTTTTAATTCAAATTTATTTATTGTGAATCATAGGTTTATAAGGTTTTACAAAATATTACATTCAGTTATGTCCTGCTTACGGTTTGCAGGTGGAGTATATAAATCTTTCAGAACAGATATCCTAGAAATTATACCAAAAAGCTTCCGTGATAATACAATTCGGGCACCAAGAAGAAACTAAGATCAACTTTCCGATTACTGGTGATTCAAGAGCTGGCGGTTATTTTAAGCATAAGATCAGTTTAGTCAACAAGGCAATGTCTAGCATCTTGAGCACGATGCCACAGGACAGATTAGAAGAATATTTTATGATGTAACTACCAAACAGGGGCGGATCCAGGATTTTATTTTCAGGAGCGCTCGTCAAGATTAGATTTTTTGTCAGAACTATTATAGATAATGTCCTAAATTGTAACATTTTAAGGATGGTTGTTGCTTTTAAATACATTTTGATTCTGGCTCCTCTTTGATAAGCACCCTCCCCGCCTCTAGATCCGTCACTGCTCCTAAAAGGCAGTTCCAACATTAAATACTTTTTTCTGGAAATACTTTAATTATAATTTATACCCTAAGCTAAACATATTTTAATATTGTTACTTTATTTTATTTTACCTAATATCTTAATTTTTTTAGAGATGTCCTGACACCTACGCACCTGTATGCGGTGTTCCAGGTATCGTGTCTCGAGAGCCATCTCTTATGTTTCAGAATCACTGTTATATGGATAAGGCTCAGTGTAAGATGGTCTGGGAGGATAAAAGTGAAACATCGTCAACCTCAGGTAAGCAATAATACCTAAATAATGCATATACTTAACTCAACTGAGTAGGTATTAAACTAAGAGTTGAGTCACAGAAGACATATTAGTACAAGTAGTAGAGTCGAAAAAGCGACTTCTTACGTAACCAATTAGTGGCCTAATTATAAAACTTAAAATGCGACACCATTGAAAGTTTGTAGATTATTTCTAATACAATAATTGCTATGACAGTTCCATTTACAATCGACCGTCATTACGATCTTGCAAAATTTAGTTTCATAATTAGGGAGCAGATCATTGCGTTACGTGCCTATGAACTTCGCACTCCCATATTGATACTGATTATTTAAAAGAAGCCGAATCAAATTTCTATAGGTATACATATATTACTATTGAGACTAATATTTGTTTTAAAATTACCTCTAATGTTATGTATTAAACAATAGTTATCAACTACCACTACTTACATAAGAAGCTGGTTCTAAATAAATTGAAATCGAACCGAATCAATTAAAATTATTTTCCTAAAATTTCCCTTCACTAGTTATCGACGATCACCTAACGGGAAATTAAAGAACTAATGTTTATTAAATTTCCCGCATAGGCGCTCAAGTAATTGTTTTCAACTTAGGCTGAGTTGCACCAGATTAAAGATCACGATTAAAGTTAAAAAATGGCGTCGAATGTACCAGCTGTCATTCGACTTTCAAAATAAAACTAGTAGGTATATTATACGCCATTTTTAACAGAAACTTTAGTGCAACTGGAGCTTAAATGAGATCTTCTAATGCCCTCTGTCTATGCCCTGGGTCCCTCACATTAGCAAGAATATGCGAACTCACAAGTGTAGGACGGTATTCGCGAACATACCTACCTACTTATGTGCGACGTTTTTAATTTATGTATTCGCCTATATTCCGACGCGTTGGGGAAAGTGTGGGAAAAGGCGTGACTATTTTAGCAGTTAGTTACTAATACCAGGGGCTTTATTCCGAGTTTTGACACGTTCACCGTCGCGCATTTAAAAAGCGTCGTAAAGTACGGGTATTGAAATGTAAGTTCTACCCTGTTAATTATAAAGTTGAAATTCTAATGCTCCATACATATTCAAACTTGCGAAGAATTCATGTATTTCAAGATGGCTGCATTATAATTGCCAACCTAATACATACTATCGGTACGTTTGAGTACTGCTTAAAAGGCTTACAAAGCTAGCTTATTTTACTTGACAGGTGTTTTTTTAGTACATCGCTTTGCTTTGGATTTTTGATGACGTCACAGAAAAAAAGCAAATTACGTCATCGAATTCGCTGCGAACGCTTTGAAAATACGAGTAGTGCAATCAAAGTAAATTGTCTGTGGTCACGATTATGTATCAAATACTTTTTTTTGTTTATTTTTATTGTTCCCTCCCTTTCACTTAATCGGTTTTGAACTCTATTTTGTATTCTCTTATAAATTTTATATGATTTTTATTTATGCACATAAAACTGTTCGAGTATTCCTGCAAACGCTGCGATTGCTTTGCTTCGCTTTGTGTACTTTGACGGCTGTTTAGATTGGCTTAAAGCCTAAGCGCTTTAAGTGAAAAACAGTAGTAAACGAACACACTGTATATGACCATTGGAATAGAGCTTATATTTCAATATTTATAGTTTGAGCAACGTCTTGTCGTGATTAGCGGTTGCAAAGTCGGAATAAGGCCCCAGTACTTTTAACTTTCTGCAGGCTTACCTTAATAGTATGCCTAATAATAAGCAATAATCTATACTAATATTATAAAGCTGAAAAGTTTGTTTGATTGAAAGCGCTAATCTCAGGACCTACTGGTTCGAATTAAACATTTATTTTAGTGTTGGATATCCCATTTATCGAGGAAGGCTATAGGCATAACATCACACTACGACCAATAGGAGTGTAGTAACAATTTAAAATGTTGCAAAAACGGGGGGAAATTATTCCTATAAAACTTTTTTTAAATAAAGTCATAAAATCAACATTAAAAGAAGAACCATAGCCCATATTTTCAGACCCAGGCCTTAGAAGCCGCGTTCAAAAATGAAACCTATCCAGTTTGATAGAGGAAAATTACATATAATAATAATTGTTCATTACATCGAAGTTAAAGAAGTTGGGAGAAAAAAGTTATTCTCATTTGAATTTTAATTTGAGGTTATGTTATGACTAGTTATTAGGTTAGTATAGCGAACAATTTCGGACCGCGAATTATTAATCCGCAAAATTATTAGTAGTGTTTCCTTGTGCTGCAGCATGACAGAATAATATTATATAATCTGACCTAGGTTGTATGGTTCAAAGATACCTCTGCCTTCTCTATATTTGAGAAAACTGAATAAAAATAAAATAATCTGTGGATGATATATCGTCGCTCTTTTTTTTAAATTATTTATTTTAACATAGCACTGGGCCGTGTTCGTAAACTAACACTTTAACACTGGGTAATGTCACTACACTATATGCATCTCTTCTTCTCTAAGCATTTTTTAATATTTTTATCGCACTCTGTAACACTACCCAGGCTCGTGTTCGTAAATGTAACACTTTAACACTGGGTAGTGTTACCGAGTGCGATAAAAATATTGAAAAATGCTTAGAGAAGAAGAGATGCATATAGTGTAGTGACATTACCCAGTGTTAAAGTGTTAGTTTCCGAACACGCCCCTGTGTTGTGTTACGTTTCCGAACACGGCTCAGTCCATCGACCTATCGTCGAATTTATTTTTATTCTGTTCATGCGATAAATGGACATAGGGCGTTCAATAAATACTATACTACTTATTTGTTCAGTGTACTATACGGCCTTTTCTTTTCTTTCAAAATAATGTGAAATCTCTCTTTATTTTGGTAAATCTCAATCCAGAAGCAAATTTTTTTTTTTTAATGTATTAAGTATTTTTTGACTGAATAATGTGGACAAATATACAACTTTTTTTTCACAACTTCTAAAATTATTTTGAATACTTACTGTAAAATAATGCTTAAATTATCTATTATTAAGTAAGCATATCGTTGTTTGTGAACGCTAAGCTTTTACGGTTGGGTCCAGAATGACCGTACTCCTTTACTAATAGGGTAACATGCCATAATCACTCATAACGGATCTATTACTATTTACTACAGAAAAAGAGATTTTTTAATCTATTCCTGCTGTAAAAGCAGATTTGGGTATCGAAAACACCTCTGATAAGTTAACTGTTACTTCATTTTTACAATATTAAAATATATTTTAACACAAAAAAAAATATTATACACATTAATAATAACCTAACCATGTCCTTCATCTTTGAAATTAGGGAATACGAATCCACCCCACTCATACTGAACGAAAAAAAAAAAGAAAAGATATATTCAAAATAAAAATAACGGTTAAGGTTATCTTAAAATTAATATTAACATATTAATTTAAAGCACTTATTCAAAAGCTATTATAAATTACTTTAATAAATTGAGAAAAAATTATTACAAATTCATGTTTTCAAAGATGAGCCGAAAAATTAATTAGGGAGTGCGAAAACACCCTTCGACTTGTTCCAACGAAGCTGACTATTGCACTGCCACAACGCTTAGCTGTTAGCCTGAGGGCATGAGTTGGCCTAATACCCAATTACTAACGCGCCAACGTATTCAATAGTATAGATATGACTGCTGTACGAATCCTACCTGTACCCCTAGGGTGAGTTTTCTAACTATTACTTTGCGTTTGAGTTAACTAAAATTTGTATGGGAAATGGTTCAGCACTCCAAGCGGAAATTTTGGGAACTTGAAATGCGGTCGTGTGATTGGTCAAAATGTTAACGCGGTAATATAGTTAACGCGAAAGTAAACGTTGAAAAAACTCACACTAAGGCTACTGCTCTCCCCACGCTGTGTAAACGGTTAAAGTTACGCAGACGAATTGCGCGGATCAGCTAGTGACAAATAAAAGAGACATATATAAATACATAAGTATACATGCTACGATCTATAACAATTTTTTTTGCAGCTTACGTAGAGTCTTCCTTCATGTTCTGCCTAGGAGATGAGCTCAATGGTCTGTACCGTTTTCTACCAGTACTGCGTACCTTGCAACACATGGGAAGATTAAAACGGAAAGGAGTATTCAGATACAGACTTCAAAATCTGAGGTTCTTCAACCATTACCTGATTAGAGAGCCTAAAATTATGGGCTAAGTCAATAAAAATCAGATTAATAATAAATTGCATTGTTTAATTATAGACTTATTCATAAAAACTAATTGATTCCTTAACGAACACTTTAGTTATAAAAGATAAGAAGGTTTTCTCTCTTTTTTAACCGACTTCAAAAAAGCAGGTTGTCCGTTTGACTGATATATTTTTTTTGTATGTATGTTCACCGATTTCTACATCAATTGTGGACCGATTTTCAAAATTCATTTTTATTCGAAAGAGTGCAATTTTGAGATGGAACCAAGTCAGGATCCGATTGTAGAATACGGGGAAATCCAGGGAAACCCTCAAATTTCAAAGGTACAATATTTTTCACATATATTTATTATGTCAAAGTACCGAAAGAACTCCTAGACGGCTAATAGCATATCATATCATAAAACTCATGTTATCCCATTACACTAAAAAGTATAAAAAAAATATATTCACAAGTGTAATTTAAATTGCCATTAAAATAAATGTCTGGTGCCACCCTAATGTGTCACATGGATGGCACACAAATGTAGGTACCTATAGTTTAAAAAATCACAAATATTGATAACATAGTGCCGATTTCATAAAGTAGAATCCAGTAGAACTAAATAACACTTGTAAAAATTTTTTTTGAAGTCGGTTATATTTTTTTGTTAAAAAAATTTTATTAGCAACCAAAATAAATGTGTATTTAAAAGTCTCCGTCAAAGAATCAATAACTTATTGCCTTATTCATAAAAACTTATTGAATCCTTAAAGGACACTTTAGTTAAGGTTTAGTCTCTTTTTTAGCAACAAAAGTAAATGTGTACCTAAAAGTGTTCGTCAAGGCTTAATAAAACTTTTTATGAATACCGGTGCAAATATAATATTAAATTTTTAACTAAAGCTCGCTTGTATTTAAAGTTATTCCACCACCAAGCCTTTAACAAAATTGTAGATACATAAACTTAGTCATATTTACAACGCAGTTTCGAATTTATATTTGTTCAGCGACTGAATTCAGTGGTTTACAAAGGGAAAACCGTTTTAAAGGGGAATAAAATATAAACAGAATATTATAACTTGACTGCACTCTACCCACAGGCGGCTGGCTGTAAATTCAATATTGCGACGTAGTAGGTATTTGTTCAAATAGGGATTCATTTCAAACTTCACCAAAGGGGTAGCTAATAGAAACGGAATGCTTTGACAAAATATGAATACCTAGGTAGGTAGTGCTGTCGGAGTTAGGAATGACAGATTTAAATTAAAACCTACGAAGAGCTCATAAAATATGTAGAAAGGTTCAGAATTTTATTAGTAAGTAGGAAATATGTAAATAAATATTTCTTTATTTGCCAGAATATGGTACAGAACAGTTTAACCGGTTATTTAATGGTTTGCTGTATTTTATTATATATACGTGGTGGCCGAGTTGGTTAGACCTTAGACTTAAAAACACTCCAGTTCAAACCCCGGTGTGTACCAATGAGTTAAAAATCTAAAAACATATGTACATTTGATTAACAACACTACTATAGTGTCTCGGAGAGCACGTTAAGCTGTCGGACTCAGTTTCACATACCAACTTGTGAAACTGTGTGGGTTATTGAGTCTATCTAAACATCGCGACGAGCTAGCCACTTGTTCGGTGTAGCCTCATACCATCGGATTTTGACGAGGTGGGATTAAAAAGCCCTCCACTGGGTACCCTGAGGCCGTCTAGACATGTGATGATATTTATTACGAGTATACAGTAGGTACATAATATATGAATAATAACTAAAAAGTATATAGAGCTGCACTTTATGAAAAACTAGAACACGTCAATATAATGGGAGGTTATTATTTTACATTCTAGCTATTGAAATGCCTCTATTTAAGTGCCATGGTAATTCATGTGTACAATAATCATCTATCAATCGATATAGCATAGCATGTCAAGCCTATATTATTTAGGTTTCAGCTTAGAACTAGTAATAATACGCTACTGCCACATATGAACAGCGGCGGCGTAAAATATTAATGAAAATGACCGTTGAGGTGAAATTGTTGATTAAATTGCACAATTGTTTATCCAGGTCACAACTTGGACATAACATGTAATCTAGTGGATTCAAACTGCGGACTAATTGGTAGGTAATTACTGTTTTATTATTCTACTAACTGTTTCCCTCACTTAGGCCCCTGGTTCGAATTCCGGTGTGTACCAATGAGTTTTTAATTAAAAAAAAATATGTACATTTGTATGACCACAGCAGTATAGTGCCTCAGAGAGCTCGTTAAGCTCCCTCAACTTCGTGTACATATCATTTTGAAACAAAAAAAAAACGCACCTCTTTTGCTCATCAAAACACTACTATAAACAAATTTTCTTGTGCTTCATAAATTATCTATAAACACTGATGTGTGGGTAATTTTGGGCTTACTAAATGCTTAGGTCCACCAATCACTACTGTTGCCAAAAATATTAAATAAAATGGAAAAAAAAGGTAAACGCTTTATTTTTATATTACCTTCTTAATATAAATCATAGGTTTAAAGTGATAATATAACAATCGTAAATAATGGATTCAAATATTTTAGCGTAACATAAAAGAATACGCCAGTAATTTTCACAAGCTAATCAAGTTTAGCCAGCATAGTGGGAGCGATCAATATTGTTAAACAACAATTTAATGACCGACCCCATTCGTGAACTTTGTAGATATACTCATGAATATAAACATCTTTTAATGACCAACGTTGTCAGAGCGAAAGGTGATAATAGGTATAGTTATCTCTTATTATACAATATAAATATGGAATAAAAAGATGAGAATGACTACAAACAAAATGAAAATCTTTGTAAAAGTCCATGTAATCTCATAAAGCTTAACAAAGAAAAATTTCTGAAAAGAAAATATTGAAGGTATAAGGAAACTAAACAACTGTTTACGAAGAGACATTGTAGTGGAGGTGGCATTATGTATGACTTGTACCTACTGGTCATATGAATTTTGAGCACACTAGATAAACATTTTTTTAAGTAGGTACTTTTATTCATAATCAGATAATATTTAAACTATAAAGAAAACCCTACTATAAACTAGAAACCTAAAAAGAATATAAACCTAATAATAAAAAGAAAATAGAAATCTCCTAAAAATATATAAATATTAATAAGAAAATAAGTCCACCGTGTCCAGATTCTGACCTGTCCCAAATGTTCCCATTACACTGGCAACATTACCACGTTGAACTGCCAGTGAAATGCGCTGTTTAAAATAATATCCGGAGCGGGGATCGCCTGAAGTTTCATTTAAAAGAGCACACAATCTCTTCCCAAAGTTTTTGGCTTCGGAACCCCACACTCCCGTAGTCTCTACAGCGAATGGAACAAACAAAAACTCATTTTTTAAATTATTATACTTTAAATGTTTTGCTTTAGCAGCTACCTCGGCAGCTGCCCCTGATAAGCCCACACACGCATGTAGATGGGAAGCCGCAAACGTATCAACACAGGTGGCATCCCAGATCAGGCAACGCCCTTTCTGCCATGGCACCAGTGTTAATCCATCTGGGCGTTTCCCATCTACCCTGCTTAATCCCTGAGGCTCAAGAACACTAGGGACATTTGCCGAGGACAGAGCTCTGCGAAGAACATCATTAAGATTATGGTGTCGAGATAGTCTCCCTGCACTTCTGCTACAACTTAATCCGTGATGACCATTCGCTAATACTTGCACACCACATTTGCATTGATGAGGTTGGCAGATGTTAGCGCCTAACCTTAACGCAACTGCAATTCTTAGCGACTGGTCATCTAAGAAAGTACCTAAAGAAGGGGAGGGAAACGTCTCTAACCATAATCCTGACTCATGTGAAGAGACTGCTTTTAAACGTGCCAAATCTGTACCAATGGAAATTTCAAGGAGATTATTGTATATTTTTAAAGTATTTATTTGATCCCATTGACGCTGTGAGGACAACTGTGGTGGTGGAAGAGAATCGGATGCAGATCTAAATGCCTCTATAGATTCAGACAAATATGAAATCTCAGAACTGACACCTAAATTTGGCAAAATATTAGTGACTAATTCTGAGACTCCATAACAGGAAGCAATAAAGGCAGATAAACCTACATCCGATACCCTTCTGATTCCAGTACCACCAAACTTAATGGGAAGAGAAGCTTGATCCCACTGTAAATCAGACAGTCGAATATTCATGACTAGTTCGAAAGATGACTTAATACAATCATCTATAGCAGAATACAAATTTGGGAACTTCCACAATGGTGTCGTTCTAATGATATAAGTGAATTTAGGAATAGAAAAACTGGATTTTAATAAGGTATAAGCGACGTGCGAATGTAGTCGAGGTAAATGATCATGAAGTATTTTTAATTTGGTAATTTTCTTTCTAATAATAGTATCAACTGAATCTAAGGTTATTGGTGCACCTAACAACTCGAAATTTTGACTGTTAATAATTTTGATGCCGGGAAAAAAAGATTCAAGATCTGAACTGTTATGCTGATCACAATTAAATATCTCAGACTTATCCAAATTTACTTCTAAACCTATATCTGCAAAAGAAGAACGAATTTTGGATAAATCTGAAATTATACTATCTATATCTCCGCCTAAAGTACCATCATCCAGATACCAAATATTAAGTTCGGATGTCAATGTTGATATGATTGGGTGAATTCCCAAGCTAAAAAGCAAGGGTCCTAAGGGGTCACCTTGTTGTATTCCAACAGAAGATTTTATAATGTCATTATTAAAAAAAAGGTTAGTATCATGAAAATAACACTGGTATATAAAAGAATATAAAAATGGAATTCGTTCTTTAATTTGACTTAGAATTTGATCTCGATCCAGACAGTTAAAGGCATTTTTAATATCCAATTTTAAAATTAGTTTGTCAGAATTATTATTTAAAACAAATTTCCTTGTTGCGTGAATAGCTGCTTCACACCCAAGAGGTGTACCAAATCCCAGTTGTATTGGTCTTAAATAATTTCCCATATCAAGTCTAACATTTTTACAGCATATTTTGGCTACTAGGCGTCTAAAAATATTACCAACTGCAATGGGCCTTATTCCTCCAGTTTTTTTAGTAAGGGCGCATAAATTGGCACCGTATAATAATGGACAAATTTCGGAGTTTAATTTTCCTTCGAGCAAAAATTGACATAATCTGCGCAGAGATGAAACTAGACTTACACCGTAATTGTTTGCAGTATATGAGGTGAGCTCCTTTAAATGATTGGGTCTTAAGCCATCAATCCCAGCAGCTGAGCCATTATTAAAGCTATTTAACGCATCTAGAATGTCATTATCTGTAATGGTTGGAAATGTTACGTTTATTAAAGATGGGTCTGGTGATATAAGTAAATGTGATGGTGATGGGTGCTGACTTCTTAATGTATTTAAAGTATCACTATTGTTAGGTGCTAATGGACATTCAGATGTTAATAATCTAATTGCACCTTTAATATCACCATCAAACACTTTAGATTCCGCCCGTTTATATATAGAAGTAGAACGGTAATTAATTACTGTAGATGGAGCATTATTCTCAAATAACAAAGTATTTTCTTTAACTAAAGAAGTTAAAGATTTATTATTATTTGCTATATCATTTTTACTGGGAAGTCGTAAGGCTATGTAAGGAAACGATAAAAGTGTATACCAACTTTCCGAATTATTTGAAGTGATAGCGTCGATAATAAGTGTATCCAATTTATGTGCCACTATACCACGAGCACCTTTGGGTATTCTTTTTAAAACAATATTACTCTTTTTTAACTTTTCGAATGATTCAAAAGAATGGTGATGTATATTTGATACCTGAATATTTGTAGCAATATTGGTAGTGACTGTTGGTTGAATACTTTGAGGCAAAGATCTATGACCATGAATTTTGGATTTATGGATATTCAAGCCGTGTGCTCCTCTAAAGAGTCTGGTAGAATCTGGACAAAGTGGACACGCCAACATGCTTGGTTGGGTATTTATTTCCATAAATAACCTATTAATTATTAATAAATCCCAAATAAAAAGCTAAGTATAACAATAAAATAAAAATAATAACTAGGTATAGTAAAAAACCTAACAAAAAATAGACGTTTATCAAATTGAAACTTTCGGTATTCTATTCTCGTGGCATCCTGGATTGAAGTCCTAACATAATGTAATAGTCCAATACGTATATCTTGAATGACATTCCCAAAATATTATTTGAATGTATGTTGAATTTCCTGGGTACATCGGTAACATTGAAGTTTAGGTAAATAAATTCAGATTTCCTTGTGATATAGCTCTATAAGTATTTAAAAGTAGGTAAATTCTTCTGAAATCTGAAGTAGGTACTTAAATATTAGTTTATCTAGTATTCATATTGTTATTTTATTTTCAGAAATATAGACACAAAACACTATATTTGTTATAGACAAGTAGTGGCTTATATACGTGACAATAGGTTTTGAGTTTAAACTCTAAATTCACTGACGACATTGCCACTTATTCGGTGTAGACTTGAAATAGCTACGACAGGGTGGGTATCCCCCTCCGCTCAAGACGCAAGCAAGCAAACGCCGCCGGCGAGGTTGCGGACGAATGCGTAAGCGTACCAGTGGGCGGCCAGTAGTAACACCGTGGGGGTTTAGTGGGTAGAAATACCAAATAACCCCTTAATAACCTATTGCCCCTCGCAGAGGTTTATCTTGAATTCATACGGGGTGGAAATTACACTAATAGGTATCCTTACGTAGTTCATGAATGCGTCGAGGCCATAGAAAAAGTCTCTTATATATAAAGGTACTTCAACTAAAGAGTTGAAGTACTGTTTGCTTTTTTAGTTCTTAGGGACAAGTTTTTCTAGTAGGTCGGTGGAGGCTTTAACAATTTTACTACTTCTCAAAAAAAGCTGGGATCCGCAGTGCCCATATAACCGTAGAGATTGTATGAAAAGAGTTGTGGATGTGAAGAAAGCGAGAGTTACGCCAGGATTGTTATATGTGGCTCTCCCTTATCTCTGCGGGGATAACCCCGTGAGAAAAAGGTGCGACTATTTTAGTTTAGTTTAGTTATTACCTACTTATTTCCAATTTGGATTTTTGACACATGGTTCCATGGGAAAAGTTGTTCGATTTTGATCAGCAAAACCTCATGTACCAAAGTACATCTTTACAAAGTCACCCTGTATGACATATTTTTCTGAGACAAAATCTTCATTCCTCGTTCGACTCTACACTTAGGGTCAGCAGGTTTAACTTAAATAAAAAGAAAACAACTTTATACGCATTATTATTGTTTATTTATTCATTTATTAAATAAATAAATCGTATTGACCTTTGAGATGGGCACTTGGGCAGCTATTTAAATTATAGTTTTTATTATGCCATCTCCACTTGTCTTCTGCCTCTATTTTCTACAAGAAGACTGCAATGTGAATATCGCATAGAGTGGTGATTGAATTTCACTTTATCTCTACAGTTCAGAATTTAATCTTTAGAAGATCCGAGTTTAGCAGGTTTCCATTTCATATTCTCTTTTGTGTTCCTAGTCTTGTGTATCTTGTCTAGATTGAGCCAAATAAAGGGACGTAAAGTGCACTGACTCGTTACAACTAACGTGACCATTTTGACCATTTATTTTTACGAAAAACGGGACAATATGAAAGTTATAGAGACAGTCACAATAATGAAAAAAACATTTCTGGAAAAATATATTGAAGAAAATCTTTTCTTAAGGTTAAGTATATAATTTTGAATAATAATTAAATTCCTGAAGAGATGTTTTTAAATATTCTCTTTGGTTATCAATACGGCTGACAGAAATCAGAAGCTAGGTATGTTTTTCAGGTGTTTACAACGATATCTCAATTAGTACGACATAGTAAGGCCTATATTCTATTATATTACAATAGAGAGATTTTTATTTTACCTTAATGAAA
This sequence comes from Monopis laevigella, assembly GCA_947458855.1. NCBI lineage: Eukaryota > Metazoa > Arthropoda > Insecta > Lepidoptera > Tineidae > Monopis > Monopis laevigella. The sequence continues at coordinate 14,683,457 of OX381580.1, read as the reverse complement.
CTGAAAGGGTCACTTCGGTTTCGGCTCTGTTCACAAAATAAGCTCCAGGCCTGTACTATGTGTGCTAAAAACAACGATTTAATACATATTATATTTTATAATAGGTGAGAGTTCAAAAGGCCTTTAAACCTACTTCGCGGTCTCAAGTCTGGGAACGCTGCAGTTCATTCCCCTGCCTTCCAACCACGCGAAGGGCCCGGCACCCGCCCGGTGAAGCCATGGGTAGCTAAGAACATTGTCTCTCTCTTTTATAAATATATCTATATTGAGTTGATTAAAAAAATAATTGGCGAGATAGACTCTAAATAAAAATATAGCCTATATGTATAATATAATAGAATATACTAATTTAAAGTTCGTTTTTGAATCTCATCAGGTGACTAAAATATAATATTATACCTATGATATCACGATATATACGATATATGATATATATGAGTGCCACTCGTAAATAAAGTCACCGATGATAGTCGTTTGTTCGTTATGAAATGAATTTATTATGAGAAACAAGAACGGCAAACAATATTTACAAAACGTAAGTATTCTATTGCAAATAATGCGTACGTAAGCTCTGGCTCTGGGGGTAACATACCTTATTGTAACTTTAATATAGATGATGTTTGTGTTTTAAGAATCTCATAGGAAAAGTTTAAAAATACACGAGAAGTGAAACAAAGTTGTGTATATTATAATTAAATAAAACTGTATTGAAATAATCTTGAATTTATATTAACACACATACATATCATGGTCCCAGGGTACCCAACGGAGGGGTTTTAATCCCACCTCGTCGTAGCCGATGGTATGAGTCTACACCGAACAAGTGGCTAACTCGTCGCGATGTATTGAATACACTCAATAACCCATCATAAACAGTTTCACAAGTTGGTATAGTGAAACCGGGACCGACAGCTTAACGTGCTCTCCGAGGCACTATAGTGATTTGTGAAACAAAATGTACATATTTTTTTAAATTAAAAAGTCATTGGTACACACCGGGATTCGAACCAGGTATCTAAGTGTTTTTAAGTCTAAGGTCTAACCAACTCGGCCACCACGTATTATTTATATTAACTTGTTTACATTCATGTAAACAAGTTAATATAAGTAATTATACTTACTTACTAAAACTAAAATTATACCCGTAAATAGGTGTTTTAAATTCATGGGCAGCAAGGCATGTAAAAATTAAAAAATACACAGGTTTTTTTTTAAATAGCACACGAAGTTGTGGCAACAGCTAGTAGGTACAAAATAAACTAAATAGATATACCGGTAAGTGCTAGCACTCTGTTTGAAGGGTTCTAAATGGAATAGGATTGCCAGTCGTGTTCGTGTTGTAGAATTAATGTCTGGTATGCTTTGAGTTTGATTCCACAGTAACATTGATGGAAATTAGTCGACGTGAAATGTTTGTAATACCTTTGACCGTTCCGTTCGAATGTAATGCAATTCTTACTTATACATGGTGAGTTTGGAAGATTGTTCTTTGGGCTCTAATGTTCAAATAAAACAACTTTTCCCATAGATAATATATTTGTCGCGAATAAAAAGAAAATGGCTTCCATACAAACAAGTAATATTAAAAATAACCTTTGTATGGAGAACCCATATTTTTTTTTCATTTGCGACACATGGTTTTATTGAAAAACTTGTGATGTGTGATCTATTATTATTATTTCAATAATTTTATTAAATATAATCATGCAGCCAAATGTAAAGTGGTTGACAACTTGACTATTATTTTAGGAACTCACAAAGTCTCGGCGTGCCGCAGGTTAAAACTGCCTCATGAAATTTCAGCATATACAAAAATAGCAGGCTATGCTTTAAAGCAGCGATACTCTAAAGTTTAGAGTAGAGCTTGATCCCCCGAGCACTAACGGACTTGGCGTCCCTATACCCCTTAGAATACGGGGGTAGAGACGCCGACTCCGTGTGTACTCAGGGACTCCAGCACCCATTGCATGACAACCCAGATACTTAGAATACGGGGGTACAGGGACGCCCGGACTCCGTGGGTGCTCGAGCACTCCAGTACCCATTGCTTGGGAAACCACATGCTGTTACGTAGAATACGGGGGGTGCAGGGACGCCGATTCTGAGTTTGCTTGGGATCTCCAGCACCCATTGCATGACCACCAAGATACTGTTACTTAGAATGCGAGGGTACAGGGACGCCGATTCCGTGTGTGCTCGGGGCTCCAACACCCATTACACGACAAGCAAGATAGTGTACAGGGACGATGAATTCGTATACCTTAAGAAATGGAACTAGTGATAAAAAAAAATCGCACTAGTTCCATCATGGAACTACGCTATGGAACTACTGCGAACAATTGGGGTATTAAATATATAATTAAAGGGGCATGGTAGCAAAGTTAACATGTTTAGGAACCTTCTATTAAAAAACAATAGTAAATAGTTTTTTCTTTTCTAAAATTAACTAGTAATGAATAAATTTGCAAAGACAATATGTATACAAAATCCGTATAAAAGACTTCTGAAAGTGTAAAGTGTACGCGCTAAACGACTAAACACTTTACAGAATTTAAAAGCACCCTCTAAAATCGGATGAAATGTTTTATATTTTCCAAGCTTTTCCTCTCGTAAACACGTCTGAGGTATTTGTAAACACCAAAGCCTTGGGTTATTTACTTAGTGCATTGAAAACGACAGCTTTCAGCAACATTAGGCAAATTTAATTCTATTATAGAGCTTTTGTAGCACATGTGGAGAATGCCGTTGTGGTGTTTGTCTGTCTGTCTATCTGGATAACTACTGGAGCGATTTATTTTAATTTTAAAATTGTTCGTGTTAAGTGAACGGTTGCAAAAGGGACTAAGTTTTTTTTAACACGCTCGGATAAACAAGATTTTAGTTTACGTCAAAAAAAAAAATGAATAATAAGGTGTGAGGTATCGAAAAAGGTTTTTAACAACTGTTTTTTTTGAAAAAATATATTTTTTGTAAGCCAAACAATGTCATTACCGAAAAGTTAAAGGTTGATAAAAATAAATGAAATAGATTGGAGCCTTGGCCGGAATACTTTGTGTAAAATAAATTACGTTAAACGTAAAAAACCTTACATTAAATTAACAAAGGCAATGTTTATAAACATAGAAAAATATAAAGATGTTTTTACATTTTTATTAAAGATTGATTACTAATGGGTTCTTAGAAAGAGTTTCAAGACTCGGCACTCATTATTAAGATAAATCGGAATTAAAAACAAAAACATTTCTGAGAAATCAGCTAATTCCTCTCATAAAGTAGGTACTTATTAAGAGCAGATTTTCCACCCGAAAATAAAATACGTTAATAAATAAACATTGAATTAAATATTATCCAAAAAATAATAATACAATTTATTATTTGTAGGACAATTTACACATAATGCTCTGGTCATAAACTAAGCTCTAGGCTTGTACTATGTGTACAAGAACCAACAATATAATACACATTATGGGTGTTTATAAAATATAATATGTATTATATCGTTGCTTCTGGTACACATAGTACAAGCCTAGAGCTTAGTTTGTGACCAGAGCAATATGTGTAATTTGTCCTACATATTATTATATTTATATTATATTATATTTTAAAAACACCCAGACCAAGACAAATTGTACTGAAAAATATTTTTTGCTATCGGCACCGGTGGGAATCAAACCTACGACCTTCAGATACAATACCAAAGGCGCAATCAATGTATTGTTGTTTAACAGCATTAAAAGCTCCCACTATGTCGGCTTTATAACGCAGTCATGAAACGGCTATTTCTTTTATACTTAAATTAAATAAACGATAATATACTGTATTAGCAACTTCTGAGACTACGATGTACAATATCTTATTATTATTTCGCCTTCTCACGAAAGTTTTCAAATACAACACAGCAGCCAAACACTATATTAACATTTTCAGGCAAAACTACTTTTCATCCCCACTGTAAATTATTTCTGATACTTTTACATTATAGAGAAGCATCTACTCTACCCCCTCCATATCTCTTCATCCTTACCTCGAGCATCGATCTCCCAAAATTCTTCAAAAACAACACAGAGCCAAACAATATAATAACATTTTCAGGCAAAACTACTTTTCGTTCCCACTATAAATTATTTCTGATACTTTTACGTTATAGAGAAGCATCTACTCTACCCCCTTTATATCTCTTCATCCTTACCTCGACCATCGATCTCCCAAAATTCTTCAAAAACCACACATCAGCAATCACTATATTAACATTTTCAGGCAAAACTACTTTTCATCCCCACTGTAAATTATTTCCGATACTTTTACATTATAGAAGAGCATCTTCTCTACCCCCTTCATATCTCTTCATTCTTACCTCGACCATCGATCTCCCAAAATTCTTCAAAAACAACTCAGCAGCCAAACACTATATTAACATTTTCAGGCAAAACTACTCTTCATCCCCACTGTAAATGATTTCTTATACTTTTACATTATAGAGGAACGTTTTTCATACCCCTTCCATATCTCTTCATCCTTACTTCGACCATCGATCTCCCAAAATTCTTCAAAAACAACTCAGCAGCCAAACACTATATTAACATTTTCAGGAAAAACTACTTTTCGTCCCCACTGTAAATTATTTCTGATACTTTTACGTTATAGAGAAGCATCTACTCTACCCCTTCCATATCTCTTCACCCTTACCTCGACCATCGTTCTCCCAAAATTCTTCAAAAACAACACATCAGCAAACACTATATTAAAATTTTCAGGCAAAACTACTTTTCATCTCCACTGTAAATTATTTCCAATACTTTTACATTATAGAAGAGCGTCTTCTCTACCCTCTCCATATCTCTTCAACCTTACCTCGACCATCGATCTCCCAAAATTCTTCAAAAACAACTCAGCAGCCAAACACTATATTAACATTTGCAGGCAAAACTACTTTTCGTCCCCACTGTAAATTATTTCTGATACTTTTACGTTATAGAGAAGCATCTACTCTACCCCCTTTATATCTCTTCATCCTTACCTCGACCATCGATCTCCCAAAATTCTTCAAAAACAACTCAGCAGCCAAACACTATATTAACATTTGCAGGCAAAACTACTTTTCGTCCCCACTGTAAATTATTTCTGATACTTTTACGTTATAGAGAAGCATCTACTCTACCCCCTCCATATCTCTTCATCCTTACCTCTACCATCGATCTCCCAAAATTCTTCAAAAACAACTCAGCAGCCAAACACTATATTAACATTTTTAGGCTAAACTACTTTTCGTCCCCACTGTAAATTATTTCTGATACTTTTACGTTATAGAGAAGCATCTACTCTACCCCCTCCATATCTCTTCATCCTTACCTCGATGATCGATCTCCCAAAATTCTTCAAAAACAATACAGCAGCCAAACACTATATTAACATTTTCAGGAAAAACTACTTTTCGTCCCCACTGTAAATTATTTCTGATACTTTTACGTTATAGAGAAGCATCTACTCTACCCCCTTTATATCTCTTCGTCCTTACCTCGACCATCGATCTCCCAAAATTCTTCAAAAAGAACTCATCAGCCAAACACTATATTAACATTTTTAGGAAAAACTACTTTTCGTCCCCACTTTAAATTATTTCTGATACTTTTACGTTATAGAGAAGCATCTACTCTACCCACTCCATATCTCTTTACCCTTACTTCGACCATCGTTCTCCCAAAATTCTTCAAAAACAACACATCAGCAAACACTATATTAACATTTTCAGGCAAAACTACTTTTCATCCCCACTGTAAATTATTTCCAATACTTTTACATTATAGAAGAGCGTCTCCTCTACCCCCTCCATATCTCTTTAACCTTACCTTGACCATAGATCTCCCAAAATTCTTCAAAAACTACTCAGCAGCCAAACACTATATTAACATTTGCAGGCAAAACTACTTTTCGTCCTCACTGTAAATTATTTCTGATACTTTTACGTTATAGAGAAGCATCTACTCTACCCCCTCCATATCTCTTCATCCTTACCTCGACCATCGATCTCCTAAAATTCTTCAAAAACAACTCAGCAGCCAAACACTATATTAACATTTTCAGGAAAAACTACTTTTCGTCCCCACTGTAAATTATTTCTGATACTTTTACGTTATAGAGAAGCATCTACTCTACCCCCTCCATATCTCTTCACCCTTACCTCGACCATCGTTCTCCCAAAATTCTTCAAAAACAACACATCAGCAAACACTATATTAACATTTTCAGGCAAAACTACTTTTCATCCCCACTGTAAATTATTTCCAATATTTTTAAATAATAGAAGAGCGTCTTCTCTACCCCCTCCATATCTCTTCAACCTTACCTCGACCACTGATCTCCCAAAATTCTTCAAAAACAACTCAGCAGCCAAACACTATATTAACATTTGCAGGCAAAACTACTTTTCATCCCCACTGTAAATGATTTCTGATATCTTTATATTATAGAGGAGCATTTTCTCTACCCCCTCCATATATCTTCATTCTTACCTCGAGCATCATTTTCAAGAAATTCTTCAAATACAATAAAGCAGCTACACTTTATATTTACATTTTCAGGAAAAACTACTTTTCATCCCCACTGTAAATGATTACAGATACTTTTAGATTATAGAGGAGTGTTTTCGCTACCCCCTCTATATCTCTTTATCCTTACCTCGACTATCGATCTCCCAAAATTTTTCAAAAACAATACAGCAGCCAAACACTATATTAACATTTTCAGGCAAAACTACTCTTCATCCCCACTGTAAATGATTTCTTATACTTTTACATTATAGAGGAACGTTTTTCATACCCCTTCCATATCTCTTCTTCTTTACCTCGACCATCGATGTCCCAAAATTCGTCAAAAACAACACAGCAGCCAAAAGCTATATTAACATTTTCAGGCAAAACTACTTTTCATCTCCACTGTAGATGATTTCTGATACTTTAATTTTATACAGGAGCGTCTTCTCTACCCCCTCCATATCTCTTCATCCTTACCTCGACCATCGATCTCACGAAATTCTTCAAATACAACACAGCAGCTACACATTATATTAACATTTTCAGGAAAAACTAATTTTCATCCCCACTGTAAATGATATCTGATACTTTTATATGGAGCGTCTTGAAGTCTAGAAAAACTAAATCGTGTTTTGTGTTTTGGTACATCCTTAATATTCAACAATTAAAACATATATAACATCTTTTTTACCAGAATTAAGAAAAAGAAGAAAAAATCGGTCTATATAATTGGCTGCTAACTTCATACATATCTGGCAGCATAAGGGTTTGTTCACACAAGTAAAATAGAAATGGCTACTAGAAAACTTCACACCGGTCTTAAAATATTTTTATTTTAATATCTTTTAAAACAGATATTAAAATAAAAATATTTTTATTTTAATATCTGTTTATTATTTTGTTTTCATTGTAGTGCACGTATTTTAGAAATTAATCACGCTGCTCTTGCGGTTTCTGGGGCAATTGTTTGATCTTTCATATCTTTCTAATCTCTAATTGTTATTGCTCCTTTGGTGTGCCCGTATATAAATTAATAAATACATACGCCAGGTTTGATTTATTGCTTTCTCTTCATTTCACAAGCAACAGTAGGAGGGTATTGTTTTTATTTATACTACTTTAACTCAGATACCTATATTTAAATTGTAATAAATATTGTTTGTTTTCCAGAAAAACAAAAAATAAGCGACCATGTTTCGGTTTTAGTCTGTGTGTTCACTGGTTTGAGAAGACGGCTGCGGTTACTAAAAGTGCAGTTGAATTGATAATAAAGCAGCGAGGATATTTTATTAAAAAATATATTAAGAAAAAACATAGACATTATGAAAACACAAGCAATCAAATATATTCTATTATATTTATCTATTATAATATCTATTTAGAGTTCATTGAAAATGTGTAATAGTTCAGAGGCTCTACCATGGGTTTGCTCATTGTAGCAACGTAACGTATTTGTATATACGTTACGTTGCTACAATCCGCAAACACATAGTAGAGCCTCAGTACTCTTTCCATTTCTGTCAGATATTCATTGTATAAGTAGAAATTATACAAGACTTATTATTTTTAAAAAATATAAAAAAAAAAGTGGTTGCTTCGACCAACAATCGAAGGCTGCTTTTAACATTTGTGCCTGTATTTTGGGTTTGAGATACATCTACTTCTTGCATAAATGAGCAATAATTTAGAAAATAAGATATTATAGTATTTTCTAATTATAATAATTTACAAAATAATATATTATAGTATTTTCTAATTATAATAATTTACTAAATAATATATTATATCTTTTAATATTTCTTAAAATAACATTAGTCTAGTAAGGGTGTCCAGCGGGATTTTTTTAAATTTAAACGGCAATTATCATCAAAGTAATAGAGGGGTTTGTACCATTGAAAGCGCGGTACTTGCGGATTTGTTAGTAGTCATGAGTCACTGGACGGGAGCGCACCGCTCGTTCGCGTCGAACGTTATGTACTTATTTTTTGCCATTCGGCGTTTAAGTGATGGGCCGAGCACGCAACTTATCTGGTCGTGGGTACAAATATTTAGGCAAGAAGGGACAACGCTCAACAGAAATCCCAATCCACAACAATCCCCGGACAATTCAAGCCCTGCAGGCCAATATTCGCCGTGAAGTTCAAAGCATTACTCCAGAGCTTTGCCGGCGCGTAATTGAAAATGTAAGGGTCCGACTACAGGAGTGCGTACAAAAAAACGGTCATTATTTAAATGATATAGTGTTTAAGAAATGAAATCCGCATTAATGTTGTACATTTTGTTTTAATAAAAAGTTGAAAAATTCCCGCTGGACACCCTTATAAGTAGAAACATACAATGAATAATTCAGGTTTAGGGAGCGTTCAAGTATTACGTAACACAATTCTTGAAGATATTTGACCCTCCTCCCTCCATGTAACGTGCCGTAACGTTGTTATGTCCCCCCCCCCCCTACCAAAACGTCACGTTAATACCCAAATGAGCATTTTTACCTATAAAAGTTACAATTTTGTCGCGCAAAGTACCGGGAAGTTACTAAAATACCTTTGTTATTGTTTTAAACCCGCTTGCGGTAATAAATAAAAAAGGATTGCCAACTTAGGAGATTTTAATTCCCAATTTTGCTTGCTTTATTTAAATATAAAAAACAATGTTACGTAACCCGTTGTTCGAAAACCCCCTCCCGCCCCTGTAACGCATCGTAACGTTTTACAAGACCCCCTCCCCCCTCCCTCCCCCAAATTGCGTTACGTAATACTTGAACGCTCCCTTAAGGCGAGGTATGCCCCTCAGTGAACTTACGTATTTGTATCTACTTCCCTATGTTTTATCTCGGCATTATAAATACAGTCACTTTCTTTAAAAAATCGGAGCTGTTGACGCTATCTGTGAACTACCCTCGCCTTAATTTTTTTTGAAATGATAATAACTAAAAGAAGAAAAAAGTAGCTACTTACTTTTTCTTCTTTTAGTTTTCAACATACTTTTTTCTGTCTTGTTTTTTAAATTTCATCTCACAGTGATTTTTTTTCAACCAATCTAAAATAAATTTACAATGCAAATACAAGTTACTTAAATAAGTTGGTAACCACGAATAGTTCTCGTGTCTAACAGGATTAGGTACCTCTCTAAAACAGGTGTCAAGCTTTTGTGTTACAATGAAACAAGTTTTATTTGTTGGAACCAGACGGGCGAAGCTTCAGCAACCGCGTAAGAATACTCTGCAACTAAAAATAATGCATTCGTCATTGTTACGATTTCACTTTGGAAAGTCAAATACATTATTCAGCCTACCTTGTTTTTTTCAATTTCAATTAATTTATACTAATTACTAATAATATTAAATTAAATATTTTATATACGTGGTGTACAATTTGAATAGTCTGTCGTAAATTTAAAAACACTACAGGTTTATGTCACAAGAACAAACTCCGGTGTGTACAAATGAGTTATAGTGACTCGGATAGCACGTTAAGTATTGGCGTTCCAGTTTCACTGTAAAACTTTATAATGTCTAATATTTAAAGTCCATCCAAAAATCTCAACGAGCTTGCTGCTTTTTTATGTAGATGAATACTATCAGTTACGATATTGCAAAAAGTAATGGATAACGCGAGAAATAAGTAATAACTTTTTTTTAATTTGTGTTTGTTTGTCGGTTAGTTTTTTTTATTTCTTAATCGGATTACAGATAAGAAACTTTATTGAGAGTAAAATTAGGCGTTTACTTCAATCGACTAACAATATCAAAAGATGCTCGAATCACACGAGAAAATAACACGCGGATAAGTTACGCGAAAAATAATCGAAGCTGAGATTGTTTTTATTTACTCTTTCTCGAGAGTGTCCTCCCAGGGTATTATGAGGTAGGTCTACTTACCTGCTGTCTGTCTATGTTTGCCTGGTGCCCGAACCCCCCAGATTTAATAGAAGGTGGAGGTGGTGTAGGGTGACCGTCGAACTTTGTTAAAATGTTTTTGCAATGTAATTTACAAAGTTGAATTTTAGGCAACATTTTTGTTGCGATAATTGATTTTCCTTATCGATACAAGTAATTTGCCAGACTGGACAACTTTCCAGTCTTGTACATAGATGTTGTTGATTTGTGTAATAGGTTAAGTTGTATTGTTATTTTTTAACAAAATACTGCGTGTACAGAATAAAATACTTTTTTCTTGCAAAATATCTTTTTTTTTAATTTTTTTTACATATAATGAAATCGTAGATTTTTCATTAGTAGTATTATTTAATTTATTTTAGATTTGAATAAATTTTAGAGTTTTTTTTTTAATATTTTATAACTAATCATTTATATAAGATTATTTTTAATTTATTGTTAATTAATTTTATTTTAAATACTTTTACTGGAATTTATTTTCTCCACAATAAACATTTAATAATATTAATAACACCCGACTTCGAACACAATCTTAAAGGTTAACTGGTAGATAATGCCTAAGGCAAAAGTTAAAGTTAAGTTCGCCTTTGTACATAACTTTTGTTAACTGTGCAATAAAGTATTTAAGTCAAATTAAGCTCTAGGCTTGTAATATATATCATAAACAACGATACCAATACATATCATTACCTATACCTGCAATATTATTAACATGAACAAAATAATATACCGTTAACTTATTACCTACCGTAAACGTACCGTATTTCAAAATAGGAAACTCATCTCCAACAATTAACAAGACTCAACAAGCTAAACTACGAACTCGTAAATAAGTCGCGAGCTTTATGAAAGTTGTGCGCGTAGTCGGCGTAGAATGCTACGAAAGTTGTTCGCGTAGTCGGCGTAGAACGCTACGAAGTTGAACGAAATTTGAACAGCGATGGATTCAGAAACTTTATAAGTTTCACGTCTTCGGCGTCTGCAACGTTAAGAGGCTTTCGTCATTAAAATATTGTGTTAATTTTTATTTTAATTAATAATAAAATAAAGATGTATTAATTATCTATCTAAAAGTATAATATTATTAAAAACTATCGTTTGCCCGCGACTTCGCATGCATTAATATATAAACTAAACTGTTTGCTGATGAGAGAGATTATAAATTATTTCTGTATTTTTCCCATTATTTTCCCCTTTTTTTGTTGTACTGCAATCAAAAATAATATGTAGGTACTTAAGTCATTTTAGTTTTAGTAACTTTTTTTAAGTAAGTAACCAATCATTTAAGTAGCCATTATGATGACATAAAAAGTCTACTCTTAGAAAAAAAAGGAAATAAACAGGAAAAATGTACGGTTCCTGTGAGATTTTTATTGTTGTTTTTAATGAGCAAGCGTTTGATGAAATTTGACACAGAAATAGATAGCCTGCCATAGCATATAGGATACTTTTTATCTCGGAAAAATGTACGGTTCCCGTGGCAACATGTCGCGTTGCCTCAGTTAAGAATTATGGTTTTTTTTAATTTTTTCTTCAAAATAATTTTATATTGTAAGTTATTCATATTGGCCCCTAAATGTAGACATATACCTACCCAAACCTTAGTGCCGACATATCGGCGTAGCTAAATAATAGAGTTACTCCATTTCGCAATACATTGTGTTGGGAACTTTTTAATAACGCGTTCCCACTTTGACGTTCACGGCAAAACGCTTTTTGTTGGGCCCTCACACCTCACTCGTGCGTCAGGGCACCTAATTTTAATTTCGTGTAGGTACTAGCACTGCCAGGCTTTGTGAGCACCAATCTAATAATGTAACCCCTTCCGATGCGAACTTAAAACAAATAGAATGGGCATTTGTGTTTTTTCAAGCATTAAAAAGTAACATATTTATTTTGAACACAGGATTATTAGTTGCTGACCAAAGGGCTCATTATAAGATGGAAATGCTTATAATAGAAAATTCACAAGCTAAGTTTAACAGTAAATCTATTAATATAGATCTGTGATTCGCATACTAACAAATGATAATAACAAAAGATAAAGATTTCGTGTAAGATGGCGGAATTTTTAAAGCTAAACTAAAACAAACTATATACTGCATCAACTACATATGCGCATCGGAATGGAACTGATGTTTTCGTGTACAAATTGTACTTAAGGACATTTCGCCAAATACTATTTATTAAATATTCTAGTGATTTTTTAAAAACTTGTAAAAAGCATTCATGAAAGATTTATAGATTGATTTGCGTGCGACACATCGATCCACGGGGACATAGTAAAATTAAATGTTTGTTTATAAAGTGTATGTAAAAATGAAGTTATTTATAGTAGGTAATATAATAATGATAATAACTTTTTATTCATAAAAAAAACATTTTACACTTTGGATTAAGCAGGTGTGGTAGAATCCTTTGTCTCAGGCATCAGTGGGCTTATTCCTTTATTATTACACTAAGTTATAGGCTTGCCTAATGTAGTATGTAGTAGATTAACTTAGACCTGAAAATATTTGTTATTTAAGTCGTAACTATATAATGTTAAATCATAATTATGTACTACTTATGTATATATTTTTTGGTAAATGAACATCTATTTAATGAATCAGACCTCGAATTAACCTAAAGTATAGTAACCGTTTCAAGTTCGCCGTGTATATCATATCATACCCATTAAAAATTAAAAATAACTTTCTTCTTTTTTTTATTAAACGTCTTGCTTACATCCCATGTGGGATGTAAGCAAAACGTTGAATGAATAACACAAGAATACCATAAGCGTAGTACGGTATTCGCGAATATATGTCTACGAGTTTTGGTAATACATTCGCCTATTTTCCGTCCCGTTTGAAAAAGGTTTGCACGAATGTTTTTGCGCATGTGAGGGATCCGGGTATAGTAAAAGAGTGACAGAGATTGGTAGTAAGCTCTCATCTTCATCAAATGGTTCCTTTTCAGCGCCTACACTTTTTAATCTTTTGCGGTCTCTAAATGTTTTTATGGCCAGGCAATAAACCCTGACAGCGAAGAGATTTGCTTCGACAGTTTTGATATTGAGGCAGCTTTTCTGATGCATAATACATTGATGTAAAAGCAATTAATATCCCAGTGAGTTTAAAACGACCCCCCGTCAATGGACTTAGTACTTGTATGGAATTATGTCTGCACGTGCATTTTAATCCTCCGTATGTTCGATATGATAAAAGGTTTTTAGTTTTAAGCTTATTATCCTTCTATACACAATAAAATAGTAGTAGGCACATTAAAAACATCTTTTTTTTTCAGTTTATAGTTTAAACATACTTTCCAAAACCGAAAAATTCATTAAAAAAATCTGGAACCAGTTTTTTTTTTAATTTTTAAATAATACCTATTATATTTTTAAAACTTAGCTTGGTACCTGTGACCGCCTCCGTGGACTAGTTGCGCCATTGGTGTTGTCTCCGGAGGTCGTGGGTTCGATTCCCACCCATGGCAAATAGAATATTGGTACGTAATAACATATTATTATAAACATGGTGTGGGACCATGGTCCCACACCATGTTTATAATAATATAAATGTTTATATAATAATATAAATATAATCACTGGTACCTTTCTTTTTAATCCCACCTCGTCGTAGCGGTGGTATAATTCTACATCGAACAAGTAGCTAGCTCGTCGCGATGTTTGAAATGCCTTACCTACACACCGGGGTTTGAACCGGGGACCTGAGTGTTTTTAAGTCTATGATCAAAACAACTCGGCCACCACGTAGATTATATTGTATATTGCATCATTCGTTTTTGATTTTTGATAAAAATATTCTCCAAGCAAGGAATCAAACCGGTTGATTTTGAAAAAAAAACTCATCCTATATTATTGCACCAGCTAATAGTGTCGCATAGAAGGATCAAATGGTGGAAAGTAACTTCAAACGGCAAACTAAAGGAAAGTGCTAATTTTTATATATGATTTAGTTTTTGTCAAAATCGGCCCAAGACTCCTTTAAGCATTTTTCGCTATTCATTGTAGTTTAGGATTTGGCGTTGAAGGCACTATTGAAAAATTCACTTTATATAAGCCTAGAGCTTAGTTTGTGGCACGCGCAACATATGTGTAATGTTCCTCATATTAAAAAAAAATATGTCCTTCATATTAAAAGTAAAGTTTAAAAAAAAATGCATTTTAAAGTATAACTTGTATGTAATACATAAGAAATATTTTATTATGTAGGTATAATCACAGAAGAAATAATAGTACAAAGTACAGAAGACGCACTCCGAAAAATCAATTAAATAAATAGCGATTCTTACGAAACAATAATTCCCTTGCCCTACAGGAGCCCTACCTATTCATCTAAAAGTTGCCTTTCTTTCTAACGCGTAATTCTTATCTTTTCTGACGGCGACGTTAGGGTTGTTTTCATGTAAAGTATAATTATTCTAAATGTTTAATTACCAGTTATGTGCCTATTACTCTTCTTTTATATACAAATGACGTTTCAAATAAACCTAGGCTAGGTACTTAATTAGATTTCGGCTAGCAACTCACACACCCACGCCACCGTCGGAAACAGATAATGCCCCTCAGGCCCTTTGTATTAGTCAGTCAAAAAAAAGTACTTAGTAGGTAGTAAGTCATAAAATTGTTTTATTCTAGTTAGTGCACCTATCTATACTTATTAAATTGTAAACAGAATTTGTAAATACCTAGTTATACTATAATAATAATAAATAAATATCTAACAGAGTACTTAAATATTAGAGACATGAATAAAGAAAACAAAAGTAAACATTTGGTAGTTAAGAAAGGTGGCGAATAATGAAAATACAATCAATTCGCTTCCACAATGCCGGCCAAATGATGAGGTTAAGAAATGGGTTGCGACAAAGGTGTATACTCTTACTATCAGCTACGATGATGTAGGATTAAAACCCCTCCGCTGGGTAGGTACCTGAGAGCGGTCTCGGCAAGGAGCCTTACGGCTTTTTTGTTTCCGTGATCACAAAAACAAAAAAGGAAGGAGATAACCGTTTCTTTAAAAGGGTCTCCTTCCTTTTTTGTTAACACCCAATTTCGTCTTTGTATCCACCCCTTTCGTAACTGCATCCCTTAACCGGCATAGTAATCTGGACAAGAAATCGATGCAAATGTCGCCTAGAAACTGCGGCGGTGAATCCACAGACTAAAATCGTAACACTTGATATTTTGCAATTGGGGTGTTAATCGAATCGGACGGTCGGCCTAATAAAGTATACAGGGTGAATTTTTCAAGTGTGCCTTCATGGCCAAATCCTAAACTACAAGGAATATCGAAAAATGCTCAAAGGAGTCGTAGTAGCCGATTTTGATAAAAACTAAAACCCCAACATTAGATTTTTGAAAAAATAATTCTCCTAGCCGGGAATCGATACGATTGATTTTGAAAAAAAAATTCATGTTGTATTATTTCACCAGCTGATAGTGTTGCTTTTAAAAACTAAAACTGCATCATTATATTTTTGAAAAAAATATATCCTAGCCGGGAATCGAACCGGTTGATTTTGGAAAAAAAAACTCACCTGTATTATTGCACCAGCTGATAATGTCGCTTAAAAGGATTAAATTCTGGTAAGTAATATTAAACGGTAAACTAAAGGAAAGTGCTTATTTTTAATAAAAAATATCAACTTTACCTACTTTACCAACTAATCAAATTGTTTAAAATAATACTCTTCAAAACCCATCCTCATTGAAAACAACATCATATTTTTTTAAATAAACGAAAGTAAAATAAAATCACCTATGTATTGAAAATAATAGCTATCATTTCGAACAATTTATTAGTTAGGGTTTCAAAATTTTAACATATTATCTTAAAAATTATCCATTTCCTTTAGTTTACCGTTTAATATTACTTACCAGAATTTGATACTTATAAGGGTCACTAACAGCTGGTGTAATAATACAGCATGACTTTTATTTTTTCAAAATCAGTCGGTTCGATTACCGGCTAGGAGAATATTTTTTTCAAAAATCTGATGATGCAGTTTTAGTTTTTATCAAAATCGGTCCCCAGACTCCTTTGAGCATTTTTCGATATTCCTTGTAGTTTAGGATTTGGCCTTGAAAGCACACTTGAAAAATTCACCCTGTAGAGTCCTTTCTCATTATACCTAAAAACGTATAAACGATTTCAGTAACTAATTCTAATTCTGTAGATAATAATATGTAGGACAATTTACACATATTGCTCTGGTCACAAACTAAGCTCTAGGCTTGTACTATGTGTACCAGAAGCAACGATACATATTATATTTTATAAACACCCAGACCATGACAAACTCAGAAAAAATATTTTAAATATTTTTTTGCCATGGGTGGGAATCGAACCCACGACCTCCAGATACAACGCCAAAGGTGCAACCACTAGTCCACGGAGGCTGTCAAGTAGATATATACAATTACTACAGAACTGAGATTACCCTTTCTTTAAAAGGGTAATCTCCTTTCTTTAAAAGGGTAATCTCTTTTCCTTCAGGGTGACGTTACAAAATGGGCAGCTAATTTAACGATAAAGCCGTGCGAGGTATTTAAGTAGACTCGTAATGCAATTTCGTCTTTGTCGCCGCCCATTTCGTAACCGCATCAATTAGCCGGCACAGTGAGAGCGATTGATACATTGCTGTTTAACAGCAATATATTGATCGACCCAATTAAAAAAAAAAAAATTAATTAACCGTCAAAGTAAAAAACAGCTTAATTTACCTACTATCGAATTATAATAACGGGAAGTTTTTAAAGTACACCGATTTTTACAATCAATTCGCTTCCATAATGCCGGCCAAATGATGCGGTTAAGAAATAGGCGGCGACAAAGGTGTGTAGGCTCTTACCAACGGCTACGATGAGGTGGGATGTAAACCCTCCGGGTACCCTGAGGGTGTATTATATTATAATTCAATTTATATTATAAATTTAATGATTTTTCATCTACGATTCTCCGCGCTTTTTTCGTTTCATACATACATACATATCATTACGGGTACCTTAAGGCGCCCGAAACCGCCTAGACAATCCCAGGGTACCCAGCGGAGGGATTTTTAATCCCACCTCGTCGTAGCCGATGTTATGAGTCTACACCTAACAAGTGGCTAGCTCGTCGCGATGTTTTGAATAGACTCAATAACCCATCTATAAACCGTTTCACAATTTGGTAACCGGGACCGACAGCTTAATGTGCTCTCCGAGGCACTATAGTGGTGTTGTAACAAATGTACATAATTTTTTTAAATATAAACTCATTGGTACATACCGGGATTTTCATTTCAAAGTTCATAAAAACAAATTTACTTGGAAAATCTACATCTAGCTATTCTACATATCATAATAAATCGTACATAAAAAGACTTTTGCAAAAAAGTACAAAAGACTAATTTAAATATTTATTGTCTGTTTGCACGCATCTCGTAAACCATTCATTGGATTCAAAATCTAATTACTGAAAAATAAGAAGCTTTATTGGGAGGTTATATTTAGCGTTTATTTAATCAAAATCAACCTACAAAATAATAAAAAGAAACGTAACCTCATAGCGCCATGTGCCGGGTTGAGTCATGGCATTGAATAGGCGTTTAATAAAATTTATTTTCAATGGGTAGAAAAGCTATTAAATAACAAATAGAAATAATATTTTTTGTTAATAATAAATCACGTACACGAAGTTGCGGATTAAGCTTAACACTATTAAATATTGTAAAAGGAATTAATATAAAAAATATAAATCTGAAATACGAGCTAAAATTGAAAATCCGAGAATAATATCAGAACTACGAATAATTTGCTTCTAGGAATAATTTAATTAAAACATCATTCGCAGGCTTTATTTTTTCGTTGCAAGAGTCTTCTTGATACACGCCCAGTAGAGGACACGCCCATTCCCGCCCACTCGGCTCGTCGCCCATCTTCCGGAGCCCTTTCAGAAGGCTACAGGCCGCCGGCAGAGAAGCTTGTGCCGTAGCCATAAAAGCTGTAGACTTAAAGAACTTGAAACGCGTCCTAAACGCAGTTTATCCATATTATAATATTTCTTTATTTTGTTAATAATTGGCCTTGCTTATAAAAATATTTAAGTAATGTATAAGATAACAAGGTCTCTTTTATTCTTTTTATAAAGGCAATAAGTGTGAAATTGAAAGAAAATTAAACTTAATCATTGATTAAATATTTTTTATAAATAAGAGTGGTGCAGTATGTGCTAAATGCTTAATATTAAATACAAGTGTTACATAAATTATTAATTTTTGTGCTGTTAATTAAAAACTAAAGGTGAGTATTTTTTTTACTATAAATAATATATCATAGCGCAAAAAAAAAAAAATAGTGTCATGGGTTGGTGATGATGATAATATTATGAATTATGATAATTTTTTTTTATGGTATAATATAAAATTGGTTTATCTTTTCTTGAATAAAAAAAAAGTATATAAAATATTTAAAAATTAGAATATAAAGTTAGTTTTTTTTTTCAGAGTGCGATTATTTGCTGGCGTGATACCATAGTGAACATAAGACCTGCTGAAAAAAATAGCGAAGTTATTTTTACAAGTTGAATAACAACAATGAAAATTCTACCAACATGTTTAATAATAATATTTAGTTTTTTTTTTTATTTATCAAAAAAAATATGTTGACTCACTTAGACAAATATAATCTGGTAAGTATATAATACATAGTAATATATAAAATTTTAAAAATGGAATTGACATTGTTCGGCAGAATGATTTTGTTAATAATGTATGCCAAAACCTAATGACCTAGTCATGTTTCGGTTGTAGTCTATTAGTTTATCGGTTCTCAGGAGACCATTGCATCAACTTCTTGTTGAGGTGGTCTACTTTTAGGGTGCGGTTACGAAACGAGTGGTTAAATAAAATGGATCGCTCTTTTCGTAACCGCATCGTTTCTAAACAATATTGTATTCATCGTCCGCACTCTGATATAATAGGTTCATGGACATGACAAATTAGTCATTAAATATAATTATTATTGTAGTTTTTATATATTATTAAGTAATAAATTTCTTAACAGTTCTAAAATTATTATACTTAATTAAAAAAACCTAAGTTAGGTTAAATATTGTAAAATATTTTACACTTGGTCTAAGTGTAGCCCATGTAAATAGTTATTTCTTAATAAAAAAGTTTTTTTTAATACCTATAATAATAGATAGGTTCTATATTATATAATTATACATACAACATTAATATTATAATTAAATATATACCTACCGGGGTTATTTTTGTAATGGTAAGTATGTAATTGCGTTTATACCTTATATAGCCTTATATTCATTTTATAAATAAAACAATCCGCAAAAAAATATACGTTGAGGGAACGTAATCCGCAACTAGTGTTTCCGAATGTCTCGCTTTGGCGGGACGTCTCGTTTTTTAACCCTCTCAGGACGCGTCCCGCTAGCACTCTGAGCGGTACGCCCAAAACCCGATTTTCCGTGAAGTCAATAGTTTTTAAATAAAGGATGGTAGGTTACCATATATAAATATATTACTACGTCCCGATTTTTTTGTACCAGTCATATCACTTTTTTATTATTTAGGTCCCGATAAAAATGGATCTGGCAACATTATTCGCAACTTACCATTTTTTACGGTCAATTGTTTTATTGGGTACATCAATTTTATAAATAAAACAACATGCACAGTTACTACACGCCATAAGAACGACATCCACCGCGACACACATAGACCTGCGACTAAAACTGGAACTAAAAATGAGTCTTGTAATACTCGTACGACAGAAGCGTACTACAGAAGCGCCACGGCTATCGGACTTGAGTGGTGGGCTTCGACTCTACATTTTCATTCTCTACCCAAAAGGTCAAAGCGCTTAGAATCCACAACATTTCAAATTATTTACCCCTTATTTTTATTTATTTTCAATTATCAAAGAAAATAAAAAAATAGAATATCTTAATTTTTTTTTTTTTTATTCATTCAAAGTTTTATAACTAAAAATCAATTTTAAAGAAATTATATTTCTAAAAGAGCGTATGTCCATTTAGAGACTGTTATATCTTGAGCTCCAAGCATGAGTTAATAAAAAAAAAAGTTGACATCAACCGTAAATCTGAAAGAATAATATGGAGGTGGACCTGGTATTGTAAAGTCGCATTTTTAATGTTTTTTTGGTTTTACTTTTTGTTTAGAGTTTATATGGCCGGCGGGCTGTTTAAATGTTTTAATATGGATACACGTCGTTCTAAGAGTTCTTTAGCTAATCCTTAGATATCTTAATTATTTTGTGTAGAAAACTTACACTATAAAGACATCTGTCACTGATGCAGCAAGGTCCATATTACAAATTGTCCTATCTTCTAAAAAATATTTTATGAATAGTACAATTTATAAAGCAATATATTTTTTTTAAATTTTTATTCTAATAGTAAACTATAAACTAAATGATTTGGGTATTTGATCGATCATATACCCGAACAATTTAATTTTTAGGTGAATTTAGTTCTTAGGGCACATCCATATTATTCATACCGATTTATATTTTTAATCTGTGACAGTTTTTTTTAACCGACAAAAATATAGGCAGCGAGAACATAGACATTCTGCCTCGAAATCTTAAAATGAGATTTTTTTCAGTATTTTTTCAAATATATCATAAATGGGTCGTTAATAAATACTGAAAAAAAAAAAGTCATGAGAGGACAAAATACAGAAACGGTTTATTCATTTCAGAAATGTTATGAATTTAAAACGTATTTATAGGAAAGCTTAGTGGTAGGTACTAAGTTCAACAAATACATGGTTTTTATGTTATAATATTCCATGTTATATTGTTAGTACCTAGTTATAACAATAGAATAAAATATTTAAATAAATAATAATTAAATAAAATTATTTTATGGTTAGGTATTTATTAATTAGGTAAAATAATGTTAAAAATTTATATATGAGTTTTCAAAGAAAACATAAAAATTGCTTTTATAATAATGATTAAAGCGATTTCTTAACAAAAAAATATCTATTTTTTTTGTAAATAGTCTCTGCTCTCAAATGGCTGTTATTAAACTACATAATTTTGGTATTTAAATTTAATAATGTAGATATCTGAATACCAAATTCATACTATTACAATATAGGCATTTACTTAATTTAATATATAAATATTGTAATTGTATTGTTGATAAATTGTAATAATGTAGACTTCTTAAATTAATTTATTTAACAAAAAAAAATTATAGATAATATAACGGGGTTATAGGTTTTATTTTAATCTAAAAATTGCTGTTGTTTACCATTTCGGGATCAATGATTATGGACAATTATTATTATTATACAATGCGAAATGATCAATAATTTTCATAGACTAAAATGAAAATAGTTTCAAAGGCAAAATAGAGGTACCTACCAAATATTAAAAAAAAACGAATATTTATTTTGCCTTGTTTAATGTGGAGACATCTGGGTTTTTAGGGCTCTAAAGCCAGGGATTTCTGAAAAATAAGCTCTCTAAATAAAACTTTTTTGGATTCCCGGTTAGGATATTTCTTTACATAGCAAGAAACAATTCTTTATATAGCAAGAGTCACACCGTTTGGAACACGAAAGGGTGCTACTGGGTAAAAAACACCACGATATAAAAGGGTTTCAAATAAATATTTGACATGCAATATATTTAAATACACGTCTAATGTAAAAATCTAATAACAAAAAGTATATAACTTTTCCTTGAAACGTATTCACCCAGTTTTACTTTAGACTAGCCATGATCGTGGTGCGAGTTAGTCGCCATATAGGGTCTGTGTATGGGACATAATATATATAATGTGTTTATATAAAGGTATATGTTTATATAAAATGATAAAAATGTAGACCATGGGTATTTTTTACTCAGTAGCGCCCTCGGTAGGGTAGTATAGGTACAGTACAAAGAGATAATGATGGACCGGGACATATTAAAAAAAAAAAAAAAAAAATATAGTTTTATAGGTAGATTATTTGTTTCTCTCGGTATCTACGGATCCTACGTATATTAAATTGTAAATTTTAAAAAAGGTAAACAAGCTTTATTATATTTTGTAGATTGTAGATTTAGTTAGATATAATCAAAGATAGTTAATTAGAATTTAATATAAGTACTAGCTGTTGATGACCCCGGCTTTGCTTGTCATAATATTTGTACAAATAATACTTCCCACTTTCAATTTGTATTTTTTTTATTTGTCTTAAAGAAAAATTTACAGTTCCGAATATTAAGTAGGTATTTGCTATTGCCATCTATAAACTTCATGTGCGTGTTATATTAAAACAAACAAAAATATACTCGCTATTATTTTTAATAGCTAACATAAAATGTCAACTCTATACGAAAATAAAACAAAATAAAAAATATTTTAATGCAGTTTTATACCATTTGAATATTTTGATACAACTTTGATTCATAGAATACGTTTTTCTATCTGGTATTTTTTTAAACTATTCCTTAGAGACTCTTAAAACACAAATATCCTGTAAATCTGAAAAGCTTCCTGTAGGTATATCGAAATATAATATACCCTATTTTAGCCCCAAAGCTATTCAACAAAAATCTGCATACTGGCCCAATTAGGTCCAATAAATAGTTTTTAAATGATGCGTGCACAAAGTAACAAACAAACAAAAGACAGACAGACACAAAATAAAAAAGAGTTGTATCGGCATCTTTTAGCTTGCATAGTGGGAGCGACCAATGCTGTTAATCAATTAGTATAGAATAAGTTTTTATTGCATCATTTTATGACCACCAACTAGAATTATTTTTATAAATTTGTATAAAAGTCGTATGTAATGTACAATATAATATTTTAAGGTTAGACATAGGTAATGCAGCATACATTAATATATTTGTATTGAAGCAGTAGGTATAAGTGGCAGCGCCGCATTTAGGGTCTATGGGCCCCTAGGCTATACCTGTGCTGGGGGCCCATTTTACGGATACAACAGATTTTAACATATTTCAAAATTTAACCTTGGAATTAAAAAAATATATATTAAGTATGTTCCTATTACTAGTAATAATATTTCAGCACATATTGGTAAAAAATTTAGCTTTCAGTTTTCTATTTACCAAATTTTCTAACTAATTTTCCTATGAAGATGAGCATGAGTTCATTAGTGGGGCCTTTTTGTGGTGGGGGGCCTTTGTGGTAGGGGGCCCCTATGCGGTGGAGGCCTCTTTGTGGTGGAGGGACCTAGGTTTATGTTGCGTAACCTATGCTTAAATGCGGCGCTGATAGGTAGTTGTCGTAGTAGGTACGAACACATGTAAATTTAACAAAAAGGGCCGGAAACGAATTTATCCTAATTAATAATTTGAATAATGTCTAATCAATGTAATTATATTTGACATTATTGTACTAATTTATTAATAATAATAATGTAGAATAATATTTATTACCCTAATTACTTCAAAATCCTGTACTAAGTAAATAGGTAATGTCTATGTAAATAGGGTAACCTCCTTTTAGAAATAATCTAATTATTATAAAATATATATTTCCTATATTTAACGTTCAATTAGTTTTTTTATTCAAGTCAATTAGACATATTTTATAAAGGTATAAGATATAATTAAATAAAAAACTTTAAGTAAATTGCAATACTAAAATATAATTTCTACATGATTATCACTAGATCTGTATTTCCAACTTCAAAATATATAAAAAAAAAAAATTAAATTATTCGCATACAACGGTTTTTTTTTACAACGCGTCCACTGTATCGTCAGTGATCCGATTTGCTATCAGCAACGGAATGCCGACGCCATTTTAATTTGAATTTTCGTAGTAAACGTACGTGTATAAGATGTAAGATAATGGAGGAAAACGAAGAAGAATAATTTGTCGTAATTGTAAGTAAGTAAGAAATATATAGATAATAAATAATGTTTACTTAGATACTTATTAAAAAGTACTAATTGTATATAAAAAAAAAATTATCAGATTTTTCTGTCCTTAATAATAGAGGTTAATGTATAATAGGTCGGGTTGTGCAATATTACCTATTATATATAATCCACATATTTCATAATCATTTTTTTAAAACCAAATTTCAAAACCTAAATACTTGCTATTGTTTTTCTAAAATGTCAACTATAATGAAAAAATAAAACAAATTTAAAAAATATTTTAATCAATTTTATGCCATATTAATATTTTGATTCAACTTTAATTCATAGAAAACGTTTTTGTATCTGGTATTTTTTAAAACTTTTCCTTAGAGACTCTTAAAACACAAATATCCTGTAAATCTGAAAAGCTTCCTGTAGGTATATCGAAATAGAATATTCCCTATTTTACCCCCAAAGCTATTCAACAAAAATCTGCATACTAGCCTAATTAGGTTCAATAAATAGTTATTAAGTGATGCGTGCACAAAGCAATAAACAAACAAACGATAGACAGGCAGACACAAAATAAAAAGAGTTGTCTCCGCCTATTTTGTAACCGCATTATTTAGCCGGCATAATAGGAGCGACCAATGCTGTTAAACAACTTGTATAGAAGAAGTTTTTATTGCATCATTTTTTGACCACCAACTAAAATTATTTTTTAAATCTGTATAAAAGTAGTATGTATGTTAATGTACAATATGATATTTTAAGGTTATACATAGGAAATGTAGCATACATAAATATATTTGTATTGAAGCAGTAGGTATAAGTGGCCGCGCCGCATTTAGGGTCTATGGGCCCCTAGGCTACATCTGTGCCCATTTTACGTATAAAACAGATTATCATATTTCAAAATTTATGCAATATTAGATGTTATATCCAGATATTTCATAATTATTATTTTAAAACCAAAAACCAAAATACTTGCTATTGTTTTTTAAAATGTCAACATAAACGAACGAGTTTTATGCCATTTTAATATTGTGATACAACTTTGATTCAAAGAATACATTTTTCTATCTGGTATTTTTTTAAACTTTATTTAGAGACTCTTAAAACACAAATATCCTGTAAATCTGAAAAGCTTCCTTTAGGTATATCGAAATAGAATATAATCTATTTTACCCTCAAAGCCAATAGTTTTTAAGTGATGCGTGCACAAAGTAACAAACAAACAAAAGACAGACAGACACAAAATAAAAAACTTTGTCTCCGTCTATTTTGTATCCGCATCTTTTAGCCGGCATAGTGGGAGCGACCAATGCTGTTAATCAATTAGTATAGAATAAGTTTTATTGCATCATTTTATGACCACCAACTAAAATTCTTTTTAAAAATTTGTATAAAAGTCGTATGTAAGTTAATGTACAATATAATATTTTAAAGTTAGACATAGGTAATGTAGCATACATTAATATATTTGTATTAAAGCAGTAGGTATAAGTGCCAGCGCCGCATTTAGGGTCTATGGGCCCTAGGCTACACCTGTGCTGGGGGCCCATTTTACGGATACAATAGATTTTAACATATTACAAAATTTAATCTTGGAATTAAAAAAATATATATATTAAGTATATTCCTATTACTAGTAATAATATTTCAGCACATATTGGTAAAAAAATTACCTCTCACTTTTATATTTACCAAATTTTCTAACTAATTTTCCCCATTTATAGCATGAGTTCATTGGTGGGGCCTCTTTGTGGTGGGGGGGCTTTTGTGGTAGGGGGCCCCTATGCGGTGGAGGCCTCTTTGTGGTGGCGGGCCCTAGATTTATGTTGCGTAACCTATGCTTAAATGCGGCGCTGATAGGTGGTTGTCGTAGTAGGTACGTACACATGTAAATTTAACAAAAAAGGACCGGAAACGAATTTATCCTAATTAATAATTTGAATAATGTCTAATCAATGTAATTATATTTGACATTATTGTACTAATTTATTAATAATAATAATGTAGAATAATATTAATTACCCCAAAATCCTGTACTAAGTAAATAGGTAATGTCTATGTAAATAGGGTAACCTTCTTTAGTTTAGTTTTTTATTCAAGTTAAATAGACATATTTTATAAAGGTATAAGATATAATTAAATAAAAAACTTTAAGTAAATTGCAATACTAAAATATAATTTCTACATGATTATCACTAGATCTGTATTTCCAACTTTAAAATATTTAAAAAAAAAATGATTTAAATTATGAGCAATTATGCTATATAATGTGTAGTACAAATAATAAAAAATAAACAACAAAGGTTTCAATATATTTATATCTAGATCTTAGAGATTCCCTTGGCCCCTTGTGCCGCGGATTGCTGTTGAGGTGGGTGTAGGATAATTAGTTCAGGGGTATTCCGCAGCTCCTTGCGCCTCGGTTTGCTGTTGAGGTAAGCGTCCACAGTTTCGCATCGTACGCATCGTATCAAACGGTTTTTTTTTACAATGCGTCCACTGTATCGTCAGTGATCCGATTTACTGAAGTTGCTATCAGCAATCGGAATGCCGACGCCATTTTAATTTGAATTTTCGTAGTAAATGTACGTATGGAATGTAAGATAATGGAGGAAAACTAAGAAGAAGAATTTGTCGTAATTGTAAGTAAGTAATAAATATATAGATAATAAATAATGTTTACTTAGATACTTATTAAAAAGTACTAATTGTGTATAAATCATATTTATCAGATTTTTCTTTCCTTAATAATAGAGATTAATGTATAATAGGTCGGTTTGTGCAATATTACCTATTATATATAATCCACATATTTCATAATCATTCTTTTAAAACCAAATTTCAAAACCTAAATACCTATTTGCTATTGTTTTTCTAAAATGTCAACTTTAAAAGAAAAAATAAAACAAATTTAAAAAATATTTTAATCAGTTTTGTGCCATTTTAATATTTTGATTCAACTTTCAAATTCATAGAAAACGTTTTTCTATCTGGTATTTTTTAAAACTTTTCCTTAGAGACCCTTAAAACACAAATATTCTGTAAATCTGAAAAGCTTCCTGTAGGTATATCGAAATAGAATATACCCTATTTTACCCCCAAAGCTTTTACCCATTTATGGCAAGAGTTCATTTGTGGTGGGGCCCCTTTGTGTAGGGGACCCTTATGCGGTGGAGGCCTCTTTGTGGTGGAGGTCCCTAGGCTTATGAAACGTAACCTATGTTTAAATGCGGCGCTGATAGGTGGTTGTCGTATTAGGTACGTACACATGTAAATTTAATAAAAAAGGGCCGGAATAATTTGAATAATGTAATTATAATAAATAAATACCATCACGGGTGCCTATTTGGCTCCCGAAAATTGTTTAAACGGCCTCAGGGTCCCAGCGGAGGGATTAACCCATCCTCATTTCGCCGATGGTATTCGGAGGCAACACCTAACAAGTGGCGAGCTTGTTGCGGTGTTTATAATGAAATAGCCTCGTTGTATAAAGCGGTCACCCATCCCAGGCCGGCTTTGTTGTCATCTGCTTAACCTTGTTATCAGTTGCGCAGTGACTTAACCACTAGGCTGGGGCCGCTTTTGCACCAATGCTGTTAGCAATGTAATTATATTTGACATTATTGTATTAATTTATTAATAATAATAATGTAGAATAATATTTATCACCCTAATTACCCTAAAATCCTGTAATCCCTAATTATTATAAAATAATCTAATTATTATAAAATATTTATTTCCTATATTTAATGTTCAATTAATTTTATTCAAATCAAATAAAAATAGAAACAACATTTTGTATATATATAGAAATGTTTTATAAAGGAATAAAATATAATTAGATGCGTGCACAAAGTAACAAACAAACAAAAGACAGACAGACACAAAATAAAAAACTTTGTCTCCATCTATTTTGTATCCGCATCTTTTAGCCGGCATAGTGGGAGCGACCAATGCTGTTATTCAATTAGTATAGAATAAGTTTTATTGCATCATTTTCTGACCCCTATCTAGATTTTTTTTTAATCTGTATAAAAGTCGTATGTAAGTTAAAGTACAATATAATATTTTAAGGTTGGACTTAGGTAATGTAGGATACATTAATATATTTGTATTGAAGCGGTAGGTATAAGTGGCAGCGCCGCATTTAGGGTCTATGGGCGCCTAGGCTACAAGTGTGCTGCGGGTCCCATTTTACGTATTAAACATCTATATCATATATATATATCATATAATCATCTAATTATCTTATTTCAAAATTTTACCTTAGAATAAAAAAAAATAAGTATATATATTTATTACTATTTTAGTAGTAATAAAATTTTTGCATATATTGGTAAAAATTTAAGTTCTGACTTTTCCATTTACCAAATTTTCTAACTAATTTTCCCTATTTATGGCAAGAGTTCATTTGTGGTGGGGCCCCTTTGTGGTTGGGGCCCCTATGCGGTGAAGGCCTCTTTGTGGTGGAGGCCCCTAGGCTTATGTAGCGTAACCTATGCTTAAATGCGGCTCTGATAGGTGGTTGTCGTAGTAGGTACGTACACAATATGTAAATTTAACAAAAAAGGACCGGAAACGAATTTATCCTAATTAATAATTTGAATAATGTCTAATCAATGTAATTATATTTGACATTATTGTACTAATTTATTAATAATAATAATGTAGAATAATATTTTACCCTAATTACCCCAAAATCGTGTACTACTTAAGTAAATAGGTAATGTCTATATAAATAGGTAACCTCCTTTTAGAAATAATCTAATTATTATAAAATTTAAAATTTCAATTAATTTTATAGTTTTTTTTTTCAAATCAAATAAAATAACATTTTGTATATAAAAATGTTTTATAGAGGAATGAGATATAATTAAATACAAAACTTTAATTCAATTTCAATACTAAAATATAATTTCTACATCATTTTCACTAGATCTGTATTTCCAACTTCAAAATATATAAAAAACTAATTCTATGATTAAAATTATTCGCTATTGTATAATATGTATGTAGTACAAATAATAAAAAATAAACAACAAAGGTTTTAATGTATTTATAACTAAACCTTAGAGTTTCCCGTGGCCCCTTGGGCCGCGGATTGCTGTTGAGGTGGGTGTAGGATAATTAGTTGGTGGGTATTCCGCGGCCCCTTGCGCATCAGTTTGCTATTCAGGTGGGTGACCCGCGGCCCCCACCGCCGCCGGAGTGAACAGAACCAAAAAAAAAAATCAGTCTGGTCGAGTCATTTTAGACTAACGAAACTAATGCACGGAAAATGATTGTTATTATTTAGACAAAAACAATAAATTTAATTGCCGCAAAAATACGCCATAATACTTAATTTAATTAATAAGTAGGTAATAAATTAATAGATAATAAATAATATTTACTTAGATAGTTATTAAAAAGTACTAACTGTGTATAAAAAAAAACATAATATTTATCAGATTTTTCTGTCCTTAATAGAGGTTAAAGTATAATAGATCGGTTTGTGCAATATTGCCTGTTATATATAATCCAGATATTTCATAATCATACTCTTAAAACCAAATTTCATTATTATTTCGTTGATGATGATAAAGACGTCGATTTTATTTATGTTCGTATTATTATTGTTATTTTATTTTTATAAATAGAAACCCTCTATTGGCAATAATTTTCCCTAAGCGGGTTGATAACCCGCTTTGGGAAAATTATTGCCAAGCTTTTTCTTTCTTACATACTTATCTTATATTTGTTTATTATTATAATTAACAAATAAGTATCTACATATAGTGTAAATAGTCTGTATATATAGTGAAAATAGTCGAACAGACTTTAATATGATTAGTATAGAATTTAGTTGTGAAACGCCTAGCGATCAAAAATTGTATAATTTACCTATACGATTATTGTGTATTAGGTAGAACTTTAAAATATATCCATTTCCATAACTCCTTTACATTAATATATCGAGAAATAAACTCTATTGGTGGATTCAATTTATATTATCTTCTATCATAGTGAAAACTTCAAAACAGATCATTTTCTATCATGAGAAATATTTAAATTTAGATTCTATATCTCTATCATAGTGAAAATACAATAAAGAAAATGTAATTAATAAATGCAACTTTTAATAATATTTCTAATGAAGTAAGAATCTATATAAGTATGACTAAGATAATGTGCAATATCTTATATGCACTATTATGACGTTCATGAAGCTTTGGCTTACTGCACACCACACGCATTGGACAAGCGGGTAAGTTAAGTGTCCAAACTTCTTCCTTTTTAATTATCTCATGAATTACAGAAGAAAAAAAGTATCTATAGTGTAAATAGTCTATGTATATAGTGAAAATAGTCGGATAAGACTTTTATAATTAGTATAGAAATTAGTGATTAGACGCATAGCGAACAAAAAAATAATAATTCCTTACCTACCATTTTGTGTATTAGGTTTAACTTTATAAAATATATAATCCATAACTCCCTTACATATATCTCGTAATATAAAGAAATGTCAACTCTATAGATTCAATTTATATTATCTTCTATCATATGTGTCATAGTAAAAATATTAATTTATATCATTATATATCATAGTGAAAACGAAAAACAATAGAGACAAAAATATATTTAATAAATGGATGTTTTAATAATATTTCTAATGAAGTAAAACATATAATTTACATAATTATTATTACTAAAATAACGCGCAAATTTAAGTTTGTCCTCGATATGACGTGAAACTGTCGGGCCAATCAAAGCTTTGGGATAATTTTGATCCTAATAAGGTTTGGTTGGTACAGTCAGCATCAGTGCAGGATGGCGACTTAGGGCGGGCGGCGGAAGAATGTACCTAAACATCAACGGCGGCGCTCATATAGCTTTGGCTTACTGCACACCCACCAGCAAGTTTTTTTTCCCCTCATCATAAATGCCTGTAAGGTTTACATGAAATAAATATTATTGACTTTGACACACATCGGGCAAGCGGGTGGGTTAATTGTCCAAATTACTTTATTCTTAAACATCTCACAATTTTTTTTTTCTGAAACCAAATTGTACATATATCACCATAAGAATTGGAATGCCCTATACATTTTCCCTTTTTATTTAAATCTTTGTGAATAAGTTTCCCAATCAGACTTTAGGACGAGTTCTAATTGTGGCAACGTTGCTTTTATTTGTTGTCACTTATTATTAATTGAATAAATAAATATTACCTATTGCTAATAGTAGACTATAGAGTCACGCATACTGCGCTTTACTAAAAGTTTCTGCGCACCCCAATTTTAATTTGAAGTAAATATCACTGTAAAACATAAAACCACCTAGCTATGAAAAAAATAATTTAAGATATTATTGTTAGATAATTAGCAGTTATAGTGTAAATTATCTGTAAATATAGTTTAACTATTCGAATAGGAAGTAGTAATATAACGCATAGCGATCAAAAATTGGATAAAAATAAAATACTTTTAGATATAGGTATGTAGTCGTTAGAAATAAGATAAAGATATAATCCATAATTACCTTACTGACATCTATAACAAAATATACAAAAGTCAACTCTTTGGTTCAAATTTAGTTCTTTTTTCCTAACGAAAAACCTATAGAAAGAAATAAAATTAAAACACACAAAATTACATAATAAAACGGTTTTTACAGTGTTTTTTGTAATAAATTACTGCCTACTAAACACTTATTAAATACTTAGAAGGAAAAAGAAACAAGGATAAGGTAATATTATTTTGTAAAATATAGAAACAAATTTTCAGCTATATGGGGCCATCCATTCTAGATTTTATATGTAAATATTATTATTTACATATAAATTATGTTAATATTATTGTTTTTCCTCGGATTTAAAATAATTATCAAATTAACTTATTTTTATTTTATATTAATATTGTTTATTTAATAAAATTCAGCTTAATGCCTCAGGAATTTTAAATCTGCAGGTATTTTTTTTAATAAAATTCAGGTTAATGCCTCAGGCATTTTCCTGAATTTTCATTTTTTCAATCTGCAAGTATTTAATTATTTCGGTGTTTGTAACATAATATTTCTAATTAACTTATATTATTGTTATTAATTTATATTAAAATTGTTTATTGAACAAAATTGAACTCAATGCCTCAGGCATTTTCCACCTAATTATTTAATTATCTCGGCATTTATACATAATATTTCTAATTAACTCAGGTATATTATTATTTTATTAAAATAATTTAATATAAATTTAACTTCTTTAGGTTTTAACTTATTATTATCCTTTAATTATTTCGGCATTTTGTACATAATATTTCTAATTAAGAGGATCCTCTGATCAAAAAATTCCCATACAAACACGACCTTTTGGCCGCAACTGTCACCCCCTCTGAAAATAGACATAAATTTTTGTAATTTTTGAAGGCGTTATAAATATAATCGATATCTAGGCTCATTCGTTTTTCTTTTTTTTAGTTTGATATGGGAAAAAAAAACAATCCCTTAAACACGCAAAAAAAATCATCAGAAGAGCATCCTCAGACGCTCCTCTTAAGTAGAACGACGATTTTAATGAATATTTATTTCTATAATTTAATTTAACATAAATTAAGCTTTTTAGGTTTTATTTTATTATATCAAATCACACACAAGGTCTTTACGAAAAAATAAATTATGGTCTGTTTTGGCAATCTTCTTTTAATGTAGGTAATATATATATATTATAATTTTTTTAACTTTATATTTTGTGTTATGATAACAAGTTATTCACAGACTGATCTATTACCATGCCAGCAGTGTACCGATGGTCGCCTTTATAAAGGTCGCAGAGGCCTTAATATTCACACTTCTAAATGCCATAGCCTTCCATCTTCCTGTCCACAAATTGCTCCAAATTTTATATTCAATAATTCAGCTGATGGTAATACTACATCCTTAAATAATAATAACAATGTTCCATTTGATATACTCATTGCCCGCCTTCATCTCACCACACCAGTTGTTAAACGGATCCCTAGAGGAGCACGGATGTCACTGGCCAAGTCCCTCTCTTTAACTATTCAAAAATGTCTGTCTAATACTCAGACTGCCTGGGAAAATCTTTTATTATTTTCTTACAATCATTTTCATATAAATAAACAACAAAATGGATCATTAACTTCAAAATTAAAATTCAACTGTACAAACCATCCTCAGTTATCATCACTTGATACAAGCTACAGGAAAAAATATGATCTAAAAAATATAATTGAAAGTAAAGCTATGGATGGAGACTTAAGAAATGCAGCCCGAATTCTTTTTTCTAGTGACACTCTTGCTATACCAAATAATGAGACACTTGAATCCCTCCGCAACAAACATCCTATCCCAGACCCAAACTCTGTATTGCCTAATTCACCTTCAAGTAATACAGCCTTTCTCCAGATTGATGATGAAGATATTATAGCAGCCCTAATGACATTTCCAAGTGGCTCCGCCGGTGGCGTTGACGGTATAACTCCACAACATTTAAAAGATTTGGTTAGTAGATCGTCAGGAGATGCTGGTAGGGCACTCGTAAGTGACATTAGAAAATTGTGTAATTTAATGCTTTCCGGAACAGTACATCCAACTATATTACCGTACCTATATGGTGCAAGGCTTTGTGCTTTTAATAAAAAGGGTGGTGGTATACGTCCAATCGCCGTTTGTAGTACATTTCGACGCTTGGTATCAAAATTAGGTTGTAGGCACATAGTTTCATCTCTCAAAATAAAATTTCAACCAATTCAAGTTGGCTTCGGCAGCAGAGGAGGCTGTGAAGCAGCAGTACATTCTGCTCGTAAATTTATTTCATCAGAAGAAACAGAAGTGCTGCTCAAAGTAGATGTAAGCAATGCTTTTAATTCTATCGATAGAGCCACTATACTAAATGAAGCTGCCATTCACGTTCCTGACCTTTTTCCGTATATCTGGCAATGTTACAGTTCTCCATCAAAATTACTTTATAACAATACCTACATAAATTCAGCAGTAGGCGTTCAACAGGGTGACCCACTTGGCCCAGCTTTATTTAGTTTAGGAATTCACAAATATATTTCAGCACTTAAATCAAAATTCAATGTATGGTACCTTGATGACGGCGCAATAGGAGGCAAAGTCGATACAGTACTAAGTGATCTCATATTTATTAAAGATTCCTTTAAAAAAATCGGTCTTGACTTAAATTCATCAAAATGTGAAATCTTTCTAACTTCAAATCTATTAAATAGTCAAATGTCTTGTACTGTCATAAACTTTAATAAATATACACCTAATATTAAAATTCTTAATAAAGATTCTCTTTTTCTTCTAGGAGCTCCGCTTTTACAAGAAGGTATTAAACCTTTGTTGGATGATAAAATTAATACTTTTTCAGATAATTCTAACAAATTAGGTATTTTAAATACACACATTGCTTTTACCATTTTAAAACATTGTATTTTTGTTCCAAAATTAATATACATTCTCCGCACATGTGCAATTTTCAAATTTCCCCAACTTCTTGAACAAATGGATACAATTTTAAAAGAAGTTCTAGAAAAAACTCTAAATTTATCGCTAGACGAAATTTCGTGGATCCAAGCGACCTTACCAGTAAAATTAGGTGGTATTGGCATAAGGAAAATTTCTAGTATTGCTCTTCCGGCTTTCCTTTCGTCAGTACACAGTGTCCAAGACCTTAGTGAGAGCATTTTAAACATAAAACCCACAGAATTACCATTTGCATCCGAAGCAATCAAAGAATGGAGAATGACATGTCCCAATGTTGATATCCCAAAGGAAACAACACAACAAAAACTTTGGGATACACCATTGGTTCAAATCACTTTCACTCATTTATCACAATTACATTCCAATGATCATCATAATAGTGCTCGACTTTTAGCATCCATTCAAAAAGAATCCGGCCACTGGCTTAATACCTTACCATCCACAAACCTTGGTACACTGCTGGACAATGCTAGTTTTCGCATAGCCGTCGGGCTAAGGATAGGGTCACCTTTATGCAGCGAACACAAATGTCCGTGTGGAAAAGAGGTAGATCGCTATGGAACCCATGGGCTATCTTGTATTAAAAGCGCTGGCAGATTATCCCGCCACAGCTCCTTAAACGACACCATTAAAAGGGCTCTTGCCACCATTGAGGTTCCGTCTCTTTTAGAGCCTACTGGTATACACCGCGATGATGGCAAGAGACCAGATGGTATGACGCTGATCCCCTGGGAACGAGGACGGGCACTCGTATGGGACGCCACATGCGTCGACACACTAGCTCCGTCCCACCTTCGAGGAACAGCTCGTACTGCAGGAGCTGCTGCTGAGAGTGCAGAGTCTAGCAAACGACACAAATATGTCTCGATAATAAAGGATTACATATTTGTGCCGTTTGCAGTTGAGACGCTAGGCCCATGGAGTTCCAGTGCAAAAAGCTTTATAAAAGAAATCACACCGCGCTTAATAGCCTCTTCTGGTGACAAGAGGGCTGGCTCATTCCTCGCTCAAAGAATCAGCATTGCGATACAGCGAGGGAATGCAGCCAGTGTTCTTGCCACAATTCCACACGGACAAGATTTATATTGTTCAATTAGAAACCGTTTATTGTAAAATATTTTTGATTTTATTAAACCTTTATTTTTAAAAATAAATTAAAATAATATTTTTGTCGGTCAATATATAGCTAAAACATTATATATTATGCAATGTACACACATTATGAGCAATTGAATAAGAGGATGGTGCTTAACCAGTGGTATTACTTGATAGCCACTGGTCAGTTAATAAAAGTAGAATTTGTAACCATAAATTAATTGTAACCACGCAACTTTATTAATAATACCTTAGGTACGCAATAGGGTTAAACTGCCTTTAAATTCCGCTTGATGGCCTTTAAGTAAGTGTTCTTTTAAAATCTTTTACATGTTTGATACGTTTTTTCAATACAACTTCAATTATCAAAATACGAATTGTGCTGTCCTCTAGATACTTGTAAAATATACTATTTATTACAAACCTCTTTCCTCGTTTTTGCCTGTAGTAAGTTTAGTAAGCACTTACTAACCTACGAAATTCTGTAGTTAAACATGATATAAAATGTCAACTTTATACAAAAAAAATATCTCAAAAAGTAAATATAAAATCTAAAATATTTGAATGCATTAAATTTAATTAAATTAATGTCATTAAAATATATCCAACTTTGCTTCATATAACATTTATTTCTATCGGGTGTATTTAAAAAAAATATCTAAGACTCAAAACACAAACACCCTATATATCTCATCTAATAGCTATTCAACAAAAAAACAAATATAAATTAGTCCAGTAGTTTTTAAGTGATACCCCGACAAACAAACAAACAGACAGACATACACAAATTCTAAAAATAATAGATTATTGTTCTATATCTTATTTAGGGCCGATCCGACCTAAAGACGGCATTACTTATACCAAGATTACTAACGTTAAATAACATATAAATAATTATTCTGAGTATTAATAATTGACTCTATGAATAAATATTTGTATGAAATTTGACATTTCTATCCCAAGTATAAGTGTTGCCTTCTTTTGGTTGAAGCCTCTGTGGTAGAAACGGCCCTTAGAGTCCATCCCGCCATTTTTTGAATCAGATCAATGTACAGATTTTAAATTTATAATACTGTATATTTGCGTAGAATTAGAGTAGTCATAATAAGTAAGTACACATTGTAAATCAAATAATAATGGACCGGGGACGAATTTACACTTATTGATAGTTAAAATAATGTCTAATTTGTGTAAATATATTTAGACATTACTCATGGTTAATAAATTAATGTAGGTAATAGCAGGGGCGCCGACTCCGTGGGTGCTCGGGGGCTCGAGCACCCATGAGAAATAAACAGTAGGTGCCGAGCACCCCTGTCTATTCTCAGGGGTGCTCATCGACAAACAGATCATCGTGTTTTAGGGATGGACGTTTTTTTCATTATCTGACAACCCGTTTAGCGCAGTAGTTTAGAGCGCCGGTTGGCTTCGCCACTTTTTCGAGTCATCAAATGAGCATGAGCACCCATGAGATTTTCTAAAAGCCGGCGCCCCTGGGTAATAGTAATATTAATGTAACATAATATTTATTACCTTAATTATCCCAAAGTCAGTAGGTATTAAGTTTATGTAAATATTATCTTTAATTGATATCTTCAATCATATTATTAATTAATATTTAGATCCTATTTAACGTTAGATATATTATACAATTAAAAACCATTTTCTTAAAGAAATGATTTATTAAAGTCATAAAATATAAATCAAACTTACATTACTTGTAATATTATTACTTCTGTGCTTACAAATAATCTTTAAGTAAATTTCAATTAGCATAGAAAGAAAAAATACCGCACCCGTGTAAATGTTCAATTAAAGGCTTGAATTAATATCCGGTATCGGGCCGGTCAGTGAAAACAAGGCCGGATAGGCCGGATACCGCATAGTTACTGGATATCCGTTTCATCTCTAGAAATTAGTGATGAAACGCATTGCGAACAAAAATTTTATAATTCCTTACCTATACCATTTTGTGTATTAGGTTTAAATTTATAAAATATATAATCCGTAATCCATATAAAATGTATATTTTGATATCATTTCTAATGAAGTAAAACATATAATTTACATAATTATTACATATTATAAGTATTACTAAAATAACGCGCAATCAAATTTAAGTTTGTCCTCGATATGACGTGAAACTGTCGGGCCAGTCAAGGCTTTGGGATAATTTTGATCCTTATAAGGTTTGGTTGGTACAGTCAGCATCAGTGCAGGATGCCGACTTAGGGCGGGCGGCGGAAGAATGTACCTAAACATCAACGGCGGCGCTCATAGAGCTTTAGCTTACTGCACACCCACCAGCAAGTTTTTTTCCCCTCTTCATAAATGCCTGTAAGGTTTACATGAAATAAATATTATTGATTTTGACTCTCAACACACATCGGGCAAGCGGGTGGGTTAATTGTCCAAAATACTTTCTTCTTAAACATCTCACAAAATATTTTTTTCGGAAACCAAATTGTACATGTACCACCATAAAAATTGGAATGCCCTATACATTTTCCTTTTTTATTTAATTCTTTTGTGAATAAGTTTCCCAATCAGACTTTAGGACGAGTTCTAATTGTGGCACCGTTGCTTTTATTTGTTGTCACTTATTATTAATTGAATAAATAAATATTACCTATTGCTAATAGTAGACTATAGAGTCACGCATACTGCGCTTTACTAAAAGTTTCTGCGCACCCTAATTTTAATTTGAAGTAAATATCACTGTAAAACATAAAACCACCTCTATGAAAAAAATAATTTAAGATATTATTGTTAGATAATTAGCAGTTATAGTGTAAATTATCTGTAAATATAGTGTAACTATTCGAATAGGAAGTAGTAATATAACGCATAGCGATCAAAAATTGGATAAAAATAAAATACTTTTAGATATAGGTATGTAGTCGTTAGAAATAAGATAAAGATATAATCCATAATTACCTTCCTGACATCTATAACAAAATAAACAAAAGTCAACTCTTTGGTTCAAATTTTGTTCTTTTTTCCTAACGAAAAACCTATAGAAAGAAAAAAAATTAAAACACACAAAATTACATAATAAAACGGTTTTTACAGTGTTTTTTGTAATAAATTACTGCCTACTAAACACTTATTAAATACTTAGAAAAAAAAAAAATAAGGATAAGATAATATTATTTTGTAAAATATAGAAACATATTTTCAGCTATATGGGGCCATCCATTCTAGTTTTTATATGTAAATATTTCCTCGGATTTGAAATAATTATCAAATTAACTTATTTTTATTTTATATTAAAATTGTTTATTTAATAAAATTCAGCTTAATGCCTCAGGCATTTTAAATCTGCAAGTATTTAATTATTTCGGTATTTGTAACATAATATTTCTAATTAACTTATATTATTGTTATTTATTTATATTAAAATTGTTTATTGAACAAAATTGAGCTCAATGCCTCAGGTATTTTCCACCTAATTATTTAATTATCTCGGCATTTATACATAATATTTCTAATTAACTTAGGTATATTATTATTTTATTAAAATAATTTAATATAAATTTAACTTCTTTAGGTTTTAACTTATTATTATCCTTTAATTATTTCGGCATTTTGTACATAATATTTCTAATTAAGAGGATTCTCTGATCAAAAAATTCCCATACAAACACGATCTTTTGGCCGCAACTGTCACCCCCTCTGAACATAGACATAGATTTTTGTGATTTTTGAAGGCAAAATATAACCGATATCTAGGCTCATTCGTTTTTCTTATTTTTAATTTGATATGGGAAAAAAAATCAATGCCTTAAATACTAAAAAAAACTATCAGAAGGGCCTACTCAGACGCTCCTCTTAAGTAGAACAATGATTTTAATGAATATTTATTTCTATAATTTAATTTAACATAAATTAAGCTTTTTAGGTTTGATTTTATTATATCAAATCACACACAAGGTCTTTACGAAAAAAGCAATTATGGTCTGTTTTGGCAATCTTCTTTCAATGTAGGTATATATAGCTAAAACATTATATATTATGCAATGTACACACATTATGAGCAATTGAATAAGAGGATGGTGCTTAACCAGTGGTATTACTTGACAGCCACTGGTCAGTTAATAAAAGTAGAATTTGTAACCATACATTAATTGTAACCACGACACTTTATTAATAATACCTTAGGTACGCAATAGGGTTAAACTGCCTTTAAATTCCGCTTGATGGCGTTTAAGTAAGTGTTCTTTTAAAATCTTTTATATGTTTGATACGTTTTTTCAATACAACTTCAATTATCAAAATACGAATTGTGCTGTCCTCTAGCTACTTGTAAAATATACTATTACAAACCTCTTTCCTCGTGTTTACCTGTAGTAAGTTTAGTAAGCACTTACTGACCTACGAAATTCTGTAGTTAAACATGATATAAAATGTCAACTTTATACAAAAAAAAAATCTCAAAAAGTAAATATAAAACTAAAATATTTGAATGCATTAAATTAAATTAAATTAATGTCATTAAAATATATCCAACTTTGCTTCATATAACATTTATTTCTATCTAGGTGTATTTAAAAACTTTATCTAAGACTCAAAACACAAACACCCTATATATCTGATCTAATAGCTATTCAACAAAAAAACAAATATAAATCAGTCCAGTAGTTTTTAAGTGATACCCCGACAAACAAACAAACAGACAGACAT
Source organism: Monopis laevigella (assembly GCA_947458855.1). NCBI lineage: Eukaryota > Metazoa > Arthropoda > Insecta > Lepidoptera > Tineidae > Monopis > Monopis laevigella. The sequence goes on along the minus strand of OX381580.1, from coordinate 14,642,875 downwards.
ACACAAATACTAAAAATAATAGATTATTGTTCTATATCCTATTTAGGGCCGATCCGACCTAAAGACGGCATTACTTATACCAAGATTACTAACGTTAAATAACATATAAATAATTATTCTGAGTATTAATAATTTACTCTATGAATAAATATTTGTATGAAATTTGACATTTCTATCCCAAGTATAAGTGTTGCCTTCTTTTGGTTGAAGCCTCTGTGGTAGAAACGGCCCTTAGAGTCCATCCCGCCATTTTTTGAATCAGATCAATATACAGATTTTTTAAATTTATAATTTTGTTATATCTATTCGTAAATATTCATAAAAACTTATTGAAGCCTTGAAGAACTCTTTAGTTATGAAATGTTTTGTCTCTTTTACACATATTCATTTTTGTTAAAACCTTCAAATAAAAGCTAAATAAAAGAGTCAAAACCTTCTATAACTAAAGTGTTCTTGAAGGACACAATAAGTTTTTATGAATAAGGCCATTCGTCTATATTACTGTATATTTGCGTAGAATTAGAGTAGTCATAATAAGTAAGTACACATTGCAAATCAAATAATAATAGACCGGGGACGAATTTACACTTATTGATAGTTAAAATAATGTCTAATTTGTGTAAATATATTTAGACATTACTCATGATTAATAAATTAATGTAGGTAATAGTAATATTAATGTAACATAATACTTATTACCTTAATTATCCCAAAGTCAGTAGGTATTAAGTTTATGTAAATATTATCTTTAATTAATATCTTTAATCATATCATTAATTAATATTTAGATCCTATTTAACGTTAGATATATAATGTTGAGTTTGTTTTTCTTAAACAGTTAAAACCCATTTTCTTAAAGAAATGATTTATTAAAGTCATAAAATATAAATCAAACTTCCATTGTATTATTATTTCTTCTGTGCTTACGTAATCTTCAAATAAATTTCAATTAGCATGAAAAGAAAAAAATACCACACCCGTGTAAATGTTCGATTAAAGGCTTAGCTTATTACATTTAAGTAACCCAAACCTAATAGTCAATTTCTATATATTAAACAGTTTCGTTGCCTACCTTCCTCGTTCAACTCCAGACTCATAAAAAAACTTAACAAATACGCAGTGTAATTATATTTAGACTTGTTATGTGACTAATTAATAAATGTAGGTATTTGTAATAATAATGTATATTAATATTTATTACCCTTATTATCCCAAAGTCAGTAGGTATTAAGTTTATGTAAATATCTTAATTGATATCTTCAATCATATCATTATATAATATTTAGATCCTATTTAACGTTATATATATAATATGTTTTTTTTTCAATAAGCATGAAAAAAAACAGCTTAGTTTATAAAATTTTAGTTACGCAAATCTGGCATACCCGGATCCACCTTTACGACCTCATAATCCTGCAGTAGACTTTCAATGCAATCCACCAAGCATTGAAGAAACTGAGGAAGAAATTAAGAAGAAAAGCAATAAGTCCGCGCCAGACCCATATAGCATACCCTACATTGTATATAAAAATACCTACTGTTGAATAGGGCTTTTATTCTTAAACCAAAAAAAAACTGACGTTTATAGGTCTGTAATACAAGACCTATTGCGTTAACAAACACTATGTCCAATTTCTATACTTCAAGCAAGAATGTCGAGGTTTATGATCAAACAAGGACTTTTTATCCCAGCACCAGAAAGGTTTTTTACCAGGAATTTATGGTTGCCTGGAACACAACACGTTACTTGCGGAATGTTTGAAGGATGCCAGGGAGGACAAGTGACAATTGACTTTGCTGGATTTATTAGGAAAATACCTTTGGCAAGCATAAATTGGTGCAAGTTGCCCGCCCTAAAATGGTATAATTTCCCAACAGTGATCATGGATATAAATTTAAGATTTGTCATTACAAATAAAGATCCTTACAGATCCTCTTCAATATATTTTTTTATTTATTTATTTAATTGTTATTAGGGATACATACAGAATATAATCAGATTAACAATCATCTTAGAATAACAAAAACCAAAATAGCATCCACAAATTATGACACAAAAACAAAAACATCTTACACAAAACAAATACAAAATTTATAGAAATATAAAATGAATAAAATAAGTTAATTAATATAATAATAATAAATAATCAAAAATTATTAAATAAGTGTTAGATAAACAAGGCCCGGTCGGGGTAAACAGCAATTAATCAATAAATTGTATTTCATGTATTAGTTTTTTAAATTGAGCTAACGAAATATTGAAAATATCAACATTTGTAAGCCTTTCGTTATGTATCTTACATGACCTATATATAAAAGAATTAGCTACATAATTACTTCTTGCTGCTTCTGGGAAACTGAATAAGCATTGGTTGCGTGAACCTACACGAGGACATCGAAATGACAGTGTGCTTAAAAGGAACGGAGAGTCTACGTGATTTTTTATTAATTTAAACAAAAATACCTGATCCCTTTCTATACGACGAACGTGAAGAGAGGTAGGTTTTTCGGGATTTTCGCCTCCGTTTATCCTACAAGTATAATGCAAATATTTAAAAAACTTCTTTTGTATCCTTTCAATATTATCTACGTGTATCCTATATTGTGGGCTCCAAACAGTAGACGCATAATCAAGGATAGACCTCACCAGGGAGTTAAAAAGCAATGTGAACGTAGAGCCTTTTTTAAAATCCCTGCATGTTCTTAGTACAAAGCCTAGCATGCGATAGGCCTTGGCTACGATACTATTTACGTGAGGAATGAAGGTTAGGCCAGTGTCCAGAAGTACTCCCAGATCTCTCACCACGGACACACGACAGATAGGCTCATCATTCAAGAAATATGTACTAATAATAGGCTTTGACTTTCTTGTAAAACTTATTACGTTACACTTCTTTATATTGAGACATAAATGATTTCGATCACAATATTTTGAAAGTCTATCAAGATCTTTTTGTAATAATTTACAGTCATTGATTGATCTGATACTTCTAAATATTTTCATGTCATCGGCATAAAGGAGAACATTGGAGTGGTCAAATATGGACAAAATGTCATTTATAAATATGTTAAAAAGAAGCGGCCCGAGATGAGAACCCTGGGGAACACCAGAGGAAACGGGAACAAATGAAGAACAATGTCCCTTTATAGTGACGGCCTGACTCCGCTCCCTAAGATAGGAATCTAGCCACCTTAACAAGTCACCATGGATACCAACTCGATTCAACTTATCAATAAGAAGGGAATGAGAAATCTTATCAAAGGCCTTAGAATAGTCAGTATATATAGCGTCCATTTGAGAACCCTTATTCATTGTAACAGCAACTCTATGGACAAATTCACATAAATTGGACTCAGTAGATCTACTAACAATAAATCCATGTTGCTGGTCAATCAAATGTGTTCTCAAAACTGGAAATATGCTATCATAGACAATTTTTTCAAAAAGTTTTGCTATGGTACACAACTTAGATATAGGTCTATAGTTTTGAATATTATGCCTGTCACCAGACTTAAAAATGGGTACAACATAGGATTGTTTCCAAATAAGAGGCATCCTTCCAGTCCCCATAGATAAATTAAACAATGCACAAATTGGTTCCGAAAGACTTTCGCAGCACTTCCTATAAAAATCGGTGGAATCCTATCAGGGCCCGATCCCTTATTAATGTCAAGACTTGACAAATATTTAAATATAGTAGCCTCGGATAAAATAACAGAATTTAAAAACACTACGCTATTTATATGCGACGATTCCACAATGTGACTGTTACTTGAATCTGCCTCTATATCATTGTCATCTTCAAAAACAGAAAGAAAGTATTTATTATATAAATGACATATTTCAGCAGAGTCACTCGAAGATTGATCATCTAAATATAAAGTATCAGGGAGGTCTGATGTTCCCTTCTTTGATTTGACAAAGGTCCAGAAGTTTTTACTATTAAATCTAATTTTATCTTCAGAATCAGCGATATACTTTTCATAGCACTTAATCTGTACTCGCTTTTGCCTATCTCTCAATAAACTAAAGGTATTATAGTCACCTACCCTGCCATAAATTTTCCATTTTTTATGGATTTTTTTCTTTTCTTTAATTATTTTTATCAAAGCTTTTGAGTACCAAGGCGGAAACCTACCATTATCGCTGATATTCTTTAAGAGGACATGCTTTATAATTACGTCATTAACGACATCATAAAATAGAGAAACAGCGTTTTCAATATCCCTGGACGAACAAAGATCAGACCAGTCAGTTCTAGACAAATCATTATTTATCGCATCATAGTCTGCTGCGCGGAACACACGTATACTGCGGGTGGCTGGACGCAGTGTACGCAGCCGTAACATACCAATATTTATTTCTAGCGCTGGGTGATGGCCATCCTCCGTGACCAAAGGACTCTTGCTTTTATAAATACGGCAGTCCAAGTCTGAAAGAATTAGATCCAGCATTCTGTCGCTTTTATTTGGTACGATATTATACTGACTAAAATTATTAAAATTCATAAAACAATCTAGAGATTGTAGTGATATGTCGCTGTCGCTATAATTCAATAATGTTGATTTAAAATCGTTTACCTCCCACCTTGCTGGCGAAATATTAAAATCACCAATGACGATATTCTTGTCAATCGGAGAAGTCACGACAGACTGAGAAATGGTATCAAAGAAACCACTAACGCTATCATGATGAGCCTTACCATGTGGAAAATAACAGCAGTACACATGAAGTAATTTAGGGACTGGACCTTCTCCCAAAGCGATCGATATTTTTATTACTTCGGCGTCGGCCTGAGGGAAAGGTACAGTTACAGCGTTTCGCACCGACAAACCACGTCGTACAGCAACAAGCACTCCACCCCCTATGCTTACCCCTCGAGTTGTATAATCACGGTCACACCTGTAAACAGTGTATCGAGAATCAAAAAGTTCCGTATCATAAATGCCAGGGAGAAGCCATGTTTCACTTAAACAAATAAACAAATAATGTTGATATATTTCAATAACACAATGAATTGAATATGCAAGAGGAATTCTATCAAAGTATTTGCATCGTCTATTAAAAGGATCATATAGGATTTGGTTGAGTAGAGAGTAGAGATTCATCTGCCTTTCAACCAGGCGATGGACCTGAAAGCCGCACGGAGAATCCATGGATAGCTAAGAATATTGTCTCTCTAACCATTGCATTGAAGAGTTGCATGCTGGTCCATTTATTAATAATAAAAAATAAAAAATCTCTATTATTATGTTTTTACTACTAACTATTGAAAGATTCCATATTATGAAGATACGTATCTACTTAATATGTTACAGTGTAATAAATAAAGTTAAGTACTTAGTCTAATTAAGTTTGTAAATAAAATGTAGTGATAAAAATTCAAAGCCTATTGTGATAAAATATTAGATATTTTAGGTGGGAGGAAGGCCTCTATAACTTAGGTAGGCCGACCACGGGTATCGTTACCACAGCCAATACAGATGCAAAAACCGTCAAGTGACCTAGTCAAATTTCGGTTTTAGTCTTTGGGTTCACCGGTTTTTAGGAGACTACTGCATCGTTTTCTTGTAGTAGTTTCCTTTTAGGGTGCGGTTTAGAAACAGGCGGTTGGTTTGACGATCAAGCAGCAAGGATATTATTAAAATAGACTCGTAATTCGTCCTTGTTGCCGCCAATTTCGTAACTGAATTGTTTTTCTAGCATAGTTAGAGCGATCCACAATTTATTGATCGACCCATTCATGGACTTTGTAGGTCTTCTTAACATCAGGTCACAAGCTATGATTCTATAATAATAAATAAAATCAGTAATAACATTTTGTTCCATTGCCCTCATAAGCAAAAATATATCTACAGGATTTAAAACCTATTTCTTCTTGGTCTTCATAGATTTTTTATCAAATTTAATTTCTAATAAAATAATTGGATACATCCAGCCGTAAAATAAAAGAATATATACTTACTTGAAATATTACTAATTATTTCCAGTTTAAACGACAACAAAAAAAATGCCCTCGTCGATCACACGCGCTTTCTTTTATAAAATGGTACAGACCGTTCGCCGTGATGTTGGCACTTTGGCAGGCAGGGCCTTATTCCGATTTTGCAACCGCTAAACACGACAAGACGTTGCGTAAACTATAAATATTGAAATATAAGTTCTATTCTGTTAATTATAGAGCTGAAATTCCAACCTAATACAGACTATATTACCATTGGAATAGAACTTATATTTCCATATTTATAGTTTACGAAACGTCTTGACGTGTTTAGCGGTTGCAAACTCGGAATAAGGCCCCAGGCTACATTTTTCGGTGAACGGTCTGTAGTTATTTTCGTTTGCAGAGACATCTACACATATTATTCGAAGATTTTAATACCTCGGTCCTATCATTAGATGGCGCTCTCAATTCACTTTCAATTTGTAAGTAGGCTCGAATAAGCAAGTTACACCACCATATTCGTGAAAATTGTCGGTCTGTATTTAAATTAAATATAATTAAATTATGCATGTATTAATTTTTATTATTAGGTATTATAATGTATATTGTAATATATCAAAGGCCTCATTTACCAGGGTGTTCAATGAAACTGTAAATAAAACAAGATAAATAGGCTAATATTTAAAAATGTAGGTAGGTAATATATACATATATATTATATATCTTTATATTGTAAATCCTTTTAATATAGAGTGTGAATTTGAAAGGATGTACTTTGGGCTAATATGAGGTTCTGCTGATCAAATCGATAATTTTTTTAAAATAAATTTGGCTTCCCCATACAAATTGGTCATTTTAACATTACTAGTTTGTATGGAGAAGGCAAATGCATTTTTTTTATTTAAGTATAATACTCACGACAAGATGTAGTCATTACATTGTTGTAATAGGCTTAAGGTTCACAAATTGAGCTAACATCTGGACTACATCTTACTATTGAGAGTATACGAAATATTTGAAAAAACTTTATATAAAAAAAGAATATATAATCAAAACTAAATATGCAATTAATTAAAGCAAATAAACGTACATTATAAATAATAAAAGTCAATTAAGCTAAAACAAACCTATATAAAACAAATCAAAGTCATTAAGTAGGTACATCGAATACATTTCATTAAACTATTGTGGTAATAATCAATAACTTAGAGAATATCTTGTAATGATCTTTTTAAAATTAAATGTAAAAGGCTACATTTAGCACATTAAGCAATATAATATACATTAAGCATTTGCGACACATGGTTCCATGGGATAAGTTTTTCGATTTGATCAGTAGAACTTCATATTAGTCCAAAGTACATCCTTTCAAAGTCACCCTGTTTATATATATATATATATATATATATAAGGTATTTTGTTTAATTTTATTTTTATGAATAAACGATATTCTATTATTATATACTTGTAAACATATACATTCATTAGTCCATGTTTTATAACACGCTTTTATAGTTCATGTTGAAAGTTTTTCACTCATGACAACATATCATTATTGAATCTCGATTTTTTTATGGGTACCTAATTTAATACCTTTTGATTGTCAAAAGGAAATTAAGTACCTACTTTAATTTTTAACCTTTAAAAAAATATATTAGAGTTTAAAAGATGACTTTTTAGCGATAATTGTTTAAATATTACAAGATATTCTCATGAAAAAGCTCACAGTCACACAAAGGGCGATGGAGCGCGCTATGTTCGGCGTTTCCTTGCGGGATCGTATTCGAAGCGATGAGATCCGCAAAAGGACTAAAGTTACAGACATAGCCTCCAGAATCGCCAAACTTAAGTGGCAGTGGGCAGGCCACATAGCTCGCAGAACAGACGGCCGTTAAGGTTCTCTAGTAGCGACCGCGTGCTGGAGGACGCAGCAGAGGCAGGCCCCCCACAAGATGGACCGACGACCTGAAAAAGGTCGCGGGAAGCCGATGGATATAGGCAGCGCAGAACCGGTCGTTGTGGCGATCCTTGGGGGAGGCCTATGTCCAGCAGTGGACGCGCGAAAGGCTGTCATGATGATGATGATGATTCTATTCTCTTAAAGTTTTTTTCTTTTCTCGAAAAATGCCACAACATTCAACGGAAGCGTTGGTATGTGCTGAATTTAATCATGGCATAGGTAGCTTTTCTGTCTATGACGAGATTTTGAAGGTATCTGCGTTCACATAAAAAAGAATGTCTCTAACATCCGACAAGTGCCTAAACTCTATCATGTTTAATTTTCTTTATCAAAAGTTAACCTTTCGTTAATCTTGTTATTTTTAAATCCATATTTGTATAATATTTACCTATATATATATTTATTTTAATCAGTCTGCATACTTCAAGACATAAGATGACGAATGGTATTTTTCGACATTTTTAATTATAACTAAAAACCAAATATTTTTTTGTTTTACATCCGTTTTTTGCGCCATTGGAATTTTGGCGCCTAATTAAAATAGATAAAACCGTGGCTAGAATTTGTTAATTATGACATATTTTTAGTTCTATTTATTAACAAAAATATATATAAACTATTAATTTGTTGTTAGTTCCTAATACTTACATTAAAATATATATATATATATTAAATTCCTTATCTACATTATTTATTCTTACCATATATTTAATTGCCATACATACTCAACTTTCTGACTAGAAATTGTTATAATGTGTAATGTTTATATAAAATGCAAATAGATAATAATAATACTAACATCAAAATAATTATTATTTTAGTTATTCATTATGCTTAGTGTGGTACTAAGCTCATACAGGTGCAAAAACCGTCAAGCGACCTAGCCATGTTTCGGTTTTAGTCTGTGAGGTCACCGGTTTTCAGGAGATGAATGCATTGATTTCTTGTCGAGGTGGTAGTCTCCTTTTAGGGTGCGGTTACGAAATGGGTGTTTAAACTGACGATAAGTTAAATTAAAATATACCTACTTGTAATGCAATAAACTTCGTCTTAGTCGGCGGCTATTTCGTAATCGCACCATTTAAAGTAGCCGGCATAGTGGGAGCGTTCATTGTTGTTTAAGAACAAATATTGATTTTCCCCATTCGTAGACTTTGTAGGTCTGCTCAACACCAGGTTAATATGATTACAAACAAATATGATTACAAAGCCATGATATGATATGATATGATATGATATGATATATGATATGATACGATACGATACGATACGATACGATACGATACGATACGATACGATACGATACGATACGATATGATATGATATGATGATTATATGATATAAAATACGTATTTTATTCAACTTAAATTGACATTAAGTATATATATATTGTAAAAATTAAGCTAAGTAAGTAGTGCATACAATCGATTAAGGCTTGCGAAAAACTCGGAAATTACTGTGATAAACTATAGATGAACAGATAAAAAATATTACATGTGAACTCGTAAAGTTGTAGGCACTTTGATTTTGATTCGGCTCTACTGATCAACTCAAAAAACTTTTCCTATGAAACCATGTGTCCAAAAAAAAAATTTCTCCATACTAAATATGTTTATTTTATCAGTAGAGCCTCATATTAGTATTACATAACTCTTAAGTCACTTTTAAGATACTGGGTGTTTTTTTGTCTCAGTGGCAAAATTTATTTATATATTGTTATATAATAAAGGATGTCTCAAAACCTACTTGAATATTAAATTTTAATAATTTTCGTTGTGTTTTGACACAAATGGAACGCATATATTTTACAGTTGTCATCAGCAAAGTTTGAGGTTAAGTCACGTTTTACAGTCGAGCAACACATAGAAATTGTGAAAATTTACTACCGAAATGTTGATAACTTTTCGAATAATCAGAAAATTACCATACCATACGGTTCGAAAATGTCGCACATTTTTCGGTCATCATTATGAACCATCTCCAGCCGCTATGGAGATTTAATAAATAAATTGGAAACAGTTGGCTCTATTAAAGCAGGTAGCCGTACTCGTACAGGCCACTTAAAAACATTGCAGCAGTTAATGAAAATGTATTCGAACTCCAAAATCCTCCTCCATTCATCATCGCTGTCAATAATTAAATATCTCCAGAAGCTCTTTGCAAACAATTTTGACTAAAGACTGGCACATGAACCCTTACAAAATTCATTTAACACAACACCTAAAGTCAGAAGACCATACGCGGCGCCGAACATTCGTCAATTGGATGCTGGATCATCAACAAGTAGATGATAATTTTCGGTTTCTTTGAAAAGTGTTCACCATTTCGGTAGGTAGTGAATTTTTATAATTTCTATGCGTTACTCCATTGAAAAACGTCCCATGACTTAACTTCAAACTTTGCTGATGACAACTGCAAAATATTGCGTTCAATGTTTGACACAACAGAAATTATTCTATATTTAAAATTCAAGTATGTTTTGAGACACCCTATATTATTATTATACAGGGTGAATTTGAAAGGATGTACTTTGGGCTAATATGAGGTTCTGCTGATCAAATCGAACAACTTTCCATGGAACTATGTGTCGCAAATGAAAAAAAAATTACCTTCTCCATACAAACTAATAATGTTAAAAAGACTAATTTGTATGGGAAAAGCATTTTTTTTATTTATTTGCGAAACATGGTTCTTTGGGAAAAGTTGTTCGATTTGATCAGCAGAACCTCATATTAGCCCAAAGTACATCCTTTCAAATTCACCCTGTATGTAATTAAGTACTGTAGATTTTGTGCAAATTCACTCCCTACTGAACAATTATTATGTACTTAATAAAAAAAAACTATATAGATTTTCATAAAAAGCTTCATTTTAATCATAAGCATAGCTACTAATAAATTATTTTTAAAAAGAATGTAAAAATATTTGTAATATGAAATCGATATTTTGAGCTTACGTAGATAATATAAGCTTCAAACTTTTGTCCCGATCGGTTTCGTATATTGTCTAGCTAGGTTGTTGTTTTGTCCGTGTTTAATTCAGTTTTGATGTTACTTGCAACGACTTTTATGAAAAGTGTCGACACGCGTGACTTTCGTGTCTCTCTATAAAGACGTTGGTAGCATTTTAATGTTGACCACGGTTTACCATGCCTTAAAAACCTCAAAGGAAAAAAAAACAAAAAGATATATAAATTCTAAAAAATAATGTCTTGCAGGTCACATGTTTGAGCTCTAACAATTACACAACATTAATACTTACTCAACTTCTATCCACTTCTTTCTATCTAGTGTAATTAAAAATTTTTCACAAGAGACCCTTAAAGACATTTGTATATCTGAACTACACTACAGCTACCTATTTAACAAAAATAAAATCGCACATAAATCTTATCTTTATCTATTTTTTAAGAGATGTACAAACAAACAAACAGACAGACAGACAGCCACGAAGTCTAAAAATAAATATGATTATATTAAACTAATGTGTCATACATAATCTAACCTAACCTTCTTTCTAAAAACTTATAGGCCTCATACATTTTTTAAATTAAATGAAACTTTGTTTTTCTAGGTTGATTTATATATTTTTTGTATTTTATAAACAAATTATTTTAAGTCCATGCATATACACATACTTGGCGCATTCATTCTATGGGCGCAAAGTTTTACATTAGTGGTTCCCTGCATCTTACTCCCTAATTTATGCCTATCAAACTTATAGCTATATATATATAGCTTATATTAATCATACTATTCGTAAAATTAAGATACTTTGTAAAATTGTAATATAATGTGTACATAAAATATTAAAAAGCTAAAGTATACAAGCATATTGGGGGATTAGGTACGTTTATTAAACAATATCACTATGTAAATAAGGTAAAAAAATAACTCATCAAAACATTATATCTCTATTGGTAGGTACATGGCGACATTGAAAGGTTGTACTTTGTGCTAATATCAGAGGCTCTACTGATCCAATCGAACAACTTTTCCCATGGAACCATGTGTCGCAAAAAATGCCTTCTTTATACAAACTAATAATATTAAAATTATTAATTTGTATGAGGAAGCCAAATTGTTTTTTTCGTATGCGACACATAGTTCCATGGGAAAAGTTATTCGATTTGATCAGTAGAGCCCCATATTAGCCCAAAGTGCAACCTTTCAAATTCCCTGCATATAGTAATATTAATATTATACCTATGTAACGCTTTTTGACAAATTATTTAGATTTTGCAAGAATAGTAACATAGCCTAGGCACTCTAAGTAGATAACTGTGATCTTTATTTAATACATATAACACGCATCGTCTCTCTCTGTATGATATATTATTATGCTTATATCTAACTCAAGAACCAATTATACGTTTTTCATTATCCCTTTTTATCACAACATCTTACAGGCGCCTTTTTATCACAACATCTTACAGACGCCTTTTTATCACAACATCTTACAGGGGCCTTGTTATCACAACATCTTACAGGCGCCTTTTTATCACAACATCTTACAGGCGCCTTTTTATCACAACATCTTACAGGGGCAGCGGGATACCTTCCTGCTTGTTTGTACAAAAGCTTGTTCCGACTGACTAACATGCTCATTATCACCCAGCCGAATATACTAAAGCTAGAAATATGAAATGTGGACAATAGATTAATTTTGTCTTTAAGGGATACAACAAATAATTATTCCAAAGGATAACAAACTAAACGACACGAGTTTCACATTTTTTATAGGAAATAATTCTTTATAGGATATGAACGGGAAAGATAAAACATGTTATATTATTTTATATATACATTATTCACGAACGCAACAGACAAGGGTGCCTGTTCTACTAAATGATTTGGATATCAACTGCACGTTAAAGTTTCAAATTTGACACATTTACCACACAAAATGTGTCAAATTTTAACTTTTATACGACAATTGATTTAGTAGAATAAGCCCGTTTACAATTTAGAAGTAGGATGAGTTGTGTTTTACAAAAATAATATGACTAAAAAAATGGGCGAAGCCGAGTCACCCAAAGCTAGTTTATTATTTTGTTTTAATAATTGTAATAATATTTTCTTAGGAATTATGTAAGGGGCGGTTATTCAATTGTCTGCTAAAGTTTGACAGATAACTTTTATCAAATTATTATAAGGTTATGAGGTATAGATAGAATTCATACATCCACAGGAAGCAAATTATCTATATTATTTTTATTTTAATAAAACTTATAATTAATTATTAATAATAAACGTTAAATCGACTGCACGGTATTTTTTAATGAAATTAAATTTTCCAATTATGTACATAAAATATAATAAATAAGTGATAATTATTAGCACACTTTACTAAATAAATTTTGTAATTAAAACCTATTATTATTTATTTAATTGCTTTACTATAATAATTTGTATGGCCAATAGAATTGTTATATTTATTTTAATTTGTAAATATATATACAGTTTAAAAATATTATCATAGGTACATATTGTATTAAACTTTACCAGGTAAATTATGATAAATGTGTAATATTAAAATAATTATAATATTGGATACGCTAAATATATAGCTTGCTTTAAATCACAAATACTTATAATTGTTATTTTAAAAAAATGTGTTAGGTACAAGACAAATTATATAAATTCAAGTTTTTAAAATTGTTATACCTATACAGGGTGAATTTGAAAGGATGTACTTTGGGCTAATACGAGGTTCTGCTGATCAAATCGAACAACTTTTCCCATGCAACCGTGTGTCGCAAATGAAAAAAAAAAATTGGCTTCCCCATACAAATTGGTCATTTTAACATTACTAGTAAAACCTCATATTAGCCAAAAGTACATCCTTTCAAAGTCATCCTGTATAATTTATTATGTACTTTTTTATTGATAAACTTATTTTATTAAATTTATGATGTATTAAGTATTATCATATTTTGTCATATTCTAAAATTATTTGGATATTATACAATAGATGCCATATAAAGGAAAATGATTTTAAATTTACATACCAATTTTTGTGTAATTTTAATCTTAAGATTTAAGTAAATATTTATTGTCTATAATACTTTGATATATTAGAATATATAATATTTATAATCTATGTTATTGCATACCAATTATTGTCTCCGACATTATGCAGATATTTTTATTATTATACTTTATATTTGATGTATCAAAATACATATTATACACTTACCTAATAAAATAAAATATTCTTAAGTAATTTAAAAATCTGTTTTAATTCAACCAAACCCCGATTTATACATGATGACTTTGGAATGTTGTATTTTAGGTATTAAGTGCACAGGAAAAGAATGCAAGTACTCGAGCGTGAAAAAACACCTAAATATTGTTTTCAGTGATAAAAAGGTTTTTTTTTTGGAAGAAAAAAAAAGTTTAAAAAATCTGTTTTAATCAAACTTTAAGTGTCTCTTCGAAAGTTTTTTTATAAAAAGACTATCTAAATAAGTATGGCGTAAGTAATATTTATACCTCTACGTTCTTTTTTCATGAAAAAAACTTAGATATCACTGAAAACAACATTTACACATTTTTAGAGTTACGAGATCGCGAATCCTTTTCCTGGGTTCTTGACCTTACAAAGTCGCCATGTATAACCTAAATCCGACATATATAGTTTAGTACTTTAAAAGGCTGTACATTGGACTAAATATAAGGTTCTATTGATCAAAAAGAAAATCTTTTCCCATGGAACCAAGTCACAAATGAAAAAAATGCCATCTCCATGCAAACTAGTATTCTTAAAATATCCAATATGTATCAAAAGCCAAGTTTTTTTTTCATTTACGATACTTAGAATATCCATGGTTTCGATTTGATCAGAGCCTCATATTAGCCCAAAGTACAACCTTTATAAAAATACACCAACACTATAACGTATTGGTGACTATATCTCTGGACTCTACATATCCCTTACTATCAGGTGGACGCAGAGTCACATGCCGCATTTGCTTAGTTAGAAATCTATTGGTCCAAAACAAAGATTTAATAAGTTTTTACAAAATTAAGTATAGTATATTGAACATGAAAATTCGTGATTGTATTCGAAGGTATAAAATTAATGCTAATTGAAACCGTTTAGTCTAATTACAATCTCCATAAGATTTCTCCAAGCTAAGCCTACTTATTAGGTGTACAGTAGCTCTAGTGTGAGTTTTTTTAACATTTACTTTTGCGTTAACTATACTATTGCGTTAACATTTTGACCAATCACACGCACGCATTTTTAGTTCTTAAAATTTCCGCTTGGAGCGCTGAACTATTTCTCATACAAATTTTAGTTTAGTCAAACTCAAAGTAATAGTTAGAAAACTCACACTAAGCGTACAGTTGTACAGGTCCTGTGACTCACGTAAGTATGTACCATTATTATAGGTGGTTTTCAGTGCAGCGCCCGAGACCGCGTAGACGACCTCCGGGTACCCAGCGTACTCGATGGTATTCTGAATCTACACAGAACAAGTGGTCGACTCGTTGCGGTGTTTGGATAGATTCAATAACCTGTCTAAAAACTATATAAATAGTAAAACTGTGACCGACAGGTTAACGTGCTCTCCGAGGCACTAAATATACTTAGTGGTGTTGTTGTCCGAGGCGCTATAGTAGGGTTGTCGCACGCGGCTGTAAAAAAATAAAAAAGGTGCTTAAAAATATATGTACTACTTAAGTACTAGATATATTGATATCAGCCAATATAATGATTCCGGGCCATAACTCAAAGATTTTTTGCAGACTTACTGCAGAAAATCTAACCTTAGATATATTATATTATATTATATTATATTGTATTGTATTGTATTGTATTGTATTGTATTGTATTGTATTGTATTGTATTGTATTGTATTGTATTGTATTGTATTGTATTGTATTGTATTGTATTGTATTGTATTGTATTGTATTGCATTGCATTGCATTGCATTGCATTGCATTGCATTGCAATGCAATGCAATGTAGTCCGTAGACTAGTTGGTTGCGTCTTTGGCGTTGTATCCGGAGGTCGTGGATTCAATTCCCACCCATGGCAAAAAATATTAGTACGCTTTTTCTGTATAGTTTGTCATGTTCTGGGTGTTTCTAAAATATAATATGTATTATATCTTTGCTTTTGGTACACATAGTACAAGCCTAGAGCTTAGTTTGTGATCAGAGCAATATGTGTAAATTGTCCTACATATTATTATTATAATACATTGCTTGTTTTGGTTTATTAAAAGTAAATGAAAGTAAACTAAGTAATATATTTACTAACAAAAAATATTGTAACATATTAAAAATACCTAACAAACAAATAAAACTAAAGACTACAAATAAAAAATATTATCTAAATTCACTATTGAATACTTTAAATTCCCGTCAGGAATAGTGCCAAGAAGGCTGGCGACGTTACCACACTGAATAGCGAGGCTTATTCGTTGGCAAAAATAGTTTCCAGAGGCTCTACCATGGGTTAGCGCATTGTAGAAACATACCGTATTCATTTACGTATACGAGAGCAACAACCAATAGGATCGCTTTATTCAATCCTGTTACCAAAAATAAAGCGATCCTATTGGTTGTTGCTCACGTATACGTAAATGAATACGTTACGTTTCTGCAATGCGCTAACCCATGGTAGAGCCTCTGCCTTCAAGTCGCCTTAACTTTCTACTAGACGCCTGGACAGCTCCTTGGCCATGCTTTTGGCTGAAGGCCCCCAAGGTCCCATCGTCTCGACTCCAAACGGTACAAATGGGTAACCTTCGCTTAATAAATTGTCGTGGTAAATTACAATTGTCACGTTTATGAAATAGGCCCATACGTGACGACACGCGACGGCCGGCGTCCAGTAGCTCTACCATCACAAGTTTTTGCAACCCATTTATTATATAGTCGCTAGTAACTATAGATCGAAATAATAATATAAAAAATACAAAAATAAAGAGATCCCATTGGTTGATCCCCATCTATAGTTACTAGCGACTATAGTATAAACTGTTTGCAAAAACTTGTGGTAGAGCTACAGATGGCATGACACTTGTGCCGTGGAAACGAGGACGTGCCTTGGTTTGGGACGTGCCTTGTATAAGATACAGTAGCGCCATCACACGTGCAGGCCTCCTTTTCATCAGAAAGGACAGCCTGAACAAAGACAGGCTGAACACCTAAAGCGGGCCAATTCGCCAGTGTTTTGAGATCCTTTGAATTTCTAGGTTCTGCAGCTGAGGTTTTGGCGTGTATCTTTCTAAAATCTTTAAGGACCAGACCAGAGAACCGCGTGCCGGAGCTTTCTTTCTTCAAAGGGCTGGCTTTGAAATACAAAAAGGGCAATGCCGCCGCCGGCGTTCTCGGAACACTACCGCTCTCTGCCGGTCTAGAGGAGTACTATAGTAGCCTATAGTGCGAATATCTCTATAATTATTTTAATTTATGTAAAGATTACATGTACTTATGTAATGTTTTCTGAAATGAAATATATGTATATAGTTCATAACAATCAACTTACCGTAAAGTGTGCGAACTCATAATAAGTTTTGAAGCTTATTATAAAATATGATAAAAAATAAAATTACAACACAACTAGATATAAATTAGACTTACTGCTGTAAAATTCATATAGATTAAATTGAGTGCCTATTCAGAATTATTTTAAGGGATTCCGTGTTAGGTGCATGAGACTGTATAGAGACTGTTAGAGTGCGAGTGCTGTGAGAATGCGGAGTTTTTTTTACTTTAGTTAAAATTATTCAAATTCACCCTGTATTAGAATTTTATATTTATAAAAATATTTTAAATCAATTAATTAACAATAACAAAAAATAATATTGAACATTACATAATAAAATTAAATAAATAAAAAAAGTTTATTTTATAAAATAAAATATTTCTTTTAATCCCTCCGAAGTCGCAGCAGTAAATGTCCCTAGAACGCTGGCAGCATTGCCTTTTTGAATTTCGATTGAAATATTTTAAACAAAGTAGGCTCTGGCGCGACGATTCTCCGATTTTTCAATTAATAATTACCCTACATCGTAGGCGAATTATCTAGAGTAGGGAAGACCAGGGGCCAAGAGTTTCTACGGAAAATGCCAAAATTTCATATTTTTTTTCTTTAATTAAAATAAATGTTAATACAATTGATAACAACATATAAATTGTAGAAACAAATGTAAATTAAACCACTTTATCACAACTAGCAGTTTACATTTCTTGAAGTCTTATGCTAACATTTGAAGGGTTTTTGTTGTCTTATCTTGGAAGATGTAGGTACATTATAAATTTATGGTTTTAATAAACTTTATTTTTAATCTACAGTGACCATGGAACTACTGTAATTTGTACTAAAGTGTAGATAGTTTCTATAACTATAGAAACGTTTGATGTCTGTAACAACGTTTCAACAAACAGCTTCCGCTGCCTTCAATATTCAATATAGATGGAATATTGAAGGCAGCGGAAGCCCTCTACCGTCGGTTATTTTTCCAATTATGTAACAGGATATAAGGTATTCTGGATATAGAACATGGTTTAATAAAAGTGAAATAGATAGTTCGGTCTACTCTTTCTCATGATGATGAAATTAGGTCACCGAAACGCCTACATTTTCGAGGCGGAGCGATCGGCACGCCTCTTCATATATTAAAAAAATAGTATAGTCATTGATAAAAAAAAAACATTTTGTACTATCACGGCTATAATAACTGTAAGGTTAATAATAATATAAAGGACATTACAAACATATTGCTCTGGCTGGCCACAAGCTAAGCTCTAGGCTTGTACTATGTATACCAGAATCAACGATACCAATGCATTTATATTATTAGAGAAAACATTTTTTTTTTACCATGAGTGGGAATCGAATTCACGACCTCCAGATACAACGCCAAAGGTGCAACCCGTGTAACCAATAGTATGCGGAGACAGTCAGTTACTATATTTACCATTCTAGCTAGTTATTCCCATAAGGAAAAATTTAAAAAACATACAGTATATGTAACTCAATGGTGATTTTTTCCATTTTCATTCGGAACAAAAAAAATTACAAATTTTATAAAAACATTTAAGCTTTATTTTTCCTATAAATATCCAAAACTAAATCCTATATACTAGATTTTTAGTACTTCAGCATGAAAATTGAATAGATTTCACCTTTTTTTAGTCAAGCCATACATTTTAGTAAGATTGATACCAAATGAAACAAACACATGTTTCATTAGAACAAAAAAAAACACCAACTCCATAAACATTAATAATAATAATATAATAGTAGGTACCTATCTATAAACTGAAATCATCTAATATAGAACTTTTGACGTCGAGCTCCTTTAATGTATTCCTAGCTTAAATAAAATTTAATAGATACATAAGAGTATAGATACAAAAGAATATTTACCGAAAGTTTTTTTATTTTTTTATAATATTCTATAGAAAAAATCTCTAATATCGCCTTGAGAAATCATTTTCACGTCGAAGTCCTCTATATTTTGTGCGGACTACCTATATTATTTTATTTCAGAATTAGTTAGCATTATTATAGATTATTAACCAGTGAAAAAAATATTAAACACGTTTTTATAATAAAAAAAAACCTTGTATATAAAGAGTATTTTACTCCATAATATAAAAAATATACATTATTATATTGTATACAATCATCATCATCATCATACCAGCCTTTCACGCGTCCACTGCTGGACATATACCTCCTCCTCTCTCAATGACCGGTTGTGCGCTGCCTGTAGCCATCGGCTACCCTTTTTCAGGTCGTCGGTCCATCTTGTCTGCCTCTGCTGCGTCCTGAGTATACGATATTCAACCTTATTTCTTGCGGGCTTAGGGCTAAGGGTGCAATTTGTAATTAGTATTTTATTACTGGTATATTATAGATCTCTTCCTTAAAAATATATATTATTATTATAAACAACAATACAATAAATAATATTTAAACCGAACCCTAATCAATGCTTTTTTTTTATTGTCGCAATCCCACCAATAATGTATTGATCGACTCCATTCCATGATAATGATAAATAAAATGGCCGGGCTAGACGCCCGGCCATTTTTGAAACAGTGTATGAGGTGCGACCTAGATGAGCTGAATCGATCTGTTCTTAGTACTAGGTCACAGCAAATCTGGGTCATTTCCCGGATGAAGGTCCTATGACGCAAGAGCGAAATTAATTGTGTAATATTATTTCTCTATTAGTTGGTAATATGTACGAGTACTTGTACGGAATATTGACTCTTTATTTACCTGAGGGTGAATGTATAACTATTTATTTTGTCTCTTTTAATTAGTTAAGTTTAATATATATATATATATATATATATAAATTAAGAAGTAAAAAAACAATACCGAAGTGCCAATTCGGCGTAATGGATTTCAGACAAAAAAAACGTTTATTACACTATATGACACAGCTTAAAATTTAAATATGTACTTACTTAATTTTAAATAAAGTTTAAAATTAAGTAAGTACATATTTTTTTAACAACCACTTTTTTTTATTGAGCCTGTAATGTGTATATGTAATGTATATGTATAAATTTGGGTTGTTTTCGGATTTTTTAAATATTTTTTATAGGATTACGGGTTTTGTTTTTGTTTTTTTATCTTTATTAAATGAAACATATAGATATAACTTCATATTCAAAAAGTAAAACTAATATAAATAATCAACTAAAATTAAAAATAATAACTAACCTAAAAAAATTAAAACTAGCACAAAAAAGCTATAACTTATAACACAGTGGTAATAAGATAACACATAATCCAATGAAGTCTCCCCACCTTTATTTAATATTAAATTTTTAAAGATAAAAATGCAATGAAAAAATTCCTGGTGGCGGGACTCGAACTCACGAACCTCGCTATCGCGGCAAGGCGCTCAACCGCTGAGCCAACCAGGTTCCAGTCAGCCCTCACGAATTTTGTCATTGCTTGTTATCTACTTATACACAGACGCCCTCTATTAGCTTTCTTTTAATAACTCTTATACGAGTGAAGTTAAAAGTCCTAGCTTTTTGATACTAGATGATTTATGATAAAAAGTAAAAATAAAAAACAGACTCCTCTGCCATCTAGTATCAAAAAGCTAGGACTTTTAACTTCACTCGTATAAGAGTTATTAAAATAAAGCTAATAGAGGGCGTCTGTGTATAAGTAGATAACGCAATGACAAAATTCGTGAGGGCTGACTGGAACCTGGTTGGCTCAGCGGTTGAGCGCCTTGCCGCGATAGCGAGGTTTGTGAGTTCGAGTCCCCCCACCAGGAATTTTTTCATTGCATTTTTATCTTTAAAAATTTAATATAAGATTATCCTATAAAAAGGAATTTATAAAAATGCACCTTTATTTAACAATTATATAAAATTAAGCACATATGTATTTTCTACTGTCTACCACAAACACGCTGGAAATACGGTAACGGTCAATGGATTACGCTCGCGAGATGTTAATAACTCAATTTTGGCCTATTATTGATGTCGTGGATATCACTGACATGTGGTTTCAACAGGACGGTGCCACATGTCACATAGCCAATGAAACGATCAATTTATTGCAAACCAATTTTCCCGTATAATTTTACGAAACACAGCTGTTAAGTGGCCAGCCAAATCGTGTGATTTAACACCACTGGATTTTTTTTGTGGGGCATTAAGGACAGAGTCTATACGGAGCCAATCGAATCGATTGCAGCCTTAGAACTCAAAATCCGTGATGTGATTAACGAAATAGTCCTGCCATTTAGTCAAAAAGTGATTAAAAACTTTGATGAAAGAATCGACATCTGTCAGCGTGCTTGTGGTGTGGTGTACATTTGCCAGATATCATTTTACATTCATAATTGCCGAACTTTTCTCTTTGTAATTCAAAGTCAAATCATTTATTTCATGTAAATCTTTACAGATATTTATGAATAGTTTAACAATGAGGCCTTAGAGTGCGTTTGGTTAGGCAGCTATTCATTAGCAAAAGAACGACACGTATTTATTAAACCTAGATATCAGATTTAGAACTTAAACGCGATGGAATGGAAATTATATGAAAAATACTACCAAACCGAACACACACTACATAACCAACTAGTGTAAGACTAGGTGTAAGGACCAGGTAATCATTAATGATTACCTTATCCAAAGACAAAATTTACATAATGTAATAAAAATAAATTATGTAATATTAAATTATTACAATATCGGACACTGTCACACTACATACGAGTACCTACTAAGCTAGAGTACATTCTACATATGTAATAAGATTCAAAAAAAATAATAATTACCCAATTTTATTACCTGGATGAATTGGTTGAAAATCTTGAATACCACAAACATACTTGTATACTACTATCACATTAATGGCTAAGTTAAAAAATACATTTTGGATTACAGGAATTAGAAAATTAGTAAACGTGTAGTGTCTTTTTGTGGTATTATATATATACGCCTATGTACAATAGTATTAAGCTTTTGGGCAATAAAGAATTTTTCATTCATTCATTCATAACTTTTACTAGAAATCAAAATCCTATGTTTGCCACATACATCTTATATGGGCAGGATCTAGAACGTGTTAATGTTATAGCTAGATAAATTAGGACTTATTTATAGTTTGTATTTGGTAAATCTTCGAAGCTGTACTGTCCCCTTCGACTTTCGTGAGGCTGACTTAATCGTTGAATTGGGCGGGGGTAGGTCCATTTCATCACCACAATAGATTGATAAAATTGACCTACACTCATTTTCATCCAGTCACCCGGGGATGAATCTGGCAAATGGCCTTAGAGACAAATTTAGTTTAATAGTTTCTTAGCTACTAAGTTAGTTTTAATTAGTGTAGTTACTTTTAAGGCAAGTCTTATCTCTACCTTCACGTGGTGCCGCCTGTTATTGGCCTGGTTCCCTCAGAAACTGGCGTAACTGAGTGAGATAAGGCGAGATTCTTGGTCCTTTCCTTCCTCACTTCTAAAGTGTCCTCATATCCTACACAATCAGCTATGAAGACAAAGTGGTCAGTCTTCACGGCCTCATCAAAGTTATATGAAACTTGATGGGGAGGAGGGTGGTGCACCACCCGTCGGTGCCGCAGATGGTTTGGCCGTATACTGGATGAAGGAGTCCTGAGGGGTTGAGTGGAACATGTTCCGAGGATATAGGACACAATACGCCCCTTTTGGTCCGGATTTCAGTGAAACGATAATCCTGTACGTTAGCCGCGTACGGGACAGACGGCAGTAGTAATGGAAGGGTGGATTGCTACAGACGAGAACGCCGGGCTTTGGGGCAGGCAGTCGCCTTTGCGCGGGGTGCGAGGTTTTGGCAACCTTACACTTTTCGTAGAGAGCCGTCTCGTTGCTTGGTGTTCTATATCTTCTGAGTAGGTCCTGATGCATGCGTGCATAACCTTGCACCCACAGTTGCGGGCTCCCTGGAGAGTGGGACGCTCATGAAGATGAATTTTTATTATGGCAACATATGGACTTTTTCTCAGCCATTACAAACCATAACGAGATCCACCGCTGCACCGCAAGGAGCGCGAGATCTGTCCCTAACAACTCCTGCAGCACCCGAAAGCGCACAGGAACCGGCAAAGGCGGTAGTGCAGGTGTTCGCTGCACCGCAAGGAGCGCGAACACTAGCACGATAGCCAAAACCGCCGTGAACAGTGTCGTTGAAGGTAGCGCGGAATGTAGGGAGCATATAAATATCATACAAACCAATCTCCAGCACAAGCAGCTAGCGACAACAGCACTTAGGCATGTGTTGGATGAAAACAACAGCATTATCGCACTGATTCAAGAACCGTGGATTAGAGGTGACATTATATGCGGACTAAGAAACATAGGAGTTAAGCTCTTATATGACAACACTGTAACAAAGCCGAGGACGTGTATATACCTTCCCCAAAATTTACATGTAACACTACTAACACAATTCTGTTCTAGAGACCTAACTGCTGTTAGGGCCTCAAACAGTAGTTGGGTCAACCATACTATAGTATTCGTTTAGGTTTATATGCCGGGAGAATTCCATCCACCACCGAAAGAATTTGCCGACCTAGTAGCGTACTGCACCGCACAAAGATGGCAAACTATAATATCAACAGATGCAAACGCACATCACCCATTATGGGGAAGCGCGACATCGAACAAGAGAGGTGAGGAACTCGTTGAATACCTTTTTACCACTAACCTCTCTATCCTCAACAGGGGTTCAGAACCAATATTTGTCACAAGCAGAAGTCAAACAGTGATAGACGTCACCTTAGCTTCACCAGAGGTAAGCGACTTAATAACGAATTGGCATGTTTCGAGGGAAGCCTCGCTTGCAGATCACAGGCGAATATGCTTTACACTCAACATGGCACTTTCGGGACCAATATCCAAAAAATCCAAGGAAGACCAACAAAATACTATACCGGAACTCTTTGGAAAACACTATAACTAGTACAAATCTGGAGGATATGACAAACATAACTGTTAATATAGAACATAACGTGGAAACACCTATGGACAATATAACAAAAAGCTACCATAGGTCTTGCCCCTTGACGCTACCACCACCGCCAAACAAGAGAGAAAATCTTTGGTGGGGCCCGGAGCTAGACCGCCTTAAACGTGTCAAACATTGGAAAACAGAATCATGGTGACGTTTCTGCGAGAATATAGAAACAAGCCATGAAGCTAACAGAGTCAGGAAAATTATGACAACCAACCAAAATTGTATAGGATCGCTAAAAAAATCCGACAACACTTTTACAAACTCACTTCCCAGACTGTCAACTGACTGACAATAGAGACTGGGAAGTAAGTACCGCTCTGCCACCAACGGATGAGGACTGGAAAATCGCGAAATCAGTCATCACGACAACAAAGGTTGAATGGGCTATAGAAAGTTTTTCGCCCTTCAAGTCAGCAGGTATAGATGGCATCTTCCCAGCCCTCCTTCAGTGGGGCCTCGCCAACCTACTGCCCTTACTAACAGAAATATTCACCGCGTGCCTAGCTCATAAGTACGTTCCAAAACAATGGAGAGAAGTGAAAGTAGTCTTTCTACCAAAACCGGGAAAAAGTGACTACAGACAAGCTAAATCCTTCAGACCAATCAGCCTTACCTCCTTTCTGCTTAAAATAATGGAAAGGCTATGTGACAAACACCTAAGAGACACGATCTTAGTTAAAGAAACATTGCATCCTTATCAGCATGCATACACAACAGGAAAATTAACGGAGTCAGCACTACACCATGTAGTAAGTAAGATTGAATCGACTTTAACTAATAAAGAGTCGACGTTAGGAACCTTCATTGATATCGAAGAGGCCTTTAATAAAACGTCTTTTGTCAGCATATCTACGGCCCTAATCAAATATAAAGTGGAGCCGACCATTATAGGATGGATAGAGAATATGCTGAAACAACGCGCTGTGCAGCTCACCATGGACAGTGCGACCAGAGGCATAGCAGCAAAGGGTTGTCCGCAGGGAGGGGTCTTGTCCCCCCTTCTGTGGAACCTTGTTGTAGATGGATTCATAAGAGTATTGAACGACCAAGGGTACTTCACGGTGGGCTACGCGGATGACCTAGTGATCCTCATAAGCGGAGCATTCGAGAACATACTATGTGACTCGATGCAGATCGCATTAAGAATCATTGAAAACTGGTGCACAACAAATGGCCTTAATGTTAATCCTAACAAAACGGAACTGGTCCTCTTCACCAATAAAAGAAAATTAAGGAACATGAAACTACCAACATTATTTAATACAGAACTTACTCTAGTTACAGATGTCAAGTATCTAGGCATAACGCTAGACAGTAAATTGAACTGGAGTAAGCATCTTGAGAACAAACTGATGACAGCCTGCATCACAATGTGGCAATGCAGAAGACTTCTAGGAAAAACATGGGGACTAAAACCCAAGATTACCATGTGGCTATATACTACAGTTATCAGATCCACTATCACCTATGGAGCTTTGGTGTAATGGCCTAGAACCACTCAGACCACGGTTACAGCTAACCTACAGAGTCTTCAAAGACTGGCTTGTTTAGCCACAACAGAATGTATGAAGACTACACCGACAGCAGCTATCGAAACCTTACTAAACCTGACACCTTTACATTTATACATACAATACGAAGCTGCTGTCGCTACCATAAGACTCAGAGCCTCTGGACAATGGAATATAGACAACCGAGCGAGGCACACTCAGTCATTAAACGAACACCTTGAGATACAACCACTCATTAATGCAGTGAACGACAGATGTCCTCGCGTGCACATATTTGTGAGAAATTACTCAATAAACATGCAAGAAGAACCGACTGATCGATCTGGCTTACACGAAGTCAGAATTTACACGGACGGTTCAAAAACAGAATATGGAACAGGCGCAGGAGTGTACTCACTCGACCTAAACATTAGAATTTCAACAGCTCTTGGCACACATGCTTCCATCTTCCAAGCAGAGTGTATAGCCATAATAGAAGCAACAGCGGCAATACGCGCAAGAAAGATAGAAGAATGGTATACGCATACTATGTGACAGCGCAGCCGTACTACTAGCATTGAAGAACAAACAGATGAACTCAAGTCTGGTAACACAATGCTACTACGCACTGGAGACTATATCAGTTGGTAACAGGGTCACTCTCCAGTGGATAAAGGGACACAGCAACTCCTTTGGTAACGACGCGGCTGACGAACTGGCGAAAAGAGGTTCACAATAACTCAGTCGTTTATGTGGTATTTTAAGTTAATGTTGTAGATAATATTCTCCTTGTCGTATTCTTTGTTTTTGTCGTCTTTATTCTCATTTTCTTCTCCTATATAAGATTCCTTTATGGCTATTTTATTTGTGACTTTTTGTATCTGGGTTGACTTGAACTGCTGCTCAATGTCTTGCTGGTGTTCAGTATTCCTTTTGTTAACTGTTTGTGATGTTGATGATTGTTGTGCATTAAAACTTTGGTAATCGAATGGGATATTTGATAATATTTTTGGATATTCTTTCACTATTTTTTGATTTACTAAATCGAGAGTCATTTTATTAATAATCAAAGTACCATAAAATTCATTTAAAATCGTGGTTTGGCCTTTAGTATTGTCTATTTCATCTGAATTAAATTCGTATGCAATTGAATCGTCATTTTGATTTACTTTGGTCGTGAGTTGAACTTTCATACTATCCAGTAGTTGTAGCTGTAAAGAATTCAGATCATCTATTTGGTTTGGGTTGACTCTTTGTAATTTCATTGATTTAAGGAACTGCTCAATGTCTTGCTGATTTTCGGTCTTTCTTTTGTTAAATACTTGGGATGTTGATGATAGTTCTGTTTTAAAACTTTGGTAATCAAATGGGATCTTCAACATTATTTTTGGCACTTCTTTATCTACTAGTAAGTCGCCAGCGAGAGATTCTGGTAGACTTACTCTATTACTAAACAAAGTTCCATCAAATTCGTTTAATATCATGGTTTGGTCTTCAAAATTATTGCATATTGTATACGAATTAATTTCAAATGTAGTAGAACCGTTGTTTTAATTTTTTTCGGTAGTGAATTTAATTTCCATATTCAGTAGTCCAGCTGTGAATTCAGATTGTCACCTGGTAGTTCAGTGGCAATGCTAGAGGCAACACAATATTATTATAAATCAACATTGTATTTAAAACATAATTATATTATTATACATGTATATTCATTTACTTCCAGACTCGGTCATTACGTTCCAGACCTTTTTGGAACGTAATGGAGATAAATGAACTGGAAATAAATGACCATTTCGATTTTTTATTCAAATTATTCTTAATTCGTTAAAGCTTATAATATAGGAAATATAACTTTGAACATAAATTAAACATACATCTTAATACTATATATAGAAAAAATATAAAAAAATTGTACACTTTGAAAAACGATGGAACGTATTGAACTCTCCCGCGTGACAAAATACTCCTGACCACTCGCGATTGTAATATTTTTGTTCTTATCAATGCACTACCGACCCGAAGCAGTTACAGCAGCGTAGTGACTGAGCCGCGGGATGTTCAAGCGGAAGAAGATTAAGTGTCGATGTATACGTTTAAACTCGTCATAAAAAATCGATTCCATGGACACGGAAAGTAATGATCAATTTTAATTGACAAAATTAAAAGTTGTATTATTTCTGGGTTAAAATAGATATATAAATTTCAAAAGGGCAATAGTCTAATCCTAAATAGTTGCTTAATTAAAAAAACAAATTCACTAAGCGGCTTGACATATACAAACCGAGTAAAAATTTTAATAAATCATTAGATGGCTATTTGCATACGGATACAAATGACTTTATCACAGGATTTTCCTAATTTTCTTTTTGCTCGGAGCATCTAGAGTCTAGACCTTTGGTAATAGAGTGCCTTTAAGCATCATTTGTCAGGTAATAACATAATCAAAACAATTTTTTTCCAACCACATAAAACATAACGGTTTGGTCATATGCAAGGTGATTCGAACGAAAATCGATAATCACCCAGGTGTTGTTTTAAAGGCACCTGATATAGACATATTCGGTATTCGAGGCTGGGTTGAGTTTTTGAGTTAACTTGAGTATGATCTCCAACTCAACCCCGCCCTTGTACACCGATCTCCATTTTCGCCGGTTTTGGCAGGTCCTTTGCCTCTATTACCTTGAGGGTAATCTATCCCAACTTCCTGCCATTCAAGGTAAAAAGACATTTGGTTGAGGACTGGTCTAGGCATAGAATATCAGCCACACCTCCAGCTAGCCTGTCGATGTCAGGACAGGGCTCTGCTTCTAGGATTAATTCCTGAAGTAGCTCCCTTACCCTTACATAGTCCTTCTGCTTAAGCATAGTCTCTGGGTACGAATCCGTGGTGATAGCCATTTTCGTACCCGTCAGTGCCTCTTTATATGACCCCTGCGTCTTTACCCTTTTGGGATCACCAGCTGGATCCTTCTTCTCGTCGCTCACTTCGCGAGGTCTTTTGGACTACGCTGCTCGGGGCGATTCTTTGTCCTGCGCCTACTGCTTTTGAAGCCTCTGAAAGCGTCGCTTGGCAGAACCATTTTGTTTTCCCGAGTGTGAAGGACCTTGCTGCCGGTACGGTTTCTCTGAAGGAGTACTGCATTGCCGGTCTCGCAAGTTTCCTACCGGCTTTTCCAGTTAAGCTATCTTTAGCACCTTCCATGTTTCTAATTGGTTTGTGAACAATAAGATTAGTAACACTGGCGCCCTGGCCTCTGGATGGACCTTTGTTTTTTCTACCAGTTGCAATAGCTGTGCAGTCTGGTCCGCCCGAGGACTGACTCTTATACCTAATCCCTCCCTCATGGAGTCCTCAACGTCGGGGATGCTTATGAAAGCACCAAGCCTACTAACAGGATATAGTCCCCCAATGTATGGTTTCGCAAGACTAAACAGTCATGCACTGTTGAGTCTCGCGAAACCAAAGACTTCATACACCAGGGGGCTCGCCTGGCGGCCGTCTGACGGACACCGCAGCCTATTGATTGCAATTGGATATTCTGCGACCGCCCGTATTGGAAGAAATCCGGACCAAAGTGTGTTGCAGTCAGGAAACAACCTCGTTTCCACTCAACCACCAGGACTCCTTCATCCTTCCTTACGGGTCCTTCGGGTATTCGATCGTACTTTAATTATTAATGAAATAACTCTCCCAGAAAATGTCAGCTTCACGAAATTCGAAGCAGACAGTACAGTTTCGAAGAATTACCAAAATTAACTATAAATGAATCGTAATTTATCTAGGTATATCAATTTAATTAATAGTTTAGCTTGAATGATGATTATGCATATTCAAGTTGATACGTGGCTTTAAGAAGGATATTTATTGTATTTTCATTTATTAATGAATGTTTTTCGTTGTTTTAGGACTTAGTACTATGCCAAATAATTTACTAGCTAAACGAATTGATAAAAACGCAAGTATGTTTGTGAAATTTACGAGTAATTATATGATTATGTATGTTTGAATAATATTTCTTAATAAAACACTGTTTATGCTTAAAGTTGAGATTTTATTTCAATTTCATTTGCTTTATTTCATATATCCAATTTTGGATGATTCCTCGTACGACCCACTTTTTCGGGCCATTTTTATATTTACCTAATTTTCTTCCTCTTACGACCCATTTTATTTATCTATTCCTCGTAGGTCCCACTTTTTGTTTCAATAAAGTACTGACAAAAAATATAATTTTAAGTAGGTATTAATTTTAAATTTTAAACTTAAGTAATTAACTTAGATTCTTATAATTTTTAAAAACAATAGCCTAATGTAAAATATTTTTTTATTGTTTCATCAGGTAGTCTTAAAAATATATATGTAGTTAGTAAGTAAGTTATTAACATACTCGAAGTTTCTTATATTTTTTTAAAATAGCCTAATGCAAAATTATTTTCTATTGTTTTATCTTTAAAATTATGAATAACTCCTCGTACGACCCACTTTTGTGTTGCCATTGTATCTTTGGAGGCTTTGTCTTCGACAACTGATACGCGAAAGTCAAAGCCTTCAAAGAGCCAATGGCCACACCAATGTGGCGCTTACGAGGAATCATTCATAATTTTAAAGATTAACACTAAAAATATAGTTATAGCTTTTAGTGTCATTTTTATCCAACGGTTGGTCATTACACTCCATGCCATTTTCATTTTTTCCACTGGTTCATTATACTCCATCACTTTTCCGTAAAACTATTAGAGTTACAAATAGGCCACATGTGAATTCTACTTCTACATTGTCAAACAGGATATTAAAAAAAATCGATGTTGGGTGGTATCGATTTTCGTTTTAAAAGCGTAGTTTTGAAAAAAAAAGCCTTCTACATGTGGTTTTTTAAATATTTTTGTGTCTATTTTTTTTTTATAATCCAAAAATTCTGAATTGACAACATTGACGCGAGGTTGGTGAAATACTACATAATTCATGTAACACGAGATGAATTGTGTAGGTTTTGACCCACACATACTGATATTTCATTTCATTTCACTGGCCAGCACTTTGGTTTCACGAAGCAGGGTGATCGTTTATGATACACTCTGTTCGTGCAGCCAGGGAACCAAATATCTTTAAACAGGATAGGGTGTTTCTGTCTTAATGCATCCTTTCTATTTCTTGACACAAATTTTAGCACTATTGGTTTAGGCTTGCTTTGCTTGGTATATCGAGGGGTCACTCTACTGATAAAATCTATGTCAAAGATATTGAGATTAAATTGACAGTATGATGACATTTGCTGAATGATTTCACTTGGGTTTTCGCCTTTCTGTTTTTGAATGTCAATCAGCTCAATGTTAGATCTTTTGAAGGATTTTAGCCTGACAAAATGAGTTGTCGAAACTTTTATGGAACGTGTTTCCAAGATGGCGCTGACAGGATCATATAGTATTTGGTTGAGTAGAGTAGTAAACAGAGCGAATGGTGAGTTGAATTCGGAAAGGCGTTTAACCATGATTTGCGATCTTAATTCCTCAAATACTGCAATTCACTTCTTAACTTACCAACCACGCGATGGACCCGGCACGGGGAATACATGGATACATAAGAACATTGTTTCCCTCGGTTAAGTTCTAATAAAAGCTTTTGTTAAAGAATTTAATTTTCTATCTTGTCTATACATGGTGACTTTGGAAAGTTGTACTTTGGGCTAATGAGGCTCAGAGTATTCTGATGAAATCGAACAACTTTTTACATGGAACCATGTATCGCAGATAAAAAAAATGCTTCTCCATACAAACTACATATCATCACGGGTGCCTTACGGCGCCCGAGACCGCCTAGAAGGCCCCAGGGTACCAGTTTTAATCCCACCTCGTCATAGCCGATGGTATGAGTCTACACCGAACAAGTGGCTAGCTCGTCGCGATGTTTTGAATAGACTCAATAACCCATATATAAACAGTTTCACAAGTTGGTATAGTGAGACCGGGACCGACAGCTTTACGTGTTCTCCGAGGCACTAACTACTTGTGTGTTAAAAAATGCTAAAAAAAGTAAAAAACCAGAAAGGTACTCCTCTGCTATCAAGTATTCTACACTATGACTTTTAACTTCACTCTAGTACCAAGTAATTAGAAGGATGCATATAGAGGGCATCTGTGTAAAAAGCAATGAAAAATTTCGTGAGGGGTAACTGGAACCTGATTTGCTCAGTGGTTCAGTATCTTGCCGCGAAAGCGAGGGTCGTGGGTTCGAGCCCCGACCCCAGGATATTTTACATTGCGTTTTCATCTTTATAAAAATAAATATAATGTTAAAATAACAAATTTGTTTGTTTTTTTATTTGCAACACATGGTTCCATAGGAAAAGTTGTTCCATTTAATTAGTTACAGCCTTATAGTAGTCCTAAGTACAACCTTCCAAAATCACCATGTATAATGGTTCCTAAGTCATTAAAAACTTCCTTCAGGTTGAATTTCATTCTAAAATCAAATACAGCACCCAAATTCCTCACTTTCATTATTTTGTTGTTTGGAACGTTAAGAGGAGTGTCTGATCTTCGATGCTCATGCTGATTCAACTGCAAAGTATACCTCACTCCGCGCATGACGATGAGTCTGAAACGCTATTATACGTTTATGTATACCTTCCCCCCGACCCCTAAGAGAAAGAGCACGTTATATCTACAATTTAGGCAGTAAAACGACTTTCGGGCCAAAACTGTTTTCTAGCCCTAAACTAGGCCATTATTTTGTTAAAAGGATAAAGGATTTGAAAATAATGTCCTCATTTTGTTAAAAGGATAATAAACAATGACTATACGTGTACTTTTTTTTAAATTTTATGTCTTGATATTATAAAGGAACTATTTTAATGTGAGGGAGTTTTTTGCGATTTTCTTCGAATTTCAGGTTTGGATTTTTTTTTTCTATTCCAAACTTTAAAAAAAGGAAAACGTACAAGCCTAGATATAGATCATATTTATAACGCCTCCAAAAATTATAAAAATCTATGACATGGTAACAGTTAGGACCAAAAGGTCGTGAGTGTATGGGAAATGTTTGATCAGACGCTGCTCTTAAGTCGCAAACATAATTTTGAAGGTATTTAACTTCTTTTATCTTGGTACGTTCTACGGCTAGCTTGTCGCCGTGTGTGTTGTATAAACTTGTTACCAGCTGGTATAGTGAAACTGGGATCGACAGTCTGGAGTTTTAAATAAAAGAAATATTTTGTTTTTAAAGCATAATTTTTGTTCTGTCTACGATCTACGGTCATCTACGGAAGGTAAAGGGAAGGTTAAAAAAATAAAAAATGTAGATTAGTAAATAGATTTTTTATTATGTATGAATAATAATAATATTATGAAGGACATTTCATATATATTGCCCTCGTCACAAATTAATCTCTAGGCTTGTATTATGTATTAGAAACTACAATACTTATACATATTTTATTTTATAAACAACCAGATAAACGTTTACAAACTGTAAAGAAATAGTACATTGTTCACCGAGGGGAGAAAGTCACCGATTACTAACGAGGGCGAAGTTTGAGGCCCGACGCGAAGCGGAGGGCCTTAATTCGCTCGAGTTAGGAATCGCACTTTCTCGCCGAGTGATACATAGTGCTTTATACTACACCTACGAGGAAAATAAAAAATAAAATCTCTATTAATTAAAGTTTATATTAAAATTATTACAGTTGTTAAAACTTAATAAATCAAAAATGCAAAGAAAGTAAACAGCCAATAAACCAATACTTTTATTTTATTTTATTTTGATTAAAATTTCGAACTTGTAAAAAAAAACTAGGCTGTATGGCTTTGAACCCTTGCCTTTCCTAATTTGGAAGAATTTAAGAAAAAAAATTAAAAAAAAACTAGCACGTTAACAATGAATTTTCATATACTTTTTCCTCCCGCATATTTGTACGACTACAAAGACGTACATTCTGACCTATTCTTACGCAAGTAAGAACCTACTTTCCGAGCAGGTGTAGTATAAAATATATTAATATTGTTTTGCCATAAGTTGGAACCGAACCCTCAACTCCGGATACAACACTAACGGCGTAACCTAACCGCAACAATGGAGGCTGTCAAATACAAAAAATACCCTTATTTCCGTTGAAAATGTAATAAAAATACCTAAATCTAATTTAACCATAATCTCATTCTTCTAAATCGTCTAAATTGGCTCAAACTATAACGGTGTCTATACCATCCGATTCTTTCCCGATTTTGGTCTTCTTGGAAACTCTTTAACTGACTAAATTCAAGAAACAAATTGTCATTATGAACATTACAAAAAAATCCTGGAAAATGTTTAAAAATAAAATATTTTAGCTCTATAGATTTTTTTACAAAAACTGTTAAGACTTCTTTAATGGTATTTCTATCTTTTTCTTGTAGAATTTTAATTTTAGTTTCTTCGTTTAACGTGGCCCAAGAATCTTTCAATTCGATAGCTGAAACAAAACATGGCGTTATTTTTATAAATAATATATTAAAGTAATAAGAAATTGTTTATAATATTATTTTTAGTTATGTTGTGTTAAAAGATTAAATGGCACTGGCATGATCGCTTAAATAAATAATCTAATACACAAACAAACAAACATCATCACGGGCGGCTTACGGCGCCCATGACCGCCTAGACGGCCCCGGTGTACCCAGCGGAGGGGTTTTTAATCACACATCGCCGTAGCCGATGGTGTGACATGGTGTGTGATGGTGTACACCGAGCAAGCGGCTAGCTCGTCGCGATGTTTTTAATAAACTGTTTTTAGATGGGTTATTGAAACCCATCTAAAACTCATTGGTACGTACCAGGGACCTAAGTGTTTTTAAGTCCAAGGTAACTCGGCCACCACGTATATGAAAAAATTGTAATAGCAAAAGAAAATACCAAATACAATTGGATAATTAGACACCTTTCTTATTTATTAATGACTAGCTATTGCCAAAACTTCGTATGCATGTTAATTTAAAGAAAATAAAAACCAACTCATTCCCACTAGTTCAAATAGTGTTACTTTTTATCCCAATAGTTCATTTGACTGCATTTTTTTTTGCATTTGAACTATATATACCGTTTAAATACTTGTACCTATTTAATTAATAACACTAATAAAAAAGTGAAAAAAATTGAAGTGAAGTTAATAGCCCGGGAAGTAACGACATTTTAGAGCTAGCCATTTCAGCATGGCTAGTTTTCTCTAAAATGATAGTTTATTACATGTACATACACGAAACTGAAGTCAGCTGATGCGTCCGCGGGGGAGGCAGCTGTTGGAAAGCCTATTAGAATAGTTAAAAAAAAAAATTCACCTGCTGAAATAGCGGTAAAAAGTACGTCCGCTGAACGTTCGGACGAAAGGGCACTCAACTAGAGCCGCAATGTTTACGGTGTCGGCTGGCGACTTTTCCACCAGCTGATCGTCAGCTGACTATATTTTTCCTGAATGGTATAGAATAAATATTTTTTTAGTGAAGTTTCAAGCTTGCTGAATTGACTTGAATTTTTACGTATCGTCTAAATGTTCATCCAAGCAGCGGACGTACTTTCCACCGCTATTTCTCAGCTGATTTTTTTTTATCATGTTATAATCTAATAGAGTACTGAAAAAAAAAAAAAAGTCTGCTGGAATTATTTTATTTTCATAAATTTATAGCATCCGCCTCCCCCACGTATGTGCCAGCTGACCTCGGTTTTGTGTCTCTTCACGTAATGAACTAGCATTTCAGAGAAAACTATCCATGCTGAAATGAGTGACTAAAATGTGTCGTTACCTCCCGGGCTATAAGTAGTAAATTGAATTGGATTGGATGGAGTAGAGTAAAATCTTGTAGAATGGAGTGAAGTATTTCCAATCTACTACATTTAATTTAAATTTGTTTTACTTCAGTTCACTTTACATCTCTATATCAATCTATATCAAAGTAAAGTGAACTGCATCCCACACCAATTCACTGCTTACACTTCGCTTTACTTTGCTCGCTACACTTTATAACAATTTACTATACTTTCAACATTCACTTCACTTCAGTTTGTTATTATTTATTTATATATTCTTTTAATTTAATATGTCAGTTTTATTCAATGAATATAATTATACAGAGGGAATTTTTCAAGTGTGCCTTCAAGGCCAAATCCTAAACTACAAGGAATAGCGAAAAATGCTCAAAGGAGTCTCGGGACCGATTTTGCGCACTTGAAAAATAGTATGTATAGTCCGACTAGTTCAACTCAAAAAAAATATTAAAAGTTGAACTAGTATTAAAAAAAAATCACACTTGTTTAACGGTTGAACTCAGAAATTGAACTAGTGGAATAAACGAATAAACGCTACTATTTGCTAGGCTAAGAAACTCTTAAAACACCAACATCCTGTATACATGAGCCCCTGTATGTATATCAATACTATACCCTATTTTGCCCTCAGACCTAACAGCTATACAACAAACAATCGCCACTGTTACATGTACACATGTACAAACATACAGCCAGATACGAATTCTAAAATTTTCTATTGCTTATTTAAAGTCTATCAATCTTTGAAAAAAAATATTTTTTTAATACTGTATAATATTTGCCATAATATTGTAACAAAGAAAAAAAAATCTATTGCAAATAACATTTATAACTTTTACAGTGTGTTAATTCATAAAAATAAAACAATCTTAAATATACCGGTACACAAAATACCTATCTGTGTATCATCACGGGTGCCTTACGGCGCCCGAGACCGCCTAGACGGCTCCAGGGTACCCAGCGGAGGGGTTTTAATCCCACCTCGTCGTAGCCGATGGTATGAGTCTACACCGAACAAGTGGCTAGCTCGTTGCGATGTTTTGAATAGACTCAATAACCCATCTATAAACAGTTTCACAAGTTGGTATAGTGAAACCGGGACCGACAGCTTAACGTGCTCTCCGAGGCACTATAGTGGTGTTGTCAAACAAATGTACATACATTTTTAAATTAAAAACTCATTGGTACACACCGGGATTCGAACCAGGGACCTAAGTGTTTTTAAGTCCAAGGTCTAACCAACTAGGCCACCACGTACATGCAACCTATCTGTATTGCCATAATATTGTAACAAAGAAAAAAAATGTATTGCAAATAACATTTATAACTTTTACAGTGTGTTAATACATAAATACAAAAAATTAAAAGTATACCGGTACACAAACATTTGACTAATACCAAGTGTATGGGGAGTTTTCAAAATTGTATTTGGCTCCATACCTACTTTGTGTAATGCAATTACAGCGATTCGGTTCTCTTTATCACCCCACTCCATTTTAATATTGCAAAATATTGTACAATGTATTGGCGCCTAAATGAGAAAACACAATGAACAATCGTATAAAAATGACAGATTCCAAATTCAAATGTAATATTTTTTATATTTTTAATTGTAACAGTATTTATGGCGAGACTATGTACCTAGATGTATATTTATTTTGTTCCTAAAAAACTGCGTAAAAACACTTACACTACGCCAGCCTGTGTTTTTTTTATTGGAGCACGGCATGTGACTTTGCATTTACCTGGTGGTTAGCAGACCTACAAAGTCTATGAATGGGTTCGATTAATACTTGTTGTTAAAGAACATTGATCGCTTCCACTATGCCGGCTAAATTATGCGATTGAGAAATCGGCGGAAACAGAAACATTACGAGTACACTAACAGTACGTATTTTAATATCCTCGCTGTCTTATCGTCAATTGAGCCGACTGTTTCGTAACCGCACCCAAAAAGGAGTCTACCACCTCGACAAGAAGTCGATGCAGTAATCTTCTGAAAACCATGTTATTTGCCGCTATCTATAAAAGAGGGGTTGCAAGGTTGTATACCTTATCTTGCTATCCACTATACATATATCTAGGTATATCTATACATATCAACTGATTTTATTGTCCCTTTGTATTTTGTATGCAATAAAGATTTAAATAAATAAATATGTACTTATTATGTATAGATACATCTATACATAATATACCTAATTATACACTAAATATAATATGTAGCAATTCCATTATTCAAATATCTAAATACCCGAAAACGGTGTACTTAAATGAGAAGAGTAATGACTGTTGATGAGCCAAAATGGGTATGTAGAAATAGAGAAATTTTTTGGTTTATACTGTGGGTTTACAAGTTTTCAGGAGAAAGTTTTTACGAAAAGTGTACTTAATTTAACGATAAAGCAGTGCAAGGCCAATAACTCGTAATGCAAGTTCGTTTTTGTCACCGTCCATTTCGTAACCGCATTATTTATCCGGCATAGTTGGAGCGAACAATGTTGTTAAACAACAATGTTTTAATCGATCCCAATCATTGATTTTGTATGATTGCTTACCAGCAAATAGATACAAAGTCACATGCAGTGTTTCATTAAAAAAAAAGATAAGTGCTACCCGGCACTTCTCGGTGTTCTCTGCCAAAACCCTAAAGACCTGGCGTGAATATATATACGAAATCAATAATGGAATACCTATGTTTTGTTCTTCTGTTTAAATTATTTAAAAAAAACATAATAAAAAAGTTACTATAAAAGCTGTTGTTACTATATACTTATCTGATAAACTAATATATATAAACATGTACTATGTGTACCAAAAGAACAATACTATTACTTAATGATATATTATATAAAAACTTTTATTTTTACTTTAACATAAATATTATTTTTTTATATAACTAGGTAAATAAACTTTTGTTTTAAGAAAACATAAACAAAAATAAATACTGTAAAAGTAAACAAACCAACCTGTTGTCTTTACAGTTTCTTCAGGTACCCAATTCCCCATCCATATGTTCACTATTCCTATCCAACATTTCATAACAATAGCTTCATTGTTATAATCCGGACTGTTTCGATCCCAAATCGGTTTCCTTTTATAAACTTCATAAATAAAAATAACTTCGTCTTCCATTTCAAATATAAACCAGATTCACGTCAGGGTAGCAACGTATCCCGCCCTCTACTGGTCTGGGCGCGCAATGCTTTGAGGGCTAATAGGGCGGATTGTCTAGGACTTGCGAACTGTGCGCTTTACATTGTTGTTAAAATAACGCAAATAACAAAAAAAATACAATTACTACATAGTAGTTAAATTAAAACAATTTTATAATAAATTTTAGTTTGAGGCACTGTTAACATTTCTTTATTTTTATACTGTAAGTATGCGAATAATTATCTATGTTTTATTTATTTATGTATGTATATATATATATCTACTTATTTATGTATCTCTATATATTATTATTTATGTAATTTTATGTATACTATTAAATGTATAACATTTATATAATACAATACATTCCAGTATGTAATGTTATATTACCTAATAATTTAGCTAATACTATTATAAAATACAAGGATATAGTATTTTATATTATATGTTATTACATTAATTAGCACTCTGTGTGTTTTTGATCAATCTCCCAAAGGTTAGCTGGTAGATAATGCCTAAGGCATTAAGCTCGCCCATGTACAATAGTATTAAAATATATACAATTACTACATAGTACCTAGTAGTTAAATTAAAAATAATATAAATTTTAGTTTAGTGACCGAAGCACCTCAAAATTCATAAAGGTAATAAATATAATATTTGATATACGAAATAGAACCTTATCGAGCTGAAATATATTTCTTTTCAGTCTTCAGGTTACTTTAGTTTGGTGGAACAATTTATTACTTTTTGATCTAATCAGTCTGTCCGTGCCGAAGGTTTGACTGGTAGAGTGTCTAGCGGCATTAAGTCCGCCTTTGTATTTTATGCAACGAAAATTTAAATAAATCGTCCACATTATAGGTGATTGTTTCATGGACAGTGATTTGAAGTAATTTTAGATTTTTTGAGTATATCTGTAGTTAATAATAGTTTTATTTAGGTATTTATTATTATTTTTATATTAAGTCTATTTTTATGACGTCGTTAAATTCTTTTTTATTTTATTTATATCCTGTATTTATATAGTTTTGTTTGTATTAGGTTCTATTATTTTTATTAAAATGGCCTTTAATTTTATTTTGTTGCTAAAAAAAGTGATACCTTATAATATATTAATACGATTATTAATATTTATTCAAACTCTTTAATGCACATATATAAAATGTACTTAGGCGAGCATAATATCTTAGGTATTAGCTACCAGCTAACCTTTAGGAGATTGAAAAATGTATTGAATCGAATGATAAATGAAATTGTTACCTAAAATTTAAGTGAATATGTAGGTATATTACTTGTAATTTTTGCCGCCACATTGGTCTATTGGTCATGCTCGATGGAATTGTATCCGGGCGACCGTCGGCGTATGTATTAAACCGACGCGTCGCCGCACACAGGAGTTTTATGTTAAAAACCGGTCAAAATTATTTAGATATTTTTTGCGCTGGATATGAATATATTTGACTATATTAGGTAGATATGCTACTCATATGGGATGAATGTATAATGAAATTTACTATAATATACAACTCTGACTGGGCATTTATCTCGTATTGTGCGGTCTCCACATAGATAACGATCGTTATTTTTTAACGAAAACAATCGCTTGCCATAACGTTGTCTACTTCAAATGCAAGTCTCTACTGTCGAGATAGCGAGAAAAATCGTAAACAAATATATCAATAAGATAACGTTGAAGCGAAGCTATAGACCCCTTTTTACTTATTTTGTTTGAATTTATTATAGCTTGAATAATAATTCTCCAGTAAAAAATATTTCTTTAATACGAAAAAAATTATATTTATATATCCAAAATACTAATATCAATATTTATGCCACCAAATCTTCATGTCCCCAAATAAAATTTATTTTTTCGTTATAAAATATATACATTTAAACACAAGAAACTTATGAAGATAACTAATAAATTAAAAGTAAATATAAAGAAGAATAAACATGGATATGCAACATTGTGTTCATTGTTTGTTGACCCATGTTTGACAGTTCGAGTTTTTCCTCAACCAATATTCCTGATATTGGTTTTTGATAATCATAGGTCTTTTGATTTGAAGATTGACTGTTTTAAAAAGTACCTATTAATATTACTACTATGAA
Organism: Monopis laevigella; assembly: GCA_947458855.1. Classification (NCBI taxonomy): domain Eukaryota; kingdom Metazoa; phylum Arthropoda; class Insecta; order Lepidoptera; family Tineidae; genus Monopis; species Monopis laevigella. The sequence goes on along the minus strand of OX381580.1, from coordinate 14,601,914 downwards.
ATTGACAAACCTATAAATATTGTTAACTGAAAGTCACATGGAACACAATTTCTAAAACTACAAAGTTGGTAAAGATATCTTAATATTTTTTCCTGAGAAGCACTTGGCCATAAATACCGATCTGCCTGAACATACTTACCTACATACCTATTTGATGATGTTTTCGCTATTCGACAACATATGATTAGCCTTATTGTGTAATGTCCTATAGACAAGTGTTAAAACCTAGCGCAAGACTTTTTAAGACTTTTATTACCTATCATTATCATTATTTTTTCTCTTATCTAGTATTATATAATTAATTTCATTTTTATCTTTCTTAAATTACATTTAGTTTATACTTTATTTTAATAATTAGAAAGGTACTTTTTTTTTTGCATTATATACAGGGTGACTTTGAAAGGATGTACTTTGGGCTAATTTGAGGTTCTGCTGATCATATCGAACAACTTTTCCATGAAACCATGTGTCGCAAATAAAAAAAATTTGGTTTCCCCATACAAATTGGTCATTTTAACATTACTAGTTTGTATGAAGAAGGCATATATTTTTTTCATTTGCGACACATAGTACATCCTTTCAAAGTCACTATGTATATATTTTCTCAATTTAATAATATTTTACACCTTACTATATTGTTATTCTTGTTTAGAAAGTTTGCTTTAATATTTGTAGCAATCATTATTATTATTAACAAATATATTATTTATAAGCTTTTTTCCTTTACCTAGTTATCTATATACAGCCCTTTTTACTTATTATGGATTTTGTACGACTTTGTTCACACTGTAAACTTATTTCAGATCAAAATTTTGTTATTTGTGAAAATTGTTCAACCTGGTACCACGGTGCGTGTGTTGGCCTTTCGGACGATGAACTACTGACGCTCAGTCGCAATAATACCGCCTGGTTATGTAATTTTTGTTCAAATCAGTCACAATCTTCACAAAGCATAGCATCACCACCTCTTCTTCCCACAAATGAATATAATAATACCCACTCTTTTTGCAGCTTATGTTCACGAAATTTTAGTTCTTCTAAAGGTTTAAAAATTCATAATACCCGCATACATAAAACTGATATAATACCTGTAATTATTATGTTTATCAGTGTTATTATAAACTAACATCTCTTTTTTACAATAATAATATAATACAATCTAGTACTAGATGTCAGCAAGGTGACCCTTTGGGACCAGCATTATTTAGTATATCAATTCATACTTTAGTTACCGAGTTACAGTCTGAATTAAATTGCTGGTACCTCGATGATGGTACTCTTGGTGGTCCAGCTACGACATTATTAGGAGATATTTCATATATGACATCGTGTTCCAAAGAAATAGGTTTAGATGTAAATAGTTCTAAGTGCGAATTATATACAGTTAATGAAAGTGGCTCACCCGACGATACTTCCTCTTTTTATACTATTTGTCCTGGTATACAAATTATAAAAGTGACAAATTAACGTTACTAGGAGCTCCCATAACTGAAGAGTGTTTGCTTTTTGAGTGTTTCTTCCAAGATAAAATTTATAATTTAATAAAAACTATAAATAAATGTATAGAAATTGAACCACATAGCAGTTTTTTTACTCCGTAATTGTCTTACATTTTCAAAACTAACTTACGAGTATTTACTTAGATGATGCCCTTCTTGGCTTGCTTCACAATATTTAAAGAAATTTGATGACAATCTAATGATGGTTCTGGCTAAAATTATAAATATTAATAACATTAATCAAGAAAAAATAAGTTTGCCTATTAAATATGGTGGACTCGGACTCCGTAGCCTTAATGACTTATCTCTCCCTGTTTTCTTGTCTTCTTCATACAAAGTTCTTCATCTAATTGACTCTATACTTAAAAATAACCAATATAAAATTTTGTAAATAAATATTTTTTTAATTTTTCCGCCCTTAGATAATAATATTATTATTCATTACTTTGTAACACTGAGAGTGAGCGTCAGTTGTTAAGTGTAACTTTTTGTACACAAACTGAGAAAAAAAAATGTGGTAATAATAAAAAAAATGTGGGACGGATATTAGGTAAATTGCAATAATTTCGCTAAAATATTTTTATAAAATATTTTTTGTGTTTTTTAATAAGTTAACGACGATAACGATGACTTTTCGGGGTGTCAAAATTCGTCGTTAGGAGTTTGCGACAATCGCTAAATTTGACAAGAGGAATCGATACCGCAGCGAGCTTTGATAATAGAGACTACCAAAAATCGTTAAAACGCAATCGTTACGAGTTAGCGACCGAATTCGCTAAGTTAGCGATCGCCATCTATATCGAGACTGCTGCTGCTGGATAGCAGCTAACTACTGGATCGATTACACATTGCAAGAAGATGTCTAACTGGGCTGGGCAAGTGCCCATTGTGTCATGGAGCCAGTATAAAAAATAATAAAAAAAAACATATATTTGAAACGTTTATTTGAAAGAACTAAATAAAGGATAAGGTATATATCCTGCGTTATTTCTTGACTGAGTAATGCTAAAGTTTCCGGTGAAAAGGCTGACTATTTTTATAAGTAAAATATTTTACTTTTGACCGGGTTTAGACTCTAAATACTCCTGTGTGCGCCGGTTTGATACATACAATCTATCTATACCTTTACTTTACCGTCAGTGGAATATTTACGTCTGGACCAGTTGGGCCATTACCCAGGGCGGCCAATTGTATAGGTGGCTGGGCGTTGTCAAAAATCTTGCACGGTAACAAGAAATAATATGAATGCGCCTTTTATAAACCTTTATTTTTGAAAACAGGGTAAATATCTTTACCTTTAATAAATACCTTTCTTACTGGTAGAGCCAGTGGCATATTTACGTATGGGCCAGTTGGGCCATTGCCCAGGGCGGAATTGTTATTATTATTGTCGATTGTTGTCAAAAATCGATGAAAAATATCGACATATTATATTCCTATTCCAGGTTTTCGTCTATTTTTGTGCCAAATTTCATCGAAACCTGTTTCATTTTATATTTCATTATCGCTGGGCGGCGGTTAGATGTGCGTCCAGCGCGTGACTGAACCTAAATACGCCCCTGTTTACCGTTGTCGCATTAAGGGGTAGTCACGAGATTAATTACCATTGCTGTTCATGCAAATGGATAATTTGACCGCCTCGTGGTCTAGTGGTTACTTCGTTGGCATTGTTTCCGGAATCGGGTTCGATTTCTACTCAAACAATATTAGTACGTTTTTTTGTAGTTTCCCGTGGTCTGGATGTTTGTAAAATATAGTAATAGTATGGTTGATTCTGGCACATAGTAAAAGAATAGTTTGTGACTACAGCAATATGTATGAAATCACGTACAAATTATTATTGTATTATCACTTTATTTAAACTAAGCATAATATTATAGAACTTATATTAAGTCTATCGTTGGTTTAAACTTTTCATACAAATGATCAAAAATGGTCAATGGTTTGTTGCAATTGGTCAGTTTATTCCCTAGGAAAGAAGTTGCGGCGGAATTATTATATAACATTTTATAGTGTCCCTTGGGCGGCGGTTTGCTTTTGTAGTAGGAGCAGGTTAATTGGTAAATGTCCCACAGCCTCTTGGGCCGTGGTTTGCTGTTAAAGTAGGTGTAGGTTTATTAGTGGGTGTAATGCTGCCCTTGCGCTTTGGTTTGCAGTTGAAATTGGAGTAGGTTAATTGATGAATGTCCCACAGCCTTTTGGGCCCCGGTTCGCTGTTGAAGTAGGTGTAGGTTAATAGGAGAATGTCCGCAGTCCATTAGACCGGGGTTTGCTGCTGAAGTAGGTGTAGGTTATATGGTGGGTGTCCTACGTCCCTTGCGCCGTGGTTTGCAGTTAAATTAGGAGTAGGTTAATTGGTGAATGTCCCACAGCCCCTTGGGCCGCGGTTTGCAGTTGAAGTAGATTAAGGTTAATTGGGGGGTGTCCTGCAGCCTTTGCGCCGTGGTTTGTAGTTTAAGTAGGAGTAGGTTAATTGCAGATTGGCCCACAGCCCTTTAGGTCGAATGTCCCACAACCCCTTGGGTCGCGGTTTGGTGCTGCAGTAGATGTAGATTAATTAGTGGGTGTACTGTGGCTCTGTGGTTTACAGATAAAGTAGGAGTACGTTAATTGGTGAATGTCTCAGAGCCCCTTGGCCACGGTTCATTTCCTACGGTGCGTATGCAAATTGGTGCATTTCCTACGGTTCTTGCGCCGTGGTTTACAGTTGAAGTAGGAGTAGGTTAATTGGTGAATGTCCTACAACTTGCACCGATATTTGCAGTTAGTAGATTAATCTGTGAATCTTCCACAGCCCACTGGGCCACCATTTGCTTTTGAAGTAGGTGTAGGTTACTTGGTAAATGTACGGCAGCCCTTTGGGCCGCGGTTTGCTGTTGAATTAGGTGTAGGTTAAATGGTGGATGAGTAGGTTAATTGGTGAATGTCCCTCAGCCCCTTGGGCTACGGTTTGCTGCTGAAGTAGGTGAAGGTTATTTGGTGCGTGTCCTGCGGCCCTTGCGCCGTGGTTTGCAGTTGAAGGAGGAGTAGATTAATTGATGAAAGTCCCAGGGCCCCTTGACCCGCGGTTTGGTGCTGAATTAGGGGTAGGTAAATTGGTGGGTATCCTGCGGCCATGGCGCTGTAGTTTGTAGTTAAAATAGGTCTAGGTTAATTGGTGAATGTCCCACAGCCCCTAGGGGCCGCGATTTGCTGTTGAAGTAGATGTAGGTTAATTGGTGGGTGTGCTGCGGCCTTTGTGGCATTTTTTGCAGTTGAAATAGGACTAGGATAATTGGTGAATGTCCAACAGCCGCTTGGGCCGTGGTTTGCTGTTAAATTAGGAGTAGGTTAATTGGTGAATGCTCCATAGCCCCTTCGGCCGCGGTTTGCAATTGAATTAGGTTTAGGTTAATTGGGGGGTGTTCTGCAGCCTTTGCGCCGTGGTTTGTAGTTTAAATAGGTGTAGGTTGGTAATTGTCCCTTTGGGTCGCATTTTGCTGTTAAAGTAGGAGTAGGTTTATTGGTAAATGTCCCGCAGCCCCTTGGGCCGCTGTTTGCTGTTAAATTAGGTGTAGGTTAATTGGTGAATGTCCTGCGGCCCTTGCGCTGTGGTTTGCAGTAGACGTAGGAGTAGGTTAATTGGTAATGTTCCACAGCCCCTTGGGCCATGGTTTGCTGCTGAAATAGGCGTAGGATATTTGATGGGTATCCTGCCGCCCTTGTACTGTGGTTTACAGTTGAAGTAGGAGTAGGTTAATTGGTGAATGTCCCACAGTCTCTTGAGCCGCTGTTTACTATTGAAGTAGGTAGTAGAAAGTAGGTTATTATAATTTACTTCTTTATTATAATGTAAATATAATTATAGATTGTAACATGGTGCTACGTCGTAGCTCGTAGCTTCCCGAAGCATCGATCATATTATTAATCGCTCTATCTATACCTGACGGTTTTTTTTATGAGATTGTAGCATGCGACCACACTTCTACCTAATGGAAAGTAGTATGAATGTCCAATCTTTGCAATTAAATTTCTTACATACAAAAAAAATAAGAATCACTTAAAAATAAACCAAGATATTATATTTTCTTTAAAAATATGTCTATAAGAACAGTCTTATGAACTCGCACTCACAATAAATCTGATATAAATTATTATTATAATGTATGAGCTACATACTTTAGAAAATTGGCAATTGGCCACTAAAATACATACACGGCTTGAAGTTTTCAAGTGGGCCTTAAAGCCAAATCCTAAAAGGATAGCGAAAAATGCTCAAAAGACTCTCGGGACCAAATTTGATAAAAACAAAAACGGCATCATTAGATAGTTAAAATATTTATTTCCCCTAGCCGAGAATCGAGCCGGTTGATTTTGAAAAAAAAAACCCAGCCTGTATTGTTGCACCAGATGATAGTGTCGTTTATAAGGATCACATTCTGGTAAGTAATATCAAGCAGCAAACTAAAAGAAGTGCTCATTTAAATATAAATATATCTATATTGACAGCCTCCGTAGACTAGTTGTTGCGCCTTTGGCGTTGTATCCGAAGGTCGTGGTTTCGATTCCCACCCATGGCAAAAAAAAAATAATAATACGTTTTTTCTGTACAGTTGTTGTCATGATCTGGGTGTTTATAAAAATATAATATGTATTATATCGTTGTTTCTGGTACACATAGTACAAGCCTAGAGCTTAGTTTGTAACCAAAGCAATATGTGTAAAATGTCCAAATAAAAAAAAAGAAAAAAAAAGAGATTTCAATTCATTTCATATATACAGGGTGACTTTGAAAGGACGTACTTTGGGGTAATATGAGGTTCTGCTGATCAAATCGAACAACTTTTCCCATACAAATTGGTCATTGTAATATTACTAGTTTGTATGGAGAAGGCTTTTTTTTTCATTTGCGACAAATGGTTCTATAGGAAAAGTTGTTCGATTTGATCAGCAGAACTTCATATTAGCCGAAAGTACATCCTTTCATAGTCACACTGTATATGCACTTTACCACCGTCTACTTTACCAACTAATCAAATTTATTGAAAGAGCCCCGGCACATAATAGCCAAGCCACATAGTAAAAGTGTTGTTAATTGAGCAGTTTGGTGAAAATTTTATTTTAACACATCATGGTCCTGTGCCGTAACCGGCAAAGTCGCCGGATCTGTCTCCCTTAGATTTTTTTCTTCGGGGGTACGTAAAAAGCGAAATTTATAAATCTACATAATGATGACGTTGATGACTTAAAAAACGATCTGTGGAGTCTGGGTTCATCGTTTATCGATTTCTTCTCGAGATAGTAGGCTCTGTACAGCGTAGGGTTACGAATTGGATCGTTGATTTAATAATAAAGCGATTAAAGTGGACTCGAAATGCAAATTCGTCTTAGTCGTTGCTCATTTCGTAACCATATTTAGCCAGCATAGTGGAAGCGATTAATGCTGTACAACAACAATATATTGATGGATACTATTCGCGGGCTTTGTAGTAATGCTTACTATCAGGTAGATACAAAGTCACATGCTGTGCTACAATAGCTACAATGAAAAAAGGTCCTGGTTCTATCCCTTATAGCAAACTGTACAGAAAACCTAGGTACTAATATTATTTTGCCATGAATGAGAATTGAACCCACGACCTCCGGATACATTGCAACTAGTAAACCACGTAGGAATAAATAAATATCCTTACGGCGCGCCCGAGACCGCCTAGACGGCCTCAGGCTCAGCGGAGGGGTTTTTAATCCCACCTCGACGTAGCTGATGCAACGAATCTACACCGAACAAGTGGCTAGCTCGTCGCGATGTTTGGACAGGCTCAATAACCCATCTATAAACAGTTGCACAAGTTGATATATTATAGTGAAACTGGGTTGTCCCGAGGCACTATTATATATATTTGTTGTTAAACAAATGCACATATTTTTTTAGATTAAAACCCCATTGTTACACACCTGGGTTTGAACCAGGATCTAAATATTTTAAACTCTAAGGTCAAACTCGGCCACCACTTTTCCCATTGATCCATATGTCGCAAATGAAAAAAAAATGCGTTCTACGTACAAACTAGTAATGTAAAAATGACCAATTTGTATGGGGAAGCCAAAAATGTTTTTCATTTGCGACACATGGTTCCATGGGAAATGTTGTTCGATTTGATCAGCAAAACCCATATTAGCCCAAAGTACATCCTTTCAAATTCACCCTGTATAACCACGTAGGGGTAAATATTTATAAGAATCCGACAAAAGTTACTCATTTACGAGTATAAATAACTTTTAATAATTTTTTTTTTTTTTTTGTACAGTTTGTCATGGTCTGAGTGTTTATAAAATATAATATGTATTTTATCGTTTCTTCTAGTACCTACACATTGTACAAGCATAAAGCTTAGTTTGTGACCAGAGCAATATGTGTAAATAAAATTGTCCTACATATTATTATTATTATTTCAAGAAAAACTTCCTCCGTTAAATTTCTTTGCAGTGAAATTAAAAAGAAAAGTGTTAGGTCAGATGTAAGAATGGCAACGTTTAACAAAATCAAAATATACTTTATTTGCTAAAAAATATTGGTTTATAATAATTATAATTTATTATACCTACGGCTGCTGCTGAACAAAAGGCAGATTCGGCCATGCATAGAATTTTTTTTTTTTTTTTAAGTTTTCCAAAAATATTATAACAATTCTGTAGTTGAAATACTTACATAAAATAATAAAACATAGTTATAGTGGATTCCATCTATGTCCGGTTGTCTCGAATCTCACTGAATTTAAAGTAAAAGTCGTAAAAGGATACTTATGTGCCAACACGGTCGCCTAGACGGCCTCAGGGTACCCAATGCAGGGGTTTTATTTCCACCTCGTCGGGGACGATGCCACGAGTATTTTATTTTATTGCGCACGACATGTGACTTTGTATCTACCTTATGGTAAGTAGACCTACAAAATTCATGAATGGAGTCGATCATTGTTCTTTAATTTGAGCGCTATCACAGTGCCAGTAATGATACGGTTACGTAATTGGTGACAAAGACGACCAAATACCAATATTGGCCTCCGTAGTGATTGCGCCTTTGACGTTGTATCCGGAGGTCGTGGGTTCGATTCCCACCCATGGCAAAATGCTATTGATTTTTTCTGTATAGATTGTCATGGTCTGAGTGTTTATAAAATAATATGTATTATATTATTTTTTTCTGGTGCACATAGTACAAGCCTAGAGCTTAGTTGGTGACCAGTATAATAATATGCGTAAATTGTCCTACATATAGTAAAAACTAAATTTAAAAAAAAGAGAAGATTTGCCTCTTTGAAATTTTGTTTGTAACGAATGAACTCAAAAATTACAGGATTTAAAAAAAAATGCTAGAAAAATGCTACATTATCACTGAGTAATATAAGCTATGTTTGTTTTATTTTCAAAAACATTAGGGATCCGTATGAAAACTTTGAAAATGTAACCCAGGGTGTAAAAATAAAACCTATAAATTAATTTACATCGCGTGCGCTGCGACAACTGTTATTGATATAACAAAATAATGTACTACATCCAGATTTAAAGAACACATTAATATCTACAAAAAAGTTCAAGGTACTATATTTCCAACTAGGTATTATAGTTATGTCACTATAACAAATCAAAAACAAAAACAAAAATCAATGTTTGAGTGAAATCATTAAACCGATTTTTTTCGGTTTGTTTCAATAAAATATAAGAAATAAGAAACTACCTATAATACCCTACTTTTTGATACAATCAAAAAGTAGACGAGTAGTTGTCGAGATATTTCGTGTGGACAGACAGATTTACAGACACCGGAGTGTCACTATAAGGGTTCCTTTGCTACAAATGTCACTCTAAATGTTTTAGTTAGGGTCTTAAGAAAAAAACAAAAGGATCGCGATACGTGCGGCTCTACCACGGGTTTGCGCATTGTAGAAACTTAACGTATTCATTTACGTATACGTGAGGAACAACCAATAGGATCGCATTATTCAATCCTGTTACCAAAAATAAAGCGGTATCATGGTAGAGCCTCTGATTCATATTGATAGAATTGAGTCACTGCAGAAGAAGCTGACAAGACACCTGGCATATTGCTTTAAACCATCCATTAATTCAAAAGTTTATTCGGAGAGACTTGAATATTTTGGTATGAAATCTCTGAACTCTAGAAGAATTTTATCAGGATTAGTGTTCTTACATAAACTATTAAACAACAGAATAGATAGCCCTCAGCTTCTACACAAATTTGGCCTCAATGTACCTCGCTCGATTCCCCGGCAGCCGTGTGCTATACTTTATAGTCGCCCCTGCAGAACCAATTTAGGCAAGAGCTCAACGGTGACCCGTTGGTTCGACACATACAACGAGCTTACCGCTAAATGTAACGAACTTGACCTCTTTCACGTTAGTCTGCCCGAATTTAAGAAAAAAGTTGTGCTTACATTGTGCTCAGGCTCAGATCATGTGGGGATGGTTTAAGTTTAAATTTCAATATTCTTTTGTGATGTTTGGATTTACTTCGGACGGCAGGATAATATTATTATTATTTTATTTATTTATTTTTTGGTTTGTGAATTGTTTGTTTGATTGTTCTGTATTTCTGAATTTTATTTATTTTTATTTTTTTCCAATTTAATTTTAATCATATTAGTTTTATTTAACAACAAAAATATTATAAATACACATTAAAAATACCTAACAAACAAATAAAACTAAAGACTACAAATAAAAAATATTATCTAAATTTAATGTATTCCCATCAGGAATAGTGCCAAGAAGGCTGGCGACGTTACCACACTGAATAGCGAGTCTTATTCGTTGGCAAAAATAGTTGCCAGCCTTTTTGTCGTCTGAACTTTCTACTAGACACCTGGACAGCTCCTTGGCCATGCTTTTGGCTGCAGGCCCCCAAGGTCCCATCGTCTCGACCCCAAACGGTGCAAATAGGTAACTTTCGCGTATGTTAGCATATTTAGACCGCTTGAGATTCTCAGCAGAGATCGCCGCTCCCCCCGCACTTGATGAGATCGACTGGATATGACATGAAGCAAGAGTATCGACACATGTTGCATCCCATACCAGTAACCTGCCAAGTTTCCATGGCCCAACAGTCATACCATCCGGTCTCTTGCCATCGCTACGCGAAATCCCAATAGGCTCTAGGATTGCCGGTACTCCAGCGGTAACAAGATCTCTCCGAATGATATAATTGAGTGACGCATGGCGGGGAAGGCGGCCAGCACTTCTACTATAAGAAAGCCCGTGATGTCCAAGCCGATCTACAGGCTTGCCGCATCGGCACTGGTGTGGATGGACAATACGAGCTCCGAGACGAAGGGACACAGCTATAGTTAAATATTTTTTATCAGGGAGAGTTCCAAACAATGCAGAGGGAAGTGCCTGCAACCATAACCCTGATTATTTTGTGGCCACGGCTATGAGTCGAGCACGCTCCTGTAAGTTACATAAAAATGCTAAAAGATTTTCTTGCAACAATTTACAGAGCGGCTTGTCCCAAACGTTGAACATTTGGAGAAATTGGGGGGTCTATATTTGGGCATTTCTCTGACCAGACATCTCTTGCATCCGATAGGTACGGCGGCTCTACGGAACCCAGGGAAGGGTTTATTATATTCCTGTAAAGCTCAGCAGTACTGTGAACGGACGATAAAAATTCCGGCAGTGATATACTATTTATTTTACGGATTCCTAGACCTCCGAGACGAACTGGGAGTGAAGCCTGAGACCATGTTCGATCGTTTATTGGACAATTTAAAATTTCGATTAGTGTTTTTTGTAAAAGATTATTTAAAGACATTTTTTTTTTCATTGGTCAAGAAATTTCAACTTCACTTCAAGTGGTGAGCTAGTTCTGAAGTACATATGTAAATTTTGGGACAAACATACAAAAACGTATAATAAAAAGTGCCATATAGGTTGAATTTGGAATAAACGATCAGAGGACAAATTAAATTTTGATAGTTGTTCCTGAATATAATTTGGAATTGCTTCATCGAGAATTGGTGCTCCCAAGAGTTGAAGGGTGTTGTCGGTAACAATTTTGATGACACATGACAAATTATTGAATTTTAATATAATTTCAGTTTTTTTATTAGAGTCTAATATACTTGACATATGTGATTCGCATTTATTTAATTCTAGACCTATGGCTCTGAATTTAATCATGAGATTTTATAAGTCTTCTAAAACTGTATCAAGCCTCCTATTGTTCCATCATCGAGGTACCGCATATTGAATTTAGAATTAAGATTGGATATGATGGGATGTATTGCCAAACTAAAAATAGCGGGACCTAGTGGCGGCACCTTGTTGACAGCCTGTCGCTGAAAGGAGAATGTTATTTTTGTAAATTAATTTTGTGGATGTGCCATAGCACTGCCACAGGTAACTAATAAATAAATCTCTGAAATATGTTTTTTAATTTGTCTTAACATAACACCCCTATCCAGAGAGTTAAACGCGTTTTTTACGTCTAACTTTAATAGTACATCCCCTCCGTGGTTCAGTACAAAACTTGTGTGGAATACTGTTCGCATCTTTGGGACGGATCTGCCAAATATCTGTTATCTGCTTTCGATACCCTGCAGAAGCGAGCGTCTAGAATCATTGGAGACAAAAAGCTCAATGAAACCTTGGAGCCGTTGCAGCTTCGCAGGGATGTGGCATCGTTGTGCGTATTTTACCTATACCATGGACAGTGCTCTGAAGAGCTTTTCAACATTATTACCCCTTCCCCTATCCGTTACAGGACAACACGTACTAGTTGCAAAATGCATATGTATACCGTAGCGGATGTACCAATTTTGTATTTTCTTTTATATATTTTTATTTTAATATTATAACTTGGTTTTCTGTATTTTAATAGATGTGTATTAGTAGGTAAATTTATTGTATGTTTGTATATGTTTAAATTTGTTTTATATTAATTACTTAATTTTTAGTTTGTATTTTTCTATTGTATTTTGATTTGTTACTTTTATTCTTTGTGATTGTGTTTTCCATGTTAATACTTTCTGTGTAATGTAATTTCTTTGTAAAAGGTGATTACCTATAAAAAAAGAACATTCGGATTTTCTTATATTACTATACTGACCGAAAAACTTGGCCCTACAATGTAATGTATCTTTTGTTGGTGATCCTTTAATAAAAAAAATAAATAAATAGAATTGAGATTTAGTAGAAGTTAACACGAAATCACGTAAACTACCTGTTTATGAAGTTGAAATTTGACAGGTAGGTTGTTTATAGGTAGAAGACGTCAGTTAAGATTTATGGACTATCCTAAATTCCAATCCCAAGAGGGTGAAAAGAGGGGAAAACTGAATTCTGAATTTTCAGGAAAGTTAATACCTCAGTTAGTTGCTCTCCTTTTAAAATAATTTGAAAGTAATTTCATATTTTTTTATAAATTATTATCAAGATGTCTCTAGTCGACAGTGCTGCCATTTAAATGTATTTCTCATATTGATCTCATGCTTTTATTGAAAAATGAAAAAAGAAATGCACTCAATCAATAACTTACTGTAAGTCATTTCTGCCTGTTTAATATCATATCGGCAGCTTGCCAAATCCGTGTAATCAAATTTCAGTCGCTCCTCGTTACCACCGCTGCGGAATCATGATGGATCACTGGTTTACATTGCAAAAGAGAAAGCACAACTTCTAGCTAAACTCTTTGCATCGAATTCCCGAATCAATGATGGAGGCGCGCTTCCATCTACTATAACCGACTGTGGCTTCACAATGCTTACTGTTCGCATTAGGCAAAGCGATGTGCGCGAGGCCCTTCATTCACTTGACATTCGGGTGGTCCTGATGGTATCCCTGCAGTTGTACTAAAGAATTGTTATCTTGAGTTATCTCCCGCCCTCACTCGACTTTACACCCTTTCATATACCTCTGGAATTGTCCCTTCAGTTTGGAAAGTAGCCAATGTGCAACAAATTCCCAAAAAGGGAAATCGATCCGAATAACTACCGCCCCATTGCCATCACCTCAGTCTTGTGCAAGGTTTTAGACACCATTATTATGATCGCCAATATGGTTTTCGCCAAGAAAGATCAACGGGTGTTTAGGGTGAGACAGTGGACAAATATGGGGAGACCTTGTCAGTTGGTTTAGATATTTCTAAGGCCTTCGACCGCGCAGCAAAGCCTTGTGCCAACAAGGCTTTGCTCTCCACGCTGCCATCTTATGGATTTTCAACGCGGCTATGCAACTGGATATCTAGTTTTCTCCCTAATCGTGGCATTGGGGTCCTAGTAGATGGCGTAGCCTACGATTGGGAGTCTATTGATGCTGGTGTACCCCAAGGATCAGTGTTGTCTCATTGTCTTTTTCTTCTGCATATCAATGACCTATTGTCATGTGGCAACATTCATTGTTATGCAGATCATAGCACTGTTCACGGTCGGTACTTTGCTCAACGTCCACCTAGCCGTGTCAAAACAGAAGAATTCAGAAAGGTTTTGGTAACTGAGTTGGATCAAACCCTGCTAAAGGTTTCGACTTGGGGTTCGAGAAACTTGGTCAAATTTAATCCGAACAAAACACAATGTTATGTAATGACGGCGAAAAAATCCCCTTTTATTCATTTTCCATCTCTTCAGAGCATCCAGCTATCGCTTTTACCATCACTCATTGTCCTTGGTTTAGATATACGTTCCGATCAACTACATCGAGAGCATTGCAAAAACAGCTTGAAAAAAACTTGGCATCATAAATAAGGTGCGTCGGTTTTTCACATCCAAGTTAAGAATAATGCTTTATGAGGCTCAAATTTGTGTGTGGAATACTGTTCGCATCTTTGGGACGGATCTGCCAAATATCTTTTATCTGCTCTCGATACACTGCAGAAGCGAGTATCTAGAATTATTGGAGACGAAAAGCTCAATGAAACCTTGGAGCCGTTGCAGCTTTGCAGGGATGTAGCATCGTTGAGCGATATTACCGCCTATACCATGGACAGTGCTCTGAAGAGCTTTTCAACATTATTCCTCCTTCCCCTTTCTGTTACAGGACAACACGCACTGGTTGAAAAATGCATATGAATACCGTGGCGGATGTACCAACTCGTACTAAACGTTTTGGCGATTCATACATCTGCCGTACTATTAAAATGTGGAATGCTCTACCTGCTTGCGTGTTTCCTTTCTCTTATAACTTAGAGTCCTTTAAACGAAGCGTGAATAGGCATCTTAATCAATTAAATAATGATGACAACCAGCGGTGCACCTGTATGCATCCGCTTGTTGCTATCATTCCTGGACATTACATACTGCTTAACATTAGGTGGATGCAATGTCATGTTGAGCTTTTACAAAAAAAAAACTGCATAATTTCAATGTAACTTTTCGATTATAGTGATTTGGAAAAATGATGTTAAACAGAAAGATATTACTTACAGTAATTAACAAAGTAATATTTTTAAATTTTGTCCATAAATGGATTAATAATGTAAGAAGTACATTTGCTTGACGGCACGGCACTATCAACTAGAGAAAACTTAAAAGCGGCGAAAACGGGTATGGAGCACAGTTTTCCATACTGGTTTATATCTCTGGAACGACAGGTGCTACAATATGAAAATATTTAATTAAATTTGTATGCGGACTTTTCTTTTAAAAAAATAATAGCTAGTGTTTCACGACTTAAAAGAAAAATGGGGGAAGTTTTTTATAATTATTCATGATCAGATGTTTTACTTTGATACTGTTTTTTTTTAATACTTATAAAAAATATGAAGAGTTATTAAAGCGTATGCTCCTCAGTGATATTACGTATTTACATCTACTTCCCTATGTATTATATATTTCAGCATTATAAGTACGGTTTCTGATGAGAGTAAGCAGCGTGGACTACAAAAATTCGCATGGAAAATTTCGTAAGTCACCATCATCATCACGGGTGCCTATATGCACCCGTGATGATGATGGTGACTTCCGAGAACCGTTTAAACGGCCTCAGGGTACCCAGCCGAGGTATTAACCCGTCCTCAGTTAGCCGATGGTATTCGGAGGCAACACCTAAAAAGTGGCGAGCTTGTTGCGGTGTTTATGATGAAATTGGCTCGTTGTATAAAGCGGCCACCCATTCCAGGCCGTCCTTGTTGTCAACTGCTTAACCTTGTTATCAGTTGCGCAGTGACTTAACCACTAGGCTAGGGCCGCTTTTTTCGGTCGTATGTCATAATGCGTTAAAATATTAATTTAAGAAAACTGCATAAAAAATGTAAAATGTGAATTAACATTATTATTTTTATTTATCATATACAGTTTTAAAAACAAAAAAAGTCATGTTAAACATTTAGTAGGTAATGTCATAAAATCCGAAAAAAGAACATTTCAGAGCTATTTTACGATTTATTTCTATCGAACAAACTATTTTATTTTACGTTTCTAACTTAAAAGTTAGGTCAATAATATCCGCCAGATTAGGAAAATATTTTTCTTTATATATCATATACCTTACGGCGCCCGAGATCGACTAGGCAGCCTCAGGGTACCCAGCGAGAGGTTTTTAATCCCACCTCGTCGTATCCGATGGAATGAGCCTACACCGAACAAGTGGCTAGCTCATCGCGATGTTTTTTTTATTTTTCTGAATATTTTTCTGTTCGCTAAAAACCGGATTTAAGACTCTTAAAAAATTCGGAACTATCGACACAATCTCTGAACTCACCTCGCCTTAAGTCAAGTTAACAAAAGCTAGTAGTTATACCTTTTATAAATCAAGTATTATATTCATTAAATTAATCTTTATCTACCAAAATAACAAAATTAAGGACAGAGATACTTCAGAAAGTACGGTAAGTTTATAAGTATTTTCTGAGTATTGAAATAATTAAGGTAACTGATGGAGGTAGAACCTTTATTACGAATAAAAGAAGCGGAAAAGCCAATTAGGTCCGACTACAATGTAAGGCCGGATATCACCCTCCGGTATTGTTATTGCAGGTTATTTTTAACAGACGCTAGCCTATTATTTGTAAGGCAAATAACCGCCCGACAAAACATAGCTCTCTAGATCGACTCGTAGATGCCAATCGATATTCAATTTATACTGGATGTTTTTTGTCACGGTGATATTATTGTGTTATATATAACTTAAAGTACAAAAAAGATTTTCATACTAAACTCATGAATTAGAGCCTATCACTTGTCTAATTGTGTTTTACTTGTTAGATACGAAGACTTATTATGTATTTATAGGAGTGATTTAAAGCATATAGATGTTTGTTCATATAATAATTTATTTTTCGGCCTTTTTTTTTGAAAAAAAAAAAATTACCTACTTTTTTTATTTTAAAAATGGGTTCTAAAACTGATACAAGACGCATCAAAAATTATCATAGTTAAAAAAACACCCAGTAAAAAAAAAATACCTGCCTTTTTTATTCAAACATAAAATGACAAAAAAATGCATTATTTTATGAATGCCTATACGGTTAAATTACTCCAACAAATACATCTATTGTCTTCGTATCAATTAAATAAATTACCTTGAACAAGTAATTTATTTAATTGATGGTCTCAATCGTGGGTTTATTATAAAATTTGAAGTGATTTGTAGATATTTTTCGTAAGTCATTTTATCTTATGTTTTTGTATGCGACACTAAAGGAAAGAATACGTTTTTCATTATTTTCATCATATAGGGTCACCTGTCCAACAATGAGTCAATCGTACACATTGAGCCATAGCGATAATTCAAAAACGCGATGTTGCCATTTTGTGTAAAATAGATGCAAAGACACGCATTAGTACCGCCCACCGCCACCCCAGTTTACTAGTGCGCCGCATGGAATACAGACGCATGTAGAATTTTCTTTAAAAAAAAGTAAGTTAAATTTTTTTTTTGTCGATTTTTTATTATTTCGTATTCATTTTATATATGTTGCATGACATTGATAATGTTTTATAGATTTATTTATGAAAGAAAATAACTTTGAGCGTTATAATTTGCAATTGTTTTTTGGATGTTTTTTTTTTATTACTGGGGCTTACACATTGAAACAGTTAGACATGGTATACAATGAGCCATTTTCATTGTGTACCAGTTTCTTTTTCATAAAATTTATTTTAGCTTTGGTTTTGAGTTGTTTCGTGAGCTGCCTCTGCATACCAGCCTAAAGCGTAAAACCCTCTCACACCCCCTCCGACTTAAGCTACAGCTTGAAAGGCGTCTCCAGAGGCGCTGGGCGAACTTCCGAGACCCCACCACCAAACGCGAGTTCAACCGTATCAAGGAAAAGCTTGCGGCGGAGATCGCCGAATTTCGAGGGAGATCGTAGGAGGATTACACGGACTCCGTTGGTGATGACAGTACATTAGGGGCCCTGTACCGTCCATCCGTTGTTCGACGAATCGAGAAACCGCCACTACGCCCCCCAAGCCAGAGCCGATACACTTGGCAGGGATCTGGAGGGGCAATTCAAACCTTTCCACGGCTTTCAACGGGCATTCAGAGGATATAGTGCGGGAATTCTGGGATGATATAAATAAGGACTCCCTACTGGGGGGACTTTTTCATTTCGCCGCTGAGGTGGAGCGAGTCGCGCTCCGCCTTAAGCACAAAAAGGCCCCTGGCCCAGATGTGGTTACCAATCCACAATTAACGCAACTCCCTTGCAGAGCCATAGTCGCATTCGCCCGGCTCTGCAATGGTATACTTCGTACAGGTCATTTCCCCAGCGCATGGGAAAGTCATCATGATCTCAAAGCCCGGCAAATCAAACGTCTGCCGGGCAGCTACCGTCCGATCACCCTACTTTCGCATCCGGCAAAGCTGTTCGAGAGATTGTTCCTCCGGAGTTCAGTCTCCGGAGGGACCCTATATCGAGCTTTGTATAGAGCAATTCGGTTTTCGCGAGGACCATAGTACAACACTCCAGCTCACCCGGGTGCTACACCATATGGCGAGTGAGATAAATCGGGCACGAGTCACAGTCAGGATCTTTCTCTATATCGAGAAGGCCTTCGATCGTGTTTGGCTGAAACTACGGCTGAAACCCCGGGGACAGGAGGTCCAATGGACCAACACTGTTAAATACCTGGGGTATATCATCGACCGGCCCCTCCGCATCGGCATAGCGCCAAGACCGAGCATTTGAGCAATCAAGCCAATGCTGCCTGGTTCATGCTCCGACCGGTCTTTAGATCATCCCTTACGCTCTGGCTAAAAGTGTTTGCATCATCTCCTGCCAACCACGAACAAGACACGGATCAAATCCCATCCTTCATCCTAGGCGCGCTGAACTCGCCTACAGCGCGCCACCAAACCCTCCCCCCCCCCCCCCCTAAATTCCTACTACTGTCCCCTCTGAGGAGGGACTTACCGTGATCCTGCACCTGGCAGCGGGGAATATTCCCCAGCCGGAACCCAACCCCCACAGCGATTATTAATAAAAACTAATATTTTGTCATTTGCGATTATTAATAAAAACTTTCAAAATAGAGTTTGTAATAAATATACTTATTATATTATTTACTATAATGCCTGATTTCCCACCTTTTTATTTGATGCCGACCATGGCTCATTGTGTAAAATAGCCCGGCTCACTGTACATAAAATGTGTATAAAATGAGCCTTCTTTTTTTTTTATTTTTAAGATATAATATTAACAAAGAATTGTCAAAAAAAAAATTAAATACAAACCATTCTCAATAAAATTTACTATTACTATATTGAGACGCATTACTTTATGAAATAAAAATGAGGAGTTATAATACTTTGAATTTTATGTGGCTCATTGTTCACATATATTTTTACCACTGTGGCAAAAAGCACCAAGTAGGTAATAATTACTGAATGCTATTTTATTTTACATCGGTATTCATAAAAACTTATTGAGTCCTTGAAGAACACTTTAGTTATAGCAGGTTCTGTCTCTCTTTTCAGTAGAAAAATGAATATGCTTAAAAGAGGCAAAATTTATTTTAACTAAAGTCTTCTTCAAGGACTCAATAAGTATTTATGAATAAGGCCTTATATTGCAGGGATCGACTAATTTATTACAAAAGAACTTTAAAAAAATCACAAGTACACACCAGAACACATATATTTTGATAAATTATGATTTTATGTCAAACTAGTACTGTATTTATTACTATACTAGTATTGTATTTATTAATTGATTGAGTCTATATAAAACAGTGATGTACTTATGTTGTGTAAATTAAATTCCATCGAAGATTAGATAAATGGGAACAAAACCCCTCCGCTGGGTATAAATATCAAGTGGAGCGGTTTTGTCTCCCACTGATTAGAATTTACTTACACGTATTGTTATTTGATGCCAAATTGAAAAAAAAAAAGTTTTAATGTTAATTTATGATTAAAGAAAAAAAAATGCTAATAGACTTTTGGTGTGATTAAAATATAATATATATATATTATATTATGATTACCTTCTGTATTACAGATGTGAACATATTATTACAAGTGTAAACCACTGTGTTTCAAATTATATTGGATCTGTCTGTACACACTGTTTTTTTTAGAAAATAAATACGACATAATTTTATACTTTTATTTTTCGATACAGGAACTGCTCTTTTGGGGAGGTGGTTGGCGTTCTTGTCAGTCTGGGTTGCGTTTGTGTTTGTTTTTTATTTTTTATATATAATTTTTTTTTTTTTCATAAAACACGAACAATCTGTTACTATTGTCCGTGGTCTACGAACAAAGACAAACACATTCTTTCGCAACCTGCTGACTGTCGACTATGACGTCTTCTGCCTGAGGAGCTGTTTGACGATCGCTATTCCGTGTACAGATTCGACCGACAGTACACGGCGCGCGGGCAGCGGCTCGGTGGCGGGGTGTTGCTGGCGGTGGCGCGGACTGCACGTTCAGCGTCGCTCGCCGCCCGCGCGCCGGACCTGCCCGCGGGCGAACTTATACATCTTACCATCGCATTGTCTGAGTCCCCGTCTGCTAAGCGTATTCAAGTGTATTGCGCATACTTCCCATAAGGTCGAGATCAGCTCGATTCTCAATCTTTTACGAATTTATAACAAATTTTCAAAGTTATTTTCAAAATTAATTTTAAAAGTGGTGACAAACATAATATCAGTAATTACAGAGGAATATGAAAACTGTCAATTTTGCCTAACTTTTTTGAAAAAATTGTGTATATCTTCTTAGGGGCGTGTTGATTCCAGGGGCTCTACCATGGGTTTGCACATTGTAGAAACGTAACGTATTCATTTACGTATACGTGAGCAACAACCAATAGGATAGCTTTATTTTTGGTAACAGGATTGAATAAAGCGATCCTATTGGTTGTTGCTCACGTATACGTAAATGAATACGTTACGTTTCTACAATTCGCAAACCCATGGTAGAGCCTCAGTTCAGCATGGTTTTGTTAGTAGGATGTCTACTGAATCAAACTTAATCGAGTTTACTGACTTTGTGGGAGATAATATGAGTGGCGGTGGTCAGATGGACGCCGTGTATACCGATTATTCCAAAGCTTTTGATAAACATTCACATAATATTTTAGTTATAAAATTCGGTATACATGGCGATCTCCTCCTATGGTTGGACTCTTACTTGGGCAATAGAACTCAAGCGGTTACTGTAAAAGGTTCATCATTTACGCCCATCTCGTCCGGGGTGTCACAGGGCTCTCGGTCCTCTTTTATTTAATTTATTTATTAACCTTCCACATACAACGTGGAATAAAGTTACATGTTGTACAACGTGGGGTCTAGTACACCCCAACAATACCCTAAAATTTTAGGTTATACAGATTTATTTAAATTTAATTTATTATATATTTATGTTCTAACGTTCAATATCTCCTTTATTTAATTTGTTTATTAACCTTCCACATACAACGTGGAATAAAGTTACACGTTGTACAACGTGGGGTCTAGTACACCCCAACAATACACTAAAATTTTAGGTAATACAGATTTATTTAAATTAAATTTATTATATATTTATGTTTTAACGTTCAACAGGATGAAAATTTAAAAATAATAAAAAAAAAATTTCAAACATTTATTACAAAATCTCAAAAACAAAATGTCACCTTTTTACCTACAAAAATAATGTAATATCTTAACTTAATAGCCAAATATATAAATTATATCATTACTAACAATGTACTATCCCTTACATTATAATATACAATAGAATATTTAAAGAAAATATACAAAAACATAAAAAAAGGTTTTTCGTTCATTGATCTAGGACAAATACAAATCTGAATCTGTGAGCACGAATTGGGCACTCTGATTTCGTTTCTTCGAATTTTTTTCTAAGATAACGAATAATTTATTAGCGTTTTTTTATTTCTGTTTAATATTCTTCAAATAATTCTCTTTGAGACTTAATCCTAATTTTCTTAGAGCTTATTATTGCCTAAGACATTATCTATAGACTTTTTTCAAACTTCCAAATTCATGGTATATTTCTAGTAAGCATGTCGTCAATTGTAAATTACATAATAAAACGACATAATAAAATGCTTATATGCCTGTTCCATCAGATGGGCCCACAAATAGTTCTTTGACGTATACCAATAAACCAAGAAGTTCTTTAAGCTCTATTATTATCATTTCTGTATTAGTAGGGCCTGCCCTGCTATCGATGAAGCAAAACTGTAATCTTCTTCCGAAAAAAAGATATAGAGATATAGAGTTATTTTTTTGTTTTAGGCTTCACTTTAGGTGGATCTGGTAGATATATTTTGACAAGTTAGCCCATCTCGTCCCATCCATGTCAACTATCTGGGGCATATCATGGGCTCTTCTGATTGATAAAAGAGTAAAAATATTTTTCAGTAAGTTTATAGGTCGGCGTTGATTATAGACATATTAATGTTGATGGAAAATGCCGTACGCTCACTGAAGTTTCAGATGTTGCATATAAATCACCGAAATGATCGATTAAACAACTAATATGACCAGGCTCGCAATCCTCTCCAAGTCTTCAATATAATAATATAAGAAGAAAAATCTGACTCTTTTATATTACTATATTCTTTTAAATATACCTATCTTATGATCCTTCAGGCAAACAAATTTTATAATAGCTATGTAGGTAGATCAAAAAAATATAAGTATAATAAATATAAATTAAAAAAAAGCGATGCTTAAAACTGCACACTGGCATGATTGGCGTGCTTTGGGTAATGGCCGTGTCCAGCAGCGGACTGCTACAGGGTCGAGATACAATAATTTAAAATATAACACATAAAAAAAACAATGAAAAGCCCTGTAAATACAAAAAAAAACAGTACTTACTTTAGCCGCGTGCAATACAACGTAGAGGCGTTCACTAAGGCTCAGGGCACGATTTAGACTAAATAAATCTAATCAGTCGATTTGGCAACTCGAGATTAGCTGGGTGTACAGATTTGTAGCACCAAATTTAAAAGAGATATCCATAAAATATTACGTCTGGGGTCTATTAAACCCCACGTTGTATGCGGAAGGTTAATGACAGTACTAGTGTTATTAAATATTCTAAAATATTCCTATACGCTGATGACACAAAAATATTTAAAAGTTAATTCGAAACAAGATTGTAAAGACTTACAAAATGATTTACATAGAGTATGTCAGAACTGTACAAGTAACAAACTTTATTTGAATGTAAAAAAAATCAAGTTATTACGTATTCGCGTAAAAAGTCTACTATCTCATATAATTATATATTATTTAATAACTCATTAAGCAGAGTGACTGAGATGAAAGATCTGGGGGTGTATTTGGACAGCGACTTTTCATTTAGAACTCACTTCCACTATATTGTACCGACGGCATACAAGATCTGACAAGGGTTTTATACTGCGAATGTCTAAAGAATTTTGCTCGCCTGAGACATTATTTATTTTATACAACTCGCTTGTAAGACCGATTATTGAATATGCTTCGTCGGTTTGGTGCCCCTACTATCAAGCACATGTAAATGAAATTGAAAAAAATCAGAGAAAATTCGTTAAGCATTTTAGTTATCATATATAACATCGACGTATTTGTAAAGATCAAATTCTACTTTATAAAAAAAATAATAACCATTTAGATTCTAATTACTTTGTGAGCGAGATAGGATGGACTTGCAAGACCGTTAGTACACGCTCTAAATATTTGTTTTATGATCCTGGATATAACTAATTACCAAATGTTGAACTTTATAAATAGAGCCTGTCGTGAATGTAATGAAACTTTTCAGGGCCTTGATATATTTACAACATCGTTATCTAGATAAAAAAAAAGACATATTGAGTGCATTTACTAAATAGAGTAGGTAAGTTGGGTGTCTGTTTGTTTATTTTATATAGTTATTGCTTTATCACTTTTCTTTTAATTGCTTGTATTTTACATCTTTTCTGGGCTTAATCATTGTTAAATAACTTTTGTGAAACCTTACTGGGTATTGTTGGGTAGGTTATTGTAAATATTTGTTATATATTTTATGTTAATTGTACTGTATGTTTTCCTAAATAAATAAAAAATGTTTCTTGGGAAAGAAGAGATTCAAATTCAATGAGCTTTGGTCTTAAACTTTGAGCATTCCATTGAAATATATTTAATGAAAATTCAAATATATTTAATATATTAAATATTTAATATTTTATGTAAAATGTTACCTTCTTGAAATGATTTTAGTAAATATTGTGTAATTTTTCCGACTAAGTAGTTAATAACTGATTTTATTTTCTCGCCAAACTTTATACTAGATAATTATATATTATATAGATTTCTTGAATTCTGTTAAATAATCTCATAAAATTAAAACTATTTTCCGACTTCTGTGTATGGCTTAATGTGCTATTTTTTGTGTTTTTTCATTGATGTCATGGCTTTCTAACTGATACTTTTCTTTGACTTGTGACTATCAATGTTTATGTTATCTTCCGAACTGTCGTCTTCATCAGTAATATTAACGGATTATTTCGGCGGATTAGACGTGTTTATCAAAACATCTCTATATGCCCTAGAAAAGGAAGATAATGTTACCTCAACTGGGTCCTCGTATTCATTTTGTTCAACAATATTTTGGTTCGTTATTTGACTAAGGCTTGTAAAAACTGTCCTATATGTACAGTAGTTATCTTTAGGCATTATTTTACGTATTTCTTTTTCTTTAAAAAAAATGGGCACATTTTATTTAAAGCCATATGGGATCCGTTAGAATTAATGCATTTGTATATACTTACATCGCAGTTGGCATGTACCTCGCCATACTTTGGACAAATAACCTTTTTTGTTGGACACGTTCGTCTTGTAAGCCCATATTTCCAACACCCAGAGCATTGAGTTACGGGAAATGTAAAAGGCTCTACCTTAAACCGACATCCGAATCCATAAATATATATAGGTAAAATGGTGCTTTTAAATCCTACTCGAACCGACTCGCATTCAATCCACTGACCCGCGGAGAATCTTTTTAATTCTTTAATATTAATTATTTCAAGATCGCACTTAAAATTTTCTATTAATTCCTGTTCTTCTATCTGAATGTCCATTTGTTTTATTAAACCATATGTAACCATTTATCTCATTGAGAAATCCCGATCTACTAAGTTATTTAATAATTTTAAGGAGTCTTCCTCGTTATCAAATTCCAAAATAAACTTAAACGGGCTTTTAAATTTAATTTAATAATATTCTGAATCCCTTCTTCTCTCAATAACTTAGCCAAAGCTATCTGCTTTGGTAAAGGTTCTTTTAAGAATGTGATACATATTTCATTATTCTGTTTAACATTACTATTTAGTTCCTCGCTCTCAGTATTTGATTTAATCGGGAACAAGACCGCTGTGCGTCCTTTGCTCCCCTTTGGATGGAGGTGAACCCATCATTTTCTTTTAATATATCACTATTGCATACCTGGGTCTCCATATTTTCGATATTATATAAATCAACTCCTACATTGTCCTACTCATATTCATTATTTTCGTGCACAACTGCACTTACTACCCGACACTCCATAACATTTATTTCGTACTCACGACAAATCCACTTTATTATTATTTTCACTCATATCGAGAGTTAGCACGCGACTGAATAACCTATAAACTGTACAATTTGTAAGTCTAAGATCTAACCAACTTTGCCACAATTTAAATAATACCAAAATAAATATTCGTAAATATATCCAAAATAGTTACGTCATGGTCTTCTACTTAAATATATCTAATACTTAGCGTAAAATAAAATTGAAAGACATACTGAATCCATCACAATAGAACCTATGAAATAAATGTAGGGTTTCATATTATTATATTACCTGGCTAGACTAAATCCTCATAAATTTATAAGAAGAACCTTTCGAAGCGCAACAGGCAAGGGTGTTGCTATGCCAACGTAAAGAGCAGACAGGTCTAAAATAGATATACTCCGATATAATTGCTGGCTCAACAACCTATCGATTTTTAAGCCGGATTTGTTTGTCTAGAGTTCTGAAGGATACTTGAATATTTATATTTCCTTGCAAACAATTTACATTTTTTTATTCCGCCCGTGGCTCTTGAACCTTAAGAAACAGTCATTCAAGTATCTAGGTATTACACTTAAACGATTTAACTTTTGTTTTCGTGAAAATGTATATGATCGTTAGCGTTTGAGGGTTAAATTAGAAATAGATGATCAAAATAGACTATTATCCTCGTCAAAAATATTGTACATGATTAAGTTATTTCGTATTTTTTTTGTAGTTTTAGTATTTGCTACAGTGAGTAGCCAATAAAATGAGAGTTATAAAATATGTTCAATGAAATTATATTTTTCATCAGTAAAATTTTTAACTTGTGAACGGTTTTATGGATGGGTTATTGGGTCTATCCAATCCAAACATCGTGGCGAGCTAGCCACTTGTTCGGTGTAGACTCATATCATCGGCTACGACGCGACGATGGGATTAAAAAACCCTCAACGGTACCCTGAGGCCGTCTAGGCAGTCTCGGGCGTCGTAAGGCACCCGTGATGTTTTTTTTTATTATTATTATTTTATTAGGCTTTCAAAATATATTCTATGTACGTAATTATTTTTTGATGGTTTTATTTATGTGGGAAAAGTAACTACGATTCTGTTTTTACGACATTTATAGTACCCAGTTGCTTTACTAGTACCTAGCGATCGTTAAACTACCGTAGCGGTTTTAAATGTTTTTCATGAACCTAACCGAAGTTTAGAAAGTTGTAGCAATATCAAATAAATTAAAACATGGTAAAAGTCTAATATAGGTACATTTTATCTACTCATTTCTCATTTTGACTCAAACGAGCAATTTAAGCGCTACCATACTTTCCTTTTCCAAATTATTACGCAATATTATGACCATTCCATAAATTATAGACCTGAGTGGGTTAATCAACCGATGTTGTTTGTAAATATTTTTAACTGAAGCTATATAATTTTGAAAAGAAAGTATACATTTATTTAAACACTTTATTGCACATTAAACAAAAGTTATGTCTTAGGCATTATCTATCTTTAAGAGTGTGTACGAAGTCACCCGACTTAATTTTAATAAACTTATATAAATTTTATTATGAATTACATAATACTATACATACACAAATATACAAATAATATCTACATAATAAATAATATTTATCATAATAAAACCTCAACAAATAGGAATCTGCGATAATCGGCTTGTCATGTCGAAAAGGGGTCTTATGAATGCAGAATAGAAAATACAGGTATATAGAAAGCGCTTTTAGTATGTTTTTTTTACAGTTGACAAGTTTATAATAATAAAATGTTACGATAATTCTTTAAAATATCTATTTCTATAAATTCTATTAATTATGTTGCCACATAAAAAATAAATGTATTTAGGACTAATTTAATATACGTGGTGGCCGAGTTGGTTAGACCTTGGACTTAAAAACACTTAGGTCCCTGGTTCGAATCCCGAAGTGTACCAATGAGTTTTTAATTTGAAAAATTTATGTACATTTGTTTGACAACACCACTATAGTGCCTCGGAGAGCACGTTAAGCTGTCGGTCCCGGTTTCACTATACCAACTTGTGAAACTGTTTATAGATGGGTTATTGAGTCTATTCAAAACATCGCGACGAGCTTACCACTTGTTCGGTGTAGACTTATGCATACCATCGGCTACGACGAGGTGGGATTAAAACCCCTCCGCTGGGGCCATCTAGGCGGTCTCGGGCGCCGTAAGGCACCCGTGATGATATGTATATGTATGTAGGACTAATTT
Organism: Monopis laevigella; assembly: GCA_947458855.1. Lineage (NCBI taxonomy): Eukaryota > Metazoa > Arthropoda > Insecta > Lepidoptera > Tineidae > Monopis > Monopis laevigella. The sequence continues at coordinate 14,574,210 of OX381580.1, read as the reverse complement.
AATAGTGTACAATACAAAAAAAAAACAATAATAATACCAGTAAGACTACTAGGAATAGCTTATTTAATTTAGTTACATTATATAACATAGGCGTTGTATAAGGAGGGCATGGTTCGATTCCCACCCATAGGGATTTTTTTTGTACTGTATTATGTAGTAAGGTAGTTTTTTGGGTGCTTGTAAAATATAATATGTATTAGGTACTGGTGTTTTTGGTAAGCGTCCCTATGTTGTGACCAGAGGCTCTACCATGGGTTTGCGCATTGTAGAAACGTAACGTATTCATTTACGTATACATGAGCATCAACCAATAGGATCGCTTTATTTTTGGTAACAGGATTGAATAAAGCGATCCTATTGGTTGTTGCTCACGTATACGTAAATTAATACGTTATGTTTCTACAATGCGCAAACCCATGGTAGAGCCTCAGGGCCTCAATTGTCTTAAATTAACCGACTTTAATAGAATAAATAGTACTTGCATCGTTTTTTGTCATTTTATCGGTAATATATATAATTTAATATTTAAAATTACATAGAAACCTGCTGTATTAAGCGCACTCAACATAACATAATAATTATATGCATTTACAGACCGCCGAAATATAGCGAACCTATTATTTAGCAGAATATGAAAAGTGTCGAATAAGTAAGCTATTGTGATACCTACTATTACGATGCGATTATGACACGATTGATTTAAAGTTAATAAACCACATGTGTCAGTGAAATGCCTTAATTATTTTTTTGGCGGTTAAATAATATATCATTATTACTAATACAGTAAAAGTTAATTATACCTAGTTGTATTTAAAAATTTGATAAATATTGGTTTTATTAAAAAAAAAAACGTTTAAAGTGAAGAAGAATTCGCACTGGACCGAATTTACCACTATGGCATTAAAATGTCGTTCCGGCTGACATTTAAGTAATATTTCTTGAAGCGCTCTCTATATTATAAATTTTATAGTTGAAAAGTATCTGAAGAAACTATGTACCCTGCAGCTTGTCGCAGAATGTCTAGTCGCACTTTGCCTTCACAAAGGTATTCGAGGATTCTCGGAAGTTCGGCGGAGTATTTGAGGCGTGTGAGTTAATTAGCCAACCAACCTTACAAGGTTCAACGTTTGTTTGCTTACCTACTTACTTTTAAGAATTTCTCTGAAGTGAATTCTTAAATAAAATTTAAGTTTTTGCAGGGCTTAAGTAGAAGTTTTGTTTGTAAAGCTTTTGAAAAAAACTTTTGAAAGAGTAAAAAACTTCGGTTTCAAACTAAATATTTTATTATAAATAAGTATTTTTATAAGTTGATAAGTATCGTTGTGGGCAAGTAGGCTATGGACATGTTGGCCATTAGGCTTAAAAATAAAGCCATCTTGAATACTCGCGAATTCAAGATGGCGGCATTCTTCGATTTGTTAGTATGAGCTGTGGTATAAGTTAAAACACTACAGTTTTAGGCACACCTACACCAAAGTCAATGGTGTAGGTTACAAAGCCATTGTTTTTTTTAAAGTAAGTACATTTTGTTTGACAACACGAGTGTAGTGCTTCGGAAAGAACGTTAAGCTGTCGGTTCTAGTTTCTTATACCAACTTGAGAAAAATAAGACTGAATTCATTCCACGGGTTTAAGGGGGGTTTTGGGGTTTCAAACTCCCCCCATATGTAAGAAATAAGAAGAGCCAAGGAGTACAAATTATTATATATATTTTTTTGACAGGAATAAAGCACTTTTTGTTGTTTTATTTTCTTGAACCACCCCGATACTAAAGCCTGGCTACGCCCGCGTGTCATTCAATACAATTCTCGCAAATGCTACCTATACCATGCCGCCTACTGTCAGTACCTACACCTACGATTCCTTGCATTGTGACCGGGGAAGTGTAAACTATTAATTAGCTAGGAAGTAATAGTAGAGATAAACTCTAATAGAGGCCGCAAAATAGTACATTGTACACCGAGGGAAGAAAGGGAAAGATAACCAACTAGGATGTAGATTCAGAGTTGTATTCGCGATTTTACTGGAATAATACGTCTGCTTTTTTTTTATAGGAGCACGGGATTTTGTATCCACCTGTAAGCAGACATACAAATTCCGTGAATGGGGTCGATTAATACGTTGTTGTTTTATCGGGTTATTCCCAGTTGTCACTACCGGCTCCGTTCCATCAGCATTGATCGCTTCCACTATACCAACCGGCTAAATGATGCAGGTACGATATGGGTGGCGACAAGACGAATTTGCATTACGAGTGTAGCTTTATCATCAAATGAACTGCTCGTTTCGCAACTGCACCCTGAAAGGAACTTCCACATTAACAATAAATCGATGCAGTATAGTTTCCTGAAAACTGGTAAAACCACAGACTAAAACCGAAACAATACTAGGTCCCTTGACGGTTTTTGAACCTGAGTGGACGGTGACAGCGAAATCGATCGGCCTGCTTAGTGAATTTAGTTAGTTAAATGACCTACTTTGACTTCGAATTTTTTTTACAAAAATTTTATTATCGTGATATTATTTTTCACGAATTTTCACCTGATATACAGTCTATATTATTTTATCCAGTGATCTATAACATAAATATCTATAGTACTCGTACTTAGTTATAATTGGCGTGAAATCGTGCAGTGATCCAAATCAACGTGCATGTGATAAATAATTAGATATTTACTATAGTCTCTAGTAACTATAGATAGGAATCAACCAATAAGGGAGGTTTGTTTGAAAAACAAAGCGATCGTATTGGGTGATCCCTATATATAGTTACTAGCGACTATAGTAGAAACTTTTTCTAGAGCTACTACTCCTTGCACTATGAGACCCGTGTCGCAAGGAACAAGTTCTTATTCCGCCGTGTATGTGTTATGCCTTGCTTAGTCTGACTGAAATAATGAGAATGTCAGTATGTAATATATCATAATACATACATATATATATATATATATATAGAATGGATAACTTGTATATTGTTCATGTGCAATGTGGCAAATTCCCTCTTTGTTGATATACCCTGTTGTAGCTACAACTAATTAATATTCTTTCGTAAATGTTTCTACGTTAAATTATCAAGGAATTGCAAGCACTATTTCTGGTTTATATGTGAGTTAGTGGACATTTTGACACTTTTTTCCACTACTCCCATTAGACAAATGATTCTCAAAGTTTTTCTACTTCTCCAATCAGACAAACGATTCTCAAAGTATTACCACTTCTCTAATTAGACGAATGATTCTCAAAGTTTTCCACTTCTCCAATTAGACAAATGATTCTCATAGTTTTACCACTTCTCCAATTAGACAAATGAATCTCAAAGTTTTCCACTTCTCCAATTAGACAATTTATTCTCAAAATTTTACCACTTCTCCAATTAGACAAATGATTGACAAAGTTTTTCCACTTCGCCAATTAGACAAATGATTCTCAAAGTAACAGTCAGTAAAAAAAGGCGGCCCCAGCCTAGTGGTTAAGTCACTGCGCAACTGATAACAAGGTTAAGCAGATGACAACAAAGCCGGCCTGGGATAGGTGACCGCTTTATACAATGAGGCTATTTCATGATAAACACCGCAACGAGCTCGCCACTTGTTAGGTGTTTCCTCCAAATACCATCGGCGAAATGAGGACGGATTAATCCCACCGCTGGGTACCCTGAGGCCGTTTAAACGGTTCTCGGCAGTCAAATAGGCACCCGTGATGGTATTTATTTTATTTTATTCTCAAAGTTTTTCCACTTCTCCAATCAGATAAATGATTCTCAAAGTTTTTCCACCTCGCCAATCACAATCCACAAACGAATCTCAAAGTGGTATTTCTTAAATGAACTTATTAAATGTTCAATATAATAAATTACTCTATTCACTTATATTTACATAAAACAAAATATATTCAAAATAAAAACTATACAAAGTAACACCTAGATTTTAATAAAAAAATAAATACATCACCTTCTGATTAAAAACCCTTCAGGTCAGGTTAATTGTACTTACCATAAATTTGTGTTACCTATAGGTAGATCTCTCCTTTTTCGTTGGAAGTTAAAAAGTAACAATCCCTAGCGCTATTTAGCTATTTTACTACTTTTTTAAAGAGTTTTGAAAACGTTTCAATTTTCTTTTCAAATGTTTTTTCTCCAAGGTCCTTATTCCGGGTTTGCAACCGCTAAACAAGACAAGACGTTGCGTAAACTATAAATATTGAAATATAAGTTATATACTATTAATTATAGAGTTGAAATTCCAATGCTCCAAACATCTTCAAACTTGCGAAGAATTCGTGTATTTCAAGATGGCGACATTATTATAGACAACCTAATATAGATTAATCATTGGAATAGAACTTATATTTCAATATTTATAGTTTACGCAATATCTTGTCATGTTTAGCGGTTGCAAACTCGGAATAAGGCCCCAAATCAGGTGCAAGGTGTTTTATGTCGCTCCAACCGAGAGAGGGGTGTAAGGTGGTCCTTACACCCCTCTCTCGGTTAGAGCGATAAAAAAAACAGCTGTTCGAGATATTCGTTCAGTGCCTGCCGCTGTAGGATTTTCGTTAAACCCAGCAGGAACAGATATGTCATTCGCCGTGACCAGAATTGTTTGTTAAAAAACTATACAAACCTCAATTACTGCAACCCTTTTCGGAATAAATTGCACTTTTGTTATGCAAACAAGCGATGTTTACAATATTATGTTGTCTATAGTATTTTGCACGTTTTGTGTAATTACGGATGGTTTCAGGATATTGTTTGTTTTGGCTTTATAGAGTTTTTTAAAGTTTTTATGAACGCATATTTTTTCTGTTTTTTTTTTGTAATTATTAAAACAATTAAAAAAAGCACTAAAGTAAAATTATAGTAGAGGAAGATTACAAAACCAAAAAAGTAAATCTAATAGTAGTGTAGTTTTTTTAAGTATACATTTATAGCAAGTCGCTAAGTCCTATTTAATTTCTTAACCATTAACTTCGTACAATGAACACCAAGGCAGAGTTAAGATAAACCCAACTACGAGTATATGTCTTCGTATTACGATCTAATTTTAGGTCACTGCTTCATGAGAGCATACATAATATATATACCACCACTTATTGTAAAAAAATGCCATCCATTTTGGCAGGGCATTTTCTGAGGAAATAGCGATAATTTTAATCATTAAAATTATCGCTATTACTCCATTACCGACATTATCTTTAACTAAATATTACTAGTTAATATAAGAACCATTTTTTAAATATATTTTTACAAATCTATAGTGGGTAGGTATAATCTTCTATAACTTCCGACAAGTATTGCAAACTCACGAAAGATGTTTCTATCAATGTATTTTATTTTGGTAGCAAATATCTTCGCAAACTTACCCCCACCACACTATTGTTTAAGTTTTTTGGCTCTATACAATTTTGTATACATTTAGATACTAGTATAAATTTTCAATATTTCTTAGATATCCCTTAAAGAAAACAAATAACATTCCATTTGCTACCAGTATTACCACAATATTCACAAGCACGTTCAACATTCAACATTCTTTTAAAGAAATTGTGAATAAAATGTGTTTACTGAATAACGTCTTCAGAACACATATTTGTTGCTAGATAGATAGACTACTTCACAGACTCACTTCAACAGGCTTTGTTGCTTACTACCTTAACCTCATCCATTGTTAAGGCAGATTTCCATTTCCTACGAATAACTGTTTTGAATATACTACTCAACGACATGTTGTATTAGTATTTCCGACCAAAGGATAATATTTTTTAAGATGCAAAGGGTAAACACATATTAAGGATACTAAAGTTTGTAATATATTTCCGTTTTGTTCTCATGTCTATGCTTTATACAGTATTTTGCTTGAAAATCGTTTTCTAGACGTTCAAAATGTATTTATGAAAACTGATGCAAATTTATTTATTTTATTTTATTCAAACATACATTTATGTGATGTATTCTATTCTAGTTTATATTCATACTGGTGCCCACAACTTCAATAGCGTGTTATCTATACTAATATAATAAAGAGGTGAAGTTTGGGAGTTTGGGAGGTTGTAGGGAGTAATCTCTGGATCTACTGAATCAATTTCGAAAATTCTTTTAGTGTTAGATAGCCCATTTATTTAGGAAGTCTATATAGGATATACATTACGCTACGACCAATAAGATCTGAGCATCAATGAAAAATGTTTGGAAAACGGGGAAAATTTGTTCCTTTTGAAAGCTTGTTGTGGCAGACGAAGTTTCGCGGGTCAGCTAGTTTATTATAAACGTAATTTGACGCGGGACGTGGCGCTATAAGGTTTCTAATTTAATTTAAAAAAGTGTTTTGTAGGTCGATTTTGATGAAATAAACGCTAAATTTTACTCCCAATAAAGCTTCTTAATCAGTAATTTAATTTTGAATCCAATGATTTTTCGCGTTACGAACAAACAAATAAATAAACTAAAGTTTTCACAAAATGTTTTTAAGTTATATTATTTAATTCTCGCAGTCTATCATAACTTTTTTTTTGGAAAAATCTTTTCACGTTTCAAATTACAGACACGGAAAGTCTACGATTATATTATATATATACCTATAGGTCCTAAGTAAACAAAAATTAAAACCAAACTAAAGGTTACAACCTCCGTACCATACCTATAATAAAACTAATTAACAAACTCCCTATGGAATAAAATTGGAATAAAATTGTGTAACAAAAAGAAACCTTCAATTGTCCTGCGAACTTTGAACTTTTATAGAGGCGAATGGCGATATAAACAGAAAAACACTCGCTGAGCAAAAAAATTGTTTTCAAAGGGTTTATTGTAAAATTTGTCACAATAAAATGCTGTTTGAAATGAATTTTCACCCCCTGGAAGGCTTTGCCCCCTCCGTGTCGGCGGTCATTCAGCCCTGGGAGACAGAGCGGGTGGTATGTACAACAAAATGAAATAAAATTTATGCTTTTTCAGCGCTGTATTTAGCTTAATGCATCGATTGGAAATACAGTTCGTAGTATATAATTTGTTAACGTTTACTGGACGTTAAAGTAATTACTGTGTGCTTTCAGAGTTATGTTGTTTGTTTATAATGGAAAATGTCGTTGCAGTGTTTGTAAATACTTAAACACAGTTTGACAACTATATTTTTTTCTGGAGCACGGCATGTAAATCTGATGGTATAGAGACGTACAAAGTCCAAGCATACCGTCATATAAATATATTGTTATTACAGCATTAATTGATCACACTATGCTGGCTAAATGATGCCGTTACGAAATGGGCGACGACAAAGTCAAATTGTAATTTATTAAAGTTTGCTTGTTTTATGAGACAAAGTTTTTCATGGATTCTCCGTGCGGGTGCCGGGTCCATCGCGTCATTGGAAGGTAGAGCAAAGAACTTCAGCGTTCCCGGACCTAAGACCGGTAGGTAATACAATTTTTTTTAGTAAAAAAAATTACAAATACAATTTTTTTTAGTAAAAAAAATTGTAATATTATAATGATACTAGCGAACCTGACACGTGTTATCCTGCCCGAACTTTGGCTTGCTTACTATATGTGTTAGCAGGTTCAGCAAACGTTATTTCGATAAAATACTAAGTGATATTTTACATTGTCATTTAGTATTTTATGTACAAAGTCACCGATCTTTTCCCATGAACACATGTGTCATGTGTCGCAAATAAAAAAAGAACTTCTTCATACAAATTAATTATTTTAACATTATTTGTTTGTAAGCCATTTTTTTTGCATTTGTTCCACGGGAAAAGTTGTTCGGTTTGATTAGTAGAGCTAATTTGCTTATTAGCCCAAAGTATAACCTTTCAAAGTCACCATGTATAAACAATAAATATATTCTACGATCTAATTAACTTGGCCAACATACTCGTAATATAAGAGTATATTAAGTAACAATATAAATAAATATAAATATCATCACGGGTGCCTTACGGCGCCCGAGACCGCCTAGATGGCCTTGGGGAACCCACCGGTTGGGTTTTTTATCACACCTCGTCGTAACCGATGGTATGAGTCTACACCGAACAAGTTGCTAGCTCGTCGCATCTTTAAACAGTTTCACAATGACCAACATATTAACGTGTTCTCCGAGGCACTAGAGTGGTGTTGTCAAACGTAAGTACATATTTTTTTAAAATAAAAACTCATTGGTACACACCGGGATGCGAACCAGGGACCTAAGAGTTTTTAAGTCCAAGGTCTAACCAACTCGCCCACCACGTATATACGTGGAGTATATTACTTAAGTATGTTTAAAAAATGGGGTTGTCGGTCATTTGGGCCCGGAAAATTTGGACCCGCGGATCGAGTCGACTAATGTGCAAAAAATAAGAATTATTCCTTAGTCACTTGGGCCCGCGGGCCCAAATGACTAAATTATTAAACAAGGTTCAAGCGGTTGTTTGGGCCCGAATCATAACGATCTTCAAAACTATGTTAACTTAAGAGAGATAAAGGCTTTTAAATTATCGGTTTCAGGAATCTTTTGCATCGATTTCTTGTCGCGGTCAAGTCTACCTTCAGGGTACGGTTACGTAAACAGGTTGATTTGACCATGAGGTAGCGAGAATAAATAGACTCGTAATGCAAATTCGTCTTTGTCATCGCCCATTTCATAACTGCATCAATTGGCCGGCATAGTGGGAGTGATCAATGCTGTTAAACAATATATTAATGCGGCCAGAAAATAGGCGACGAAAAGGCGAATTTACGAGGTGGTCAAGCCTACCTTCAGGGTGCGGTTACGAAACAGGTTGATTTTACCACGAATCAGCGAGAATAAATAGACTGGTAATGCAAATTCGTCGTTGTCATCGCCCATTTCGTAACCGCATTAATTGGCCGGCATAGTGGAAGTGATCAATGCTGCTAAACAAGGGGCGGCGAAAAGACGAATTTAAATTACGTTGCGAGTATAATTAAATATACTCGCTGCAAATCAACTGTCCGTTTCGTAACTGCACCCTGAAAAGTACCAACCACCTTGATAAAAAATTGTTGTAATAGGTTTCTGAAAACCAGTAAACCCTGAGTCGACAACCCAAATATGAATGACGTTACGAGTATACTTTAATATCCCCGCTGCAGATCAACAGCCCGTTTCATAACTGCGCCTTAAAGGAAACAACCGCCTCGATAAGAAATTGATGCAGTATCCTTCTGAAAACCGGTAAACCCACAGTCGAAAACCGAAGTATGATTAGGTCTCTTAACTGCCTTTGCATCGATATGGGGCAGTGGTCACGAAATCGGTCGAACCCTAAATAAATTTCTAAATGCGCATTCTTTATTAGATTCTCAAAACTTTAAGAATGGCTTAAGTATACTTCTAAATGCTTATTCTTGATCAAATTTCCAAAACTTTCAGAATAGCTTAACTTATTATACTTCTAAATGCTCATTCCTTATCAGATTTCCGAACCTTTCTGAATAGTTTAAGTACATTTCTAAATGCTCATTCCTTATCAGATTTCCGAAACTACCGGAATGGCTTGAGTACACTTATAAATGCTGATTCTTTATCAGATTCCCGAAACATTCAGTACACTTCTTAATACTCATTCTTAATCAGATTTCCGAAACTTTTTGAATGGTTTAAATACACTTATAAATGCTCATTCCTTATCAGATTCCCGAAACTACCGGAATGGCTTGAGTACACTTATAAATGCTCATTCTTTATCAGATTCCCGAAACTTTTAGTACACTTCTTAATACTCATTATTTATCAGATTTCCGAAACTTTTTAAATAGTTTAAATACACTTATAAATGCTCATCAGATTCCCGAAACTTTCAGAATGGCTTAAGTATATTTCCAAATGCTCATTATTTATCAGGTTCCTGAAATTATGAGAACTTATATACTTTATCACATTTCAGAAACATTCAGTAGGTATGGCCTAGGTATATTTTTAAACAGTGAATGCCAAATTTAAGTAGTTTTAAAAGTATGCACTTACCGTTATATTATATAAAAGAACGAATTTTTATTTACTTTATTAGATATTTTTTATTTAATTCCATCTGGGCCCATTTCTTAATATTTTTATAAGTCATTTGGGCCCGCTCTACGAGTACCGGACCTATATGACAATTAAAATAATTAAAAAAATGGTATAAGTCATTTGGGCCCGCGGGTCCAAATTTTACGGGCCTAAATGACCGACAACCCAAAAAATGATTAGTCATTTCATGTTGTACTTACCAACCTTAAATGAATAGTAGGTACGCTATAGGTACCCTGCATTCATCCAAATCTATGGTATGCATGAGAGGCTACATAGCATAGATAGTGTGAATATTCTCTCTGCCGAACTTTGTAATTCAATAGAATTTCACATCGAACAAGTTGATGTAATTTGTTAACCAAATTCTGTACCTATATATGTAGAACAATGTTCTACACGTACAGTCGTCTAGAAAAGACGCAGTTAACAATATAAATTAATAGTAGCATGTTCGAGGGCCGAAGAACGGCGTTTAATTCTGTGCCTCCGGTGCTAAATGATTCATCCCAAAAATGACAACTTTACAGAAGAGCAAAAACAAACTTATTTTTTATTTTTCTCATAAATAATACTATGTACAAAAAGAAAAAAAAAGTTTTACTAAAAACCTCAACATTTATTTTTATACGGCGTGTGCTTTTCTTGATACTATCCAATAAACTGCATGAAAAAAAAACAACAGTTTATTTGTACCTATAGTCTTTTTTTAAAATATATGTTTTATCGTTCAAAATGTTGAACGATAAAACATATATACATTCAGAGTTGTATCAAATAGCACTAAACATTAGACGTTGGTGCATATCAATACAACTTTGAATACTTTATGTCATTGCGCTGTTGTTATAAGCAATACAAACACACTGTAATAACATGAAGTGATGCAAGTTTATTGAATATCAAATATCTGTAAGTAACAATCTAAAATTATTACTTTTGAAGTTACTTGTATTTATAATCCAAAAAAACTACCATTTCATTTTGTGAAAAGTGAAGCAACTTGAGTTAGACCAACGTGACTTTAAAAAATAATGTGTGTTAAATAATACATGTTCATTTTATAATTTTGTACTTACAATCAAATGAAAAAAGGGAGAAAATAAAAGATGTATTCTACTTAATATTTTTGATTAATCTCAAATTTTAAAATAATTACAATAATTACAAAAATGAGAGATTAAGGATATCATTGCTATACAGAGCATAAAGTGCGGGCTAGAGGCAGCTCTTCTGAGGTACACCTACTTCAATGGAATACTCCTTTTTCCCTCCACGGCCATGTGGAAATGACGGTCGCTGAGGAAGAATGCGAGCACAGGCGGCACCGGCGATTTTACGAGCTTGGAGCGGAGCCCGGGGTGCCAAACACGCCCGAAGGTCTTCTCGATAGCAAAAACGCTCCAGACAGTGTCTTGGACCCGGTTCATTTCACTCGCCATGTGGTGTAGCACCCGGGTAAGTTGGAGTGTGGTGCTGTGTCCCTCACAGAAACCGTACTGCTCTATACGACATTCAATATAGGTTTTCAGTCTCTCAAATAAATTTTCTGGGTGCGGGAGCAGGGCGGTAGCTGCCCGGCAGACCATGGTGACCGTGGATCATGAAGACTTTCCCCTGCTATGAAGTATTCCATTGCAGAGCCGAGCGAATTCGACTATGGCCCTGCGCGGGAGCTGCGCTAGATGTGGATTAGTGACCGTCTGGACCGGGTCACTAATCCACAGGACGTTTGTGATTAAGGCGGAGCGCGACTCGCTCCACCTCAGCTGGCGAAATGAAACAGTACCTCGGTAATGGGTCTTTTGTTCAATCAAGAATTTCCATACTTTATTCTCTGAGAAAGGTTTAAATTGCCCCTCCATATGCCTGCCAAGAATATCAGCTCTGTCTTGGGAGGCATAGTCCTGCGTCGTCGAGCAGCCGTAGAATGGCTTTGGGTGTTCGGGTTAGTCAGCTGGTGAGACGGTACAGGGATCATAAGGTAACGTCATTACCAATGGAGTCCATGTATTCTTCACACGACCTTCCCTGAAAAGCGGCGATCTCCGTCGCGAGCTCTTCCTTGACCCGGTTGAGTTCGCGTTTGATGTTGGGGTTTTTCACGTTTTAAGCTGGTTGGTTATGTAGTGTGTGTTCGGTTGGGTTGTTTTTTTTTTTTTTTTTTTTCTTCCCGCAAGGACAATAGTTTAATAGTTTACGATTAGTTTATTTTGTATTATATTCTCAACATTTGTCTGTGGGAGGAATGGCGACCTGGCCAAGTACACACAGGACCTTATATATACTTTTTTTTTTTTTTTTTGACTTTTCATAAATGCCTGTAAAGGTTTACATGAAATAAATATTTTTGACTTTGACTTTGACTTTGAATAAAAAAAGGCACGATAAGCGTTCATTGCAGTACTTTCCTCTCCCACATCACCAACTTCACCCCGACTTTGCCAATCCTTGTTATTTATACCATATTGCACAACGAAGTAAAACTAAAAATTTAATGAGTTTGTTTGGTTGATTAATATAACTTAAGTAGAATCAACAAGTACAAAACGCTATTACTTGTGTTTAATAATTTAATTTGAGTCTAAACATTTAGTACGAAATATTGATGAATAAAATTTTCAACCTGTAGATTCAAGTCGTGTTATATCCGAGATATGGTTGAAGTAAGTGCTAGTGCAAACTAATACATTTTCACTTAAATCATTACACCCATAAATTCATAGTAAATATATCGTTAAGTATAATATGTCTAAAGTTAAATTGCTAATTGTATCATTTAGACACGAAGCTATCTCCGAAACTAAAAGAGATAGCGCCACGTGAGTTAGATCAAAAACTACGTTTTTTTTTTAAGCAACATGCATTACAAAACTGAAAAACGTATAAATTAAGTTGAATCATTTAGCACCGGAGGCACAGAATTAATTAACACCTCGATAACTATAACTAGAGTATGATATTTTGACATTTAGTTATAAGTAAAATGTAATTGCGTAATGTTTACCCAATAAATAATTTAATCACCCTGTTTTACAGAAGGAATCGTATTTCTTCTAATCTAAATTAATGTTGAATTTTTTTTTTAAATAAGATAATAAGCCACAGTTACGATCTTTCAACATTAAGTTTTAAAATTTTGACTTAGTTTAGCCTATCCGACTATTTTTCCATTTAACTCTACCGTATTTTTTTTATTCTGTTCCAATTTTGCTTGATGGAAAGCATCGATGAGGTTTAAACTTAAATTATGTTTACTTTTTAGTTCATTATTTTTCAATAAATAATTGGTCTAATTGTTGATCATGTTGGCATTGTTTATTCATGAACCCGATTGCCACTGATAGCGCAACAATATTAGTACGTCATCCTTCTGTATATTTCTGCATGTTCTTATTTCAATAATATATAAAAAATATATCCCACATATCTTAAACGGCGATTCGATAATCGATAAGTGCACGAGAAATGAGAGTAAAATTTTAAGAACCCGTCACTTTTGCTCATTTTGTTACACGAGAGAGAAGAAATATATAGCATGTCGTAGAGAGAAATAGAGCTATAATATTTAAGAACTTTTACTTCTATCAAGTGCAGCACACCCAATATTATTTTTTATTTATTTTTGAACTATTAACAAATTCTACTCAAGAAATTAAAAACTAAAAATATCTTAGGTAATCACCAGAAACCCATAAATAAGTTTGCACGCGACTGTATTGAGCTCTATCTGGTTTTGGATATTGAGTTATTGAAGCGACATTGTTGACAAATACGGTTTGTGTCCTTTGAGCATTTGATATTGGAATTATCTGTCTCCTGTCTCCGCAGTGCATACATTTTAGTTCGATTAGTGCAATAGCTAAAGATATGTATTTATGTATTCAATGGTGCCTTTGATAGCAACTAAATACTACCTACCAATGTTCAGCCATGAAAGTAACATACGTACTCGTATATTATTATTATGTTATATAATTTGGTTCAGGTTTTCTAAAATATCTGAACCAAATATAATATTAAATCTCGATAGCAAAATTACTATAAAAAGCTTAGCACCACCGCCCATAAAACCAACAAGTGATCTAGTAGTTTTAGTGGGTTCACCGGTTTTCAGTTGCCTTCCATATCCATATTTTGTAGAGATGAGACGACTAGCTCTCTTCGATGCGGTTACGAAACGGGCGGTGGAGTATCGAGGATAATTATTAAAGTAGACAAGAAAATTCGTCTTTTGCGCCACATATTTCGTAACCCCATCATTTAGTCCGGTGGGAGCAACCAAAGATATTTAATTAATATATAATAAATTTATTGATCGACCCCACTAATGGCTCTGTAGGTACAATACAAAATAACATAAAATATAATATTTTAGAGTTATTTTATTTAGCTAAAGATTAGATATTTTTTAATACACACTGTTAAAGCTAAAATATTAGCTGTAACGGTGTGGCTCCAATAGTGAAAGTTGTTCATTTTATGAATTAGTCGGGAAATCCTCCATGATGAGAACGTATGTATGGTTTTTATTACATCCTGTAGGTATATTATTATATTTACTACTCATATTAAATAAGTTTTAAATACTTTATGTACCTTTATTCATAAAAAAAAAATCCTGTTTTTTCCTATCGTTAAACTATATCAAAACAGAACTATAAATATAAGTATACCAAAGCAATTCATACGTAACTTGGTATAATATTAATAATTCCAAATCATGGAACATTCAATAGCAACGTCGCAGCGAGAGAACTGTTATTTCTTTTTTTTTTCTCCGTCTGTAGCAAAGCTTCAAAGCTTGAGAACCGAAGCGAATATTCCAGACTACTCTCACAGTAACCTTGTGCCACCCTTCTCACTAGCTCTCACCAGACGATACGATGTTACAAAGTACTTATGATTTAAATCCCCTTTAGTATTTCATGTCGACATTTTAGTACAGTATTATTAGTAAACACACAAAACTACATGTGGGTTTACAATCTGTGAAACACAGAAAAAATAGGGTAGATACCTACTAAACCTTAAATTATATTATTGTTTATTCTGTCTATATAACCTGTAATTCGATTTATGCATTCAATTAATTATCTTTCCGCTTGAAATTTTAGGTAGGTTCTTAATTTTTTTTTTTTTTCATTATTATTTTTCTTATTATTCTTCTATTTTTATAATTTGGTACAACTATAAGATTAGGCATGAGATATTTTTATATATTATAATTAGAATGATATAATATAGTAATAGTATTGCCACTTGTTAGATGTTGTTTTGTTTTGTGATGTTGGATCACGGCATGTGACTTTGTCCTGGTGGTGAGCAGACCTACAAAATCCATGAATAGGGTCAATCAATAATTGTTCTTAAACAATATTGATCGCTCCCACTATGCCGGCTAAATGATGCGATTACGAAATGGGCGGCGACAAAGATGAAAGACACCCATTTCGTAATCACACCCTTCAAAGGAGACTACCACCTCAACAAAAAATCGATGCAGTAGTCTCCTGCAAACCGGTGAACCCACAGACTAAAATCGAAACATGACTAATTAATTCCTTAATTTGCGACACATGATTCCATGGGAAAAGTTGTTCGATTTGATCAGTAGAACCTCATATTAGCCCAAAGTATCTTTTTAGTCACCATGTATATAGTATATGGGATTAAAAAAAATATATAACATTTATGTGCATTTATATTATATTTCTCTCTCACAACCTAAGCTCTAGGCTTTTAAGGTAGCATTCTTTCTGCATAATCTAATGAAGTCCCGCAAAATAAAGCACTTATTGGAAAAGTCGCCGCCGCTTGTTTCGAACGTGTTCAGTAAAACAGTTTCCCCTTTCTTGTTGGTCAACAGTGCATCAAGCGAGGTAAGGTCAACAATTGGGGAAGATTATGTAAAGTGCCTCTCTCACACCCGCACCCTCTGCCCCCTACATCCCACAGGTAGGAAGCAACCAGATTAAAAACCCATGAATGTAGAAGCTTTTACAGCATTTTTTTATCCTCACAAAGGCAAATTCAATATGTTTTTAAATTACCACTATGCATTGTTCTATCGAAATATTTTGAATGTGGAATTTAGTATTAAATTATTACTAGGTTGTGTTATCGTTACTTATAGATTTATTTTATAAATCCCACAATATTAGTGATCATAAATGTGAAATTTGAATTTACCATGTGAGTTAAACAAATAAAAATATAATTTTAATTTGGCAAATAAACTTTTATTATTAATAACTCTAAAACAGCTGAACCACTTTATAAGAAAATTTGCAGTTCATAATATTTGGTGCGGCATACCTATTCTTTTTATCCCGATGTAAAAACTATTAGTATTAGCGGGACATAAATATAATAAGTACATGCATGTACTGATTATATATAATTAGATATGATGGATCAAATTTAAAATTCCAGGCGGACGAAGTCGCGGGCAGTAGCTATTTTATTTTAAAGCCATATTTACATTAAAAATAGAGATATTACATAGAAAATAGTTTCAAACATGCTAAAATTAATTACACGATGCTACTTGTACGCGACCAACTTTGAAGTGAAGACTGTGGCAAAAATAGGAACTAAATATGATGGCCAATATATAAAAAATAGGAACCAAATGAAATGTCATTTAATTGACAGTGTAAAATAAGCAGAATGCTTAGAATGCTCTAAAAAGTGAACCGGAAGGTAAAATAATTTATGAAGAAGAAGCTCGGCAGCAGGATATTATATGATATTTTATTATATCTATCCATTTAAAACGACGGTGGCAACACCTTTTCGTTAACATTCAATTTTATCAAAGCATTGGTATGCATTTTACTGCATCCCAAAACAAGCTCACACATCCACTGAGCATTCTAGTTTCAAGTCATGTTCACAGCCAAAAACGTGTCCATGGTACGGAACTATTTATTATAATATCGACAAATCCTGCATGCATTATGCAACTAGCTAGAGTTTTACACGTGAAACTAGTGAGACACTAGTTGTTGTCGTGGACAAGCTTGATGCCACTAGTTCCATAATAAAGTAAATAAGGCTACTTTACACGTTTGAATGCTAAAACATTTGTGTGCCAAATTATTGCACATGTTTAAAAGGTCCTTTATTTCCTAACTATCAATGATATTTTAAGAATATCATTGATTAGTACCTATCGGTTCAGCGGTTTAAGCGTAAAAAAGAAACAGGTAAAAGGTATCAGACAGACTTACTTTCCCATTTATAATATTAGTATGGATTGTCTCTAAGCATTTATTATTATTATTTTTTCAAGAAAATTTATAGCGATACAAAAATACATTAAAACACAACATAAGATTATTTACATAATATTTATAATATGATTCAAATGATTAATAACAAATCTTCAGAATTAGTAATCTAAGCAAAAATACACAAGAAACATACAATAATAATAACCCAACAAAAGCAAAAACATGTGTGTATGTGAATGTATATTTTGTGTATGAGAAGAGTATGTATGATTTATAGATGTGTGCGGTGTGTGTGTGTGTATGTTTGTAAATTAACAAACTATATGAACATCAGCTACCATATAATTCAACATTCAATCGGTACACGGAAAAAAAGGATTTCTTCAATCAAAGCAAATTCTTTTCATTCAAGAAAATATTAATTTATATATAACCGAACACATCATATTCTTGAATCAAGGTTTTTCGGTTTTCCTTTAGCTCAATAAAATAATCTTTTAAATTAAAGTAAATGGGAGACTTAAGTCAAAATTGTTGTATTCTTTTGTTGCTAGACATAATTTTTTCTACATTAAAAACGATTATACTCTCACATAGAAAAAATAACCTCTTCCTATAAGACAGTCCTTTTGTTTCAAGAGTTTTAGATAATTTCAACTGAGTTTGTTTGTTTTTAAGTCAAAAAAATATGTTTTGGATTAAAGTTACAGTTACTTTAAACCAAAACATATTTTTCTTAAGTGAAGAGTCTCCTCTAATAAAACCAAAATAATTTTCTTTATTTTAATAAAATGTATTGATCCTTCCAATAAATTTATTTACTTTTATTAAACGTTTATTATCTCTTTTCAATATTAAAGTTTGCTTTGTTAAAAATACGCATGCTTTTGGAAAAAGAATTTGTAGTTTTGTCATGATTTAAACAGGCACTTGAGTCAAGAATGACGATATCTAAAACCAAGACAATAAATTTTTAATTCAAATTATTTAAAATATCCTTTTAATAATATAATTATCTCATATTTAAGTGATGGAATTTTTGATTCAAGAGAATCATTAATTGGATTAAAAGTATATAATCTTGGGATGAGAGACGTGTTAATTTCGTTTTAGATTAACAAAATCTTAAACCAATATATTGTTTTTAATTCAAATAAATGATAATTTCCTTTTAATAATATATTATCTTAACTTGCTGTGATTGAATTCTTCATTCAAGATCATCATTTATTTGTATTAAAAATATTTTTTCTTGGGATGAGAAATGTGTTAATTTCGTTTAAGAATTTGATTAGTTCAATTGAAGAAGACTAAAGTAGAGATCGTTTAATCTAAAAGTGCTCGCCCCACCACTAAGGGCGCGATTTCAAAGTTCAGTGAATTTTTACACATACGATTATTGGGGAAAATAAAGAAGTAATATGTATATATTCCATCTTTCTTTTCGCCGAGAAATCGTACGAGTAAAGATCACTGAATTCTCGCCCTTAGTGGAGGGGCGCGTACTTTTAGATTAGACGATATGCACTTTAGCCTTCTTTAATTAAACTAATCAAATTCTTAAACAAAATTAACACATCACAGCCCGCGCCCTTAGTAGAAGCGCAGACTGTTAGTTTGGAAGATTTGTAAAATACCTACTTGATCCGTTCTTTTAGTTGTGTTTTCTACTTATTGGAAGTAGTAATAATAATAAATCACACAGTATGTGTGATCTGAGTAATAATAATAGATACCTAGACAGCATAAATAAAACAAATTTATGATAAATTTAACATGTTTTATTACGAATGTTATGATATGACACTTATTGACACCATAATGATTACGATTGATTATGATGTAAGAAACTATTTACAAGAATTTCTTAGGATCTTGTTTATGAATTACCATAGATATACAGAAAATTCGTTGGAATTTATTTACTTGATGCTAATTACATAGTCTTTTTATAAAAATTATGTTAACAGGTATATTCTGTAATTAGGATCAAATAATTAAAATCTATACCTCTACGTTTTGCTTTTGCTTAAAAAATAATTTAAAAACACTAGAAGTATGAGTTTGCTACTCCGTTTCCTGGCTTCTTAAATAGCTAGTAAACCTTGTGTTATTTTAAGATTAGATAATAAAATATATATTAGAACCAAATTAAATTAAATATAAAAAACGAAATTTGTTTTAGGCTTTAGTAAACTCTGTATAGCCCATATAATAAATAATTAGGTCAGCAAATTACCCAAGTTATGGCTCTATTCGCATATGGTCCTATGCGTAAATCGTTCCATTCGTAAATCTTTTATGAGATACACATTTTTATCGTTAAAATGTGTTTGAAATAAATAAAATAAAAAAATTATAAATGTGAGACGATAAGGTGATACAATGGGACCATTGAGCATGAACTATATGCCAATGAGACGTTCTCATAAAAGGACTGCCTGCAAATGGATCACAAAAAATTGCCAATGAGAATCAATGCAAATCTTAAATACTAATAATACTAGTATATCGATACTTATATTAAGGTAATTAGGCTGTGTCCTTACGGCGCACGACTCAGCTGAGGGATTTTATTCCCCACCTCATGTCGGCGCCGATATTTTCTGAGCTTACACCGAATAAGCTCGTCACTGTGTTTTTATATACCCTATTCAATAATATACAGAAGTACTAAAATATACAATAGCACGGTATAGCGTGATTGTGCTTTTTAAGAATTATAAAGATTATTCAACACAAAATATGTAATTATGCCCTGAAATTACATAAACATGCTTAGGTAAAATACTAAAACAATCATCTAAAGTCAAATAATTATATCTGTTTCCTTCTTCAACCATAAATGATTTGAAATGAGGATTAAATATAACGGTATTAGAAATACAACAATAAAAATAGAATTTAGATATGTTATCCTTAGCTAAAAGTATCTTTGTTATTTTACAAAACTGAGGCACTGCATCATTATATTCATTAATAAGATAGTCACCAATTGAATATTTAATACCATTAATAGTAATCCATTTAACTTGAATGCACAAAACATCGTTTTCTACTTCAGGAACTGTGTGTTCTCCTTTAACTTTGCCATGGTCTATATAATCAGGGAAACCTCGCTTAGATAAAAATCTATAACAACATTTCAATTGGCATTTCATTGCCAATGATAAAGGTAAATTTCGTTGTGTATTTATAGAATTGGAAATACGCTTTAAATCCAGATGCTTGGCTTCATATTTGAATGCACTTAATAACACAAGAGGGCCAATCTTTTCAATAATTTTAGGATAGTGAACCAAGAAGTGATGTTTAGGTTTAAGCGTAGCTCCAAACAGCCTGACATACATTTCATGGTGTTCAAATATCAAATTACTTAAGTAAAGTATTAATTCTTTAGTGAAAATCTGTGACATGACAACGTTAGTTAATTCAACCATACACAAATAATAGCACCAAATATCATTACCAACGGGAATTAAATCCCCAACAATCAACTGGAAATTTCGAACGAAACTTAACATTTCCGATGCAGAAAACATTATTGATCCTTGTAGTAAATGGTTCTTTGAAACTTGAGGTGGGGTATTACTAGATTTAAAATTAAAGAATTTTATTCGATCATTCAATTGATTAAGAGTAAAAATATTTTGACTAATTAGGTTATTTATTACTAAAGCCATGCCGTAACGATGGATACCTTCACATATGTCATGCATTACGTCACAATATACATTCTTATAGACATGAAAATCTTTTACGCTATGCCAAACACAATTCTCCTTAATTCCTCTTTTTTGATGAAGGTCTTCGTCGTAATTATTCACTAAACGTAGGGTGCTTTCATCACAAGAAACTTGAGATTGACATTGCTGTTTTGTTGATAAACAAAATCTACAGTAATTCGTTGCTGAAAAACCTTCAGTTAATCCTAAAATACTATGAATGCCTAAGTTATCCCCAGCAATAACCGCTAGTGAGAATTTAATTTGTAATATACTTCCATTAATATTAATGGAAATGCCATAGTTATTTAAGAAATTCAATTCTGTAATCAATGAACGAAACACGGTTTCATTGCCAAATCTGACGCGGTCGGCACTATGAAAAAGCATTGCTAAAAATATGTTTTCAAGTCGACTCGAATATTCCGGTGGAATAGATGCAATTGATATATAGACCGCGCCAAGTTTATTAAGACCAGCATGACTTCCAAGGGGGTTGCCAGTTTCTAAGTCATCAAAAGATAGTATTAAAGGGATGTAAATATCACTATCATTTCCGTGTAGCTCTCTCCAAACTTCACCTTGTACAAAGTTTCTTATAACACCCTGTTCTTTAATGAGCTCAGTTTGATATGAAAATATTATGTCATAAACATGCGGAAGTTCTAAAAACAGTTTAAGATTTTCCCTCAGTGAAACCGTACATACAAATTTATCTTTTAATCTCATTATTACATTATTATTTATTTTAGCTTTAGCTTGTGTCGAACCAATTGGAGTTAAAAGTGGTTTTATATATTTGTTGCTACTTTCAAAATATTTAAGTCTTTTGTATTCAGTATTAATATGCAAAAAACAAGAACTTAAAGGATCAATAATGCTGCTATATAAACTGTTATTCAATAATGTCTTTAATTCACAAGAAATATTTGAAAATAAATTTTCCACAGCGGCAATAATTTCTTGTATGCAGAGTCTAGACAAATTAAGCCTATCATACAGTTTTGAAGCAAACAAGTCAACAAAACATTTTAATTTGACATCAAAAGGAGCACTTATATCACTCTCCGAAACTATATTTTTTTTTTTACATCGTTTGTTTTTGTCACAATTAATACTAGTAACAGAATCAGACTTTTCAGACAGGTTTAGTATAATAGTTACAGGAGGGTTTTGTAATGTTTCTTCATTGGTATCGTTTTTGTTACAATGGAATAGTCGTAAATGATTTTTTAGTGAATATTTTCTATGATACACTCTAATACAACCTTTTTCAGGACATTGATAATAGTCAGATATTTTATGAATAAATTTTAAATAAAATGAATATTTATTTAAATCACTAAAAACTTTACCACATTTAATACACTTCATGATTATTCATGAATTATCATATATCAATATATTTATTTTGAAATGAATAGTTTTTGTACCTTGTACTTAAAGTGTACCTACTACGTAATGAGAAATAATGGATAAAACAAATCTATTGTTGTCTACACGCTGCTAATTTTAATATGTCCGCGATGTAAGGCACAGTGTTGTCATATTTGGTAATGATATCATACACGCACCGCTGTACAATAAGAAAAATGTGATCACTTGCCTTAGGGTATTTAGCATTAAATACATGATAACATTTAAAAAGCGTGTCAAATGCTTTTTGAATTGAATTGAAGGTGTATCTTATTTTGTCTACTACTAAATATAATTGACGGATGTTTTGAAGGTCTCCCAATAATATCAGGTATGGTTGTACAGGCAATTTTTTCTTTAATGCTTTTTCCTTTTGTTTGTCCACAGTGCTACTAATGTCTCCTGGGTTCTAAAATAAAAGTTAAATTTAAACACTTAGTTCTCTTAATATACAAAGTTTTTCACAAAACAATCTATAAATATGATATTTTACCACTTATATAAAATATCACATTGTTTATTCTACTGTTTTTTTTACAAATAGTCTATGATGAGCAATCAATGATATTTTATATATTGGTGGTCAAGGTTAGACCTAAAAACCTATGATTCTGTCTTCTTTCTCGTCATTTTATTACATTAATATGGAACAAAAGTAACAAAAACACATTTATTATCTGAATTACTTGAACCTACTAATAAAAAACGATGTTGAATAAGACTGTTACAGTTTTTAGATCCTTGGTGTGTACCAATGAGTTTTAAATTAAAATAATTTTATACATTGGTTTAACAACACTACTGTAGGCCTTGAAAAGCATGTTAAGCTGTCGTTCCCAATTTCACTATACAAACGAAGTCCTTTAAACGAAGCGTGAATAGGCATCTTAAGCCGGCATAATGATGGCAACCAGCGGTGCACCTGTATGCATCCGCTTGTTGCTATCATTCCTGGACATTGCATACTGCTTAACATCAGGTGGATGCAAGGTCACATGCTGAGCTCTTATAAAAAAAAATTAAAAAAAAACAAACTTGTGAAACTATTCATATATTGGGGTTATTGAGTTTATCCAAACACCGCGACGAGCTGACCACTTGCTGTAGGGCACCCGTGATGGTTCATAATCTATGATGTTTTGCATAACGTATAGGTAAATAACGATAAAGAAACCAATTTTAATAATAATGAATAAGAGTTTTCACAAAAATATAGTGTGGCCAGGCCAGGTGGGCAATTCTCGCGCTTTCGACATTCATCTCGGTTCGATATTTTTGAACGAAAAATGACACAATATGATATTATGTAATTTTTCGTTCAAAAATATCGAACATTAAACGAAATAAATAATAAATATATAAATATTGAACAAAAAATGACATTATTTTATTTTTGAGATGAATGTCGAAAGCGCGAGAATTGCCCACCTGGTAGGATATTCAATTTTGCCCCTACCGTAATCTGTTATATAAACTTTTACTAACTGCACATTCATTTAATTTACATGTAACTCTAAACAACCACCGATTTCTATACTGTGACATCTCATCCCAGTTGAAATCGAAAATGACAGAAAATTTCCTAAAATTTAATAATATTATAATACACACGCCCCAACAAACACAAGCACATAATTCCGCGCCCTTTTAGTTTTAATTTATTATGGTATTATATAATAAATTAAACCTAAAAGGCTTTATGTTCCTTAAAAATACTTTGTAAATATATTACTATAAAAATAATTTGGTATAAATATACTAAATGCTGTGAATTTTCATGTTGAACTATATAAATAAAATTAATTAAGTATATAGTATATATTTTAAATTAAATAAAAGCTTAAAAAAATGTTTTTGGTCTACAATAAAAATTAAAATACTATTTGGCATTTAAATTTGAAAATCCCTGTTAAATACATCATCTTTCTTACATACTTGGTTTAAAATTATACAATACTTACTTCGACAATAACCATGAAGCTTTCTAAGCACTCTTGAATAGAAAACTTTTCTTTTTTAGAATACCTTCCCTTTGGTGGTACTAAATGTACTAGTAACATTAGCTGTGATGGAATTTTTTGATCTAAAAAAAAATATTATTTTATGAAATTCAAGATCAAATATATATTATACCAGCTTTAGGTGCAACTCAAGCTTCTCTTGACGGATTTCACATGCATAGAAATTCTTTCTAAAGTAAACTGAGTATATATATTATTATTTTACTGTTTCCAGTACACATGTTTTGGCCTATAGGTCTAGGTCTGACTATGTGTACTAGAAACAATAATAATATGCAGGACATTCACACAAATTGCTCTGGTCACAAACTAATGTTTTAACTTGTACTATATGTACCAGAAACAATGATACTAATAGATATTATATTTTTATTAATACCTAGACCATCAGAAACTACAGAAAAATTTACTAATATTTTGTCCGGGGTGGAAATTGAATCCATGGCCAGGGCTTGGAATACCGGTATTTTTAAGTAACTGGTATCAGTGACCTTGTTGCAAACTGGTATAGGACTTTGAACCGGTATCAATATACCGGTAGTATAATTATAACTTATATGCTTTACCTGTATCCAAAATACCGGTATAATAAAGGTTTTTGGACAAATTACACAATATATTGCTCTGGTCACAAACTGAGCTCTAGGCTTGTATTATGTGTACCAGAAGCATATTATATTTTATAGACACCCAGACCATGACAAACTGTACAGAAAAACGTACTAATATTTTTTTGCCACGGGTGGGAATCGAACCCACGACCCCCGGATACAACGCCAAAGGCGCAATGCATATATATGTCCACATCATATGAATTTTTCCCTATCTTTTAATATACACTTTAATAACTAATGTTATGATTAGTATATAGCTTATTCTTTTATTTTTTATTTACCGGTTCTCTAACTTATACCGGTATAGAAGAACCAAAATTGATTATACCGGTATAACCGATATTATACAGGTATTTTAAATACCGGTTGCAAGCCCTGTCCATGACCTCCAAATCATTGCCACTAGACCACGGAAGCAGTCAAACATACAAACAGACAGAACTCACACATTTTTAAAATATTATATATAACCCTGAAGCTGTGGCTTCATCTGTGTCTTATCATAATGACTCTTGCACAATAAATATTGTGACATACAGTTAATGTAAGCAACCATTATAGTTGTAATGATTCGGACTAAATTCAAGTTTTCACTTGTAACTATACATTATGAAAGCTTCAGCATACATTGCTTCATGATGACAATAGTCACAGGTGCAGCCCCAACCTACCATACATTACCTTCAATATCTATATATTTTAAAGAGTTTGCCAAATTTTCCTTATAAGTATCTGCATTTATATGACTTTTTTTTATTAATAATAGACTTTCAATAAAATTGTGCCAATTTAAAAAAAAGAAATTAGTTTTTCCTGGATACAGATAATTGAAGTCTTCTTCAATCTAAAAAAAAAGTATCAGTAGACTATTAAGAGAATGTTTTCTATATTCACTTCACTGCTAAATAAAGCAAGATTGATTAAAATTTAGATTATAGCCTTACCAAATCCACTGCCTTGGGAGAGTTTAAAATACTCCATTGAGAAATAAATTGTTCGATATTGCCATTGTAAGGCTCACTGTGACGCACTACAGCAGTTTTTTTCCAGTTTTCAATTACTTCTGCCCATGGCTCATCATGTGTACTTAACCAATCTATTTCATCTTTTAATGCATCTGGAACAGAAAATGAAAAATGTGAATGTAAAGTTTTTTTTATTTTATTATTTTTTACTTTGGTAGTTTCGTTTTATAAAACCTCAATTATGTATTTTCACTTGTTATTAAAATTTAAAAAATACTAACCAAATTGTGATAAAGAGCTTCCCTCTTGGACTATATTTGAATAAGTATCCAGGCGTTTACGTTTCCGTTCCCCGGATTCATACAATACATTTCTTACTTTGTCTATTAGTTTTCCTCGTGCAGCAATAGATTTTCCCTTAAAAGAATCACTCTTCCTTATGGGATTTGTGAAATATGTAGCAGCACTTTCTTTAGGAAATAGTGTTATAATTTTCCCTGTTATTATATTATAATCTTCATAATTTAAGCGACTAAAAGAAAAAAATACATATTTATTTATCTTTTATATAATTAGTAAGTAGTTATATAGGTGATTGTTATAAGTAATGAATACTTACCTGTTTACAATAAATGTAAACAAATGTCTTATAATGATATCTGTCAGCCGGTTTCTCCTTTTAATGTCGAGGCACCCATTCATATAATAATATTCAGTAATACTTTTCCCCCAAGGTGATAAAGTAAGCAAAGTATTAAGGTCAAAATCTTTGAAGGTCGGTTTATTTTTAAATAAATCTGTTAATGAAAACGATATATCTCCATCGAGAGTTATGTCACCTGGTAATTCTGCTAAATTATCTGACACTGATGACTCTGTTTCTGTGGGTGCCTAAAACAGTAAATTTTATTTAATTACACACTACAAGTACTGTATGTTAATTTGTAGCAGTCTATTGAGCATCTAAGCACTGCTTCAGCCTAGCCTTACCCAGAGCTATAAACTTAAAATGGCAAAAGAATGTTCTTAGCAATACATGGATTCACCACAGGGACTGTGGATGCCAAATACATAGTGTGTGTAGGCAGGGTAGTAAATGCAACATTCCGCACATATATGACTAGAAAATTCCTAGGTTTTAAAAACATTCCTTCGCAAAATTTTTAACACTTAGCATCCACTATTGTTTATTTTTCTTTCTTCATGTCCATGTCCATGTTTTATTAGCCTGAATTTGTTATAAGTTATGAAATACCTACCCCACTATAATTAAAACGAAAACTAGTTGATAAATAAAAATATTTAAAAAAGGTAATATCGGTAGATACCTGTGAAAGCAAATATTCAGATATGTGTTTTCGCAACTCAATACGTGTGCCCAAGATTGGACACAGCTCTTTCAGTTGATCATCAGTAATGTAATTGAGGTGGGACTCACTTATTTTGTTATCTGTAAATTGAAAAATAAACGCATTTTATTAGGTTTGTGTGGTTTGGTTATCAAACCTTGATTAAAAAACACGTTTGATATTTTCCGCCCCCAAAGTTACCCACTGAATTACGATATTATAAGTACCTATATAATGTCCTTACCTGCGAATGCTTCCACGACGCAGTCGGGCATACGCCACCCTTTTAAAAGTTGTTCCATTACGAATCTGCTGATGACTTCTCTTTTTGCAAATAAGGAAAACAGTCTTTTGGAGCACTTTACACTTTTTGTAATTTTATTAATTAAAAAAAAAACTATTTATTCAGACAGTGTGAGACTTTAATCTACGAATAAATCAAACTAGAAACTAATAAGAAGAAGTCTAACTAGAAAGAAACTAATGTCTAATAAGAAATCTACAAAACTAAACTAAAAGTCGTTCAACGGTTCAAGTAAAATCAAGTAGTAACTAGTAAGTAAGCGGGAACTAGGGATGGGAGATCGGTAAGGTAGTCGAAAATATATTGATACATCGATTTTTTTTTTTCGATATATCGATATTTTTAAGCTATATTTAAAGTTCAATATATTAACGATATAAAATTCCAAGTATCGGAAATGTATAAAAA
This sequence comes from Monopis laevigella, assembly GCA_947458855.1. NCBI lineage: Eukaryota > Metazoa > Arthropoda > Insecta > Lepidoptera > Tineidae > Monopis > Monopis laevigella. The sequence continues at coordinate 14,546,161 of OX381580.1, read as the reverse complement.
TCTATATTTTTTATGATAAAGAAATCCTTTTTAAAATATATTTCTTTTTGTCGACTCGCGATTTGCTGGTGCTTTTTAATTTGGTACTAGATAAGATGGTTTTCAATATTTTCTGCATTTCCAACATCCCTAGAGATCGGTTAACAATTTAATCGGCGTTCGTTAAACTCCAATATGAATAAGAACGATTCCGTTATTTGTTCAAAATAGTCGGATTGTCGGGTCTTCGGCGGCATACACTTTCGTGGTAAACAGCACTTTGTTCGAAAATATTTTATTACACTTATTTATTCTTCGTGTAGCTGTCCGCTGTCTATCTGTATGTCTTATTGTCTGTCAAGTCTCGTCGGGATGGTTTATAAACGGTCAATGTATGTATATATGTCTGTCTATACACAACGTTATTGTAGATAGACAGCGGACAGCTAGGCGACAAATAAATAAGTAAGTGTAATAAAATAGTTTCCGACAAAGTGCTCTTTTAATTCTAACAAAGTAAATGTATTACATACTCCTTTATTCAGAAACGTTTAGTTAAACTAAGTTTAGCCTAAACCTGGTACCAAATAAATCATCTGCCAAGGCCCTAGAGAATTTTCGGCAAGGCGGCAAAACAGTATGAATTTTGACAGTTAACAGCAAAACTCACACCTACAGCGTTGACTGTAAACTGTCAAACCCTGATTTGACTGATGGTGATGCCATTAGCCTTGCCGAAATTTCTTTGGGGTTCAGATGTGTTTTTTTTCTCATTTGTTCCTTAGGCGTAGAATGAGAAATAGCCTAGTTTTACTTAAAGGATGGTTCCGGGAATCGTTTCTGAATAAGCCTGTTAAAGTAGGTAGGTAGTTGTTTATAGCGACATTTTGTATATATTTTTTTTATTAATGGCAACCATTGTTATATTAAGTAATATTTCTGCCAGTGTCAGTTTCATAGAGCTTTGTTCGGCGTAGGAGTTTATTTATAAGGAAATGGCAACACGATCGTATAAAAGTATACGATTCCTCTGCCAGTGTCAATTACAAACACATGCTATAAACAAACAGGTGCTATAGTATTGGGAAGGCGGCGGCTATTACTATTACATAAGCGGAGTTATGCAGCAACACGAACAGTCTGATTTTTATGTTTATTTGAGTTTTTTTACACTAAAATGGAGAGAATATTCTACGAAATCGCTAACACTTTCAAACAACAAAATTCTACTGACACAGAAATATAAAAAAAACATAGACACAACCGCCCGGACACTCGCCAAAACTCTTTGTATAATATTATATTTTGTTACAAATCTATCTATTATTTTTCTAGGTGGATTATTCAAATATTAATATAAATAGGAAAATAATCAGTTATTTTTTTACTATTAAATAAATTATTGTTTGTTTATTTTTTGTGTGGGTGTCTCATCCCTATTTGAAAGTACGGGTAGGCGCGACTCGACGCTATTGGTTAACGGACTTAATTTTTTAAAGTACATGGTAAGGCTGTTAAAACAAAAGTGTAATGTATTTGGATCAAGAATATATTTTCTTAAATTAAGACGATGTCATAATTTATTCAAATAAATATTGTATCAAAAAATTGTTTTGTAGGTACCAACAAAACTATTTTCTTGAGTTAACAATATTAAGTTTTGAGACAAAAGCATAAAACAGTTTAAACCAAGAAAAAAATCAAATTAAAATGAAGAATCATTTACTTGCACCAAATGAAAAATATCTCGACCGAATTAGTGTATTTGTTTAAGTTGAGATTAATATTTTTACGAATCTAAGATTATTGTTCTTGACCTGAACAAAACCTTTCTTGATTGAAATAAATAATACTTTATGGAGAATTAATATAATTTACTTAAACCAAAACTTGTAAAACAACTTCAAATAAGATTATTCTATTGAAATAATAATTTTTGGTTCTTTTAAATTAAAAAAACGAAAACTCTTAATCGAAGAACATAAAATTGATTGAAGACATTATAAAATTGAAACAAGATAATTTATTCAAATGAACGAAAGTTCTTAAATTAAGAGTGCTTCGAAATCGTTTTTTTTCAGTGTAAATAACTGCGTTTCTGAACTATCGCTTAAAACCCCTGTAAATATCAACTTCGACAAACCCATCATTACATAATTCGGTAATTTAAGTCGCATAATTGATTATTCTTAAAGTATATGCAAAATAATTCCGAAATATTAAACTAAATTAGGCAAATGATCGCCATAGGACTATGTCAAATCAATGACAGTGACATTTAAACCAATTTAAATAATCCGTTTAAGGGTTAGAAACCAAGGCAAGTGGTCTACAATTCAATTTGTCGGAGCGTGCACACTTGCATGTTTAGCGCATATGCTCGCCCTAGTATAAAGTGCTCCTAAATTGCTTTATAGAAACGCGAAATCAAATTGAATAAAGGTTAAAATTGCGCGACTGTGTATGACGCTTCGAAGTTCTGAAACACAAACATGTATGACAGACTGAATGCATTTAAGCCACAAGCGATCATGTATGGAACAGGGGCCTAGTCATGTTTCGGTTTTAGTCTGTGGGTTGACCGGTTCTCCGGAGACTATTGCATCGATTTCTTGTCGAGGTGGGAGTTTTCTTTTATGGTGCAGCTACAAAACGGGCGATTGACTTGACTATAAAGCAGCGAGGATATTAAAATAAACTCGTAATGCAAATACGTCTTTGTCGCCGCCTATTTCGTAACCGCATCATTTAGCCGGCATAGTAGGGGCAATGAATATTGTTAAACAACAATGTATTGACCGACCACTTTCATAGACTTTGTAGATCTGCTTACCACCAGGTACAGGATACAAAGTCACATGCCGTGCTCCAATACAAAAAAGGGAATATGCGTGTAACGCCAATTATTCTAATAATGTTATTTACAGTAATAATGTTTTATTTTAAATCTCTATTTTATATCTATTTTTTAAATCCATTTTTTTACAAACATACTGTTTGTAAAAAGCATTTCACAACATTAGCAAAAATCATCTGTGATGTCATTTGTGCCCAAACAAACATCAACGTGTGTTCTGTACAGTTTCTTGATTTCTCGGGTTTATATTTATTATATATTTTATATATTTATTTATTGTCATTTATTACGATAATTTGTGATAAATAAACATATTTACTAATTGTTCATTAACTTTTTAAGGGCTAATTGCGGACTTGTTCCGGCATATAAAGATACAGCACTTATATTGCATATTAATAAAGAAAAAAAACAATAAACTTATTTATTTATTGTGCTTCTTGAACACAAATGACGTCACAGAATGGCGGCAAGAAATTTACCGTTTTTAACTGATTAGTTAACGTTTTTAACTGATTAGTTAAAAACGGTAAACTAAATAAAGTTAAAACCCTTTTATTTTTATGTTATCCCTTTTAAAAATGTTGAATACCATCGGCGAAATGAGAATGGGTTATTCCCTCCGCTGGATACCCTGAGGCCGTTTAAACGGTTCTCATCCTTTTAAAAATATTTTATAGTTTTTTTAGGAAACTACATTTCTCTATTAAGTAATTAAATATATTTATTAAGTAATTAAATATAATTAATTGTATATTATTATTATGTTATATAATTCGGTTCAGGTGTTCTCAAATATCTGAATCAAATATAATAATAAATATCGATAGCAAAATTACTATAAAAAGCTTACCACCACCGCCCATAAAACCAACAAGTGATGTAGTAGTTTTGGTGGGTTCACCGGTTTTCAGTTGCCTTCCATATCCATATTTTGTAGAGATGAGACGACTAGCTCTCTTCGAGGATGCGGTTACGAAACGGGCGGTGGAGTAGCGAGGATAATTATTAAAGTAGACAAGAAAATTCGTCTTTTGCGCCACATATTTCGTAACCCCATCATTTAGTCCGGTGGGAGCAACCAAAGATATTAATTAATATATAATAAATTTATTGATCGACCCCACTAATGGCTCTGTAGGTACAATACAAAATAACATAAAATATAATATTTTAGAGTTATTTTATTTAGCTAAAGATTAGATATTTTTTAATACACACTGTTAAAGCTAAAATATTAGCTGTAACGGTGTGGCTCCAATAGTGAAAGTTGTTCATTTTATGAATTAGTCGGGAAATCCTCCATGATGAGAACGTCCTGTAAAGCACTCTATGTATGGTTTTTATTACATCCTGTAGGTATATTATTATATTTACTACTCATATTAAATAAGTTTTAAATACTTTATGTACCTTTATTCATAAAAAAAAAATCCTGTTTTTTCCCATCGTTAAACTATATCAAAACAGAACTATAAATATAAGTATACCAAAGCAATTCATACGTAACTTGGTATAATATTAATAATTCCAAATCATGGAACATTCAATAGCAACGTCGCAGCGAGAGAACTGTTATTTCTTTTTTTTTTCTCCGTCTGTAGCAAAGCTTCAAAGCTTGAGAACCGGGTTTATATTTATTATATATTTTATATATTTATTTATTGTCATTTATTACGATAATTTGTGATAAATAAACATATTTACTAATTGTTCATTAACTTTTTAAGGGCTAATTGCGGACTTGTTCCGGCATATAAAGATACAGCACTTATATTGCATATTAATAAAGAAAAAAAACAATAAACTTATTTATTTATTGTGCTTCTTGAACACAAATGACGTCACAGAATGGCGGCAAGAAATTTACCGTTTTTAACTGATTAGTTAACGTTTTTAACTGATTAGTTAAAAACGGTAAACTAAATAAAGTTAAAACCCTTTTATTTTTATGTTATCCCTTTTAAAAATGTTGAATACCATCGGCGAAATGAGAATGGGTTATTCCCTCCGCTGGATACCCTGAGGCCGTTTAAACGGTTCTCATCCTTTTAAAAATATTTTATAGTTTTTTTAGGAAACTACATTTCTCTATTAAGTAATTAAATATATTTATTAAGTAATTAAATATAATTAATTGTATATTATTATTATGTTATATAATTCGGTTCAGGTGTTCTCAAATATCTGAATCAAATATAATAATAAATATCGATAGCAAAATTACTATAAAAAGCTTACCACCACCGCCCATAAAACCAACAAGTGATGTAGTAGTTTTGGTGGGTTCACCGGTTTTCAGTTGCCTTCCATATCCATATTTTGTAGAGATGAGACGACTAGCTCTCTTCGAGGATGCGGTTACGAAACGGGCGGTGGAGTAGCGAGGATAATTATTAAAGTAGACAAGAAAATTCGTCTTTTGCGCCACATATTTCGTAACCCCATCATTTAGTCCGGTGGGAGCAACCAAAGATATTAATTAATATATAATAAATTTATTGATCGACCCCACTAATGGCTCTGTAGGTACAATACAAAATAACATAAAATATAATATTTTAGAGTTATTTTATTTAGCTAAAGATTAGATATTTTTTAATACACACTGTTAAAGCTAAAATATTAGCTGTAACGGTGTGGCTCCAATAGTGAAAGTTGTTCATTTTATGAATTAGTCGGGAAATCCTCCATGATGAGAACGTATGTATGGTTTTTATTACATCCTGTAGGTATATTATTATATTTACTACTCATATTAAATAAGTTTTAAATACTTTATGTACCTTTATTCATAAAAAAAAAATCCTGTTTTTTCCTATCGTTAAACTATATCAAAACAGAACTATAAATATAAGTATACCAAAGCAATTCATACGTAACTTGGTATAATATTAATAATTCCAAATCATGGAACATTCAATAGCAACGTCGCAGCGAGAGAACTGTTATTTCTTTTTTTTTTCTCCGTCTGTAGCAAAGCTTCAAAGCTTGAGAACCGAAGCGAATATTCCAGACTACTCTCACAGTAACCTTGTGCCACCCTTCTCACTAGCTCTCACCAGACGATACGATGTTACAAAGTACTTATGATTTAAATCCCCTTTAGTATTTCATGTCGACATTTTAGTACAGTATTATTAGTAAACACACAAAACTACATGTGGGTTTACAATCTGTGAAACACAGAAAAAATAGGGTAGATACCTACTAAACCTTAAATTATATTATTGTTTATTCTGTCTATATAACCTGTAATTCGATTTATGCATTCAATTAATTATCTTTCCGCTTGAAATTTTAGGTAGGTTCTTAATTTTTTTTTTTTTTCATTATTATTTTTCTTATTATTCTTCTATTTTTATAATTTGGTACAACTATAAGATTAGGCATGAGATATTTTTATATATTATAATTAGAATGATATAATATAGTAATAGTATTGCCACTTGTTAGATGTTGTTTTGTTTTGTGATGTTGGATCACGGCATGTGACTTTGTCCTGGTGGTGAGCAGACCTACAAAATCCATGAATAGGGTCAATCAATAATTGTTCTTAAACAATATTGATCGCTCCCACTATGCCGGCTAAATGATGCGATTACGAAATGGGCGGCGACAAAGATGAAAGACACCCATTTCGTAATCACACCCTTCAAAGGAGACTACCACCTCAACAAAAAATCGATGCAGTAGTCTCCTGCAAACCGGTGAACCCACAGACTAAAATCGAAACATGACTAATTAATTCCTTAATTTGCGACACATGATTCCATGGGAAAAGTTGTTCGATTTGATCAGTAGAACCTCATATTAGCCCAAAGTATCTTTTTAGTCACCATGTATATAGTATATGGGATTAAAAAAAATATATAACATTTATGTGCATTTATATTATATTTCTCTCTCACAACCTAAGCTCTAGGCTTTTAAGGTAGCATTCTTTCTGCATAATCTAATGAAGTCCCGCAAAATAAAGCACTTATTGGAAAAGTCGCCGCCGCTTGTTTCGAACGTGTTCAGTAAAACAGTTTCCCCTTTCTTGTTGGTCAACAGTGCATCAAGCGAGGTAAGGTCAACAATTGGGGAAGATTATGTAAAGTGCCTCTCTCACACCCGCACCCTCTGCCCCCTACATCCCACAGGTAGGAAGCAACCAGATTAAAAACCCATGAATGTAGAAGCTTTTACAGCATTTTTTTATCCTCACAAAGGCAAATTCAATATGTTTTTAAATTACCACTATGCATTGTTCTATCGAAATATTTTGAATGTGGAATTTAGTATTAAATTATTACTAGGTTGTGTTATCGTTACTTATAGATTTATTTTATAAATCCCACAATATTAGTGATCATAAATGTGAAATTTGAATTTACCATGTGAGTTAAACAAATAAAAATATAATTTTAATTTGGCAAATAAACTTTTATTATTAATAACTCTAAAACAGCTGAACCACTTTATAAGAAAATTTGCAGTTCATAATATTTGGTGCGGCATACCTATTCTTTTTATCCCGATGTAAAAACTATTAGTATTAGCGGGACATAAATATAATAAGTACATGCATGTACTGATTATATATAATTAGATATGATGGATCAAATTTAAAATTCCAGGCGGACGAAGTCGCGGGCAGTAGCTATTTTATTTTAAAGCCATATTTACATTAAAAATAGAGATATTACATAGAAAATAGTTTCAAACATGCTAAAATTAATTACACGATGCTACTTGTACGCGACCAACTTTGAAGTGAAGACTGTGGCAAAAATAGGAACTAAATATGATGGCCAATATATAAAAAATAGGAACCAATTGAAATGTCATTTAATTGACAGTGTAAAATAAGCAGAATGCTTAGAATGCTCTAAAAAGTGAACCGGAAGGTAAAATAATTTATGAAGAAGAAGCTCGGCAGCAGGATATTATATGATATTTTATTATATCTATCCATTTAAAACGACGGTGGCAACACCTTTTCGTTAACATTCAATTTTATCAAAGCATTGGTATGCATTTTACTGCATCCCAAAACAAGCTCACACATCCACTGAGCATTCTAGTTTCAAGTCATGTTCACAGCCAAAAACGTGTCCATGGTACGGAACTATTTATTATAATATCGACAAATCCAGCATGCATTATGCAACTAGCTAGAGTTTTACACGTGTTGTCGTGGACAAGCTTGATGCCACTAGTTCCATAATAAAGTAAATAAGGCTACTTTACACGTTTGAATGCTAAAACATTTGTGTGCCAAATTATTGCACATGTTTAAAAGGTCCTTTATTTCCTAACTATCAATGATATTTTAAGAATATCATTGATTAGTACCTATCGGTTCAGCGGTTTAAGCGTAAAAAAGAAACAGGTAAAAGGTATCAGACAGACTTACTTTCCCATTTATAATATTAGTATGGATTGTCTCTAAGCATTTATTATTATTATTTTTTCAAGAAAATTTATAGCGATACAAAAATACATTAAAACACAACATAAGATTATTTACATAATATTTATAATATGATTCAAATGATTAATAACAAATCTTCAGAATTAGTAATCTAAGCAAAAATACACAAGAAACATACAATAATAATAACCCAACAAAAGCAAAAACATGTGTGTATGTGAATGTATATTTTGTGTATGAGAAGAGTATGTATGATTTATAGATGTGTGCGGTGTGTGTGTGTGTATGTTTGTAAATTAACAAACTATATGAACATCAGCTACCATATAATTCAACATTCAATCGGTAAATAACTGCGTTTCTGAACTATCGCTTAAAACCCCTGTAAATATCAACTTCGACAAACCCATCATTACATAATTCGGTAATTTAAGTCGCATAATTGATTATTCTTAAAGTATATGCAAAATAATTCCGAAATATTAAACTAAATTAGGCAAATGATCGCCATAGGACTATGTCAAATCAATGACAGTGACATTTAAACCAATTTAAATAATCCGTTTAAGGGTTAGAAACCAAGGCAAGTGGTCTACAATTCAATTTGTCGGAGCGTGCACACTTGCATGTTTAGCGCATATGCTCGCCCTAGTATAAAGTGCTCCTAAATTGCTTTATAGAAACGCGAAATCAAATTGAATAAAGGTTAAAATTGCGCGACTGTGTATGACGCTTCGAAGTTCTGAAACACAAACATGTATGACAGACTGAATGCATTTAAGCCACAAGCGATCATGTATGGAACAGGGGCCTAGTCATGTTTCGGTTTTAGTCTGTGGGTTGACCGGTTCTCCGGAGACTATTGCATCGATTTCTTGTCGAGGTGGGAGTTTTCTTTTATGGTGCAGCTACAAAACGGGCGATTGACTTGACTATAAAGCAGCGAGGATATTAAAATAAACTCGTAATGCAAATACGTCTTTGTCGCCGCCTATTTCGTAACCGCATCATTTAGCCGGCATAGTAGGGGCAATGAATATTGTTAAACAACAATGTATTGACCGACCACTTTCATAGACTTTGTAGATCTGCTTACCACCAGGTACAGGATACAAAGTCACATGCCGTGCTCCAATACAAAAAAGGGAATATGCGTGTAACGCCAATTATTCTAATAATGTTATTTACAGTAATAATGTTTTATTTTAAATCTCTATTTTATATCTATTTTTTAAATCCATTTTTTTACAAACATACTGTTTGTAAAAAGCATTTCACAACATTAGCAAAAATCATCTGTGATGTCATTTGTGCCCAAACAAACATCAACGTGTGTTCTGTACAGTTTCTTGATTTCTCGGGTTTATATTTATTATATATTTTATATATTTATTTATTGTCATTTATTACGATAATTTGTGATAAATAAACATATTTACTAATTGTTCATTAACTTTTTAAGGGCTAATTGCGGACTTGTTCCGGCATATAAAGATACAGCACTTATATTGCATATTAATAAAGAAAAAAAACAATAAACTTATTTATTTATTGTGCTTCTTGAACACAAATGACGTCACAGAATGGCGGCAAGAAATTTACCGTTTTTAACTGATTAGTTAACGTTTTTAACTGATTAGTTAAAAACGGTAAACTAAATAAAGTTAAAACCCTTTTATTTTTATGTTATCCCTTTTAAAAATGTTGAATACCATCGGCGAAATGAGAATGGGTTATTCCCTCCGCTGGATACCCTGAGGCCGTTTAAACGGTTCTCATCCTTTTAAAAATATTTTATAGTTTTTTTAGGAAACTACATTTCTCTATTAAGTAATTAAATAAATGAAAAATCGTGCATATTCCCGATTACATGGTTCAAGGAAATTGTAAAGTAGAGAAGCTTTCTAATTTTCGATTATTACATAGATTGGTTTTAGCGCTGTTCCCAATCCCATAGCACACCTTAATTATTTTGATCGTAGTACCGGCAATCGTACCAACACAATTACATTGTTCAATGTAATTTTTAATGGATTTCGTTATTTTGACAAGCTAACGTATCCGTTATAAGAAACAGAATGTGGCCGCAGGACTGTCTCTTTGAACAAGGGAAACCGAAGCTTTGTTAACGGCGGGTTTTCCCGTTTAGCTGATATTTTTTTTCTTTTTTAACTGTGAAAATGACAACTTTTAAATAGTAAAAAATATATATGTTATAGAGGACCATTTTATTGATGGAAATGTGAGAGCTAAAACGTAATTACTATTATTTTGCTGGATAGAAAAAAAAGTTGAAAACAGCGTTTTTGCAAAGATTTTTTAAAGTTTATATAAAACTTAGCCATCTAAATCAAAATCTAAATATACAGAATAAAAATAGAAGTATTTTATTAAAGAATTGTGAAAAAATATTTTTTAATAATTAGCTTTAAATATTTTTAATTAAAATAATAGTCAAATTTCGGCTTCTTTGCTTCCATTCAGTACCCAGCGAGGGCTCCTTGAGGTAGGACGTGTATATCTTTCTCCGTCTGCTACGCATTTTACGTCGTATCGTAAAATAAAAACTTATTTTATATCATCTGTTTATAGTGTTAAATATTGTGTATTTTTTTGTTTTATGTTGCGTAAAAAAACTATAGTAGTCATAATATATATTATTATAGTAGTAAAAAAAGGAAAAAAAAAACATGACAAAAAAATTATTCAAATTACAATATCGCAAGCATGGTAAAAAAAAAATATTCAAATTGCAATATATCAAGCTCAATGGTAGGTTTATTTTTATTAATTTATCCACAATTATAAATATTATACAATACAATAACATTCCTTCAAGAGTTGCAATTACTTATCACACCATTTGGTGAGAAATCTGTAGTTTATGCTAATAATATTATCCGTCGCGACTCGAACAACTCAATGTGATTGCATTCGTGGTCTAGTGGCGCTGTTGGCATTATCTGGAGGTCGTGGGTTCGATTCTCACTCAAGACGAGCTCGACGTTTTGCTCGCAACTAAGATAGTCAGTCCCTGCTATACCTGCTTTCTTCATGTAGCGGTGATTTAGATCGTCGCGGTACTTTGGTATTGTTGTTTAGTAGTAGGACCTACTTATGTAACTAAACTAATACAAATACGCTAATTAAACTTTGCCTCGTTTTAGTTCCTCAATGAGTGGTCGCATTCATGAATCAATAAACAAAATAAATTAATAAAAAATCCTCTTTCCCCCGGAACGTATTATATCAAATTCACCCGGCTCTGCAATGAAATACTTCGTACAGGCTATTTGCCCAGAGCATGGAAGCAGGGAAAAATCATCATGATCCACAAGCCTGGCAAGGACGTTTTCCGGGCAGCTACCGCCCTGCTCCCGCACCCAGCAAATCTATTTGAGAGACTGTTCCTCCGGGGACTGAATTCGACTATGGCTATGCGCGGGAGCTGCGTTAGTCATGGATTGGTGACCCCGTCTGGACCGAGTCACTAATCCGCAGGACCGTTGTGCTTAAGGCAGGGCGTGACTCGCTCCACCGCAGCTGGCGAAATTAAATAGTACCTCGGTAATGGGTCTTTTGTTGAATTACACAAGATTTTCCGCACTTTATCCTGTGTATTTCCGTTAAAAGTCTGGTCGACGACGGAGAAAGGTTTAAATTGCCCCTTCATATGCCTGCCAAGAATATCAGCTCTGTCTTGGGAGGCATAGTCCTGCGTCGTCGAGATCGAAATGGCTTCGGGCGTTCGAGTTACTCAACTGGTGAGACGGTACAGGGATCTAAGGTAACGTCATTAGCAATGGAGTCCATGTATTCTTCCCACGACCTTCCCCGAAAAGCGGCGATCTCCGCCGCGAGCTCTTCCTTGACCCAGTTGAGTTCGCATTTGGTGCTTGGGTCACGAAAGTTGGCCCAGCGCCTCTTGAGATGCCTTTTAAGCTGAAGCTTAAGTCGGAGGGGATGTGTGAGGTTTTAAGCCGGTGAGAGGAGGCAGCTCACGTGTTGCCGCCTCCTTAGCGTGCACTAGGGACTCCATGAAGCGAGTCATTGTCGCTTCTACGTCGTTCGGCGAGTTTATGGGACCAGCAAGATAAGAACTGTTAAGTATATATTTGTACAGGTCCCAGTCCGTTTTGAATCGCCCCTTCGCGGCGGTGACCTCAACAGTGTGCCCAGCGTAGGCTTTCAACTTTAAGCCTGACGACTGAATACTAACTTTTATTGTTTTGGTTGTTATGAACTCCGCGTGTAGAAGTTATTCGTGGACAATATTCCTACCGTCTAGGACGGCGGTACCACTATAGCCGTTGACCCGGTCTGGGGTCTCGTCTCGCCTGTTTCTATTCGGCACACGGAGTTCGTTCTTTAGGGTAAGTTTCGTCTCCCCAGGAGACGAAGCTGATAGAGGTTTGCTTTAATGCCTCCGGGGTTCCAATAGAGCATCCAGAGCCTTAGTCCCGGGGGTAAAGTGCAGTTGTGCGAGGAATTATGGCCTCGCACGGTGATTGCCCGCTGCTGGCGCCTGAATTATCCGGCGGCCTCGATCCTCCGAGCACCCGTGGCACCAGCCGGTTTGGGTACTGGGGTGCGCGGTCTACCTGTAGGCTTAGGCTGATTTAATATAGAATCGAAAAAGGTACGATAAGCGTTCATAACAGTTAGTCCTCTCCCACATCTAACTTCATCCTGTCATTGCCACTCCTTGTTATTTACACCATATTGCACAACGAATTAAGACTGAAAATTTAATGAGTTTGTTCGGTTGATTAATGTAACTCGAGTAGAATCGACAAACACAAAACGCTATCTACTTGTGTTTAGTAATTTAATTTGAGTCAAAACATTTAGTACGAAATATTGATGAATAAAATTTTCAACCTGTAGATTTTAGTCGTATTATACCCGAGAAAGACAAAAAAAAATCTTTACCATAATAAATTTTGGGTGTATTAACTTTATTAATATCAGTTAGCACTAAAATTTCGCAAAAAAACTGTTAGACACGAAGCTATCTCCGAAACTAAAAGAGATAGCGACACGTGAGTTAGATGCGTATTTTTTTCAGAAAACTGAAAAACGATATAACTCAAGTTGAATCATTTAGCACCGGAGGCACAGAATTGATTTATAAATGACCCATCTGATCATAAAACTTTGTACAACGCGGACGTCTGCTTCCGGGCGTTGACCTTTCTCGAGCGCTTGCTTCAAAACTCAACTTGTAGCGCCATAAATCGGTGGGGGGGGTGAGGTAGCTATATTTGCCTACTTCGCTCGGAAAACCTGCTGTTAATTGCTGACCTAGTCCTACTATCACTTATGAAAAAGTTCAAATGCCGAAAAAAGCGCGCGGTAACCGAAATTTCGGTAACTAATATTCTGTTACGACGACCAAGTAGCCAAAACGACGCAATTTTCGTTACCATCTAGATTACAAAATCACCAATAATTGCAGAAGAATTTAATAACCGGTAAAGTCTAAAATAATATTCCTTTAAGTAATGAAAAGCAGCCATACTTTTGTAACATTCTATTTCCATAGCCTTTAGTGTATTATTTATTCATTTAGATCAGAGAGTTTTTTTCTGCCTTTTTATAAAAGTCACTAAACGTCTAGACAGAACGAAGGTGTCAGATTGTCTTTTATTCAGCTGTAAATGAAGGGGGGAGGTAAAAAATATTAATGTGAAGGTTTGGTTCTAAAGCGCTAGACATTACGTTCTCAATTTGAAAAACTATAAAGTTACAATGATAATAATAGCTGTATACCTTCCTATTATATAAAATTCTCATGTTGGGGTGTTTGACACCAAACTCCTTGGCCGATTTTTAGGATTTTTTGTGTATATTCGGTAGGTCTGAGAATAGGTCGTAAACAATTGCTTATACCCCTAAGTGATAAGGGTGGCCCGCCCCAAAAAAAATTGATTTGGCATTAAAAAATACATATAACCCTTAATTTTCACCCTTCTACTACCAATCCCGATATTAGTACTGTAATAATCTTCAACTCTCAGTGGTCGATAACTGATCAATTATTACTCGATCAGTTATCCCCGCCAGGCGTCTAATGATGTCACTTCTCAGTTATCATCCAGCAAACAGCACGGAGTAGGGATGAGAAGCCGGTCTCCTGTCTTTCTCACACAATAAGCTTTTTCTCGCTCCATACACAGTTTACGTTCGTGCATCGATCGTAACTGTGACGCTTATACTAATAATTTTACTTTCTCAGAGTTGCACCTCTCATGTTAATTATATTCCAGTAATTATAGACCAGTCGACTTGCAAGTGTGAAACTATAGAGAGAGTTTACTTTATACGTTATCTAGGAGTTATTATTGACGAGAAACTCTCGTTTCGTGAACATGTACAGGTAACGATCAAGAGGTTAAGGAAGCTTATTCACGTTATAAAGATGTTAAGATCGGTGGCAGATTTTAAGCTTCTTAAAAAAATATATACTGCTTTGTGTCAATCTATACTAACGTATAACATCTTATCGTGGGGTGGATGTACTTCATCAACTCTCATTACTTTGGAAAGAGCACAGCGATCGGTACTAAAGGTTATGCTTAGGAAGCCTATTCAATACCCCACAACAAGCCTGTTGCTATCTGGTCATAGGGTGGCACTAAACAGTCCTGACTATTACATGAGATGTTCCAAGCGCTTATTTTGTTTATCCACATTTCCAACCAAAACAAGTTTTTCTCAGCGGTTCAGCGGTATATAATAGGATTATTAGGAAAATGAATTTGAAATATAAAAGTGTCCATGAAGTGAAGGTATTGACAGAAGCTTACCTGAGGACGTGGACTTTTAGCCAAACAGAGAGTTTTTTACGAGTCATATCATGAGATATAACCGTCACAAAATATAAAATCATAAAACAATATACTACTCACACTACATATATATTATCCACATTCACACTAACGCATACACACACTCACGGTTAGGTACACACAAATTTTATCTTATTGTGTTGTATGTAGATTTATAACTTTTAAAATATAATATTGTTCTTTGTTTAACTTTATTATTAATTTTCCGTGTATTATTTTTGTTACTGTTACATACTTACTTTAATTTAGTTAAGTATAGGTTTTAGTATAAAATTGCAATTATTGATTGTATTTGATTTAGTTAAGTTTTGATTTAGTTAAGTTAAGTATAGAATTAAAATGATTGATTTTGTTAATATTTTATTTTAATTTGTCTAATTGCTATAAAACTGTACTGTATAAATGTTTGTAATGACCCCACGGGACAGACTCAGCCTAGTGTGGGGATCAATGATAAAGCTTGTATGTGAAAGAAAAATATGTTAATAAAGATATATTCTATTCTATTCTATTCGTTTCATGAACAGTCACTTTTCATCCATTTTCATCTCTTATGGCCATTCTGTATCTCTCTCGGATCTCGGATATACATGTATGACTTTGAAAGGTTGTACTTTGGGTTAATATGAGGTTCTACTGATTAAATCGTGCAACTTTCTCCATACAAACTAGTTAAAATTACCAATTTGTATGAGGAAGCCATTTTTTTTTTTCATTTGCGGCAAATGGTCCTGTAGGAAAAGTTGTTGTGTTTGATCAGTAGAGCCTCATATTAGCCCAAAGTACAAGCTTCAAATTCACATGTATATGTATTTTGAAAAGTAAAGTTATTTAGTTTATTACAGCGCCCGACAATATTTGTACCGGCAAATGTTTATTCATTGGAATGGACGAAATTCGAAAACCTCAATCACAAAGTAATATTGCAACCAATCAAATATTGGTACGCAGAAACTAAACAAATAATAAACAGAACAGTATTTCAGAATTCATGTTATTCATTTTTGGAACTATAGACAAACCCGAATTATATGAAATTCCTGAATGAATTTCATATAGTGTGCGAAATTCAAAATTTGAATTTCGCACTGCAGCTGTGAATATCAGCTGAACTGATAGCAAGGTAAGTACAGAACTTACAATATAAATAATAGACAGGACATTAATACTGTCTGTAAACAGTAGATACTTTCGTTAATAATAAAGATACTTAAATAATAATAAAATCTTGCACAAAAAAAACATTAAAAATATTTACAAAACAATTGTGTTGTTCCTTTTATAGTTAAGACAATGGGTCCTTGGTCCGAGAAAGCAAACATTTGTGTTATTTCTTAACGTAAAAAAATAAACTCCAAATATGTATTAAGTAGTTTATATAGTATTCGCTATATGTCTTTTAAATTGTGAAAAGTTCATATATATTTTTATTTTATCCTTTTTGACCTTCCTTCTATGTTTTATTATTGTTCTGTGACCCAAACTCATCACATCCATAGAGTATACCTAAGTAAATATATATTAAATTAAAAAAATCGTCCATATCGCTGCCAATCGGTAGGGTTCCCAATAAGCTGGCCGCGTTACCTCGCTGTATAGCTATGCTTATTCGCTGTACTAAAAACGAGCCAGCTCGTGGGTCACCGAAATTTAAATTAAATTGTTATTTTATTAGCTTTTGCACCCTTTGCATAATCTTCCACTCTCTCAAAGGTTAGCTGGTAGAAAATGCCTAAGGCATTAAGTTCACCTATGTACAATTTTATTTTGTGCAATAAATTATATTAAAAAACCGTGTAAGGATATTTACCATATTTTTTTCTTCTGAGGTAACGAGGCTGTTTCAAAATTCAAATATTATAACCCGTGCGATCTCTCGGGGAAAAGAAAGTGATGGAATATACACATCCCGTCTCTTTCTTTTTTCCGAGAAATCGCACGGTTAAATATTATTTGGATTTTGGAACAGGCCCCAAGTACTGCATATTTATATATTTATTTACAAAGATATTAATTGAGCATTTACATTAAGACCCCGATTCCGCCACCCTCTTTCCCTCAAATTTCCTTCACAGTTTGTTAAGCAGCAATATACTGGACATAATTGTAATAAACATTTGGATGTGTACAGAGACATCGATTCTAATAGATACGAGTAGGTACATATTATATTTTACACATTATATTTCACAGTTGGTGTTTTTTTCATCAACTTCGTATTTAAAAAAAATATATATGAGACTGTGGACCGCCCTCTGTCCGCTTTAATTATCATGAAGTAGTTCTCATCCGATCCGTAATACTTAAAATTTGGAATGGTATGTTGAAATAAATAAAAAATATAATCATATAATTTAATCAAGTCAAAAAATAAATAAAAATGATTCGACGAGTTGTGGGAAACTATAATATGGAAAGCAACCCAGAGGCTCTACCATGGGTTTGCGCATTGTAGAAACGTAACGTTTTCATTTACGTATACGTGAGCAACAACCAATAAGAAAGCCTTATTTTTGGTAACAAGATTGAATTCAGCGATCCTATTGGTTGTTGCTGAAAGGACTAATATAAACGGAGAACGCATCTCACATCTTCGGTTCGCCATTCAGGTAGCATTTTGACGTCCCTATGACGTCAATTACGTCGAGAATGACACTAAGTTGACGTCATAGGGACGTCAAAATGCTACCTATATAGTTTGATTTATGAGTTATAATCAAAAATGTCCGATTGCTACCGTTCCCACATGCACCAAACATAGTTGCGCTTTCTAACAGGTTAATATTAATCCCTTATAAAATTTACTAACAATATTGAATAATTTAAGTTCCATGAACGCGTTTCGTTCGGATAGGTACATTGACGTACATATAACGTACGTACCTGCCTAAATATTTTGTTGCATTGTTGGTTATAATAATTGTTTAATGAGTATAATTACAATTATGCTAACACTTCGATAATAACATTACAATATAATTATACGAGTATATGTCTAGCGGCCCGTCCCGGCTACGCACGGGTAAACATTTATTTATATTAAATATAAAACAATCGGGTCCAATGTTATAAATTAATTTTGTTTTTGTCACGTCCGCACGAGCCGACCGCGCGACGGCCCGCGCGGCTACATATCTCATCCATGCCACCACTCTCCTCTATCGCCCATTGCGCGGAGTTTATCTTCACAGACCCTAATTTGTTGACTTTTTTAATGTATGATATGTTTTGATTATGATATGTATTGATAATATCATTTGTATGAAATGACGTCATTTTTTATCTCAACTCGAACGAGAACTCACGGTATCGGAGTCGGTAGTTTGTTACCCTCCAGGTTACCGGTTAGGGTTATCGTAATAAACTGCTTTGTTTGTTCTGCTAATTCTGCCTGTGTATAATTTAAACTTAACATATACACTATTACTATGGCAAATTATACAAAAAAGGTAACGTAATAAATACGTAACGTAGGTATATATATATATATTTATAAGTTATACCTACTATGTAAACAACAAATTATTTCGAGATTATTACAACTAATTCTTCTGTTAAAATAATAATCTGCTAAAATATTATATCGACTAAAACATAAGTATTTCTGCAAAATAAAATAACTTGGTACTTTAGCTAATTGTTACAAATTCTCTTAAACCAATTATTTCGAAATAAATCTTTTACGAAATATCAAGCTTAATTTTTTAATCTCTCAAGCATTGTTATCTATTTAACAGTTTTAAACCAATATGAACCTTAACCTAAATATATAAAGTATATTTCGCTTTACCTGCTGGATCCTGAAGCGTGGGAGTATTCAGACAACGCTATTATTGTGTACAATTTAAACCTTAATACCAAGGATTAGAGTACTGTCTTCTATTCCCAGTCGTTTGTCAATTTTCAAAACAAATTCATCAAACTCGAAGGACTACGAATAAAACAAATTCAGAGTACGTTAGGGTTGCCATGACAAACCTCAAAGTCCTAATCTCAAACCTAAATAAGAAACAAAGCAAGGGAATACTAGTGTGGTAGCTAGGGCTCTACAATTTTTTAACTACTTACTAAATAAATTATATTATAGGTACAGATGAAAAACCGAGTCATGTTTCGGTTTTAGTCTGTGGGTTCATCAATTTTCCGGAGACTACTGCATTGATTTCTTGTCGACGGTTTAACGATAAAGCGGCGAGGATATTAAAATAGACTCGCATTGCAATAACGTCCATGTCGCCGTCCATTTCTTAACCCCATCATTTAGCCGGCATAGTGGGAGCGATCAATATTGTTAAACAAAAATGTATTGATCGACCCTATTTATGGACTTTGTAGGTCTGCTTAACATCAGGTAGATACAAAGTAACATGCCGTGCTCCATACACTTGTAATTGAAATCGGGACTTTTTGTTAATTAATCCGAAACGACCGAGACAGAAGTTTCAAACCGGTGACATGTTCCGGTGTACTGGGACGGATACACCTACTGCGTGGACGCTTGAAAATTTGGAAGTGTGAATAATACGTAGATCTAAAATCGCTAAATCCTAAAATTTTACACAAGCAATTTTAGGCCTTGTGTACTTCTGATAACATAGACGCCCGCCATCCAAAACCAAAACAAAAAACGCGTATAAAAATTATTAAAACCAATCAATGCACAGGAAGTAAGAAAGAACAGATGCCCGACAACGATCATGTTTGAAATTTCGCTCAAAAATAAAAGAAAAAGTAAATATTCATCTCTTTTCCATATATACATTTGAAAGAGTGTGACCGACCCAGATGAAAATGGGTTTTATTCTTTA
Organism: Monopis laevigella; assembly: GCA_947458855.1. NCBI lineage: Eukaryota > Metazoa > Arthropoda > Insecta > Lepidoptera > Tineidae > Monopis > Monopis laevigella. Next base: position 14,526,247 of record OX381580.1, on the reverse strand, counting down.
CAAAGTATTTTTTAATAATCAGAATGTACGTTTAACTCATGGTGATAAAATAGGGAGATGCCCATTGGCCTTAAATTGCTTTTCCAGTTTTGAGAACAGAAGATGGCCTCGGCCATACAAATTTGCCGCTATACTCTGTTCTCATTTCAACAAATTAACGCTCAGTGATTGTTTGTGTTCTCACTTTTTTTTTTATTTGTATGGCGACAGCCATCTTTTGTTCTCATAAACTGGAAAGGCTATTGGCTAAAGGCCCATGGGCACCTCCCAATTTTATCTCCATGGTTCAAATATTATTTATTTCATGTAAATCTTGTCAAAAAAAAACTAAAAGTTTTAACAATAAGGTCTAGAATGCGTTTGGTTAGTTCTATATATAACAGTTATAGATTAAATAATAAAAGGTGTCATTAAATAAAAATATTTAAAAAACTACCCAACCGAACGCACGCTACATAACCCTAGTGTAAGACTAGGTGGTTACCTGATTTCATTGACCATACGATTATCATCTGCTATACAAGGGTGCCACCACCAGGGCGATCAACCTCACCAACCATATCCACGCCTTAAATGTTATATTATTATCATTATATTGGCTCTAGATATTTTTGAATGAATGGTTTTTGAATGGCTTCACCTAAATCTTGCCTGATAGAAAGCAACGATGAGGTCGAAGTGAAAGAGCTTACTCAAGAAAAAGGAGAATACCACTTGGACAGGAATTAGATGCAGTAGTCCCCCGAAAACCAGTGTTAGTGAGTTCCATATTATTCCTACATTCGCGGGGCATTTAAGTGGACACGTTTGTTAGACTGCCTGGATGCATAATCGATGCAGCTAAATCCCAGTTGCCCGGGCTTTTTAAAGTCTGTCTGCTTCACTAGAATCACGTTCCCTGATGCCCTAGGTTTATTTAATGGATTCGGTTTAATCCTAGGTAAGCTTGCCTAATGGATTACAACTGACAACGAAGTGGCGTTGTTGTTTTGAGGCTTTCATGTAGCAAATTGATGTAAATAGGGGCCGATAACGTGTAAAATTGATGTTGGAAGCTTTCCAATATTTTACTTACAAAAGTTTAAGCATTTATTTATAGATTTTTTTTTGCAGTTTTATTAGGTACTATCAATGAAAGCCTCACACACAAAACTATATTTAATAATAATAATATAAATTAACTATGATTATTTTTTTATTCCAGAAAATTTTGTTACCGAGTTATTTGTGAAAATATTTTATTGTGAAAAAAAATAGCGGAAAGCAAACGAAAATAGGAATAATTGGCTTGACCAAGGGTGTATTTATTTTTATCCGTGTAGGTATCAATATACGACAAGAATTCGTCAGTATTTTTATTGAAGAAAATAAGGTAGGTACAACAAAGAATTTCTACAAAAGTGAACCCAATATCTAGCGACAAGATATATCTTATGAAATGAAAAATATATTTCCTATTAAGATAGGGAATATATACTTTATACATTAATATTACAAAATGCCGAGGACAAACAATTTTATAAAGTATGTTGTGCCACATACGTTTTCTCTAGACTAGACGATATATTTCCTAATTACGCCGCGTTTCCTTTCCCCTTTTCGTTATACCTGCATTGAAAAGCAATCCATTTCGCTAATAAATACTTACAATATTTTGCTGTCACTAACGGGCAAACATCTGTGCTTTTCATTATAAGATATTATGTATTATTTCTCAATTGTATACTAGTCTGTACCTACTATAAAATGTGAAAATATAAATATTTGTTGAATAACCGACCCGCACTAAAAGATTCGTATATCTGTCACACTATTAAACTTTTTTTTGTAATCTAAAGTTTTTACAAAATTAAAGTGCCCGTTATATATTAATCCTAGGCATATTTCGTTCGTCTCCTCTCTACTTGTAGTAGCCAAAAAAGTAATAAACAAATTTGAGTTCTAATAAAGGACCCTCCATAATTAACAACGTAGTGAATTTTTTACCAACGTCCGATCTAATTAAACCATTCGCTTTTGCCAAATCATTGCACCGTACCGTCCCAGCTTTCTACCCCCTAGCCCTAGCCTACCTACTCTGACCACACCAGTATAAAACATCAGTCAATATTGGAAGGGCCCTTTGATGTTGCTGACTGTACCTGTTGTAGGGTGACCATTATTAGTCTATAAAAGGGACGCTGAATTATTTTTTGTGAGATAATTAATTGTGCAATGCTAATGAAGGTCGGTGCAATTTTAATTAAAGTTTAGATGCTATAGGTGCTTAACATTTTAGCATAATAACATTATGTAACAAACCAATCTATACTAATATTATAAAGCTGAAGAGTTTGTTTGGTTTAACGCGCTAATCTCAGGAACTACTGGTTTGAATTAAAAAAATATTTTAGTGTTGGCCTTTTATAGTTAATTTATCGAGGAGGGCTATAGGCTACATAACATCACGCTACGACCAATAGGAGCGGAGTAACAAAGAAAAGTATGGGAAATCGGGGAAAGATTATTCTTTTTGAAAGCGTACGCTGCGTAAACGGTTAAAGTTGCAGACAAAGTTGCGCGGATCAGCTAATAAAAGTTATCGGCTAAACTTGTTTGCATTATAGAGTAGCTATGTGGACTATAATAACTAAAGTCATGGCGGAAAAGGAACACATTACTATCTATTGATATAGGGAATTAAAGAAACGGCTTCTAATTCTTTTAAATTAAAGATAAAAGTAGTAAAAAACAACAAACTGAAAAAACTATAGCAAAGGCTTTACTTAGTTCTTTGTTATTATTACCTAGCTTGGGTTTATAATATTTTTTTGGGTAAAATGTTTTATTTTATGTTATTGTTATTATGAAGTAGCTGTTTAATATTTTTGGCTCATAAATATGAAACATTGTTTTTATTTCTTAGGATTATAATTATATAGGATTAAAAAACAGACAGAGCAGCATCTTATCCCAACGATAATTGGAGAAAAAATCAAAATATTAATTGGCTCCGATGCTGTAGGAAGGTACCAACCAATATTGTTTTTGTTTTTCTGTTTAGTATCGAAATTCAAATTACGAACAGATTTCTAGGAAACCTTTTGTTTTTGTTCAACGCCTCTGAACCCAAAAAAAAGTATCTATAATGATGTAGGAGTTATGAGCGCAAACATCACCACCCACGCAGTGGCGTAGCTAGGTAACCAAGGACCCTGGGGCAAATAAAAATAGGGCCCCACGGCTATCTAAACTGGTTAGGTTTTATCAAATTGATAACACTGCCAACCCACAGAAAGAATTTAGGGACTTCACTAGGTATAACTTTCGAATTTCTCTCAACTGAGTTGCCATGATTAAAGTCGGGTTGCAACCTGTCATATTTATTTTGAAAATGGGAGAAATTTTCAAAAGTTCAGTTTGATCGAGATTTTCTGGTAAAGATTCGAGCCCCCTGAGCTTGAGGGCCCCAGGGCACTGCCCCGCCTAGCCCCCAGGTAGCTACGCCACTGCACCCACGTGGGCTGAGTAATCTGTTTACCCAGCAGAAATAGCAGCGTAAAGTATCCACTTTACCTTCTTACTAAGGTTTAATTCATGAGCTTTAAGAAACTTAATTTAATTCCTCTTTCTTTTAAACCTGGTAACAAAATACATTCGCATACTATATCTTGCTATAATCTTTAACTATTTAAAAAAAAAAGGTGGAGATTTCCACTTTCCTCATCATTCTATAATTAAAATTACGTAACAAGGCACATTATTATTATGGAACCATGTGTCGCAAATAAAAAAAGAAATGCCTCCTCCTTACCAGTAATGTTAAAATTACCAGTTTGTATGGGGAAGCCAACGTTTTTTTTTTTATTTGCGACACATGGTTCCATAGGAAAAGTTCAATTTGGTCAGCAGAACCTCATATTAGCTCAAAGTACATTCTTTCAATTGACCATCGTTTGAACGCCCTAATCTCTAACAACAAGTTGGAATTCAAAATTTATTTTTGCATTTGATAATCCATTGTGGACAAAGTTTAGTTATATAACCTATAAGATAAAATATCGTCACCCAACGACCCTTAGAGGTAATAATCCGATTTCTTTTAAAACGGTTTTTATAAGGCCGATGAAACCGTGGAGTATAGGTAGTATTATTATTAGTATTATATATATAAAAATAGTTATTATACCTATGTCACTTCTGATATAACAATCTGAAATAAATAAGCCTCATTTTTCTGAGTGTTTAGTGAAGCATTTTGCAAATAAATCAGACAAAGGAAAATGTTTTCGAATAACAACTAGGTATTCTGTTTCTCGGAAACAATTAAATGATATTATTATCTACTATATTATTATGTAATTAATTAATTTCTAAAATGAGCTAAGATAAAAGAAAATAATATTAATTATAAAAATATATTTTCCAGAAATATTTTATTAGTCATTTCTTAGCATTGAAGTATATACGAGAAAAATGTCCTAAAACAATTCTTTTCCATAGATTTAAATGCGTGTGAGCGAGACAGATTAATATTTGTGATTTCTAGTTTACAAGGTGTGATACAGACTCTGTGGATACAGACACTCTACTGTAAACCTATTGGCAAATTAATTGAGTAGACTCTCCAAGAATCCAGGATCAGTTTAACTAATAGTACTTTTTTATAAAGATCTGGGAAAAGACTGACGTTTGTAATAAAGCCAAGGCAGGAATCAGGGTGCAAATTATTTTGTAATTGGATTTAGAATAAATAAAGACATTATTACTATTATTATTATTATATGTACTGCGACCCCAACAGTAAGGCTATTACCGCGATTGTTTGTTTCCGCGTTTATTTTTTTTTGAGAAGAATCAGGTAGGTGGCTTGATTTTCCTGCGTTCCACTTCCTGTAGCGGATGTGGGTGTTGGGTGGGATAATGAAGTATTGTTTTGTTTTTTGGAAATCCGTAATTTTGTAGGTGATCCATTGGCGGTCTACTACTATTCACTCGCTCGCCGGTTTTGCTCACCTAGGGCCTGTTCCAAAATTTAAAAAATATTACCCATGCGATCTCTCGGGGAAAAGAAAGAGATGTAATATACACAAATTACATATCTCCGTTTCTTTCTTTAACCCGAGAGATCGCACAGTTTAATTATCATCCCGTTTTGAAACGCAGTCTATTCCAAAATTCATTGTGCAATCTCTCGGGAAAAAAGAACGGATATATGTAATTTGTGTATATGTATATTCTATCTCTTTCTTTTCTTTGAGAGATCGCACGGTTATTTGAATTTTGGATTACTCACTGATATATTTTTTTATTGACGAGATAGACACTAAATTACGGCACTAAATCGAACAATAGCATTTTTAGAAATCGCATCTGTCTGTTTGTTTCAATACGCTTCACTTAACAATTACTGAATTGACTTATATGCGGTTATTTGTGGAATAGCTCAAGCTCTGAGGGAAAAACAAGGAGCTCAAAAATAGCGGAGCTTTGAGTCGTTAGTTTCTTAGGAAAGTATTCTACTAAGAATACTTATGTAGGTATATTAAATTTAAAATTTACTTTAAAATATTTTAGATTAAACTTTTTGACATTTTCGATTTTTATAGTTAAAAGTTATAATTTTTCAATATAAGCGCACGCAATTGTCAACAAGTTTACTTTATCGCATCATTTTTTTTAATAAATAACATGCAAACTAAGCTGTGCCCAATTTTTTTTTTAATATTAGCTACATCTACTTAATAAAAAAAATAAGTCTCAATTCAATGAAAGGTTGGTTACCACACGTCAGCATCCATATATCTGATATCATACGAACGCAGCATAATCACCCTGTCAGCAACATTAATTGCAATCAGAGACTCTATATTAAATTCTTTGTTCGTTAAATGCACTGGCTACATGGAGGTATGCATATGACTACACCACCCCTTCGGCGCATCGATCATATTACGGATGAAATTATAGTTGGTAACCAAAACATCAAACGGACGCCGACAGAGGGAATCATTTATTTTTTAAATTTCGAACGCCGCCGCGCTCACTTCGTATTGGAAATTTATATAGATGATATAATATTTTATAGATGAATGTGAGCTTATAAAAGATGTTTCTATTCTGTGCTGTCTGTTTTTAAAGTAGTCTATAAAATATTTTTGATTGCTTTGATATATTTGATTGAGGAATTAGTGAGTATTATGTATTGAAAGATCTAGTCTGAAATATGAATTTATACATCAAACGTGCGTTTCATCTTTACGGTAACCGAGCAGTGTTGCCAACCTAGTAAATATTCAACTAAACCGGGTTTAGACCCGTATTTCAGTGCAGGATACAACAGTTAGTAGTAAGCAAAACATTCAACCATTAACTCGTAAATGTAATATTTTAATGTGACACTTTTTTAGCACCGTACTGTGGGGATTTGAGACTCGTTGGAACGAAACCGTGACACTAAAAAACAAACATAATATACATCTATAGAAATTAGCCAGCGAGAGAAAGAGATAAAAAACATTGTGAAGGTTTTCAACTGCGTTTGAACTGCACAAATGTTTAGAAAATCAGCTAGTTAGTCTTCCACGTAGCTAGAAGCTATTGTTTAGATTTCCAAAGCTTTCTATTTTACCACGTGTGAACTGCACACATTTTTTTTTGTTATAAAAAGCCTTTGACACAAAGAGTTTCGATATTATTTTGTAGACAAAAATAGATTCGGCGATTCCCCAGATAAAGTTTTATTTGTATATAAATATAGGCCTTGTGTTAGTATAACTGAGTCGAGTTTCAAATATTCAATAAGTGTTTAGATAATATCATTGTTAGTCAGTGTCTGGTCTGCAATAAGTACCTACAAATTCCATGAATCGAGGCTTTATATTTCATACTTTTCTCATGTCATTTTTATAGTGATTTGGCTTTTAGTGATTTATGGTGATTTGAACAGTTACCCATGGCAAATATAGCACAAAAGAGTTGGCAACACTGCAACCGAGACACATTATAGAAGAGAATGAATAAATTAACGGATCGATAAAAAAATGGGGCTGAAGAACTCGTATCCAGGCTAGAAATTTTAATTTAAAAAAAACCTATCGGTGGACTTTCATTCCCACCTCGTTGTAGCCGTTGGTATTCTGAATCTCGGTGTAAAAAAAGTAGCCAATTTCATTTGTTTAAATAGACCCAATAACCCATCTACAGTAGCACAAGTTGGTATAAGTAGAGTAAAGCTAAGCTGACAGCTTTACGTGCTCTCCGATTGTTGAATTATAAATTGTTGTCAAACAAATGTATTGTTTTTAAACTCATTGATACTTGATAAATTTTTAAAAGTAGATTTAAAAAAAAAATCCCTACCAATTAATTATAATTAAAAAAAGAACATCATTAAACCCTTTCACAGAATGTAATGAAATACAAATTATTTTTATTTTATAAATGAAAGACCTCTCTTAAAGAAAGGGGTTTTATAAACTCAATCACCCCATAAAGTAGCTTTAATTGGTGTTTATTTTTAGACGCAATAAACCGTAGGTAAAATTTGTATTTGTATGTCGAAAGGGGCTGAGTTCTAAGGGTGGCTTTTCGGTCGACACTCTATTCTGTCCGGTACCACTAATGGATGTACTGACATTCACTCAAATTTTAATAAAGACAGATGATTCTATATAAATCTTTGACAGTAGTCTCGTGTTTGTGTTATACTTCTCATACTTATATGAAAGAACTAATAGAAGACATTTTTATTATTGTATGCGTTGTATTATAAAACATCATCATAGATAAAATTTAACATTTAGTACCATTATTATAGTAAAGTAAAATATGCTACAGAGATTCGTAGTATTATCGTAGTAGCGTAGAAATCTACAAATGGTCGTAGCGTAGGAGCGTAGCAGACAAATCGTATCCCAGCACACTATATGGAATATTATAGAATTATCACCATTACTAACATAACGTAAATATATTTATAACACAATATTATACCTTTAAATAATCGTAGTAACGTAGCAGAAAGATAAATATTCAACTGATCGTAGAAACTTACCAGAGACATTGAGGCATAATAACTTAGTCATAAAATGATACAGAATATTATAGAATTATCGATAGTAGAAAAAGCTACAACATTTCGTAAAATTATGGTAGTAACGTAACAGATAAAGCTACTTTATATATTTAAATTATCGTAGTAACGTAGCAGATAAAGCTACAGAATTGTGATTTGTTTATATAGAAGAAGTAGCTACGACATATCTACGCATATACAATAATTATCGTTTACATTATCGTGTAAGCCTGGACTACGACAACATCTTACCTACTGCGTTGCGCGTAATAACTAGGTAGCAAGGGTACGATGTATCTACATAAACTCAGAGAGGGTCATGCCCTTTATTTTGTAAGCTGGGACTACGACAATATCTAACCGCTTGTGCGCGTTGTGCGTCGTAGCATTATCGTGGCTGCGCGTAACAGACGAAACGAATTGTACTAAATGGGTTCATACCCTTTGTTGTGTATCTTGGGACTACGACAATATATTATGTTGTGTCCGTAGTATCTCGTACTATTGAGTAACAGAAAAAAGAAGTACAACGATAATTTAAAGGCATAATATAGCTTTATTTGTTAAGTTAAAACGTTCTTATATATAAATAAATTCACAATTCTTTAAGCTAATATTCTGTTAGCTTAGCTAAGGGCTAAAGAGAACGTTACTACGATATTCCTACAAAACTGCGTAACTTTTTTAACGTTAACGTTGTAACGTTGTGATTTCTTTAAATAATTATTGATGTATACACGTCGATTGTGTATGTTTGCTTGACAATTTAGACTAAGCTATTTTAACTATGTAATCAAACTACATTTGATTGTTATTTGTTTCGTGTGCTTTATAAATAAAATAAATAGAGTTATTAGCTTATACAACAAACGACATAACCTCATTTGCAAGTACTTGTCGTAGCCTTCTGTTACACCATTTGTAGCAATATATAGGAATGAAACAATGATTTTGTTACCATAAAATTAATGCATCAAATCATGAACTTGACGCAGTAATCATTTCGGAATTTGCGCAGATAATTTCCCAAGTGGATGAGAGAGGGTTGGGAGTTGATGCCTTTGCAGATTATGTTGTATGCAAATGGTAATCATTTCCTAGATATTGTACGCCTTTGGTTGGGTAGCAGGTACCAGGTGTATCTAGTACTACACTATGATAAATAAAAAAGTTTAGATATATTTGGATGATTGTTAATTAATAACTTCAAAACGGCTGAACTGATAAAAAATTGGATAAAATTTTGCAAACCGATAGGGATGATCTGATCTGATCTGATGCGAATAATGATATACTTTGTATCCCGGCATACATTATGGAATTACCAAATTTTGGGACATACTTATAACTAGACAATTGCCGCAACAGACGCTAGTACATACTATATCCGTACGAATTATGGTGAAAAGGAAAAGATGGAATACTTACATACCTACTATCACTTTATTTTTCCTGAAATTGTCTCTTAATTTTAAATCTAATATATAAAAATATAAAAACCATTTTTAAATTTACCGTTTTTATTACGAAGCTAGCCGTTGTCAGCGATATTTGGTCAATATTTAATAACGTGGAAAGAGTAAAGTGCTTCTCCGATAAAAACCTCAAAGAACCGTTGCATTAAATTTTCATAAAAGCTTATACACAGGTACAAGCTTTTATGAAAAGGGACACATTAAATTCAATTACTTTTTATTCCATCGGACGTAAAACTACACATAAATTAATTAAGCAGTTTTTAATTGCTATTTCCCTTTGCGATACAACAGACGCTGTAAAGCTTTTTAATAAATAATAAAATGCTCATCCTTTGTTCTTTTATACATAGAAAAGCATAGTTTTAATAAAGGTACTCTTCTTTTAGAGATGTTAAAGCAATTTATATGAAAATTTTCTTCCTATCTAACTAAAGAAAATTTAATATGCACCTTTTACAACAGGGAAGGAGTTATTCAAGCCTTTATCAAAGTATCGTAGCACAAGTAAAGGTGAACGTTTAAAAGGCATAGCTTTAGAAGTGCGAGCAAAAAGGCCCTGACGGCAAAGCAATTTCAAGTCAGTCTGAAACTGCAAAGGGCAGATATTTTAATAGAAAGAAATCCTTTGCTGCACGAACTGCGAGCAAATAAAACAACCTTTAAAATGAAAATATCAAATTCAGTTTCTTTTGGTTCAATTTACTTAAAACTTTTATTTATTGAAAACTCTTTGTGTTTGGAACATAGAAATGCTTTTAAAATTAAAAGTTGAAACTTGACTCAGTTCTTATTATTTTTATTAGCTAGATGATTAATATTTTTGTTGGAAAGACAATAAAGATTTTGGACTACATTCGGTTGTGTAACAATGTTATGTTACACAAATAAATGTATTTATAGTCCAGGACGACAAGCGAAGTAAAACTTTGTAATCGTAAGTAATATTTAAGAGGTATCACCAAATAAGTAGAAAAATAATGTAGTAAAATAACAATTTTAAATTATACTACTACTTTAATTAGGCTTTAGAGTGTCCTCTTAGGACTATCGAAATCTGTTTCTTAAATCTTATAAATTAATACAAAGAATCATTTTATAAATATGTACTGAACCATTTGCTACTATAATTTTGCGGATAATTTGAAATAGAACCCCGAATCAGATAATGTTGTTCCTGTAAAATTTATATTTATTAAAGAAATCGTTAAGAAAGTGTAGAGATAGTCCAAACCGATATAATTCGCTCCACCACAGCATTTTTCGAGGGATCTAAGTGTTTTTAAGTCTAAGGTCTAACTAACTCGGCCACCACGTATTATATACGTGGTACCGAATCCTTGTGTGTACCAATGAGTTTTTCTCGGTCCCAGTTTTACTATACCAACTTGTGAAACAGTTTATAGATGGGTTATTGACGCGCTAGCCACTTGTTCGTTGTAGGTAGACTCATACCATCGGTTACGCCGAGGGGGGATTAAAACCGCTCCGATGGGTACCCTGAGGCCTCTAGACGATCTCAGGCGCCGTAAAGCACCCGTGATGTTTTTTTTTTTCTTAATTTTTTATACAGGTTGAATTTTTCAAGTATACCTTCAAGACTAAAACCTAAACTACAAGGAATATCTTAAAACGCTCAAACGAGTCTCGGGGCCAATTTGATTAAAAACTAAAACTGCGTTTTTTTTAGATATGGTCATTGAGAAACAATAATATACTGCGATTCAAATTGGACAAAAAGCCAGACAGACGGGGTTAGTGATCCCATAAAGGTTCCATTTTTTTTAAAAAACGTACGGAACCGGAAAACCACCATATATATTATTATTATCTCGGCTTTACATTTCATTGTATTAACTTTTGTTTTAAATGTTAAACATATAAATTTAATTTTGATTTTACACACATGTCCAAAACTGAATGATTGGCGTCATCATACTATGTATTAATTACAAGGTATAAAAAAATAATTAAGCACACTAAATAATATTGTAACATAAACAACAGTCCAATTATTCAAGTGTATTGAATTCGCTATGCCCGGGCGAGCTTTCGAGGGCTTACGAGTACCTGCATTCTGTTGATATCTCACTCTACATTCGTCTGTATCATACTAGAAATAAGACTCTATTTTGTAAGCTCTGCAATGACGTTACAGCGTTTGGGTTGCAGCGTTATGCATCGAGCTGAATTTCCCGGGCCGCGTTTCCCGGGTAACGCTAGTACCAGATTTGAGCTGATCACTCAATGCCATATGATATGACACACCTCGAGGCACATAAAATCTGCGTGGATGAACAGAGAGGGTCCGCTTTTATTTTTGTTTTCGCTGAAATACCGAATACATCTCTTTGTTTTTATTTGCTCATGGATTTCTTTGTTAATTTTTGTGGAGTTCTGAGTTTTGTTTTGTTATTGTGTATCAATTTTTCTGTAACAGGATTTTGTTTAACTATTGTTTGCGAGCCCTTGCAGTTCGACTCTGAACTCTGTCTGTTCGCATTGAATTTCATAAAATTAACTAACTACTTAGTTTCAGCCTGGACTTACTCTGCCTGGAAAGTTTATTCAGGCTTTAAAAATAACCTCTTTTAATGTTGAGTTGCTAAAAGCGTGGAAGCGGACAAATTGAAACCACTACGTTTATAAGAAAAAATAGTGGGTAAACATAGATATTGAACTTTTGCAAACCATTAATTTATTTTATTTTATTCCAACATTAATAAGTACTTATTATTTTATTTTTATTCTACATTAGGTAATTTGTTATATTTGGATAAGGTAATGACTTGTTACTCTATAACTTTTTTGTTTTTATTTATTTTGGATATTAAGAATGTAACGGAACGTTACTTTTGATGTTCCAAAATGTATGGCAGTCCGCGAAATGGAACGGATAGTTTAGAATTTAAAATTACCCTTTGCAAAAGTGCAAAATGCAAAAGAGGCAGGTAGTTTAAATAAATGCATTTTACAAGTCGAAGTAACGTATTACTTCAAAATTCACATAAATAGGCCGCGGTCAGAGTACCGCAGGCCATTTGATAAATTACTAAGATCGCGAGTGTGTGTTTGTAATAAATTGTTAGTTACAAAAACATATAATAGTGACGCACAAAGTTCGGAGTTCCAACATTAATTTGGTGAGTTAATTATACAGTACTTTCATAGGGACGTTTTTAGGGTTCAATAGAATTATATTGTTAGCTCGTTAATTATTTACGGTATATTATATTAAATAAAACTCAAACTGTTTACATTAATATATTAATGAATCGAAAGTACAATAGATTCTACAGAACTCGACAAATCGTTACAATCAACGACTCACTTCTACGACGCCATTACACATATACAATGTCGTCGTCGAAGTCTCTCGCGTTTGTCAGAAAATATACAGCGCCCTCTGGTGGCGAATGTATAATCAATTGACATACTTATTCATCAACAAATGTAATGATTTATAACTAAATTATTTAATTTTAAACTATAATTAATGATAAATTATTTAGATACATCAACATATTGTTTTAATTATTTAAGCATCTTACAGCTCGTCCATCCTGACAAAAGTTCACGTCCTCGTGAACTTAATATTAAGTAATTATATGCCTTGCCTTATATACGTGGTACGTACTGTGTATGTATTGTTTATTTATTTAATTAAACAGCATTTCGCACATCATATTTACAAAATATTTTAGTAAAACATTAAGCCATGTAGAATTTTGTTTTTACAATACCATAAATTTAACACTGTAAGGCGCGCGATATATGTATTCGTGCTTTTGGGTTAGTGAGTGCTTGTATGTGTGTATGCATGTATGTTTGTTTTGGATGCGAGTGTTTGTTTATCTATGGATGTACTAGTGTTAAAATTGAATATCTTGTCATTTATCTAAACAACTTATAACTCAACTATCCAGTCCAAGTTACTTAGGTATAATCTTATTTTATTAATTAAATTTAGTTTTTCATAACTAAGTTTGCTGTAATAATTAATATTTTCTATGCTATAATTACAGCATGGTATAAACACCACTAAGTGGAAACATTATACAGGTAAGTATTAGTTTTTAACAAATTATTAATATCTACTTGATTTTTTCGTCGGTGTTTCAAATTAATAAATTAAATCAGTAGTTAACCACTCAACTTCCAGCGCGCGAAACCAAAATAGCTAACGTCCGAGGTTCGCGCGGTCATACGCTAACCGTTTTTGCGCGATACTTTAATAATCCCTGCGTTCCGAGAGCTAGAGCGGGCAGTTTTTCGTGCTGACTTCAAAAACCAGTGCAACCGCCCGTTTCAACAGCCATGTAATTTTTTTTAGCGATGCTAAAATGCAGCTCGGAAACGATCGGTGTGGATTTTCGATGTCACTTTTTGACAAGAAGCACTATTTTGAATTAAATAATTGAAATTAAAAATATTATCGTTATAAAATAAATCAATATTTTTTAATTAACTATTATTTAAATACAATAATTTTATAATATCACAATATTAATTAAATTAACACGATATTTATTTTTTAGGTTACACGATATTTATTTTTTAGGTTTAATCGAACTTTTAAAACTAAAACAGATATAAATATATAAAATAATTAATTAAATTCCAATTTGTGGATAGATATTCACATGTAAACAAACATCTGCCAAAAAGTAGCCAGGCTAACTTTTCGTGTTAAAATTTCTGTTCGCGGAACGATTGATGGTAACTTGAATTGCTAACATTTCCGCGCGGTGAAACGACCTTGGCTAAAAAAAAAAAAAAAAAAAAACCAGCGATCCGTGGCAGCGATGCTGAGGTCGAAACGCGATGAATATAAACCATGATATCTGTTCTCAAATTTCTTTCGCGGTATAAGTTTCATGCGTTTTTTTTTATTGAGATATTATATATATTAATACTTTTCTATAATATAAGTATATGGTTATGGAAATAGTGAATTATATATTTTTGTAATATTATTTTCTTAAAAGGAATGTAAAGTAAACTGTAAAACACAAAAAAACAGTCAAAACCGGCCATTGTTCTCGTCCTAATAATATCTATAATTTTGACCCTCTATTTAGACTAGGATTACATACAATAAAATATAGCTGTAATCTTAAAAAACAAATCCTCAAGATCATTTTGATGTTTAATAATATCAGGAAATATTATTTACGAGATATATTTCAACAATATTCTAATTCCAATGCAATAGTACAAAAAGATTTTTTTATATTTTTTTGTTATAAAATAATCTTTATATTTAGCCATCTACCGATTATTTAGTGAAGTAATATCATTGTCTGTGATATTATAACAACAAACTAAAGAGAGACGACGTAATTCACTAGATGATGCTTATAGCAATGCCGCATTGTTTAAGTGTACTGGATACTAAAGTATCCGCGGACGTTTGGGTGGTTAATGACAAACACTTTTGATGTTACCAACAATCTAATTTGCCAAATAACTTATGTATCGATAATAAAACAAACATGCTAGGCGGGCTTAGCTTAACCACATCGATATAATTTGACAGTCGGTATAATGAAGTTTAAGAATGAATTCATAAAATCGATTTTGTCGATTTGTATCGAGAGTATCGATGCTGTTGTGCTAAGGTGTATACAATCTTCATTGTTATTATTACAGAACTAACTACTAACAACTAGAATAGCCTCGACTCATTGTGCTCGATACATGGTATCGATAATAACTTAAACATCACATAATATATTTAACTGATTTAAAACGATAAACTTTATCCATTGTGTTCGACGCATGTGTCGATAATAAAATAAATATAGCAGGTACATCATTTATAGTGCTAATTAAAATGCATATTCTGCACAGGTTAATATTTAGAAAACGCATCATTGTGCTACATACTTACATAATACCACCGCACATCCTTTAATGTACCCCACACCTCCACACAATAACAAAGCACATCCATTGCGCTTGTTACTAAACATTATGCACATCCTTCGTTGTGCTCCACACAATAACAAAGCACATCGCTTGTTACAAAACATTATGCACATCCTTCGTTGTGCTCTCAATATTTATCACCATTCATTGCGCTCTCAATATTTATTACAATTGCACACCATTCATTGTGCTCGACACTCATGTGCCGACCTATAAACTGAAGTTGCACACCATTCATTGTGCTCTCAATATTTATTACAATTGCACACCATTCATTGTGCTCGACACTCATGTGCCGACCTATAAACTGACGTTGCACACCATTCATTGTGCTCTCAATATTTATTACAATTGCACACCATTCATTGTGCTCGACACTCATGTGCCGACCTATAAACTGACGTTGCACACCATTCATTGTGCTCTCAATATTTATTACAATTGCACACCATTCATTGTGCTCTCAATATTTATTACAATTGCACACCATTCATTGTGCTCGACACTCATGTGCCGACCTATAAACTGACGTTGCACACTATTCATTGTGCTCTCAATATTTATTACAATTGCACACCATTCATTGTGCTCGACACTCATGTGCCGACCTATAAACTAACGTTGCACACCATTCATTGTGCTCGACACTCATGTGCCGACCTATAAACCAACGTTGCAAATCTTTCACTGTGCGAAGAAATTAATAAATTAATGAAAATTCTTTATTTTGCCAACTGTTGTACATTAACGAACTTAATGTGTCGACCTATAAGTTAATCTTGCACCTCCTTCATTGTGCTAAACACTAGTCACATCAGCAATTGTGCAAAAACTGACTTATTAAAAATAGTATCCTTCATTATAAGTAAATCTCTAAATTAATCCATCACATTTAACAAGACCCTGACAAAATATTATTGACATAATGACATTAATATATTTACAATTAATGAAATTCTCTTGTGTCTTATTTAATTTCGTCATTATTATTTTCGGAATCATCTTCTGTGTCGGAAGATTGTCCACTATCACTGCGTTTGTAGCAAAGCCAGGGAAATATTTTATCCACCGAAAATACTCCTACAAGGGCGGTCACGTGTATGTGACCGCCCTTCATTATTATTGGGGTATCTGTTATTTATATCATTATCTAAAACTTTAGTTATACGATACGGTCCAGAACATTTAGGTATTAATTTCGTACTTTTACCAATTGTGTGTGTAGGTTTTACGACCCGTACTAAATCTGCTATTTGATATTTTAGACAAGACTTCCTATTTTTATTAAATGTTTCACTATGTTTTCCCCTGAGATTTTGTACATTTACTTCCGATCTTATAAATCCTTCATCACACCGACGCTTTCATCTATGTCTAAACCAATATCCGCTTTCTTTTAAACCTATCAATCTATATCCGAGTATTACCTCTGCCGAAGTTCTACCCATACCATAATAAGTATTATTTAATTAAATTTATTGAAACCTATTATAATATAATGTTTAAATTTTATCCAATAGTAATTAATTTAATATAAGCTTCCGTCACATTTCATCTCAAACACATCATCATTTTTAACGTTTACGCGCGATTGCATAACAACTTAAATCATATTTATTAATCTAATAAATGCACTTAGGCATTTTAATAAAATGCGATTTTAATATAATATATTTTAATAACCCTAAAAGCGATTGTCTCACTGACAAAGTTAATAATCCTAACTTTGCTATTTAGTGAAATAAACCATGTTTAATATTAGCTACGTAGCTACTTGCTATTGAAAATGCAATAAATAATGTTATTTAGTGTAAACAATTTTAAGCTTTAAAAAATATATTTCATAATCGTATCTATATAATGTCGTGAAAGCCAACCTTAGCATTTCTGCCTAGTTTGGCATTTCTCCTGTGATACCAGTTTGGCTATACCTACCAATTTTGGTAATGCTAATGCGTTATTCGTATTGTCCCAGTTAATAAAGCTGTTTTAATAATATTTATGTTTCTTGTTATATTTCCTAAACATGTAAATCCCAGATAATTAAGTATATTTATTTAAAGATAATTTCCCGTCCATACCTTCATCTGTGTATTTTAAATTCTAAATTAAGAAACACACATAATACTGTTTTCTGTAATAAAACTAATTTATGAAATAAGGAACATAATTAACACTTCATTATATTTTGTTACTTTAATTTTGTTCAATATTTTTGGATTAATAAACGTATAAATTATTTTTATTATTAATCTCTAATAACGTCTAAACAATATAATAGTAGGCGACATAAACATATCCCAAAACCGTAGATTATATTATTATTTTGGCTCCATATTTTTGGGTGAAATTGTAAAAAATATACTTGATTCTCCATCTTTATTAGAAAAAGATAATTTTATAGTAGCGCGAACATGATCTCGTTCTCAAAACAGTTTTTACATAAAACATTGTTACACTAAGTAAACCAAATTCATATATTTTTGACGCAATTATGATAACTACAAAAAAACACGCACAGTATTGATATATTTTCTAGAATAAAGAAAGCCATTGGCGACATATAATTTGCATAATTTAGTATTTGTAGCTTTATTATCCCTATAACTTATAATTTTGTTTCTTCTTAATTTACTTTATGTTACCTAGATTTTTCTTTTTTTTATTATTATTATTATATGGATTTGTTTAAGGGTACACGAATGTCAGTTTGTTACTCTCTTACGAATTATCTAATGTATGTTTGTAAATATTTTGTACCTAGATAAAATAAACTACTAAACAAATAATTATTATTAATGGTTCGATAGTCTCTGATGTCTCAGCTATGTCAATAATCTTAAAGAGCATTTATTAGCCTTGTTCAATCAAATCATTACCTACTTATATTTTTGTAAATTTGGATCAATTTCGAGATAACGATAAAATTTTATTAAGTGTATTTCATAACTAACAGTAACGATTGCCTGTAAGGACCTGTTAAATGTGTCAAAAAACCAAGTACCCATTGTCTGATTCATCATTTTACTACCTTTTACAATTTGGCAGCAATTGTTGGCCCGCTGCCAATCTGGAACGTTGCCGCCACACAGTGCGCCGTGGACATCCAGAACGCCGCCACCGTGAAAATCATCGCAGCCATGCAGAGCGCCTCGTCCGTGCAGAGCGCCACGTCCGTGTAGAGCCCCGCATCCGTGCAAGTCATCGTAGCGATGCATAGCGCCTCGTCCGTGCAGAGCGCCACGTCCGTGTAGAGCACCGCGTCCGAGGCCATGGATATGAATACGCTAACGTGTCATTCACGTTGTCCACCATGTTCCATAATCTGCCATCGTCTGCCATGGATATGGATACGCTAACGTGTCATTCACGTTGTCCACCATGTTCCATAATCTGCCATCGTCTGACATGTCAATTTCAGTCCTCTGAAACGGGCATTGACAATATAAATAAATAACGAGTGAAGTATAAATTTGTATTGAAGATTCCCATTTAAAATTGTTGAACATTCTTCCCAAAAATGTTTGCTCATTTTCCTTTGTAAATTAAATAAATCTTTGATGTTTATTTTTTTATAGACTTATATTCACATTTACTCTCTCACAGCGATATAAAAAATGCCAAATCTCTCTAATTATTGAATAAATAATAACTTATACTTATCTTAATTTGTAGACAATAATGAACTATTTGTCGGCACGTGCTTGTTTCGATCTCACTTCTGATTTGTTAGCTCGTTAATTATTTACGGTATATTATATTAAATAAAACTCAAACTGTTTACATTGAATCGAAAGTACAATAGATTCTACAGAACTCGACAAATCGTTACAATCAACGACTCACTTCTACGACGCCATTACACATATACAATGTCGTCGTCGAAGTCTCTCGCGTTTGTCAGAAAATATACAGCGCCCTCTGGTGGCGAATGTATAATCAATTGACATACTTATTCATCAACAAATGTAATGATTTATAACTAAATTATTTAATTTTATTTAATTGTATTTTTATTGTGTATTTTTTTGTAATCCCCGTGTGGTGGCCGGGATCGAATAGCACCAACCCAATCACGAGACAGGGTGTCGTATAAGGCGACTAACGTCAGGGCGGACTCCTAGCCCATATAGATAGCCGACAACGCTATATTGTCGTGCACCCCGGTTCGAATCCGAGGCAAACCGGGGTAGCTTGTAAATTTTTTTTTTTGTTTTTTTTAGTGTTTTTTTTTTCTTGTAAATATTTTAATTGTGTTTTTCATTTTTTTTTCTTTTAAATATATTTTTTTTTTTAATTTTTGATTCTTTTGTTGGTAATTTTTTTTTAAAGAAAAAAAATACACAACAAAATTTACATTATTTGTGTGTTATTTTTTAAGTGATTTTTTTTATTTATTATTCTTTTTTTTTTTCTAATTTTTTATTTTTGTTTTAAATAAAGAATACGTTATATTCATTATGTGTAACAGGACGGATTAGTTTTTGTAAACTCTCTATGAAAGTAACTGTGCTCACAAAATGTCGTTACCTATTAAATATTTAAGTCTTCAAAAACCGGAACTAACGTACGAAATTATTATTAGAGGAAGTGTACCTACTGATAGTGTGCAGGAACTGCGTAAGCAGATAGTGAAACTCTCGCAAGTTTTACCTGCTGAGGATATTTTAGAATCGGGGATTGATTTTTGTGATGATATTCATGGACTTAATGAGAGCCTTTCGAAAGTACAGTCAAACTTAAATAGTTTACTATTAAAAATAGATAAAAATCTTTTAGATCGTACTGTCAACCTGCTTAATCAGGTTCACCATCGATTAAATCGTATGGATCCATCGACCCAGGAGGCAGTAAATCAGTTTAAAGATAGTGAAAGTCGTTATAAAAAATTTAGAAAACAAATAACGGATTTTTCACATAACTTAAGTTCACCAGAAACATCTGTTACTTCGGACATTAATAAAATTGATGGTGAGCTTTCTAGTGTTTCAATTCCTTGCGATCGTAACATTGTTTTGGAACTTGCTAAATTAAAATATAATGGGAAGACGTGTGTACGTTCCTTTATTCAGCGCGTTACTGAGTTCGCAGCAGCAAGAAATATTCCTAGCACGAATATTTTGTCGTTTGCAACTGAAATATTTACCGATGACGCGTTACATTGGTTTAGAAGTATTCGGCATAAGTTTAATAGTTGGAACGAATTATGTATTTTGCTTCGCGAGGATTTCGATAAGCATGATTATGATTTTAGATTAATGTCGGAGATTAGGTCTAGAACGCAGGGTGAAGAAGAAAATATAACAATTTATTTGTCAATTTTATCCGGCATGTTTTCTCGTTTATCGAAACCATTATCCGATAGCGAACAGTTTGAAATAGTGATTCATAATATTAGACCGTGTTATGCATCGGTACTCGCTACTAGTACTAGCATTACAAATATTAATGAACTTAGAATAATCTGCAAAAATTATGAAAAATTTCAATCTCGCATTTCTGATTTTAGAGAACCTCCTAAAGCTCACGGTAACCTTCTTGCACCTGAATTTGCATATAAAAAAACTTCAGGTCATATTTATAATTTTAGTAATAAAAATAATAATTTTTCTAATACATCATTTAATAATAGTTATTCTTTTAGAAACGGACGGTTTCAGGTAATCAGAATTTTAATAATGGTAATAATAATAATTTAAAAAGTAATAATAATAATGGCGGAGATTTTAATAAAAATAAAAACTATCGATGCTCAGCCACGTCAAATATAGTTAAGGTTAAATTTTGTCCGCGTTGCCGCTCAGAGTCCTACAATCTGAGACAGTGTACCGTTGTTAAAAAAATATTTTGTTTTAAGTGTGGTCTTGATGGAGTAACAATTTATAATTGCACTAATTGTAATAAAGCTCAAGAAAATTCAAAAAACTGATTAGGCAGGATTGTAGTAGTAACTTTGATGTTATTGATTGGGAAATGTGGTTACATAAAGTTAATAATTTTTTTACTACTCATTTTACTTCTTCAATCCTCAATGATAAAACTAATGGTGATAAAAGACCGTATGTGTATGTGAATATATTAGACATGAAAGTTTATGGTTTATTAGATTCTGGATCAGCTGTCACTATTTTAGGAAATAATTCTCATTTATCATTAATAAATAGAGGTTTTAGGTTAACAAGTGATAACCCACTTAATATTACTGCTGCTGGTGGTCAGAGACTTAATACCATAGGATATATTCTTCTTCCTATTTCATTTGAAAATAAGCTTCACATAATTAAAGCTTATGTAATACCAGAAGTGGATACCTCTCTTATTTTAGGTATACCCTTCTGGCGCGTTTTTAATTTATGTCCAAAAATTTTAAAAAATATTACGTCAGAAAAAGATTGTTCATCACATACAGATTTATATTTGATTAATACTAATAAATTTCTAAATTCATATGATAATTTAGATAGTTCACAACAATTAATTGTGAATAATATTATTGAACAATTTAAAAATATTTCTTTAGAACGTAAGGGTTTAGGTCGTACCAATGCAATAGTTCATCGAATAGACACCGGCGACTCGCCCCCCATTAAACAAAGATATTATAGGTTGTCACCAGAAAAGCAGCGGATTCTGGTAGAACAAGTAGATGAAATGCTTAGTTTTAATGTAATTGAACCGTGCGAAAGCGCTTGGTCATCACCAGTTCTTATAGTAAAAAAAAAGAACGGTCAACCTAGATTTTGTTTAGATAGTAGGAAGTTAAACTCTATTACTAAACGCGACGCTTATAATCTGCCTTACGTGTCTGAAATATTAGATAGCTTACGCGATGCAAAGTTCTTATCCTGTATCGATTTAAGTAAAGCTTTCTGGCAAATTCCGATTGTAGAACAGGATAGAGATAAGACTGCTTTTTATGTCCCAGAACGCGGTACGTTTCGTTTTATGACCACAGCTTTTGGTCTAACAAACGCACCAGCTACTCAGCAAAGATTAGTGGATAGTTTGTTCGGTTTAGAGTTTGAGTATAAAGTATTCTGTTACCTTGACGATATAGTAATCGTTTCTAGCTCTTTCGATGAACACGTGTCACTCTTATTGCGCGTATTGAAGAAGTTAGAACAAGCAAATTTAACTATAAACTCAGATAAATGTATTTTTTTTTGTAAAAGTCTCAAATACTTAGGTTATGTAGTAGATGCTAACGGCTTACGGACAGATCCCGAAAAAGTAGAAGCAATCTTAAATTTTCCTACGCCGAAAAATAAAAAGGAGGTCAAAAGATTCTTAGGTACAGCGACTTGGTATCGTAGGTTTGTGCCAAACTTCAGTACAATAGCAGGTCCTTTAAATAAACTCACTTCGAATAAAAAAAATGCACCACCTTTTGTTTGGTCATCTGAGGCTGATAATTCTTTTAATAATTTAAAAGAGTCTCTAATATCTGCCCCAATTCTGTCGTGTCCTGATTATAGTTTGCCATTCGAAGTGCATACCGATGCTAGTAATTACGGTATAGGCGCTATGCTCACGCAAAATATTAATGGAAAAGAACACCCCATAGCTTATATGAGTCGTTCATTAAATAACTCGGAGCGCAATTATAGTATTACTGAACGGGAAACTCTTGCGGTGGTAGTAGCGTTAGAACACTGGCGATGTTACCTGGAAAACGGTAGTGTTACAACTATTTATACTGACCACTCTGCATTAAAATGGTTTTTATCACTTAATAATCCAACAGGTAGATTAGCTCGTTGGGGAGTGCGTCTGTCTTCATTTAATTTAAATATAAAGCATCGTAAAGGTTCGGATAATGTCATACCTGACGCGTTGTCTAGATCAGTACCGGTTGCTGCCATTTCTACATCCAATTTTTATTTAAAATCAAATGATAAATATTATAATGATATATATAATGGTTGTTTAAATAATCCAGAAAAAATTGTTATTAAAAATAATACTCTATATAGATTATCAAAAAATAAATGTGAACTCACTTCTGAATTCTCTTGGAAAGAAGTAGTTCCAGAGGAGTTACGCGAAGAAATTATTAGGGAAAATCATTCAGAACCAACTGCTGGACATTTAGGTAATTTTAAAACGTACAAACGATTATGTCTTAAGTATTATTGGCCAGGAATGTACAAAGATGTAGTAAAAATTGTGTCATCTTGCGACACTTGTTTAGCATATAAACATTCAAATCATATGACTTTAGGTGAAATGGGAAGACCAAAACAGTGTAGTAGACCATTTCAAATGCTGTCAATTGATTTAGTAGGCCCCTTACCTGTCACAAGAAAACGAAATACTTTTATACTAGTAGTTACATGTTGTTTTTCTAAGTATTGTTTGATTTTTCCCATTAGAGAAGCAAGAGCTGATATAATAGCTAATATTCTGGAAGAACAAGTTTTCTTGATTCACGGAGTACCCCAAACAATCATGATGGACAATGGTACTTAATTTATTAGTAAAAACTTAGATAGCTTATTTTCTAAATATAAGATACCTAACGTTTATTTTATACCTAAATATACGCCGCAAATAAATACGGTGGAAAGATATAATAAATCCATTGAGACATGTATTTCTACTTTTGTTGAAAATGATCATAGGTCTTGGGATATAAATATTAATAAAATCAAGTTTGCAATTAATAGTTCGGTCAATGAATCTACCGGCTATTCTCCCAATTTTTTAGTTTATGGTCGTGAACTCGTTTCATGTGGTTCTCACTTCACTGATACAGACTTAGGCGATGAGATAGTATTTTTACCCTTGATATATATGCGGAAAATATTGGTTGTTTAACAAAGATTTTTGAGGAAGTGCAGGTCTCTTTATATCGCGCACACTTTAAAAATGCTTCCCATTATAACTTGCGACGCAAGTTCGCTGAATTCAAAGTCGGTGACATAGTCTGGAAGAAGACTTACTTTCAGAGCGATAAGGAGAAGTATTTTACTAAAAAGTTAGCACCAAAATTTGTTAAGTGTCGAATTACCTATAAAAAGTCTCCATTAGTTTATGTGTTAGAGGACATGAATGGAAAAGATCTTGGTACTTGGCATATAAAGGATTTTAAGAGTACAAATCATAAATAAATAAAACATTTTTATAGTTACATTACTCATTTACTTTAACTTTTATACTTGAGACTAGTATGAATAGTTTGATTATTACATCATCTTATTCCCACAGTATATTAGGACGCCACAGTAATAATAATATTAATGTTACTGCGGCCAGGACTGAATGATTGAGGTATGACAGGCATAGTGGAAGGTTAGTATGAGTGTGTAAAATTAGTTCTCATGTGGCGAACTAAGGATTTTTTTATTCATGAAATAAAATGATTAAAAAAATCCTTGGGGGACGCGCGGGGTAATGTAACGGAACGTTACTTTTGATGTTCCAAAATGTATGGCAGTCCGCGAAATGGAACGGATAGTTTAGAATTTAAAATTACCCTTAGCAAAAGTGCAAAATGCAAAAGAGGCAGGTAGTTTAAATAAATGCATTTTACAAGTCGAAGTAACGTATTACTTCGAAATTCACATAAATAGGCCGCGGTCAGAGTACCGCAGGCCATTTGATAAATTACTAAGATCGCGAGTGTGTGTTTGTAATAAATTGTTAGTTACAAAAACATATAATAGTGACGCACAAAGTTCGGAGTTCCAACATTAATTTGGTGAGTTAATTATACAGTACTTTCATAGGGACGTTTTTAGGGTTCAATAGAATTATATAAAGATTGTACTGTGTCCGTGCGTCTGTCTAGCACTGCACCCCAGCCTCCGTCCTGCAGTTTTACGCAATGCACAATTATTGTTTCTGCCCTGCCAAAAACTGAAGACAACGAGAGCTGGAAGCAGTATGCTTAGGCTTCCCTTCGAATGATTTCAGGAATCAAGTCCGAGGTAGAAAAATCACTACGGCAGAACCTGGCCTGGAACCTTTTTCTGAAGCCTGGTCTGCCACCGTCTACAGACATCCCAGCTGGTCATAGCTGAACTCAGCCTGGATTTTTCTTCCGGAGCCTGGACACCGTCTGCTCAGCAGACGTCACGGCCTGCCATAGCCGGCCATAACAGACCGCTGCCCGGAGCCTGCCCTGCCACTGAAGGACGTTGGATGCTGCCCTCCCCGATCGTTCCATAATCAGTGCAGTAGCATTCCTCCCATGACATAATCTGGATGTTGATAGAACCCATTCTTTTAGATATCTCTCTCTCTTTATAAAAATTGTATATAATAGTTAAGTTTCCTTTAATATAATTTTATTTTAATTTCTATGTACGTTGTTTTTTATCTCACAGCCAATTTATGACCTGTAGGTAGGACTTCGTCACAAGAATTTTGGCAAGGTAATAATTAGTCTTTACTTTGAATGATATATGTACTTATATCTTTCATATATTTTAAATTATTATTTTGTTAACAGAGTTACATAATAATATCCGTTTTCGATGTCTGCGTGTGTCTCAGATTCTGTTATGCATATGGCCTAGTAATGTGCTCTAGTAGTATGATGTTACCAACGGATTTCCTCTCCTTTGAAGGTCATTGCAGTGGTGGCGCGTGTGCCGGGTTTTGGTCTGCACCCTGGGGGCCTAGTTGAGCAGGAGGATGGCTGACACATACTTTACGTCCGTGATCAGGTGCTGCTGTAGGGGCTTTGGATCTCCGCTGGACACGCATAGTTTAATTGTTATATTAAAAGCCGAGGTCTCGCAAAAGTCGTCAGATATACTGGCGCGGGCATCGAGAAGTTATGGTATTATGTGATTCTGTACCTACGAGTATTTCCATATTGTAAAATGGTTTATCTGCTATGGGGTATTCTATTAGGGTTTTTTCAGTAGGATGAGAATTAGTTATCATATGCTATAAACATAAGTTAGTAAATGACAATGTCCCCTGATGGTCAGGTAGGTACGTACGTGTGGAAAGCCAGAATATTTTACTTGTTGGTACATTTTTCTCCGGTGGTCGCGCGCTTAAAAATAAAAAGTTTTTTTTTGTTATTGTCGGGTTCAAATGGACCCACGATTCCGGTTAAGGGTTAAGCGCCTTGTAAAGTTTACACGATTAAATTTGTGTTATTATTTAGATAAGATTTATTTATAGTGTAGTAGCAATCATTATACCTACAAAAAATCCAAATTAAATAAAATAAACAATCTCTTAAAGACTTTTGTATTAATTATAATAAAAAATATTACATTTTAGGTATTTTGTAATATTTTTATTACAAAATACCTAAAATCACTTATATGTGAACATATTTATCCTAAATGTGAACCGATAAATCACCTATACATGAACCAACTAAATTTATATTTATAAATATACCTACCGCCTATTATTATATTGAAATAGCATCATCTACTTACAAGAAATCAGCCGTGTAGTCACCTCTTTTTTGCGTTCACCTTATTATTTTTAATTTATTGTTTCACTATACTGACTTGTGAAACTGTTTATAGATGGGTTATTGAGTCTATTCAAAACATCGCGACGAGCTAGCCACTTGTTCGGTGTAGACTCATACCATCGGCTACGACGAGGTGGGATTAAAACCCCTCCGCTGGGTACTCTGGGGTCTAGGCGGTCTCGGGCGCAGTAAGGCACCTGTGTTGATATATATATGTACTTATATATATATAACTTGTAACCTAAGCTTTATTACCTTTTTTAGGGTCAGGTAGGTCAAGTTAGGGCTGTTCCTAGTGAAGTTACAATATAATTAGGTAGGTTTTAGTAAAAATAAAATGTCTCTTTTTCTTAATTAGGTAATTTAGTATTTTTTTGTATTTAGTAAAAATAAACGTTTTGTAATTTGATTTTTGTTTGAGCTAAGCCTTGGTTTTATTTTTAATTTGTATTAGAACTGTGTCTATAACAGGGTATAGAACTAAAATTAAGACTGTATTAAGGTGCTTGACATTAGCTGAGGATTTGGTGGACAGACATGACCGATCGAATGCACAATTCGAGCGCTATCAAAGGTTGCCCGACTATAATAAGAATTTAGATCAGGAATATGAAGGGTTTTTGCGTCTGTACCCAGTTGATGATGGGGTGTCACCCACGGTCACCAGTGACTATATATACAATGGAGCTCTACTCTAGACTCCATTACTGAAAAGGTTCGCAGAGATCGTGATAAGTCTCTTAAAAGGGACCAATTTGGCGAAAGCTCGGCTTTGCCAATTGTTTGTTCTCCCGGGCTCGTAAGTCGATTGCCGACCCTTGATCTCCTACCTTTTTATGGAATACAAGGATGGTAGCCAAACCCACCTCGTGTGCAGGGACAATGCTTCGTCTCCTCGCTTCGTCCCATGGGTTGTAACGTATCTGATTGCAGCGCAACTACGTGCTAAATGATCGTTTTAACGAAAAAGACCAGCAGTACGATATGTATGTTTTCGAGCCTTGCTATCGAACTCATGAGATCCATAATTTCCAGTGGACCCCGAACCCGAATGATCTGGTACATCCGACTAGAGGAAGGCAGGTCATTATGAATAGGTATTCCAAATGACCTGCATGGGCAGGTGCAAATATTGTAATTTTACCTACAAACCTTGTTTGTATCTGGAGCCCGAAGGACACCTATTTTGTTGTTCGAGACCTTTTAGATTTAGGTACCCAGGACATTACTGAGTTGTGTTTCGGCCTGGTTAGCGAGTAACCTATACCTAGATTTGAATGCTCACCGGCATTCTATTCAGGCAGTTCGCATTGTTCAAATTGATAACTTGATTGGTAACACCACTTAATATTTTCCCCCCTCTCGGCTTCTCGTCCAAGAATCCTGTCCTGCTTTGGCTATAGTTTTAGACAATGTATTGGGTCAATAATTTAGGTAAAGTTGTCCCCGCTGTCGTTTTCCTAATAAGGGATAAGGGATGTATGCTTGGACAGACAGCCAAATTGTTCTCTCGTGGCTGAGAGCTGTTGTCCATACACTTGAAGTCTTGTGTCTCTCATATTCAGGCTTCTGATGCTTTGTTGATTTGGAGACATGTTCCAGGGGAAATGAACCCTGCAGATATAGCGTTTAGGGATTGCGTTGTCCGAGATCTTTTGCGACCCTCACTGGTACCCTAATTGGTTGAAGCATTCTGTCATCTGACATCTTGGCCCCAAGGGCAGCCTTTGATGACTGATATACTACCAGCTCTTGCGATGGTAAAGACCGCAGTGTTGAATCCTGAATTTCTGTTGAATAAATTCAGCTCCCTGAATAAATTGTTGGATGTAGCTGTGGATTAAATGCTTTATTTTTAATTGTCAACACCCTCGGGAGAAACGCCAGTTGCTAGTCCTCAAGTCAAATGAACTTTTATATTGTATTAAGGTTGTAAGAAGATGTTTATGTAGCTGCAAGTGTTTGTTTCATAAATTAAAGTAGGATTTTGTTGGCCTTTTTTAACGGTTAACTAAATAATAGATATTATTATTATATGTAATATTATTATTATATGTAATATTATTATATGTAGAACAAATTACACATATTGCTTTGGTCACAAACTAAGCTCTAGGCTTGTACTATCTGTACCAGAAGCAACTATATAATAGATATTATATTTTATAAACCCCGTCTGAGGTTGACAAACTGTACAGAAAAAAACAGTGGGAATCGAACCCACGACCTTCGGTTACAATGCCAAAGGCGCAACCACTACGGTTTACTCCAAGATGCCTACTGAAAGTTTAATGTAATGTCAGCCAGAGTCGAGCTCCTTTAGAGATCAGCTGTTTCATACATTAGTTTAATACGTTCCAGACAATGATATTATAAAAAACAAAAGCAGACCTGTTATAAGCGCGCGTCGTGAAGACTCAAATACGTCCTAATTGGTCTGGCGTCTGGTAATTTGTCTGCTTCTAGCACCGTAGCAAGCAAGCCGCATCGTAGATACATGTGTCTTTACCAAAATTTATGAAAATGCTATCGTGTGTGTTTCGGAAGTGTACCATTAATTACTCCAAAGTTAACAAAATACAAAGGAACTCATACCACTTGTGAGTATGCAAAGATATATAGATTATTTAGTATAATTCCAATTATTTTTCCAAATAATCTAATAAAAATAATAAAGAAAGAAGATTATAATACAAAGACGCTATATGCAGGTGAAAAAAGAGAAAGCGAACTAGTTTTGACGCGATTATTTTGTAAGCGTATAACATATCTATACTTAAAATATCATTGGTTCCTGACTAAAATTACAACATATTTTTTTCTGGATCTCCACGATTCTATTTTTATGGAATTTTACTTTATTTGTTTTTTGAAAAAAATATCGAATCCAAAAATTTTTTTATTTAAAATATCTGGGTTTTGGGAGGCTTTTTGTGCACGACCAATACCAAGAACAGGGTCTGGAACATGAAGGTAAAAACCGTGCCCGTCCGCGCGCCGCGCGTTTTCTTAGCTTCATGATATCGGAGGTCTTGGTCTTGTAAAAAAATAAGGCAACACTATTTGCACTACTACGAAAGCCCGGCCTAAATTAAGGACGCAAAAAAATAATTTAAAAAACTACAACTATGTATATTTATGTATATATACATTGAATATATATTATTATTTGTATTAGTTTTTTATGTTTATATTAAACACCCGACTCATCTTCTTAAAGGCTAGCTGATAGATAATGCCTAATGCATTAAGTTCGCCTCTGTACATAACTTTTGTTTACTGTCCACTAAAGTGTTTAAATAAATAAATATATTTTGCGCCATCTGTTGGCCACGCGCTTAAAGAGGTCACAACAGCTGAGTATATTTTAAGCATACTGAACACATTGAAATATGCTAAGGATGCGAAATACAAAGGTTTCTAGTCATGTTCGATTTTAATAATAGTCTATGGACGCTAATCTGTGGTCATAACCTATGTCAGTCAGTTAAGAGAAAAATTGAAAATGGTGTAATTAATTCTTTGTCCTGAGTTAATTATTTTGTTTCTTTTGTGAATAAAGTTTTTGTTCCATAATATGATTTTTGTGCGGCCTATTAGATATACCATTTATATATGTAGTGTTTTGTTCGCCATGTATTAGACGCCTACAAATAGTGATTCAGATTTGTCGCGTTGTATTTGTGATATTGTGTCTGAATAGAAATTTTCATACCGTGGCATTAGTGGTTGAAGACATCGAAGGGATGCAATAGCATCCCTAAGGTACCCAGGGATCTCGACGCTGAAGCACCACAACAAGCCATTCGATAAGTTTAGTTTTTAAGTTAATAAGCGTTGCGCAACGCACCCCATGTGAGAAGCTTGGATGAGTTTGGTTCCCGGCTTCTCGCACATTTCTGGTAGCAGAGCATGGTTCGTACACATTCTAGCATATTTTGTTAGTGGGTTTTTTAATTTACCCATCTGTGCAAATTTTGAGGTTATACACATATAACTTTAACTTATTTGTTCCTAGCTCAGTTTAGAAACTGGTTTGTTGGCTAGATTTAGTTTATTTTGTTTTTGTTGTAGCATTTGGTTTGGATAAATCAATTCTTCCAACGGTAACCTTCATTTATTATAATTTTGACCTAATGTGACTTGCCTATGCTTTGCTACCTTTTTTAGAGTCAGGCAGGTCATGTTAGTTTGTATAATATTCCTAGTGCAGTTCCAACATAATTAAGTAGGTTTATTAATTAAAATTAAGTTTATTTTCTTATTATTAGGGTTAGGTAGGTAAGGTTTTGTAAATTGTTTTATGTTTGTTTTCCCTTAGTAAGGGAACTTAAAACTCGTTTCAATAACAAAACTTGTAAATTTATTTTGATTTGTTGCAAACTTGAATAAAACTTTATTTTGTGTTTATTTGTAAGTTTATTTTTTACTTTAAATTAATATTGTGTTTATCTACTTATCTAATTATGTATGTTAATAGGAACTTAAACAAGATTAAGGCTGTCCTAAGGTGGTTTACGTCCGCTGTGGATTTGGTAGACAGACCCGACCGCTCCGCTGCTCTTTTGGTGCGATTTGAAAAGATCCCAGAGTATGAACAGGACTTGCATAGGGCCTTTGAGGAGTCGACCATCAGATGGTCCGGCCCCCTGTCTAACCACCTGGTCAAACTGGCCAGCGTCCCAGGAATCGGTTTGCTGTGGCTGCTGTTGAAGCACAAAATTGTTTGTATTGTAGGGACCCTGGACATTTGGTTCCGCATTGCCCACAATTTTGTAACTTGCGGGTCCAGACCCGACGTGCCATGGCCCGACAGAGGCAATGGTATTTTGTGTGCTTGGGCAAGCACCACCAAAAGGATTTCCGTGAATCGCGGCCATGTTCGCAGAGCAGTGGCCGCCATCATCTTGTTTTGTGTGCCAATTTAAATATGGGAGGCCGCCAACATGGAGGAACCACCCCAGGGTGCTAGGGAGGTACGATCGCCGAGGTTTTATGATTCCTCGCGTACTGAGGACCGGCGCCCCTTTCACCGGCGACCGATCACATGAGATCCACAATTACCAGTGGATCCCGAACCCGAATGTGCCCGTACGTCCGGTTCAAGAGGAATAGGTATTCGCTGCCCGCTCACCAGCCGCCACCCACTCAGAGACTGTAATTTTACCTACAGCCTCTGTTTGTGTTTAGGGCCCGAAGGGCAATTATTAGATTGTTCGTGCCCTTTTAGATTCGGGTGCCCAGGGTTGCATTGTTTCGGCTTGGTTTGAATTCTCACCGGGATTCTGTTCGGGGAGTTGGAAATGTTAAAATTGAGAACTTGATTGGTAACACCACTTTTACATTTTCCCGTTCTCGGTTTCATGTCCGAGCATCACTGCTTCGGCAATAGTTTTAGAAAATATATTGGGTCAACACCCCCAGGTAAAGTTGTCTCCAGCTGTGGTGACCCTGAAAAGGGGTTTGTGTTTGGCTGACCCCACCTTCGACATTCCGGGACCAATTGATTTGTTGATTGGTGCCGATGTTTTGGGAATGTTGCTCCTAGGTAATGTAAAGGCCCTAGGTATATGTGGCTTCGTAGCGATCTCCACAATCTTGGGATCTGTTATAATTGGCCCAACCCATGTCGTTTTTACACCAGACTTCCTTTTGTCCCCTCACGACCCTCATTGGGTGCATCAAGGAGTCTTGCTGAGAAAAGGTTTGTGTCCATGGATAATCGCATGAGGCGTGACCCTATTTTCCGCAAGAAGTACATTGAGTTCATGCTCTGGGATCATGATTTGGGACACATGACGATCTAAAACTTGGACTGGCGTTCAGTGGAATATTATTTTATTCCCCATCACGCAGTTTTCAAGCCTCATAGTGAGAAGATAAGAGTGGTGTTTGATGGCTCTGTCCCCACGTCTTCGGGTGTATCTTTGAACTAGTGCCTGCATACTTGCCTGAAGCTTCTCCGGGATATTTCGGATATTCTCATGGACTTTCGCCGCCATCAGATTGTCTTTGTGGCCGACATCCGCATGATGTTACGGCAGACACTCATCCACGAGGATGACAGGTGCTACCAACTCATTTTATGGCGGGAGAAACCCTCTCATCCCATGCTTGTCTATGAACTGAATACCAACACATATGGTTTGCGGTCTAGCCCATTCGTGACTATTCGTTCATTGTTGGAGCTGGCCAAGCGTGAGCGTTTGATGTTTCCTCGAGCTTCCGCCATCTTGGAAAATAATTTGTACGTTGATGATGTATGCACGGGTCTCCATTGAGAAAGAGGGTTTGATCTTGAGGAATGAATTGATTGGGATAATGAGGGCTGGAGGTTTTGAATTAAGAAAGTGGATATCTAACCCCCCCACTCTCCTGGCTGACTTGCCATTGGAGCACCAGCAGGATCCCCTCCTCTTTGAAAAAAATGATAATCCTAACATATTGTCTGTTCTTGGAGTCCAGTACAGGCCAGTCCAGGATATTTTTACCTTTCGGGTGGATCTTTCTCCGCCCAGGATCTGGACTAAGCGCTTGGTCCTGTCCACTGTAGCCAGAACCTTTGATCCAAGCGGTTGGATTATCCCAGTAACATTTTTGGCTAAATGTTTTCTCCAGAGACTTTGGACTGCTGGAGTTGGTTGGGACGACCAACTCACTGACACCTTGTTAAATGACTGGGTTTCCTTTGTTTTCCAGAAATCAATGAAGTTTCTTTACCCAGACCTTTCCTTCCAGCTGGGAAGTACACGGCGAGCCTCCATGGTCTTACGGCGAGCCTCCATTTTCTTACTGTGTGTCCTACTGGAAGTGTAGCGTCAGTGAATTCGGTCTTAGCTAAGAGCAAGGTTGCTCCCCTTCGGACTCGATTTACGATTCCGAAGTTAGAACTGTGTGGGGCTGCTCTTCTTACGCGATTATTGAATCACGTTTTTGTAACGTTGAAACGCTCTGTTGATATTCTAATCTCTTTATAATTTAATTCTATTCTACTAATAATAATTAAACTTATTTTGTAATAAGTACCTACGTAGGTAGGTACTACTACTTATCTACTTAGGGTACCTAACTCAAAAAATAACATTCATAAAAACTTTTGAGGCCTTCAGTTATTTAAGTATTTATTCGAAGTCACAAAAATAACAAAGTAACAAAAAAATATTGCTTGCTAGTTATATAAATATTAAGATTTACAAAGGTATATATTTTACTATTCACCACACTAGGATTCCCTGTGTCGTGGTGATTAGTCTCTTCCTTGTAGTTACTTAAATATACACATATAATCAGGCACACAATCCATTTAAGATTTAATATAATTTAAAAACTACTGGCTCAGTAGGAGCCACAAGAATTGATACAAGTTAATAAATATAAAATGAAAGAAAAAAAAATGTAGGAGAAAAACAATAATAATAAAATATTCAATGTAACAACGGACTTAATAATTATACTTTTTATTTATACTTATGTAAACATGACTATTGTAAATACATTATGAGCGTGTTATTATGCCTATTAGCAAATATTTATAGATTGTCCGTCTGTCTGTTTGTTGGGGACATCTAAATTTGTATGGAAGACTATGTATGTATTTGAGTATATAATAGTAACTGAGTGAGCAAAATGTGGTAGTGTTGTAGTTATGTGTGTATTTATGTGATGTGTTATATTAAGGATGTTTAAATTTCTTCATATATATAAGTTTAAAGTTGTGTGTGTTTAGATACTTATTATTGTATATTTCTTTTTCTTCTCTTTTGGCGCTATGTACACACATGTTGTGTTTATTAAATAGATCTAAGTGAACCTATATGAGTATGTACATTATATATGTAGTGTGTTTAAGTATTTGATTATAGTTTACTAATGTGTGAGTGTGTGCGTACAGTTTATATGAATTATTTTTGTAGATACTAGGTTTGAGTATAAAAAAGAGTGTGAGCGAATGTAAGTGCATCATATTAGATTATGATGTGTATGAAAATGTATGTATGTGTATGTGTATATAATAATATATTAGATTAGATTGGGGTGTTTGTCTGTTTCGTGTTAGATTATATAATATTATGTGATAGAATGCCTATATAATAATGCTGAGTATTTTTATGCGTGTGTATGTGTGGCTATGCTTTTGTGAGATGAGTGATGTGTATATTAGTGTAATATAGTGTGTGTGTGTGTATATAATAATATATTAGATTAGATTGGTGTGTTTGTTTGTTTTGTGTTAGGTTACATAATATTATGTGATAGAATGCCTATATAAAAAATGCTGAGCATTTTTATGCGTGTATATGTGTGGCTATGCTTTTGTGAGATGAGTAATGTGTATATTAGTGTAAAATAGTGTGTGTGTGTATATAATAATATATTAGATTAGATTGGGGTGTTTGTTTGTTTCGTGTTAGGTTATATAATATTATGTTATAGAATGCCTATATAAAAATGTTGAGGATTTTATGCATGTGTATGAGTGACTATGCTTTTGTGAGATGAGTAATGTGTATATTAGTGTAATATAGTGTGTGAGTTAATGTATGTGTGAGTAACTGTGTGTATGAGAGTATAATAATATGGTGAGCTTTAAATATGTATATACTTATGTTAAAAATATTCAAAACCTCTTCCATTTAACTTAATATATTTAAAATATTTTCTGTGTCAGTATAATTTAATTTGTTAAACCAAGTTTTAAGGAGTTTCTTGGTAGCTCTTTTTGTTAAATATAATATTTTAAGGTTGCTGTTTACTTTAGTATATATATGGACCTACGAATTGAAATGATTTCTGTCCAAAAGTAGTACGGGATGTTCGAGATTTTCAGGTATTTAGTCTTGTTTTATGCTCCTTACATGTTAATAATGCTTTAGAGTGAAATAGTAAATAGTTGCCTCCAGAAACAATTGCCTAACTCTCAAAACTTTGCACTCCATATAAAGCAAATCGGTCGGATAACAAAAATATTTATGATAGGCCACTTTTAATAGAGCTCGCTGTACTCGCTCCAGTGATATTAGATGGGATTTACTAGCTGCTCCCCAAGTGATATTGCAGTATGTTAAAATTGATTCCGCTAGGGCACTGTAAACCATTTTAAGAGTTGGTTCATCAGCGACCCGGCGTAGCCTCTTGAAGATAAACATTAACTTCCTGGTGCGAGCACACAAAGCATTCAGTTGTTTCTTCCATGTCAAAAGCTCATCTATAAATACTCCTAGGTACTTGATACATTCTACTTGATCGAGAGTTGGACAGCTACAGTTACCCGATGTGTGAATTTTACCAATTTACTCTTTAGGAACTGAACGCGCTGTGATAGTAAAAGCCATATATTTGGTCTTACTTGTGTTCACCGTGAGCAAATTATCATTTAACCATTGTGATACAATATGAAGCCCACTTTCCGTCATGCCAACCACATCATCCCATGAGTCACCTTGAAAAATAATAGCCGTATCATCAGCATAGGCAAGTGTAGTTGCTTGGGGTAGCTCTAGTGTGCACAGATCATTCACATAAATAATAAAAAGAGTAGGTCCTAGCACACTACCCTGTGGTATGCCAAATTCAATATTCGTAAGGTCACTTGTATCATCGCCTATCCTCAACTCTTTGATGCCTATTTGAAAGGTAGGATGTGAACCATTCATGTGACGTTCCACGTATACTTAACAGTTCCAATTTTCTAATCAGAATGACCCTTGATACCGTATCAAAGGCTTTTGCCAAGTCCAAGAATACACCGATGCACTTTTTTCCTTTGTCTAGATATTCTCTTACAACGTCATTTAAAGTTATTACTGCATCTTGAGTAGATGTGTTGTTGCGGAACCCAAATTGGCACTTCGATAAGATTTTGTTATGTTCGAGAAAATGTAAAAGCCGTTTATTTACTACGTTTTCTAGATTTTTTCCTAATGTACTGAGTAAAGAGATAGGTCTATAATTTGATGCCTGGAGAGGGTCTCCGTCCTTATATATCGGGCACACCTCAGCAATTTTTAATGAGTACGGGACCACCCCACTATTTATGCTTAAGTTCAGAGAGAATGTGTTTTTTTTAAATGTAATTACTGATATTATCATATCCAGTGGCTGAATTTGTTTTAGAATTATTAATAAGTTTATATATTTCAAATTTGTCTACAGGTGTAAAAAAAAAGGAATCTGCTGGTGATATTAATATTGATTAGTTAAAATTTTGCTTTTGTTTTGTCAGGTTTTAGTTGTAGGAGCTGAGTGTTAGTATATTTTTTGACATCTATATTGCAAATATTTTTTATATTGGCCCAAGTCTTTTTACTGTCGCTTTTATTTTTTTATAGTAGATTTATTTCGTAAGTATTTCTTAAATTCTGAATAATGTTGTTACAAGTGTTTCTATAGTTTTTATACTGTTTGTATAGATCTGGATCAGTAGGTTTATTTTTAGTTTTAATATGTAGTTTATCCCTCTTCCGTAGACACCGTAGTAGATTTGGGGTTATCCAGGGCTTAGTTAGCTACATATTGTATAATCCTTTTTATTAGCTTCTATACAATAGTTTAGGATTTTACTAAATTTGTTTACGGCCTTGGTTACTTCATTTATCTTATAAAGTTCATTCCAATCGACCTTCTCCAACTCTGTTATTACTTGAGGAATGTTTATTTGCATTTTTTTTAATTGTGGGCCAATTTGATGCTGGGTTTTTTGTTCAACAGATAGAAGAACAACGTCGTGGTCCGTTATATCTGAGGTACACACTACAGTACATGCTTTAAGTTTAGTTCTAAGTAGACAGTGATTTAATGAATTTGTACCACGAGTTGGAAGTACATGTCCGGGAAAGAAACCATGATAACTAGTAAGGTTTAGATATTGTTCTGAATTTATGTCATCGTTGTCGGGTTTTATGTCGATATTTAAATCACCAGCAATAACACACGTTGTTCCCTTTAATAGGTTGAGTATATTCTCTAGCGATTCACAAAATATATCAATTTTTCTAAATGACGGAGACCTATAGATTACCGCAATAGACATATAATGACCGAGGTGTATAAGAAGACAGGTTCCTTCTTTAAAATATGGTTCAACAACTGTAGCATCTAGCGATGACTTGACTAGGACAATTACGCCGCCATTTTGATTGACATGACATTTTGTGCAGTAAAAAGAGTAATTGTCAAGATTAATATTTATATTACGTCTTTCTAACCAGCATTCTGTTAAAATTATTACATCAGGTTGAAAATTAAGTCGTAAAAAAATTAAAAAGCTATCGAAGTTTTTGTTAACACTTCTAACATTAAACGTCACCACTGTCAAAACGTCCCCAAAAACTTGAACACAGCTCTCCGGCAAATTAACTCTGATACTACTAAAGATATATGTTTTATCAATTACATCAATTATTGTGTTCATTTTGATATATTTTATTATATATATAATATTTTAGTTTAATATCAATAGCAGCAGCCAAAGCTAAGTTACCAGATTTGGAGAAGCGTAGTTTGTAGAAACAAGGTAAATATAATGACACAATATTAAGTTGTATAAACTCTCTTTGTATGGTTAAATGAGATTTTTTTTTAATATCTGTTTGTATAATTTTTATATTTTTTTTTAATATCTGTTTATTTATTTTTTTAAATATCTGTTTGTATAAAATTATGTGTGTATAAATGAAAGTGTGTGTGTGTAAAATATAGCGATAGTGCGAAAAAGTTTTCGTGTTTCTGTACTGACCTACGCGGTAAATATAGGTGTATGTATCAATATGCGTGCATTTATTATGTAGGTGATTATAATTATGCATGAAGAAATGCATGTATGCATTTTGATTAAAGGCGAGCGTGTATATATTGCCGCGCAATTTTGGTAACTGAAAGTGTGTGTCAGTCAGGTGGTGTGTGGGTGTGTGACTGCGTGCTTTCATATATGCATGCATGTTTTTTAAGGTAAGTGTTTTATATTGTATATTTTGTATATGTATGTGTATTTCGTTGAAATATATGTGTATTTTTTTCCACATAAATAACATATGTGTAGTTGAGTGTATTTGGGTACGTGTTTATTAGTATGTATGTGTGTGTGGAAAAATACACGTAAAAAAGTATGTTTGGGTATAAAGATATTTATGTGTGCACAAACGTGTATGTAAAGCATTTTCAATATAGTAAACAGTGTAACTATAATACAGGTAATAATAAGTGTAATGACAGATGAATAATTTTGCATATTACAAACTAATATTGCCTTATAACAAAAATATATAGTTTCAGTGTTCAAAGTAGTTAGTTTATGTATGCAACATTTAGTAAAATAACTAAATAAGAAGGATATGTTTATCACATGGTGTTGGAAAAGAATAAAGGAGGCACAATACCTGTTGTTTCTGAGGTCGCTGGTTATATATAGATCCACAGACACTTCACAATTGTTTTATGATTTTTACACTTTCTTCGCGGCCGCGGTGTAGTCCATGAATATTTGGACGAGAGCAAAGTATTTTATATGCGTGATTTTATTGTAACAAGTTGGTAGACGTCCGACCGCGGTAAATGTGCGATAGGAACCAAAAAAAAGGGTAGGCGGGGATGGAACAATATTAATGAAAGTAAGTATGTGTGTGTAATTGCGTATGTGTGCGTGCCTTGAGTTTCATTTTTACTAAATATCATCCATGCTCCCCCCTTGAAGCACTTTAAAAGAGCTTCAAA
Organism: Monopis laevigella; assembly: GCA_947458855.1. NCBI lineage: Eukaryota > Metazoa > Arthropoda > Insecta > Lepidoptera > Tineidae > Monopis > Monopis laevigella. The sequence goes on along the minus strand of OX381580.1, from coordinate 14,486,631 downwards.
TTCGCGGAATACTATTAAATAACAACAAAGCGAGAACGAATACAAGAGATAAACAATCTCATATTAACACGATAATTAACAAATTACAAATTAATAAGACAATAATACTAAATATAAAATTACTGAAATAAATAAAATTAAACTGCTTATTAAATTATACAGCTATTGAGTAGGCAAAGGACATAAGCGAACCACAGGTCGCTTATGATTGCCCGTCACTGTTCGTACAGTGACCACGCGCACGATTCGATCGCGACCGGGATGAGTCTCCTCCACTATACCCAAAGGCCAAAGTAGAGGAGGCACGTTATCCTCACGTATCATTACCACCTCTCCTACAGTTATAGTCCGAGACGAAGTATTCCACTTTTCTCGCGTTTGCAGCGTGTTTAGGTATTCGAGGCGCCATCTATTCCAGTATGACTGAACCAGTTTATCCAGAAGATCGCGCCTCGAGAGTCTTTCTATAGGAGTTGCGGAAAAGTCTTCCGCAGGAATATGAGAAAGTGGAACGGTATGAAGGAAATGGCTCGGTGTTAGCGCCGTCGGCTCCGAGGGATTCAAACTTAACACGCACAGAGGGCGGCTGTTAAGTAGCGCCTCGATTTGAATCAGCACCGTGTTCATTTCCTCATAGGTCAAAATCTGTCTGCCGATCACCTTTATGAGGTGAGTCTTCACGCACCTAATTTGACTTTCCCATATTCCAGACATGTGTAGACTGTATGGCGGCATATTTCTAAATGTTATCCTATTCTCAACTAATACGTGATTAAAGTTGTTAATATGTTGAGAGGAGGACAACAGCGTGTAAATTTCATCCAACTTCCCGCGAGCGCCGATGAAATTAGTGCCCCTATCCGAGTGGACAGCGGCTATGGGTCCCCGTCTGGACAAAAAACGTTTCAACGCTGAAATAAAACATTCCGTACTAAGGCTGGACGCGAGTTCTATATGTACGGCTTTAGTCGCCAAACATATAAATAAGCAGATGTATGCTTTGTGACTTGTAATACCCCGACCCTTTCGAGGTGTGACGTATACAGGTCCCGCATAATCTACTCCCGTGTTCCAGAATGCCTTCACCTGTTCCCTAACTCGGTAATTAGGCAATTGGCCCATCAGCGGTTCCATATTTCGCGGCTTAAATCGAAAACAAACGTTACACTTGTGTGTTATTTTTCGCACGACATTTCTTGCAGACAAAATCCAGAATTTTTGCCTTAACAATGCGAGTAACAATCCTGGACCAGTATGCAAGTTTCTCACATGATAGTGATCAATAAGGAGTTCAACTATACGATCCTTATTAGGAAGTATAAACGGATGCTTTTGGAAGTGATCGACATAGGCATTAGATAGTCGACCTCCGACTTTCATTAGGCCGTTTTCTAAAAACGGATATAATTTTCTTAACTTCGGCGAGCAGTCCTTACCGTCATGCAAGGATCTCATATCGGCGGAAAAATATGTACGTTGTACACACTCCACCAACGATAATTCAGCACGTTCTAAGTCCGCGCTGCTGACGCTACCGAGTGATTTAATTTTTCGCGTGAACCTAAGTACGTAAACCACCACACGAAGAAGCTTATCATACCTAGACATCCTGTCCGCGAGGTCGTAATAGCAATGTACGAATTCTATTGCGCTACTCTGTAGAGTAGTTTCCCTCTTGGCTTCCGGTAAATCATCCATGGACTGAATTAAAAACTGTTCAGATTTCCAGTCTGTCACAGGTAACGAGGACCAAGAGGGACCGCGGAACCAAAGCTCGTTGTCCACCAACTTCTTTGGTGTCACCGGTCGCGATATAATGTCGCTCGGATTATCTGCGCTGGCAACGTGTCGCCAATGTTTTGCAGGCAACGTTTCTTGAATCGCGGCGATACGGTTAGCGACAAACGTTTGCCACCGATAAGAAGGCGAACTAATCCACGACAGCGCTATCGTGGAGTCGGAAAATGCGTAAAAATCGCTTATAATGCAGCGAGCAGAAACGATGTCGATCGCCGCCCTTAGGAGCCTTGCCAGCAGTAGACAAGCACAAAGCTCCAGACGAGGCAGCGACTTATTCGCGAGTGGGGCTAGCTTGCTACGAGAGCAAAGTAACGCAGTGGATCCACTAGCACTGGGGCACGCGCTGACCCTAACGTACACTGAGGCTCCATAACACTTCTCACTACTATCTGCGAATCCGAGTAAAACAACGTAAGCGCCGCTGTGTATACCTACGTGTCGAGGTATCTTAACTGCGTCTAACTCATGGAACTCCTCAATGAAGTCGAGCCAGTGACGTTCAATGGAATCGGGTGCAGGGTCATCCCAGCCCAAACTCAGCTTCCAGCATTCTTGCACTAGAAGCTTGAGGCGAGCCACCACTGGACTAATTAATCCGATGGGGTCGTAGTAACGAGCCGCCACAGATAAAATATTCCGCTTAGTACACTGGAGTGTGGTTATATTGTCTATCGATGAGGAGAAGAAGAAATAATCATCTAACTGCTTCCACTTCATCCCCACGACCTTCGCATGCGAGTCATCATCAAAAATTATGACCTTCGAGGCGCGGTGTGTATCGGGAAAAAATGCGTTAAGTGTGGGGTCGTTGGTTAACCATTTGGTCACTTCGAATCCCCCGGCGTGGAACAGTTCCGTCGTCTCCTCGTACAACTGTTTCGCCTTTTCGACTGTCTCTACTGAGCAAATATAGTCGTCCATGTACAGGTTGCTAGGTACATACTTAACAGCGAGTGGGAACCGTTCCCCCTCATCCAATGACAGCTTAATAACGCGCATAGCGAGAAACGGCGAACAGTTTAACCCGAATGGTACCCTTGTAAACCTATAGGTCTGGATAGGTTCCGAGGGATCAAACCTAAACAATATACATTGATAGGTCTGATCCTGTTCTTCCACCAAAACTTGGAAAAACATTTTCTCTATGTCAGCCGATATCGCGATGGGAAATAATCTTAATTCTATTAATAAATTAAAAATATTTGTTTGCAAATTAGGTCCACTGTACAAAACATCATTCATTGCTTTGCCCGAAAATGTTTTGCAACTTGCATCTATGGTGACCCTAATCTTGCTGGTCTCCTTATCCTCGCGGTAGACTGCATTATGCGGCAGATAATTGCAGTCCTCTAACCTAACTCGCGTTTCATCCACAAGGGTCAAGAATCCCTTGTCGATATACTCTCGTAATGTCGCGTTATACCTATCTTTTATCGCGGGTATTGAATTTAGTCTACGTTCTAAGTTCAATAATCGTCTACGAGCTATACATAAGGATTCCCCCAACTCGTGTTGAGGGTTCCCCTTAAACGGTAACCGTACCACATACCGTCCGGTCGCGTCGCGGTTGTGATATTTCACAAACATCTCCTCACACTCTTTTTCATCCGAAGTTAACCGAGGTGCGTTTGGAACACTCTCGAGTTCCCAAAATTTTTGTAAAATTAAATCGACCGATGTCTCATCATTAATAGTACATAACGCGGTGTCACATTGGGAAAAAATTGACTCGTCAACTCTCGCGCTACCCATTATGACGTAACCGAGCGAGGTTTCCAGAGCTATGGCACTGGACTGCGAAAAACTTATTTTGCTAGTACCTAAAAAAAAAAAAAAAAAAAAAAAAAAAAAAAAAAAGTAAAAATTTAAATTAGTTTTTCCGGAAACCGGACGTGAGTAACCCCCTATTCCTGTTACGGAAGAAGGAACGCGTGATATATTTAAACCTATACGTTTGCAGCAATTTTCTGTAATAAAATTACTCATTGAACCCGTGTCCAATAGTATCCGAATGCAACTACGTTTACCAAATTCATTTTTAATAACAATGTTTGCCGTAGGTAAAATTGTTAAAGAAAAATCATCCTTACGGTCAAACGCCATAAGGTTGAGATTCGAGGCAGCAAAGTAAGAGTGTAAAGTATCGGCCATCGGCCCGTGCGCAGCTGACTGCGATTGCGATGGCTCAGAGGTCCGAGCGCATGCCGTCGTTGGCGCGCTGTTCGATCCCGAATAGGTATTTTGCGCGGAATTAAAGTGTAATGCCGTATGATGCTTCTGCCCACAACATAGGCATTTACTTTCAGAGCGACAGTTGCTGGTTTGGTGGAAACCGAGACAATTGACACAATAATTTATGTTTTTTACTAAATTATATCTATCACTATTATTTAATTTCATAAATTTAGGGCATTTATATAGCGGGTGTCGCGGTGCAGTACAAACGGGACAATTGTTGTTTTCGGGTTTTGTGTTCTCCGTAGGAACCCGTTCACTGACTAACAAAGCATGGCTTGTATACCTACTTTTTTGAGTAAATTTAGGCGTTGTTGATTCTTTCGGGGTTTTCGAAAAAGTTTTTAAACTTGTTCGACTTAATATTTTAGTATGATCAATAATAAATTCATGTAAGTTTTGAAATGTAGGTAGATCTTTTTTGATAGTCAATTCAAATTGTTTAACCGTTTCTATGTCTAATTTGCTTAACGCGATAAAAATCAGATAAATCGGGTAAATTCAAATGTCTGAGTGCCGCGACAGACGAACAAAACTTTTCGTTAAATGCCTCGAGGGCCGCGGTCGTAGCTTGAGGAATTTGTTTAAACCCTAACATTTGATCTAACGCTAACTGCCTCACATCCTGATATTTATCGACAAAATTTTTCCAAATTATTTCATAATTATCCGAGTTGGGTGTTATTCCCGCACACACGGATAATGCCTTCTGCGAAAGGTGTCCAACCAAATATTGGATTTTTGGAGCGTTATTTAAATTAGTATTCGCGTGAATGAGTGACTTAAAATTCTCATAAAAAATATTCCAATTCGCAGGATCGCCGTTAAAGGTAGAAATCTTTAATGGCGGTAGTTCAACTTTAGGTAAAGTAGAAGATCCCTCTGGGTCGCGGTTTTTCGAAACGAGTTTTTCCGTTGACTTTATAGCACAATAAAGATCATTGAAAGATTCTATGCACGAAAAATTAGGAACGTATTCCTCGTCATGTTTGCAATACTCCATGTTCAGCTCGTCTACAACTTGATAAAATTTATCTTTGGTATCTTCCAAACTTTGTATGCTACTTAAAAATAAACTCGCGTATTTTCGGTTTGAGACTTGTTTACTATGTTCATAGGAAGTTTGTATTCTACTAAGGGCCGGTTTCTTGATGGATAGTTTACTTTACTATAGTTAAAAATGGCGGGTGTTCTATGAGATTTTTGTCAAAACATATTTCAAATTCATATAAAAGACGCCATAACTGTCATTATTTAACAATTAGTCGAGATGACTATCCATCAAGAAACCGGGCCTAAACAAGGTCTCCTTTTTTCCCTCCAAAACCCGTATTTTAACAGAGGAAATCGCGGAATTCTTTGATGTAGTTTCCATTTCTAAATTAAACACCAAATTAAAATTAATTTAAGTTATTAAAAGGTACCTTCTTATAAAAAATAAAAAAATGGCAAGAAACTTAAACCTTACTTTTCGAATAACTACTTAAATAATGTTTTAATAATTGTAATTGTAAGTGTAAAATGTAGGAAATTTGTAAGGTCTGTAGATGGGATACGGGTCGAATGGATCAAAATTGTGTTGGAAAAGAATAAAGGAGGCACAATACCTGTTGTTTCTGAGGTCGCTGGTTATATATAGATCCACAGACACTTCACAATTGTTTTATGATTTTTACACTTTCTTCGCGGCCGCGGTGTAGTCCATGAATATTTGGACGAGAGCAAAGTATTTTATATGCGTGATTTTATTGTAACAAGTTGGTAGACATCCGTCCGCGGTAAATGTGCGATAGGAACCAAAAAAAAAGGGTAGGCGGGGATGGAACAATATTAATGAAAGTAAGTATGTGTGTGTAATTGCGTATGTGTGCGTGCCTTGAGTTTCATTTTAACTAAATATCATCCACATGGGTACAAATTATTGTAGCCAAAACAAAAGGTATAGTATATATATAAAAAAAAAAAACAATCTAAAGAAACCTAATATTAGTTGAGTGGTAGTAATGGATATACTCGTATTATAATGAAATCTGACCAGTACTAGTCAGATATTGTTTTTGCCTAGATCTTTTAACACACCTTCATTCTTTATCCATATGTGCGGAGATCCATATTCCTTGCGTAGAAATACTCTTCCACCCGTAACCCAGCAAAACTCATAGTTTTCACTCTTGGCAAATTTCCGCGCGAGGAAAAAAATATTTTTTTATCTTAGAGGTAAAATTATCTGATATGTATAGTATATTATTAGAGGGCTCCAGCCCTAAATCCCCCGCGTTGAGATGTTTCGTGGGATTACAAGGGATTACATATTGGTGACGTGTTTGCCTGGACTGACAGCCAGAATTATTCTCTCGTGGCTGAGAGCTGCTGTCCATACACTCGAAGTCTTTGTGGCGCTTCTCTCACATTTAGGCTTCTGATGCTCCGTTGATCTAGAGACATGTTCCAGGGGAAATGAACGCTGCAGACGTTGCGTCCAGGGGTTGTGCTGCCCCAGATCTTTTGCGACACTCATTTGGTGGGGCCCTGATTTGTTCACGCATTCTTAATCGTCCTGGCCTCATAGCCAGCCTTTGTTGACTGATCCACTTCCAGGTCTCCGCGCATTTGCGATGGTGAGGACCATGGAGTTGGATACTGAATTTCTATTGAATAAATTTAGCTCCCTGGATAAGTTGTTGGATGTAACTGCGTGGATTAAACGCTTTATTTTTAATTGTCAACACCCCCGGGAGAAACGCCAGTCGCTAGTCCTTACACCTTGTGAACGGAAGGGCTATTTTTATATTGGATTAAGGTTGTTCAGGACGATCAGTTTAAGACTGAAATCGAGACACTGCGGGCTGGACGTTGTAAGCTTGTAGCGGACGCTACGCGCTCCACTGTACCCACAGTTTCTGTCGCGGGAGTGGGGGACACATCTTGCGCGCACGCAGCTCAGCAGCGCCGCGCCGCCGCCGCTCCAGTGAGTTCACAACCGCGACGGTGAAACTACGTCCGTTTGCCTTAAACTTGCCAACATCGCGATCTCCTAAAACAACCCGCGTTTCTTTTATTCGTGCTTCGATTTCTCTCTTTTGCTATTCTCTCATATCACTCTTAAATCTTCCGCTACTTCTTTCGTGTGTAATATTTCCATATCTATAATTATTATTGTATGTGTTGTTATTCTTATAGACATTATAATTGTGTGGTGAACTTTAACTTTTCGTTTCCTTAAAGTCCTTAGATTTCCATATCTATAATTATTATTGTATGTGTTGTTATTCTTATAGACATTATAATTGTGTGGTGAACTTTAACTTTTCGTTTCCTTAAAGTCCTTAGTTCTCCTCCTCCTAGTAGTCCTCCCACATTGGTGACCCCGATAAAAAGAACAGTGAAGTTTTAAATCGCAAAAATGCCTAATAACGGTTTTGAAAAAGATTCGGCGCGCGCGGGTACCGATACCGTCAAGGAAAATTCCGGAGATATCTGCAAAGTAGGAGTGCAAATTTCACCGTTTTGGCCAGAATTATGGTTTTCACAGATCGAAGCGCAGTTTGCAATTTCTGGAATTACAAGTGATACAACGAAATACTACCATGTACTTGCCAAGATCGAGCAACGCTACGTCTCAGAGGTACGCGACGTCATTAAATCGCCTCCCACCGAAAATAAGTACGGAAAGCTGAAATCGGAACTAATCCGACGGCTCACGGCTTCTCAAGAAAAGCGTACGAAGCAACTGTTGGATCACGAGGAGCTTGGAGATAGGACGCCTTCTCAATTTTTACGGCACCTGCAGAGTCTCGCCGGGCAAAACATCCCAGAAGACTTTCTTCGTACGTTATGGGCAGGACGTCTACCAATCGCCGTGCAGACCGTGATTGCAGCTCAAACAGATCGACCACTGGATGCCGTAGCCGACCTCGCCGATCGAGTATGTGAAATAGTGCCACCTACACCACAAGTCGCAACCATGACGACACCGGTTCCCCAGGATATATCGCAGCAAATCGCCGAATTAACACGAGAAGTGGCTTCCCTCAGAGCTCAGGTACTATCGCGAACACAATACACACGCACTCGGTCACGTGATCAAACACCGACACGAGCACCGCGACAACGACGCCGATCACAATCACGGTCACACAATAGCGACTACTGTTGGTACCATAATCGTTTCGGAGCCGAAGCAACTAGATGCACAACACCATGCAGTTATCGACAAAGTCATTCGGGAAACTTCCAGGGCAGCCGGAAATAGCGGCAAACGACTGCCAACAGAACACAACGGGCCGCCTATTCATAACGGACCGTACTACTAAAATAAAATTTTTAATTGATACAGGTTCTGATTTGTGTGTGTACCCTCGGACAGCCTTGCGTGACAGACGCACCAGGACTGATTACCAGCTTTTCGCAGCCAATGAATGGGACTATCATAAATACCTACGGAGGGGTACAACTAGAACTAAACCTGGGACTTCGCCGTTCTTACACCTGGAGATTCGTGGTAGCAGACGTTTCCAAGCCTATCATAGGGGTAGACTTCCTCTCATTTTATAATCTCCTCGTTGATTGCAGAAGTCACCGTGTGATAGACGGTCTGACAACTCTGTCAGTCACAGTACCAGCAACACGAAAACCTCTGGAACACATCACATCCATCAAGGTAGTTTCAGGAGAGTCTGCCTACCTCGACCTCTTACGTGAGTACCCGGACATCACCAGACCAGCAGGTACGCATAAAGAACCCCGGCACTCCACGGTGCACCATATCAGAACCTCACCAGGTCCACCAGTTTCGAGCCGCCCACGTCGACTGCCACCTGACCGTCTTAAGATCGCCAAAAACGAGTTCGAAGCAATGCTTGCAAACGGAACCGCTCGCCGATCGGAGAGCCCTTGGTCTTCTCCTCTTCATCTGGTTCCGAAGAAGGATGATGGCTGGCGACCGTGCGGCGATTATCGAGCGCTTAACGCTCGGACAATTCCCGATAGGTATCCCATCAGACATATCCAGGACTTTGCCCACCAGCTGTCTGGCAGCAGGGTCTACTCGAAAATCGATTTAATCAAAGCCTATAACCAGATACCGGTTTTCCTGGAAGATATTCCTAAAACTGCAATCACGACACCGTTCGGACTCTACGAGTTCCCTTTTATGACGTTTGGATTAAGGAATGCAGCCCAGACTTTCCAACGGTTTATCGATGAGGTATTAAGAGGGCTTGATTTTTGCTACGGTTACCTAGATGATATCCTGATCTTCAGCCCTGATGAAGATACGCACTATGATCATCTGCGTCAAGTTTTTCAACGTTTAACGTGCTATGGCGTCCTGGTGAATACTTCCAAGTGCCAATTCGGACAGCGCAGCATCACGTTCCTGGGTCATGAAGTGACAGCATCAGGTATCCAACCTCTCCAGGACAAGGTCAGAGCAATTCAAGATTTTCCGTTACCTAAGACTGTCAAGGAACTCCGACGCTTCCTGGGGATGTTCAATTTCTATCGTAGATTCATACCTAAAGCTTCATCAGCACAAGCAGCCCTCAACACAGCACTTTGTGGTAACCGAAAAGGTTCGCAACCAGTCGACATGACACCAGAGATGAAGATCGCCTTCGACTCCTGCAAAACCACTCTGTCGCGAGCCGTCATGCTTTCTCATCCAAGTCCCGAAGCCGAACTAGCTATACATACCGACGCATCGGATAATGCTATTGGGGCAGTACTGCAGCAGCGGGAAATGAATTCCTGGGCGCCACTCGCTTTCTTCTCACGTCGTTTGAATACTGCACAGAAGAAGTATAGTCCATATGATCGCGAGCTGCTTGCCATCTACGAAGCCATCAAACACTTCCGGCACATGGTCGAGGCACGAGTTTTTACGATTTACACTGACCACAAACCGTTAACATTCGCATTCTCCACTCAACGTGAGAACTGCTCTCCACGACAATTCCGGTACCTAGACTTCATATCGCAGTTCTGTACGAATATTAGATTTGTGGCTGGAAAGGACAACGTAGTTGCTGACACACATTCGAGGATAGAAGCTATAGGGGTGCCCATCAACTTCAAGGATCTTGCAAATGCTCAAATGTCAGACCCTGAACTCCAATGTCTGCTTAATACAAGAACTTCCTCCCTTCAGCTGTTGAAAACCCAGACCGGTGAGTATGAAGTGTGTTGTGACCATTCGATGACATCTCCTCGACCGTTTGTGACCATTGGCTTCCGACGACAGGTCTTCGACTCCCTTCACGGCCTCAGCCATCCAGGAGCTAGACCAACGATAAAGCTCATCTCTCAACGCTTCGTATGGCCAGGTATGAAGAAGGACTGTCGTCAATGGTCGCGGGAATGCGCAGATTGCCAACGGACCAAAATTACCCGGCACACTACTTCTCCTACCTCTCCTTTTCCCTGCCCTTCCGCCCGATTCTCCCATGTCCATATGGACATAGTCGGGCCACTAATATTTCCAGCTGGCTACCGATACTGTCTTACTATCGTCGACCGCTTCACACGATGGCCTGAGGCGTATCCACTAGCAGATATCACCGCTGAAACTTGTGGCCGCGCCTTCATAACGGGCTGGGTAGCGCGTTTTGGATGCCCGGAGACGATCACCACAGATAGAGGCAGACAGTTCGAGTCCGATTTGTTTCGTAACATAGCCAATATGCTCGAAGCACATCATCAGCACACCACATCATACCATCCTGCCAGCAACGGCATGGTGGAGCGTCTTCACCGCCAACTGAAGGCCGCCATCATGTGCCACACGGACACGAACTGGACGGAAGTACTCCCACTTGTGCTTCTGGGCATCCGCAGCGCCTGGAAGGAAGACGTTGCCAGTTCAGCAGCCGAGCTGGTATATGGCGAACCCTTACGATTGCCGGGTGAGTTTTTAGCTCCAACACCAAGTAGAATCAGTGACGCCACCGACTTCTCCGTACGACTACGACGGCATATGGCTAATTTGAAACCGACACCTGCACTCTGGCACTCTCGGAAAACATTCTACGTTCCAAAGGCGCTTTCAACTGCAGAGTTTGTATTCCTTCGGCGAGATGCTGTCAGAAAATCTCTGGAACCTCCCTACACCGGCCCACATCGTGTACTGGAGCGACATGCGAAGACTTTCATTATCGACGTCAAAGGGAAAGCTTCGACGGTCACCATCGACAGGCTCAAGCCGGCATATGTGGCGAGCGATGCCGACTCTGGCGTAGAACCTGCGCAGCAAGTTCCGGTGACCAGAACAAGGAGTGGACGCGTCGTGAGGTTTCCAGACTACTATCGCCCATAGCAAGCTATGGTCTCGGCGGGGGAGTGATGTAGCGGACGCTACGCGCTCCACTGTACCCACAGTTTCTGTCGCGGGAGTGGGGGACACATCTTGCGCGCACGCAGCTCAGCAGCGCCGCGCCGCCGCCGCTCCAGTGAGTTCACAACCGCGACGGTGAAACTACGTCCGTTTGCCTTAAACTTGCCAACATCGCGATCTCCTAAAACAACCCAAAGTCAAAGTCAAAATGTTTCTTTTATTCGTGCTTCGATTTCTCTCTTTTGCTATTCTCTCATATCACTCTTAAATCTTCCGCTACTTCTTTCGTGTGTAATATTTCTATATCTATAATTATTATTGTATGTGTTGTTATTCTTATAGACATTATAATTGTGTGGTGAACTTTAACTTTTCGTTTCCTTAAAGTCCTTAGTTTACTCCCACAAGCTCAAGGGAGCAATTGGAGGCCTAAATCCGTTTTTTGATGATTTGGGCCTCCTTCATGTTGGAGGAAGACTTCGGAATTCCAATTTGCCCCTTAAAGCTCGTCACCCCTTGTTGCTCCCTAATTCTGGTCACTTGGTGAATTTGTTGGTTGCTGATCACCACATCAAGAACTCGCATGCTGGCTGTAATGCTTTGTTGGCCATCTTACAGCGCGAATATAGGATTCTGTCCGCCAGACGAGTCATACGAAGTGTGATTTTCCGATTTTCATGCCTTGTTACAGACTCAAGGCTACTACCATGCAGCACCCGATAAGAGATCTGCCATCGGATCGTGAGAATGAGTCTTGTCCCTTTGCTGGCGTGGGTACAGATTTTGCTGGCCCGTTCTCTGTGAAAGTGTCACACCTCAGGAACGCTAAAATTGTTAAGGCCTATTTGTGTGTCTGTGTATGTCTGTCCACCAAAGCCGTACATTTAGAATTGGTTTCTGCCCTAAGCACTGAAGCCTTCTTCGCTGCCTTTTTGTCCCGCCGTGGTTTGCCATCGTAGATCCGGTCCGATTGTGGAACAAACTACAAGGGACCGTTATTTAAATGATGTATTTAAATTTGTAGCAGATAATCAGAATGTAATAAAAACTGCACTCTCCCAAAGTGGAATCAGATGGCTTTTTGATCCACCAGCATGTCCACATTGGGGAGGAATATTTGAAGCTGTTGTTAAGGCTGCCAAAACTCACTTACGTAGAAACCGTATTAACCTTTGAGGAACTTGCTACGGTATTTTGTAAAATTGAAGCCGTCCTCAACTCACGCCCGTTGTGCCCGCTCTCTTCAGACCCAAACGACCTCGAGGCTTTGACTCCATGTCATTTTTTGATAGGGCAGCCACTTGTCGCCTTGCCTGAATACTCCTTCAGAGATGTGAAGTGTCAATTCAAATTCCCACTCGACTGTCGCGATTTGAATTGATCCGACAGATGACCTAGCATTTCTGGCATCGCTGGTCGCTCGAATACCTTCACATATTGCAGCAACGCGTGAAGTGGACTGATAAGACGGACCCTCCAAAGATAGGAGACCACGTCCTGGTTAAGGATTCTAACCTGTCCCCATTGCATTGGAGAAGGGGGTGCATTCTTAATTTGTTTCCAGGAGCGGATGGAGTACCTCGTTTTGCTGAGGTTATGGTTGGAGATTCCGTTTAGAAGAGAGCGGTGGCAACACTCTCCCGTTTGCCCGTTGTGTAGCTTAAGATTTCTTCTATCCGGGGCGGGGGAATGTTTGCTTTTGATAATAGTCTATGGACGCTAATCTGTGGTCATAACCTATGTCAGTCAGTTAAGAGAAAAATTAAAAATGGTGTAATTAGTTCTTTGTCCTGAGTTAATTATTTTGTTTTTTTGTGAATAGAGATTTTGTTCCGATATGTGATTTTTGTGCGGCCTATTAGATATACCATTTATAATGTAGTGTTTTGTTCGCCATGTATTAGGCGCCTACAAATAGTGATTCAGATTTGTCGCGTTGTATTTGTGATATTGTGTATATACCGATACTGAATAGAAATTGTTATACCGTAGCATTAGTGGTTGAAGACATCGAGGTTATTGCATCCCTTGGGTACCCAGGGATCTCGACGCTGAAGCACCACAACAAGTCATTCGGTAAATTTAGTTTTTAAATTAATAAGCGGTGCGTATCTCATCCGTGTGAGAAGCTTGGATTAAATAGTTTTGTTTCCCGGCTTCTCGCACAGGTGCGGTTATGAAACGGGTTGATTTGACGATAAAGCAACGAGAGCAAATATACTCGTAATGCAAATTCGTCTGTAGCCGCCCATTTCGTAAACATGTATTGATCGACCCCATTTATGGATTTTGTAGGTCTGCTTACCATCATAATACAAAGTCCCATGCAGTGCTCTATTAAAAAAAAAGTTTTGAGATTTAAGCACTCTACTATATTCTGCACTGCTACGAAAGCGCGGTCTAAGTTAGGTAAATTCATGAAATAAGTGTCACGCAAGCCGTTTTTATATTGATAAAATACAGATAGGTACTTCGCACAAGCTTGTCAAATCTAAGAGGGAGGTTACACGTTTAGTATTTCATCAGTTTGGTCAAACTTTGGCTGATGCCAGAATGATGAATGACTTGAACAGTGGCACGGTCAATCTAAGACTAACATCGCACTCATAAAACGTACTACAGTCGCTGTTTATATCGCGAGGACCACGGTCGTCAATGACGAATGCCTAATATTATGAAATTCTATCCAGCCATGGATATTATGAAGAAAAAAAGGCCTTTGCTATGGCAATTATCGCTTTATTGTAAATAACACAAAAAGAAAACGTTGGATAAGTAAGAATCTGGTTACAAAAATATATCTTTACACTTATCTAAATTTATTAAATGAAATATGAGTAGAGGAGGAAGAAGATTTTGCAAATTATTGTGGTATGAAAGGAGTATGGTCGTGACTGATAGAATAGGTTACACACGATCAGTTGTCCATCAGTATTTCATCACTTACAATGGATTAACTTAGACAATCTCTCGTTATTTTGACCAAACTGATAGAACTGATGAAACACTAGCGTGTAACCTCACAAAATATTGTTATTTGCACAAGGTTGATGACGCACTATAAAAAAATATTTCGCACGGTTGAATTTTGTCTAGAAAATCTAATTTGCAAGAATGAGTATTGAAATACTTAAAGTGTGTTTGTTGTAAATTTTAAGGCTTTATGCAACCGGACTTTAGACAAAATGTAATTAATTAGTAATGTAGTCTAAAGTCCGGTTGGAGAGAAAGTTTGTTAGCAATAATGCTACGGTCAAAAAATCTATAAAAAAATTAATCAAAATTCCGTCACAAAATAAAAGTCATGTTATTATGAGTATAAGTTAACGCATAAGCACGCTCATTTTTTTATTTATTTGTCTTTAATATTTTTTTGCTGGATAATTCCATATTTTCAAACTGTGTTAACATTTTTTAATTATTTGTAAATATAGATTCTAAGTCTACATGTATTATATAATTCAATTACCTAACAGGTTCTAACTCCTAACTTTACATTTGAATGCTGATTGTGAAATACTTTTGTAACAGTTAGGTAATATATTCAGAAGAACAGTGCCATCTAACACAGCCTTACCTAAAAGCCGACTTAAATACAATGTTATTATTGTAATTTTTATTTTCTGATATTTTGATTTGTTTATGATCTATTAAATATACGTACAATTAAATCAAATAACTTTTTTTTTGTATTTTTTTTTATAGTTTTTATTTTTATTTTATTTATTTGTATAATACAACATCAAAACTTAAATAACATAAAACTAATTAATAACATCTTACAAAAAAAAAAAAATAATAATATAAATTCCCTCTTTGTATTACCTGACATTATATGACAGGAATGACCGAGAACGGACATCTTCTGTAGTATAATATTCTATTTACATTCGAATACTGACCAAAAGATAATAAATACCCATAATGTCCCACATAACAATAAATTAGTGATTAACTTTGGCCTTTTTAGCTATAACTGTTTAAAATCTCCAAAAGGCTTATACTCCGTAAAATTTAGTTTGATCGATGACAGCTATTATGTCATTTATTGCTAGTGATGTGATGCTGTCGATACTAAATATTAATCTTTTGATAACATGAAAAAATAAGCATCAAATTAATTTCAATTGTTTTTGATTATAATGCGGACGGTGTTGCTCGTGTAATGAAAATATAACAATACAGCCATTCGATACTATTGCTAATCTGAAGATTTAAGCGATTTGAAACTGGTAGGTCATACGTAATCCAGTGAATCGATTAAAATATATACCAAAGATCGTATAGTGAAAGACCGATCTATTAACTTCGAAAATTTTCCGGACAATGAATTGGTATTTAATATAGGAGACTCTTCCAGCGATAGTGAGTCTTTAAATTATGACATCGACTTCTACTACTCTTGTGATCGCCAAGAGTATTAGAAGTTTTGACATTTCAACCCCGGTTGTTCGGTGAGGCCGAGAGCCGGCTAGAGTTGATCCAGTTACCGGGGCAGGGACTCTACTTTCTGGGTACAACCCCCTTGCTGGGTAAATACCCCAGCATATGTAATTTAATTATATTTACAATATAAAAATTTATTATTTTTTAATTATTTTCTATCTACCTATATATTGTATCGATAAAAATGAAAAATCGAAATTTAGCTATTCGCCCAAAAATAAAATACTTGTCGCTAGTTAGTTTAAAAAGCAACCTCTGAAAGAAAAAATAAAACTCTTAAATGCTTTCAAATAAAAAGTAAATAAATGGTAATTCAGTTGATTTTCTACAATTTGATAAAATACGTAATTTAGTAAGTATTTTGTTTAAAAATATCGTGAATATTCTTTTTTTCCTACAAAAAGAAGGAACTGTCTTTTTAAACGCAATGGCTTCTGCCTTCGATCAAGTTAAATTTTACAGAGTATATTTATTATGATTATAATAACGACTATTATACAAAATTAATTAATTAAAATTGTAATACAGACCTTATACATATAAACTCATACGGGAATTACTACAATAGCTTCTACAGCCTCGATAAATCGACAATATATATATATATCGATTGGTAAAATAATATTCAGATAAGTATCTGTCACCCATCGTTTACAAAAATCAAAGTGGCTGAGACAATCTCATAGGCCACGTTTCGAGATGTAGTGCGTATGACTTAAGATGTAGAAAATAACGTAAAACTCAGACCACAAATCAACTAGATCATGGAAATAAAATCTATGGATCTAAAACAAGCTTTTGTTACTTTGTCTGTCCCTATTCTTGCTCACAATATTGAGAAAATTGTCATTAGGGGTACACTACAACTACTACTTGCGAAATCCGTCAGTGAACGGAACCAAAGGGTTAAAATTATGTACTAGTAGAAACAACGGTTAAAACAAAACTTTCGAAGTTCCTCAGGGAAGTATAATGGGTCCCAAGCTGTTTCTATTTTATATAATTATTTTATGTACTTAATATAATATATAATTGATATTTAATATCGAATGGTGATAACCGTTGTATTTACTGGAGCATTAAGAAGCTCAGATGCCAAGAGGTGCCAAAAAAAGGACTTGCTGGTATAAGACTAGTTACCACCTTCCTAATACTAAATACTTATAATATGTTTCTTTCTATAAACAATAGTAACCAAATGTTTTAGTAATAAAAAAAATATGTAAAAATAATGTTTGCAACATAACTACATAACATATTATATTATTTAAGAAATTGTAAAATTAATATTTATTAAAAACCTCAAATCGGTATTGTGATAGATCAAAGACTATCCTAGAATATACAAATGCTACTGATTACAGGAAGATGGATCTAGAAAACATTAGCCACAAAAGACATATATAATTTATATAGCCTTTCAGTCTATTCTAATATACTATATTACAGTATAGAGAGAGCTATCTAAAACTAAGTTTATCAAGTAGATATAATAGCTTAGCGATCATTTCTTAATGTTATGTTAACTAAGCCGTATAAATTCCCCACAAACCTACTTTATCTAAAATAAAGCGAAGTACTAACTTGTACTAAGAAAGTTACTTATAAAACGCATTAAGTACCCTATGGACATATCTACAATACCTAGTCCTACGTATTTAAATAAAATAAGAAAATATTCTGTTGCCCCTAGATTTTTTTTATTGGAGCACGGCATGTAACTTTGTATCTACTTTATGGTAAAAAGAACTACAAAGTCCATGAATGGGATCAATCAATAAATTGTTGTTTAATCTCTCCCACTATCGCCGGCTAAATGTATCGAAATGGGTGACGACAAAAACGAATTTGCATTATGAGTATATTTTAATATCCTCGCCGCTTTAATGTCAATTCAACCGCCCGTTTCCTAACCGCTCATTGAAAGGAGACTACCACCTCGATAAGAAATCGGAAAATCCTCAGACTAAAACTGAAACATCACTAAGTCACATGACGGTTTATGGCTCTGTATGGGCGGTGGTAACGAGACAGGTCGGTCGGCCTGACAAAGTTATGGAGGCCTTCCTCCCTTCATTGCAAATTACTAATATGACAAACGATGAACTGATAAAATACAACATATACCTATATACCTATATCATGAAATACATAGATTGTAAAGAAACGTTTACATTATAGATAGATAATGATTCGTAATTGTAATCATAGGATCTTATACAGAACTTTACATAACTAATACAACAATGCTTAAAACTATTTATATACCTACGTTTAAACCGACTATGATTTTAAAGACTTATATAATAACTACATAATTTAACTAACATAAATGATTTATTTATATTCAAAAGATTAAAAGTACAGTAAGCTTAACTTAAACATGTTTCAGATTTCATAACCATTGTCAAATCTTTACAACTTGAAATCAGCATAAATTCTAGTTACAAGTTAAAATAAAGACAATTTACATGTAAATAATAATGAAACCATTCTTCATTTTGCATTGGCAATGAAACTATATAATGTAAGTAGGTATGGTATAATAAAAAAATATTTAATACATACTCGTACGCAGATACGTCATAATTCCCTACTTATGTACAATATACTCATACACTTCATATAATGTACCAGTATATAGAGACTACATACAGCTGCCCCCCTCCCCCTAGATTTTGTTTATAAATACATATCTACTTTTGTTGATAGAATCTTTTTGCCATTTGCAATACAACTTTACAATACAAAAATCGTGCAGCGCGCCCGTACTACCTACTTGCTTGTAGGGCTGCAATCAAAAATGACGCGGGCGGCTCGAATTGTGTGCGATCCGCGCCGACACGACACACAAACATTACAACTGTCAGCCAAACTACATTTTAATT
Source organism: Monopis laevigella (assembly GCA_947458855.1). Taxonomy (NCBI): domain Eukaryota; kingdom Metazoa; phylum Arthropoda; class Insecta; order Lepidoptera; family Tineidae; genus Monopis; species Monopis laevigella. Next base: position 14,467,932 of record OX381580.1, on the reverse strand, counting down.
TGCTCTATGTATTATAGACAAATAGAATTCTCTGCTGCATTACAGTCTAAAACTCTGGACAGTATAAGATGTGCAGGACATATACAAACCATAACCACTGCAGTTGTAGAGCACATGCGTTCCGCGGAAGAAGGGAGTGAAGATTTAATCAAATCAGCTGAAGAAATTGTTATGGCTTTGAACCTTGAGTATTTTCGTCGCTCTTTATACGTGTCTTATTTGGATTCGTTATCATATTCATTAGAGCCGAGATTTAGTTAAGACCATTCACCAGCATTTACTCTTTCATTGTTGCACCCTGCTCAGATAATTAAAATTAGAGTTCCAAAATTACCAAAATATATGGAGGAAGTATCTAAATTTTATAAATTAGAAGAGATCACATCTGAAGCCGAACTATGACGCACTTTTTGGATAAATAAGCAGCAGAAGGACTTTGAAAGTATTGGAATAACGGAGTTAATACAAGTAGCAGAATCTCTTTACCCGAAGGTCCTAGAAATCGTACTGACAATGCCTTATTCCACTGCTACAATTGAAAGGTTATTTAGCACACTCAGTGTCGGAGTCGTTGCTTAACCTGTGCCATTGCTTGGAAATTTAGTATTTTCATATGCATTTTGACAGTCCGAAACATTGGCTAAGCATTAGCAATTGCTTAACAACGATACGACCCTCAGACGTGTAAAAACGTGGCTAAAAATCAGCTTTAATCGAAGATAGATTAAATGAGCTTTGTTTATTTATTTATTTATTTATTTATTTATTTAATAGAAAAATTGTACATTACAGAATTATCTAACTAATACAATTCTTTAAATTATAATGGCTCCAAGTACCTCAGAACAACTCTTTTGGTCTCCGTCTCAGATGAAGCAAATATATCAAACTCATTACAGTTCTGCACGATTTTATTCAGAAAACTGATTGCGCGGGGAATTGGTGCACTTTGTAAGAGATTTGTGCGAGCCCTCACCTCAGCAAACAGTGTATGGCCGCGCGCGCGCAGGTACCTATCTGGTACAAACAGCGATAATTGTTGTAATATAGTATATATTTGTATGCTTAGTGTACATAGAAAAACGCTATGGGCGATTCTTTCACGAAAGACGTAATAAACTGTTTAGCTGAAGACCCTCGAAAGTTACTTTTAAAATAGCTATTGTATAATTAACACATTGAATGCCGAAAGTCATTACGGAGTCAAAATCGGTGGCCACCTTACAAATGATCGTCTGCAATATTACGTATTACTACATTTTCGGCGATACGTACAAAAATTCATCGTCAGTTACCAGTCTACGCAATATTGCGTGTACGTAATATTACGCAGTAGTTGGCACCTAAAGCATTCAGAGTTCAGTCTATTCCGCTTTTTCTCATAGCAATTGCAATAACACCGCGTCTTTCTTTTCTTCGTTAGGCGTCGATTTTTTATGATCAGTTATGAGTAGTAATCGTTTCCAATTATTGCTACGTTACTTTAATTTTTCTGAGAACGACAATACCACCTCATAATACAGCCACCTCAAGATTGCATAAAATTAATCCCATTATAGAAAGGTTTAATAACCTTATGTCTGACCTGTATTATCCAGAAGTTAATCTAAGTATTGATGTGCAAATGGTTTTATGGCGAGGAAGGCTCGTGTTTCGTCAGTACATAAAAAATAAAAACCACAAATATTGCGTCAAATTATATAAACTATGTAAGTCTTCTGGAATTGTTTTGAAAATTCGTGTATACAAAAGAAAGAGTGAGAATCCCCCTCCGGAACTTTGCATAGCATAGTGCTAGATCTTATGGAAGGATATTTAGATAAAGACCATGTTATCTATGCTGATAATTTTTATAACTCGCCAGAGTTGACATGACGTGTTAGTACAAGAAATCTACCTGTAGCTGTTACTAATGCAATATTAAAACAATATTACCGTATGTAAGTGGAAAGACAAACGAGATGCCTTAGTAATTTCCAATACAAATCGAATTTATTTGGTGAATGTAGCCAACAGAAATGGCAAAGTTTCTTCAAAACCCAATATTGTGGCTGATTACGATTTAAGGATATCTGGGCGGATAGGGGTGATCAAATGGTTTCCTAATATTCATGCCCGAGAAAGACGTTCAGATGGCACAATAAATTAGCACTATACATTTTTGAAGCGTACATTCAAAATGCACACATATTCCATCGACTTCAAAATCGAACTTCTAAAATGAGATTGCTGAAGTTTCGTGAGGATTTATTACTCATCTTTTAAGAATGAACTATAGTGACGAGTCCACGCTTCCAACAGAGCACGGTATTACTGGAACATGCAAGAAATCTGCCACACTCATCTTCAGATGGAGCCGCAGCCTGTGCACCCCTGTCCCATTGAAAAGCTATGTCGGCTAGATACGCAATATTACGTAGTCGGCATTCAATGTGTTAAAGAATTTAAATAAAAAAATAACTATATATATATCATCACGGGTGCCTTACTGCGCCCGAGACCTCCTAGATGGCCACAGGGTACCCAGCGGAGGGGTTTTTAATCCCACCTTGTCGTAGGCGATGGTATGAGTCTACACCGAACAAGTGGCTAGCTCGTCGCGATGTTTTGAATAGACTCAATAACCCATCTATAAACAGTTTCATAAGTTGGTATAGTGAAACCGGGACCGACAGCTTAACGTGCTCTCCGAGGCATTATAGTGGTATTGTCAAACAAATGTACATTTTTTTTTAAATTAAAAACATTGGTACACACCGGGATTCGAACCAGGGACCTAAGTGTTTTTAAGTCCAAGGTCTAACCAACTCGGCCACCACTTACGTAAAAAATTAACTATTTTAATATATGTTTATTTATTTGAGGTGTTTATAAAAAATCTGATTTTCCCCCCTATGATACCCTAGAACGTGGGTATGCCCATGAATCTACTAAACTACGCACATAGACATTCCATTAGGAATGTACCTATCTACTAAGGTGCTAAGAACTTCATTCGCATGACAAAAATTCTCTAAAAGAACCTACTCTACAAACAGAATCGCACAGCAACACAATTTCTCTCACACACCCATACGCGAACATACATACAAATACACACATTACCAAACATTATTTAGAAAACTGATAAATTTTCTATTTAATGGAGTAGGTAGTATTAGCAATGCTAAATGATGCTTTAATGCCTGGGCGCTCTACGAATTCAACTGTCAGAGAAGCAAACGTGGGCAGCCAAAGACTTCAATGTGAATACATAGAAATATTTACGGGCAGCCATGATTGTAGAGTTTGTTGATGCCGCATATCAATCGTAACTAGCACAGTTTGTTTTAAATATTTTTTAGATCAAAGTGTGCTTCGCGAAATCCTAGGCCTCGGCTTTTATACTGGTTGGTCACAATGAAAAAAAAAACTCTAAAGGGGTTGCAGAGAAAAATATAATCTATCTAAGTAAACCAACATAAAGAGAAAAAAAAAGATCCTTAACTCCCATTACATATTTGGTTATTAATAAAGGATACACATAAAACCAGTTTTTTATTATTATAGGGCTCTGTCAAATATTTCGCTTTCCAAAAGGGTTCAGTTACTAAACAACTTTGAAAACCACTGCTTTAGATAAACAACTCCACTTAACATTGGCAAAATTACGCGCATTGGGTATAGGCCATTAACTTAAGGAATAATAATAGATCAATCCAGCTTTTATTTTACTTATTGTGACGCAGAATTAAAATAATTAAAGGGGAATTGAAATCCATCCCGATTAGACATTGTTGGCTTTGGTTGGTAGGCATAGTTTTGAGTGACCGGTGGAGCATACCTAGTCGCCCCTGGCGCAGTTGGCCTAGGTATAAACGTCTGCCCTGATTGACCAGCCGTCGTTAGCAATGGAGCGGGCGTCCTGTTGATACCTGGAACAGCCGCCATCGTAGACTGTGGTGGCGGCGGGTGTCGGATATTATTCATAATGGCCGCATGGTTGTGCATGAGTGATGCCTGAAACAAATTCGCCAATTTAAGTATCTTTTACGCTAAAGATAAATAATTTTGTTCATTAACCCCACATTATTATCTCTGACACTCACTTACTTTTAAATAATACTCCCGACATTAAATTAATAATTAAAAAATTGGGAACTAATTAGGTAGCAGTTGCGGATCCATACGCAGGGGAGCTTTGCTACTAAAATCTATTAATATTAAGGTGTTTTAAGGCTATAAATGAGTTAAACCTGCTGCGGGTAAAACAAATTCGAAACGTTACAATTTAGAACATCTCTGACAAAAAAAAACCGTCTAACAATCTCGATAAAAGTGCCAAGGTACCAAAATTTATAAAAATAAATACTCCGTTTTATAGCTATGATTCCAACAAAAAACTTAGGTAATGAGGGTCAAAAAAATAACTAAATCGTTGGATAGTGCGTGAGTGAGCGAGACAGTAAAGTGGTGTCATCGGTTTATATTTCAAAATATTGATTACCTCATCTTCATTTATTCTTACACTACCCATATCGTAATTATTACTCGGTGGGTGGGTGTTCCTTGACAAGAGTTTACTCTGTTCTACAGCCTGTTTCTGAGCTCTTGAGTCTTTAAGTTTTTCATTTAAAAATAAAATCAGGTCCTGTCTCTGACGAGTTTTCTCCGATAAAACCCCTTGGAAAATATTCTGATTATTAATATGCAGTTCTAAAGAATTCCTGGTATCTTTGATATAATTTTCGACTTTGTTATTGATTATTGTTGTCGAAAACTCCTGACTTTTACGTTCCCACCAAGGATCTGTAACCTCCGTTATAACACGACGGATCTTCATAAATATCAACTGATCGTTGTAATGTTTATTTGCTGAAAAAGATTCTTTTATTTGTCTTTCTAATTCTTCAATTTCTCGTATTTTTACTAAATCCGACACTGACATTTTATTATATTGTAATATTTTTAAGAGCTCTCTATATTTATTTTCACTATTACTTTGATCTCCAATTTGATTAAAAAGCGGATTAAATTCTTTAAAATTTAAAGTTCGGCTTTCCTCCGGTAAATTTTGATTGAATTCTGGAGTGGCTACTTCAACTCCTGACCTTTGTAGGTTATTAGGAAGTTCTTTGGCTTTACTTTTCATTTGCGATGCATTAACAAAAATATTACTAGCTATATTTTGATTGGTTTGTTGTGTTTGTTTATAATTCGGATTAGGTTTCAGTTTATTGTAGGGCATATTTTCCGTTATATTCTTATTATTTTTTCTAGGTACCTTGCCTTTTTGTGTATTGTTAGTTTTGATTCTGGTACCATCTCTGTTGACAAAAAAATATAGTCGTATATTATTGTTTAATTTATTATTTTATGGAAATGCACACCTTTCTAAAGTGTAATTCCGGGCAGGTTAAAAAATTAACAAAAATTTTGATTTTTTTCCTTAATTTAAAATTTTTTATAGTTAGTTTTGTCATTTTTTTAATAAATATTACTAGCTATATATTTTAATTAATTATATACTAGTTGTATATTTTATTTATTATAAAGTATGTGTTCTATCATTTAAAAAAATGCCCCAAAACTTTTACATCATATATAAAATACTATATCAAGCTAATAAAATACTATAGTTAAGTGGCGGGGCTTGTAACGGTTCGTCCACATACCCCTCGTATTTTTAATAATGAAAGTTTTCTTTATAAAATTTATTCCAAGAAGTATGTAGCGAAAGAGAGGGCAGGAATCAGATTAGATAGGAAGGATTTCGTCGGACTTCGGGAATAATCGGGATTATTTGTGATCCTTTGGGGCGGTTAGGAAAATGGGCGGATACAAGCGCAGAGGCAGGTATTAAAACTGAAGCGAACGACAAATTAGGGAACTTGCATATTAAAATTCAATGAGTACACTACTAGCTAGACGAATTAATGATTGATTATTGTAAATTCAGTGGAAGCTGTAAATTTAGTGGTCGCTGTTAGACTTGGGTGAGTGATTTTAGTTTAACTTTGATATAACTAAGTTTTGTCCACACGGCGTGATGATTCTACGTTTTATATTATAAATTTAATTCTTCACAATTTATTTTATAACATATTGTAGATTTTGAAATTGATTGTATATCCTGTTTTACTGTGTGTTTAACGTGTTTTAGGTCATCGTGCAAAGGTAGGTTTTATTATGCATTTATTTAAACTTCTCCTATATTATACTTATGTTGCTAGGTATTATTTATTAAGTTTCCAGGTTAAATGTTTTAATAGGGCTCTTCTTACAGACTATCGTTATTGTAGGTATCAATATTTTAATAGAGTAAGATTTCCTAGGTTTAAAAATAGGCACATTTATTTTCTTAAGCAACTTAATATTATAGGGAATATTTCTCATACATGGATAATTTATTAAAACAACTAGAATTAACTTAATAATATTCACTTATTTACATTTTACATTACATTTTGTAATTTGCCGTTAAATGTTTACCAATAATTACTTAACATGCTATGAATTATCTAATACTTACTTCTACTTATTTATCTTAACATATTCACCTTTGAAGGTGTTAAAATAACATACATCTATGACGATTGTCTAGTTGGTCAATCTATTATAGAATAACTAGTTGATTATTGTTATTCTTCTGATCATAATAATCTTCCGATAAATAATATTATTAAAACCTTTAAATACTCGTATCTGGATTATGAAGGTGTGAGTTGGGCTAGACTTGACTGTTGAACTTTATTACTATTCTGGATTTTATAGTTTTCTGATACCTTTTGATTGTACTGATATTCGTACTGTGTTATACAGAAATTGCTTTCATCCTCAATGTTCACCTATGAGCCGTTTACTCCAGCGAATACGCATTATTCCTGAATACCAGACTACTTACCTTAATATGGGTATTACATATTATTCTACTACTGAAATTAATGACTTTATAACTAGTCATTTATTCAATTATATCAATACAGTATTGCTAAATTATTGGCATATTACTTATTACAGAATTTATTAGACGTTTGTAAACAATTTACCTATGTAACTCTTTGTTATTGAAACTACAGGGGTAGTTACCTTAAACCCTACTATATTATTATTATCCTTCTAGAGAATTTACCAATAATATTGCCATATGATAAGATTTACCAATCAATTGCTAGATTAATTTTAAATCACCAATTTGCCTACTCTTTTATAGGATTGAGATGGTTGTCATTTAATTATGACTTTTATTATAACAAATCATTAATTGATTATCTGACAAGTTGACTAGTTATTTTATGTTCTACCAAGTTAAGGATTCACGGACTGGTGGCCTTGACTAGTATCGGCTGTTATTTTAGACATCTGGCCACTTTGGATTCTATATTCTTGTACTCTATACTGCCTACACTATATTGAATACTTTATGTACAGAAGTAGTAATCGTCTTTTGATGTTCTAATTATATTTTTTTATACTAGCAAGTGCATAACTATCCTGAATACCTACATACCTCATCGATTTAATTTAACAGTTAACAAGTCATATCTACTATAAAATACCATCGATTCCATGTTTACTTTATTGGTATCTAATGTGATTATTAATGTTCAATACATTTTACTTGGGTCTTCTGGCATTGGTTTTCTAGTTCTCGCTTTATGATGGATTTAATTAAACTTCACCTTATTTATTATTAATATAATAATATAATGAATAACTACATTACCTTATTTATCTTCATTAATCACATTCTATATTATTCAATATACCTATTTCTATTATTGCACAGTAAAGTAGCATTTAATAATATTATGAAAACAATGCTTACTGATGTATATACTTAAGTATATTTTTATGTGAATAAATGATTTTATAAATGATAAATTTTATTTAACCTTTGGGTTATGAGAAATTATAATCAATACAAAAATTTTATGTAATATACATTCAATGTATGATCAATTAAATATATACTACAAATTACAAAATAAAGTATATACAATATATTCTTAAATGAATTTACTTGTTGTTTATTAAACAGTAATAATTAAAATAAAATAAAAAAATAAAGAAAAAAGAGGAAGAGATACGGAGGGAACATCTAAGATGTGTGGGTTCTCACAGGAAAGGGCGTTTGGATGGGGCCTATTTCCCTCTTCCCCCTTTTTCGCTCCCATATAAATAAATATATTGGGGAAGATTAATTACTATGTTTGAAACATTAAACTCTACTATATTTGATTAACTTGACTACGAGTATGTTTGACTCATTAACTACAACTTTACCAATCGTAATATCAATTCTACCTCTAAAAGAACTAAGGGTTACTGAAACTAAAATTAGAAAAAAATACGCAACGTAAAAGGGTTACACTAGACGATTACATGGCTGAAATATTATTAGATATAAGGTTCTATGATTATCTCATATCTACGACGTAGTTCGTAGTACGTAGTAAGAAGTAAGGGTAGTACAGGTGCAGAAGGGGTAGTATTCAGTATACAAAGATTCTGAGGGTGCGGGGGCGAACGTTACAGGCTCAATTGTGAGTTTAGTATAAAAGGTTAGTTAAGTTAGTGATTAGTAGACCTTTTTTGTTTATTCATATTTATATATTCACCATTCAATACATTTCTGCACACTCGGTTTTGTCAATATATAATAACTTTGTCAAAATATAACAAAATATAACAGCCTCCGTAGACTAGTGATTGCCCCTTTGGCGTTGTATCCGGAGGTCATGGGTTCGATTCCCACCCATGGGAAAAAAAATAGTACATTTTTTCTGTACAGTTTGTTATGGTCTGCGTGTTTATAGAATATAATATGTATTATATCATTGGTTCTGGTACACAAGATCTGGTCTTAGATGTACAGTTATACAATAACTATTGGTAATAAAAGCAAAAATAATAATATAAAAGTAACTTAAATGAAAACAGCTCTCTAAGGGCATTGTCACGGTAGATAATAAATTACATAGTTTACAACAAATTAATAATATAATAAATAAATAATTAACAGTTATTAAAATGATTTAATACTAAAACAATAAAAGTAAATAATGTCATTAGGAAATAAATAAATAAATGGCAGCAAAAGGGCCAAATCATATGAGTACTAAAATTACTATAAAATAAAATATATTTATTTGATTAATGTCACTAATTAATTAAATAATCAATATAACAAGAAGAATTAATAATATATTTAGCAGCTGTAAGAGGCCTTTGTCACATATTACACTAAATAAAATTATGTTATATTATAACATATAAATCAGTGAATTTTAACAATACATATTTAATTGTGGTGTTAATAGAATATGTTCATAGGTTGAGTCTTATGGTCGGATTAATAGTCGTTGCTGAGCCTGAGCCATTGCTTGGAACTGTCAAAATTTAGTTTTTCATATGCAGTTTGACAGTCCGGAGCATCGGCAAAGCATTAGAAATTGCTTAGCAACCACTATTAATCCGACCAATCAACCCATTATCATTTAAAGCTTCTTTCATAGAATAGGATTTTTTTTTTAGTAAATGGTTTTAATTTTTGCTTTGAACTCCATCTGTTCAAGGTTTTGCAACTTATTATAGACAATTTATTATAAAGTTTTATACAATAGGGTATTTGACTACTTTTTGAAACCCGTTGTATATGATTCTCCATTACATAATAATCACACTACATTGATATTTCCGGGATGTCTACTCTACTATTAATAAAAATTAAATCAAGTTTAAATTTCTACAATGGCGTTAAAAACGCTGTTTTGCAGTCTATGTTAAGTGTGACGTCACACGCAAGTAGACAAACAAGCACAGATTAAATAAACTCCTATATAGTATACTCTATTCTATTTCATCTATATGATTTATAATATATGTATTGTTCTGTTTACTTGTGTGTGACGTCACCATTTATCAACCAATCAAAGATGTTTTTGTTATAAATAAAATTGTAAAAAATATTCAATTTAATTCGTGTAATCTACAAAAGATATACATAATTTAGTTTAAAATGAAGTGAAATATATTTTTTACGCTATTGTCTGATAGGATGACCACAATTTATAGTATATTTTTAATGTAGTCAAATAGCCTATTACATAAAAAGCTTTTGGAGAATTCGTTAATACTGTGCTTGGGTATTTCAATATATCTGGCTACATTATCGCTTTTGTCTGGAATTATCTCTTTCTACCGCGTAATACTGTATATTTTCTTTGATATATAATAAACAAGGTAGTACGTAGTTACTACAGAGTGTCATTATTTTTAGATCTTTAAAAGCCTGTTTATAAGTTTCTCCAGGCTTAAGTCCTGTTATCTTATCCCTCGTTTCTGTAAAGTAAAAATCCTACTAGCAGCAGTTCCCCACACCAGTACCCCTGTGACAGTGTGAGTGGGTACAGTTCTAACTACGAGTATTACTTTGCGTTTGAGTTAATAAAATTTGTATGGGAAATAGTTCAGCGCTCCAAGCGGAAATTTTAAGAACTAGAAATTTGGTCGTGTGATTGGTCAAAATGTTAACGCGGTAGTATAGTTAACGCGAAAGTAAACGTTAAAAAAAACCCACACTAGGGCTACAGTAGAACGTATGTCATAAGATTATGGAAATATCCAAAATAGACTGACTTAGCTGCACTAGGACCACAATATTCACTTATTTTCTTTAATGCAAAGCAAACCAACGTGAGATTTTTCGCTAAGCTCCCAATAGTTCCTTCCATAAAAGTTTATTATCTATGGTAACTCCATAGATAATACCATACCATTACTAACCATAAATTAAACTTAGATTCATTAATATGTGCTAAGTTGTAAGCAAAAGCTATTAGATAATTTATAAATGGGCTACCGAGAAAACTGAAAAAAGTAAATTTATTTTTGATTTCGAAAATATAGCCTAAAAAAGAAACTAAAAAAAAAACTTAAAAATTAGTTTTTAAGTTTTTTTATAGAACAAAATAATGTACCTACTACAGATTTTGTTCTATCATCAATAGTTTTCGCAGCGCACGCGATGTAAAGAAATTTATAGTATTTTTTTTAAACCTTTACTTACATTTTCGAAGTTTTCGTACGGATCCCTAATAATTTTCAAAATAAAACATACTCAATTTTACTTAATGATAATGTAGCATTCTATTAGTGAAATATTTTTTTTAATCGGTCCAGTAGTTTTTGAGTCTATTCGTTACAAACAAAAATACAAATCTTCCCTCTTTATAATATTGGTATAGACATACAGCCTAGGCATACTTGTTTTTGGTCACAGTGATTTATATTGTGTTCTATGATGAAAATAATGGAAGACGTATTTTTTCCTTTTAGTATCGCCTATACAAAAAAAAAACAAAAAATATCTACAAATCACGTTAACTTTCATACTCCACTCACGAATTAAAATCTATCACTTGTCTAATTGTGTTTTACTTGTTAGATACGAAGACTTATTATGTTCATATAATAATTTATTTTCGAACTTTTTTTTTAAAGAAAAAAATACTTACCTTCCTATTTTATTTAAAAAATGGGTTCTAAAAGTAATACTGGAGGCATCAAAAAAATTTTATCATTGTTAAAAATCACCCAGTATATGCTTGTATGAGCTTGTCCTGGCTGATAGACCGACTGACTTACTCATCACCACCCAGCTGAAACTACCTTAGCTAAGAACATAAAATATTGACAGTAGCTTCCTTTTGTATTGTAGGGGCCCATTAAGAATGTCATTAATTACTCGACAATGGATGGTGCTACATTGAAAGAAATTTGGTATGTAGACTATTCTTAGAAAATAAAACGATAGTGTTTCAACATTAAAATAAAAACAGAAGGGGAAAAGAGGGGGCGATTTTTCTAACTGTATCATATCTTAGGAATGACGGATGCTACGGCAGTGAAACTTTGTTTGACTCTTCTTAAACTGCTGAATACGTGTTTCACTAATTTTCGAAATTTTAATAGGAGAAGATAAGCCAAAAGTTTTTTTTTAAATATAAACTTACTTAAAACACTTTATATGTCTACTATATTTATAAAACTAAGAGTCACGTGTTTTACTATTTTCCAAAATTTGGTAAGAGGAAAGACGGGTATTACGAGAGCATCACATACTTGTATGTTCTGTGTGTAAATTAACAGACTTGTATGTTCTGTGTGTAAATTAACAGACTTGTATGTTCTGTGTGTAAATTAACAGACTTGTATGTTCTGTGTGTAAATTAACAGACTTGTATGTTCTGTGTGTAAATTAATAGACTTGTATGTTCTGTGTGTAAATTAACGTTAGTATAAAATATAGGAAGGGACAACAAACGCCCTTAGAAAGTAGGTATTGCAAGTATAGAAATGGGAGTTGATAGGGGTAGCGGGGATAGTGGAGAGCACGAGTGGCAAATGTTTTTCTGCTCAGAAAACAGTTTAGTATGGCGCCAGTGATTAAGCGGAATCTTATTTTGAATATTTTGTGAGGTGTTTGTTGAAATTCCTAATTATATGTTGTCAATAGAAACGTATTCGTCGTGTGTCGTTACAGCGATAATTTATATAGTAAGAAAATAAAATGTAAATACATATACAGTACGGTATACCTATTTTTTATTTATTTACGGATTTTGGAAATTGCAGTCATTTTTGATGCGTAAACTTTTTAGTTTATAGTAATAAAAACCCAAAGAAAAAAAAAATTTCAGATATGGAATAAAAAATAATGAAATAACCGAAAAGTGATATGTTTTTTAGGTAAAAAAATTAAACTAATCGCATCTCTCAGGTTTTTAGATCAAAATTATTATTTTAATACCGTGAAAATGTTAAAAAATATATATAACATGTTCGGGTGCAGTTTAATTTTATTGGTGGGTGTCGTCCGGCCCCAAAAAGATTTTTGTTTTCTAAACTACCGCAGTATTGAGACAAACAAAAAAAAAACAATAATTCGGTGGAGTCATTTTCAAGTTTTTGCGAGACTAACTAGGCAATTGACTTTAATTATATATAGAAAATGACGTATTCAAGTATCATGAATGAATGTAATCAATTATGTAATAAAATAATTTAGATTTATTTAAACTTAAGTGTAAACATTATTTTATTATACAAAAAAGGCGATCCGAAAAACATAAATAATTATAGATCTATCAGCCTAATACCAAACTTATACAAACCGTTTTCAACCTGCTTACTAGATAAAAGTAATGAACAACCGGAAGCATACCAAGCTATTGAACAAGCAGGATTTAGAGCAGGCTTTAGTACAACAGACCATATGCATGTGACGCTGCTGCTTGAAAAATACAGAGAATTCCAAGGTCCACTATATGTTGCCTTCATAGATTTTAAAAAGGCATTTGATTCAATCACACACAGAGCAATATGGGCTGTGCTGAACGATCACGAAATAGGTATTAAGTATATAAATATTATCAAATCTATATATAAGGACTGTAAAAGTAACATACAATTAGAACGGTTGGGGCCAGACTTTTATTTACACAGAAGGAGTAAGACAAGGTGATCCCTTGTACTAGAACTTATATTTAAAAACATAAACTGGGATAAAAAAGCACTTAAAATAGACAATGACTACTTAACTCACCTAAGATTTGCAGACGACATAGTTATACTATCAGAATACCCTAATGAATTACGAAACATGATTGAAGACCTAAATAATGAAAGCCTTAAAGTTAGACTAGAAATGAATTTTGACAAAACTAAGATAATGACTAATTCAATTCAAAGTACAATTAAAATAAATGACATAATAATTGAATATGTGGACCATATACCTTGGAAAACTATTGACATTCGAGAATAATAATAATTAAGAATTAGACAGACGAAGGGCAATAGCATGGAACAAGTTTTGGACATTTAAGGACATATTTAAAAGTAATTTACCAATGAATCTAAAGAAAACAATTATGGACACTTGTATTTTACCAACCTTGACATATGGATCTCAAACCTGGACATTTACAAAAAAGGTAACAGAAAAAATAAAAACTTGCCAACAATCGATGGCGAGAAGTTTACTGTCAATACAATTAAAAGACAAAATACCAAACATACAAATAAGAAAAACAACAAAAATTATAGATGCCCTCAAACATGCCCAGAAAATGAAATGGAAATGGGCAGGACATATAGCGAGACTAGAGGACAGTAGATGGACAAAAAAAATAACGGAATGGACAGGACCAAAGAATAAAATAAGACCAAAGGGGAGACCACCAAAGCGTTGGTTAGATGACATAAAGGAGACAGTGGGAGAACAATGGATGGAAACAGCAAAAGACAGATTTAAGTGGAATAAATTGGCGAAGGCATAATAATAAAAAAAAAAAAAAATTATTAAAAAAAGTAACTATGTTTTGTGATAATTTATATTGTAATGTACCTATATTTAATTTAAATTAACTTGTAATTTTATAAGGAAATAAATGGCTTAATAATAATAATAATAAAAAGTGCATGCAAAAATACATGCTGACTTTGGGCTAATATTAGGCTCTACTGGTCAAATCTAAAAATCTATTCATTGACAGCCTCCGTGGATTAGTGGTTGCGCCTTTGGCGTTGTATCCGGAGGTCGTGGGTTCGATTCCCACCCATGGTAAAAAAATATTAAGTAGTGCGTGTTTTTCTGTACAGTTTGTCATGGTCTTGTCATGGTCTGGGTGTTTATAAAATACAATATGTATTATATCGTTGCTTCTGGTACACATAGTACAAGCCTAGAGCTTAGCTTGTGACCAAAGCAATATGTGTAATTTGTCCTACATATTATTATTATTATTCCAAGGAACTATGTGTCGCAAATGAAATGTCTTTAATTTATTAAATTATTTATGGTAATAACTGTATTTGCCATAAATAAATTTGAATAGTTATTTTCTTTATCAGTATAGTAGCATGCTCGTATACATATATAACAGTCAATGTTCAATATATTAAATACAGTACTAAGTGCGGTCACCATATGTTTAAGGTGGCCTGTATATTTTTTTCTGAGCTATACCTAAATACCAAATACCTATTACTTAATATTGCCCAAAAATCTTATAAATATCTTTATATCGATGCTACATACCATAATAATCACTTATAACTGTATATCTACTTGTAATACTGCTTTACACAATTTATAAAATAATTAATCATAATTTTATAACTATTGATGTACCTTAGAATTTAAAAACACTTCAGTTTTAAGGACCCCGGTCCAAACCCAGGTGTTTAAACCAATGAGTTCAATTTGAAAATGTATGTACACTTTTTGACAACAACACTATAGAGCCTCGTAGAGCACGATAAGTAGTCCCAGTTTCACTATATCGACTTTTGAAACAGTTTATAAAAGTAGCCACTTGTTTCATTAAGACTTATACCATTGGCTACGACGAGATGGGAATAAAAGTGGGTGGGAACCTTGAGACCGTCTAGGCGGTCTCGAGCGCCGTAAGGTACCCGTAATGGTACCAGGCTTTATAATAACAATAATAATATAAAGGACAATTTACATATAATATTGCTCTGGTCACAAACTAAGCTAGGATTGTACTATGTGTACCAGAAACAACGATAGAATACATATTAGGCATATTTTATAAACACCCATTCAATGAAAAACTGTACAGAAAAACGTACTAATATTTTTTTACCGTTGGTGGCTTAATCAAATCAAACCCACAACCTCTGGATACAATGCGAAAGGCAAATATAAATATTGATTAATTTTGTTTATATAAATTTTGCAACTTCTACTTATTACTAACATAAGTTTTGTTTACTAAATAAAAAACAATAAGATTAATAAATAAATTCTTACCGATTCTTAATATAAACGTCTGGTTGGTTCACAATACGTTTTGGGTTTCTATCTTCTATAAATTGTGGTAGGCCAACATGTTGCCCGACTGCCCTACTATCGTTTTTTTTTTCCAACCAATTGTGATTACGAAACTCCTTATTAAGTCGTCTTCCAACCGGATCCTCCATTTTTTTTTGCATTTTCACTCACTTTTTGTTTTAAACAAGGTTTTTTTACGTAATTTTTACAAGCTTTGACGTGGACGTGCGCTCTGTGTGGCGGTTGGGCCTGTGTGAGTAAGGCTTGGCGTAGCTGCTACGACGTAGTCGCGATCGGGGTGCGCATCGGAGTTAGATAATTAAGCCCGTCTAGAGAAATGGCAGCTTGTAGATATATGTAAGCCATCTACTTAGACGAATTAGTACCTCAGATATTAAATTAAAATGGGTTTTTTATAATAAAAAAATGTACATTTGTTTGACAACACCACTATAGTGCCTCGGAAGGCACGTTAAGCTGTCGGTCCCGGTTTCACTATACCAACTTGTGAAACTGTTTATGGAAGGGTTATTGAGTCTATCCAAATAGCTAGCCACTTGTCCGGTGTAAAAAATCCCGGTACCTGTTCGGTATAAAACCACTACGCTGGTTGCCGTCTAGGCGATATCGGGCGCCCGTAAGGCCCCCGTGATGATATTTAAATTTTAAAAACTGTACAAGATTTTTTTAAAGTGATTTCATCCGTCGTTTTTAATGGGGAATTTTTAATTGCACCTCTTTTTTAAAATTGAAGCAAACAACATTTCTCCACTAATAATCTACCTGCATATCAAATATATGATTGTATATCAATTTAAATAATTGTATAACTAAACGTGTAGTATTAGAAATTGTTTAAAATAAATCAAAGTTATATGATTGTATATCAATTTAAATAATTGTATAACTAAACGTGTAGTATTAGAAATTGTTTAAAATAAATCAAAGTTAGCGACTTTTTTAATCTAATTTTACTACGAAAATCTTGCTAAAACCACAGATTTAAGCATTCTAAAACAAAATTACTCACCGTATAACAAAAATACTGATTTGCACACTAAATTATCCAATATTACTAAAATCATTATCTAAAATTATGTGCCAGAAAGGCTTTCTACACATACGAGAATAATTACTCAAAAGACTCTTTATTTAAAAAAAAAATGGCCAGACTAGGTAAAGGATAGGTTAGGTTAGTGTTAGTACATGACCATACGCACGAGCCGAGCGAAGCGTGCCGCGGTAGCGGCCGGCGAGTGCCAGAAAGGCTTTCTACACATACGAGAATAATTACTCAAAAGACTCTTTATTTAAAAAAAAAATGGCCAGACTAGGTAAAGGATAGGTTAGGTTAGTGTTAGTACATGACCATACGCACGAGCCGAGCGAAGCGTGCCGCGGCAGCGGCCGGCGAGTGCCAGCTAGGCTTCCTACACATATAAAAGTTGGGTAAAATGTGAATTTTCAAATGACAATAACTCCTAAAATACCCCCCCCTAACTTTTTTTATTTTAGGGGTAGGTTGTCCCTCCCCTCTTCTTTCTCTCTCATTTGATTTTTTCAGAACTTTAATTTAATAAACATGCTGATTAACTGGTGTTTTATTTAGTATAACTCATTTTCTTTAAAATTTAATAGGTGATGGATTCCAAAAAAAACTGATTAAATGTTTCGTTGCACTAAAAGAATAATTAGATTTACTATAAGTTAACAGATAGTCATTCAGTAAAATAGTTTAACTTTAAAGATCAAACAGTATAGTATATTTGATTTATTTGATGTGCAAATTTAGTGTGCAATTCAGTATTTTTGTTAGCAATTTCGAATACTTTGATAGAAAGACGTAGATTTACAGTTGTAAGATTAAATACTACCCGTTTTTAATTATTTATGTGACAACACCACTATAGTGACTCGGAGAGCACTTTAAGCTGTCCGTCTCAGTTATACTACTAACTGGTGAAACTTTTTATTTATGGTTATTATTTTAGGTATACATCATCACGGGTGCCTTACGGCGCTTGAGACCGCCTAGACGGCCTCAGGGTACCCAGCGGAGGGGTTTTTAATCCCACCTCGTTGTAGCCGATGGTATGAGTCTACCCACTCATGTGCTGCTTTACAAACTGCTTCACCGCGGTGTCTTCACAACGGGCAAAAATCCTTGGAACATGGAGGTCGCTCCTTGAGGCCATGAAAGCCATGGACTCCTTGCTGCCGTCTGGTAGGAGTCGGGCTGGCTAAAAAATTCAGCCGATAAAGATCTAACCTCTTGGCTAACTGCGGACAACGAGCCTGCCATTGCCATGAATATGTTACCAAATCATGGGCGTAGCCAGGATTTGATACGAGGGGGGTTTGAATTTTTAAAACGTGTTCGTCATCATAATATCACTTAATATGTGTTGACTGTTTCTGTTCATTACAACGCCTCGTCAGAATATCACTTCTATATGGATCTTGTATCTGCTTGTCCAGATGTCCAGGATTTTGAACATCTTCTCTCCTCAAAATTTCGGGGGGTGGGGGGATTTTGAACTGCCCCCCCCCCTGGCTACGCCCGTGAACCAAATTATATATATTTTTGTTAATTTTATTTCAACTATGGTTTCATGTAATTGTAATCAACATTGAAAGTAATAATATTGACAAAATACCTGATTATTATATGAAAAAAGCTAAAATAATAAAAATATTAACCAAAATTGAGATTAAAAAAATAAATAAAAGATACTATAAGTAGGTAGAGATACAAAACAACAGCAGAGGCCTTATAAATAAAAAAAAATCATCTGGTTCCGCCGATGTTTCTAAAGTACCAAATTCGTTCGCTGCGTTACCGCTCTGAATCTGTAGGCTTATGCGGCAAATAAAATAGCTTTTGCACTTGAGCACAGAAGAAATAATGGTACAAGTATAGAAGGTCCACTTCGAAAATTCAATTAAATAAATAACGACTCTTTCTCCGACATAATACAGTTCATTTCAGTACCCCTAGTGTGAGTTTTCTAACTATTACTTTGCGTTAGCGTTAACTAAAATTTGTATGTAAAATAGTTCAGCGCTCCAAGCGGAAATTTTGAGAACTAAAAATGCGAGCGTGTGATTGGTCAAAATGTTAACGCGGTAGTAAAGTTAACGCGAAAGTAAATGTTAAAAAAACTCACACTAGGGCTACAGATCGCACACGCTAGTGGCCTACATTTATATTCGTCTAAAAGTTGCCTCTGTTTCTATCACGTAATTCTTTTATTTTCTTACAACGTTAGGGTTGTCTTCTTTTAAAGAAACCTAGGTTAGGTACTGTAAGGATTTACGTGGCTAGACGGAGGTACAGTCTTCGACCGTCCGAACTCAACCGAAGAATCCCGTACGAGAGGGTGCGCCGAGAAGTCGCCGAGGCACTCCGAGGCAGTCTGGCAAGAACAAGCGAACGATAAGTACACGTGGATGCGTGCGTTAATAAACCAACTAAATATTTTATTTTACAATTCAGAAGTGAGATAGTAACCTATTTAAATAAAAGTGTTTCGTATTATTAAAACGTGCTCGTAGGCATGTTAGTTTTATTGCGCAGTAATTTTTTTAATAATAGATTATTTATAAAAGTTTAAGTGTGAATATAAATATAAGTAACTATTTAATATCTGTGTTATTGTTGTATAAAGTGCGTATATAAATATAAGTAACTATTTAATATCTGTGTTATTGTTGTATTAAGTGCGTATATAAATATAAGTAACTATTAAATATCTGTGTTATTGTTGTATTAAGTGCGTATATAAATACCTATAAGTAACTATTGAATATCTGTGTTATTGTAGTTATATTATCTAAGTTTCTAATAAGTGCGTAAAAATGGGTTCACATAAAAAGCATAAGAAACTGAACAAAAGTGAAGACCGAAAAACAATTGATCAAATGAAACGAAAACATATTAAATTAGTTAAACGTTTTATAATAATACCATTCGATATGTAGGCTGCAGCGATCCCATACCCGAATATGACCCACAATCATCCGTCCTGTCTATGGATTTATGGATTCATAAAATCGAGGGACTGGCTAATATGTAAACGTTTAGAAT
The DNA here is from genome assembly GCA_947458855.1 of Monopis laevigella. Lineage (NCBI taxonomy): Eukaryota > Metazoa > Arthropoda > Insecta > Lepidoptera > Tineidae > Monopis > Monopis laevigella. The sequence continues at coordinate 14,448,001 of OX381580.1, read as the reverse complement.
CGATAGAAAAACAAATTTCTGGTAATACAACATGTGATTCAAACGTGGATGAAGGTACAAAAACACCTCCGCTGCCGGAGCTCCTTTCGTCGTCGAGCAGAGAGAGCGTCCCCTTGAGCGCCTCATCGCGCTATCTCGCTCCCTCCGTGCAACGTCACGGATCTCAACCTCGCGACGCCGGCGACGCGTCTCTGCAACGCGCGGCCCCACAATGCACAGTCCTACAACGCACGGTTGCGCCTGCGCCGTGTCTTTCGGTTGAGGGGCGTAATGTGGACTCCTGTGCAAGTATGGCGTCGGGAAGCGGAGGGCAACAAAGTTATGGCGGTTTGTGCAGTAGGAATATATTAGACCATAATAATACCATTCGATATGTAGGCTGCAGCGATCCCATACCCGAATATGACCCACAATCATCCGTCCTGTCTATGGATTTATGGATTCATAAAATCGAGGGACTGGCTAATATGTATGGTTGGGATGAAAAAACACTTATAATAATTGTTCTACGAAATTAAGAGGGTACGCGCGTCGTTGGTATGATCAATTGACTGAAGTCAATACATCATGGATTGATATAAAAACTTAGCTGTTAACCGCTTTTCCAAAAAGCAAACTTTCATTATTAAGAGATTTTGTAAATATTATAAGAAAACCAAATATTGATTATATACAATTTTATTTTGATAAACTAACGTAAGGTAATGCATGTGATTTATCGTCATCGTTAATTACGGAATCCATAATAGGTACCATAGGGAATGAACTGGTAGAAATCGGCGCAATTTCAGCAGGATGCAATGACCCTATATCATTGTTAAAATACCTATCATCGCTAACAATCAATCGGCCAATAGTCCAATTTCCTATTCAGCATGGACAAGTTCACAAACAACGCTTTGTAAACTCAAAGATGATTAAATGTCATTCTTGCAATAAATTAGGGCATATCGCATCTCGCTGTACAATTAAAAACCGCGAGAATTTTTCAAATAATTGTACTCATTGCGGTAAGACCGGACATAATGAAAATAATTGCTTCACAAAAATTAAAAAATGCTCTTATTGTAATAAAACAGGACATACTAAAGAAATGTGTTTTTAAATATAAAAGTCGAAATCAAAGGGAAAATGCGGTCCACACCGTTAATAAAATTAATAGTATATCCAGTAGTTCCAAGTATTATATGACTGTAAACGTAAATGACACCCCTATTTTTGCATTTATAGACTTTGGTAGTACTTGCATAACGATTACAGAATCGTCTGCTAAATTATTAAATTTAGAAGTATTTCCCTATGTTAAAAATAAAATCATTAAAGGGTTTGGAGGATCAATTATTAAACCAATAGGAGAAACATTTTTAAAAATAACCGCAGATGAAAAGATAGTAAAGCGCATACCGCATTTATAACACCTAATGGTCATTACCAATATACGAGAATGAGTTTTGGCTTAGTCAATGCACCATCGGTGTTTCAACGCGCGATGGATAGTGTGCTGGGACCACTTAAATTTCAATGTGCATTTGCCTACTTGGACGATATATTAATTTATTCTGAAAATAATAGTGATGCCCTAAAACATCTAAGATCAGTTCTACAACGAACAAAAGAGGCTAATATGACTCTTAGGTTAGATAAATTTTCCTTTTTAGTTTCAAAAGTGGTAAATCTTACACATGAAGTCTTTAACGGTGAAGTGAAGCCCGCCCAATGTAAAATCAATGCTGTACGCGATTTTAAAATACCTGAGAATGTGCATCAAGTTCGACAATTTATGGGATTGGCGAACTACTTTCGAAAATATGTACGCAATTTTTCATCCTTATCACATTCTATTACTGTGCTTACCAAGAAAAATCAATCCTGGATATGGGGAGAGAGAGAACAAGAAGCATTTGAGAAAATAAAGTCGGTCTTAGTAAAACGTCCAGTATTAACTCTATTTAATCCTGAATATGAAACGCAAATTCACACAGACGCTTCTAAGATAGGTCTTGGGGGCATATTGCTTCAAAAACAACCTGACGGTGTATGGAAACCAGTTGTATATGCTAGTCGGAAAACTACTATGGCAGAACAAAAATACTATAGTTATGAATTGGATACTTTGGCCGTGGTTATGAGTTTACAAAAATTTAAGGTGTATGTCAGCGGTATCAAATTTACAATAGTCACCGATTGTAGTGCAATTCGTTGGACCTGGACAAAAAGGGATCTAAATCCCCGAATCGCCCGTTGGTGGCTTGAGATTCAGGGCTACGATTTTGATGTAGAGTATCGACCAAGAAAGTCGATGGCTCACGTAGACGCTTTAAGTAGAAATCCTATTTGTGAGACGGTAATGCGATCTATTGAGAGTGATTTGATTGAAAATATGCAACGAGATGATAGTGGAATTGTTTCCACAATAGAACAATTAAGAGACGAAATATCGAAGGGCAATACGAAAGGTCTAGCCACGAATTATGCTATTAATAAAGATGTGCTATTTAGAAAAGTAAATAATGAATTTAAACTAGTATTGCCACCCGAATGGCGTTGGTCGATATTACAGACATTTCATGATAATAACGGGCATATAAATTACAATAAAACGTATGAAGCTATAAAGACTAAATATTGGTTTGGTGATATGCGTCGTTTTATACAAAAATATGTATGTAATTATAAGCGATCGGGGTAAGGCGTTTGACTGCAAGGATTTTAAAGAATATTGTGCTCAAAGACAAATTAAACATATTATGACAGCTGTAGCGAGTCCCAGAGCCAATGGTCAAGTGGAGAGGTTTAATCGAACCATACTGGATGCATTAGTAGCATATGTAGGAGACGACCAAAATGATTGGGAAAAATATTTACCGAAAATTCAATTAGGTCTTAATTCTAATATTAATAATAGTACAGGCAAAGCTCCTCTTGAATTATTGTTTGGTTTTCGTCCAAGACTTATGGGTGACGTGGTAGCGCCTACATTAACAAATGATATGCCTAGCATGAGGAACAGCGCTGTAACACGATCAACAAAATTAGCCAAGATATCTAAACAAAGATTTGACAAGGGGCGACGTCCTGCGGATATATTAAAGATAGGAGATAAAGTGCTAGTGGAAAGAAAAATCATACGAAAGGGGTTACGTAGTGGGAAACTTATGCCTAAATATGACGGGCATTATATCATTAGTAAAGTTTTTCCACACGATAGATATCATAAAAATGTTTTTGCTAGAGATAAGTTAAAAATATTTGTGAAAAAATGATATCGCATCCAAGTTGGGAATTTCCGATCAAGAATAACTGCTTAACAGTTAACTGGTATTTTATGTTTTGTAATTATAACATTGTTGTAGTATTGTATTAAGTAATGTGGATTTAGATGTCCCCGGCTTAAAAGTTGATTTTATAATTAAAAAGAAGTTTTATCCCTTCACCTGCCACGCAGTCCAAGACGGACACAAATACTATAATACCCCATTTGCCACGCGTCCGTTATCGGACGCGCGGGACTTGTTCAATAAAAGTGTAAAATATTAATATAAACCGTATTCTTTTTCTTTCTAACCTAACATTTTCGTATTTAAAATAAAAGAGACGACTATATTTACTTTCCACCGTATTCACTAACTTAATTACTACCACCAAATGAGCGAAAAAAAAACACAGAAAAAAATCAAAAACAATTAAAATATTGCGCGTCGCGCTGCCGTTATATTTAAGCCGAGTTGTGATTTATTGTGATTGTGAGTGGTTATATAATAAAACTAGGTAATTGATAATAAGTCTAAAATGTAATTATAGCTTTATAAAAAGTATTTAGTAAATTATAGGCATAATACTGGCTCGCGGATTTTTTTTTTCTCTGTCTTTGTACTTTAAAAGCTATTTTATATTATGTTTATAGCATATAGATATTAATATTATTATTTAAAACATTAAAAAAACTATTGTAATGATTATAATTGCACCATAGGAAACAAAATCTTAATTAATTTTGTAAATAAACGCAAAAATTAAAGCGGTAAGTTACGTGTCCGTCATGGACTGCTTGGCACTTAAGTATTTTAACCAAAATTGTGACCGCTTCATAAATATGGATGGAAGATTTTGTTTATTAATATTATTATTTGTATATATATTTATTTGAATGTCAGTTGGTTTCCTTAGCTTACTTAAAATATGGCATGCATACATGATAAACATGCGGATAATTAATATTAAAAAATATATAAATTTGACAGTTCACCGTAAAAATTAACTGTCGAATACCTTTATCTAACGATTGAAAATTCAACCATTATTCAGTAAACCAGACCAGGGTTTCAATATACGGTACGATAGCTTACGTCGTCAAACTTATGACCTACAAAAAAAAAACCGTTTCCATACTAACTTATCTCTCGAAGGGGCTAAATCGTAAATATTACTGAGTTTTAAATGTTTGTTTTATTTAAAAAAAACTAAGGGGGTAGTTTTAGTTGATGACTAAAATTTATAAATAATTTTATTTCCATTTTAATGTAATATTTTATTGAATAAAAGAAGGTTTCAACTTAGAACTATGATCATTTTTGTAGAAGTCGACAAATCCGTAGTTTTTGGTCTTATAGCTAATAAAATAATAGATTTTAAATGCTTCTTTTTTAACTTTTTCATTTTAAATGAAATATTCTAATAAGAAAACAAAAAAAAAATATAATTGAAAGCCGATTTATAGTCGTTTTTTTCATCCAAAGTCAAGCAATTATTTGTAGCAAAGGGTTCGCCCATACTAAATGTTCTCGATTTTGGACTTAATTCTTTTTTATTTTTGATATACAGACTACTTGTTTTTTTTTTGTTTTTTTTGAAGATAATATATTCTAGCATAGGATTACAATACAATTATGTCAATTTTAGTTAATAACTTCAACCTAGAAGCTTTTAAACCAAAAATGGTAGGAAGTATTTTTCAACGTCATTTTGTAGTCATGCATTTATTATATATATTGAATTAACTGGTATAGTAAGATAGAAAATTTATCAAGGATTACGAGCATATATAATTATAGATATTTACATTAGGGAAATAATGAAATATATTAAGTTTAAAGGGCCGCGGTAGCGAGTGACGGCGCGCGAAAAACAGCGAGGCAAATGCGGGGGTCAGACATATTTTTCGTGGCAGGTGAAGGGGTATTTTATGTTATAATTAGGCTAAAGCTATATATTTGTTTATTACTAATGAGCGAATTGTAATTTTTGAAAATAATTAAACATGTTTTATTATATACTGGTGTCCATTATTTGATATAGACCTTAAGAGGTGGCTTATCTATTTGTCTATTATTTTATATAGACCTTAACGAGTGGCGTACCCATTTGTATTTGAAAGGACTATTTTATATACCTTAATAGGTTTCCTGCCCAATTAGTTCTTTGGTGAACTATTTATTGATATAGACCTTAAGAGGTGGACTATCAACTTGGTTTTATATATTATTTATTGGTATAGACCTTAAGAGGTGGACTATCAATTTTGATTTGCAATTATTATTTATTGATACAACCTTAAGAGGTGTACTATCAATTTTGTTTTGCATTTATGATTAATTGAAACCTTAAGAGGTGTACTATTAATTTAGTATTGCATATATTATTTATTGATATAGACCTTAATAGGTAGGCTAGGCTATCAACTTGGTTTTGCACATATTATTTATTGATATAGACCTTAAGAGGTGGACTATTAATTTAGTGTTGCATATATTATTTATTGATATAGACCTTAATAGGTAGGCTATCAACTTGGTTTTGCACATATTATTATTTATTGATATAGACCTTAAGAGGTGGACTATATTTGGGTTCCCAAAATAAAAAAATAAATAAAAATTATGCTCCGACTAACTGATGTAGACTTTAAGAGGTGGACCATCAACATTTCTATACAACAGGGTTGAGCTGTTCGGGTCGCACAGCATTCCAGGATGGCCGACTGTAAGGATTTACGTGGCTAGACGGAGATACAGTCTTCGACCGTCCGAACTTAACCGAAGAATCCCGAACGAGAGGGTGCGCCGAGAAGTCGCCGAGGCAGTTTGGCAAGAACAAGCGAACGATAAGTACACGTGGATGCGTGCGCGAGAGTGTGGAGTAAAGTTCGTGATGTAATGTTGCATTAATAAACCAACTAAATTTTAAACTAAATATTTTATTTTACAGTACTTTTTTAAGTACGTAAAAAAAAATGTTTTAGGTTTTCTGCTGCATAGGTACTTTAGCCTAAGAAGACACGTAAGCCATGCGGTACACTACATTGTCTATGAAACTAAATATTGCTGGTGTATTATGTAATACTATGAATATCCTACTGAACTTCATAGAATATCTTTAAAGGAAACCGATTGTCCCTACTTTGCCTCAGTATATTTGCTTATTATTATATATTCTTAATTGGGCAAATAAATAAGTAAATACTTATCAAAACCGCATAATATTTCTAGTAATAGCAGAGGTGACCCACTCCGCGCTTTAGGTATGAAGCTACAAGTACCCGGCCGTACCCATGGATGGGTTTTATTTTTGAGGGCTGCCGCAGTGGGGTGCCGCGATCCTGTTCGTCGATCCGATTTTAAGAATATTAGCTCCCTTACTTATAAATACATTTAAGTGTATTCTTTTGCCAATAATTAGCCAGTACTTTTTTTATGAGTAAGGTCGTTAGTTTTTAAGGGCACTGAATTCGTAATCGCGAAATCTGCGTTCTTCATATAAAATGTGCTTTCGCATTTTCAGTATTACTCGACTACTGATTGTCGTAACAATCGAACAGCCAACTTGTAATATTGGAAGTACGTTTGTATTATGGCGTCAAGTATTTCAGAGTCCTTAAGAGCACAGTATATGTATTCGCGAACTCGAACGTCAAATACGAAATGACGCATTAATAGTATTTTTTTTTAATTAAAAACTTACTCTCGTTGTCATTTCAACAGTTATTAATCGATTAATATTACCGAAAGCAACGTTTAGACGTTTTTAGACGTTCAAATTCGCGAATCAATTTCCAGAGGCTCTACCATGGGTTTGCGCATGGTAGAAACGTAACGTATTCATTTACGTATACGTGAGCAATAACCAATAGGGCCGCTTTATTTTTGGTAACAGGATTGCATAAAGCTATCGTCAATAGGTTGCTCAGGTATACGTAAATGAATACGTTACATTTCTACAATGCGCAAACCCATGGGTGAGCATTTGGCTTCTTAAGTTAAAAAAACATTTGACGTCGCTCGCGTCGTCAAATGTAATATTATTATGTATTAACATGAGATACTTAAGTGGGCAGGAAAAGGATTCGCGAACTAGAGCGTCAAAAAACATCTTAATGTTGTTTTCAGTTATAATAAGGTTTTTTTTTGGGAAAAAAAGAACATGGAGGTGTAGATTTTATTTACTCGATCCTAATTACATAAGTTCTTTATAAAAAATCTATTTAGTTTTAAAATGAGAACTAAAGTAATATTTTTAGAATCATAAATCAAACTTTGGATGTCTTTTCAAAAGTTAATATATTTTTTATAAAAATACTATCTAATTAGGATTGAGTAAGTAATATTTACACCTCTACGTTCTTTTTCTTTAAAAATAAACTTTGATATCACTGAAAACAACATTTACACGTTTTTAGACGTTCGAGATCGCGAAACCTTTTACTGGCTTCTTAAGTTCATCCAATCTACGTACATTTTTCGTATAACAGCATTTAAAGTATTCACAAAATAAGAAGACAGTTAGACAGCTTTCAACTCAACGAAAAAAGTGAAGTGAACAAAATAAATTGATTTAGGCTGAAAATCGGTTAGTGTGGTACTAACCGATTCTCAGCCTAAATCAATTATTAATTGATATGAGTTTTTTATTGTTTGATAGTAAATGTATTGAAAAATTGCTTTTTTGTTATTTAAATGTTATAATTGAGGGCTTAATTCACAAACAAGCATAATCCAATTAGATTAATCCTTTTTTCTTAATAGCTTTTACGAAATGCGCCGAATTTTGCCAAATTTTGTTTCTTATAAATAATAAATGTAAAAATAATAGTAAAAGTAGTATAATGGGATGGAATAAACGACCAGGGGCCCTACCAGCATCGACAAACCGATTGACGCGCCGGTTGATAAAAACGTATAGCATTTTTTTTTAATGAGTAGAACTCGATCGACGAAAAACGTCATACCACATACATTTGGTGTTCGGTTTCGATCAATCGACATGTCATTCGGTATTTCACGTTGCCTTTCAGTAGGGCCCCTAATGACTTCTTATTTTGTGAATACTTTAAGAGTGACAAACTTGTCTGTTTTGCATTTTAATACCGGTAGGAATCATGATTTCTAACTGTTACATTTATTATGGATTTCCTTTATCGTATGTTTTTATTGGATTTTGTAGGTACGTCTAAGATACAGAATATCAATACCGAGTGACTCGCGTTAGGTACGAGTACCATGTTACAGCAGAAATCTCGTAACCATGGTCATATAAAAATAAAATAATATTTAAGCAGAATACATTTATTTATTAATCACATCGAGTTTTTATTACAATTAAATATGTCTTAAATGCTATACCAACTTGTGAAACTGTTTATAGATGGGTTATTGAGTCTATTCAAAACATTGCGACGAGCTAGCCACTTGTTCGGTGTAGACTCATACCATCGGCTACAACGAGGTGGGATTAAAAACCCCTCCGCTGGGTACCCTGGGGCCGTCTAGGCGGTCTCGGGCGCCGTAAGGCACCCGTGAATGCTATAAACTATTTCCAACAATATAACATCTATAAACTTTTTTTGTAATAACAAAACTTTTTTATTATATACCCTTTACATAATCAGAGTATCCATTGCAGTTACAAGAATTACTAACTATTTTTATATTATTTAGTATCATATCTGTTTTATGCATTTTATTATTATTGTACGTTTATATAATATAAAAAATAAATAATTTAAGATCATTAAGAACCCAGAAAATGAATTCTTCAAATCCGAACGTCTAAAAACGTTTAAATGTGTTTTCAGATATAAAAAAACGTGGAGGTGTAAATATTATTTACTCTATCCTAATTAGATAGTCTCTTTATAAAAAAATCCATTAATTTTTGCAAAGATAACCAAAGTTTAATTTATGATTCAAAAATATTACTTTAGTTGTCAATTTAAAACCTAACAAATTTTTTATAAAGAAAACAACATTTAGATGTGTTTTAACATTGGATTTCTCAAATTCTTTTCCTGTGCAGTTAATAACCAATTTCAATCAATACTCTAAAAATATATAATGTAATCTTCAGTAGCTAAAATATTTCAGATTAATAATATCTGTTCATAATCATAAATTATGTCGAAAAATATGTTGTTTAGATTACTAAAAAAATACTTATTATTTAGGAGACAATATGAAGATATAAGATATTATAAGGTACAGCTCTATTTTCTGCTAATGAATATTTTAGGTGTATTTTCTGTATTTTTCAAAGTTTTGAAGTAAAACTCCTTTAATAATAATGATAATAAGCATATAATATTGATTATAGACACCTACTTAACACTAAAATTTTCCTTTAAACGTATTGTATTTAGTTACTGGCGGTCCCCACACTAGGCCACGCAGCCTGTCCTATAGAGACCGCTTACAATTTGCTATACAGTTACGCTACCATACATTTTATGTAAACCTTCCCCCTGGTGGGCGATTCTCGCACTTTCGACATTCATCTCGATTCGAGATTTTTAAACAAAAAATGACTAAATATGCCATTTTTCGTTAAAAAATATCGAACATTAAATGAAATAAATAATAAATATTAATTAACTAATAATAAATATATAAATATTGAACGAAAAATGACATATTTAGTCATTTTTCGTTGGAAAATCTCGAATCGAGATGAATGTCGAAAGCGCGATAATTGCCCACCTTACCCTAAACAAGAGAAAGAGTACGTATAATCTCAAACCTAAAATTTAGGCAGAAAAACGACTTTCGGGCCAAAACTGTTTTCTTTCAATGGATTTAAAAATAAATAGTCTTATTTTATTAGAGACGATACTGTACGTTTTTTTTTTTTTTTTCTGTCTTGCTATTTTATATAAATTATTTTAATATGAGGGATTTTTTGGGACTTCAGGAGTTGATATTTAAAAAAAAAGATAACTTAATCGGTCAAATTTATAACGCCTCCAAAAATCATTAAAATCTATGAATGTTTGGGGGGTAACAAGAAAGACTGAAAGGCCGCGAATTGTTTGATCAGACGCTCCTAACAATAATGCAGTAATAATTTTACTTGCTAGTTGCATATACAATAAATTAGTTCCAATGTTTTCCGCAACATGGCCAGTTTTTTATTATTATTTAGGTACCTAGATACCTAGCCTAGCCTTTGACGTGACTCCCTTTCTATCACAGGAAGTATATAAATAATAAGGGCCCTAAGGACCTTAGTAAAGTATAAATCGATCATATATATATAATATATATATGTCTAGATCACAACCATTTAAATCTAGATATGGAAACCTTTTGTTTCGTTTAATTTGAAAACAAAATGATTTTTGAGTACCTACACTTTTTTATTTTCTCACTTCTTGAGCAATGATCGATTGTAATAATTTATCTTTTATCTTTAGTTTCTATGACGGTATCTTCTGATTTCAGACCTCCATAATATTCATACTTCCAGTTGTATCGTCATATGATACACCTATTTACATTGATATCGTTGTTACTAGAGCCATAGAGTCCAACAAATTATACAGTTTGGTAATCATTTTTTGAATTATTGATACTACATACCTACATAACATCTACTATTTATACTATACTATTCATACACTTAATGTATTTTATAGATATTTCAAAAAATAATTACTTATATAAAAGTTATAAAGAATTACATATTCCTATATGGAAAAAAATAACCAGGATTCATTTGTTGAATTTGATGTATATTGTTTGGGTTGAACGGTAGACCGTACATGGGTTGTGAGTGAAGATATTGGATGTTGCCGTTCATGTTATATGAGTATCTCTGCTGCTGTAGTAAATGCTGAAACAAGTTTTTTTTTAATAAATAATAATAATATGAAGGACATTATATACACCTATTGCCCACATATTGCCCTGGTCACATTTTATTGCACAAAGTTGTTTTGGTATAGGAAAAAAAATATCAACCTCATTAAGTTCGCCTTTGTACTAAATTTGTGCAATAAAGTTTTTAAATAAATAAAATAAATAAATAAAACTCTGAAATTACAAAAAAATCGCTACAAAGTTTGTATTATTGTACATGACGAATAAATCGTATTTTAAATGTGACAGTTTTGAAAGTTTAACTAAAATACAAACTTTATGATCATTGCTATAGAGCTGATAGTACTTTACATATTTTAAGCTGAAGGCATTAACAGAAAGAAAAAGATTTTGAAGGGATTTTAAATGGGGCGTTGAGGCATAGCCCCGCGCCCTTCTCAAACAGCGGTGGATCCAGCCATCACTGTTTGAAACGAGAGAGAGAAAAATGGGAAAAAATAAAATATTTCTAAAATTGGATTTTATTTATAATAAGTAAATTAGAGCTGTAGTTTTGGAGATATTTCAGCAACCTAAAAAACAATTAACCATTGTTTTTGAGTGAGTGGAGAACCTTTTGCGATATCAAACGATACCAAACGACGCCGATTGCACGTGAACTTGTTTTATATATTGTATATGATCTATATGACCATGTATTTTGGCAGAGGGGAAAGCTTGCTTATGCTACATCCATTAGTTATATGGTCGAAGGGTGGAAGGGACTGGTCCACAAAACTAATAATAATTTTATATAGAACCGCCATAGTACCTTAAATGGCCTATAAAACGAAATGTCGAACGAGTTCGTTGTCGCTATATTCTGTTCCCACTTAAATCAATCAACGCTCAGTGATTGCTTTTGTTTTCCCTTTTTTTTATTCGTATAGCGGCGGCCATCTTCTGTTCTCAAAACTGAGAAGGCGATTTAAGGCAGGTCAGAGGAAGCAAATTCCAATGGCGAGTGGCAGGCACCGTAAAGGAATCTGAATATTTGGTAGAGACATGTGATGGGATTTTCAAAAGTTTATTGACAGAATCACGGAGGGGACGGGACATGCGAATCAGCCAAGAAAAATAAAACGAGTATTAAAGTTAGATTAGGGTTATATAGTATATTGTATAAAAACAGCAATAAAACTGCAATCTTCGCCTGCGTAAGCAGGCGAAGACAAAGCGTATGCACACGTTAAGGAGGCGATCCAGTTTGTTAAGTAGATCTTCAGTAACATCAGGGTAGCAGACATCAGCGTATTCGATGATAGGGAGAAGTAAAGAATTGACTAAAATGAGCATACAATTCGGGCATGCATAGCCTTATGAGGAGTGTCTGATGAGGCTTTTCGATGCTCAACCAAAGTATTACCTCTCCCCGCGCGTGACAATGGGTCGGTAACGCTAACGGTATAATACATTTATGTAAACCTTTCCCCCGACCCTTAATAAGAGAAAGAGCACGTATGAGATTATAGCTACAACTTAGGAAGCAAAACGACTGTCGGCCCAAACTGTTTTCTGCCCCTAAACATTCGAATTTCAGGGGTTGATATTTTTTTTCCTACCACCGAACTTAAAAAACGAGCCTAGATATCGGTCATATTTATATCGCCTCCAAAAAATCATAAAAATCTATGAATGTTTTACCCGCACGGTTCATGATAGCGTGAGTATAATATCTATATTCTTTATTGATATATCTCTTATACCAATATAATATGATACTTAGACCAACCTGCCCCTTAGCTAAGAACACATGGACAACCCTTTCAATCAAATATACCTACGCAATGTATGGAGATGACATTTCGATTCCGTGGTGAAACGTCAAATTCATACGATTTGTTACCAAGATTTTGGATTAACAGCTATCCAGCATAAGTATGTCCTTGGCTAAGGCCATCATATATTATTATCCTATTACTGTGCTAAAACAGTTTTGGTATAACCAGTCAAGACGTTTAAATCAACTAAATACTTACTTTAAGTTCTGCTATTATATTTTTTTGTTTATCTATTTGTTCCTTTTGATATTGATCAGTGTAACGAAAGTTTTCTATCAACTCTTCAATAAATGGTTTAACCGACAATACTATTGAGTTATTCTCCATAAGTTCATTTTGTAATTTTTGATTCAATGACAATGCAACCTTGACCTTGTCACAAATACTGGAAACTGTAGACATTAAATAATCGTATTTTTCTGTCAAATGCGACAAGACTAAATTTCCAACTTGATCCATGACCTCAAAAACATTTTTGTTAAATTTGGATATATTTTCAACTTCCTCCCTAAAATCGAACTCATGTTCCAAATCTATTGTCGGTGCATTATTCTTTTTTCCAATATGCTTGTCAATTATATGTTTGCATTGTTCAAGAGTCATGTTTTCTTTTTCGCAAAAATTTTTTAGTGCATGAAGTTGTTCTTGTTCTTCATTCGTAGTTCCGTTTACTTCATTGTCCACATCAATAATATTATTTCCTTGGTTATTTTTGGATGCATCTAAATTTTGAGCAGCTTCAGAAATGGTCTTGTGTTTTTTAAGTATATCTATTACATTCATGAATGGTAGGGTATGGTCAACAGCTGTACTGTTGAATTGGGAAGACATGTCATCTAGCGGCACCTGTGGAGATGTAGGTACAGATAAGTCTTCATACTGCATGGTCCTGGCTGGGATCCCGTTTGCTATTTCATCTTCGTTCAGCATCTGAAAGTTATATAACATTATCAAATGAGATTAATAAGACTAGTAAGAAATAGTTAATAAGTAGATAAAGTCGTCGGTACGGTTTAAATTATTCTAAGTAGTGTAAATGTAAAATAATGCAAAATTATATATGCGAAAGTAACTCTATCTGACTCTATTTGTCTATCAGTCGGTCTGTATGTTACCTTTTTACGCTTAAACCGCTGAACAGATTTAAATGAAATTTGGTATGGAGATAGTTTAAGACTATGGAAATAATATAGGCTATATGACTTTTTAATATAGCCATAGAGGGTGCAGATTAACTAAAACTGCATCATTAGATTTCTGAAAAATGTATTCTCCTAGCCGGGAATCGAACCGGTTGATTTTTTTTAAAATAACTCACCTGTATTATTGCACCAGCTGATAGTGTCGCTTATAAAGATCAAATTTTGGAAAGTAATATCTATCGGCAAACTAAAGGAAAGTTCTAAATTTTAATAAAAAAAATATTTAAATAAAATTAAAACTTACTTTACCACTGTCTACTTTACTAACTAATCAAACTGTATGAAATAATAATCTTCGAAACCTACCCATATTGAAAACATACAGATGAAAAAACGTTCAAGTGACCTAGTCATGTTTCGGTTAAGTCTATGGGTTTACCGGTTGTCAGTAGACAGCATTAATTTCTTGTCGAGGTGGTAGTCTCCTTTTAGGGTGTAGTTGCGAAACGGGCGGTTAATTTGACGATAAAGCAGCTAGGCTACTAAAGTAGACTCATAATGTGTAGTCTTTATCGCCGCCCGTTCCGTAACCGCATCTTTTAGCCGGCATAGTAGAAGCGATCTATGCTGTTAAACAACAATGAATTGATCGACCCTATCCATGAATTTTGTAGGTCTGCTTACCTTCAGGTAGATACAAAGTCATATGCCGTACTCCAGTAAAAAAAAACTACATATTTTCTTAAATAAAAGTAATGAAAAAACGAATTTAGGTATGTATTGAAAATATTGGCTATAATTTTGAACAATTTATTAGTTAGGGCTTAAAAACATATTTTCTTAAAAATAAGCACTTTCCACTTTGCCGTTTGAAGTTACATTCCACCTTTGATCCTTTGATAAGCAACACTATCAGCTTGTATATGTATATGCAAGTATAGTTATATAATATAAATAGTATAAATGTTATTGTATCACAGTTTAGTTACTACACATATTTAAATTACTTATATGTTTGCATAAATCTAAATTTCATCGTTTCGTAAAGTAATTCTTATTATTTTCTTTTTTAATTCAAATGATATTTAACGTGAAATATTAAAATCACTATTTTATAAAAATTATTTTAGTATGTGTTTATGGGTTAGCTTTTAAACACAAATGTACAATACTGAAACAAAACTAATAAAACAAAAAAATATATAAACTTACCGTTAGGTACTGTGAAGGTTTTGAAAATCAATAATATTTTTCACAATTTTTTTTATATAAGTATACTGAAGTATATTTAAGGAATAAAACTTTCGCGATATATTTTTTATATGTTTTGCCGCCCGGTTGAAAAGCGTTTGCTCGGTAGGGCGGTAGGGCGAACAGTAGAATCTCCGGGCTTTCAAGAGCTGAGCTTCGTAGACCAGGCGCTGTGTGGCGTCATTTATATCAATGATAATTTCATTTGAGACTATATACCAACCTTATTAAACGGCATCAGTGAACATGTACCTATTAATATAGAGACGGTTACGAATTTTAATACTTATTTCGTATATAATTTGCTTGAATTTTTATCGATTGGCTTATTATTGAGAGCGGCTATTTCCTATTTGTTATTTTCTGGTTCATTTCAAATTAAAGATTAAGTAAATTTGCAATTTAAATCTCCGATTATAAGATCTCGAAATAAGAAATATATTTAAAAAAATTACCTATTTATAATAAAGATATTTGAAGGAACTTTTTGTAATGCGTAATAAATAAGTTTCCTCGATAAAAAAATTCACAAAGTTACACCCATTATTTATCGATATTCAATATAAATATATAACAAAATATAAATTCATTTTTAATCATTTAGGTAATGTATAAGATTTAGCACATGGCCCAGAGCTTTTGTATAATTTAAAATATTTTGAAAGTTAAGTAATAAGACGATCTTCTTTTCAAGAATTCCGAGTGAGTTATTTTGTATCTTAATCGCATGTGTGTTATTAATATAATTGTTATCTTAAAAACTAAGAAGATTATAGAAAAATAATACTTTATAGTAATATTAGTATGAAGGACATTACTCACATGTTGCCCTGGTCACAAATTAAGTTCTAGGCTTGCACTATATAATAACACATGGGTGCATATATAAACACCCAGACCATCACACAAGCTGCACAGAAAACATTTTTTTTTTTGCCATGAGTAATATTTTGTTACGATAAAATATAGGTTCAGCTCCTGGTATAATATTGCAGTCCAATGCGGGTCGCGCACGTGAAAGGCTGAAGTGACGCCCAATAGTTAGTTCCCACGTGGCTTTACATCATTGGCGCTTTGTATGACAACATAAGAATTACAAACTAGCTGTTGCCCTATGTTTACCAATTTTAAAAGAAGGTTCGATTTGTTTTTATTATCTTTGACCGATATTAAAAAGGAGATTGTTACAACTCTACAAGCATACCTTCTTAGATGTTCGTGTGTTTCACTCTCATATTATCAACAAAAAATGTTTGATTATATAAGTCAGATTTTTTTCATCATGGTGCATGGTTCATTTTTCTGGTTATCTTGTTTGGTTGAAGGATGGTAAAAATCCATAAAAAATGCATTTTATTATCTGATACTTCTAATTAAAAAGTTTAACTAAATGCTTCTTTCTTTTTTTGTAAGTAGTGTTTTTTTATTAAGGCCAGACCGCACTAGGCGGAACTGCACGACAGCGGAGCGACGCGACGCGATCCGACCATATATTATTTGTATGAAATTGTATGAACACGGCGAACTAGGCGACAGCGGAACTGCACGTCATGACACTGTGCGACAAAGGGCGCGTTCCGAGTACTTCCGAGTAGGTAGCGCGGGCAGTTTTTCGTGGTGACATCAAAAACCAGCGCGAACACCGTTCCAACACAGCCAGGTTATTTTTTTTAGCGATGCTAAAATGCAGCTCTGTAACGATCGGTGTGGATTTTTGATGTCACTTTTTGACAAGAAGCACTATTTTTAATTATATAAATAAATTTAAAAAGTCAAAAGTCAAATCATTTATTTTATGTAAATCTTTACATATATTTATGAATAATCAACAAAAAAAAGTTTAAAAATGAGGCCTTAGAGTTCGTTTGGTTAACCAACTAGTGCCTTGGTCTGTCAATCATTATCTGCCATACAAGGGAGCCACCAAGGCGACCTACTTCACCGACCATATCCACACCTTAAATATTTATTCTAAAGGATCGGTATTTTTAAGGGCGGGTATTCTAACTGTAAAGTCGATCCCCTCAGAGACACCCCAGAGAAAAAGAAACCAGCAAGTACAAAACTCTAGTGCTTCACACAAACTAAAAGAGGAGCACAGCCATTGATATGCTTATGCTATATAGCATATATATATATAGTAGCATACTCAAGATGCACCCCACCGAACAGCATGCGTAAAACACCCAATGGCGCATTATTTGTTACTGTACTAATATACAGAACTACTATAATATACTGTACTATAAATAAGCAGGTAATCATCAATGATTACCTTATCCAAAGACAAAATTTACACAATGTAATAAAAATAAATTATGTAATATTAAATTATTACAATATCGGACACTACATACCTACTAAGCTAGGGTACATTCTACATATGGCATAAGCAATTTGTATACTAGTTGCGAGACCTCAATTGCATATCAGGACGGTCCCAGACGTCTTTATCATTAAAATAGTTTTTTACACTATAGTAAGCCTTATTGATTAACATGTGTTTTATACAATTCTTAAACTTTATTTCACTCAGATCTATAATGCTTTTAGGTAACTTATTAAATAACCTTATACTATTAATGACGAAACATTTATTAGTTTTTTGCAGTCTAAACTTTGGTATATCGATTTTATTTATGTTTCTTAAGTTTAAATTATGTCTAACGCTATTTTTACTAAACATATTTTTAAGGTTTTCCTGACGTACAATAAATTCTCATAAATATAGTGAGATGGTAGTGTCAATACATTAATCATAGAAAAGATTTCTCGAAGAGAGTCACGAGCTTTCATGTTATATATTGCCCTAATGGCCCTCTTCTGTAGAATACATATTGTATCAATATCTGCCGCAGATCCCCACATTATAAGACCATATGTCATTATAAAGCGGCCCCAGCCTAGTGGTTAAGTCACTGCGCAACTGATAACAAGGTTAAGCAGATGACAACAAGGCCGGCCTGGGATGGGTGACCGCTTTATACAACGAGGCTATACCATCATAAACACCGCAACAAGCTCGCCACTTGTTAGGTGTTGCCTCCGAATACCATCGGCGAAATGAGGATGGGTTAATCCCTCCGCTGGGACCCTGAGGCCGTATAAACGGTTCTCGGGAGCCAAATAGGCACCCGTGATGGTATTTATTTATTTATTATTTATTATGTCATTATACTGTGAAAATAGGCGAAATACACTAGTCTGGCTGTTACAACATCAGTTAATTGTCTAATTTTACACTGACTGCATATGCAGCAGAGCTACTATTGGATAAAGTATTAATGTGTGTCACAGTTGATTCCAAACTACAGTGTGATCCACTGTAGCTTGGAATCAACTGTGATCCCTAAAAACACAGTGAAGTCAAAAAAATCCAGATCAGTGCCACTGTGGCATTGATATTATATACATTAGGCAACGTAAATTTCAGGCACTTAGTCTTCTTTGCATTTAAAACTAAATTATTTGCCGTGAACCATTTTGAAACCATTTCCAGGATGTCATTTGCTGCCGATAATATATTATCTTTCCTACTAACTTTAAACAGTAGGGATGTATCATCAGCAAATAGTACTATCTGCGTCGTCTCCTGTACCATATGTGGAAGATCATTGACGTATACTAGGAACAGGAACGGGCCTAAAATTGAGCCCTGGGGGACACCCATCTTTACAATGGTTCCGTCGGATACACAACCATCAATATTAACTCCTTGAGTTCTATTAGAAAGGTAGGACTTTATTAGATTTAAAGCTAAATCGCGAATGTCATAAAATTCCAGCTTATCTAACAAAGTTTGATGGTCAACACAATCAAACTCTTTAGACAGATCACAGAAAACGCCATCGAGATCCTGAGAGTTTTCCCAAGCGTCAATTATTTCAGTAATCAATCTTGTACCATTTAAAAATATTACTACCTAATAAATTCGCATTCACGCGCACGTAGTGGTACGAACAACACGTCTATTGCTTATTGACCTACAAGTTATTAATCTCACAAAGTTATTTAAAATGTTTGTTTGTGGAAGATGCAATAACAGGATGACTGACAGAGCATTATGCAGTGTTTATAAACGTCATTTTGACTTTCCTTGATCGGATATATCGGAATCAGGATATCGGAAACTTGGTGATCGTAAGTCGACATGGCGTTATGTAAACTGTAAAGCCGGTGGTCAGTCTGTGCTCACCCCCTGCGCGCCAAGAGTCTAATCTCCAAGATCGCCTCTTGGTATGTCTCTTGAGGGTTTGTATGACAAGCTTAAGAGTATCAACCTGAAGTTACATGTACCTACATCCTTAACCGAGGACGTTAAATTATTAAAAAGTGAATTGAATTCCTTGAAATGTACGATGACGGCTGCCCAGGATAGTATTATAAACTTCACTGAAGATATCAACTCTGTACAAAGAAGGCTGGTGGCGGTCGAGGGTGAAATGGAGGTAGTTTCTGGTTTGAATGCAGAGATAAATACAATCAGAAATCAGCTCAATTTGAATGAACAACGAACCTGGACCAATAATGTTAAGGTTAAGGGTATCCCCTTTCAAAAACAAGAGCACTTATACCACCTGTTGATCCGAATAGGTGAAGTTGTGGGTTTTCCAATTAAAAAGGAAAACATTAATTATATTGCTACAATGCCTACACGTCAACAGAATCAAGACAGGGCGATCATTGCTTCGTTTAACAATAGATACATCAAAGAAGACTTTATGGCTGCACCCAGGGCTTTCAAAACCTTGTCCACAGCAAATCTTAATCTTCCAGGCGATGACCGTGTCTATGTAAATGACCACTTAACTCCACACAATAAAAACCTACTTATAAAAGCAAGAGTGTCAGTTCCGGTGTCAGTGAGTTTCCTTGTATTTGTTTTGCTATGTTGAAAAATCGAATTTAAAAATAGTTAAAATAGAAGAACGAAACTAAAAACACGTGTGCATGTGAAAGTGGTACATTAAGTTTATAAATCGAGCATTAAAAAGATAATAATAATAATCGAATGAAAACAGTTGAATTATTAACAATGATTAAAAGTTTCGGCAAGTCTTCAATTTAACTTTTGACAGTCTTTTTTTTTCTCGACCACAGACTATAGACAGAATAACAGGTCTGAAACTCGTGTTGGCTCGACTTGTGTTGGTTCGCCTTGGCGTGTATTAAGTACATAAGTGACAAGACGAAAATGGCAGAAGGTCAGCAAAACTTATTTATATTATTTGAAAAACTAAAAGGAGAATTGGCAAAACAAACTGACCTCATTACGGAAAATGTTACAAAATCTATAAGTGCACAATTTGATGATAAATTACAAACAATATTGGAAGAAAACAAGCAACTTAAGCTAAGAGTCGAAAGCTTAGAACAATATTCAACCTTCCAACAATATTCAACTCCAAACAACAAAGCAGCAATACTATATTTTTAGCAACACTAAACATAATAACTTTACGAGCCGACGAATCGTTGACAGAACTCATTACAGCGTTAAAAGATATAAAATGGAGTATTATTGGACTCAGCAAAGTAAGAAGAAATGGAGAAGCAATAAAAGAATATAAAGAATTTGTATTCTATTATATAGGGGAAACTCCAGGAAGAAATGGAGTGGGATTCATGGTAAAAAGTAATATTAAAAAGTATATCAAAGAATTTATTGGTGTATCAGAAAGGATTGCTATACTGAATATAAATTTACCAGGATATAAAGATAAGTGTCAATTGTTGAAGTCTATGCACCTACGGAAAAGGCAAAACTAGAAGATACGGAAGCATTTTATTTAGAATTATCTATGGCTCTTGAAGAAAAAACATTAAAAAATATTATAGTAATGGGTGATTTTAATGTACAGATAGGAAAACAACTAAAAGGTGAAGAACATATGGTTGGTCCATTTGGAAATGGCAAGAGAAATAAAAATGGTAAAACAATTATAAAATTTGTACAGGAAAACAATCTAACTATTACTAACTCAAAATTTAGAAAGAAACTAAAAAATAAGTGGACCTGGATATATGCACTAATAATAAAAAAGCATTTAAAAACACTAACATAATACACACTTAAATTTTTTCTACCAACCATTGCATGGTAAGAAGTGAAATAGTAGAAGTGCAAACCATTTAAAAAAAGCAGAAAATTATTTTGCAAAAGTAAATACATAGTACGGAATGAAAATATAAACCACTTACAAACACAATTAAAATATTACTTAAATAATTTTCAAAAGAATACCCAAGACCTTGAATCACAAGACAAATATTATTTTCAAACATTTTTAAATAACGCTCTAAACCATAACAAAAATAATATTATTAACAAAAAACGAAAACTAATCAGTAAATAAACGATAAATGAAAGAAAAGAGCTATATAAAATGAAAAAAGAAAAGGAAACCTTAAAAAAGATAGCAACCCTGAGTAAAGCCATAAGAACAAATATCAGATAAGACAAAAAAGAAATATCAAGTAACAACATGGCAAAATCACATAGAGAGGACAGGAGGTTTAAAGAAAGCCTTAAAAATACTGCAAGATAATAAAGATTGGATACCTAAAGTTAAGGACAAAAAAACAAAGTGGAAACAAAACGAAAACGAATAAACGAAATCGCTACATTTTTTTATAAAAACGTATACTCAAATAATAAAGAGAATTACGCTCACAAAGCAAAAACTTAAAGAGGAAGAAGAAATACCAATAATATTAGAACAAGAAGTAAAGCATGCAATTTTATCACAAAAAAAGGACAAAGCACCTGGACCTGATTATATTACTAATGACATTTTAATAAATACTGTGAATGAAATATCCCCGACATTAACATGTGTATTTAATGACATTTTGCAATCAGAAGACATACTTAGACAATGGACTAAGTCGGAAATAATCCTCCTGCATAAAAAGGGATCACAAATGGATATAAATAATTATAGACCTATAAGTCTAATGTCGTTAATTTATAAAGTTTTACTCCTCAGAATAACAAAAACTCTTGACGAATGCAAACCCAATGAACAAGCTGGATTTAGAAGTGACTTCTCAACTATTGATCAAATAATATAAAAGTATAATGAATTTAATTTAATTTGACATATTATATTGCATTTGTTGATTATACTAAAGCTTTTGACTCTTTATATCATGACATAATATGGATGACTCTTAAGGAACAAGGAATACATAATAAAATAATAAGGTTAATTAAAAATGTTTATGACAGTAGTACTGCAAAAGTAAAATTAGAATCAAAAGGAGAATCTTTTCCTATAAAGCGAGGGGTAAAACAAGGAGATCCACTTTTCCCCAAATTATTCTCAGTAGTTCTCGAACACATTTTCAAACAACTGGACTGGGAGGATTTTGCAATGAATGTGGATGGTAAAAGACTATCACACTTAAGATTAGCAGATGATCTTATACTTTTAGAAGAGAATTCAAAAAAATAGAATTAATGTCGTTAGATCTCAAGGCAGAGAGTAAAAAGACTGGTTTGGAAATGAATATAGAAAAAAACAAAATTAATGACAAACTATAAAAAAGAAGAAATAAAAGTAGATGGGTCCTCAATAGAATATGTAGAAAACTATAAATATCTAGGTCAAGTAATTTCAGCACGTGATATGAATACCAAAGAAGTGGACAGTAGAATTACAAATGCACTGGTCGCTGAAAGAAGTTTTTTAAAACACCGACATAAAAATCACGCTTAAGAAGAAAATCTTCAACTCCAATATCCTACCAATAATGACATATGGATGAATATAATAAAAATCATAAGGGAGTGGTACCCGAGAGGTGCGAAAAGAAACAGGGGTAGACCAAGGATTAGATGGGAGGATGAGGTTAGTAATTTTGGAGGTGCTTTATGGTCAAGAACTACTAAGGATAGGGCGAAATGGAGGTTGTTGGATGTGGCCTATGTCGCAAGACACATTGAAGACAAAACGGACTAGTGCTATTAAACCTTGAATTAATTATAAGACGTAAATACTGTAATGTTATCAGAATAAAGGGCTTTATTATTATATAAAAGCAAAAAACTTATCGCGCCAAGGCAAATGCCAATTTGTGTAGGTAAACACTGCAAAATCCTGGTACGAAAATTTACCAACGTCACCATATCCATAAAAACCAAAAACGACCTTTTGAAGGTGTAGCTTTCTTATTAAAAATTTTCTAATGTATAACTTTATTTGTAATGTGTTTCTTAACTGTATTCTGCAAACTTTTTTTTTTTTTATAATACCCACAATTTTACTGTTTTTTTATCTTTACAGCTGATGCTCATAAACTCGTCGAACCAGTTTTAATGGTCGTGTGTAATATTGTACTTTATTGCTTTACTATTAAGCTTGTACTTGTTATGATTGGAGATATGGTTACTCAAGTTCTACTGTCTTTGGGAATGTGTTTGGGTTAGGGGATGGCATGTTTCAGTAATCTTCTACGAAAAAAAATATTTTTCTATTCTTTTCAGATATTTTGTAAATTAATCTCCCATTGCTATGTAGTGATTTTGATTCCAGGTAAATATTCAAACTTTTTATTCAGAATTGGGGTTAACATTCAATCTAATTACCTAACATTTCAATCTAACTACAAAAACATAATTATACCCATAATATTAATACATCAGAAATATATTTTGTTATTTTACCATTATTATTGCTTAGTTAAACTAACTTATTACTTACACCTGTCACCTAAACTAGTAGTTGTCAACTTTGCAAAAAATATAAATACCTACACATATAGCTCTTACCTATTGCATCTATTATTTGCTAACGTTGTCAAAATTATACGTACCTGCTCCTATTGCATTTACCTACTATTACCTAACCTATTACTAATAGAAATATTACATACCTATATATATTGCTTTAGCGATTTGCCTACATACCTATATATATTGCTTTAGCGATTTGCCTAATATATTAGCTGTTATTTTTATAAAATTCATACATATCTATACTTATTGCCTTTACTTGCTACTAACCTATCCTAACCTATTGATAGAAATTATAATTACCTACACCTATTGCCTTTGCCTATTACCTAACCTATTAGTTGTCAACCTTTTAAAAATTATACACACCTATACCTATTGTCTTTACCCATTAACTGTTAACCTTGTAAAAATTATACATACCTATATTTGCTTTTGCATTGCCTTTGCCGATTACCTAATCTATTATTTGTCAACATTGTAATAGTAAAACATACATGCACCTATTGCCTTTACCTATTAATACCTAACCTATTGTTAATAGAAGTAATACATACCTACACATATTGCTTTAGCATGTTATCAATTATAATATATTAGCTGTTATTTATATTTTTGTATAATTTACTCATGCCTATATATATTATTATATCTGTTGTACCTATTACTTGATAACTTTTTTAAAATGTTAAATAACATTTTAAAAAAGTACAACTTAACATTTATTATCAAAACGCCCGGGGGCTGCGGGGTAAGACCAGTGTTTTTAAACGCAACTTATACCTCAATAATTATAATGTAATACCTATTACAGAAACTTGGATTTTGGACGGTATCCATAATGAAGAGTTGTTTGACGATCGCTACATAGTGTGGCGTCGTGACAGAGACTATTCACTCACGGGTCAGACCAGAGGAGGCGGAGTACTTGCAGTCCGACGTAATCTAAGTGCGACTGACAGACTGGAATGGTTTACTTCTACTAAGGATATATGGGTAACCATGGAATCATTTACAAAACACAAACATAAACTAAGGATTCACATCTGCACAATCTATTTAAGTTCACAAAACTTAGGTAACACCTTTTCAGTCCAACTTTTCTGAAAAACTGATATAGTGAATGACAACCCTGATGACAAATTTATCATTCTCGGTGACTTCAACCTCCCGAACGTAAAATGGTCTACAAACCTTAACTTTTTAATACCGTCAAATGTTATTTGCTATTCCCAAATTAACTTTTTCGACACATGCACGCAATGTAATCTTTTACAATACAAATAACAGAATCCTGGACTTAGTATTTTCAAACGATTTAATAACAATATCAATTTGTGACGATCCGCTGGTGCCCGAAGACCTGCATCACAAATCCTTAATTATTGACGTACTATTTTCAAACCATAAATCATTGAATGCGCAACCAATAATGACATATTTTTACAAATCGGGTGACTACGAGGCCATTTCTCGTGAATTAAATGGAATAGATTGGTCTGAACGTCTTTCTAGCCTTCTTTTGAATGACTCGGTAACCTTTTTTTACAAAGTTCTATATGGTTTACGCGATAAATATATACCTCATAAGCTTATAACTTTAAGAAAATTTCCACCATGGTATAGTGTAGCTCTGAAACACATTCTAAAAGAAAAAGTAAAATATTTCAGAAAATATAAAAAGTATCGTAATTTATCCGACAATCAAAGTTTTTCACTATTACGGGCACGAGTCAAAAAGGTTGAACGAGATTGTTATAATAATTTTATTTCTAGAACAGAGGATTCTATTACACATAATCCTAAATATTTCTGGTCGTTTATTAAAAGTACCAAACGGGGTGGTAATTCATATCCCAGTGTGATGCATTATGGTAACCAATATGCGGAATCAGGCGATCAAATATGCAACTTGTTTGCCTCATTTTTCAAATCAACTTTTTTGAACTCAGCAGAGCAAAATATAAATAATAATAAAATATCCACCCAATAACAATATATCAATCAATAACGTAGATATTGAATATTCAGAAATACTGAAACTCTTAAAAAATTTAGACCTAAATAAAACAGCGGGACCCGATAGTATGTCACCTTTTATAATAGTAAGTTGCGCTGAAAGTTTAGTTTACCCCCTATCCATTATATTCAAACGTTAGATAAATGAAGGAATAATGCCAAGTATATGGAAATCGGTATATATAAATCCAATTCATAAAAAAAGGCGATAAGAGTAATATTGAGAACTATAGGCCCATATTCAAATTATGCATATTTTCTAAGGTAAGTTTGGAAAGGATGGTCTATTTAGCGCTAAAAAGTACTAATATTAATGAGCAACATGGCTTTGTCTCTAACAGATCAACTACATCTAATTTATTAATTGCAAATGAATATATAACTTCTCACATGGACTCAGGAGTTCAAGTGGTTATATTTACTGATTACAGCAAAGCATTCGACAGAATAGACCACAAAATTTTATTAAACAAATTAGCTTATTCAGGAATCCACAGTAGTCTGTTGCGTTGGTTCTCATCTTACATAGTAAAAAGGGCTCAAATAGTAGCTATAAACGGTTTTAAATCCATAAGTACCTATATCCCCTCAGGAGTCCCACAAGGTTCTATTTTAGGACCATTATTATTCATATTATTTATTAACGTCGTGTCATCTTCAGTTTAAAGACATTTATTTCTCAAAAGAACATTATTGCTCACTTACAGAGAGAATTTTTTATAAATTTATAATAATAACAAAAATTTTGTTTAGTTTTGTTGCGAACTGAACAATAGTATATAAACAAACAAACTCAGTTAACATAAAAATAGTAAATATTAAGGGAGGAACAAAAAGTAAAACAATTACAATACGGTCAAAGTAATGTGACTTTTTAACAGTTTTTTAAATTCAGTAAATGTTGATGCTTCTCTGACACTTTGTGGTAAATCATTATATAGCTGTGCTCCTTCAAACAGCAAATTTCTTTTTTCATATTCCGTCCTAGGATGCCGTAACTCTAATTGGTTTTTATTTCTCGTGTTAAATCTATGAGTTTTGTATTTTAGTTTTGTTTGTGTATGTGTGTCTTGCGTAAGAATTTTTCTTATTAAAATGCATGTATTGAATGTGTATATTTGTTTAATATTAAAAAAATTCGTTTCTTTGTATAGTATTTGTGTCGATGTGAGATAGTTATAATTAAATAAAGTTTTGATTAACTTGTTTTGTGTTATTTTTAGGTTTTTAAGGTTAGTTGGAGCGGCTGATCCCCAAATTTCAATTAAATAATTTAGTTGTGATTTTACTAAGCCATTATAAATGACTATACGAACTTTATATGGAACACATATAGCCATACGTCGTAATGCTCCATTCAGTGCTATTAATTTTGTGCATATATGATCTATATGTGGCTTTCATACAAGCTTATCATCTAAAATAAGACCCAGGTACTTTTCCTGTATTGACTGCTTTAAGGTTGCATTACCCACTTTTAATGGAGCATGATTAGGTATTTTTTTGTTTTTTGCTGAGAACATCATGTATGCAGTTTTAGACGTGTTAATGGTCAATAGATTGCATTGAAACCACGTATGAAGTATATTTAGATCATTCTGTGCAATCTTGTTTTTCTAATCCATAATTTTTACTTTTTGCCGATGACATGAAAATATTGAAACATATCAATAAAACCAGTGATACACAGTTACTACAAGATGATCTATTACGCTTAGAAAACTATTGTTATATAAGGTTGGATCAAAATGCCATGCTATGACTTTTTCCTGGAAGAAACTAAAATTAGCATGAAGGTAAAAACCGTGCCCGTCCGCGCGCCCCTGGGGCGCGTTTTTTTTGCTTCATGAAAATTAGTGTATCATTATTCACTTAAGGGCAAGATTTGGGAATAACACTTGACTCCAAACTAATTTTTGACTCGCACATTGATAATACGTGGTTTACACGTGGTGGTTTATACGTGGTGGCCTAGTTGGTTAGACCTTGGACTTAAAAACACTTAGGTCCCTGGTTCGAATCCCGGTGTGTACCAATGAGTTTTTAAATTAAAAATTTATGTACATTTGTTTGACAACACCACTATAGTGCCTCGGAGAGCACGTTAAGCCGTCGGTCCCGGTTTCACTATACCAACTTGTGAAACTGTTTATAGATGGGATTCAAAACATCGCAACGAGCTAGCCACTTGTTCGGTGTAGACTCATACCATCGGCTACGACGAGGTGGGATTAAAACCCCACCGCTGGGTACCCTGGGGCCGTCTAGGCGGTCTCGGGCGCCGTAAGGCACCCGTGATGATACACACATTGATAATATTTTATCAAGAGCCTTAAAAACTTTGGGATTTGTCATCAGATCCATCGCGACTTTAAAAATATTAAAACCATAAAAAATGTACTGTTCTTACGTCCGCAGCATCCTCGAGTATGTGCACAAGTGTGGAATCCTCAGTATAAAGTGTATCCAGAATTGAAACAATTCAAAAAAGATTTTTAAGGTATATCCAGTTTAAGTTAAAGGTGTTAGATGATGGATATGAATCGAGATGCAAAAGGCATCATATATTGCCACTTGAAGTTCGACGCCAAATTGCTGACACAACATTTTTATTAAATATCGCTCAGGGGAAAATTGATTCTCCTGAACTACTCGAAATTATTCAGCTACATGTCCCTTCACTGAATGCTAAATATCACGCTGTACTAGCCGTACCCTGGGCCAAAACTAATTATAGACGGGGCTCGTATTTTCAAAGAATTTGTAGTACACATTTCACGGATAGGGTAAGAAGTGCGGTATATATAGCGAACGCCTCGACACTGCACTTCTTTTAAGTTTTATTAGTTTATTTGTGAAAATCGAGGAAAGTTAAAATTAATAATAATAATAATATGTAGGACAATTTACACAAATTGCTCTGGTCACAAACTAAGCTCTAGGCTTGTACTATGTGTACCAGAAATAATGATATAATATATTATATTTTATAAACACCTAGACCATG
Source organism: Monopis laevigella (assembly GCA_947458855.1). Lineage (NCBI taxonomy): Eukaryota > Metazoa > Arthropoda > Insecta > Lepidoptera > Tineidae > Monopis > Monopis laevigella. The sequence goes on along the minus strand of OX381580.1, from coordinate 14,418,941 downwards.
ACACTGTACAGAAATGTCGGTGGGAATCGAACCCACGACCTCCAAATTTAACGTCAAAGGCGCAAACACTACGGAGACTGTTTGTAAGTCAAATAACAAAGTATGGACAGAACCAGGAAAAGTATTTTTTGGAAGAAAATGGAAGAAAAAACCTCATCTCCCTCACATAGCAATAACACCTTCGTATTTTTTTTATAAGAGCTCAACATGTGACCTTGCATCTACCTAATGTTAAGCAGTATGCAATGTCCAGGAATGATAAAAACAAGCGGATCATTATGCCGGCTTAAGGTGCCTATTCACGCTTCGTTTAAAGGACTCTAGGTTATAAGAGGAAGGAAACACGCAAGCTGGTAGAGCATTCTACATTTTAATAGTACGGCAGATATATGAATCGCCAAAACGTTTAGTACGAGTTGGTACTTCCGCTACGATATACATATGCATTTTGCAACCAGTGCGTGTTGTCCTGTATCGGAAAGGGAAAGGGGGAATAATGTTGAAAAGCTCTTCAGAGCACTGTCTATGGTATAAGCGGTAAAATACGCTCAACGATGCCAAATCCCTGCGAAGCTGCAACGGCTCCAAGGTTTTATTGAGTTTTTTGTCTCCAATAATTCTAGTCGCTCGCTTCTGCAGGGTATCGAGAGCTGATAACAGATACTTGGCAGATCCGTCCCATAGATGCGAACAGTATTCCACACACGGTCGAATTTGAGATATAGCATTATTCTTAACCTGGGTGTGAAAAACCGACGCACCTTATTTATAATGCCAAGTTTTTTTGAAGCTGTTTTTGCAATGCTCTCGATATAATTGCGGTGGTTAATATCGGATCGTATATCTAAACCAAGGACATTGAGAGATGGTAAAAGCGATAGCTGGGTGCTCTGAAGAGATGGAAAATGAAGAAAAGGAGATTTTTTCGCCGTCATTACACAACATTGTGTTTTGTTCGGATTAAATTGGACCAATTTTCTCGAACCCCAAGTCGAAACCTTTAGCTGGGTTTGATCCAACTCACTTTCCAAAACCTTTCTTAATTCCTCTGTTTGGACGCGGCTAGGTGGAAGTTGAGCAAAGTACCGACCGTGGACAGTGCTATCATCTGCATAACAATGAGTGTTGCCACATGACAATAGGTCATTGATATGCAGAAGAAAAAGACAAGGAGACAACACTGATCCTTGGCATCAATAGACTCCCAATCGAAGGCTACGCCATCTACTAAGACCCTAATGCCACAATCAGAGAGAAAACTGGATATCCAGTTGCATAGGCGCCTCGGAAATCCATAAGATGGCAGCTTGGAAAGCAAAGCCTTGGGCCAAACGCGGTCGAAGGCCTTAGAAATATCTAAACCAACTGCCAAGGCCTCCCCACATTTGTCCACTGCCTCACCCCAGACATGCGTAATGAACGCAAGAAGGTCATCCGTTGATCTTGCTTGGCGAAACCCATATTGGCGATCATACAGGATAGAGTGACCTTCAAGTTATCGCATGACCTGTCCATTAATAATGGTTTCTAAAACCTTGCACAGGACTGAGGTGGTGGCAATGGGGCGGTAGTTATTGGGGTCGGATTTCCCTTTTTGGGAATTGGTTGCAAATTGGCTACTTTCCAAGCTTGCGAGGAAAATTCCAGAGGAATATGAAAAGTCGAGTGAGGGCGGGAGACAACTCAAGATAACAGTTCCTCAATACAACTGTAGGAACACCATCAGGACCACAGGCCTTCCAAATGTCAAGTGAATGGAAGACCTCACGCCCATCACATTGCCTAATGCGAATATTAGGCATTGTGAAGCCACAGTCGGTTATAGTAGGTGGAAGCGCACCTCCATCATTGATTCGAGAATTCGATGCAAAGAGTTTAGCTAGAAATTGTGCTTTCTCTTTTGCAATGTAAACCACTGATCCATCATGATTCCGCAGCGGTGGTAGCGAGGAGCGACAGAAATTTGATTCCACGGATTTGGCAAGCTGCCAAAAGCTACGACTACCAGCAGGTCGAATGAGCAGTTCTTGCCCTATCCGTGAAATGTGTTCCTTTTCTGCCCGTTTAAACACCTTTTTGCAGACTTTGGAGGCCAAGTTATAGGCTGCTTTTAGGCAAGTAATGTTGCGGTCTTCACTTGAACGACCTTGGATCCATTGTCGATACGCTAGATGTTTAGCTGCAACAGCTTTTGTGAAATCACTGTTGTACCACGGTATACTCCTCCCCTTGCTGATGACAAACGAGTGGGGAATATAATATTCCATACCCAATAGTATCTCCTCAGCAATTGAAGAAGCACACCCAGATGGATCCTTATCCTTAAAGCAGCATGGCCCCCACGGAAGTACTTGGAAGTATTCACGAAGTCCTTCCCAATCCGCTGACAAATAGTGCTAGACTTTTCGTGATATGCTACGTCGAGGTGGTGGAGAATCATTTGGCACAGTCGTGGCAACTAAGCAATGATCTGATCCACCCAACGGGCTTAATACAGAAACATTGTAGTTTGTGGGCTGATTCGTCAGGAAAAGGTCTAACTTTGAAGGTGCATGGTTGACCACGTCTGGTATCCGGGTGGTTTGGTCTACGAGTTGGGTCAATCCATGGGAAAGGGCAAATTTATAAGCAGATTTCGAAAAGTGAAAAAAGGGAGTAGACGCCGCTGTAGATCGCTTTTTCGGAGAAGTAGGAAAGAGAAAGAAGCTTGAGGTGAAACAATGCAATCGCAGACAAACCGCCAAAAGCCAAACTCGCGCGTATTGTTCGGCGTTATTCCTCTAAGTAAGAGGGATAACGCCGAACGGAAGGGCCGCCGTACCCTCCCAGACAAACCACTCCCTGTCCGACATGTCGATACAATCCCTTCCAAGTACGCGGGATATTCAACCCTTGGCCCGCGCAAGCAATGTGCCACAGGCTGGTAATCCACCGATTGACTATGAAACACGATGAAGCTTGCTTGACGGGCTTTACTTCGATGGATGGTAGTAGCTATTCAGGCGGTGGTTGCGCCATTTGGCGTTGTATCCGGATATTAGTACGTTTTTCGGTACTGTTTGTCTTGGTCTGGGTGTTTATAAAATAGTATACGTATTATATCGTTGTTTGTAAAACTTAGTTCGTTGTCAGAGCAATATATCGTGTAAATTGTCCTACATATTATGATTATTATTAAACTATAATAATAAAAAAATGCTGTAAGCTTGCACCAAACATGCAGTTTAAGTGGGGTATACTGAATATATCCGCGTCGCGTCGCGTCGCTCTGTCCGCAGTCGTGCAGTTCCGCCTAGTGCGGTCTTACCTTTAAATTACATTTTATTTCATTGGACTTTTTCTCTTATATAATCTTATCAGTATCTTTGAATTACTTGAATTTTTACTTTTTTTTTTAAATTGCCATTAAAGTAGACTTTTTATTTAAATAAAACTTACTTATTTTATGTAATAATTGAAAAAAAAACAATATATAGGGTGCTTTTCCTCAAACCACGGGCTTTTTTTCACCCTGTATAATAGATAAATTAGATTTATATCCTTTTTTTTATTGTTTATATTATATTTTGTCCTTTTTTTTTAAGACACATAGTTGAAATGTTGAATGTTGATTAATTATCTACGTATTATGGATTTTTACCCCTCCGCCAAACCAAACAAGATAACCAGAAAATTGCAGCATTGCAAAATGCTTGCACCATGATGAAAAAATCTGATCTAACAATCATACGTTATTTTAGAATTTCAACAATGGTCAATTATTTGGTTATGTGGACGCAGCAATTGGGAATGTAATGTAAGTCTTTTTAGACTAAATATATAGATGAAATACATGAACAACTATTTATTTTAATTAGTTTTTTTTTTGTATTTGACTGAAAAATATAATATAGTTAATTATTGTGTACTAGTTTTTTTTTTTGTAAATTATATGTTACTAACGTCAAAACTCGAGAACTGCTGGACCAATTCGGCTAATTTATTTTTTCAAATATTTGTTGAGTCCTTATGCAAAAAAAAAATTGGAATTTATAATGAAGATATGGAAAAATACTGGACCTTAATAAATGATGCTTATATAAAGGATATAATAATAAATTTCTTTCTTAAAATTAAGCTTTCCACCTATTTTCCTCGTTTCTTCTTCCAACCAACAGTATTTGCACTTTTATAGAGCACGGCATGTGCCTTTGTTTCTACATGGTGGTTTCTATGAATGAGATCGATAACGCTGTTGTAAAACAGCATTGATTTCTTCCACTATGCCGGCTAAATGATGCGGAACGACAAAGACGAACCTGCGTTATAAGACTACATATCCTCGCTGCTTTATCGTCAAATCAACCGCCCGTATAGTAAACGCACCCTGAAAGTACCACCTCGACAAGAAATCGATGCAATTGTCTCCTGAAAACCGGTGACCACAGACTAAAACCGAAACATGACATGTTTATAATTATTAGTATATATACTAACAAATCATATGGTTTCTTCCATTCTCTATTATTATTAAGCTCCCCTATTATAGTTCAAAAGCAGATGTACCACAAAATATTAATTACTCGGAGCCACGTAGTATCATAGTGATGTGCTGTTACAGCTTATCCTTAATTGCCCCTTTGTATTTGGCCCCGGTCAAGCCTTTGTTAAGGTCTGGGCATAGTCATATACCTACGTATCTTTATATACATACCAGCTTTCGTTGCCCCGGCTTCGTTCGTCATTTTATTAGTACAAAAAGCTTTCCTAGTTTACCCTGTCTACCTTTAATAAAATGTAGAATATACAGGTGAAATTTTTCAAGTGTGTCTGTCTCCTTTGTGCATTTTTCGCTATTCCTTGTAGTTTAGGATTTGTCCTTGAAGACACAGTTGAAAAATTCACCCTCTATCTATAGTGATAGGAAGCTAACCTTAAAAGTGTATGCCATCATGGACTTTTTTGTAGGCTAATAAAAGAGAAACAATCCCACCATACATAATTTTGATATAACTAAAACGGATCAGGCAGACTTTTTGGATGAAAGCTCCCAGACGGCTTGATTTTTTTCCGAAATCTTTGACAATTATCGTCATATTTCAACCAATTTACACAAAACCTTAACGAATTATACACACCTACCTTCCTCAGGAATCACTTTGTTGGTAGATAAAAACCGTTTCGAAAACCCGTTTAGTATTTTTTTGAAATCGCTACGAGCAAACAGACACACAGTATTGTTTTATAATATGTAGTAATATTTACTAGTAAATGGAGTGGGCTGTGGTACAAGGTTTTTTTGGTCTAAGTTTTAATAAAAAAAGTACCTACTAAAACTTGAGAACGAACGAAGTTTAGTGGTTGGCGGTGTAGATGGAGGTCATAAGTTCAATTCCTACTCAAGGCAAAATAATATTGGTACCTTTTTCTATATTGCCTTGGTTTGGGTGTTTACAAGACACCAACTATGACCTGCGGTTTCACCCGCGTAAATTTTTTTAAAAACTAGGGACCATACGTATGCCCATGTTACTCACTGATAATATATCTTTCTATTGGTGATGGAACTTTTAAAATTGGTCTAGTAGTTTTTAGTTTATCCGGAGCAAACAAATCAAATCTTTTATCTTTATAATATTAGTATGTACCTACGAGTTTATACACATAGCACAGGTCTGAATCTTATATGATATATGAGTGTAATGTGTCCTAAATCTTTTTTTTTAAACCTAGTAGATATAGGTACTGTGACCGAAGGTATGGTTTACTTCTCTTCGGTCACCGTGCCCAATTTCCTTAGGGTAACTCCTTCAGATCCTTCTTTGAAAACAACTTTAATACCTTTTATAAATATATTTATACTCTTTTCAATTCCCTGCAGAATACATGATTCCTAAAAAGCTATATAAACCCAAACGGTGAGGATTATTCGCAGTTTCACTCGCTTTTATATTAAATTACTACATCATTTTCTATCGTGTGTTCCTCTATCGATCTCTCTTCCGAATCGTCGTTCTTTCTATTTGCACCATTTCCTTCATAAAATGTCATAAATATTCAAATAAGAAAACTAACATTCAAATGGCCAGTACTAGCCTTACTCTATAATAGAGAATGTTACATTTCCTACTGAAAAAGCGTTCATATTTGCTGATATCCAAATTAGTTACAATTTAACATTGAAACATCATTATAATAAAACTATTCAGCTTCTAAGCGGTTATTACAAACCAATGTCTTAATCGAGAATTCGTCCATCCACGCTATGCTACTTGTACTATTATTTCTTCTATGTTTTATTAATGCCTGTATCGTCAGTGTACGTACATAATCACCTACCTAATTGCACCAATTTTATTGATATCGAATCGTGAAGTCGAGTAGTGAGGGCTTTCTGTACTTTTTAACTGTGTTTTAAATTTATATTTTAGAGCTACATACCTACCTACATATGTACATATTATACTGATTGTTTAAAACTTAAAAATATATTAGGTATACTTAAAGTGACCATACGTCCTGTTTTGAACAGAACTCTCCCTTTTTTAGCTACGTGCCGGTGTCCCCGGGGAAAGCGTCGGGGCGCCGAAATGTCCCGTTTTCGGTCAAGACTCAAGAGTCAAGACTAATAAAATCTCTATGATAAGAAAATATACCCTTTTCTTAATGTATAACTAATTGAGTCTTGGTTGTAAACAACAGTGAATATTAAAAAAATGCAAAATACTTTTCACGAATTTTATTATTTTTCAAAATCACAAATTATAAATTATAATAAAAACTACTTAAAGAAAAACTATTTTCGTATTTTTGAATATATTATGAATTATCTTTATGAATTTAATTATTTTTCAATTATTATCTAAATAGTTCTTATCCAATTATTAACCAAAAAAAAAAGTTTGATTAATGTGACTGTCCCCGTAATTTGCGGAATATCCCGTTTTGAGTAAAAATATAAATGGTCACGTTAGGTATAGTGTGCCCGCAACTTCGTATTCGCAAAAACGTATTCTGTTTCTTTATATATGCATTGTAATGTGTAGAATTATTTTGCTAATGAAATATAAGCAGATTGATGAAATAAAAGTAAAAGTGCACTTTTGCACTGTATCGACACGCTGTGCTTTATTGGTGCTTCTATCGTGAGCGTACATACATACTTACCTAATGTATCGCTTCTCTGCTTCCAATTATTTGTTGATTTTTGTGCTTCTTATATACATTGTCAATTTTGAACCTTCAAAAGTATTAATCCCACACTATAAATGTATATATCAAATTTGTACAGAATTTAATGGCCTTAATTAATATAGAAGTAATCGTGATGATATTTTTAATGGTATTCGAGATATGAGCAAAAAAATATAGGTAGCGTAGTTGGACCATAATATGAACATGCACCCATGAATGAACCCTTAAATTTGTCAGCTACTATATGCAAAAGAGTAACGTAAAAACTACTGTTGGCCGTAAACTAACGTAAATTGGCCGATATTAAATTAAGATACCAACATGGTAGTTATTTTCACGGTATTCTTATTACCTATATGAAAAGACATACCTATCGGTGTTCGTACATGGGTGCATGTTCATATTATGGTACAACTGTGGTAAAATGCCACAATAGAGAAAAACTGCAGTTTAGAGTGCAAAATAAATTGTATTTATTAAGAATAATATTATATTATTATAAGACACAAGTCAATACGTAATAAAAGTGACATTAATTTTTATTCTTGTCTGAATAGATGTCGATTATGAAAAACAACATGCCCCTTTAATCGACATCTAAACATACTAGGTATATTTATATATAAGGTATCACCTTATATATAGTATAGGCATCATATAAAACATAACATAGATATATGTCAACAATATATATATATATATAAATACTAGTAGGTTTACATTTTAAAAACAATAATATCTATAAAACATATTAAAGTAAAACTATTTAATATATAAACCTATGCCTAAGACACATCTATGGTGTGCTAAACGACCTAGTGGTTTTGTCACAATGTCAGCTAACATTTTATCAGAAGGAATATAATCAACAGAAATCGATTTATTAGCAATCTTTTCTTTTATAAAATGATATCTGACATCAATATGCTTAGTTCGATTATGGTGGATTGGATTTTCGGCTAATTTTAAGGCACTTTGATTGTCGTTAAAGAGTAACACCTTATCAGGCTTATCGGTAATTTCAGAAATAAATCTTTGCAAATAGATAGCATCCTTAACTGCACTAGCTAAAGAAATAAATTCAGCTTCAGTTGAAGATAGTGCTATAGTGGCTTGCTTCTTACATTCCCATGATATAGCACCTCCAACAATTTAAAAATAAAGCCTGTATAAGATCGACGATCAATAGAACAATTCGCCCAATCTGCATCAGCATAACCAACTAAATTATAACTAGTCTTTTTAAATGTTATGCAATAATCAATAGTCCCTTTTAAATATTGTAATACTCTTTTTGCAGCCAGCCAATGAGTCTTATTATATTTTGTATTAAATTGGCTTAAATAGCTTGTAGCATACGCTATATCTGGTCTTGTATTTACTGATAAGAACATCAAGGAACCAATTAAATTTTGATAAGGATACAAACTTAATTCCTTGTCATCTTCGCTAGCAGTAAGCTTTTTACTTTCTATTGGAGTATTACAAACTTTACAATCCATCATGTTAAAACGTCTTAACGTATTTTCAATGTATGTACGTTGATGAAATTTAATTTCATCACTGTTATAATCAATATTTAATCCCAAACAATATTCTAATTTACCAAGATCTTTTAGTGAAAAATATTTTTCCAAATCAGCTTTAATTGTAAAAAGCATATTTTCATTATTATAAAATATAATTAAATCGTCAACGTACACAGCTAATATAATTATACAATTAAACGAACTTACCTGAAGTGAAGTTCGATTGTAATTATACGAGGTGCTTAGTCCGAGATTATTTCTTTATATTGACTATGTAGTATCACTTTTTCTGCTATAAGTTCCGCAATATAAAACAGCAACCCCATAAAAAAAATAAAAAATCATAATATTAATGAATCACATTCATATAATATAAAAATAAAACCCAGTACAGCAGTTAGAAATTAACATTAATAATAAAAAAATAACATATGATTATAATTAACTTTTTATATTCTATACACCTAGTATTAGTCACCCTTGATATTGCATACAGCTCTAGCAAACTTAAATGATTCACAATAATTAACCAATGGCCTATTATAATGCCTAGCAAACATGTTAGACTTTGAAGACCATCCAGCTGTCTTAAGAATAACATCTAATGATACCCCCTCCCTCTTTGCCTGTGAAGTTGAAGCATGGCGGGTTGAATGGGAAGTGAAGGTCTCAACATCTATACCACTGACTTTTAAAATCTGTCTTATCTAGCTCCCCATATAAAAATGCTGTATTAATATCTAAATGTCGCATTTTTAAACCTTCTTTAACAACTATAGCAAATAAAGTTCTAAGTGATGAGTTTCGAACTACTGGAGAAAATGTTTCATTATAATCTACATCTGCAACTTGATTAAACCCTTTAGCAACTAATCTAGCTTTATAACGAACTACAGAACCAAGTGCATTTTTCTTTAATTTATACACCCACTTACATGGTATAACCTTTTTATCAGGCTTATCCACTAAAATCCATGTTTTATTATTTATAAGTGATTTAAATTCATTTTCCATTGAACTATACCATTCATCTTTTGATTCTGAATGAATTGCTTCTAAATATGTTAAAGGTTCAACATTATCACCCAGCTCAATTGAATTTATTGAAGATTTATATAACTAAAAATCCTCACCAAAATCTTTAGGTTTTCTTATACGTAAAGGATATCTTCTTTCATTTACATCTTCATTACCGTGATCAGAAACATTTTCATTAAATTCATGTTCATCGATAGCTGGTATATAAGTTTCAGTAGCAGGTATAGTGTCATTTTCGACGGGAATAAATTCATCATCATCAGGTAAGTTATTTACATTTATATTTACATCAACGGGTGTTATGTTATCCTCAACAGGTATAATTACATCACTACTAGTTCCTAAATCATAATTATTTATATTATTAGACAACGATTCAGTATTTAAGGTTATAGGTATATATTTACTTTTTATATTTTCTGAAATAATTTTTAGATCACAAAACTTATCTTCAAAGAAAACAACATCTCTTGCCTTTACGAGTTTACGTGGATATTCGACATCACGAAAATAATATGTTTTCAAGTCTTCACCATATCCAATAAAAATATGTTGATTAGCCTTTACATCAAACTTTTTTCTTTGGCAGTCAGGAGTATGCACCATAGCTCTGCAACCGAAAACCCGTAAATTAGATAAATTGGGTTTATACCCATACCATTTTTCGAAAGGAGTAATATTATCCTGAGTACGATGAGGACTTCTATTTTTAAAATAAACGGCAGCATTAACAGCATCTTGCCAAAATGCTCTGGTAACTGAACAATCAGATAACATTGATCTCGCTTTCTCAATAATTGATCTATTTGTCCGTTCTGATACCCCGTTTTGAGCAGGACTATACGGAACAGTTGTTTGATGTTTAATTCCCACAGAACTTAAATAATTTGAAAATTCACAATTAACATATTCACCTCCATTATCGCTTCGTAATATTTTAATTTTAGCTCCGGTTTCCCTTTCTACCATATTTTGAAAAATAATAAATTTACTTTTCACATCCGCCTTCGTAGAAATAAAATATACATAAACCATTCTGGAAAAATCATCTATGAAAAATAAAGCATATTTATTACCTTGAAAAGATGTTTCTGACATTGGTGGACCAATGTCGGAAAACAAATCAGTATGTATTAGCTCTAATAAAGTAGTAGCTTTCTTGTATAAAACCCGTTTAAATGGTTTTCTTGATTGCTTACCTTCGATACAAGATATACAGGGTTCTTTGTCAATTTCATTATAATCAATACCACTTGCACCACCTTTCTTAAGTTGATCCATTCCTATGCGGCAAAGATGACCGAGGCGTTTATGCCAAAGACGAAAAATTGAAACATTATCGCGAACGTCAAACGCATTTAAATTCTGACGCGGACTAACACTACAATCTAAAGCATACAACCCACCATTTAAAGAACCATGCAATACTTTATCACCTGTACAATTAAAAAATTTAGTATTATAAAAAGAACAACCATTATCATTAAATACTACAGTAAAACCTTTATCAACAGCCTTCTTAACAGAAATAAGATTAGAGTTCAAATTAGGTACATAAACAACATCAGTGATTTTATTTACACTTTCACTACAATTAATAATAGAAATGTCACCAATACCTTTAGTTTCCAACTCTTCTTCATTAGCAACAGTAACCTTACCACTGGAAAACGTTTTAAAATTCTCTATCCAATCGAGTCTTGAACTCATGTGCGCCGTTGCTCCGGAATCAATATACCATTTATCTTTTTTAATATCACCATTCATGTTTAAAGCGCTCAACAAATTGGATTCGATTGCAGAACCACTCTTTGGTATTTTATCCTTCTTATGTGGACAATCAGGTCGTTTATGTCCAGGTTCTTTGCAATCGTAACACACAATAGATTTAATTTTTAACGGAAAATGTTTCTGCTTGCGACCGTACTTCGAACGTAAAGCTGTTTCAGTATCCAAATTTGTTTTAGAATATTCATTTAATAATTTACTCTTCACCAAGTCACTAGTAATATTGACATTCGAATTTTCTAAAGCCATAATTGATGGGTCATAATGAGGAGAGAGATCTCCAAGCATAATAGCAGCGATTGACGCATCCTCGATTACTTTGCCTAAATCTGCTAAATCTTGTGCAGTACACATTACGGCATTAATATATTGTTCAATATCATTAAAATCGCCAAGTGAGAGACGATATAATTTGCGTTCAAGAGCTAAACGTCTACCCATGCCCTTATCTTCATATGCAACAGCCAACGCATTCCATGCTTCTTTTGCAGTATTGCTACACCTGACAAGCGTAATTGCTGCACCATCAAGAGCTAAACAAATTTTTGACAATGCTCTCTGATCGTTACGCACTTTATTAGATGGACTTGTACTATCATCTTCTGGATAACCGACTATTGTTTCCCATAAATTTTCATGAATTAGGTACATACAGATTTTAAATTTCCATTTAGTAAACCCTCACGGCATGAAAGGGATTTTATAGATGTTGAAGTCGAGGACGAACTTGATGCACCCTCATTGCATCTATAATTATGACGATCACCATCAGCGGGCATTTTTCGGAACAAATACATTTTCGCTTACCCTAACAATAAAACCTTATTTATGCACTATATCTACTACGAATCAATCTCTGGGCCCATAACCATTTGTGGTAAAATGCCACAATAGAGAAAAACTGCAGTTTAGAGTGCAAAAAAAAAAAAAAAATTGTATTTATTAAGAATAATATTATATTATTATAAGACACAAGTCAATACGAAAAGTGACAGTAATTTTTATTCTTGTCTGAATATATGTCGATTATTAAAAACAACAACCACTACCCACGGGCGTAGCCAGGATTTAGTATCGCCCCCGAGCGCTAACCTAGCGCGGCGGTTGCTGGCCGCCATGTTGAATAACTCACTTCTGGTTGACATTTCCAGTTGGTAACAATCGCTCTTATTAGTTAAAAAAGTCATGTTACCAAAAACTAATATGATTTGCTTCTAGACTCAAAAAGAAGCATTACTTTTTAAAACTTTTTGTCGTGACTTTATCCAGTTAATAATTCGTTAATTATCGTCCAATCAGCCCTTGTTTTTTTAACCAACCAGTTAACCATACTACTTTACTGCGTTAACCTTTCCACTAATCACACACTCGCATTTTTTGTATCTAAGCTGCAATATCTAGTTATTATGATTTTATTCCTACCTCGTCGCAGCCAATTTTAATACGTACCTACTATATTGAATAGGTATTCATACTAGGCTATAATGCACCAAATAATTTAGCAATAGGTACAGTGCAATTTTCTACTACGGAATTTAATAAAATAATGAGGTAAACAGGGAATTGCATAATAAATTAAACCAAATCAATTAAACAACTATAAAATATATTTTTCCAAATTGGTATAAAAAAATAATTTACATGTATATAAAATTCTAATACAAAAATACAAACAGTACTATAAGTACCTATATATAAATATAAACAAAAACCCAACAATATATAAATTCGCTGCAAGCAAATTATTATATTTTTACTTAAAAACCTTAACTCTATTTACTATTACAAAAATAATATTTATCTTCTTACACATGTAATTCATATTATTAAGTAACTTTTAAAAAGCTAATTTCTTTATTGAATTGTTTACCTACCGAGATACAGTAGCCCTAGTGTGAGATTTTTAACGTTTACTTTCGCGTTAACTATACTACCGCGTTAACATTTTGACCAATCACACGACTGCATTTCTAGTTCTTAAAATATCCGCTTGAGCGCTGAACGATTTCCCATAGAAATTTTAGTTAACTCAAACGCAAAGTAAAAGTTAGAAAACGGGGTACTGTACCCCTAGTGAGAGTTTTCTAACTATTACTTTGCGTTTCAGTTAACTAAAATTTGTATAGGAAATAGTTTAGCGCTCCAAGCGGAAATTTTGAGAACTCAAAATGCGAGTGTGTGATTGGTCAAAATGCTAACGCAGTAGTAAAGTTAACGCGAAAGTAAATGTTAAAAAAACTCACACTAGGGCTACAGTAAAGTATAACTACGTGCTCTCCGAGCAACTATAGTGGTGTTGTTAAAATAATGCACACACATTTTTAGATTAAAAACTCATTGTTAAACAGCGGGGTTTGAACCAGGGACCTAAGTGGTTTTTTTTAAGTCTAAGGTCTAACCAACTCGGCCACCATGTATATCATTTATATTTATGCTCGCATTTTAGTTCTCAAAATTTCCGCTTGAGGCGCTGAACTATTTCCCGTACAAATTTTAGTTAACTCAAACGTAAAGTAATAGAAAACTCACACTATTGACTGACAATATTGGTAGATTAATTTGACTGACATAGATAGTAAAACGTCAATACATACTATTACTAAGTTTAATTATTGATCATTTCACCCAGTTATTTTAGGAAATAATATTAACACTTGCTTTCAAAAAAGTTATTAATTTAGTTCTGTGATAAGTGAAAGAAAAAACAACTACCCATAAGCAGTTATGGAAGTATTACAAAATGACATGTTGTGCTTCTATATAAAAAAAAAGATATATCGATAAGTATCAAATAACAACTTATAAACATTACCTACAAATGCATATTGGAATAGAAAATGTAACACAAATACAAACAATCAATATAACAGTGTTAGCAGTTTTAAGTGCGTATCTTCCTATGCATTTTTTTTAAATATTTTTATTGGAGCATGGCATGTGATCTACCTGGTGGTGAGCAGACAACAAAGTCCATGAATGGGGTCAGTCAATAATTCTTCTTAAACAATATTGATCGCTCCCACTATGCCTGCTTAATAATGCGATTACGAAATGGGCGGCGACAAAGAAGAATTGCATTACGAGTATATTTTAATATACTCGCTGTCTTATCTTCAGTTTAACCACCCATTTCGTAACCGCACCCTGAAAGGAAACTGCCACCTCGACAAGAAATCGATGCAGTAATCTCACCAAAACCGGTGAACCCACAGACTAAAACCGAAACATGACTAGGTCCCTTAAAGGTTTTTGCATCTGTATGGGCAGTAGTAACTAGACCGGTCGGTCGGCCTAATTAAGTTATAGAGAGCTTCCTCCCACTTAAATACTTATATTTCTGCTTTTGGCTTTTTTTTATTACTCAAATAATTGGTTTTATTATATTTACAACAAGAAATAATGTATAAGCATCAAAGATTTTATACAGTCCCAGCAAGTAACACTGTTAAATATATTTAGAAATATCAATGTGTCAAGGAAAACCCATGTTTCTCTCTTATCTCTCTCAAAATGTGCAAGAATCGGTGCAGTAGTCTGGAAAATCCGCAGAACCGGTGAATCCTCAGACTGAAACCGAAATATTTATACCCACGACAAGATGTTTGTGTAGAATTACCAACATAAAAACAATAATGCATGTTTGTATAGGAGGCAAGACAACAAGAGACCTTAAGTGCCATGGCCAATGTGGTCACCGAAGACATTATAATAGAAACAAGTTTCGACGAGATCTACTTGTCGGATGGTAAACACCATCCGACAAGTAGATCTCGTCGATTGAAAATAAAGAGACAGTTGAACATAAAAAATATTCAAGAAAGCGCCAAAGAAAATAACCCAAAAGAAAAGAAAGAATTCAAAAAATTAAGAATCATCTCCTGAAAGTTCTGATAAAGATGATTTATCAGTCAAATAAGTCCTGGGGCCTATTTCATAAACGTGACAATTGTAATTTACCATGACAATTTATAATACATTGGTTGCTCAGTTTAGTTGGAATTATTTACTTAGAACAAACTAAACCAAGCAATGTATTATAAATTGTCATGGTAAATTACAATTGTCACGTTTATGAAATAGGCCCCTGATCGTTTCCAAAATGAAAAGGGTAATAAAATGATAATGATATGTATTTTGATGGACTTCTTTCTGATGATTTTCTTTGGGAGAGATATGAATGCAAGTAAATTTAATAGCTTGCGGTTTTTGCGCGTCTTACTCTTCAAGAGAAGAACTGAAGAAGAAAATCGGGAATTCAATGGTGATTGAACGTAGTCATTTACGCTTATATGCACCACAGATGGTCTTCCAATTTGTCTCATAACCAAGAAAAACTCTCAAACAGTCAAATTAAAAATTTCGAGGTATCCACGAAAAAAGGCTGTCGAAGAGCAGCCGTCAAGTTCCATACAGGATTGTTAAATCGTATATAAAATGACTTAATCACGAGCGTAGCTATAATACCACTGATGACTGATACAATACAACAGCAAATAAATACATCACAATTTGTAATCGTCATGAAAGCACCTAACGTCAACGGGCGGGAACAATTAATATTAATTTTAAGATATTTTCACAATAATAATTGTGAACTTGTCGATCGTTTTATAAAATATAGATATATATTATGTAAGTTCCGACCGCTCTACAAAAACTTTAGTATAATCTATTAGAAGTCTTGACAAAATCTAACTGTTTTTCGAAATTAATAGCGCAAACACGATGGTGCGGTGGTTTGTCTTCCAAACTAAACGGTATACCAACGTTGTTTTTAGTCGAAATTATGTACTTTCCAAATCCTGTGAACGTATTAATAAAACCAAACTTTTTTTTCATATACTGAAAACGTTAGGTAACTTTTTTCATAAAAGACATGCCCATTACGATCAATAGGCCGATATTTTAAAACATCCCCGCGCCGCCACCGAAATACGTGGGACATATCATTGTCGAACAGTAAACATAGTATTTAATTCTAGTTCGCAATTAATTCATTTATTAGAAGACGTGGCCGAAGATGTTAGCTCGTGGGATGGGGAAACATTAACACAAGCATCAGGGTTATTAGTGAATTTAAAAGATTTTGAGTTTCCAATAACTGATATTATTTATCAAATAGTGAAAAGAACTCTCGATTTGAAATGTAAATTATTGCGTCAAAATTATAAAGAAAAAATAATCTTGTTTAGAACTTTTTCGAACTAAATTTGATTTGATTTTCGAAAACGTTAAAACTATTATCAATAATAAAACGCAAAATCCAAAACGCTAAAACAAGCTACAAAAGGATTTTTAGCGTTTGAAAAATAGTTGCTAACATAATGAATGTCGGATTATAAAAGTTTGAAACAATTACATTTTTTGAATTACTTTCTTGTGAAAATTTCAATAAATATTCAGGATGTTTTCCGGGTCAATTAGTTAATGAATTTGTGAATGCTTACAAAGATTTTAATTTTAATTCAGACCGACTTAATAATATACTTAAGTGAATACACACATTAAGGGAATTCAAGGACCTCGGCTTTGAATTCAAAGAACATATTTATCATAACAATTTGAACACAGTTTTTCTTGAAACCGTACGATTGGAAAAACTCATTGTAACAATTCCCGCAAGAAAGCTTCAACAGAGATAGTTTTCGTCATTAAAAAAACGTATTCACACTTATTTGCAAAATACACAGGGCAGCAACGACTCACTGACCTGTCTATGATTTCAATAGAAGACAAATCTGCTTGCGGAAATTATACGAACCCCATATTTTTACTATGCAGTGTATCCTTTTAATAAAATACCTGTAGAATTAATTTATACGTAAGTTTGCAATTTTTTTGCGAATTATATTTTTATTTTCTTTAAATACTTCATTTTATTTTTGAACTAAACATTCAAAAATAAAATAGGGTAGGGTTTTTATTTTTCTTATTTGTTTTTCTTTATTTTTAGGTAGGACTTAGATTAAAATAGATAAACTCTTTTGTTTTTGTTAAGATAGATTATATTTAAATTATATATTTTAGTACATACCAGCAATTTCGTCCAATTACTAATAAAACAAATTCCTGCAGTTTAGTCAATCCACACAGACCGTAACCAAAGCAATAGAACTGCTTCTAGTATCCGCAAATTGATTTTGTCACGAAATATATCAAGTCATTTTGTAGATAGGATGCAAACAAAAGATGCCATAAAAAATTGTGTAAAATTTGAGCCAATAAAAGCTATGCTTGCGAACCTGAACTAATCCTTTCAATAAAATAAGCTGATTAAAACTATACGTGTTAAAATACTTTTTAATCTTTGTTTCCTACAAATTATTAACTTTGCAGGAAAATTTACAAAAAGGGAAAGTTTAGGCAGCACTTGTTCCTCAGTATACTTTAGTTTCTTGACGAAACCAACTTCTGTAAAAAAATCCTCAAAACGTAAGAACATTGAGTGCCTGTGTTTATCTCCAAGCCAATAAATACCTGAGTATGACGTATTCCCGAGTTTTGAATGCCATGATAGAATAGATATTGAAGAATTACAAGTTTCTAACTTAAGATCCACCCCTACTAATACCGAACTATCAATTTTGTCCAAATAACAACAATTGTTGATGTCTCTGTCAATCAACAGCCCTAGTTTGCCTATGACTCCATGATCAAATGGTTATAATGTAGGCCCAGTTTATTGATGGATAGTTATCTCAACTAATTGTTAATTAAACGACAGACAGATAATTAATATACGTGGTGGCCGAGTTGGTTAGACCTTGGACTTAAAAACACTAAGGTCCCTGGTTCGAATCCCGGTGTGTACCAATGAGTTTTTAATTTAAAAATTTATGTACATTTGTTTGACAACACCACTATAGTGCCTCGGAGAGCACGTTAAGCTGTCGGTCCCGGTTTCACTATACCAACTTGTGAAACTGTTTATAGATGGGTTATTGAGTCTATTCAAAACATCGCGACGAGCTAGCCACTTGTTCGGTGTAGACTCATACCATCGGCTACGACGAGGTGGGATTAAAACCCCTCCGCTGGGTACCCTGGGGCTGTTTAGGCGGTCTCGGGCGCTGTAAGGCACCCGTGAAGATATATACATATATATATATATATATATATATATATATATATATATATATATATATATATAATATATATATATATATATATACAGATAAATTACAGTTAACTTAGGTTAAATTCGAAAAAAATGTGTTTCTTGATAGATAGTTAAATTGACTATCTGTTAAATATAATTAAATAATAACTATGATTTTAACAAATAGTTAATTAATTTGACTACTCAAAAATGAGTGGTTAAAACATTTAATCTCTAGTAAGATACGAATTTGGTGTTATAAATTGAAGTATTTTTGCAAATTATCTTAATTAAAATGAATTTGAGCATTGAAAAATATTTTTCCTATTTTGAAAGTTCATCGGACTCTTCGGATGAAGAATGTTTTAGGACAAACAGACGTAAAAAAACTTTCCGTCCCAGGAAAGAACATTTAAAAATTTGGAATGAAAATCAATTCAAAGAAAGGTATAGAGTTAATAAAAAAACCTGTTTATGGCTCGTAGAAGAATTAAAGATGTTTCTTCAACGCCAAACAATAAGGTAAAAAAATAAGTATATATTCAAAGTGAGGTTAGGTTAGGTCAAACAATAGGTAAGGTTATTTAAGATGTCCTGTATTATATACCTAATTAGGACAGGGACAGTCCCCGTAAAGGGGTAAAATTACATAAAACTAGGTACCTACCTATATTTTTTACATGACCCATTTGATGTTCTTATTATGGTCATGCAGTTTTGAAATTTTGAATTATACATTAACATACAGTTCTTACCACTTACTGGATATTTATTTAAATTATTATGTTACAGAAATCATGCTGTCAGTGTAGAGGATCAAATATTATTAACTTTAAGGTTTTATGCTACTGGAAATATACAGAAATGTTCATGAGATTTATTTGGCCTACATAAAACAACCCGGGAACACTGCAGTTCAATCCCTGCCACCCAAACACACTATGGACCCGGCACCCATACAGAGAATCCATGGATAGCTAATAACATTGTCTCATAGTCTTTCAAATGTCCCAACTTGATCATAACAATCTGATAAGGTGTGGAAAAGCCACAGATATTGTGAAAGGTCTATACTACCTCTGCTTTGCGGTCACAAGTCCAGTAACACTGCAGTTCACTCCCCCAGACCATGCGATGGGCCCAGCACCTACACAGATTCAAAAATTCGGATTGCTACAAAAATTGTCTGTAGTATTTATTTTAAGTATATGAAATAAAAATATTGATAATCATACAGGTTTTTTTTATCTGAATAATCCAGCCATGTAATATTGGATATGGCATGAAAGACAACAAACTGTGTTCTACGCATGAAACTGGGAATAATATATGGAAACGCCCTAAGTCCTAAATCGCCTATAAAATACAAATCCATACATATAAATAATATTTATTATAGGGGTTCTGAAAAAAAAAACAATTAAAAAGGGATAGAAAATTGGTATAGTATAGGAAACAATAATCAATAGGTATACTATTTCATTCTTTTTTTTTTTTGGCATTGGGAATAATTAGTATTGATTATTTAGTGCAATTTTAATACAATTATCTACACAAAATTCGCAAGATTAGTTCAGAAATCATTACTTCGAACGAGAACGCAAAAACGATGGTTCGCTGACGCCAATCTTCAAAGTTCTTCAACGGGCACTTGGAATAAGCCATTCAACTGTTAGTCGATTAACAATGGAAGAAAAATATGGTAGCCATGGCATGAAAGACAACAAACTGTGTTCTACGCATGAAACTGGGAATAATATATGGAAACGCCCTAAGTCCTAAATCGCCTATAAAATGAACCGTCAAACATGTTCGTTGCCGCTATAGTGTTCTCACTCTAACCTATTTGACTCAACGCTCAATGATTCGTTATAAAAAATCGTTCTATTTTTTTTTTATATGCCGTCGTCCATCTTCTGTTCTCAGGACTGGAAACAGTATTTAAGGGCCAAGGGCGTCTTCCTTTCTATATATCCAAGTTCAACGAAGAAGGAAAAGTGCAGGGTAACAATTACGGATGTGAATGATTTTGACGACGCGGCTGAACGTAATCACCTTTACGGTTAACTATAGTTGTAATGTAATCACCTTTACGGTTAACTATAGTTGTAATGTAATCACCTTTACGGTTAACTATAATTGAAATGTAATGTAATCACCTTTACGGTTAACTATAGTTGTAATGTAATCACATTTACGGTTAACTATAGTTGAAATGTAATGTAATCCCCTTTACGGTTAACTATAGTTCAAATGTAATGTAATCACCTTTACGGTTAACTATAGTTGAAATGTAACGTAATCACCTTTACGGTTAACTATAGTTGAAATGTAATGTAATCACCTTTACGGTTAACTATAGTTGAAATGTAATGTAATCACCTTTACGGTTAACTATAGTTGTAATGTAATCACCTTTACGGTCAACTATAGTTGAAATGTAATGTAATCACCTTTACGGTTAACTATAATTGAAATGTAATGTAATCACCTTTACGGTTAACTATAGTTGTAATGTAATCACCTTTACGGTTAACTATAGTTCAAATGTAATGTAATCACCTTTACGGTTAACTATAGTTGAAATGAGTTAGCAACCCTAAATGACCTTAGACAATCATTAATAAAATCAAGGGGGGCACAACGTCGCTGTGGAAAGTTAATGAAAAATGGCTTCGAATACAAAATATGTAATAAACGAAAAATGATAATGGAAAGGGGTGATATTCCTATTTCTCTTGATAGAGATCAAGAATGACATTTTAAAGAAAGGTGAAAATAATGCAGCAGCACCCTGTTGTGGGAATAGTATAGTATAGCTACAAAAACAAAAACATAATTAAAACTCATCGTTCCCAATACTACAGCTTTACCAACTGAAAAACCGTCATCCTAACAATTAAAAATATGGCAGGAAATAGCTGCCCCTTCTGCCTGTCCAACAAAATAGAGTTGGAGAGAGCTCAACAGGTAATCCACAACTTATCAATAACTAACAGATTCCAGACTGAACAAGTACAGATGCTGTAAGAGTACTGCAGAGACTATTGAAAACAAACCTCCCGCAACCATAAGCACTGAAGGAACCAAAAATTCTGGAGGATTCAGCTCTGACTCCAGCTCCTCCTCGGGGTCGGACTCGGAGTCTGACTCGGACTCAAACAACATCCAAGACGCGACTCAACACACCTCTAACCCTAACCCCGACTCAATACCTACTTCACTCCCCGAAACTCCTGCAGCTCCTCCCTCCTCCGCCACACCACTTCCTTCACAACAGCCTCCACTCACCATAAACCCTCTCGCGTCCGCCCCCCTCCCCCCTCCTGTTCTCTCCTCCTTTAGAACAATTCGCAGTTCACAATAAATTTCTCAACTTAATGATGATGAATGATGCCACACTCCCGCCTCCACTCTCGCCACTCTCAAAGAGACGGGAGCGGGGGCGCCGGCGAGGTGTCAAACACAAGAAGAGGAAGACGAAAGAGATCCAAATCAACTTCAAACCCAACCCCAACCTTAACTCCAATACCTAACAACAACGAGGAAAACGATGCGAACAGTCAAAATAAAACATTACCCAAAAATAAAACAAAAAGCAAAAAATGCAAGTATTGCGACCAAATGATCAGCACTTCCAACATGGCCAGACATCAAACAGCCATTTACAGCAGAAGGTCGCGCTCGGGCTCGGGAGCCAAAGGCACATAAACCACCCATTCAAAAAAATATATATCTATATATATAGATACATGTTAAGTACCATGTAACCTAGCTTAGTTTCACTTGTAAATTAAGTTAGAAATTAGTATTTAAATTATGTCTCTCTCTGTTAAACTTGACTAATTTACCTTATCAAAGGTATTTCTTTTCTTTTTCTAATCTTATGTTGAACATGATAAGATTAGAAATGCCTGCTGGCGCCAATATTCTACCTACTTTTACTAGCACTACTTGAAAATTAAATTGGAAATCAGTACTTAAATCCATGACTTTCCCTGATAAACATGTTTAATATATTTTTATTTATTTTATCAAAGGTATTTTTCTTTTCTTTTCTCTTCGCTGTTGTTTTGTTGTGTTATATAAATTTATTTTGAAAATTTTTATATATCTTCACGGGTGCCTTACGGCGCCCGAGACCGTCTAGACGGCCCCAGGGTACCCAGCGGAGGGGTTTTTTTAATCCCACCTCGTCGTAGCCGATGGTATGAGTCTACACCGAACAAGTGGCTAGCTCGTCGCGATGTTTTGAATAGACTCAATAACCCATCTATAAACAGTTTCACAAGTTGGTATAGTGAAACCGGGACCGACAGCTTAACGTGCTCTCCGAGGCACTATAGTGGTGTTGTCAAACAAATGTACATAAATTTTTAAATTAAAAACTCATTGGTACACACCGGGATTCGAACCAGGGACCTTAGTGTTTTTAAGTCCAAGGTCTAACCAACTCGGCCACCACGTATAAAATGAAAATTTTTACTTTAATTAAATTTTGTTAATCACCATTACATTATTGCTATCACTGTACCAAATTACTAAGTACATTACCAAACAAAAAACATAGCCAGGAAAGCTCGAGTAAAACGATAGCACAACTTCCTTGGCTAATTAAAAAAAATATCTCACGGTGCATAACAATACGGGTGCGGTGGTATCCATAAAAAATTTCCTCCCCCACCCAAAAAAAAAAAAAAAAAAAATGGACAGTTGGACAGTCATCAACAAAAGTTCCGTCCATCAGGAAGGTAAAGGCGAAATACTTATAATATGTCATGCTGGTGCAATGAAAGGTTTTGTACCTACCTGTGTTTTGGCATTTAAGTCGGTTAAAACGACTTTGGCAGAAGCAAACGTTTATGGTTATGTTAAATAATTTGTCAGAAAAATCTACAATTATGTATAATGCAACTTACCACTCAATACAAAAAGTTAAACCGCCAACTTTGGCAAAAAAAAAGTTAATAGAGTGGTTGGAAAAAGGGAGCATTGAAGCTAAAATGAAACGCTGAAATTAGGATGATTAAATCTGCTAAAATTGCATAAACCAAGGACACCTACATATATCTTTGACGAAACTAAGAGCAAAGAACAAACAGACAAGCCAAAGAAGCAGGGCATGAAGTAATTCGCCTTCTCCTTATCACTGATTAAAATGGAATTAATTTGAGCACAAATCAAATGTTACGCAATTGTATCCAAATGTCGTGGGTTAGATTCCCACAATGACAAAAAAAACTTTTTTCGTACAGTAAAATTTTTCATTTTTTTTTCCGACCTGTTTCGTTCCTTTACATTTACAGATGCAAAACCGTCAAGCCACCTAGTCATGTTTCAATTTTAGTCTAAGGTTCACCGGTTTTCAGAAGACTACTGCAGGTAGTGATTTTTAGTCGAGGTAGTCTCCAATCAGGGTGTGGTTTGTCGCCACCCATTTCGTAATCGAATTATTTAGTGGGCATAATGGGAGTGATCAATGCTTTAAGAAAACGATGTATTGATCAACCCCATTTATACAAAGTCGCATGCCATACCCCTATATAAAAAAGTTATTAGACTAAATAAAATGGTGCTACAGAATGTCCAAAAAAAATTGCCAGTAAGATAAAGCCATTCAGTATACTATCTTGTATAGTAAACAAAATAAAATCCTACAGTTTGGAGGTTTGAGCTTCATTCCTTTTGATGACCTTGTTGACAATAGCATGTCCTTCTTGGTAGTGTGGACCAAAGTAGTCCTGGACTCTGTTCATCCACTCTCCAATGTTTTTGAAGTTCTTCATTGGATCAAATCCTGCCATTCCTGAAATATTAAGAAATTATTGGCCTTTGCTCTATAGGTAAAATAAGGTATATTATATTTTTATATACATACAGGAGCTGAACTCCTGTATAACAAACAGATGTTGGTGTTTTAAAAGTCTTATAGGAAGTTTTAAAATTCACCATATAGAAAAAAAGGTATAAAAGACATAAAACTGCATTAATATAATATGAAGGACATTACACACATATTGTCCTGGTCACAAAGCTCTAGGCTTATAGTATGTGTACTAGAAACATCAAATCAAATCAAATCATTTATTTCATGTAAATCTTTACAGATATTTATGAATAGTCAAAAAAAAAAAAATGTTTAACAATGAGGTCTTAGAGTGCGTTTGGTTAGACATCAATTCTAATACATATAAGCTTTAGCAGTATCTATTAAAATTAGCAGATTTTTATTTTATTTATAACAACAAGACACGAAATACAACAGAATAATACTTTATATTCCTACTTTAATTCAATTTTAATATAATTATGGTGGTGAGTGGTGACTATTATACTCACTTTTATCTCAATCTCATAAACAACTATAATATCGGTGACAGTAGTGTAGTAACTTCTGACTTGGCCACTATTACAATTACTTTTATAAAATTATACTCACTTGATTGTATGATCTCACAAGGTGCTATACAATCAGCAAAGGTAATGTGGCCCCCTGCGACAAACTTGTGTCCACGCCACTATTATTCTCACTTGGTTGTTTGATCTCGCAAGCAGCTATAAGATCGGTGACAGTAATGTGGTCACCTGCGACAAACTTGTGTCCACGCCAGTTGCTTGATGTTCTACCTGGGTGCTGACTGAGGTGATAGTTTATGTTCCAACTGGAATGTAACACCTACCTCGTCCATTCCAGGGTTCTAGTTTCGGCGTTAAAACGCACGGAGCCCCAGATGATTGCAATCTCTCCTGGACACTGGAAGCTCGCTAGCTGAAAATTAGTACTGAAGAGACCCTGGACTGAACTTCCTGGACTGAACTTCCTGGACTTCGACATCACATTAGGGAAGATACCCTACGACAAGCGTGGAATGCAGATTGGATAGTATAAAGTTTTTTTAAACTCACACCAAATTCATTGTAAACCCCTTTTATTTTAATATGTCTTAGCTTTGCTCTCCTGTAGTTTGTAGTATAATTTAATATCTATTTATGTCACCCCTCTAAAAACGTGAAAATTATACTCACTTGGTTGTTCGATCTCGCAAGCAGCTAAAGGGTTATTCAACCCTTCCAACTGTTCTTGTTGAAAAACCCTTTATAAGATAGACGACAGTAATTTGGTCACCGGCGACAAACTTGTGTCCACGCCACTATTATACTCACTTGGTTGTTCAATCTCGCAAGCAGCTATAAGATCGGCGACAGTAATGTGGTCACCGGCGACAAACTTCTGTCCTCGTCCCAGCCATTTCGTGTCGAAGTCTTCTAAAGCATTGTTCATGCGATGTGTGTATGCTTTTACCTCTTTCTCGTTAGGTCTTTCGCCAGTTATTAAAGGGTTTAGGAACTGAAAACATTTAGATTCTTGTTTTTTTTTTTTTCGAAAATTTTTTTCTGGTATTATACACAAATTACCAAAACAAACACATTAACATTAGTGATTGTTTTATGGCTAAATTACCTAACTGAATTCGATGAAATTTCGTAAGGAGTATATTGAATCTTGGAAGTAAGTTAAATTATGAATATTTGTTGGTCTAATATAAAATAGTACATCAAGATACTATAATGGTGTTATCAACAACACCTTGGAGAACATAGTTTTACTATAACAACTTGTGAAACTATAGATAGAATATTGAATTTGGCCAAAAACCATCACAAGTTCAATATCGACTTAGAACCTCATTGGCCATATCAATGTGGGAATAAAACCCCTGCGCTTAATAGGTACCCTGAGAATGTCTAGGTCGCCATAAGGGGCCCGTGAAGGTACAACAACAAATAAACCTAATAAATAAATCATTTGTTTAGGTTAGGCTGGCAGGTACGTCCATTCACAAATAAAACCCTATTGTATAAGTCTCATAAGTCAGAAGTAGCAGAAAAAAGCCCTTGTTATGACTTGTAAGCCATCCAATTAAGCTGGCCTACAATCTTTATTAAGTATGTATATATCCAATAATTATTATAATATCAGGGTTTTTTATGAACATTCTCACAAATGCTAGGAAAGTTTTGATTGACACTAAAATAAATATAAAGACTTTAGAACCTGAACTTACAGTGACTCTAAAGTACATGGCACAGTGCAGTCTTAGGCCAATATGCTGCCACTCAAGGAACTCTTCCACTCTAGCTCTCTTTTTGCTGTCTTTTGGATACAATTCATCAGGTATTATGTTCTCACGTGACAAATAATTCAATATAGCAACACTGTAATTGATAAATGTATTTATTGATTCTTCAAAAACAAATACAGAATTAGAAGAACCTACACAAAGAAAGTTAAATGTTTTATAAGCAAGGGACACCATCTGAAAACCAGTACTGAGGCATTAAAACTTTATGCTTACAATACCATGGTGATAATGGTACCTTTTGCCAAACTATTTGTTTTTTATTTGGGTATAAACTTTACTATTTGTAACTGTAATTCTGGTTTGACAATAAACTATTATTCTGTTCTATTCCATTCGAAGAAGTGGTATCAAAGAACTTTTATTTATTGGCTACCAATAGGTAACTAATGTACTAAAAATTACATGAAATTATATTGTCTTTGGTCAGCTAGAGGTAAAGTAACTGTTAATGCACTGTACATATTGTCCATCTTTTCATCTATTCGAAAAAGTAAAAACAATGTTGGTGAATTTTTTTACGGTTTAGAATTTTATCTTATTTCCTTAAACAACTAGCAAAGTGCCTTTTATGTTTTAGACTTTTACAGTGGGCAGTTTTATGGCCAATAATTTTTAGTCTATGATTAAACATGTAGACTCAAAATACCATCATAGCAAGGTGGGAACCTCTGCTTGATGTCCTAGCTAGAAGGTGTAGAGCGTCATATGTAATTTATTTAAATAACAGATTAGAATATTTCTTTACTTTATCACTTGATACATACATACAAATGAAAACAATACAGTAACTCACTTTTTACTATTACTAACTCATTGTAGTAGCTGATTATGCTCCTTAATATAGATTATAAGTAGGTAATTTAAAGCTGACTTATCAGTTTTATATATATAATAGTGATTAATAATTACCTTTCAGTCAACAAAAACCCCTGGTGATTAATCACAGGAACCTTTTGTAATCTATTCACATTGTTTTTAAATTCTTCAGATAAATGTTCCGCTAAAAAAACATATTTTATTAACAAAAAATCCATTTATATTTTTTTTAAAAGTTTAATAGGTATTTAAACTGTAAAAATAACACCTTCTGTCAGAGGTATATATTGGGATTTAGCAATATAATTTATGCCCCAGAATTGTTTGAGTAAGGGCTGTAAACAGGTATGCACTTTGTCACAGGAGTTTTGTGGCAAAAGTGTTTAATACCTTCATTCTAGGTTTTCGTCAAAGGGAAATAGGTTGAGTGTATCATTTTTATAAAATACTCTATAACTTAATAATTAATTACACAACTTAGTTAATACTAAGGACATCACATGTGGGTTTATTTTGTTTATAACCATGTTAAAATTTGAAACATAATCATTGTGTCTGTTATAGAGAAAATAAAGTTATTTGGTAATAATTTCCATAGATTCTTGTTGAATTTGCTATTAGGGAAATGATTTCTATGACTACTCATGGAAATGATAGTCACTATTTAGTACAATATTTTGGTAGTTCTCTAATTAATCTGACATATGTTTACAATTAAAATAAAGAAAACTTTAAAATTATGATTTCAATAACTATACATTTTCATTTCCTTACACAAAATCATTGTTTTCATGACAGGTTATTTGTGGGATTATTATTTCCATATTTGCTTTTATCATTTCCATATCTGATGCTCATTTCCATTCCAGGCCGATTTTTTAAAACATAATATTTTTGAAACTACAAAGTGCAATTAAAGGCAAATTCTACAAAGCGCAATTAAAGCTCCAAAATATCTACCAATCTTTGGCGAATTAGATCTAGTTTATTTTAGGGTTTCCAGTTTCTGCTCTTTAATAAAAAAGTGCTAAGTCAGGTTAAGCCAAAACTGGTACCTAATAAATATGTTTACTTCATCTCTTTTTTCCCATATCAATGTGACAGGGAAAAAACTAAGGTTTAGGTTGTCTTGGCTTATAACAATGTTTCTAAATATACACAGTTGTTTGTGTCTATTATATAACAAAACAAATACAGATAGTAAGTTCATATTTTACCTTTTCCTAAATTAATAATTTTTGGCTCAAAATCATACTTGATTTTCTTCAATAAAATGTATAAAGCTCTTGAAGGCTGTGACATCAAATCAATATACAGTTTTAAGGCCATTGTTTTTTTGAGCACGATCACACACAGAGCATTAACACAAAATTTAAAAACAAGTTATCTAAGAACTTTTTTACATGTTATTATGAACTTTGAACTTAGATTGTACAAGTTTTAGTTTTGGGTCAATCCATAATACTAGTTTATAAGGAAAGCTTAGCTTTAGAATATTCCCGGTAATCTAAAGAGCCGATTTTTATTTACAGTTAGTTAATTAAGGTTTGTATAAAATTAATTAGTAAAATATTTTAAAATAATTCATATTTTTTCCACGATGTGAAATACAAAGTAGGGATGAGAAAAAAAATCGATTATTATAATAATCGATTATTTTACCTAATTAATCGATTTCCAAAAACAGAAAAATCGATAATTATCAAATCGATTATGTAAAATGAACTTTTTAATCGATTATGTAAAATGAAATTTTGTAAAAGGATCCATTTATGAGCTAGAAGAAGCATTAAGTCGTGAATTTTGTGAAATCTATGCTTTGAAGAAAAGTATAAGTATAGTAAGTTGCGAGTTTAGTAAAGTGCACTATCCAAGCACTGGAAGAAGTATTAAAAGTATTTAAATTAGTTTTTGTTCAGCGAACTTTTGTTTATAGAATCAAAGGAAAAGTAAATTTTATGCTGGTGACGAATCCGCATCATCTATCGAGGTATCGAAATGTTTTTAAACATCAATGTATTGATTGACCCCTTTTATGGACTTTGATACAAAGTCACGTGCCGTGCGTTCCTCAATAACAATAAATAAGAAAAATACGTATTTCGAATACAAATAATCAAAAAATCGCAAATGAAAAAAAAATTAGGGTTCCCCATACAAATTGGTTGTTTTAACTTTTGTAAGGCATTTTTTTATTTATTTGAGACTCATGGTTCCATGGGAAAAGTTGTTGGATTTAATCAGCAGAACCTCAAATTATTTCAAAGTACATCTTTTCAAAGTCACCATGTATAGGTTTTTTTCCCCATACAAATTGGTTGTTTTAACTTTTTTAAGGCAATTTTTTTTTATTTGAGACTCATGGTTCCATGGGAAAAGTTGTTGGATTTAATCAGCAGAGCCTCAAATTATCTCAAAGTACATCATTTCAAAGTCACCCTGTATAGGTTTTTTTTTCTTTTTAAAGTTGTCAATTCTTTAGGTATATATATAAAAAATCTTCAAGACCGAATGCTGGTGCTACTAGGGTTCTGTACATAAAAAAAGAGGGAAAAGCGGGATAAAGTTTTGTTTCGGATTGAAATTTTAATATTATTAGGACTAGTATTGTTTTAATGACTACAAAAATGCCTTTTAATTTTTTTGATAGCGGAATTCGTTATTTTGACAATTTAACGATCACGTTATAAGAAACAGAATATGGCCGCAGGGGCCTTATTCCGAGTTTGCAACCGCTAAAGACGACAAGACGTTGCGTAAATTATAAATATTGAAATATAAGTTCTATTTCAATGGATATATAGTCTGTATTAGGTTGGCTGTTATAATGCCGCCATCTTGAAATACACGAATTCTTCGCAAGTTTGAACATTTTATGAGCATTGGAATTTCAACTCTATATTTAATTATCTGAAACAAATAAAGTGTGTTAGATGTGTTTCTTACTTGGTAAAATATATAAATTGAAGCTATAAAATTTTATTGCCAAATATTTCGCCTCTCGATGGAGCGGCGTCATCAGTGACAGTGACTGAAGGTCTTTGTCATAAATTTTGAAGAAGTAATTTTATGTCTTTTAGCAATGGTAAAGGCAATGCACTATACAGTTTTGTATTTATTTTTTAGAAAAATATCATCACCACCTAGCCCATCATGGAAAACATCATCAGCATGTTATGTCCATTGTTGGTTCGATATTAATAAATTTACAAAACAAGTTAGACAAAACCTAATGCATTACATTCAGACCAGGGCTATAGTATGCACCAAGCTGCCATATAAAAGAGCTTTCCCATGTTTTTAAATCAATAGACCGAATAGTTTTAGGAAAACTCTTTAATACTCTTACTGTGAAACAATTGTTAAAGGTAGTGTTATGTATACGCGCATGGGTGGGCACAGGTAAAATATTATTAATTTGAGAATCTACTGAATGTCTGTGTCCATTCATGCGAGTACGAAGGGGTGTCGTAGTTTCTCCCACATAAAAACTGTTACAAAATCTGCACTCCAGCATATATACGCAATGAGAAGTAGTACATTGTGCGAAATTTTGAATTTTGATGACAACAGGGTTATGATGAGTTTTTATATTGATATCGGAATTTATTATGGGACATGTTTTGCAACGAGATTGGTTGCACTTGTGTGTACCTAACAATGTGTTATTGCTCCGTGTATTTTTATTTTTTGCCAAAATAGCTTTTAAATTTTGATTTTGTTTATACGTTACACTAGGGCACGTTTCCAAAAGATTTCGTGTAATATTATTATTTTTAAGGATAGAGAAGCTATCCTTTAATAAATTTTGAATTTTGTGTGCCCCGTGGAAGTATGGTATTATAAGCCGAAGGGAATTTTGTTGTTGTGTATGTATAGCGTTTGGAGTGTTAGAAGGCCTGTTCATGTGTTTGTGTAAAAAGTTTGGGGGATAATCGCGCCTACATAACCCATTGAAGATTTTGCCTTGATATTTAGCCAAAGATGTTGAATTATTACAAATTCTTTTACCGCGGATAGAAAGTGAATGTGGTATAGACCGTTTTGTGTGCGACGGGTGGCAACTACTGTAATGCAGATACTGTAACTTGTTGGTTTCTTTAAAATGAACAGAAGTTGAAATATTATGATTATTATAAGTAATATTCAGTCACTGTCACTGATGACGCCGCTCCATAGAGAGGCGAAATATTTGGCAATAAAATTTTATAGCTTCAATTTATATATTTTACCAAGTAAGAAACTCTATATTTAAGTACCTTATGCTGTAGGTACATGAAAAATCTTCTTCAATATCTTACAGAATTAGATGAGAGTATATTCATGAGTTCGATTCCCACACATGGCCTACATATCAGGGATATGAAATTTCGGATACGGATTGGATACGGATATAGGAATGATTATTATACCGGATACGGATAAGGATATGAAATTATTTCGTATTGTCCGTTAGTTTCGGATAATTTCGGTTACGGATATTAATTTTTTAAAGTATTTCAAAAATAAAATACAAATAGCTAATAAAATGGTTTTATTTGTCACAATTTGGTAGGAACTACAATCAGTCTGTGAGTAATAATTATTACAGCTATTTAAAATTGCGCGGCTTGTGTGTCGGGCGGACACTGTCGGCCTCGCCCCGTTGATCAAAACTTGTCAAAACGTGTCTCAATTAGGCTCCGCCTATCCGATATTATCCGAAACTTTTATTTCGGATTCGGTTACGGTTATGGATATTTTTTTATATCGGATATCCGATAGTTTCGGTTACGGTTACGGAGCTCCCTAACATCCCTGCTACATATTGTCATTAATAAATGTATGTATTAAGATACTATTTTTGATTTTATTAAATGTCTTTGTTATAGGTGTGGCCAGACACAAATGAAAAGAAAAAAAAAATGGAGCCCCTAGCAAGAGTATAAGTCATGAATGGACTAAAGTACCCTATAAAAAACTAATTTACAAAAAACAGTAATTAATAGACCAACTAAAGCAGTAGTTGGCCAACATATTGGAAAAGCTGGCATTCAGTTTATATTATTGAATTAAAACAATGGATTAGAGAATAATAACTTTTTTTTCATATATATTTCCTATAATATC
Source organism: Monopis laevigella (assembly GCA_947458855.1). Lineage (NCBI taxonomy): Eukaryota > Metazoa > Arthropoda > Insecta > Lepidoptera > Tineidae > Monopis > Monopis laevigella. Next base: position 14,386,245 of record OX381580.1, on the reverse strand, counting down.
CCTACCAAACATGGTGCATTACTTGGTTAGACTCTAGACTTAAAAACTACAGTTTTAGGTCAGTGTTAGGTAAATAGTTTATTTAAAAAAAAAACTGATCTTCTAACATATATTAACAACGTCATTCGTGCTCAAAAAGCATATTAGTTTAATATTACTGCACCTTAAAAGTTAGCCAAAAGGTTTGTTTATCACAAATTATCGTAAAAAAGGACAATAAATACCCGAGAAAACAAGAAACTGTAGACTACAGAACACACGTTGACATTTGTTTGTGCGCGAATGACGTCACATGAAGTGTTTGCTAATGTCGGAGCGTTTACAAATGCGTTACGTTTCTACAAAAATATGGATTTTTAAAATCGTATTTATAAAAAAATTAGGTAATCAAAATAAAATAGATTACTGTAAATATGTTCAAAGACAAAAAAGGAACATTATATATTAAAATAATAATAATTGGCGTTTCATGCATATTCCCTATTCATACGATCCGATCTTGAAAATTTTGTATCGATCCGCTAAAAAAACGTATGGTCCCTATCCGATCCAAAAATTGTCAGATCGTATGCTTTCGATCCGAATTCCGATTTTTCAAAAGATCGCATAGGAACATCCCTATGATGTTACAGATAAATTTCAAACAAAAGTAAATTCCGTAATTTCTTTCTTTATTTCCCAACAAGGGGTATCAACTACGGTAATAGTATGTGCATTTGCGCCACCTCTGGGCAAAATATGCGAAAAAGAGACGATATATTATATACAATACGGAAACAAGTGAGACAGAATGATATACAACAACACGGACACAAAACGGATACATTTTTTTTTTATTCGGAAAGCAAATAAACTTATTTTTTCTGAATAATTTTTAATTTAATAAATCATGGTTTTATTTCATTAATATTAAAAAAAGAAGTACTTTTTGGTATAAATATATGAATAAAACGCTTTCTTCATTAAACTACGACGTAATTACAGTGTAAATTCATTTCTTGTTAACTAAATATGGCAGAATCACGTGCAAAGCGAGAAGCCATTCAACAAGAAAAAGAAAGATATTTATTTATTTTACGAAAGAGCGGCATATTGTTTATAAATGTTTATTTAATTGTGATGTGTTCTTAAAATTTTGCAAATGTTTACACTTGAAATTGTCTTGCATTAATAATTTATTAAGTGACTATGAACTTGTGTCGTTTAAAGAAATCCTATGTTTTTGTGTTATTAATTTATGTGTAATGGAAACAGGAAAGTGTAGTAAATGCAGAGTGCGGACTAATATCCTCGTATACTGAACCTTTCATAGGTTTCCCGCAGCTACTAAGCCTAACTCGGTTACATTTTCTATTACAATATGCTTAATTAATTTAATTAAAAACGTATTATGAAATGATGTTTTATTCAACTGTACCTACTTAAATTACCCTTAAATATTTTTCTTTGAAGTGAAGTTTAATTGAGTACGTATTTGATTGATGAAAATCAGATATCTACACAATTAAATTTCACTTCAAAAAACTTTAAATATTTAAATCAGCCCCCCTAGCCAAGAGCATTGTCGCTTTTTTTTTACGCTCGAACGTCGCAGAAGCGTGAAAGAGGGAGATAACAAATTTATTATCCTATTGGTGTATCTATATTGTTGTCTCGTTTTGGTTATTTCTATATATATATATCATCACGGGTGCCTTACAGCGCCCGAGACCGCCTAGACGGCCCCAGGGTACCCAGCGGAGGGGTTTTAATCCCACCTCGTTGTAGCCGATGGTATGAGTCTACACCGAACAAGTGGCTAGCTCGTCGCGATGTTTTGGATAGACTCAATAACCCATCTATAAACAGTTTCACAAGTTGGTATAGTGAAACCGGGACCGACAGCTTAACGTGCTCTCCGAGGCACTATAGTGGTGTTGTCAAACAAATGCACATAAATTTTTAAATTAAAAACTCATTGGTACACACCGGGATTCGAACCAGGGACCTAAGCGTTTTTAAGTCCAAGGTCTAACCAACTAGGCCACCACGTATATGATTATATTTGGTTATTTCTGTAACGATAAAAACGAAAAAGACGTCATCACCAAATGCCATCTTCATACAAAACTTTCGTGCGCGCTTTTAGCGCTCATGCTTGTTCGCTCTCGCTCTCTTGGCTTGGGGGGCAGGAGGCCATTTTAATTTTTTTTATTTTTAGTTCCCAGGGTTAACGCTGTGGCGCTTAAAACTTGTCGGCATTTATTTACTATGAAGTTGGCTTTCTTCTCTCGTAGAGAGTATTAAGTTCCTTGTTTCCCAGTTACCTACGCTTATCTATTGTTTTGGGCGATGGCTATTTTCACCGAAGAAGATACCATACGAAAAAATTATACACCAGTTGAAAAAATATAAATGTTTCTTATAGGGACAGTATGTTTTAAATATATATAATTTGCTATGTTTATAATAATATATAAAGATGTTTTCTTAATTTTATTTTGTCAAATATTCTTGACTTAGGATTAAAATAATTATTAAAGTTTTGCTTATGGCAACAATAATGTAATTTTTCATCGAGAAATTCGGTGAAAATCATGAAGAGTCTAGCCACACGCCGTCTACAGCAAGATTCCCTAGAAAATTTATTTGGGTGCATTCGTGGAAATTGTGGCTCAATTAACAGCTATTATATCCAATTTGGAACACATTACTTCTGGGAATTGTCAGAATGTCAATAATTTACCAATTGTAAACAATTTAAAAAAACCTTTGAGTCCGCCTACACAAAAATGTGCAGGCGATTCGATTGGCGATCGATAAAAATGTATAGGAATTTTACTCTATGGGTAGAGTCCGATCGCCGAGAAACGTCAAATCTCATACATTTAGCTTTCGATGGGTATTTCGATTCGATTATCGATCGGCTCTTTGGTAAGGCCCCAGAAGACAATGATTCTTCGCTAGCATCCTCTTTTCAGGAAACAATTGACACAAAAATGATTGAAGACACTATAGGAGATACTGGAGAACTACAAGCATGTGCATATGTGTGTGGTTTTCTGATTAAAAAAAAAAATAATTAAATAACTGTTTGGTATGTAAAAATAATTTTGAAACAGATGAATCAACAAATTTACACAATTTTGTGGAGAACAAAGAATACTATGACTTAAAAAAGTGTTTAAATTATGCATCAAAGGGTTTAGTAGAATGTGTAGAAAATTGTGCACTATTAATAAATTCAATGCTGACAGAAAATTCATCAAAAATTAATTTAAAGTGATTTACTGAAAATAACATAAATGATGAAGTATTTGATATTTTTAAAAGTTGCCCAGATCATTTTGAACAAAATAATAAATATATAAAAAGCAGTGTTTTTCATATTTGTGTAAACAGATTTTGCACACTAAACAGAAAATATTCTGATGAATCCCGATCGGCCTTTAAGAAAAATTTAAATTTTAAAGAATCAATAATGTTTTATGATTTATTTTAATTAAAATGATCTGAAGCTATTACTCAATGTAGAATTATATTTGAGTAAGTGAAATAAAAAATATCTACTGATATAACAATTATTTGTTAGTGAATCTATTATCATAATGAAAAAATAATAAAAGAATACCAAATAGTACCCACCTAATTCTAATAATAATTTAATTTGAATATATTTTATATCTAATAGTTTTAGTAAAATCAATAATTAATATCTATAAAACATTAAAATAGCTCCGTCACGACATAATTGATATAAATTTTACATTGCAATTTTATTAAATACCTACCTATTGCACCCTTGATTTAAATATGGAATAATTTAATATTTACATATAACTACTTAATTTTACTATCATCTTTAAAACTGTTTTCTTTATTCTAGCTACATGGGCACCTATGCGTTGATGTAAATTATGTTTGTGATGCAAAAGTACTAATCAAATAACACCAAGATGTAATGTTCGATTTATAATTATAAAAAAAGAATTGAAATTTGATTAAAATTTCATTAATTTGTGTTATCATGTAAAATTGTAAATAATGTAACAATATGTATGTAAATGAAAATAAATAAATAGAATGAAACGAAGGATCAGAAAATGTGCCCATTCCACTAACTGCATTTCCCCGTTGTATGGCCATTGAAATTCTTTGGCCTAATAGAAAACCTGAACGCGTTTAATCTTTTTACCTAAAGACAATATAAATGATTTTGCGGACTTATGCCCGATTTCACCAACTCTAAGTTAAGACAGTTGTTTCACACACATCCCAAAAGTTGATTTTGGATTGTTGGTGAAATAGGGCATTTGACCAAGGGGCTTAGCATAACCACATCAATATAGTTTGACAGTCGATAAAATGAAGTTTATGAATGAATATTCATTCATAAAATCGATATGCATCGATTTTGTCGATTTATTGACCCTATTATTGATGTGCTAAGGCCCCTAAGTACCCATTGTCTCGACAATGAATAGAACAAAAAATGAAATTTGGGTGTATTAGTTTGATGAAATTAGTTTTATAAAAACAATAATAAGTGACTAAATTGTACAAAATTAATAAAACTTTTTTGTGTAGAAGTATAAGCGTACCTACTATTTTAGTCTCTGACGGCTATTATAACGGTCTTATTCATAAAAAATCCTTAAAACACTCTTAAAGAGCTCAATAGTTAAAACGTTCAATAAGGCTATTGGCTCGATAACTTTTTTGTTATTCATAAACCTCCAATAAAGCTCCTATAACTATTTGACGTTTATTAGCTGAATTAGTGATGTGTTGATAGAAAAAAATAATTGATTGTCAAGAAAGTTGGCAGAATCGCGGAAAACCAAGACCATAAAAGTAAAAAAAAATGCACCCCATAGATCAGCATGCATAGAACACCCTATGGCAGATTATTTGTTACTGTACCAATGTACAGAACTACACAATATACTATTGGTATAAATTAAGTATAAATAAATAGGTAATCATCAATGATTACCTTATCCAAAGACAAAATTTACATAATGTAATGAAAATAAATTATGTAATATTAAATTATTACAATATCAGACATTACATACCTACTAAACTAGGGTACATTCTACATAAGCAATTTGTTTGCTAGTTGCGAGACCTCAATTGCATATCAGGACAGTTCCAAACGTCTTTATCGTTAAAATAGTCTTTTACACTATAGTAAGCCTTATTGATTTATACAATTTTTAAACTTTATTTGACTCAGATCTATAAAGCTTTTAGTTAGGTAATTTATTAAATAACCTTATACTGTTAATGACGAAACATTTATTAGTTTTTTGCAGTCAAAACTTTGGTATATCAATTTTTTCTATGTTTCTTAAGTTTAAATTATGTCTATCGCCATTTTTACTAAACATATTTAAGTTTTTCCTAACGTACAATAAATTCTCATAAATATATTGAGATGGTAGTGTTAGTACATCAATCATAGGAAAGATTTCTCGATGAGAAATCGAGAAAGAGAGATTTCTCACGAGCTTTCATGTTATATATTGGCCAAATGGCCCTCTTCTATAGAAAAATATAGTAAACTGCACCCTTGAGCCCGCACAGTAATATATTATTATATATGAAGTAGTAATTCATGTACTTTATTGATCATGAATGGTCAAGAATATTAATTAATGGTCATTAAAGTGGCTTGTGTTTCAATAAAAATAAACCTTGTTTATCACATCTTTAGCTACCATAGTGGACAGTGGTAAACAATAAAAAACAGGCAAATAAATAAAACATACAATTATTTTAAATAATTTTTATTTCTTTAATGTTATATTGACAGGGAGAAGTTCATAAAAAAAAACCATGGAATCACTATGTAGTTCCAGGCCTATTGTATTGTGGAGATAGTTTTTTTAGAGATCTAATTTGAATTTCTTTAGGTATTAAAAATGGAATGTGAATGCAGTACGTTTTGTTTAGAAAAAAATTAAAGTTTTTAAATATTACTTTTGAAGAAAAAAGATAAGTTATTACAAATGGTCGTGTGGCGGTATTGGATTTAAAAACGGTCAGATAAATAGATCATTTAATGTAAAACAATACGAATTATTTACTTGGTGAACTAAATAGTGTTCAGTAGCCCTAGTGTGAGTTTTTTAACATTTACTTTCGCGTTAACTTTACTACTGCGTTAACATTTTGACCAATCACACGCTCGTATTTTTAGTTCTCGAAATTTCCGCTTGGAGCGCTGAACCAATTCTCTTACAAATTTTAGTTAACTCAAACGCAAAGTAATAGTTAGAAAACTCACACTAGGGGTACAGTAGCCCTAGTGTGAGTTTTTGTAACGTTTACTTTCGCGTTAACTATACTACCGCGTTAACATTTTGACCAATCACACGACCGCATTTCTAGTTCTCCAAATTTCCGCTTGGAGCGCTGAACCATTTCCCATACAAATTTTAGTTACCTTAAACGCAAAGTAATAGTTAGAAAACTCACACTAGGGGTACAGTAGCCCTAGTGCGAGTTTTTTTGACGTTTACTTTCGCGTTAACTATACTACCGCGTTAACATTTTCACCAATCACATGCTCGCATTTTTAGTTTTCAAAATTTCCGCTTGGAGCGCTGAACCATTTCCCATACAATTTTTAGTTAACTTACTACCCCCATGATATCCTTAGCATTCCCTTACAAATTCTACAAAAATCCTGGGATCAGCATTGGAAAAAGTCTAGTCGAGTAAAAGGAAAACACTTATTTCTCATACAACCTCAAGTTCAAATGAAGCCTTGGTTTTCAAAAATTCGGCTTACAAAAAGGACAGCTTCTATTATCTCCAGATTGCGCTTAGGACACTGTTCGTCGCCATCCCACCTTGCTAGACTCAAAATATTAGACTCAGATAAATGTGAATGTGGTTCAGCTGTGGGTGATGCAAACCACATTTTATTCCAATGCTCCAAATATGATTCTGCTCCTCTTTATAAATATTTAGTTGCCAATAAAGTTCCCCTTCCCATTAGTCCTAATTGTTTATTATCACTTATCAACCAATCTACTACAAAGGCTCTTACTCAATTTATATCTTACCATAATATTAAGCTATAGACCTACTGATGTATTGTTCATTTTTTTTTTTTTTTTTTTTTTTTTTTTTTACTATTTTATATTTCATTTTATGTATCACAACATTCGAATTTACTTTAAGTTATTGTAATTTTTTTTTTTTTTTGTTACAATTCTAACCTCTTTCAGCTGGTTTAGGGTGGTTTTGGGATCGAGAACAGTAGTTGCTTAATTGTTAACTCTGACTCTTTTTAAAAAACCATGGATTGTTTATGTACTACACGACACTGGCACTAATCCCTACTTATTTATACACTGTGGGGCCTTTGCCATTCTCTTAAGAAGAAGAAGAAGAACGTAAAGTAATAGTTAGAAAACTCACACTAGGCCCTCACTAGGGGTACAACAACAGTCCTTCCTTAGTTCGACCACTGAGTTCATGAGTTCGACAACAATGTCCGCATGCATTGTATGTTTGGTGCTCCGCGCATGTTTTAAATTTAGTTCTTTCAAAATCCTGTGAGCGCATTATTGAAACTAAACGATTTTTCCACATTATTAAATTATTGGGCAACTTTTTAAATAGTAGTTCAATAAGCAAAGACAAGCATTTTATAATAATTATGCCGATTTAAAAAAAAATCCTTGCGCCGCTGAAACTCGTTGGACTTATCATTCGCGGACAGTTAATGTAATTTTTAATTCTAGTTCACTTAATTAATATTTTTGAGGAAATGGCAGAAAATGATAGCTCTTGGGATGGGGAACTCAAGCTTCGGTGTTATTAAGTAGTTTAAAAGATTTTGAATTTCAATTTTTGCTTTATGCTATAATTTTTGTCCTTAATCTTGTCATATGGAAAGCAATAATGACGTCAAAGAGAAGTTTTCTTTGTAAAAAGGAGACTACCACCTTGACAAGAAATCAATGCAGTAGTCCCCCGAAAATCAGTAAACCCACAGACTTAACCGAAACATGATGAGAGCACTAGACATTTTTTACATCTGTATGTTATGATGTAAATTAGTTTTACATTCCAGCATGTACAAGACATAATAATTTCCTGGTCTGACCACCAGAATGGTTGTTCCACAATACTCTACCAAACTGTAGGACCAGTGATTCAAGGTGTTTTGTTTGGAAAAGGTACTCCGCTGAAGAAAGATGACCCAAGGGTCAGGGTCACGCCGTTTCCTACAAAGAAGCCTACATTTAAGGAGGTTCAGAGGGTGCATGCTACAGTTGCTAATGTTAAAGTTTATGATAAGTTTTTAATATTTTTAGAGTACAAAAGAAAAACATTAGTGGGACTGATACTTAAATGATCTGTCCAAATATCTTGAACTACTTGTCTGAGGCTCTACCATGGGTTTGCGCATTGTGGAAACGTAACGTTTTCATTTACGTTTACGTGAGCAACAACCAATAGGATCGCTTTATTCAATCCTGTTACCAAAAATAAAGCGGCCCTATTGGTTGTTGCTCACGTATACGTAAATGAATACGTTACGTTTCTACAATGCGCAAACCCATGGTAGAGCCTCTGTTTCACTTGAAATATATAGATATAGACCCCATTAGTCTAAAAAAAAATAGGTTCATGTGAAAAGGTGTCATATATGAAATATATTTTTAATATGAAGGACATTAGACACATATTGTACTGGAAACAAACTAAGCTTTAGGCTTGTACTATGTGTGTGAAAAACTACCATTACATATTATATTTTATAAACACCACATACAGAAAAACAATCTAATATAATTTTGGCACTAGTCTACAGAGGCGGAATAATAAATTCTGTGAAGTATAAGTAAAATAAACTGCTGTACCTACTCCTTTTATTTTTTTTAGACACAATGGAGCTATTCCACAGTTGCAAAGCCTGCCTTGAAGCAGATGGAGGCACATAGACCAAGCAGGAAAAGGCATAAGACTACACCCACCAAACCAGTGCACAGAGCCAAGGCCAGGGAACCTATGCAGAGGGAACTGCCCACGGATATTGTATCCAGTGAAGATGATGGTATGGTATTGCTATGTCTGCTTTGGCATTTATTTTTCACTAAGGCAAATATCTTTTACTTTAAGGCAAATACACAAATACGCTACACCAAGTGAAGTGTCACCATAATTTTTTTTTTACATGTATTGGAGGGTAAAGCTAAAGGAAACTACTGACCTCTAGCCCTGGCAGTGGACTGTATGATTTTTTCTCTGAGAAGCTGGCTGACTCGGTCTTCCTCACTTTTCTTCTTATTATAGTTTTTAATAAAACAAATATACACACACAAATATAGTCTTTTTGGAGGTATTAGGTAGCTTTGCTGTTCGAACGGTCGAACGGTCGGTTCGCGGTTTTTGTTCGTACCGAGCTCCGGGCAAGACGCGTCGTAAGCCGCAAGTCGGTCGCAAGTGACGTCGGCGGCGGCCGTCGTAGCGTTCTCGCACGCATTCTATCTCTTTCCATCGCGGGTCAGTAGTTATTTGGAGGAAAAGGGAAGGAATATGTTTGTGAGAGCAGTGTTCCTAGTGTAATCATTTAAATATATATAGTACATAAAAAAGCCGTTAAAATACCAAACATACTCCCGCCTTGAATAATCGTACGATTTTCGAAATAACACACTTAAGAGTATAATATTTACAAACTAAACTACTAAATTAAGAGTACAAAATAAATATAAAATTATTGAGAGGGAAGAGGGCAGACTCTTACGACTGGCCTCTTATATCTACCTGTTGCGGTTCTGACAGTGACAACACGGATGATATTGTCACGTCCGGGGTGGACTTCCTCTACGATGCCTAGGAGCCAACGTAAGGGAGGTACTTTGTCCTCGCGTATGAGGACCACGGTTCTTTTGTCAGCGGGCTTCGAAGTAGTTTTTAGATATTCCACTCGCCATCTTTTCCAATAAGATTTGACAAGATTGTCGAGTAGATCATGTCTAGATAATCTAGTCAAAGGGACTTTAGAAAGATCTTGTGATGGAAGAAGACTGACTGGAACACTATGTAAGAAGTGCGCGAGAGTTAGTGCTGTCGGCTCTGACGGATCAGAACTTAAGACACATAGAGGGCGGCTGTTCAGTGGAGCTTCGATCATACTGAGCACCGTGATCAGTTCCTCGTACGTCAAAATCTGGGAGCCAATCACCTTCGCAAGGTGTGACTTATTTTGCGGCGGTAAATTTTTAAACATAATTCGATTTTCTACCAACTCGCGGTTGTAACTATCGACATAACCTGGCGATAATAGAAATGAGCACATTTCGTCTAACTTTCGCTTGGCGCCGATGAAATTGGTGCCTCCATCTGAGTGTATGACGGACACATGGTTGGCGACATAAGTCTGCCACCTATATGAGTTAAAGTGGATCCACGAAAACGCTATCGTAGGATCCGAGTACGCCTGTATCTCGTGAATAGCACAAGGTTTAGATAGTACATCCGTGACTGCCTTCACAAAATTGGCTAACAGCAAGCAGGCGCAAGACTCTAATCGAGGCAATGATTTATTAAAGAGCGGTGCGAGTTTACTTTTGGAAGAAAGTAACGTGACTTGACCAGCAGAGTGAAAGTGACTACTAGCCCTTAGATAGACTGCGGCGCCGTAGCACTTTTTGCTGGTGTCGGCAAAATCAACCAGCATCATATAAGTACCATCATAAGCATCAACATGACGCGGTATTTGCAATATATCTAATTCCTCAAACTCGTCAATAAAATCGGTCCAGCGACTTTTGATAGATTCAGTCACTGGCTCGTCCCAATCTAGCTGCGACTTCCAACTATCTTGGGTAAGAAGCTTTAGGTATGCGACTACGGGGCTACTCAAACCGAGGGGGTCGTAGTATCTTGCAGCCATAGACAAGATATTACGCTTGGTACACTTTGCCGTGGTTATAGTTCCAGCGTTGGAGCTAAAAAGCAATAAATCTTTTAAAGACTTCCATCGTAAGCCTACAATCTTCGCGTGAGACTCGTCACGATCGAAATTAATGACTTTTGAGGCGCGCATGTTTTCGGGGATGAAATTATTCAACTCCACATTATTTGTTAACCACTTTGTGAGGTTAAAATCACCAGCCCGAAACAACGCAGTTAACTGAGTATAAAGCTCCTTAGCTTTATCTAAGCTTTCTATGGACCCCGTATCCATATAAAGGTTGCTGGGGACGAACTTCACTGCGAGGAAATATTTTTCCTTTTCGTCCTCAGCTAGTTGGTGTATGGCTCGCATGGCCGAAAATGGCGAGGAGGTAGTCTCGAACGAGACCCGAGTGAACTGATAAGTCCGAATCGGTTCGGACGTATCAAATCGAAACAAAATCGATTGGTATTTTCGATGATTTTCATCGACCAATATTTGAAAAATCATTTTTTCAATATCGGCTGAGAGCGCTATTGGAAATAACCTAAGGTCTATTAGTAGACCAAAGATGTTGGTCTGAAGATTAGGACCACTGTGCAGTATGACGTTTAGCGATTTTCCACTGGAAGACTTGCAGCTCGCGTCTATCACGATCCTCACCTTCGAGGTCGCTTTGTCCTCGCGGTATACTGCACTGTGGGGCACATAAAAACATTCCTTGGGATTTATGTTTTCTTCATCGACGAGGGTAAGAAATTTATCATCTATATAATCTCGGATTGTCTGGTTGCAGCTTTCCCGAATCGCAGGGTTCCTATCCAACCTTTTCTCTAAGGATAGCAGGCGGTGGCGGGCTACACAGAAGGAGTCACCGAGATGTAATTGAGGGTCCGCATTAAAAGGCAGCTGGACCCCGTACCTACCTGTCGAGTCCCGAGTATGAGTTCGAGAGAATATATCCTCGCACTCCTTCTCATCCGCGGTGAGTTGGCTAGAATCCGGGACACCTTCAAGCTCCCAGAACCTTCTAACCAATGTATCGAGCGATTGTCCTTCTGTAACGGTACATAAAGACGTAGGACCGCTGGGGGTCGTACACTGTGAGATCGGACTAGCGCTACCCATAATAACGTAGCCCAATGACGTTTCTACAGCACTAGATGTCGAATTCGGCAACATTATTTTATTTGTACCTAATATGCGAGCGAAATATTGTATACCTATAAGACAGTCGATATCAGCCGGGGAGTCGAACTGTCGGTCGGCGAGTGGTAGGTGACTATAATGTTGCAACTCAACTAAAGAGAGCGACGCGCTAGGTATTTTATTTGTAATGCGGTTCATAACTAGCGCGTCTACCGCATATATCTCATTGTTATCAAACGATGAACAAAAATTGAACATCGTCTGACCCAGCACGGGCCGGGAGTAACCACCGATACCGGTAACCGAAGTAGGTATACGAGCCACTCGTAAACCTATACGTCTACAACAACTTTCAGTAATAAAGTTGCTCATAGACCCACTATCTAGTAGTACACGTACGCGGTGCCTGTTTCCCGATTCATCTAAAATCAAAATAGACGCAGTAGGCAGAACCGGTATTAAATTATCGACCTTACGATTGTAAGACATAAGGCCGACATTGGATTGCGGGCGTAAAAGTCATCATTTGAATCAAGCTGAACCGCGCGAGCGCTCGATGAGACGTCGCAGCTCGAGGCGGCGCAGGCGGCCCCCACTTCGCGGTTAGCTTGCGACGAATTACTGCTAACTTCACTGTTGATTACACTCAGGTGTCCGTGTATAGCAGTGTGATGTTTTTCGCCACAAGATAAACAATTATTATTAGAGGTGCATTTGGATGACTTATGATAGCCGAGACAATTTGTACAATAGTTAACCCGTTTTACAGTATTATAACGTTCATTATTATTCAATCGCATGAACGCTCCGCATCGGTAAAGCGGGTGGCGCTGCCCGTTGCAAACGGGGCACGGGGTAATTTTATGACTACCCACCTCGGAATTAATTTTCGGTGTGATGGTACGAGTTATACGAACATCGTTGTCAGTCTCGTTTACTATCAAGGATGTTGCATGTTGTTTTTTAGGATGCTGTGGTTTTAGGTATGAAGACGTTTTAGGTACTTGTGAGTGTTTATTCCCAGTGCGTTCGAGTAGTTTAGAGTGACTATTTACAAAATTGCGTAAGCTTTGGAAAGTAGGGATTTGTTCGAGCAACGATTGCTCAAATAGCTTGACGGTTTCTAGGTCTAGTTTACTTAGTGCTAAGTGAGTCAATATAAAATCAGCTGTGTCCGGGAGTTTTAAGTGATTTAAGGCGGCAACAGCAGTGCATATCCTTTCGCTGAACATATCGAGTGCGGCACTCGACGCATGAGTTATGTTCTTGAACGAAAAGATCTGCTCCAAGTAAGACGAAGCCAGTTGCCTAACATCTTCGTACTTTTCTACGAGATTATGCCAGACTATGTCGTAATTATCCGCGTTTGGTGTGATGCCTGCACAGACAGACAGTGCTTTATGCGATAAGTTGCCTATTAGATATTGCATTTTTTGTGCATTATTCAGGTTAGGATTTTCATGAATAATTGCCTTAAAGTTTTCGTAAAAAACACTCCAGCCTGCAGGATCGCCGTTAAAGTGAGGGATTTTTAGAGGTGGTAATTCGACCCTAGGCATTGCAGAACGAAGTTTGAACCCGGAATCGTGATCAGTAGATTTTATTTTTATTTTATCTTCGACGGACTTTGCTACACAATATAAGTCGTCGAAAGATTCGAGGGAACTAAAGTTGGGAATATAATGTTCGTTAAGGTTAGCGTATTCCATATTAAGGTCATGACAGATTTTTGTAAATTCGTCTTTTGTTTGTTCAATGGATTTAAGACTGGACAAAAATATTGACTGATATTCCGGAATATCAGCTTTCTTAGAATTATCATAGCATTTCTGCATGATCCTATAAAGGCTCTGCTTTCTGGCCTCGAGTACCCTGGTGAGAGCAGATTCTTGTACAGATTCTTTTGAAAAATCGATCTTGCCTTTAGACATTTTAGTGCCTTTATTTTATAAATATGACGAGGAACTAAAATAACGTACGAAATAAAATTAATAAATTTATGACGGTATAAAAATATTATTTGGCGGTTGCAATATGATATTTAGCGGGTTTTTATATAGGATTTAGCGGTTAAGAAAATAGGATTTAGAGATATATTGAGAGGTTTGTATATATATAAATAACTATATATAGAAAAGAGGTAAAGTAAAAATTAGTTATGCTACGTAAATAAATTATAAAATATTAAGAGGGAGATTTGTGTGTATTCTGAGGGACCTATCCTGGGTCGTGGGACCAAAGTTTGGAGGGTAAAGCTAAAGGAAACTACTGACCTCTAGCCCTGGCAGTGGACTGTATGATTTTTTCTCTGAGAAGCTGGCTGACTCGGTCTTCCTCACTTTTCTTCTTATTATAGTTTTTAATAAAACAAATATACACACACAAATATAGTCTTTTTGGAGGTATTAGGTAGCTTTGCTGTTCGAACGGTCGAACGGTCGGTTCGCGGTTTTTGTTCGTACCGAGCTCCGGGCAAGACGCGTCGTAAGCCGCAAGTCGGTCGCAAGTGACGTCGGCGGCGGCCGTCGTAGCGTTCTCGCACGCATTCTATCTCTTTCCATCGCGGGTCAGTAGTTATTTGGAGGAAAAGGGAAGGAATATGTTTGTGAGAGCAGTGTTCCTAGTGTAATCATTTAAATATATATAGTACATAAAAAAGCCGTTAAAATACCAAACATGTATATACTCATGTATAGTTTAGGCTGATTTTCTACTGGAGCACGGCATGTGACATGTGTGTAAGCAGACCTACAAAATTCATAAATAGAGTTGATCAATACATTGTTGTTTAACAGCCTTGATAGCCACTATGCCGGCTTAATGATGCGGTTACGATATTGTCGGCGGCAAAGACAAATTTGCATTACAAGTCCACTATAGTACCTTCAGCAAATTAACTGCCCATTTCTTAACCGCACGGTTGTACCATAAAAGGAGACTACCACCTCGACATGAAATCATTGCATTAGTCTCCTGAAAACCGGGGAACCCACAGCCTAAAACCGAAACATAACTATGTCATATACGTGGTGGCCGAGTTGGTTAGACCTTAGACTTAAAAGCACTTAGATCCCTGATTCAAACCCCGGTGTGTAACAATGAGTTTTAAATCTAAAAAAATATGTACATTTGTTTAACTACATACTGTCGGTTTCAGTTTCACTATACCAACTTGTGAAACTGTTTATTGATGGTTATTGAGTCTATCCAAACATCGCGACGAGCTAGCCACTTACTCTGTGTAGACCCATATCATCGGCTATGACAAGGTGGGATTAAAAACCCCTCCGCTGGGTACTCTGAGTCTGTATAGGTGGTCTTGGGGTATTATTTACTCAAATATAAAAAATTTCAGGGCCGTGAATCAGAAACACCAAAAGGCTGGATAAGGACCCTCTCAGAGCAAAGTCAAAACGGTATCATTTCTAATTCAACAAAAAATCTCCTTATAGACGTACACATACAGTGGCTCCACAATCTTCTGATAGTGAGACAGAAAACATACCAAAATCAAAACTTCAGCGTAAAAAAGAAAGAAAAAAAAAGGTAAAGAAAACAAAAGATAAAAATGTTAAGAAGGGTACATAGAAAATTCATGCTAAAATTAAAAAGGTAATATATTTATTTTTTTAAATAAAATAAATAATATGTTTATTACAATTTTCCATCTTTAACATATGAGTAAATATTTTATCTAATTCAGCCTAACCCTTGGATTACAGATATTATTTCAATATAAAAAACCTACTGGGAAAATGGTACAATGGACTAGCTGTGACATGCGGTTTCACCACATTTAATTAAAAAGAAATCGGGTCAAAAAAAAATACAGCCATATGTATGGTATATATTTTTTATTGATTCTCTAATTGTTACGTGTAACCAGAACAAACAAACAATCTTATCTTTTCTCTTTATAATATTAGAATAGATGAATTTTTAAACCAAAATGCTAGTCAATTACTGAGAATATTGTTTCTTTCTCTCTCTCTATATATATTTTAATATGTAGAACAATTTACACATATTGCTTTGGGGACAAATGAAGCTTCAGACTTGTACTATATGTACCAGAAACAACGATATAATAAATATTATATTTTATAAACAACCAGACCACTACAAACTGTACAGAAAAATGTACTTTTTTTGCCATGGGTAGGAATCGAACCCATGGCAAAAAAAAACATAATATAGTATGTATAATAATGCATTAACTACCTATTCTGTGTACGAAGTACATTAGCTATAATTGCCAATTATTTTAATTTGCAGATGTGGACACAAATAAGTGTAAAAGAGTTGATGACCCTAGATACAATAATCAAGGAATGGGAGTGTGAGGTCGGTATCCTAGAGGCGTGTAACAGACCCCAGCGATGGCAACAATGCTCTGCATAATGCCTCCATTGGTGAAAAACCTGAAATGGTGATGTAAGTATCTTATTTATATATAATAAGTTTTGATTTTTACTTTACAAGGTGTGTTGCAGCACTTCGGTATATTATTCATACTTTCATGTTACCTAATGGTAGCATTGTTTAACATTGAGGAGTTTTCCAGTAGTTATTATATAACGCACTAGGTGGCGTTTATTAGAGTATTTTGGAATCGTCAAAAAGTAAACACTTCATTATATTTTGGTTTAAATAATTACATGTCGAAATTATTATGTAAATTGATAGCCAAAATTACTTACTTCAGCACACATTTCTCTGATTGGTGATGAACAAATAAATAAATCATTTATTGATGTTCAAAAAAACAGCCTTACAATATTTGAGGAAAAAAAGTAAGTATATTTTTATTCTTTAGGTAGGTATTGGGCTAAACACGAATGCCGCGTCAACCACTGCACTAGGCAAGCCCAAGGAACTTAATACTCTCTACGAGAGGGCAAGCCTGTGCCGCAGATGGTCACATTGCTCTGGTCAAAAACTAAGCTCTAGGCTTATTCTATGTGTACCAGAAACTACAATATTAATAGTTATTACATTTTATAAACATCCAGACCAGGTAAAACTTCACAGAAAAACATACCAATATTGTTTTGCCATGAGTGGGGATCGAACCCCGACTTCTGGATAAAACGCCAACGGCATAACCACTAGACCACGGAGGTACCCATCTAAGGCTGAGTTGTACCAAAGTTTCTGTTGATGTAATGTAACGATTAAAATAAAAAATGGCATCGTATGTACCAGGTGGGCAATTCTCGCGCTTTCGACATTCTCACTTCAACGCATCAACGCTCAATTCGTTATAAAAAAATATGTTCTAATTTTTTTTTATATGGCAATCTTCTGTTCTCAGGACTGAAAACGGTATTTAAGGCCTAAGGGCGACTCCCTATCTATGTGTCCATGGTTCAACGAAGAAGGAAAAGTGCAGGGTAACAATTATGCGTGTGATTGATTTTGATGCCGCGGCTATACGTAATCACCTTTACGGTTAACTATAGTTGAAACGAGTTAGCAACCCTTCGTCAACGTCGCTGTGGAAAATAAAATAAAAAAATGGCGTCGAATACAAAATATGTAATAAACGAAAAATTATAATGGAAAGGGGTGATATTCCCCTATCAAGAATGACATTTCGAACATTAAACGAAATAAATAATAAATATTAATAATAAATATATAAAAATGACGTTCAAAAATATCGAATCGAGATGAATGTCGAAAGCGCGAGAATTGCCCATCAGGTGTCATTCGAAATCCAAAATAAAATTGGTATATTCGAAGCCATTTTTAATTTTAATTATTACATTTACAGAAAGTTCATATTGGTGCAACTCAGCCTTTATTTTCATGCGTAAAAATAAAAATAAATAAATACTATCACGGATGCTTTTTTGGCCCCCGAGAACTGTTTAAACGGCCTCAGGGTACCCAGCGGAGGGATATTAACCCGTCCTTTGTTTGCCGAGGCATTCGAAGGCAACTCCTAACAAGTGGCCTTGTTATCATTTGCGTAGTGATTTAACCACTACGTCACTTAAACGCTTAATATATATATATATTTAATGGGTGGTTTATGTATATTAGGCCTTAAATACCGTTTTCAGTCCTGAGAACAGAAGATGGCCATATAAAAAAAAATTTGAACATTTTTTTTTATAACGAATCATTGAGTGTTGATAGGTTGAAGTGAGAACACAATATAGCGGCAACAAACATGTTAGACGGTTCATTTTATAGACGATTTTAGGACTTAGGGTGTTTATATTGTTCCTAGTTTCATGCGTAGAACAGTTTTTTGTCTTTCATGCCATGGCTACCATATTTTTCTTCCATTGTTATTCGACTTACAGTCGAATGGCTTATTCCAAGTGCCCGTTGAAGAACTTTGAAGATTGGCGTCAGCGAACCATCGTTTTTGCGTTCTCAACTCATCTTTCTTTTCTTGTGGTCTGTTTTCTTTTGCTTACTTTAATTTATGTTTATGTTCAACTGTCTCATTCTATTTGTTGCTTCCTTTATTTATCAATGATTCTTAATCTTGCTTGTAAGGTAATTATTTCAAAATCATAGAACTGGTGGCTGAAACACTTGGCGATAAATATGTTCTAGAATCTAGATGATATGCCATTGAATTATTCATAGTGGTAGTTGACTATTTGGTTTGCGGGGTTGCATGGCGTATTTATCATTAAAAGATTCTCCTACTGCGACTGATCGGTAAATGTCCTGGAGCTTTATTATGCTTTCACCTTGTTGGGTGGTTATTTGTAGGTTAAAAATATTTATTAACTCAAAAAAGGACATAGATAACATTCATTTACATTGAGTTAACACAAAATTACATTACAAAAATCACAAACTATCATAGTCGTCATTTCATCACATATTTAAACATAAGTAATTTAAAATTATTATTTATAATGTACATATAATTATATATATTTTTATTATTATAAGATATTAACAGAATAACTTTGTTTATTATTAGGGTTACATATTTATAGATTAATTTTATTTATTATTATTATTATTATATAAAGATAAATATGTTTCAAATAATTTTAATTTAATCACGCCAGAAATACCTTATCAATGGCCTATAAATTCTAAACGTGCAACTTCAAGGATTTCTTAAAAGATATTATTGCTTCCAATGCTTTAATATTCTCTGGTAGAGCATTGTATATTTGAGCACCATTGAATGTTATGTTGTTTTTTCCAAAGTTGGTTCTGGGAATAGGCAATTTTATATTTCGAGCATTTCTTGTAAAATGTGTGTGAATTACACCATTTGTACAAAAATTTTATCAGTGGTTATCACAATAATTTGCGGAAACATTTTGTTTTTCGTTCTGTTCTAAGAAATTGTGGTGTTGTCGTTCTTGTTGCAAGGTCTGGCCTTGTAGTTATATACAGCTTTATGACGTTTAGCCAGCCACAAGAGCTGACGAACTGCTTCGTTTTTCGTTTACTCCCCCCCCCCCTCTCTCTTATCCGTATTCTGCTTTCAGGGTTTGTTTTCTTTTTTTAACGGTGTTCATAAATAGGTCGTAGTCGGTTTCGTAAATACTCTACATCACCTTATGAAAGGAATAGAGAACTGCTCAAGGTCCAGCTTAGAATACGACTTTTAGTGTTTCTAAAATACCTTTCGGGATAACTTACCAAGCAGCACACAAGCTGTATAAATAATGGATTTACAGGTTGGCCACTTTCTGGAAAACATGAAAACCAGGGAAAAGTCAGGGAATTTTCGGTGACTGGAAAAGTCAGGGAAGTCAGGGAAAACGCTAGAAAGTCAGGGAAAATATTTAGAACATACACAAATTGTACTGTAAACGACTGGCAACCTAAGCGGAGCAATCTAAGTTCAACATATGCTTATTTTTTTAAGAATGTGAGATGTATTTTGTTGCTCTGTTGCTCTATATTTTTCGAAAATATTATTAAAAATAATTGTTTCTATTTTCTATTATTTTTTTATTTCAAATATTTTTTTTTTTTTCCAAAAAAAAATAAAAAAAATATTTTTGTGATTTAATTTTTCTTTTTGGGGCTTATTGAAGGTCAGGGAAAATCTAAAAAAAACCTGGAAAAGTCAGGGAAATTCGTATCCGAAAAAAAAGTGGCCACCCTGATTTAAAGCTTATCCAGAACTTTTAGCTGCGTATCCCTTCTCTATAAGGGTTGTATAGAAGCTTATACAGACCTTGTAATTCCAAAAGAGGCCCCATGTATAATAGAATTAAATTATTGTTGTAACTGATTACGAGATTGTAGTAAGTTTATAGTACTGCTTTTTAGGGATCAGATAAAACTTATTAAAACCCACACAAATAATGGCTAACTACGTCATTTTGGTTAAAGTTTAGCTTGAACTTGTGCGGCGTAATAGGCCTGCAGGGCAATATGTATCAAATGTTCTACATAAAAAGGCATGCTATTAATTTAATTAACTTTGCATTAATTTTATTGTACTTGATTTCAGACATTTCATCAAAGTCTATCAGCTATACCCGAAACCAGCGGCGTAGTTTATCAAATCGTGAGCGATGGCAAGATAATAGCAACAACTGCTACCTTCATTGGTAGAATACTAAAATTGATCAGATATTGTCGAATCAAAACAAATATACCTACTTGAAAATCATAATATATTATTAAGTGATCAGTGTTTACTGTCCTAATTGAAGATATTTTTTCTCTTACGACTTAACCGAAAAAATCAACAGTTTACACTAATAATATACAAAGTTTATAAATTTACAAAAGTACTTTCTTTTCGCATTTCCTTCATAAAACATTTTCATCCCGTGCCGGTGCCGGGTCTATCGCGTGGTTGAAAGGCAGGGGAATGAACTGCAGCGTTCCCGGACTTGAGACCGCGAAGTAGGTTTAAAGGCCTTTTGAACTCTCACCTGCACTGTGTTCACTACCCTCTCTACTCAACCAAATACTATATGATCCTGTTAGCGCCATCCTGGAAACACGCTCCATAAAAGTTCCGACGATAGACGGTGCAAAGACTTTGCTGGAATTCCTCTTGCACCAACTTCCACTGCATAAAGTTGAGTTTTAAATCCGTTTCTAGTAATTTCGTTTGTGAGATCAAAATATTTGTTCGACTTGATGTTGTGGTCCTTAGGTATGTTTGTTTCCCACGGAACGGTGAGTTCTATAAGTATAATGCTTCCACCATAGTTCCGAATAAACGGAACTGTTCCACCATAGTATATACCAATAATAGTTGTAATATTTTATTTACAATTAAAGATAACTCCTTTAATCCTTTTTGAGAAATGTTTTTTCAGAAAGAGTCATAGTTTCCCTGTATATAATACAAGGTGGCATTAGTATAGAGTATGTTTTAAGTTTCTAAACTGCCTTAAGATTAGTGTAACACTTTTCTAAAGATTGAAGCATTTAAAGAGTTTCATTGGAGAACTTTACCCAGCTGTTCTCAAGCTAAATACTGTTATACAGCAAATAGCAACGGGTTACACTCGTAAACAGATGACAGGGGTACAAGATGTATTAATTATAGTCCTTAACAAGCCTAAGTCATACAAAATAACTTGAAGCATTGAAGCTTGCTAAAAGATGGATTAAAGTGTTTGCAAATGCTATTTAAATGCCATAAGTAGTAATTTCTTCTTTGAGCAGCATTTTGCCAGCTATGCTGTATAAGATTATACGATTTCTCTAGAAAGCAGTTTGAAGATATTTCTAACTCAATTATAAATAACTAATAAAGGCTCACACTGTTAATAGGCTAGTTTGTCGCAGCAAATAGCTAGTTATACAGCTTGTGTGTTGCTTGGGTTGAGATTAAATCATATCCATTAAATCTTTATATCTTGTGCTACTGCGGAGAACCATAATATCATTTTGGTCAATGATCTTTTCGTCTATCACATTGTCTTTTTTTTGTTTGACAAAACCGACCGTTTTTTGTGATGCCTCTGACGTTGTTTAGTTGTTCTTAGTGTCACTTTATAACCATTTGATCGTG
The DNA here is from genome assembly GCA_947458855.1 of Monopis laevigella. Classification (NCBI taxonomy): domain Eukaryota; kingdom Metazoa; phylum Arthropoda; class Insecta; order Lepidoptera; family Tineidae; genus Monopis; species Monopis laevigella. Next base: position 14,364,214 of record OX381580.1, on the reverse strand, counting down.
GAGTCATAGGCCATCTGGGCTGTTGATTTTCGGCGATGTCGCAAAAGAATATTTTTAAGTGATCTAAACACGCGTTCAACAGGGGCATTCGTCGTTGACCGAGGTTATTTTTTAAATGGAAAAGTTAATGTCAATATTCTTCAGTGTCATCAGAAGGATGCAAGTCGTAGCTTTCATGATCAAGTATTGCGTGTTCTCACCATTCATAGTCAACAGTTTGTAGATCGTATAACACTGAAAATCTTACAAAGGCAGACCTCAAAGATTTAAAAGAGAAACTTAGGGCGACAGAAGAATTTATGGAGTCTGTATTAAAGCAAACAAAAGGCAAAAATAAATATTTTAATAGATTAGGCCGTTTTTGATTTTAGCGACACTAACGGCGATTCATTTATATATATATAGATAGATTAAATATTATAACTAAATCATGAATAAGTATGTACTTATTTAAATGTATTTTTTTTATTGATAAATATTCCATTGTCATAAATGGCTGGCCCTGCAACTGTTTTCGTAGATGCGCGTTTTTTTCATTTTTCCATTGTAAATTTCAATATATTTTTGGCAAAATTAGGTTGGCATGTGTGATATAGGTATCGCAAAGTTTTATTTTTTGCAGAACACCAAATAATACTTCCTTTGGTTTTATATTCACGTTTTTTGTCAAAAAATTATGTCCACCTCATATCAATATGAGTCCATACCTGTTCTTTTTTATGATATTTAATTCTGAACAATTAGAAGTACTGGGTTATATACCCATCAGTGGCGTGCACAGGGTTTTATGGTCAGGCAGAATAAAAAGTAACATACCTAAACAAATATATGTTTTTTAATAGGGTTTGAAATTTGGTACCTCGAATATCTACAAAATGACTTAATATATTTCGCGACATAATCAATTTTCGGATACTCGAAGTAGTCCTATTGCTTTGATTATGGTCTGTATGGATTGACTAAACTACAGGAATTTTATTTATTAGTAATTGGACGAAATTGCAGGTATGTATGTACTAAAATATATAATTTAAATATAATCTATCTTAACAAAAAGAAAATGGTTTATCCATTTTAATCTAAGTCCTACCTAAAAATAAAGAAAAACAAATAAGAAAAATAAAAAACCCTACCTAAATATAAAAAAAAATTAAGTATTAAAAGAAAATAAAAATAGGTATAACTCAAAAAAAATTGCAAACTTACGTATAAATGAATTCTACAGGTCTTTTATTAAAAGGATACACTACATAGTAAAAATATGGTGTTTGTCTAATTTACGCAAGCAGGTTTGTTTTCTATTGAAATCATAGGTCAGTGATTCGTTGCTGCCCTGTGTATTTCGCAAATAATTGTGAATACGTTTTTTTAATGACGAAAACTATCTCTGTTGAAGCTTTCTTGCGGGAATTGTTACAATGAGTTTCCAATCGTACGGTTTCACGAAAAACTGTTCAAATTGTTATGTTAAATATGTTCTTTTAATTCAAAGCCGAGGTCCTTGAATTCCCTTAATGTGTGTATTCACTTAAGTATATTATTAAGTCGGTCTGAATTAAAATAAAAATCTTTGTAAGCATTCACAAATTCATTAACTAATTGTCCCGGAAAACATCCTGAATATTTATTGAAATTTTCACAAGAAAGTAATTCAAAAAATGTAATTGTTTTAAACTTTTATAACGACATTCATTAAATGTTAGCAACTATTTTTCAAACGCTAAAAATCCTTTTGTAATGTGTTTTAGGGTTTTGGATTTAGCATTTTATTTTTGATAATAGTTTTAACGTTTTCGAAAATCAAATCAAATTTAGTTCGAAAAAGTTCTAAACAAGATTATTATTTCTTTATAGTTTTGACACAATAATTTACGTCGAGAGTTCTTTTCACTATTTGATAAATAATATCAGTTATTGGAAACTCAAAATCTTTCAAATTCACTAACAACCCTGATGCTTGTGTTAATGTTTCCCCATCCCACGAGCTAACATCTTCGGCCACGTCTTCTAATAAATAAATTAATTGCGAACTAGGATTAAATACTACGTTTACTGTTTGAGAATGATATGTTCCACGATTTTCTGCGGCACGGCGCGGGGATTTTTTAAAATATCGGCCTATTGATCGTAATGGGCTTGTCTTTTATGAAGAAACTTACCAAACGTTTTCAGTATATGGAAAACACGTTTGGTTTCATTAAGAGGAGGCACTATCAATTTTAGTCTAATATCTGTAGAGGCAAGCACACATCTATTTATTAAAAGACTTCGACCTAAGTTTTTTCAGACCTTCCTCTCTCCATGACTAAACCAAAAACCTAATTGGAAAATATTTTTCGATACCTTTTCTATTTTAAAATTACGCCTTTTAAAGTCCTTTATACATTTTTCTTCTAAACGGGTTAAGTTTTAAGTCTAAAATAAGTACACCTCACAAGAAAATATAGTTTATAATACATTACTACCCCGTTGACCAGTCCCGCCTAGTGTGCCGATGCGTAAGGACGTGTATCTCTTGTGCTGTCAAGGCTACTAAAGATTTACGTAATTAATTTGACCATGTATAAACCTTGCAGGGCTTGCAGTAATTATACAAAAAATACGATGAACATAATAGTTATTTTTTTAGTTTTAGGAATAAATAAATAATGTGTTTCAGTGTTTGAATTTGGAACAAGGAAAACCGGAGTTACCGCGAAACAACATCGATTTTTTTATCGGTTACCTATAATTTTTTTATAAAAAATTTTGAGACCATAGTGAAGACTGAAGCCTCATATGTAACCGTGACAATTGATTCGTTTTTTATAGGAATTATTTTTGACCGCCTCCGTAGACTAGTGGTTGCGCCTTCTGTGTAGTATCCGAAGGTCGTGGGTTCGATTCCCACTTATGACAAAAAAATATTAGTACATTTTTCTGTACAGTTAGACATGGTCTGGGTGTTTATATATTATATTGTTGTTTCTGATAAACATAGGAACTTAGTTTGTGACCAGGAGGGCAATTCTCGCGCTTTCGACGTATATATAAAACGAGTATATATAAATAGTATAAATATTGAACGAAAAATGACATATTTAGTCATTTTTCGTTTAAAAATCTGGAATCGAGATGAATGTCGAAATCGCGAGAATTGCCCACCAGAGCAATATGTGTAAATTGTCCTAGGTACATATTATTATTAAATATTTTTTGGTTCCGGTCGCAACGACAGTAATCAATGATCATCAAGTATGAATGTTTTTTTTTTGATTTAAAGGATTTTGGTTAAGTCGATACGTTCACAGGATTTGGAAAGTACAGAATTTCGACTAAAAACAATATTGGTACACCGTTCAGTTCGGAAGACAACCCGCCGTACTATTAATTTCGAAAAACAGATAGATGTTGTCAAGACTTCTAATATTATACTAGATACTTAAAGTTTTTGTAGAGCGGTCGGAACTTACATAATATATATCTATATTTTATAAAACGATCGACGAGTTCATAATTGTGAAAATATCTTAAAATAAATATTAATTGTTCCCGCCCGCTCACGTCAGGTGTTTCATCAACAATGACGATTACAAATTGTGATGTATTTATTTGCAGTTGTATTGTATCAGTCATCAGTGTATTATAGCTACTCTCGTGATTAAGTCATTTTGTATACGATTTGACAAATTATGGAACTTTACTGCTGCTCTTCGACAGCCCTTCGACAGCAATTTGACTTCATATTGTGTGAGTTTTACTTGGTAAATGAGACAGGTTGGACCTGTGATCTGTGGTGCATATAAGCGCAAACGACTCTGTTCAATCACTATTGAACGACTCCGTTCAATCACTATTGAATTCCCGATTTTCTTCTTCAATTCTTCTTTTGATGAATAAGACGCGCAAAAACCGCAAGCGATTAAATTGACTTGAATCCATTGATTGGATCAATTTCTCTTCCAAAGAAAATCATCAGAAAATGTCCATCACAATACCATTATCATTTTATTACCATTTTCATTCTGGAAACGATCAGCGGCCACATTCTGTTTCTTATAACGTGATCGTTAGATTGTCATAATAACGATTTTCGCTATTAGCGCGCTCTCCTCCAATCAGAGCAGTATTTTAACATTCGCTGATTGGAGGAGAGAGCGCTAATAACGGAATTCGTTATTTTGACAATCTAACGGTCACGTTATAAGAAACAGAATGTGGCCGCAGGGCTTTTATCTATGATTATTTTAGCCTTTTTTATATTCAACTGTCTCTTTATTTTCAATCGACGAGATCTACTTGTCGGATGGCAAACGTCGAAACTTGTTTCGATTTTAAATTCTTTGGTGACCACAATGGTCATGGCTCTTAAGGGCTCTGCTGTCGTCTTGTCGCCCATACAAACATGCATTATTATTTTTGTTGGTAATTCTACCCAAAAATCTTGTCGTGGGTATAATCATTTCGGTTTCAGTTCGCGTTAGGATCATAAGGTCGTGAGACAATTACAAAGCTTGCCGAGGTAATTGTCTCATTTTAAGAGGAGAGTCTGATCAAACATTTCCTATACAATTTCCCATACAATCACGACCTTTTAATCCTAACTGCACATACACATACTTATCAATTATTTCTTGTTGAAATAAACCAATTATTTGAGTAATTAAAAAAAACTTAAAGCAGAAATATAAGTTATTATATAAGTACTTAGGTGGGAGGAAGCTCTCTATAACTTCATTAGGCCGACCGACCGGTCTAGTTACCACCGCCCATACAGATGCAAAAACCGTCAAGTTACCTAGTCATGTTTCGGTTTTAGTCTGGGGGTTCACGGGTTTTCAGGAGATTACTGCATCGATTTCTTGTCGAGGTGGTAGTTCCTTTCAGGGTGCGGTTACGAAATGGGTGGTTAAACTGACGATAAGCAGTAAACAGCAGTCTATTAAAATATACTCTTAATGCAATTCGTCCTTGTCACCGCCCATTTCGTAATCGCATCATTTAGCCGGCATAGCGCGAGCGATCAATATTGTTTAAGAATAATTATAGATTGACCCCGTTCATGGACTTTGTAGGTCTGCTCACACCACCAGGTGGATACAAAGTCACATGCCGTGCTCCAATAAAAAAAAATGCATAGGAAGATACGCACTTAAAACTGCTAACACTGTTATATTGATTGTTTGTACTCGTATATGTGTTATATTTTCTATTCCAATATGCATTTGTAGGTAATGTTTATAAGTTATTTGATACTTATCGATATATATATGTATATATAAAAATGGAAGAACATTCTATAGAAGCACAACATGTCATTTTGTAATCCTTCCATCACTGCTTATGGGTAGTGGTTTTTTCTTTCACTTATCACAGAACTAAATTAATAACTTGAAAGCAAGTTTAATATTATTTCCTAAAATTACTGGGTGAAATGATCAATAATTAAACTTAGTAATAGTATGTATTGACGTTTTACTATCTATGTCAGTCAAATTAATCTACCAATATTGTCAGTCAATAGTGTAAGTTTTCTATTACTTTACGTTTGAGTTAACTAAAATTTGTACGGGAAATAGTTCAGCGCCTCAAGCGGAAATTTTGAGAACTAAAATGCGAGTATTAATATAAATGATATACGTGGTGGCCGAGTTGGTTAGACCTTAGACTTAAAAAAACATTTAGGTGCCTGGTTCAAACCCTGTTGTTTACGGGTTTTTAATCTAAAAATGTATGCGCATTTTTTTAACAACATCTCTATAGTGCCTCGGAGAGCACGTTAAGCCGTGTCGGTCCCAGTTTCACTATACCAACTTGAGAAACTGTTTATAGATGTGTTATTGATTCTATCCAGACATGGCGACGAGCTAGCCACTTGTTCGGTGTAGACTTATCCCATCGGCTACGACGAGTTGGGATTAAAAACCCCTCCGCTGGGGACCCTGAGGCCGTCTAGGCGGTATCGAAAGCCGTAAGGCACCCGTGATGATATATCGCTCATATGCGACAAGAACGTGTTAAATCAGAAAACTCAATGTTTCAGAAAACGACTTTGAAAGTTTGGTATTGCTGTAAATTGGTTACTGTTTGGTTTTATGCCTAATTTCCATGATATAGATACCACAACTATTCTATTTTTATAAGAAGTTGCTTTTAGACATCTACTTAAATTATTATTAAATTAATTAAATTTTTATAATTATTTTTTTAAAATTAAATTTTATTATAATATTTCAGGTCACATAAAACATGTCTGAAAATGTTACGTTTTTCTTAAAAATCTGATACTTGATCATAAGACATTTAAAGATCTATCACGCTATACCTGATAAAAAAATGCATAAATGTACGTAGTTACTTGATTAAAACACACTTTTGTAGGAAAAAACATTTTAATTATCAATTAACTTTCTTCAATTAGAACTTAATAAAGTATTACAAATTTGTCTATGACCTTAATCCCCATCACAAAAATATATATTTTAATATAGAATTATATATTTATGTGATTAGGTTTGAGGTCATTGTACGTACAAGAACAACATTTCGTAATATTTATTAAATAGTACCTACTGCCTATTCAAATTATAGAGATTCGTAAAAAGTATTATTATATATTCTATAGTAACTCGGAATCAGGTTTTTATTGACCAATTCCATTAGATCTGACTTTTTTTCTATCGGATATACCGGGCTTTGTAGTGTAACTTCAACTTCTATTTCTTTTCTTTTCTTTATGACAATTGCTCTTTTAAAATTTTCTTCTGCGTATAAATTTTTGAAATACATGACTAGCATCATCTTTTATGACTTTTATAATTTTCATCTCACTAATTTTTACTGGAATCTCTTCGTCATCTTTCTGTATTACAAAGCCCATTTTATTGCATAAATTTTTCCAATCGTAAAGGTCTTCAAATCGAAATGGCTCACTTTTCTTACGAGCAGTTTTCATAGCACTTGCACTAGCATGACATCCACAGTAATCTTTCATTACAGAAATGTTTGTCTTTATTCTTTTTACTCAATGCAGTTGTTATTGATTTATTGGTCGATTATTGATTCCCAGTGTGCTTTTGAAAAATGATTTGCATACTCTGCTTTTTTCCCCATTAGAAACCAAATAAAAAGCATTGTTATTGGTTCGTTTAAATTCCAATAATCGTTCAATATTTCGCGTCGTTGCTCCTCCGCAAATTTTTCTCCACATTTATAAAAGCAGGTATATTTGTATTTAGGTTTGCCCACTTGACGACTCGGAATGACTTTTTTAGTTAAAGTGGATTCATACGACTGTCCACAGTTTCTTAATTTTTTTGCTATATTTTTCTTCCATTTATTTTCATTGACGTCTTTTTTCCTCTTTCTTAGTTGGTGTTGGACCTTCATTGTTACTTATCTCTATTGCTACGGATGTTAATATAGGTGTATTTTCAATATCTTGTGTTGGAGTAAGTCTGCCTAAAGGTAAAGTTATACTTTCTATTGCTTTCATCATTTCTTGTCTCATACTTTTATTATTTTCTGTGTTATTTATGTGAGTCGTGTTATTTATGTGAGTCGTGTTATTTATCTCTCTTTCTATAGGTAAAGGTACAGCCTCATTTGTTATTTTTACTTTTTATTTAGTCTCATTAGCATGTGAATCAGAGGTATATTTTCATTTTCTTCTTCACTAAAACTCTTAATACTATCTTTGGCACTAATAGATAATCGGAATTGAAGGACCCTGATTATCTAAATATTAGTGCCAAAGATAGTATTAAGAAGATAGTCTTATAATCGTCAGAATCTATAACAAAAAAAAACATTTATTATGATCACTTCTACATAATGGCATTTTATAATTACTTTTATTTTACACTGGAAATTATTGACCAATAACAATTGCACAAAGAAAAGATAACCAGGGGATTTGGGCATTAATCTGTGTACGACTGCTAGTACGGCAATCAATATTTCAGTGTCATAAAAGAGAGTTTATTTTTAAATTATAAATAGAGGCTGTACGTAATAAACATACCAATATAATTGTTATGACATTCAGAAAAATATCGTGGGTTGTTATGCGAGGATAAGGCTAAACAAAATGAGGGTGTTTCTACTACTAGCAAAGATGTATAAGAAAATGAAAAAAAAAAGAAAATTTGTAGTTGCTACTATAAGCTTTTATCGTACTTAGATACTTAACATAAAATAACATATAAAAAATACCTTCATAAAAGACGGTCCTGATGAAGAAGTGGTACTGATATTCGATGAACTTGAACTAGTGGAATCATGACAAGGCTTAAAAATGTTTGCTCTTCCTGTTGTACAGTTTCCTCTTGTATAACCATTTTACGTTCTGGAATATAAGTAATATAAGTAATGTGTATTTGCATAAATTTAACATAAATTAATTAATTATTAATATATATCTTGAAGTATAGAAAAAAAAAAGATAATATATAGGTCTCTTTAACTTAAAATATATATTTTACGTAGATCTTACCTAGTTTGTCATTTTCTGAAGCACTTTACACAAGAGCTAAAATTCTTTTAAATTAAACATATTTTTCAGATGGAGTCCCATCTGAAAAATATGTTTAATTTATGAAATTTTCTTATCATTTGTAATGCAATAAATTGATCTATCACTACTAAATTAAAGTTTTTTTTTTGCAAAACGAGATAGATGCAAATAACTCTTATTGTTCAAATACTTTTTTTAAAATGTTTACCATCTGTAACGTTACATAATACTTTATTTAAAAAAAATATTAGGTATTTGCAACAAAAACGGAATAAAGTAACCTAAACCTTAAGATACTAATAAAGCACCTTACAGAAAAAAATAACTAAATTATGATGTTACACCAGCAAGATAATCAAAATAAAATTACTTACCATTACAACAAAAAAGTGATAAGCCAGTTGTCACGTTCTTACCGCAACTGGACAATACCTTCCTCTTTAAGCGATCGAGACTAACTGACGGGAAGTTTGTTTCAATATCGGTTCCCGTCGGGAACCGATATTGAAACAAACTTTGGGATCTTATGAGATGGGACTAAAACGGTACGCGCTGTCTCTTTCCTTCATAGGTTCGCCATATTTGGAGCTAGAAATATCACGTTTTAGTCGCAAGAAGAGCGTGATTTAGCGGATTTTTCTACATAATTAATATAATTATTCCAAAATGACATTTTGAGCAGACAACAAAGTCTTGTCGCAAATGAGCGATATATTATGTAAAATGCGAGCGCGTGATTGGTGAAATGTTCACGCAGTAGTTTATAGCTCGAAACCCGAAAGTAAAAAGGATACTCTACAGTTTCTCAGTTACTTGTAGGTAAACAATTCAATAAAGAAATTGTTTTTTAAAGTTACTCAATAATATGAATTATATGTGTAATAAAATAATTTTTATTTTTGTAATCGTAAATAGGGTTGAGGTTTTTAAGTAAAAAGATAATAATTAACTGGCAGCAAATTTATATATTGTTGGGTTTTTGTTTATATTTATATATAGGTACTTATAGTACTGTTTGTATTTTTGTATTAGAATTTTATAAACATGTAAATTATTTTTTTATACCAATTTGGAAAAATATATTTTATAGTTGTTTAATTGATTTGGTTTAATTTATTATGCAATTCCTTTTTTTTACCTCTGTTTAGTATTTAATAAACCAAATGGGGGTATATTTTATACAATTGGCAATACACACAATTATTTGTATGATATGTATTATATTTATTATAGTAGGTCGGGGAAAAAGGTGTGTCAAAATCGGTTTGCGCGCCATTCGGACAAGCTTAAAATAAGTTTGGGCTAAAAGCCATTAATACCCAAGTAACACAGTCTTGGAGGTTTAAAACAAATCTGTCTATTGACAGTCTATTCATGGTTAATTTATAGATAGAGGCTTTCTAGAGATGGTTACAATAAAGAAAATGTATTCTCATAGAGTCTTTTTTCTCAAGCTTGATTATATTTAAAGCATTTGTTCTACAGCACACTTATTTTAAGTACGTTTATAGATATATTGAATGTTTTAAGATAAAATGCTCTACAAATAGTTAATAAAGCCTAAAGGTACCTAACTTGAAGTAATTTTATAGGTAAGATTATATATTTTAAGATATAACTTTGTACAAACATTCTACTTTAGCTATTGGTACTCTTAATCTTTGTTTATAAAGAGACTTAAGTCTAGATAAAATACTTTAATAGATATTTTTCAGTGTGTCTAAAAAAATGATAGTAAAAGCGTTTTTTTAGTGTTTTTTTTTCCTAAAAATGGATTAATTAAGAGTAATTTGAATTGGATGATTTTATGCAATGAAACAGTGAAAAAAAATAGCTTATCATGTTTTCTTAAGTCATTCTTATGAGAAGGGATAAGGTTGTGCCCACTTTTACTAAACTGTGTCTATAAGCGTTTTTGAACATTACTTAGGAGATATTTTACTCTTAAGCTGGACAATAAAATAAAATTCTATTAGATATCTAATAGTCCGTTTTTAGACGTGATTGTGTTACTTGGGTAATTACTAAAAGTTGTGGAAGATTAGCTAAAAGAGGGAATTGGAGTCCCTGAGGTGATATAAACATTTGGATGTGTTTTGAAATGTGGTAAAAGACAAGTCTTTTGGTGGCGGCATCAAGGTGACTGCATTCCGTTTTCAGTTTGGTAAAGCAACGGGCTTAGGGCTTAGTATCTATATATTTTAGTATATTTAATCACGTTATATCAAAGCACCGGTATATCTTCCAAACCCTTATTTTTGCATTCGAGAAACATTTCGGAACTCCTGTGAAAGCGCAGGAGGCTTGTAAGAAGGAAACAACCTCATTATTAAATTCCGTAGTAGATAATTGCACTGTACCTATTGCTAAATTATTTGGTGCATCATAGTCTAGTATGAATACCTATTCAATATAGTACCTATTAAAACTGGTTGCGAGGTAGGAATAAAATCTCACCGGTAGTTATTATATAACTAGATATTTGCAGCTTAGTTGAAAAAATGCGAGTGTGTGATTGGTGGAAAGGTTAAAGCAGTAGTATGGTTAACTGGTTAGTAAACGTTAAAAATATACACTAGGGCTGATTGGACAAAAATTAACACATTATAGTTAACTGGGTATAGTCAGGACAAAAAAGTATTAAAAAGTAATACTTCTTTTTGAATCTAGAAGCAAATCATATTCGTTTTTGGTAACATTACTTTTTTAACTAGTAAGAACCTTCTAAATCTGAAAATGCTTGTTACCAACTCGAAATGTCAACCGGAAATGAGATATTCAAGATGGCGGTCAGCACCCGCCGCGCTTTACTATCATTTTAGGTAGGTATATTATGTCGGATTGCCTATTTTCGGGTCTACTTTTAAGTAGCCGCGCGACGCCATGCTACCTTCTAGATTATTTTTCAGTTTTAGAAAGGTCTTATTAGTTAAAAAAGTTGTGTTACCAAAAAGTAATATGATTTGCTTCTAGAAAGGATTTTTTTTAATTTTTTGTCCTGACTAATAAAGTAAAGGATAAAGCTGGACCACTTACGTCAGTAGCAGTGGTGTCTGTTTTTTAACTATACTACGAGCATCTTGTTCATTGCTGGATCATAAGGATCGCTTTACCTACTTAAAAAAAAGACACATCGAAGCAATTACTTTGGCTAAGCATCGACCCTGCCTTATTATTATTATTTTGATGAATGGCTTTTGCTTGACGCGTAACTTTGCCAATGTCTAGTTGTTGAAAAGGCACTGAGATTGTTATTTATAGTTAAGTACTTGAGTTCATTTATAAAACTCAAAAAACATGACATTGATTATTATAGTTTAACACTGCACATAAAAAATAAAACAGTAAAATATACAAGGGTAAACGTCACAATGTACATACAGCACAAACCAGCAGCACAAAAGAAACAAATACTGTGAATATACAGGAATTAAATATTTAATTTAACTCCTATTATATATTAAGATGCAAAAACAACAAGGGGGCCCTGCAACATACAATAACTGGACATTATAATAGGTATAATAATAATTGGTGATAAATAATTATTATTAATAAATTAATAAAAATTAAGTAATATTTTAATTTTTTTTTTTAAAGTACTTGGCTACAGCCAGTATACCGTCATAATTTGACAATGATAAGAGATTATTTATACTGGTAGGTCGGGGGATGTTGGGAGGGAGGATATCATAGAGAGAAATACTCTGGTTTGGACAAGAAAATAGTAAATGTTCGACAGTTCCAACGTCCAAGCCACAGTAACACATAGGGCTCTCTCTAACCTTAATCCTGTATAGGTGAGTAGGAGAACTATTATGCCCCAGTCGCAGGCGGCATATTGTTGAAGTGACTTGTCTAGACAGGTATTTTATTGTAAAGAACCATGGTTTATTACAAATAGTTGGCTGGATGGATCTATAATATTTAGCCTTTGTAGGATTACCACAGAAGGATTTCCCAGATAAAGCCTTCAAGCAGCTCTGGGAGTCACTAAATATAATAGATTTGCTAATATTGTGAGATTGAATGTATGAGACAGCTTCCAGAAGAGCCAGAGACTCTCCCGAGAAACTTGTTGATTGGGGAGGGCTTCTAAAGTTAAGTATAATGCTATACCTAGGGATCCACACAGCTGATCACACATATGATTCATTGTCAAATTTGGAAGCATCACAAAAAAATTAAAAGTCTGTAAGACCAGTTCTATAGAACTATTCTGTTAAAAAGGATGTCAGCTCTGGCCGATTCATTATCAATATCAAAATAAACTATTTGGGGGGAGAACATTAAAGAATTAAATGGATATTTAAATATGGGGTACCAGTGGGAGGAATATAAAGGGGCCTTCAGCTTAACAAGCTTCATGTAGCTCTCTAACAGACATGGATTTGTTTTGTTTTTCCAATAGTTTGTAAGTTTGGATAGAGTATCTAATTTTTGCATTAGTGGATGAGAAGGAAATATTGAGATTTTGTAAAGGTACCGATCGGAAAGGTACTGTCTTCTGGTGAATAGCGGAGGTTCGGCCGATTCATTTTGAAGAGTAGCAATAGGAGAGGACTTCATGGATCCAAGAACAATGCGAATACTCTTAGCTTGAATTTTATCTAATTTATTTAATGCTAATTTGTTACATGGTGGAAGAAAGAATGAAGCATAATCTATATTGCTTCTAATTATAGCATTATAGATAAGTTTTTGAGAATAAGGATGGGAACCCCACCACACCCCTTAAAGGCATCTGAGGACATTAACAGATTTTTCACATTTATCAGATATATAGTCACAGTGAGGGATGCCTGTCATTCTGGAGTCCAAAATAGCGCCTAAGAATTTAAAAGAAGTGAGTTGGGGAATAAGTTGGTTATTAATTTTAATAAATAAAGGAGGAACTTTATACTGTCTAGAGAAAGGTACCACGGCGCATTTGGTTCAAGGTGATAGAGATAAACCATGGTCTGTGAGCCAATTGTTAGCATAATATAGAGCATTATTTAAGGGGGTTTGAGAGTCAGTGATATTTTTAACTGTGGAATATAGTACTAAATCATCAGCATATTGGAGAATGTTACAAAATAAGTTGACTGTAAGGTGAAGGTCATGTGTATAAATATTGTAAAGGAGGGGGCTTAGGACAGAACCCTGGGGGAGGCGTCTCCAGGTAGAACGAGGGGCAAGTTTATTACCCTTGAATCTAATAGAAATTGACTGGGCAGTTAATAAGTTGGTTATGAGTTCGACGATCCTCGCTGGGATACTCAGCTGGTGCATTTTCTGCCTGAGCAGAGGAAGAATGACGTTATCATAAGCCGAACTTATATCGAGGAAAACTCCTATTAAGGAGTCTCCCCTTGAAAAAGCAATACGGATGTCTGTAGTTAATACACCTAGGCTATCATTAGTTCCTTTGCCTTTGCGAAAACCAAATTGAGAGGTGGCTATAATATTTTGACTTTCAACAAACCATTCCAGGCGGTTTTTGATCAGATGTTCTAGGATCTTACAGAGCACAGATGAAAGGGCAATGGGGCGGTATGAAGATGGTAGAGACGCATCTTTATTGGGTTTTAAAATCGGAATTATAATTTGGTTTTTCCATTCTGGAGGAGGATTGCCATTAAGAAAAATTTTGTTGAGAATTTTGAGGAAAATATTTTGAAAATTTACACTAGACTTTGTAAGAAAAGAATAGGGAATACCATCTGACCCCGGGTTTTTTTAGTTTGGAGAAAACAACATCCAACTCCGCCCAGAGAAGGGATCATCCAAAGGATCGTGGAGATTTAGGTGACCCGGAATAGGAGGTATAAAGTCGCGGGATAGGTCATAGGGAGGGGACATAGCTTTAGCAAATGGCTCTAATCATGCGGTAGAATAGCACCACGGAATCTCTTGATGTTCCTCCAGACTAGAGATGAGGGGGAGAGAGGGGATAAAGATTCGCAGAATCTTTCCCAACCAGACTTTTTCTTTAGGGAGAGCAGTCTTCTAGTCTCTGAATCAATCTTCTTATAATTAACAAAATTGGCCATTGTCATATTTCTATTATATAATTTTTCAGCATTTTTACGGTCCTTCACTTTTGTTGAGCAGTCCACATCACACCACCGGGGGACAACATTCTTTGTCTTTTGCACGTTTTTGTAGGGATGGATTCATCTGCTGAGGATATTAAGGAATCCCGAAATTGGTCATAAGAAAGTAACTATTATTATCATTAATATCATTAAACAATTCAGACTTTTGGTTAGTTAAAGTGTGGAACAGAGACCAATCTGCTTTATTAATTTGATATTTTAATAGGGGTTCAAAAACTGCCATAGCGGGACAGGGGATGAGGGATGATACTAGTATAGGGTAGTGATCACTACCATAGGATTGGGGAAGGACAGACCACATGAAATTAGGGGCAAGGGAGGGAGAGCAAAAAGAAATGTCGACAGCACTCGCCTGTCTGTTGATTGGGGTAAGTTCTCCTGGTGGGAGACCCATCATTTAGAATTACAAAATTCCCTGAATCAAGCAGATCCATTAAATCTAAACCGAACCTATCTGCTGACCGGGGGCCCCAGAGAGGGTGATAGCAATTAAGATCTCCGAGGGACTAAAAGAGGAGAGGGAAGGGAGGATAACAGGGAATCTAGGGTGAGTATATGAGAAGAGTTAGGGTATGGAATATAGATAGAAACAATGGATATATTTAAGGCTCTGATAGCAACTATGTTAACCTCAGGGGGATGATTAGGAAGGGTGATTTGTTTAAAAGGGATGTGTCTTTTGATAAATATAGCAGAACCTCCATAGCCATCTTCCCTGTCTTCTCTCACACTGTGAAATCCAGACAGGGCAAACCTAGCCCCTGGCTTAAGCCAGGTTTCGCAGATGGCCAGTATACTGATATCATACTTATTAACTAAATTAATTATTTCAGGCTTTTTGTTTCTCAAACTGTTAGTGTTCCACTGCACAATTTGTGTCTGGGTCGTCTTGCACTAAACAGAGGAGTTCATTTAATTTATTAAATATATTGTTCGGTAATTTGTTGTTATACTTATTGTGGCAGATGTTTATTAGAACTGAAAGCAAAATTTGCAAGAGGTTTTCGGGGGAAGAGTCCTCTTTTTTGCTATTAAGCGCACATACATTGGAAGGAGAAGGGGGGTTATAATAATGCAGCTATGGGCCTCCTGGTCATATCCTTTGAAATAATAAGATTTTTGGGATCTAGGGGGCAATAAAATAGTCTTTTTATAAGAGATTTTTGTGTTAGAGGTAGGAGGAATTGAGGGGTTAATAGGAGTAGGCATACTTGGTTGCTGATATCTGGCTGTATCAGCTGCAACTGCGGGTAGGGTATCTAGCAGAGGCTTCTGGGTAAGAGATGTTGTCCTGGGACATTAAAGTTTTTATTGATTTTTGCCTGATATGTTCTGGGCAGTCTCTGGATGTAGCCAAGTGATTTCCATTACAAAGTATGCAAATAACTCCTCCAGGTGAAATTTCGCATGATTCTCCTAGATGGGATTGGGAACATTTGAAACGCCGGGGATTGGATCGGCATTGGGTTTTAATATGCCCAAACCGGCAGCACTTTTAGCACTGGGTTGTAGGCAAAATATGGGGAGAAACTGGAAGGGAGGCATAGCAGTAAAAAACTTTTTCTGGTAGGATTTGACCTCTAATTGTTAGAACTACGGTTTGTGTGAGTATCCATACAGGACAGTTATTTACAAAAGCCTTTCGATTAAGACGCCTTGCTTTTTGAACAATACCGCAATTTGAAGGAAGAATTAAATTTTCAGCCAGTTCTTCCATGGGTACTTCCTGAGGGACTTCGCGGATAACACCCATTCGAGAAATTTGGAAAGTAGGGATAGAAGCAATATAGCTTAGAGATTGAAGGGAGGGTAGATTTAAGAAATTGTTTGCATCTTTTGCAGAACAGAATTCTATTGATATTCTGTTTTTGCCTATCGTTTTTACTCCACCTAGCACTACATTCTGGACATTAGATTGGACTAGGAATTGACCAAATTTGATTCTATTGATTGTCAAGCCCGCATCTGGGGTTGACTCTTCGCGTGTTACGTGTACGATATAAGGGCCACTATCCAAATCAGAGTATTTCCGGTTGTATGCATCAAAACTAGGGTGGGAATACATGGCCTGGATGGACGACGAAGTATTCGATGGATCCAAAATTAACTTTTTTGGCAGATTCGTTGAGTCGTTAGAAGTCACTAGTTGTCTTTTACGGCTTATCGGAAAATTTTCTGGAATTGGGGAAGTGAGAGAGGAATCCGACTCCAAATCCGGAGTCAGAACAGGATCGGGAGGTTTAGGGGGAATTGGTTCCATAATTCGAAATTAAGGAATACAGTAAACACTTACATGCAGTACAAAACCACAACACTACACATTCACAACACTAGGAATATTAATTGACTTTTTTTTCGCAAATAAAATAATTAAATTAGAGAGAAAAATCCCAAACGTGCATTAACCACAAACGTCAACGGGCAATCCGACCCTGCCTTTTAGAGGTGATACAATCAAAGGTCTGAGGGCGCGCGGTTGGTCAGTATATTTTGGAGGTTCAATAATGACAATATTGATAAGACGCACAAGAATCAACAAATAATTGGCAGAGAAGCGATACATTAGGTAAGTATGTATGTACGAGTACACTCACAATAGAAGCATAAATAAAGCACAGCGTGTCGATACAGTGTAAAAGTGGGATAATATCTCACTTTTGCTTTTATTTCATCAATCTGTTTATTTTTCATTAGCAAAATAATTCTACACATTTCCATGCATATATAAAGAAAAAGAATACGTTTTTGCGAATACGAAGTTGCGGGCACACTATACCTACCGTTACCATTTTTATTTTCACTCAAAACGGGATATTCTGCAAATTACGGAATTTCAATAAATCAAAGATGATCTTTACGGTATTTGGCGTTGCGATAAAAATAATGCTAAAAATAGGCTTATGTATAATATCTACAGAAATAAAATAAATAAATATGCTCTATATTTGAAAAATAAACAGATAAAAAATGAAGTAAGTGCTAATTTTAAAAATATTAAAAAAGTTTGGCAAATTGTAAATAGCCTGACTGGTAAAATTATAACATGCATAGATGAAATGTTAATTAAAACTTTTAATATAGAACCTATACAAATAGCTAATAACTTTGCCACTGAATTTGATAATAATATTAAAAATATAAGTTTATCTTGTAATATCCCAATTTTGGATCCATCTACTTATGAAATCACTCCGAGTATTTCCTTAAGATTGAGGTCAGCTCCTGAAATTGATATTAAAAATATAATTAATAAACTTAATGAAAATAAAAGCTCCGGTTATGACGGAATATATTGTAAAGACATAAAATTTGCTTATGCTCAACTTGTTCCTATCATAACTCATCTTGTGAATCGCTGCTTATATTCCTGTATATATCCAGACTTGTTAAAAATAGGAATAATACGACCAATATATAAAAAAGGTAAACGGACTGATTATAACAATTATCGCCCTATTACTATCCTATCTTGCTTAGATAAAATTATAGAAAGGTATATGGCTAATGAAATAAATAATTATCTTAAGCAAAATTCAATTATTAACTCAAGGCAATACGGCTTTCAAAAACAAAAAAGCACCACTCAGCTCTAAAGGCAGTTCAGTGATGAAGTTAATGGCCTGTTGAATAACAAACTACATGTCATTGTCTTAATGATTGACTTTAGCAAAGCATTTGATATGTTAAACTATAATATTTTGTACAATAAGCTATCTCGAAGTGGCATACAGGGACCACTTCTGGATTTACTTAAAAGTTACCATTCAAATCGATATACAACTGTTAAAATATTTAATCAAAATAGCAATAAAGTGTTGACCGAGCAAGGGACAGCTCAATGCTCAATTATTGGGCCTATTGAATATTTGCTGTACGTCAATGATCATTCCTGTCATAATAAATCACTCATTACACCATGGATAGTTGCTCACACCCATGAGTGCCTACATCTAGCAAGTAGTACTTGTGGATGTCCAGGGCATGAACTAGTTGATGAACAGATGTACATAGGGCTAATAATCGACAACAGACTCAGCTGGCGTTCCCACATAGATCATGTATGTGCTAAATTAAGGTCCATTACTAACAGACTTTCAATCCTAAAATATAAATTACCATATAAAACACTCAGATTAATATATATGGCTCTGGCTGACTCTGTAATTAGCTATGGATTAAGCAGCTACGGAAGAACCTTTCATTCTTACATTCAAGATATTTATAACTTACAACTAAGAATTTTAAAAATTATTGTGCCAAATCACATTAATAGAAAATTTAAAAATAATGATGAAGGAAGAAAAACAATATTTCAATATTGTAAAGTAATAAACGTTTTTGATAAAATAAAATACTTAATTCTTACTGAATATAATGAAAATATCCAATTGGTAGAATACCCACGACCAAATAACCTTAGGCATTTAGTAAATAACAACAGATATATACTACCCAAAGCGAACAATTTCTATGGAACGCGATTGCTAAATTACTCGATACCAAAGTTTCTGAATGAATTGCCTAGCGAAATGCAGAATATTTATAAAAATGAAAGTAAATACAGACCAAAGTTTAAAAGGTTCTTCCTCAAGCATACAAGACCTAACAACAAAAATATTTAATAAGGTACAAACGTATAATTTAAAATTATATATATTGTATTTTTGTATTATATTTTGAATAAATGACTTAAATTAAAAAAGTTTGCGACTCACGCACAACACATAAACCTTAAAGGTTTCCGTTGGTGTGTAACATAAATATTGTAAATTAGTTACAAGTTTTGTTGAACAATAAATGAAAAAAAAAAAAAAATGTACTTATTTATATTTTCCAAAACATGAAAATTTTGTACTTTTTATCATCTTTGCAAGCGACAAAACTACAACAATTTATAGTGGTAAAAAAATAGATATCAATAGTTTATTATGTATTCTAAAAAAGTATAGAGAGATTTTTGCAATTTTAATAGAAAATTATTAATTAAATTTGCCAGACAGAAATCTTCATACAAAATCCATGACAGGCCGTCATTGTGCGGGCGACCCGTCTGTGAAAGGTGGCTCCGCGTCGCTTTTTTCTATTTCACTATCGGAACACTAAATATTCACTGTTGGGAATTTTATAAGACAAATTAATACATCAAAATGAATAAGTACATATTTATTTTGATTATATTCTATGTTTTTACACCTTTTAACATGATTAACTACAGATTCAGCTAAAATAAATATGCAATTTTTACCAAGTGTCACTGTCAGGTCAGTATAACCTTACAAAAAAAAAGACAGACGGTCCGATGTAACTAAACCTACGCAACAGCTTTTTATTTTGGTAGCTTTTATATTTTGAATAAAATGTATCGTCGGGCGCACATTATTTTCAATTTTTAATTATTTATACGCTTATTTTTATATATATATATATATTTTCAAGTCCAAAACAAAGCACTCGATAGTGTCCATCATGGAACTAAGATTAATATATGGAACCGCCCTAATGCTAAAAATTGCATATAAGACGAAATGCCAAACGTGTTGGCAAATAAATTATTCTCACTTTTATATGCTCAGTGATTGCTTATAATATTTTCTCTTCTCGCTTTTTGTTTTATATGGCCATCTTCTGTGCTTACGTTTCGAAAGGCGATTTTGGGCATTAGGGCTGCTTTCTATATATATATATATATATATTATCACGGGTACCTTTCGGCCAGGGTTGTTGTTAAACAAATGCACATACATTTTTTTATTAAAAACTCATTGGTGAACACCTGGATTCAAACCAGGGTCCTAAGTGTTTTTAAGTCCAAGGTCTAACCAACTCCACGTATATTAATGGTGTACGAATAAGGTAAATAAAAAGATATATTATAATATGTCAATAAGCTATAAAATGATTATTGAGAGGTAAAAAAGAAAACAACGTGATACTTTTATAATATTAGCATTATGCACATTTTAAATGTTCGTTTTGTGCCATGTTTTACTACGTTTGTTTTTATATTTAATTCTAATTACTACACAGATAATTTCAAGCACACAAAGGGACTGAGGATAATGGATTTGTGTATAAAGTAGATATTTTAATTGATTTGGATACGATGAGGTGGGAATAAAATCCCAACACTAGGTACTTTAAGGCCGTCTAGGAATCTTTTATGTAAAAAAAAGTAAAAAGGAATTTCTATGAAAACTTATCAAATCTTCAATCATTTCCGACAAACAACGACAATACTGGATGATAATTGCACTTATGCCGTTCTGGTAATACGTTATAAGTTATATAGAGTATATTTTTAATGAAAAATAGCCATGTTATACCTTCGATCAACAATACAACACAATTGTATATTATTATTCTTAACAAATACAATATTAGCTCAACATCGTGAATACTAATATCACCAAGTACCCATATTCATAAGTTATTAATAATTATATCTAAATCGCTTCACAGATTTTGTTCAAATATATGTATACCAGAAAGAATCTTTATAAATCTTATTTAGTAGGTGTATGTGTATAAAATTAGTTTATCACCTTTAATACAGTTCGCAGGCTTAGTGATGAAAAAGGACTTTTCATTGTGTTGATTGTAACCAAATTAAATAAATGTTCTAGGGTAGTTTCCTATTCAAATTAAGGAAGAAAAATATCTTTGTTTGTCGGCTCTTACATATTTATTAAAACTTATCAGTATTCAGCGTTATACTAAAAAGATCAAAAATAACCTATCATAACCCTTTCATAAAATTATCAGCTATTCCTATCATTTAAACATTAACGTCATGAGAATTGTGAGATCGCAACTCCATGGACCTTGATAATCGTGAGTCTACCAATTCTGGAAGTAAACACGTTAAATAAAAATTATGTAATTTCATTTCCATTTTGTTCTTCCAAAATTGATCGTCCCGCGAAATCAACTTAACTTTCATCAGATTATCACCCGTCCACACGCAAAACATACATACATTGGCATTGGTGATGTGGAGTTGTCCTTGGACTTGGTAAAACCATAAATACTTTTTGTTAACTATTAAATTACCGGTACTATTTGCTTTCCAGAATGTTTTTTTTTGTTGATAAAATAGCAGTTTCAGGTTAAAGACCTTTAGCTGATATTGGACACTTCACTTCAACAATGCCATCACCATACAAACCGTCTGGAGTTGCCCCTAAAAATGGAAAATCTCTGTCAACGAACAAACCACACGGTCGAATATGGATGCTCTGAGAGACAGCGAGTTGAGACAGTGCAGTTTGTTCATTATTTTTACCATAGATTATGGCAGGAACATGGTCTAAGTTTCTACCATAAAGTATTTCCTTTCCATATTATTGCAATTTGTGTTTGTTCTTCTCTTGCATACCTTACCAAACCAGGAAGCGGTTAACAATTTCCTACTATATTCTAGCCAAAGAGGATTATCACTTTGCGATATAGTATCTCTTTCCAGCCGCTGTCTCTGGTCAGATGTCAGAACTAATCTTCTTGTAAATTCTACTTTCATTCTATCATACATAATACCATCCATATCTGGTTTCTGACAGTTCATTCCATAACTAGCATCCTGTAATACAGGTTGAGAACCTCTTTTTAATCTTTTCGATTTTCGCGGAGGTTTATCTAATTTTGATTCTAAATTAATAATTTCAGAATTAGCAGGAGGATTAAAAACAATTTGATGAGTTGTAGTATGTAATTTGCCTGTATTAAAGGATACTTCAGCAGCAGAACAACGCGAGGAATATGAATTTTGAGCAGAAAAATTAATTCTCTTACCTCCAATGTATTTGACAATCTTTGAATTAAAACATTCGACAGAATTGCTGGTTACATTGTAGATAAGAGAATTTGAATATTTTGCCAGATTAAAACAACAGTTCGAAGTAGATTGCAAAACACCAGAAACAGAAAGCTCTGTAATGAGATTTAACTCATTAGGTTTTCTATTTTCTGGAGTACAAAAATAGGATGCGCGTTCTTTGTGGTCACCGAATACGTGATATGGGCTATTAAGGATATCTTTTGAAACGTTCTCTATCTTTGTTTGTATTGATAAACTTTAAGCACTCCAATGCCTAATTATATGGTCTACAACCCAACGCAATCGCATATAATTTTGTTTAAAAAAAAATCTACCACGTATTGGAAATTTTGTGTCAGAGCAAATTGATAATAAGGCTTTGCAATAGTTTCTAAGTAGATGATGTTTGCAGTAAACTTTAGCTACTGTTAAATTTGGATAAGGACGTTTGTCTGTATTTAAAGAATATGTTGAGGAATCACCATCAGCTATAAATCTACTATAAATTAAACCACGCGACGACAAAAAACTTTGAATCCCTTCCAAAATTATGGCTGATTCTATTCCGGATGATGATCCCTTATAGTTCACGAAGCAAGTATGCTTCGGAGATTGGAAACCCTTATGACCAGCTCGAACACAGGTTAAACAGTACTTATTTTTAATACCGTAGTACAAGATTTTTCCGGTATAATGTCAAATAAGAGCAGCAGCACCAGACAAAGCGGTAAAATTTTTATTATAAGACCGTTTGGACCAGCAACCATCTCCAACAACTGTTATCATTGGAACACTATTGGTATCTATACTACCAGTTGCCTTAGCATGTTCAGCTTCTAATTTTGCTGCCACTGCCATGCTGTTCTCTGCTACCAGTTTCCACCAAGTGTAAACTGTGTCATGAATAGAACGATAAAGATGCAAAGAGATAGAAGGAATATCTAAACATGCCAAAATAGTTTTTAAATGTGTAAAACTACAACCTAATGATATAATACCAGACACCACTTCCTGGTTGATGTTTGCTTTATCAGTAGATAAGCGGGATGTTTCAATAGTAAATTCCTTTTTACACATATTACAATTTAAAATAAACTTAGAGTGCAGCCCAATTCTGTTTTCAGCTTTAAATTCCATGTTTATAAAACTACACGAAAATAATGAACTGTGGCTGCAAATTAAATAAATCTGTTGGAATAGATACATTATATCTACAATTCGTCTGCCTTTTAAAGTAAACTCTTCTTTGGAGACTACCTGAAAGTATAAGAGAAAGCAGTCATTAGATTGATTCATATAAATTAATGATGATTACTTTATTATATTTTGGGAAATTAAATATAGAACTTAATATTTACACAGTAAATACAAATTAAATTAACAAACAGTTATTGACGAACACTGCCAAGACCAAGACCAAATACCTTATTATATATTTCCTTTGAAACAAAAGTTTTCGTCTTTTTTATGTCGAAACATCAGTGTGTTTAGTCTTCAATAGCTCTTCTACGAGTTTATATATTAATAGTTCCTAATTGAAATACCATAAATGTATATAATCAATACATTTTGAAATTAAATTGGATTTATATAATAAATGATATTAATAACTACTAGAAAAACTAGGTAATTACCAGCAAAAATAAATATGATATTAGGTAGGTATATAAATAAAAAAAATATTAATAAATAAATCATTGTAAAATAATAATTCCAAAATATTGACAATTAAAGTATTATCCGCAATATAAATTATATAAATACAGCTAAGATAAAATACAATTTATTAACTATTCCCAGTTTCTAGAACGTTGATCGAATTAATCTGTGACCGTTAAAATTCGCTATCAAGTCACATTATTAGTAGAAAAATTACTTGACTTATACAAGTCATGTCAAATGACCTAGTCATGTTACAGTTTAAGACTGTGGGTTCACCCGTTTTCAGAAGGCTATTGCATCGATTTATTATTGAGGTAGTATCCACTCAGGATGCGATTACGAAGCAGGAAGTTAATTTAACAATAAAGCAGTGAGGCTATTAAATTAGACTCGTAATAGAAATTAGTATGTCGTCGCCTGTTTCGTAACCGCATCAATAAGTCGGCATAGTGGGAACGATCAATGCTGTTAAACTAATGTATTGATCGGTCCCATTCATAAATTTTGTAGGTCTGCTTATCATCAGGTAGAAACAAAGTGACATGATTATTGTTTTACTTTCTCCAATGTAAGTGCGATAATAATAATAAACAACTATTGTTTACTTACATTCTTTATAACCATATTATCATCTTGTGATGAGTCCAGTTCAGTTTGATCCTAAAACAAATGTAAATAAAGTCACAAATAAAAATATTGTACCTATGTACCAAAGACTGTAGGAGTAAATCTACATACAAGAAAAAAGTTACTTACAATTAGAATACTTTCTGTTCTTCTTACGACTTTTTCATCATAATCTTTGTTATGAAATAGTTGACTGTAAAAAGGTATAATTTAAGATCCCTAATTTTGCTGTGTATAATTAAATAAATGTTAGGCTCAACATTCATCTATAAAATGTCTGACTCATCTTTCTTAATTTTGTAGAAATTATTATTTTAGGTTGCTTTCTAAATATGTAAAAAGAAAATATAAAAAGGAAAAGGATATATCAGCCATAAGTTTTACTACAGTTGTCTCACTCTTTTTTATCTGATATGAGAATATTTATCCTTTTTGAAACTAATAATTGGTCAATTTATTCATCATTTGGGAAATTGTAGGTATATAAATTCCGTTATTTTCAATGTAGTATCCTATATAAGTTAATAAAATAATATAATTTATATGTAGGTAAATTATATGTACTTACGGCGAACCTCGAGCTTGATATTGCCTAATATTTTTTAGATGTGTCAAACGTTTTCTGGATAATTTGTAACTTTTTTTCTTTGCTTTCATATTTTATAATAAATATAGACTTGTACCTAGAAGAGTAAAATGTAGGTAGTTATAAAATATTAAGTGAAATTTACTATCTACTAAATTAAATAATGACTAGCGGAAAGATAGTAAAATGTAATAATCTCTCTTACAAATATTGTGATTTAATTTTAAATGTACATACATAAATAATACATATATATATTTTTAATAAAATTTTATTGTATGTATCTAAATTGTTTTACTATAAAGAACTAAATCAATTGGACTTACCTTTAAATTAGTAATTCCAAATATGTAACTCCAAAATATATAAGTAGTATAAACTGACGCAGACCGTAATTCTAAGTTCATGTCATTCACACGACAGTTTTTTTTTAATATAAGTACACACTTAGACTGGCTGGAGGGAATTAGTCAAAAATAAGAAAAAAACCTTTAAATTCGTAGTTATTACGGAGGCTGATATATTTGTTACCAATGCCTTATAGTAAATATATTAAAATTGTGAAATTAAATATATTTGAATATCACACATTGTATGCATTTCGGAAATCTATTGTAAAACATAAATTAAAACAACAAATAAAACCATATTATACGTAATTAACATTTTTTTTTTTACTTTTTCGGCTTTTTATAAAAAAAATTCATTATCTGTTTCCAATTTATCTTTGACATACTGGATATATAAAATAATAAAATATGTCACTGAGCTTCACACTCCATACAATGAAATTTCAACAGAGTGACTTTTGGGCTCAACTGTCCACAGTTAGAATAAATTGAAGAAATAATCTCAAACATTTTTGAGTGAAATCTGACAGAAGGTGATGACGTCACAAATACGAATTCCCCCTTAAGTAAGGGAATTGTTATTTTTAAGTAACAACAACATATACCTACAAGATACGTTTTTGGAGGTATTATTTTGTAAAATAAAAGTTAAGGTAAGTTAATTGATGAGGAGCTGTTGAATTTGAGCTTCATTGGTAACTGAGATTATAGCAGAATTGTCATCCTGTCGCAAGAACACTTTTCCGAAGTTTGTCCAGCAGTATTTATAATTCTTTGATGTCTTCAATTGCCTAGCTAGAAAATATAATTTTGATGATTTTGAGCTTAAATACTGTTGAATTTCACTATAACAGTACTTTTTCCGTTCTTTGTTTTTATTTGTGTTATATCTTTTACATCACTTTGTTGAAGATTTAAATTAAGATTTTTGGATAAAGTAGATATCATATGATCATGTTTAGTGTTATTATTTTGTAAGGGTATACAGGTAAATAAGTTTGTTACTTTGTTTATGTGGTGATCAAAATAATTATATAATCAAAATTACTTACTTCACAATAGCGTTAAAAAGAAAACAATAAAAAAACTACAGTTTTACTATTTAAAAGTATATACTGGGTGTAAGGGACAACCTTCCAAAAACTTTAACTATGAGCTCAGACCATCTTCCTGATCATGGATCTAAAATAATTTATTCGCGGAAATAAAGTATATTTTTGACTTCCCATACAAGCTGTCTCAGTCACGTGACCAATTTTGTATGGAAAGTCTAAATATTTACTTCATTTCCTCGAATTTTTTTTTTCAGATTCCTGATCAGGAAGATGGTCTGAGCTCATAGTTAAAGTTTTTGGAAGGTAGTCCCTAACACCCTGTATATATATATATATATATATATATTCATAATTAACTTTAGCATAATTATTTATTTCAGGTTAAAGCATCAATGCAATCAGGAGCTGGCACAGATGATATTCATGTTCCAAAATTATGGTACTATGACCAATTAATATTTCTTAAAGACACGGAAACACCCCGAGCGGCTTCATCTATTGATTCGATATTGGACGACCCTTTTGAAAATACAGAAGAGGTACCTAAATATAATACGTTCACATTAACTTGACGTTTGACGTTGATACAATAATGTCCAAAACAAATACCAAAATGACAGAAAATACAGCTACTACTACTGTACTAAACGATTCGTGCATTTTGCCAACTAACCCTTCCCTCGCCATTAAAATATGAAACGTAACTATCTCTAACTGATTTTGCATCGTTACTTGTATTTCCGCTTCTTGCCTCTAAACCTGTAAATGCTGTTGCTGGTAAAACATAATCTATGGTAGTATCTTCAATGTCAAATAAGTCTGTTCGTTTATACTGAGAGTCAGATTTACGCAAAAAGTTATGTAAAATGCAACAAGTCAGCACCACTAGGTCAATTCTATCTATACGTAAATTTATAGATGTATGAAATATTCTAAAACGATTAGACATAATTCCAAATATGTTTTCTATTACTCTCCTGGCTCTTGACAACCTGTAATTGAATATTTTCCTCTCGGTTGTAAGCGAATTTCTACTAAACGGCTTCAAGAAATCAGGTCTTAATGAAAATGCCTCGTCTCCAATAAAGACATAAGGTAGCGGTTCAGAACTATTTTGACATTTTTCTTTACTTGGTATGTTAAGATTATTACTGACAAGTTTATTGTAAAATTGAGTTTGTTTTATGGCACCACCATCTGACACCCTCCCATTCACGCCTGCTTCGCACCAAATAAATTCATAATCAGCATTTGCACAAGCCATTAATACTATGCTATGGAATCCTTTGTAGTTATAATAAAATGACCCACTTCCGTTTGGAGGTATTATACGGCAGTGTTTTCCATCCACGGATCCTAGGCAATTGGGAAATTGCCATCTTTCTTCAAATTTTCTGGCTATTTTTTTCCAACCACTTATAGTGTCTGGCATCTGTAACAAAACACGCTTATTTTTTTACAGATTTATTTCGGTAGTGACCTGAATGAAAATTCGTTTGATGCTAGCATTAATTCAGAGTCACCGTCACCACGGCCATGTTCTAATCTGTCTGCATCTAGCACATCAGCATCAAATACGAGAACCAAAAATCAGGCCGATGCTGTGCTAACTAAAATATCAAAAAAATTCGATGAGCCGAGACAACTCCCAATACAGCCACAAAAATATGCAAGTTTTGGACAACATGTGGCTGAAAAAATGAGAAGCTTTCCCCCCAATGTTGCAATACATTGCGAAAAAATTATAAATGATGCTTTGTATTATGCCGAGCTTCGTAATCTCAATGTTACGTCGAGAATAGTCACTGATTCAGGGCAAATATCAATTGTACCTGGACCTCAGTTAAGTTCACAACACAGTTATAGTGTAAGTATATTAGCTAATTACACTGAACAATTGTAATTTGAGAGCCAAAAATTTGATTTTTGTAATAAATGGTATTCATAAAATATAACAATTCTTTTTACTTACTTTCATATAATCCTTGAGAGCAAAAATAATCCCTTTACATGTATCAGGAATTATCACTCCCAAACGTTGTGGAGAAATAAGTGTAGAAAATTTCAACTCTTCATATGACATGCCCGAAGCTAAGAATCGAAGAGTGGCACTAAGTCGTTCATGTGGACTTATAGCTTCCCTCATATTAGTGTTTTGTTTCTGAATCAGCGGAGTCACCAGTTCCAAAAGTTTAAAATAGGTAGGTTCATCCATTCGCATATAATTTCTCCAGTCATTTGGCTCCAAAGTTAATTCCTTCATTAAATTTATGTGAGTGAGTTGAGATCTTCTAAGCAACCAATCCTTACACCACATTTTTTTTGGCTTTCTTTTTTTTTTAAACTAGACATATCGCTACGGCAGATAAATAAAACTCATCTTCTGAATCGAAGTTCATTTAAACGTCCGCTGCTGTCGACGCGTACACTCAAAATGATCAAATGGAACGGCTCGCTGACGCGTTCGTGAATGCCATGAATTTAGCTCGGCGCGACGTCGAGTATCGAGCCCATGGCGCGAAGGCCAATTGGACCTCTCGTGAATGGCTACCTTAGAAATATCATTGTCATCTGGTTAATTGTTATTTTTCCTGAAAGATTTTTCATAATTCATAGAATTTCCATTGTTGTATTGCATGCAATTAATAAGCTTAGAAATATTGACTTTTTAAACTAGTCGAGTTATAATAGCTGCTATATTTTGGCTGCTAACTTCACACCGGTGCCGTTTTGTTGGATTTTCAGAATACAGACTTAACACAAAGGCCTACGTACTATTTTACCTAATAATTGTCTACTTTAATAGTTTTTCTATTTTTTATTCATAAAGAGGTAGCCAACACCCCAATAGTAGTCAAGTTAGAAAAAAAAATGTTGCCAATTTCAAATCTTCTAATCGATATCCTACAACTGTTTCGAGTTTTTTTCCCAACATATTACATTCCACCGGCTCTTTTCATCGGTTTACTGGAAGTGGACTTTCTGTATATATTAATTATACTCTATGAAGTGGACGTCCAAGCACAGTCGACGCCAGGCAGGCTGAATTTGTGTTAGAGCATTTTGAAGAAGAGCCGACCACAAGTACGAGGCGAGCTGGAACAATATTCGGTATAAACCATGTTGCAATTTGGCGAATTCTTCATGACTACAGTCGTCACCCTTATCACTATCGCCGTACACAGGAGCTGATACCCTCTGATTTTTCAACCAGAAGGAACTTCTGCGACTGGTACCTCAGGCAGTTAGAGAAAACCCCTAATTACGTAAACTATGTTCTTTGGACGGACGAGGTAACATTCACGAGGCCAGGACTTTTAAATATGCATAACGATCACTTTTGGACTCGCGAGAATCCACATGCTTCACGGCAGGGCAGATTCCAACACCAGGTGGCGGTTGAATGTGTGGGCTGGCCTTTATGACGGGCATATCATCGGTCCCGTCATTATGCCATCACGTCTGAACGGTAGCAACTATCTAACGTTTTTACCCACGGAATTTAAAGAGGCGATTGACGACTTTCCTGTGGCTGACTAGGATTATTTTGAGAACCAAAGGTCCTCCGGACCTCACACCCTTGGACTTCTATTTGTGGGGATATGTGAAGGACAGAGATATTTCTCCGATTGCCCAACGGTTGCCGGGATGGATCAGCGTATTAGATCGGTTTTCGCATCAATAACACCGACGATGGTGCGAAATGCCACACAAGCCATATTTTATATCCCGACGAGCAAGGATGTGTATTGAGCAAGGCGGTGCACACTTTAAGCCGTTTCTGTAAATTTGATGTTTATTATGAAAAAGTAAGAGTTCGTTTAGGTTGTGTCGTTAGGTTAGGTCTTTTAAAATTTTTGTCGTTGCGCGAATTAGGTAGAAATGTAGGTACATTCTGCGTAGTTTACTCTTTAATTTGACTGAAATAGGGTTTGCGCAAAAAAAAAATTGTGTTTTTGTGTTATACAACGTTACTACGGTTCTTAAATATTGTCAATGGGCTCGTTATAAGGCCACATTTAACCTCCTTTCGGCTTTATGGGGTATACTGAAACACGTTGTATTATTTTTTATTATTTAAAAGTTAGAACTTTCCTTTAGTTTGCCGATAGATATTAATTACCAGAATTTGATCTTTATAAGCGACACTATGAGCTGGTGCAATAATACAGGTGGGTTTATTTTTTTTAAATCAACCGGTTCGATTCCCGGCTAGGAGAATATTTTTTTTACAAATCTAATGATGCAGTTTTCGTTTATCTGCACCCTCTACAGCTATATTAAAAAGTCATATAGCCTAGGTATATTCTTTACAGGGTCTTAAACTATCTCCATACCAAATTTCATCTAAATCTGTTCCGCGGTGTAAGCGTAAAAAGGTAAAGTACAGACTGACTGACATACATAGTACATATGTATGACATATATAGTACATGACATACATGTATAGATTTACTGTCACATTTATAATATTGGATTATTTTACATTTACACTACTTAGAAAAAGTTAAACCGTACTTTATCTATTAAATATTTCTTACTGATGTTAGGAATCTCATTTGATAATGTTATATAACTTTCAGATGCTGAACGAAGATGAAATAGCAAACGGGACCCCAGCCAGGACCATGCAGTATGAAGACTTATCTGTACCTACATCTCCACAGGTGCCGCTAGATGACATGTCTTCCTAATTTAACAGTGCAACTGTTGACCATACCTTACCATTCATTAATGTAATAGATATACTTGAAAAACACAAAACATTTCTGAAGCCTCTGAAAATTTCGATACATCTAAAATTAACCAAGGAAATAATATTATAGATGTCGACAATGAAGTAAACAGAACAACGAATGAAGAACAAGAACAACTTCTTGCCCTAAAAAGTTTTTGTGAAAAAGAAAACATGACTCTTGAACAATGCAAACATATAATTGACAAGCATATTGGAAAAAAGAATAATGCACCGACAATAGATTTGGAACATGAGTTCGATTTAAGGGACGAAGTTGAAAATATATCCAAGTTTAACAAAAATGTATTTGAGGTAATGGATCAAGTTGGAAATATAGTCTTGTCGCATTTGACAGAAAAATACTATTATTTAGTGTCCACAGTTTCCAGTATTTGTGACAAGGTCAAGGTTGCATTATCATTGAATCAAAAACTACAAAGTGAACTTATGGAGAATAACTCAATAGTATATTCGGTTAAGCCATTTATTGAAGAGTTGATAGAAAACTTTCGTTACACTGATCAATATCAAAAGGAACAAATAGATAAACAAAAAAATATAATAGCAGAACTTAAAGTAAGTATTTAGTTGATTTAAACGTCTTGACTGCCAAAGAACATATGGCCTTAGCCAAATACTTATGGATAGCTATTAATCCAAAATCTTGGTAACAAATCGATGTGCATCTGGATTGAGAGATCTAATCAAAACCAAGCAAAATGGCTATGTTGGCATTTCGTAGCATAATGTAGAAACTTGTATATGAAATATTTTAATTTGTAAAGGCGA
This sequence comes from Monopis laevigella, assembly GCA_947458855.1. NCBI lineage: Eukaryota > Metazoa > Arthropoda > Insecta > Lepidoptera > Tineidae > Monopis > Monopis laevigella. The sequence continues at coordinate 14,331,999 of OX381580.1, read as the reverse complement.
GGAAAAAAAGTTAGCGTCCAAAAATAGGAGCTCTCAATCCTGACGTTTTTGAAAAAATATAAAAATATATTTTTAGAAGTATTTACTCTATGTTAGATTTTTTTGTACTAACATTCAGTACACACATCGTAAGAAATAATCAGAAGAATTCAAAATATTTAGAGGTAAAATGAAGAAGATATAAGGCAAAACATGGATCTCTCAATCCAGACGTTTTAGATTGAGTGATCCTTTGAAACACCATGTTAGGCTGAGTAGAAGCAAAAGTTGACTATGCGAGCATTTAATAGTACTTCTCGGCATATTCGCAAAAAATAAATAAATATCCCAATGATAACTGTTAAAAAGTTATAGCAACTTCGTCATTTTTAAAACATCAGGACTGAGTGATCTATATTTTTACATATATCTACTTTTACTTTCATCGCACAGAAAATCTAAAATCCTACAAATAATTAAAAAAACATCTTCTAAATCCTGGCATTTAAACAATTTGTGTAAAGATTGCACTTTATTATATTTTTAGATTTCAATTTTACCCATACAGCAAGTCGTGTAGGGTGACCATGTTTTGTTTTGTTGGCACTCGGTATGAACACATGCCAAACCATACAAATTCAGATTGATTCCGAAACAAATTTTAGTGTTTACTAATACCAGTAAATCCATAGACTAATGTTGAAAAACGGTAAACCCGTAGATTGTGATGCCTTAAAAATTTATCTGGATACCGTTATAATTACGACTGATCTCAAATTTTCGAGCTACCTGAAAAGCGGTACCTAAATTCAGACTAATCCTGTAAATAACGGTCGAATCTCCTGAAAACCCGTAAACACTAATAATGTGTTTAAAAAAAAACTTGTTTTAAGCCACAAACATTTAAAACCTAGTCATTTTAAATTTCAATAAAACGGTAATGTTTAAAAAAAATATATATTATAAATACCAGGAAGTACCCTAAGCGTCAAAATAGCCTGTCTAAAAATGAGAACACAATATAGCCACCCGCGACACAAAGTCAATACAAAAAAAGGACATGTGCGAAAACTCGACCGCGGAGTGTTCCGAAGGTAGCGGAGGGGTTTTATTTCCACCTCGTAGCAAATTGTGAGTCTACACTACACTGAACAAGTGGCGAACTCATAGCGGTATTTGTTTAGACTTAATCACCCATCGGTAAACAGTTTCACAAGTTTATATAGTGAAACTAGGACCGACAGCCTAACGTGCGCTTATCTTTGAGATTCTTATCCCAGAGTACCCAGCGGAGGGGTTTTAATCCCACCTCGTCGTAGCCGATGGTATGAGTCTACACCGAACAAGTGGCTAGCTCGTTGCGATGTTTTGAATAGACTCAATAACCCATCTATAAACAGTTTCACAAGTTGGTATAGTGAAACCAGGACTGACAGCTTAACGTGCTCTCCGAAGCACTATAGTGGTGTTGTCAAACAAATGTACATATTTTTTTTAAATTAAAAACTCATTGGTACATACCGGGATTCGAACCAGGGACCTAAGTGTTTTTAAGTCCAAGGTCTAACTAACTAGGCCACCACGTATATAAAATTTTATTAAATATATATATATATAATATATATATAAGTACCACAAATTTCAAAAATATCGGACCAGGGGTTCTCGAGATGTTCATGCCGACGAACAAACAGACACCTAAGAGGAGTTCTTTTTTTGAAAAATAAATAAATTCGGAACCCTAATGAGGACACAAGTGATTATAACCATTCAATGCTCAAAAAGTGATAATCCAAAATGGATTACTGGACACAGAGAAACGTTTAACAAGTAATTTTATCTAGACTTAAGTCTCTTTATAAACAAAGATTAGAGTACCAATAGCTAAAATAGAATATTTGTACGAAGTTATATCTTAAAATATCATCTTACCTATAAAATTACTCCGAGTTAGGTACCATTAGGCTTTATTAACTATTATGTAGAGCATTTTATCTTAAAACATTCAAAATACCTATAAACGTACTTAGAATAAGTGTACTGTAGAACACAACAAATGCTCTAAAAATAATCCAGTTTGGGAAAAAAGACTCTGAGAATACATTTTCTTTATTGAAACCATATTTAGAAAGTCCCTATCTATAGATTAACCATGAATAGACTGTCAATAGACAGATTTGTTTTAAACCTCCAAGACTGTGTTACTTGGGTTGTTACGCGCGGGGAGACGTAATACTTTACAGTTGAATTAGCATGATGATCGAAAAGCCTCATCGGACACTACTCATAAGGGTATGCATGCCCGAATGCATACTGGCGTTTACACGTATGCATTCGCTGAAGCGGTCCCAGTACTTATTCCTTTTAGGGCAATGCTCATGTTAATCAATTCTTTACTTCTCCCTATCATCGAATACGCTGATGTCTGCTACCCTGATGTTACTGAAGATCTACTTAACAAAATTGAAGGAGGCGGTCCTTAACGTGTGCATACGTTTTGTCTTCGCCTGCGTAAGTATCACCATATTTCCGAATACTGCAAACAGTTACGATGGCACAATATCCGGTCTCGTAGATCAGTGCATCTGTTTTTATACAATATAACCCTAATACTCCCTCTTGTTATTTTTCTTGGTGATTCGCATGACCGTCCCCTTCTGATTCTGTCAGTAAACTTTGGAAAATACCGTCACATTTCTCTACCAAATATTCAGATTCGTTTACGGTGCCTGCTACTCGCCATTGGAATTTGCTTCCTCTGACCTCCCTTAAATCGCTTCCAGTTTTCAGAACAGAAGATGGCCTCCGCCATACAAATAAAAAAAATAGTGAGAATTAAAAAAAATCTGGCTAATTTATGCAGATTTCAAAAAGATTCAATCCTAAACAAATATTGAGACAATTCTGTTGTAAAAATGTAAATTGGCATCATGCTGTTTGTACGTATTGATTGTCATATGAAAGTTTCCCTCATATTATTGTCTCCTTAAAAAATATAAAATGTATGATAGCACTTTACTTCACGTAAAAATTTATACTTGTATTATAAATAATAAATTACCTTATATATAGTTATTTTACAACAATATATAAAAATATTTTACATAAATCTTCTATTTAAAACATTTTTCATTGCAAAATCGGTTCTAAATCTATAAATTAAAATTTAGCATCTTTGCCCAGCCTATTTTATATTTTTTTTTAGAGAAGCTATATTTTACATTTATTATTAAAGAAACAAGTTTATTTAAAAATAAAGGAAAAGTAAAATAAAAAAATTCCTTAAAAAAATGATTAGAACTTTCCTCACGGTCCGAATGGCGATAACACCGCTGACGTTCATAATCACCGGTCCGATTCAAAAAGGGCGATGAGACCGCTCACGCCTCTATTAGCGTGCTAATGAATCGGACCAGTGATTAAGCGCGCTCACAAGAACATCACTTGTATCTGTATCTCCCTCTATCTCGCAACTAAAACATATGCTCCTCTCACTCTGTTTAAATGTCAAATATAACGCCATAAAAAAATAATGAATTTTAATGTATTTTGTATATTTGTTTACATAAATACCAAAATATATCAGAACACAACACTTTTAACTATCTACTTACTAATTATTTAAGAAATTTTAATACTTTCCTCAAAAACATGTCTCTAGATAAATGTCATTTTGACAGCGCTCACAGCGATTTCACCCAGAAGCATAATCACTGTAAGTCCAATATGGCGTCTGTAATGACGTCACTATTAATGTCAAATCATCTATCGTTAGCGCGCTTACGCTCAATCGGAACGGTGCTGACAGCGCTGACATCGATTGTGTCGCGAATCGGACCGCAAGGTTTATAAACAAATTTTATTGGAACATCACTAGTTTAAAAATAAACTCACTTGGAACGTAACCGTCTTTTTCATGCGTTTCGGATACGTCGTTGACATTATCAATCAAAGTAAAAACATACGTTCGATCGTTCATGGCAACCTTCAGGGGACCTTTCTTATCGTGAACAGAGCGTAGCTTCACTAGTTTTGGCTGAGCGATAATAAATAAATCAGTCAGGCATTACGAGTTGTACTAGAAGTGGGTCGTTACGTGTTTCAGTCGTAACGTAGCGGCTACGGTTTTTCTTGTTGATAACCCGTTATGCAACTATTGATTCTTGTAAATAAATATTTAAAAAATATAAATATATAATATCAGATATTTTTAAGTATTCGATTATTCAAATGATTACCGATTACAATGAAAATTTGGTAACTTATTACACCCATCACTAGTTGCATTAGTGTACGTTTAGCCCATATTTGTGTTCCATATGCGTTTACCTCGCCCCGCACGAAGAAGAGAAGAAAAAAATGCTCGGGAAATAGGACCTTTGTTCCGTCCATAGTCATTTCGTCTGAAGTGAGAACACAAGCATGACTAAGCGTTGCGTTGATTGATTGAAGTGAGAACAGAATATAGCGGCAACAAACTAGTTTGACATTTGTTTTTATAGGCCATTTATGGCGGTTCCATATATATTATTAGTTTCATGGTTTAAACGCTTAATCACACACAACTCGTAAGAGGAATGTCTGATGAGGCTCTTCGATGCTCATGCTGATTCAACTGCAAAGTATTACCTCTCCCCGCGCATGACGATGAGTCGGTAAAGCTACCATACATTTATGTAAACCTTACCCCATCTCTCAATAAGAGAAAGAGCACGTATGAGATTATCCCTACAATTTAGGCAGCAAAACAATTTTAGGGCCAAAACTGTTATCTACCCCTAATAAATGGTCTCATTTAATTAAAGAGAAAATAAACGATGATAGAGGTTGATATTTTTTTTCCTATACAACCTAAACAACTTTGTGCAATAAAATGTGACTAGGGCAATAGGTGTATGTAATGTCCTTCTTATTATTATTGTGTATTTAAAAAAAAAATGTTTCAGCATTTACTACAGCAGCAGAGATCACAACCCTTGTACTCACAACCCATGCACCGTCTACCGTTCAACCCTAACAATATACAACAAATTCAACAAATGAATCCAGGTTTTTTTTTCCATATAGGAATATGTAATTCTTTATAACTTTTATATAAGTAATTATTTTTTGAAATATCTATAAAATACATTAAGTGTATGAATAGTATAGTATAAACAGTAGATATTATGTAGGTATGTACATAGTATCAATAATTAAAAAAATGATAGAGACTCTTTATATAAATCATTACTAAACTGTGTAATTTTTTGGACTCTATGGCTCTAGTAACAACGATATCAATGTAAATAGGAATATCATATAACGATACAACTGGAAGTATGAATATTATGGAGGTCTGAAATCAGAAGATGCCGTCATAGAAACTAAAGATAAAAGATAAATTATTACAATCGATCATTGCTCAAGAAATGAGAAAATAAAAAAGTGTAGGTACTCAAAAATCATTTTGTTTGTAAATTAAACGAAACAAAAGGTTTATCACTTTTCCATATTTAGATTTAAATGGCTGTGATCGAGACACATATATATATATGATCGATTTATACTTTACCAAGGTTCTTAGGACCCTCATTATTTATATACTTTCTGTGATAGAAAGGGAGTTACGTCAAAAGGCTAGGCTACCTAAATAATAATAAAAAACTATAATTGCGGAAAACATTGGAACTAATTTATTGTATATGCAACTATTCTCTGTTCATCTCCAAATGAAAAGCGGCTCAGAATCACCGTGCTTAGAGATGGGCATTTATAAATAATTGGATTTTGTTTTTTAATTGGAAAAAAAAAATTGACAGTAATTATAATCGGATCTGATAATAAGATAGTGCTATACGAAATCGATTTTTTCCGTCGATTATTGTTCTATTCTAGTTGATTTAAGCATGTAAATAATTTATAGTTTGTATCGTAACAGGCAATTTTACAATAATTTGGTTTGTAAGTTAAAATGTTATTAACGTGAATCGCATGTTTTAAGTATTTGTGACTATGGGCCGGTTTCTTGATGGGTAGCTTAATTTGACTATTTGTAGCCTATATAATTGGTTGAGCAACTATAGTTACTTAAGTCATTAATCCTTAGTCATCAGCATAATGTGTTTCTTGAAAAAGTGTCTTTAATTTAATTTATTTATTTAGAATACTTTATTGCACAAAATTACAAAATAAAATTGCACATAGGCGAACTTAATACCTTAGGCATTTTCTACCAGCTAACCTTTCAGAGAGTGGAAGATTATGCATAGGGTGCAAAAGCAAATAATAACAATTTAAAAGACATATAGCGAATAGTATATAAACTACTTAAATATTACATGTAAATACTTAAACATACACTCAATACATAATATACTACTTATATAAATCATACAATATAATATATATATAGTCATATAACAGAAAATGCTAAAGGAAAACTTGGCAGTTACTTATTCAGATAATGAGTGGTGAGTAGACGTTTAAATACACCGATGGTTGGAGCCTGTCTTATACACAGAGGAAGCAAATTCCATTGACGAGCAGCTGACACAGTAAAAGAATCGGAATATTTGGTGGAGATGTGCGACGGGAATTTGAATTGCCACAATTCAAATTACCAACGCAAGATCGCTATTGGGTTCAATGTTTTAGCCACTGGTTGATGCTTCACATTATATCAGTTTTAGTTAAAAGATTATTTTAAAACTATTTTATCTATCTCATGTCGATTAAAAAAAATAAAGTTGAGGCCGCCATCTTGGATTTGAAAATGGACCTCAAATTCGTGCTCGGCACGCCCAAAAACCTATATAACGAGTCCCATGTCGATTTTTAAAAATAAAGTTGAGGCCGCCTTTTTGGATTACACAATCTAAACCCATATATATCTTTTTTTTAATAAAGTCAAATCTGCCATTGCTATTTATCGCGATAGCGATTGGTAATTTGAATTGCCACAATTCAAATTACCAACGCAAGATCGCTAACGCGTTCGATGTTTTAGCCACTGGTTGATGCTTCACATTATATCAGTTTTAGTTAATAGATTATTTTAAAACTATTTTATCTATCAAATTTAATATTTATATAATTAAACTTAAAAATATTAATTATGATAGATAAAACAAAAATATTAAATACGATCACATTCATTTTTTGTTCGTAAAATCGCGCCAAATAGAAAATTCTTGCCTGCGACAGCGGCAAAACAGTGATGCCTACGGGGAAGCACCGCCTATAGGGCGGGACGATAACAAAAAAATATTTTGAGCGCAGGGTCTTAAGCATAGGGTGCAAAAGCAAATAAATGACAATTTAAAAGACATATAGCGAATAGTATATAAACTACTTAAATATTACATGTAAATACTTAAATATACACACAATACCTAATATACTACTTATATAAAATTATAAATCATACAATATAATACATATAGTACATATCAAAACAGAAAAAGCTAAACGTAAAATAGGCAGTTACTTATTCAGAAAATGACTGGTGAGTAGACGTTTGAATACACTGATGGTTGGAGCCTGTCTTATAGACAGAGGCAGCAAATTCCATTGACGAGCAGCTGACACAGTAAATCGGAATATTTGGTGGAGGTGTTCGACGTAGACCTGTGTCGATCATGATCGATCGAATCACAGTAACCCGCTCACGACCCACGGGTGAGTAACCCGATGACGTATTCTAAAAACACCCGATCGTCGCGTGACCCGAGACCCGCTCGCTCTTTCGTGTCGGGAACTCAAGAGACGGGCAACGACATAAATGGAAAGCGCTAGCGAAGGAGTGGAGGAGAAAGAATTATTTGCTTGGTTGGGGTGGCGAATATAAGACGGCCATACATGAAAAAGATTATAATATAAATATTACGTACTTCACCATAAAACCGCAAATCACTCTAGCCAAATAATTCCATACGGTGCACGTAATTAAAAACAAACGCGGCTACATATAGATACGAATAATATCTACCTAATTAATATACATTATTATTATTATAAAAAGTTGATCGGTGGGTCGCAGCGATCGATGCGGCTTATGATGTACTGAGTTTTGTTTACTTCACTGGGTCGTCGAGGCCCGTAGGTCGCGGCGATCGGGTGTTTTAAACCCGGGTCTCGAAACCCGTGGGTCGTGATCGACCCGGGTTACAAAAAGTGATCGACCGACCCAGGTCTAGTTCGACGAGATCTTTAATTGGTTATTAACAGAGGAGCGAAGAGGACGATCGTGAGAATCCCAGAGGAAAATAAGTCGAGATTTTAGGTAAGATGGGGTATTAGGATTAAAGAGAATGTTATAAAGGAAAGAAAGCATGTGCACTGATCTACGTGATCGTATATTAATAACAGTATTATATCCTAATTATCATTATTATTAAAGGAGTTTTACTTAAAAACTTTGAATAGGAATGTACAGAAAATACACCTAAAAATATTTATTAGCAGAAAATCTAAATACTTACCTACCTATACTTAGAGCTGTACCCCTATTATATCTTTTTCATATTGTCTCCTAAATAATAAGTATTTTTTTACTAATCTAAACAACATATTTTTCGACATAATTTATGATTATGGCCTGATATATTTTAGCTACTGATACATAAAATATTTTTCTGAGTGGTGATTGAATATTTTTTTATTATTTTGAATCCTTATTAAATTTATTATCTCCAAAGAACACCAGCATTCAATATCTAAAAATAATTTAAACAACTTAAATAATAATGTTAAAATTATTTCGAAGAATATAACGGATAATCATGTTATTTAGCTATTTTGGTGGCAGATATTTAAAAGAAAATAAACAAAGACTAGATAATAAAAAAAAATACTGAGCTCGTATGATCCAGACATATTACAATGTTATTAATGTTGTTATGGATCGCACGAACTGGATACAATGCGATGAATGAATGCGACAAACGATTGCATTGGTAATACTAAAAAAAACAATATTTCTTCACGTGATTACTTTTTGGTTTGTCGCTGTGAAATTAATTAATTTAAATCTGTGAGTCCCAAAAATAAATATAACAACAAGAAAAAATCGATTAAAATATTAGAAAACGGTCTCGTTGTCGACATTAATTATTATACTAGTATCGAATCTGGAAGGGGTTAGGTATATTGTATTTATTTTTATATTATATTTAATTTTGACGGATAATCAAAAAAAAAAGGACAGTATGTAGTGTATAAAATAATAAATAAGATATAGTAATTCAACAATTGCAAATTATTTCGGTAATTTAAAAAATAACATTTTAAATAATGAAACTAACATCTTTATTAGAAAAAAATATTGGGATATATTATGTCTGGCCAAAAAAACATTCAATACCTAAAAATAATTTAAGCAACTTAAATAATAATATTTTAATTATTTCGAGGAATGGAATAGTAAACGGATAAATATGTATCTATTTTGGTGGCAGATATTGAAAAGAAAATAAACTAAGACTAGATAATTATAAAAAAATACTGAGCTCATATGATCTAAACATATTACAATGTCATTAATGTTGTTATGGATCGCAAGGATCTATAACAACATTAACTGGAAAAAATGAGTGCGACAAATGATTGCATAGGATGTTAAAAAAAACAATATTCCTTTACGCGATGAAAAATCAATTAAAATATTAGAAAAAGGTCTCGTTGTCGATATTAAATATTATACTATTATCAAATCTGGAAGGGGTTATTTTGTTAATTTTTATATTATATTTAATTTTGACGGATAATCAAAAAAAAAAGGACTGTGGGTAATGCATAAAATAAGAAATAAGATATAGTAATTCAAAAATTGAAAATTATTTTGGTAATTTAAAAGATAACATTTTAAATAATGAAAAAAAAAATGAAACTAACATCTTTATTAGAAAAAAATATTGGGATATATTGTGTCTGTCCAAAAAAATGCCAGCATTCAATACCTAAAAATAATTTAAGCATTTTAAATAATAATGTTTTAATAATAATAATTATTATTATTATTTATTCAAGAAAATTTACAGCGATACAAAAATACATTAGAACACAACATACATAATATGATTTAAAAGACCAATAACGAATCTTCACAATTAGTAATCTAAGCAAAAATACACAAGAAACATACTATAATAATAACCTAGGAGAAGCAAAGACATTTGTTTATGTGAATGTATATTTTGTGTATGAGAAGAGTGTGTATGATTTATGGATGTGCGTGGTGTGTGTGTGTGTATGTTTGTTTATTATCAAAGTATATGAACATCAGCCACCATATAATTCAGCATTCAATTGGTCAATAACAGCGCATCTGAACGATCGCTTACTACCCCTGTAAACGTCAACTTCGACGAACCTATCATTATATAGTTCGGCGATCCGCGGTAATACCGAATTTCGTGCATAATTCGTGGAGCAGCCAGCGACATTAAACAGTGTTCTAGCAGTTACGCGGGTTCTTCTACTCGGTGTCTTGAGTGACACTTGGCTTAGCAACTCACTACAGTCTATCTTTCCATTAACCAGAGCGTGCAAAAACAACATGTCCAGGAGTTGACGTCTGGCATTGAGGGGAAGAAGTTTATGGTTCCGGCACGAATCCAGATAGTCACTACACACCGTCTTAGTTCTGTAATTAAGATGCTTTAGAAAGATAGACTCTATACGTTCATTTTTTTTTTTATAAACTGTGTATTGAGGCGACCAAATGCCACTCGCATATTCGAGCACACTACGCACATACGCATAGTAGACTATTTTAATACAATGAACGTCGCTAAAAGCCTCACAGACCCTCATGACGAAACCCAGGTTTCTATAGGCCTTGTTGGTAATAGCCTCAATGTGTCGATCAAAAATTAATTTAGAATCGAGGTTTAGTCCTAAAGCCCGTACTACACTAACTCTGTCAATCATAGATCCACCAATATTATATTTATAATGAATCATATTCCTGTTACGTGAAAATGTAATGTGAGCACATTTAGAAGTGTTTATATTTATTCTGTTTCTCTCGTAAAATTGAAATAAATTATTTAGATCATTTTGGAGCTTAATGCAGTCACTAACACTATCAATTTTAATGAAAATCTTGGTGTCGTCGGCATACATTAAATAAGACGAATTATTAATCACACTATAGATATCATACAAGTATGCATTGTAAAATAACGGCCCTAAATGCGAGCCCTGTGGTACCCCAGACGGAATCTTAACAAAGTTAGATCTACAAGCTCCAATACGGACTGCTTGAGATCTATTATCTAAATAGGAGCAAACTCAACGATACAAATTGCCACGTATTCCGAGATGCTGCAGTTTGTGTAGCAAAATGACGTGATCGACCCTGTCGAATGCTTTTTCAAAATCAGTATAGACCACGTCTACCTGACTACCCTTATCCATAGCTAATGTAACCGATGAGATGAATGTCGTTAAATTAGAGGTAGTGGATCGTCCACGGACAAAACCATGCTGCGCAGCAGGAATGCCCCTAACTATTAAGGGGTATATGCAATTATACACCAGTTTCTCCAGCACCTTACTAAAAATATTTAATATTGATATAGGACGGTAGTTCGTAATTTTTGTCTTTAAGCCTTTCTTATGAATTGGAACTATGTGGGCCTCTTTCCAACGGCTAGGGAACACTCCACTACTTAATGATCTATTAAATAAAATTGTTAGAGGTTCACAAAGTTCTATGGAGCATTCACGGATAAAGAGTGGAGGAATATTGTCGCTCCCCAGACCGCCCGACTCGTCCAACTTACGTAATAACCTTAGGATTTGTCCCCCGTCGACGCTAACACTGTGAATGTGATCCCCCGAGTCACAGAAAGGTGGGGCTAATTCAGTAATTTCATAATGAGTCGCGGGTATGGAAAAAACACTTGTGAAAAAGTCATTAAAACCATTACATATATATTGACCTGTTGAGAGGGTATCCCCATTATATTCAAAACGACATGGATAGCCAGTACCCCCCCTACGAGATTTTACAAAGGTCCACAACTTCTTGGGATCTTTTTTAATCAAAGTTTGCATATTTGATGTATATAATTTATAACATTTATCTTGCATAGCCTTCTGTCTGGCTCTCAGTAATGAAAATACTTCGTAATCAGATGGGTTACTATACTTCTTCCATCTCTTGTGAGCTTTGGATTTCTCGGCTATAACCTTTATTAATGATGGACTATACCATGAGGGGTAGTTATATCTGCCTGAATGTGAGAACTTTGGTACATACTTATCTATGATAGATGAAAGGGAGTTGTAAAAACTGAGAACGGCTTCATCTATTGATGGCTCTTTATCAAGAATTGACCAGTCAGTGTTGGTGATTGCCATTCGTATACTATCATAGTTACCCCTGCGAAATTTATATTTCATTACCTTACTGCCATTACTACCACGAAAAGGAAAGATAACAATGTCCTGCAATTGAAGTTCCAAAGATGGGTGGTAGCATTCCTCTTGAATTAAAGGAGAGTCAGACCTACAAACATCTAAAGAAAAGTTGCAAAAAATTAAGTCCAAAACGTTACCATGGGAGTTTGTAATATTACTAAACTGTGAGAAACCCATGACTGTCATTTCATTCACCACTGTAATTCCAGCCCTCTGCAACTCAACAGTCCCACGATGCAAGTGTTCAGGCCCAGAAGGAGACCAACGTATATTGGCTAAATTAAAATCACCAATTAAAATAATATGATCAGAGTTGTTACTATTTGCAACTCCTTTCACAGAACTTAATACCGAGTTAATCTGCTACTTAGTTAGAACCCCCGGTTATATATGTGGAACACACATGGAGTGTACGTCCGGAACCAGGTACTTGCATGGTGATCCATAAAGCCTCAGCAGGGAAACAGTTCAGGATCGTCGCGGGCACGGGCTCCCAGGGATCGACGCATCAAAATCAGCACGCCTCCACCCTTAGATTTTCCCGACGACACGGGATCACGGTCACACCGGAAAACCTCATACTCATCACTACAGAGTTCAGAGTCCAAAATTCCATCATGTAACCAGCTTTCAGTAACTACAATTATGTCATAAGTATTACACAAAGTATTCTGATATAAGAGGGCGGTTTTAGTTCTCAGTCCCTTAACGTTTTGATAGTACACCGTTAGTTTTCTATTCATATTATTTTATTATATTTACTATTTCGATTAGGTTGAGTGTTAAGGGATTGAGAAAAAGAACCACCTTTCTATAAGTATAAATGATAATACAAAAATGAATTAGGTATAATTTATTAATTATTAATAAGTTATGTAAAAATATAATTAAATAACAACGAATCAGGTAGGAAATTTTATATTTTTTAAACAAATAAATACTATTATCACAATCAGACAAAAAATATTTAGTAAATGGTATATTACTATTCAAGATTGCTATTGAAATAGTTGTAAATATATAAGTACAATACAATAAGTTATTTTGATTTAATATAAAAGAAATAATATTATAAATGTATATAAGTCTAAAATAGTAGGTCCACAATATAATATAATTATATATGCAATAAAAATAATAAGTTTTAGATATATGTGTTAGCAATATCATTAGTATGTTGCAGTTGCAGTACGTAAAGATTAAGATGGAATAAAAAAAACATGCATAACAATGAGACACAACAATAACATAATGATAAATGAAAGTACAAAGCATTTGGGCAGCATGATACCGCGCAGCATATAGTCTTACCTCGCCAAGCCAAAGAATAAAAAAAGCAACTGATGTCCACCTGTTATGAATATGTAGTGTAGTGGTAGTAAGTGTAAAATGTTTGTGCAGTGTATTATGTGTTTTAAACTAGAAAGAAAAATACTATTAAATTGTCGCATGCAGTAAAAAGTATATATAAAAACTAAAGCCACTGAGTTTGCAATATTATATAGATTCGTGTAGCTCATCAATTTATTAAAACTAATTAAAACAAAATTAAAAACAATAAACATAAAAAATCCAATGAGATCAACCAGCCAGAGTCCTAGATAATCTTTTCCAAGTCTAGTTCCGACCTCACATGAAAAAAAGGTGAGTTATCACTTTTGCGGACACATATAGAACAATTTATTATCCACGTATATTTATACCCTAGAGAAATACATCTGGATTTACACTTTTTCAACAGTAATTTATTATAACCTGTTAGATGTTCATTGACAAAAATACGACAACTTTTGCCTGGTATATCAATGTCAGTACTTATCACTCCTCTGCATTTTCTGAGACCCACTGTCAGTCTATTCTTCCATATGGACTCCTTAAACTGGGCTACAATGTTTTTCGCTCTGCCAGATACTGACTTTGATGGCTGGACTCGATGTGCAAATTTGATGTCCTCCTGCTTCAGTTCAACACCAGCATGCTTCGCTATCCGCAGAATAACATCAGTTGGGGACTCGTTTCTCGTCTCTGGCACACCCTGGATCTCCACGTTATCCCGGCGGAGCCATTGCTGGTGTCTATTAAACTCGGATTCCAAACTGGCAATACGACACTGGCTTTGACTGAGTTCCATTTCGAGGTCTTTGATCTTTTTAGACATGACATCAAAGTCTTTAAATTTTGATTTTAGCTTGTCAAGTTCTGAGCATAAACTGTCTGTGGTTGAAACAACATTGGATAATTTTTGCAATATTTCCTTCTTGAAGTCAATCATGAATGACGTCAGCTCTCCATATATTAACTCCTTCATTTCCTTCATCTCCTTCTTGAATATGTGATTAATATATTCTTTATCTAGCACTGGTGATGAGTATGGCTCCTCAGGAGACTGGAGCGGTGGTTTGTCCGACGTCGCCGCTGCATGTAGGAGGTGGTCGCGGACCGGCGTCTGGGTGTTATTTTCTTTGCGTTCGTGGGCTTTGCAAGTTGGACATTTACTAATAAATGTTTGGTTCTGTTTAACCATCTTTGCGTAATCAGATCTTCCAATACCCAAACAAGAATAGTGATAAACATTATTGCAAATATAGCATTCAATCTTTTCTGTTTTTAAGACAGTTTCTGCACAAGCATTACAACTCATATTTGTTTATCTATTATATTAAAACACTTACTAGAAAAAAAAAAAATCACTTAAAAGCAGTAAAATTAACACCATATAAAGAACAACGAACAAAATGTCGCTTTCGCGTCGGGCGTCGTTGCACTGTTATGCTAAATTACGTTATTATTACTGAATATCAGACCGAGATAACACTTTATATTATAGTTCTTATATTATTGAGCAATATTTAACACTTATATTTGAACTTAATATTGATTCTCCTATTTATTTACGCGATTATAAACAGAACATCTTTTTTGCTTACAAGTAGGTAGTTTTTTTATACTAATGAATTATTTCGAAGAATGGAATGGTAAACGGATAAACATTTATTTATTTTGGTGGCAAATATTGAAAATAAAATAAACTAGATAATAATAAAAAAATACTGAGCTCATATGATCCAGGCATATTACAATGTCATTAATGTTGTTATGGATCGCAAGGATCTATAACGAACTGGAAAAAATGAGTGCGACAAATGATTGCATAGGTTTAAAAAAAAAACAATATTCTGTCACGTGATGAAAAATTGATTAAAATATTAGAAAACGGTCTCGTTGTCGATATCAAGTATTGTACTAGTATCAAATCTGGAAGGGGCTATTTTGTATTTATTTTTATATTATATATTTAATTTTAATAATAATAATTCATTTATTTCTCACAAAAAACTTATTAAAATTCACAACATTCACTGACACAAAATTTGTGAGACTGGAGCTTGAATTAGGCACAAAGCCTGTGTCTCAGGTCTCCAGAAAATACTTTATTGCACAAAATTGGTTGTTAAGTGCACAGGAAAATGATTTGTGAACTCGAACGAACGTCAAAAGACATCTAAATGTTGTATACGTTTAAATGAATTTTCTTTATAAAAAATCTGTTAAGTTTTGAAATGACTAAAGTAATATTTTTGAATCGTAAATCAAACTTTGGTTATCCTTTCAAAAGTTAATGGATTTTTTTATAATTAGGATAGATAGTAAATAATATTTACACCTCCACGTTTTTTTATCACTGAAAACACATTTACACTTTTTTAGACGTTCGGGTTCTCGAACCATTTCCATCCGTTTTCTGGGTTCTTAATGATTTTAATTTTTTTTTTATATTATAAAAAGGTACAATAATAATAAAATGCAGAAAACAAATGATACTAAATAATATAAAAATAGTAAGTAATTCTAGTTAAGTATATACGTGGTGGCCGAGTTGGTAAGACCTTGGACTTAAAAACACTTAGGCCCTGGTTCGAATCTCGGCGCGTACCAATGAGTTTTTAATTAAAAAAAATATGTATATTTGTTTGACAATACCACTATAGTGCCTCGGAGAGCACATTAAGCTGTCGGTCCCGGTTTCACTATACCAACTTGTGAAACTGTTTATAGATGGGTTATTGAGTCTATTCAAAACATCGCGACGAGCTAGCTACTTGTTCGGTATAGACTCATACCATCGGACGAGGTGGGATTAAAACCCCTTCGCTGGGTACCCTGGGGCCGTCTAGGCGGTCTCGGGCGCCGTAAGGCACCCGTGATGACATGTATGTATGTGTAATTCTTGTAACTGCAATGGATTCTACTGATTATGTAAAGGGTAGTTATAATAAAAAAAAAATAATAATAATAAATAAATAAAAAAAAATTGTTATTACAAAAAAATTGTTATTACAAAAAAAGTTTATAGATGTTATACTGTAGAAAATAGTTTATAGCATTTAAGACATATTTAATTGTAATAAAAACTCGATGTGATTAATAAATAAATGTATTCTGCTTAATTATTATTTTATTTTTATATGACCATGGTTACGAGATTTCTGCTATAACATGGTACTCGTACCTAACGCGAGTCACTCGGTATTGATATTCTGTATCTTAGACGTACCTACATAATCGTTTTTCCAATAAAGGAAAGAGGAGGGGATCCTGCTGGTGATCCAATGGCAAGTCAGCCAGGAGAGTGGGGGAGATCCACTTTTTTAGCTTATAGCCTCCAGCCCTCATTATGCCAATCAATTCATTCCTCAAGATCAAAGCCTCTTTCTCACTGCATACATCATCAACGTACAAATCATTTTCCAAGATGGCGGAAGCTCAAGGAAACATCAAACGCTTACGATTAGCCAGATCCAACAATGAACGAATAGCCACAATGTGTTGGTATTCAGTTCATAAACAAGCATGGGATCAGAGGGTTTCTCCCGCCATAAAATGAGTTGGTTGCACCTGTCATCCTCGTGGATGAGTGTCTGCCGAAACATCATGCGGATGTCGTCCACAAAGACAATCTGATAGCGGCAAAAGTCCATGAGAATATCCGAAATATCCCGGAGAAGCTTCGGGCCAGTATGCAGGCACTGGTTCAAAGATACACCCAAAGACGTGGGGGCAGAGCCATCAAACACCACTTATCTTCTCACTATGAGGCTTGAAGACTGCGTAATGGGGAATGAAATAATGTTCCACTGAACGCCAGTCCAAGTTTGAGACCGTCATGTGTCTCAAATCCTCATAAGCATGAACTCAATGTACTTCTTGCGAAAGATAGGGTCACGCCTTATGCGATTCTCCATGGACACAAACCTTTTCTTAGCAAGACTCCTTGATGCACCCAATGGGGGTCGTGAGGGGTAACGACCAGTGTTATTCTGGAAGAACAATTCACATTCATGATTAACAGGATTGACCTTTGTAGCAGCCGGGGGCTCCTCCACGTCCCAAAATCTCTGAACCGCCTCAGAAAGAGAAAGACAAATGTCAACAAAACGGTTATCAACAACAGGTGGGAGAGGAACATGGGTTGGGCCTATTATAACAGATCCCAAGATTGTGGGGATCGCTTCGAGGCCACCTGTACCTAGAGCCTTCACATTACCTAGGAGCAACATTCCCAAAACATCGGCTCCAAGCAACAAATTAATTGGTCCCGGAATG
The DNA here is from genome assembly GCA_947458855.1 of Monopis laevigella. Classification (NCBI taxonomy): domain Eukaryota; kingdom Metazoa; phylum Arthropoda; class Insecta; order Lepidoptera; family Tineidae; genus Monopis; species Monopis laevigella. Next base: position 14,314,008 of record OX381580.1, on the reverse strand, counting down.
TCGAAGGTGGGGTCAGCCAAACACAAACCCCTTGTCAGGGTCACCACAGCTGGGGACAACTTTACTTGGGGGTGTTGACCCAATATATTTTTTAATACTATTGCCGAAGCTGTGATGCTCGGACAGGAAACCGAGAACGGAGAGAATGTAAAAGTGGTGTTACCCCGAACAGAATCCCGGTGAGGATTCAAACCTAGGCATAGGCCACTCGCCAACCAAGCCGTAACAATACAACCCTGGGCACCCGAATCTAAAAGGATACGAACAACCAAATAGTTGCCCTTCAGGCCCCAAACACAAACAGAGGCTGTAGGTAAAATTATTGTCTCTGAGTGGGTGGCGGCTGGTGAGCGGGCAGCGAATACCTATTCCTCAAGAACCGGACGTACGGGAGCATTCGGGTTCGGGATCCACTGGTCAACATGAGGATGTCGTCCTAAAGGTCTTCTTTGGTAACGAGACCTTATAGCAGGTAGCTGCGCTGCACACCGGTTACGACCCATGGGAGCGAGGGGGCGAAGCATTGCCCCGCCCATGAGGGGGGTGCGTCCACCATTCCTGGGGGGTAAAATCCGAATATTGGGGGGTGAACTCCGAACATGGGGGGGGCGAGGGGCGCCGGTCCTCAGTACGTGAGGAATCATAAAACCTCGGCGATCGTACCTCCCTAGCACCCTGGGGTTCATGGTGAACAGGTTGGTGGCCTGCCATATTTAAATTAGCACACAAAACAAGATGATGGCGGCCACTGCACTGCGAACATGGCCGCGATTCACGGCAATCCTTTTGGTGGTGCTTGCCCAAGCACCCATAACACCATTGCCTCTGTCGGGCTATGGCACGTCGGGCCTGGACCCGCAAGTTACAAAATTGTGGGCAATGCGGCACCAAATGTCCAGGGTCCCTACAATATATACAATTTTGTGCTTCACCAGCAGCCACAGCAAATCTATTCCTGGGACGCTGGCCAGTTTGACCAGGTGGTTGGACAGAGGGCCGGACCATCTGATGGTCAACAAAGCACCGGCAGAGTTATCCACTATCCGGCACTCTTCCTCCAAAAAGGTCAACAAATCAGAGAACAATGGTAGGTAATCAATGCTATTACCACCATACCTATGTTCAAAGTGCAGCTTAAGTTCGGGGGACAACTTCCCGAGCACGATGTTAAGTAATATAAATGACCAAGAGTCTACTGGTACGTTGAGACATTGCAAGGCATTGACCGCAATCATCAACGAGTTCAAGAGGTCCTTGTGCAAATCATGTGTCTTACCAATTATAGGCAACCCTAATATTTGGTTGACATGAATGTCAGCCAAACGCCTAACATTTTGATACCGCTTGGTCAAAAGCTCACGCGCAATCTTATAATTTTCGTCCGTCACGGGTAGGTGTTGGACGATGCCACGAGCCTCTCCTCTCAATGAGGACAACAAATAAGCCATCTTCTGACTGGAGGTGAGGTCCCCCTGCCCGTACACAAGACTATCAAACACGTTTAGGAAGCCTACCCAAGCATTAAGTCGTCCGTCAAATGGTGGGAGGTCAAGGTTGGAAGCAGGTTACCTACTCAAAAGCCCGGGAGAGGAAACAACTGGCGAAGGCTCGAGGTCCATCTTAAGCGACATATCAATTCCTCCGCGAACCTTCTCTGTAATGGTGTCTATGAACACCAAGGCACGGTCATAGTCACAGGTTAAATTTATCGAGATAAATTGTCTAGGGCAGTCAAAAATATTGATTCACTTAGCCGACTTGATAAAAGGGAGGTTTTGTTTGAATAAATAAATGAACTAAAACCACAAATAATACAGTATTATTTATTTATAATCACAACAATGACTTACCTATTAAAATTACTAAAAATAACAAAATTCTTATATGGGTACTTTCCATTCAACAGTTGGAATTTTAATTCTATATATTCTAATAAAGACAGATTTAAATATTAATTAGAGGTACTTAATTTTAAAAAATCTTGCAAAAATAATGTACGCCGTGGTATGCCGAACATTCTTTCTGCGTCATAGGAAGAAAAAATAATTATTTTACATAGAATCCAGGGCAAGATTCACATCTCTTTGTCGTGCTTTTTTTTTCACAACTTCACAGATTTTTGCCGGGGCCATTTTTGCAAATAAAAAACTTATTAAAACAAAATAAAAAGTAAAATCTCATTCACTAAAAAATGTGTTCTAATAATAAAAATTAACAAAAAACAAAGGTCACATTAAGTCAACTTATTTTATCCCTTCCCTATATACACCTATTGTTGGCAACCCAACGTTTTCTGTCATTATTTTTTGACACATATTTTTTATATATAGCAACATTAATTAAAAAACTTGTTCTAAAATTTTTACCGTGCAGATGCACGCACGCACTTGTAATATTATATAAAATTAAAACTATGATGTAAATGAAGTCTTATTATTTTGGGAAGAAACTGGGAATATCCTCAACATAAAATTTTGGACCTCCGAGCCGCAGGAATTGTTAAATAAAGGATCCGCTGATTAGAGGTAAGGCCGATCGGGATTTGTTTCCGCCATCCTTGCTTTCTCATATCCATTTCTTTCCATAATCCATTTACATCGTCATTAATATCATTTGTCACACGTATTTATATAGCTATTTCGTGGCAATTTGATATAATTATTTTAAAAATTAGGTAATTTTATATAATTTGCAACATATAGCCGGCATTTTTCACATATTATAAAAAGCTATTTCGTGATTGAATGTTAGGTTGTTGCAAATAAGTGTCGTGTCAGATTATTTATTTTTAAAAGTAATATTAACTAAATAACAATTTTCTTAAAAGCAGTAAATTAAAAATTAAATAATTCATGCAGTAGTTATCAGTCACCTCATTCAGTCATCATTCATTCGTTCACTCGTTTTTCATTCATCAGTCATCAGTTGCTTTCTATCTTATTTTTTTTATTTCAATTTTAATTAGTATTCAATAATTACAGAATATAATCGTATAATAACAAAATCATAATTTATTAAAATAAAAATAATAAATTCTAAGTTATTTGAAGAATACTTATTATTAGCTAACAATGACGACCTCCGAGATAGACGTAAAAAGTTTAATAAAAAAGAGAGGCGTGTTCAAAGGAAAATTGACGTTATTTGAGAATTTCGTTAAACTTCTCGATCATCAGAGGCCTAGCGAGCCTCAAGCTGCTGAGTTGGAGGTAAGATTAGTAAAAATCAATACTATTTTTGAAGAGTTTGACGCAATCCAAACTGAGCTGGAGTTGTTTGACGAACAGTATTTAAGTGAGAGACAGATATTTGAGGATTCATACTTTAGTTTAATAACAAAAGCAAATTTATTTATTAGAAGGGCTAGGTATATTGAAAATCAAAAAACAATTCAGTAAAATGAAAAAAGTACAAATATTAGGTTACCTGTTTTAAACTTACCAACTTTTTCAGGATCTTACGAAAACTGGCTGGAGTTTAGGGACAGCTTTGATTCCTTAATCAATAAAAATGAAGATCTCTCAAATATACAGCGCTTTCATTATTTAAGGGGAGCTTTAGGGGGAGGCGCTGCACAGGTTATTAGGTCATTAGAATTTTCAGCTCAAAATTATGTTATAGCATGGAACTTAATCAAAGAGAGGTATGACAACCCTAGACTTCTTATACACAACCACATTAAAAACATTTTTGATATTCAAATTATTATTAAAGAGTCTGCCGTTTGTATTAGACAGCTCATTGACACAATATTAAAAAATCTTAGGTCGCTAGAAACATTAGGCGAACCAGTTACCCATTGGAACACCTTATTAATCTACATCTTGGCACAAAAGCTAGATGCTGTAACAAACAGAGAATGGGAATCATACCGTTCGACAATAGAACACATAACTTTAGATCATTTTATTCAGTTCCTTAAAAATAGGGCTGATCTTTTAGAAACTATTACTATTAATACTAAAACTCAACCAAAGGTTAAAACGGTAGATCATATCAAAGTAAAATCATTTGTCTCTCAAAGTAAAATTATTTCTTGCCCATTATGTAAAGGTGATCATTATTTATATTCTTGTAACAGTTTCAAAGAATTACCTATTGAGCAAAGAATTGAAAAGGTTAAATCTTTTAAATTATGCTATAATTGTCTCAAGCCTGGCCATTTAAACTTTCAATGTCGTATTAGCTTTTGTCAATTATGTCACAAAAAACATAATTCTTTATTACATATACCAAAACATTTAGATTCCCCTACAAGTTCAAACAATGTTAGTAGGGAGAAAAGTGATACAAATCAAGCCGTTTATTCATGTGTTTCAGCAGAGCAGGTGTTGCTGTCCACTGCAGTGGTCCAGGTGTTGGACGCAGCGGGCAGGCCTCACAATGCTCGGGTATTGATGGATTCGGGCAGCTCGTCCGGGTTCATCACCGATGCTTTGTGTAGCAAGCTTGGTCTCCGTACTACACCGGTCAATGTTAGTGTCATGGGTGTCAACAATGGCATTAGCAGGTCTATAAACAGAGTTAACATTTCTGTTAAATCATTAAGTGAAGAATGTAATTTTCAATTAAATTGTTTAGTTTTACCTAATATAACACAAAAATTGCCAAATGTCAGAATAGATATGAGTCGCTTTGATATTCCTTTGCATATTAAGTTGGCCGATCCACATTTCTGTGAACCATCCTCCATTGATATTCTCATAGGGGCAGATCAGTTCTGGAATTTATTAAGTGATGGACGGATTAGCTTAGGAAGAAATAGTCCTGTTCTTCAAAATTCTAGATTAGGTTGGTTAATATCTGGCCCGGTTCACGGTGTCACTAATACTAATATAGTAAATTGCAATTTTATTAAAGATATTGATCAACAATTAACAAAGTTTTGGGAGTTTGAGGAAGTTCCAAATAAGGAACCTTGGACTTCAGAAGAATTAAATTGTGAAGAACATTTTATTAAAACTACAACAAGATTAAGTAATGGGCGTTTTTGTGTTAAGTTGCCACTCAAGGTGTCACATATTAATTTAGGTAATTCATATATTCAAGCAAAAAATAGATTTTTGTCTTTGGAAAAGAGGTTAGATAAACATCCTCATATTAAATCTATGTATACTGAGTTTATTAAGGAGTATAAAGTATTAAATCATTTATCATTATGTAAGATTGAAAATGCAACTTATTTTTTACCCCATCATGCAGTGTTTAGGGAACAAAGTACAACAACTAAACTTAGAGTGGTCTTTGACGGGTCTGCCAAAACTACTTCTGGACTTTCACTTAATGATATTCAAATGGTAGGTCCCATTCTACAAGATAATCTTTTTTCGATTTTAATTAGGTTCAGACAACATAAATTTGTTATATGTGCAGACATAGAAAAAATGTATCGACAGGTCTCTGTTCATGAGTCTGACAGACATTTACAAAATATACTTTGGAGAGAGAGACCTCAAGATGAATTACAAAGTTATACTTTAAATACTGTAACATATGGTACATCATCAGCTCCTTATCTCAGTATTAGATCATTAATTCAGATAGGTAATGAATGTATCATACCTGAAATTTCCGAAATCATAAAACATGATTTCTATGTTGATGATTTTTTATGTGGAGGCAATGACATCAAGGAATTGCTTCATATTTATAACAATGTAACTAGTGAATTATCAAAGGGTTGTTTTCCATTGCGAAAATGGAAGTCAAATAATTTAGAATTTTTAAGGGCAATAGGCAGTATACAGACAGACAATAAATTTATAGATACAGAAAATAATATACAGTCCACTGTTTTAGGTTTAGGTTGGAATTGTGAAAAGGACTATTTCTTTTTCACATGTGAGTCTATCCAAGATGAAAATTATACAAAACGAAAAGTTCTCTCTGCCATGTCAAGATTGTTTGATCCGTTAGGTTTATTAAGTCCCTGCATTATTTCTGCTAAAATTATTATGCAAAAAATCTGGTTACACAAGTTAGATTGGGATGAAATACTTCCCACAGATATTCATGAAGCTTGGGTTAAGTTTGTTAATAATTTAGATTATATTTCAAGTATTAAAATACCTAGACATAGTTTTTCAGATTTATGTATAAATGTCCAATTGCATATATTTTCAGATGCATCTATGTATGCATATGGATCATGTGTTTATGTGCGTTCATGTAGGGCCAATGGTGAAGTAAATGTAAGGTTGCTTTGTGCTAAAGGCAAGGTAGCTCCAATAAAGAGTACCACCATACCTAGACTAGAGCTGAGCGGCGCGTTACTGGCTGCTCGCTTGACTAATAAAGTTCTTAAGGCCTTACGGTGTACAATTAGTGAATGTTATTATTGGACTGACTCAACAATTGTTTTGGGCTGGTTAAAAACTATGCCGGTTAAAATGAAACAGTTTGTCACAAACCGTGTTTCAGAGATTATAGAATTAACAAATTCTTCTAAGTGGCGCTATGTGCCTAGCAAGGAAAACCCCGCTGACATAGTGTCGCGTGGTGTAGACCCTATTAGTCTTCAAAATAATTTGTTATGGTTTAATGGACCACAATTTTTATTACTAGGTGATTCTGACTGGCCAGTGCAACCAGTTCTTTATAAAGAAGCAGCACTGCCAGAATTAAAAATTTGTAATTTAAGTGTAAATAATAGTAAAAGGTCATGGTTTCACTTTGAAAATTTTTCTAGCATTAATAAAATGAAGAGAATCCTTGCTTATGTAATGCGTTTTATACATAATTTAAGACAAAATAAAAATAAACTATTAGGTAGTCTTAGTGTAACAGAGTTAGATTCTGCATTTACAGTTTTATTAAAGGAATGTCAGGGCGATTCATTTTATACTGATATACAACTGTTGTTAAATAATAAATTACTGGCTACAAAGAATAAATTATTGAACTTGAATCCCTTTGTTGACAACCATGGGCTGCTGAGAGTGGGTGGTCGTCTGATTAATTCGATATATCAATATGACAAAAAACATCCTATTTTATTATGCTCAAAACACCATTTTACCAAATTGTTATTTGCAGACGAACATCTACGATTACTTCATGCTGGACCGCAACATTTGCTAGCTTCAATTAGAGAGAAATTTTGGCCTCTTTAAGGCAGAAACTTAGCTAGACAGACTGTTCGTAAATGTATTAAATGTTGTAGATTTCAGGGTAGACCTATAACACCTATAATGGGTAGCTTACCTGCGCAGCGCCTTTCTCTGCAGTTTCCCTTTCTTAATGTCAGTGTTGACTTTGCAGGGCCTTTTCTTATAACAGATAGAAAGAGTAGGGGTTGTAAAATTAGTAAATGTTATTTTTGTATTTTTGTGTGTTGTGCTACTACAGCCATACATTTAGAGTTAGTCAGTAATTTAAGTACTGAAGCTTTCTTATTAACATTAAAAAGATTTATTGCCAGACGGGGAAAACCGTCCAATATATATTGTGACAACGGAACCAATTTTGTAGGTGCCAGAAATGAACTGGCCGCTATTATTAATGATAACCATGACACTATTTGCAACAATTTATCAGATATTAGTATTCAATTTCATTTTATGCCTGCTTATTCACCAAATTTTGGAGGGCTTCACGAAGCCGGTGTTAAAAGCACTAAAAAACATTTAAAACGAGTAATAGGTAGCACTCACTTAACTTTTGAGGAATATTATACTCTTATTACTCAAGTAGAATCTATATTAAATTCCCGTCCTATTTCCCCTCTATCCACTGATCCAAATGATCTTGAACCCTTGACTCCGGGGCATTTTCTGGTTGGCCGACCTCTCACAGCGGTGCCAGAATACAATTATGAAGATAAAAATCCACTTCGGCTTACAAGATACAATCATCTGGAGCAGATGAGGCAACACTTTTGGCGCAGATGGCAGCTAGAGGTGATAGGAGAACAACAAAGGAGATCTAAATGGACCAAGTCTCAAGTCGCTATCAAGGTTGGAGATTTGGTGATTGTTCAAGACAAGAGGAACCCCCCATTGCAGTGGAGAATGGCTCGCGTTGCGAGGCTGTTCCCTGGGACCGATGGTGTTACCCGGGTAGTAGATGTCAGGACACAGATGGGCATTATCCGGAGAGCGGTGAACACTTTATGTCCACTTCCCCTGGAGACCTGATGGACGGATGACCATTGGTTGCAGATGGACATCTGGCAAGGCGGACGGCATGTTGGCAACCCAACGTTTTCTGTCATTATTTTTTGACACATATTTTTTATATATAGCAACATTAATTAAAAAACTTGTTCTAAAATTTTTACCGTGCAGATGCACGCACGCACTTGTAATATTATATAAAATTAAAACTATGATGTAAATGAAGTCTTATTATTTTGGGAAGAAACTGGGAATATCCTCAACACCTATTATAATAAATAAAATCATATACGCTTCTTCCTCTTGCCTAAGCAGCCACTTTTAGCTTTGTTTGCTATTTCGGCTCAAAGAAAAAACGTTACCTATTGGGCCTTTCAATTTCATTTAAAATTTAATAAGTCTTATTATCCAGAACCGCAGGGTGATTACGCGCACCAAAGTTAGCTCGCACGCCGATTGCTATGACGCGTTTTCTAAGAATTTTTAAAGCCGCTAGGCTTGAACTACGTCATTATGACGTCAAAACGATTGGCGTGCGAGCGAACTTAGGACGCGTAATCACCCCCCTGCTAAAAAATAAAAAATATATAATCTCAACCAAAAACCCCAAAATAATAATAATATGTGTCTTTGTTTGACACAGTGGAGCTTTAAATCTATATCTATCTATACTTATAATATAATAAAGAGGAAAGATTTGTATTTTTGTATGTTTGTAATGAATAAACTCAAAAACTACTGGACCGATTGCAATAATTTTTTCACCATTAGAAAGCTGCATTCTTCAGAAGTAACAAAGGCTATATAATATCACGCTAGGTCCTATAGTTGTGGAGCAGTAACCAAAAATGTTTTAAAAACGGGGGAAAAGTATCGTTTCTGAGGCCTTCCGTGGCGTGCGCTGAGCATATAGTTAAAGTTATACAAACCTGTGCGAAGCCGGGACGGGCCGCTAGTTTTAAATAAAACTCAAATTTTCTTCAGTTTAGTTTTATATTATTAAGTTAATTTTTACAACTGTGGCTTGATGGTTCTGATTATCGAGAGTTAAAAATTTGGAATAAGTAAAGAATGTATAAGAACGAAGGTAAGTAGAATAAATTTGTGAATTTTTAAATATTTATACCGTAGATCGCCTAACGCCTTAACAAATTGTCTCATTATACAAAGTTAGATTATAGTCATATTTAAATAGTGAGGAGCCGACTCGAACACCTTCCCGCCCATTGAAAGTTCCAGCTTTCAACCATTGAGTTCTTCAGCAGAAGGTAGAGGACACAAGCGAACCAACGCACGTCTAACGCAGCCTCTGTTGGTATTCACATCAGCTACCCTCGCAATACCATCTAGTCCTGGTATCAAACGTGTGACTCTTCCGAGGCGCCACTGCATAGGAGGAGTGGAATCTTCCTGTAGCAGAACCATGTCACCCAGATTTAGTTTTGATGTGTCAGTTCGCCACTTGGTTCGCTGTTAAAGTTCTGCGATGTATTCTTTCTGCCATCGATTCCAGAAATGTTGGCGAATTTGTTCTTTGGGCATAAGGTTTTACCTCGTAGACGTCTGCATCGAACACAGTTATTTGCTACTCTCCGAGCAAGATGTCTTCCATTCACTGGCCAGATAAATTCTCTGACTGCAGCCAACAATAATTGGGGACCTGCATGTATCTTACGAATGTGCTCCGAAACATAGTTTAGTCAAGTAATGCGACGCATGCAGAAGAATTGGATGTCGCTTTTCATAGCTATAATTACAAGCATCGATTCGCCCACCCACTCTTACTAGTTTTGCTTCATCCATAAATGGAGATAAAGATAATATTTTACTTTTATTATTAAGTGTTTTATTTTTAAGAAGTAGGTTGTACTCTATATGGTAAGATTCCTTTTGCGCTAGGACACAGTGATTGAAAGGATTCCTTCAACTCTTCTAATGTTAAATCACCTAATCGTTTTGCTTTAGGATTTTTTACATTATAAATGAATCTTTTTACATATGCAAATAAGGCTTGTAATTTATTAAGTTTAGAATAATTTGTAAATATAATTAATGGATTAGATTTTATAGCTATATTAGACTTTATTTCTGGCAAATCCGCACATACGCTAGACCTACTACTGGCCAATTGCTTTCGCTATAGATTAAAAAACTAGGCCCTGACAACCATAGGTCTAAAGACGTTAATGTATTAGCATTAACACCTCTAGAAATAAGATCAGCCGGTTTGTCACTTTTTGGTACGTAACGCCAAGATAACGAATCAGTTGTTTCATTAATTTTGTTTATTCTATTAGCCACAAATGTTTTTAGTTTTTTAAGATCATTATTTATCCAACCCAATACTACGCTAGAATCACACCAGTAAATAATACGATTAGGTTTATACCTAAGTGAGTCTGTAACGGCCTTGTAATCGTTACAGGTTTTATAGGTGCTACTTTAGATTTGGCACACAGCAGTCTTACAGTGACATCATTTTGAGAGTTTATTGACCTCATATAAATACATGCCCCATATGCCACTTGAGATGCATTACTGAAAGAGTGTAATTCAATTATTTTAGGTGAGAAACAAACAACCAATCTAGGAATTTCTATATTCAATATGTTAAAAAGACCTTTAGAAAATTTATTCCAGTCCTCCTGTACATCAGATGGCACCGGATCGTCCCAGTTGATCTTATTTAACCATAGTTTTTGCAACATTAATTTTGTTAAAATAGTACAAGGGCTTAAAAAACCTAAAGGGTCAATAATTTTAAATTAATCGTTTTGTTACTTTATTATTATTATCTGTAAATAGTTTTACCGGGAAATTTAATTTATCTGTAGACGGACTCCAACCAAGCCCTAGTGTACTTGAGGATTCACTCAGCAATAAGTCCTCCTGTGTATTCATGGATGAATTTTCAAATAAATTAGGCAAATTGGTTTTATATTTTCTTAAATTAAAATAACTAGAATTCAGAGCATTAGAAATAGAATTCTGAATGTAGCGTAATTCATTTTTGTCATTAGAACCCATGATAAGATCATCAACGTAAAAATCATTTTTAATTATAGTTTTAATTAGTTCATCGACCTACTCTTCTCCTATCTGAACTAAACATCGCGTACTCAAGTAGCTCGCGCTTGCGGTACCATAAGTGAGAGTATTGAGTCGCAGAGTTTTAATTGGCTGAGACTCATCTTCTCTCCATAAGATAAGCTGTAGATTACGATCTTCTTCAGATACATGTACTTGGCGGTACATTTTTTCTATATCATCAGTCAAAATGTATCTATATTGCCTTGCTCTTATCAAAATAGAAAAAAGAGAGTCCTGTACATTTGGGCCTACCATTAAAATATTATTTAGGGATACTCCAGAAGAGGATGGAGCTGAACCATCGAACACCACGCGGAGTTTTGTAGATTCGCTATCCTTTAATACAGCGTAGTGACATAAAAAATAAGACGGATTTGGCTTACATATAGGTGACTCGGATAAATGACCTAGTTCGGCATACTCACGTATGAATTTTATATATTCCGACTTCAAAACCGGATTTCGTTTAAACTTTCTTTCTAAGTTTAAGAGGAGGCACTATAAATTTTAGTCTTATTTGCTTATATCTGCAGAGGCAAGCAGACATCTATTTATTAAAACACTTCAACTTAAGTTTTTTCAGACCTTCTTCTCTCCATGTCTTAACCAAAAACCTAATTGGAAAACATTTTTTCGATACTTTATCTATTTTAAAATGATGCCTTTTTAATGTATAAAGACATTTTTCTTCTAAACGGGTTGAGTTTTAAGTCTAAAATAAATACACCTCACAAGAAAATACAGTTTATAATCCACTACTAAACGAAATTTTACCTAAATAAATTATTAAGTATGTTATAGACAAAATTAGTTTTGTGACTTACGACATGGATGCGCGCATTGTATATATTTATATACCTCCTGTTATTATTAAAATTACATAACACACGCACACACATTACATCTCACAAACGCACCTCTTGAAACTCATATCCATTCTTTCCTCACCTTAACAAGCCCGATTTCTTCGAGTTCAAACAAGTGAGAACAGTTAGTGTGTCTCGAGCTGACCTACGGCCACGACACAGCTCCGCGCCCGCGCATTATAAATTATCTAAAACCTAGTAAAACCGCTAATTACCCCAAAAATAAGTGATCGGAGTATTGATTAGGATATTGTAAAACCTATAGTGCTACCTAGGAAGCTGTGCCCTCTGAGATTTATGGAGAAAGTGCCTTAATTAATGAACCAGCCGAAGGAACTTGGATTGCCAAACAAAAATCGGGTAATCCCTTATATCTATCATCTTTTCTCTCCATAATCCTCTGGTCCTTCTAATCCAAATCCTCATTTCATATTTCCTCCTTACAAAATACTCAAAATCTCTAAAATACGCAACAAAAAACACTACATACGTGCATAATTTTTCCGCTTTTATTTGATACCACCTACCGCCATATTGAAATTAATTTCAATAAAAAATATTTTTCACAAATATTTAAAACCCGCATTTATACACTCAATCATTATATATTTATACATAAATATTTATGATTTCCGCTTATAAAAACCCGCTTTATTTATTACGTTAATTATTTTTACAAAATTTCTTGCGTAATAAAAGTACCTATTTCTCTCGTATATATATTATACACGTATTTATTTTTATTTTATATTTTAAATATTGAGCATCTAGTTTAATATCCTCGCGCATTCATATTTTTCATTACCTACCTACTTTTTTCTTAAAATTTATTAATTATCATATAAAATGGCAAAATCTGTCCAGAGCAATATAGACGAAATGTCTCTCGTAGAAAAAAGTACTAAAACGCAAATCGCTGTTCTAGAAAGTAAGCGAAATAGTTTATTCGAAATTGTTCAACGGGTTTTCGATTTAAGTGAAAATCTCACAGATCGAAAATCTCGAAATTTATTTATAATCCGCGCTAAATCCATCGACTTAACTCGCGTCGACTTCATCAAAGTCGTAGAAGACATCAACATTCTTAATCTAAGTATTAATGAAAACTATGTTCCTAATTTTAATTCATTACAATCATTCGATGAAATGTTTTGTTACATAAAGTCTATAGAAGATAACATTTCTAGCTCCACCAGCAAGGAGCTGTCACAAAATCCCACACCGCAAGTCTCAGACCTTTGTAGAAAACTCCCGCCTCTCGAACTGATGTCATTCGATGGTTCTCCAAGCAAGTGGATATTATTTTATGAAAACTTTAAGGGTCTTATCCACGATAATCCTCATATTAGTGACGCTGAAAAAGTGCAGTACTTGGTAGGTAAACTATCTGGTAAAGCACTCGCTGTGTGCGCCGGCATCCCACCGGTCGCCAGCAACTACTCCATACTTTGGAACGCGTTGATAGATAGGTATCAGGACAAAAGAACGCTCGCGACTATGTATCTAGAACAGATTCTTAATTTCAAATCCATACCAACCGCATCCTCGAACTCGCTAGACTCTTTTATTGAAATTTTCTGCTCAGCAGAAGCCGCATTACAACAATTAAATATTACTAACTTGTCAGACTTTATCTTCACTCACCTCGCGCTTAATAAACTAGATAAGTCTACAATAAACCTCTTCGAACAATCACAACGCGCTAACGCTATACCTACTTTCCAAGATTTAGTTAAATTCATAAAAGAACAAAGTAAAATTCACCTATTACGCAACCCGCATCAATATACCGCTGTACACAATAACAATATAAAACCTTATAACAATAACAACAAATATAACAAATCTAAAACTGTTCAGTCTTTCGTAGTAAATAATAACAATAACAACTCAACTTCAAAGTCGTGCATACTCTGTAAAAACTCTCAACATCCGCTATACAAGTGTGAATCTTTCTTAAAATTAGATAATATTCGCGAAATAACGTTGTAGCTCAAAATAACTATTGTAAAAACTGTTTAGGGTTTCACAATATTCAAAATTGTAAATCAATAAATAAATGTTTTATTTGTGGTAAAAATCACCATACAAAATTACATTTATCTAACTTTAATCAAACTCGCAATCAAAACAACTCTGTACATAACGGTCAATCAGCTGTTCAGCAGACTTCCCTCTCGCTCGCACACCCATCACTATCGCATAGCGCGACGCAAGCGCCACCGATCGAGCGCACCGCCTCACCCGCTACGTCACGGCAGCAACAGCTGACTTTGAATAAAGACAATATAACTAGCTTCACTGCGTCGGTCAACGAACCTTGCAATAATAATTATAATAAAAATACGTCTGTACTGTTACCTACCGCTTCCGTCTTTGTTACAGATAACTTTGGCAACTCCCATAAAATAAGGGTTTTTATTGATAGTGGTTCCATGAGTCATTTTATAACTAAATCTTGTTGTGATCGTTTAAATATAAATATTTCTCGCGTCCCCTCTACCGTCCAAGGCATCGGTCAGAGCGAGACGACAGCTTTAGGTTTCGCATGTTTCACTATCCGCTCTCGCTTCGACACCCGTTGTAATTATACTATAAACGCTCGAGTAATTAATATAATTTCCGATCATATACCTAACGCTTATATAGATACTTCTCAACTACATCATCTCCAAGGTGTACCCCTCGCTGATGATTACTATCACTCGCCCGCTGAAATAGATTGTCTCATTAGCAATGAGCTCTTCCCGCTACTACTAGGTTCAGATAAGATAACTTCCCCGCACTCCCCCGTGGTCGCCGTGCAGTCTACCCTTGGCTATATACTTATGGGCAAGGCACACTGTTACGTGCCACCGCAGCCGCAGAATAATAATAATACTAGATCATTTTGCACGCTAGTCGAACCCACGCTAGAAACGCTAACTAAAAGGTTCTGGGAACTAGAATCTGTCCCAAACCATAAGGTCATAAGTCCGGATGACTCTAAATGCGAACGCATATTTAAAAATACCTACAAACGCGACGACGCAGGTCGGTTTATAGTACGCTTACCTTTCAAAGAATCTCCGTCCGCTCTCGGAGACTCACACGCTACTGCCGCCCGCCGCCTGCTCACCCTAGAAAGAAAACTTAATGCTAACCCTGACTTACGACTAGGGTATAATAATACTATACAAGAATACGTAACTAATGGCTACTTAACTAAGTTAGATAACGACTTACCTCACAGCTCGTACTACATCCCGCATCACGCTGTATACAAACCTGACAAACTATCTTCAAAAATTCGCATAGTTCTCGACGCAAGCTGTAAAACTACTTCTGGAAAATCTCTCAACGACATATTATTTACCGGTCCAAACTTACAAGCTAATATTTTCGACTTATTATTAAACTTACGCATATTTCCAATCGCACTCTCCGCAGACATTGAAAAAATGTACTTTCAACTTTATTTAAATAAAGAACACCGCTCATTTCAGAAAATACTTTTTAGATTTAATTCAACTGATGACATATCGTCTTATCAATTCAATCGAGTGTCATTTGGCTTAGCTTCTTCCCCGTACCTCGCCATGCGCGCCGTCAGACAGCTCGCAGCCGACGAGCGCGCTCGCTGGCCCGAGGCTTCGCACGCCGCAGAACGTCACATGTATATGGACGATTATATAACTAGTATAGCAACGGTAGAAGATGCTGAGAAAATAATGTACGATATGATTAACTTATTTAACGCGGGGGTTTCAAACTTATAAAATGGATCTCAAATAGTAAACAACTTACGCAACGCATACCGGTAGAACTTAGAAGCTCTCATGTAGTTAACTTTGACGAAAATATTTCCACTAAAGTGATAGGCATGCAGTGGAACCCCGCTAGTGATAACTTTTATTTTGAAACTAATTTTAATAATTTAAATTGTACCAAACGCAATATTTTATCATTTACGGCTCGTCTTTTCGACCCTTTAGGTCTTATCAGTCCCATCGTAGCTTACATGAAGCTACTGATACAGGAGTGCTGGAAACTGAATCTCGACTGGGACGACGATGTGCCGCGCCACATCTCAGACCGGTGGAATTCATTTCTATCGCAGCTCCCGCGGCTCTCGGATATACTTATTCCGAGACATTTAGGTATCTTTACAGGCTCTCATATCACTTTGTTAGGTTTTGCAGATGCTAGCGAACGCTGTTACGGCGCCGCAGTGTATGTAAAAGTAAGTAATAATGAAGATGACCTAGGACGAATCACTCTCGTCTGCTCTAAATCACGCAAAAGTCCGCTTAAAACTATATCTTTAGCCAGACTCGAACTCTGCGCTTGTCTTGTTCTTGCCGATTTACTTGTCGCAGTTCGTGACAACCTAAGTGACAGATGTAAAATCTCCAATTTATACGCCTTCTCAGACTCGACAGTCGCGCTCGCCTGGATAAGTTCACAAGCTTACAGGTTCCAAACATTCGTAGCCAACCGCATAACTGAAATTACATCTAAAATCCCCGCTAGTCATTGGCATCACGTAGCAGGTCATGACAACCCCGCTGATGTAGTCTCTCGTCCGGTTACGCCCGCAGATCTCGTAGATCACACGCTTTGGTTCCACGGTCCCCGCTGGGCCGCGTCACCTATCTCTGATTGGCCAATTAATCAAATTCATGATTTTAATAAAATATTACCTGAAACTAAAACTAATATTTTAACTCTAATCACGCAAACTGATCATATTATTTATGACATAGCTGCCCGCGTCTCTAATTGGATGAAATTCCTAAGAACAATAGTTTATGTCTTACGCTTCGCTAATATATTAAAAACCCGCAAACAAATAATATCAATCAAAGAACTAGATTTTACTGAACGCTATATAATCCGTATTATACAAAATAAATATTTTATCGCTGATATACACGCTTTAAAAAATAATAAACTCTGTTCCCCCGCATTACGAAAATTAAACCCGTTTATACAAGACGATCTTATTCGTGTTGGTGGTAGATTGCGACATTCGCAGTTAGATTTTGAAAAGAAACATCCGCTAGTACTCCCCGCTAAAGACATAATTGTAAAATTAATAATCGAACACGCTCATGTAACTAATCTTCACGCAGGACCCGCGCTATTACTCTCGCTACTTAGACAGAAATTTTGGATAATTTCAGCTCGTAACTCAGTTCGTAAAATCGTACAAAATTGTAACATTTGTTATAAACTCCGTCCGCGTCCAACTCAACCGCTGATGGGTGACCTACCAAAGTTCCGCGTGAGCGAAGTCAAAAGCTTCGTCAACACCGGGGTAGATTATTTAGGCCCATTTTTCGTAACCCATATTCGCCGTAAGGGTATAAAAAGTCACAAAGCATATGTCTGTTTATTCGTGTGCTTGACGACTAAAGCTCTCCATCTAGAGTTGGTCACCGATCTTAGTAGTGAACTATTTCTCGCCGCCTTCAAACGCTTTATCTCTCGCCGCGGTCCCGTATCTACCATAGTCAGTAATGGAGGTACTAATTTTTTAGGTTCTAAAAATATTATAAACGAATTATATTCTTTTATAACTGCAGATACTCATGATAACTATATGTGTCGCAAGCTATCGGATTTAAGAATCGAATTTAAGACTAACCCCCCCTTTTCTCCCCACTTTGGGGGAATATGGGAGAGCAACGTGCGTTCGGTTAAGACTCACTTATACAAAACGATTGGTTCGCAAATTCTTACGTACGAAGAACTTAACACGGTTCTTGTACAGATTGAGGGACTCCTCAACAGCCGCCCGCTTTGTGTGCTCAGCTCCGATCCCTCGGATCTGACCGCCCTCACTCCTGCGCATTTCTTGAGCGTCACCCCCCTACAATATTTACCCGCAGAAGACTATTCAAATGCAAAAGAATCCCGCTTAACGAGATATCACTTATTAGACAAGCTCATTCAATCGTATTGGAAACGCTGGAGCCTCGAATATTTGACATCACTTCAGAGTAGGTACAAATGGGACGTTCACTCTAAACCAATACAAATTGGTAACATAGTTGTCATTAAAGACGACAGATCTCCCCCGCTATACTGGCCGCTAGCCATCGTCCAGGAAGTATATCCTGGAAAGGATGGCGTGATAAGAACCGCAAAGGTTAAAACTCAAACAGGAGTATACGTACGCCCCGTTTTACGACTCTGCCCGCTACGTCTACAATAAAATTTCATTTTTTATATTCTTAGATATAAGCTCGCTATTTTTTTAAACTCGTTTTCCGCAATTCGCTTACTCGCTAGTACATAAGATTTTCGCTATTCTTAGTATAAGTTTTCGCTTTTTTATTTTTTCTTTAATGAAGAAACTTCATGCCGAGGGGAATGGATGCGCGCATTGTATATATTTATATACCTCCTGTTATTATTAAAATTACATAACACACGCACACACATTACATCTCACAAACGCACCTCTTGAAACTCATATCCATTCTTTCCTCACCTTAACAAGCCCGATTTCTTCGAGTTCAAACAAGTGAGAACAGTTAGTGTGTCTCGAGCTGACCTACGGCCACGACACAGCTCCGCGCCCGCGCATTATAAATTATCTAAAACCTAGTAAAACCGCTAATTACCCCAAAAATAAGTGATCGGAGTATTGATTAGGATATTGTAAAACCTATAGTGCTACCTAGGAAGCTGTGCCCTCTGAGATTTATGGAGAAAGTGCCTTAATTAATGAACCAGCCGAAGGAACTTGGATTGCCAAACAAAAATCGGGTAATCCCTTATATCTATCATCTTTTCTCTCCACGACATTTTTATTGATTGAAAATTGTTTGCGCGATTTTCAATCTTGCGGAGCAGATCCAAGAGCTATAATATGTAATTATATGACCCCGTTGACCAGTCCTGCCTAGTGTGCCGATGCGTACGGACGTGTATCTCTCGTGCTGCCGGGGCTACTAAAGATTTACGTAATTAATTTAACCATGTATAACAGTATAAACCTTACAAGTCCTTGAATTATAGAAAAAATACTTTTAATCAAAATAATATTATTATTTTTTAGTTTTAGGAATAAATTTGAGTTTTCGAATCTGGAACAAGGAAAACCAGAGTCACCGCGAAACAACATCGATTTTTTTTATCGGTTACCTATAACTTTTTTATTTATTTTTTTGACAACATAGAGAAGCCACATATATAGGGGTAACCGCGACAGTCGATTGACGTTTTTTATAGGAATTATTTTTAACCGCCTCCATAGACTGGTTGCGACTTTTGTGTAATATCCAAAGGTGTAAATTTTAAATATTTTATTAAAACAATAATTTATTTTTATATAAATTTTATATAGATTTAATCAAATAATTATAACATAAATAAATAAATTGAAAATTAAATATAATATACTTCTTCGAGGGAGTCGGTTGCCGCCTCTAGAGTTCCGAGAACGCTAGCTGTATTGCCCCTCTGGACCTCCAATGCTATGCGTTGCACAAAGTAGACCCTGGACTCTCGGTTGCCGGATAACTCGGACAAAAGTTTTCCTAATTTGTTTCCAAAAACCTTTGCCTCCGGCGACCAAGGGCCCATGGTCTCCACAGCGAACGCCAAAAGCTCGAACTGGTCATTGAGGGGCTGGTATTTGGCCTTTTTAACATTTTGTGTAATAATTATGTGTAAATTGTCCTACATATTATTATTAAATATTTTTTGGATCCGGTCGCAACGACAGTAGTCAATGATCATCAAGTATGAATGTTACTTTTTTGACATAGGACACGTTATATAGGTTTTTGTGTGAGCCAAGCACGAATTTGAGGTCCATTTGAAAATCCGAGATGGCGGCCTCAACTTTTTTTTTTAATTCGACATGGGACTCTTTATATAGGTTTTTGGGTGAGCCGAGCACGAATTTGAGGTCCATTTTAAAATCCAAGATGGCGACCTTAACTTTATTTTTAAAAATCGACATGGTACTCGTTATATATGTTTTTGGGTGTGCCGAGCACGAATTTGAGGTCCATTTTAAAATCCAAGATGGCGGCCTCAACTTTATTTTTAAAAATCGACATGGGACTCGTTATATATATTTTTGGGTGTGCCAAGCACAAATTTGAGGTCCATTTTAAAATCCAAGATGGCGGCCTCAAATTTATTTTTAAAAATCGACATTGAACTCGTTATATATATTTTTGGGTGTGCCGAGCACGAATTTGAGGTCCATTTTAAAATCCAAGATGGCGGCCTCAACTTTATTTTTAAAAATCGATATGGGACTCGTTATATAGGTTTTTGGGTGTGCCGAGCACGAATTTGAGGTCCATTTTAAAATCCAAGATGGCGACCTTAACTTTATTTTTAAAAATCGACATGGGACTCGTTATATAGGTTTTTGGGTGTGCAGAGCACGAATTTGAGGTCCATTTTAAAATCCAAGATGGTGGCCTCAACTTTATTTTTAAAATTCGACATGGGACTCGTTATATAGGGTTTTGGGTGAGACGAGCACGAATTTGAGGTCCATTTTAAAATCCAAGATGGCGACCTTAACTTTATTTCTAAAATTCGACATGGGACTCGTTATATAGGTTTTTGGGTGTACCGAGCACGAATTTGAGGTCCATTTTAGAATCCAAGGTAGCGGCCTCAACTTAATTTTTTAAAACCGACATGGGACTCGTTATATATATTTTTGGGTGTGCCAAGCACAAATTTGAGGTCCATTTTAAAATCCAAGATGGCGGCCTCAAATTTATTTTTAAAAATCGACATTGAACTCGTTATATATATTTTTGGGTGTGCCGAGCACGAATTTGAGGTCCATTTTAAAATCCAAGATGGCGGCCTCAACTTTATTTTTAAAAATCGATATGGGACTCGTTATATAGGTTTTTGGGTGTGCCGAGCACGAATTTGAGGTCCATTTTAAAATCCAAGATGGCGACCTTAACTTTATTTTTAAAAATCGACATGGGACTCGTTATATAGGTTTTTGGGTGTGCAGAGCACGAATTTGAGGTCCATTTTAAAATCCAAGATGGTGGCCTCAACTTTATTTTAAAAATTCGACATGGGACTCGTTATATAGAGTTTTGGGTGAGACGAGCACGAATTTGAGGTCCATTTTAAAATCCAAGATGGCGACCTTAATTTTATTTCTAAAATTCGACATGGGACTCGTTATATAGGGTTTTGGGTGTACCGAGCACGAATTTGAGGTCCATTTTAGAATCCAAGGTAGCGGCCTCAACTTAATTTTTTAAAACCGACATGGGACTCGCTATATATATTTTTGGGTGTGCCGAGCACGAATTTGAGGTCTATTTTAAAATCCAAAATGGCGACCTCAAGTTTATTTCTAAAATTCGACATGGGACTCGTTATATAGGTTTTTGGGTGTGCCGAGCACGAATTTGAGGTCCAATTTAAAATCCAAGATGGCGGCCTTAACTTTATTTTTTTTAATCGACATTGGACTCGTAATACATGGTGACTTTGAAAGGATGTACTTTGGGCTAATATGAGGTTTTGCTGATCAAATCGAACAACTTTTCACATGCAATGATTTTAAAAAAAAAGTTACCGTCGCCATCTTGGATTTTAAAACGGAGCTCGAATTCGTGCTCCCCTCACACAAAACCCTATATAACAAGTCCTATGTCGAATTTTAAAAATAAAGTTGAGGCCAAAATCTTGGATTTTTAAATGAATCTCAAATTCGTGCTCGGCTCACCCAAAAATTTATATAACGAGTCCCAAGTCGATTTTTAAAAATAAAGTTGAGGCCGTCATCTTGGATTTTTTTAAATAAAGTCAAATCTGCCATTGCTTTTTATCGCGATAGCGATCTGTCATGGCGTTGGTAATTTTGATTGCCACAATTCAAATTACCAACGACAGATCACTATTGCGTTCGATGTTTTAGCCTCTGGTTTATGCTTCACATTATATCAGTTTTAGTTAATAGATTCTGTATTTTAAAACGATTTTATCTTTTTTAAACATGAAACAACAATTAAATATATAATCATAAATTTAGGTATATAAAATTAACCCATTACTACATAATAAAAAAAAAATTAAATATCCACTATGTCTTTTTTAAGTCGATTTTAAAAAATAAAGTTGAGGCCGCTATCTTGGATTTTAAAATGGACCTCAAAATCGTGCTCGGCACACCCAAAAACCCATATAACGAGTCCCATGTCGAATTTTAGAAATAAACTTGAGGTCGCCATTTTGGATTTTAAAATACCTCAAATTCGTGCTCGGCACACCCAAAAACCTATATAACGAGTCCCACGTCGATTTTTTAAATTAAAGTTGAGGCCGCCATCTTGGATTACACAATCTAAACCCATATTTATCTTTTTTTTTTTTTATAAAGTCAAATCTGCCATTGCTATTTATCGCGATAGCGATCTGTCATGACGTTGGTAATTTGAATTGCCACACATTCAAATTACCAACGCAAGATCGCTAACGCGTTCGATGTTTTAGCCACTGGTTGATGCTTCACATTATATCAGTTTTAGTTAATAGATTATTTTAAAACTATTTTATCTATCAAATTTAATATTTATTTAATTAAACTTAAAAATATTAATTATGATAAATAAAATAAAAATATTAAATACGACTCACATTCATTTTTTGTTCGTAAAATCGCGCCAAATAGAAAATTCTTGCCTGCGACAGCGGCAAAACAGTGATGCCTGCGGGGAAGCTCCGCCTATAGGGCGGGGCGATAACAAAAAAATATTTTGAGCGCAGGGTCTTAAGAATCTTTTTTTAGCTAGACTATAAGAATCTCCCAGACAATCAGGGGAATCATTTAAAGGCAATTTAACGCTTAACCTGCCTGTATTTAAGCGAGTCATGTGAGTAATAAAATGTTCCTCGCAAGACTTCTCCCTAGCATTCCACACACATTTCTTTGGAATTTCTTCTATCTCCCAGAATTTCGAAACTAATTCTTCCAAATTGTCTTGAACTGGCTGAGAAAACATAGCAGTATTACATTTTAAATTATTATAAGAAATATTATTGTTATTATAAGTTGGACCGGAAATCAACCAACCCAGTTCTGAGTTCCTCAACTTTGGTTTATAAGGACCCAGGGAGTATTGTTCATTCCCAAGGATATCCCTAAAAATATCAAAGCAGGTTGATTTATTATTTAATATTAGGATTTTTATCATTAAAGTTAGGATCGGCCAAACGAATATTTTTAGATAAATTAATATTTGTAATATTGTTTCCTTATATCTATAGGACTATTATAGTTCACTTGTTAGTTCATTTAGTACATAAAAGGAAGTAGTAGTAGTAAATTTAGTATTTAAAGAATTTATTTTGGCAATGCAACTTTCTTATAGCGTTTGAACAGTTATTACCAATACCTATGACATTTTACATACTTATAGGTATTGATTTTAGTGATAATAAATTAATTAAAGATTTAGTTATAAAAGAGTTTTGACTCCCACAATCTAATAGCACACGAACATTTTGTTTAATATTATTATTGTTAGGATTGCAAACTTCTATTAAGGCTGTAGACAGAATAACTTGATTGTTGTTTTGCTTACACAAGTTCACTACAGTCTCCTCTTCCTCGGAAACTGCAACGTTTGCAACACCAGAAGCCGTGGGGCTGTGAAGGAGGCTGTTATGCCTCTGTTTACATATTAGACAAGGATTAATACGACATTCGTGTGTGGAGAGTCTAGTGGGATGCCTCTGCCTGAGACAGTTTAGACATAATTTATATTTTTTAACGTCTTCAAACCGTTCTTGAATATTTTTAGAATTAAAAGTAGGGCAATCATAAATTCTATGATTTTCATTACATATAACGCACAAATAAATAAATGGTCTATTTTGACTAGTGCTAGCAAAAGATTTTTACGGTCTTATTCATAAAAACTTACGAAGCCTTTATTGATGCTTTATAACAGCTCAATAGCAAAACACCTCAAAACGTTATTCATAAACGCACAAT
Source organism: Monopis laevigella (assembly GCA_947458855.1). NCBI lineage: Eukaryota > Metazoa > Arthropoda > Insecta > Lepidoptera > Tineidae > Monopis > Monopis laevigella. The sequence goes on along the minus strand of OX381580.1, from coordinate 14,289,949 downwards.
AAACCTCTAATAGTGATAAACGTCAAATAACAGCTCCATAACTTTATTGAAGGCAGGAGCCCTCTATAAACCTATTTTAACCTCACTTTTTATACATATTTTATTTTTTGGTTTAAATTTTTATTAAATAACTTCTATTACTTCATAAAATTATATTACAAATAAAAATAATAATGCCCAGTCTGCTTCAACAACAACAAATTCTCAAAATTTTACAACTCGAATGGACTTGAACCAAATTAGGTTGGGCGCACACTGACATAAATTTGTAACAAAAAAATGTTAACATTTAATCTTGTTTCATCGCGGTAATTTGTCCAAAAATACAAAGTTGTGCCGCTTCAAACTACAAAAACGGCGGTGCCGCCACATCTGTTGTTTATTTATTTATTACACGACATGTGATTTTGTATCTACCGGATGGTAATCAGACCTACAAATTCCATAAATGGATCGATAAATACGTCGTTTTACAATATTGATCGCTCCCACTATGCCTGCGCGGTTACAAAATGTCAAAGAATCAAAAAGAAAGAAAAAAAATCAAAGTAGTTTACATTACGAGTCTATTTTAATATCCTCGTCGCTATTGTTGTTATTAATGTTTATATTACTATTGTTATAATTATTATGCATACTACGATTTAGTGACTCCAAGACATCTGCACGATCTATTAAAAATCTATGAAACTGATCTAAAGTTGGCAAATCATTATTAGACATTACAAAACATTTAAGAGTGTTGCGAAATTCTTCCCATTTTATTAGTGTACTTTTATCTAGTTTAGTAGTTAACATGTAAATCAACAACATGTCCCATTTGTCAGTAGGTTGTCCCAAAATGGAAAGAGCTCGCAAGTTTTTGTTATAATGATCAACCAAGAATCGCAAAGACCGTTCAGATTCTCGAGCGATTGTCTGGGTATTAAATAATGATCCCAGATGATGATTAATAAGTAGCCGTTTGTTATCGAATCGCTCACAAAGTAATGACCGGGCCTCAGCGTAGTTGGGGGAAGATACTTCCAAATTAGAAATAATTCTAGACGCATCTCCCTCCAAATATGATATGAGATAGTGGAATTTGTGAATTGGTTTTATTCTTGAATTGTTGTGAATAAGACTTTCGAATGTATCACGAAACTCCAACCAACGAAAATATGAACTATTAAATTTAGATATTTTAAATCTGTGGTAGTTTGATTTCAATATTTTCATGGTTACAAGAGATGTCTTGTGCAGCAGCTATTGATGCACGCCTGTCAACGTCACTCTGGTTTAATTCCTCTAATAATGACTTAGCAGTAGCAATATTTAAAATGATTTTTCTTTCTATTTTGTCTCTTTCATCGATTTCATTATCAATATTATCTAAATTTAGTACCTCAATCTGGTTTTGCAAATCATCAAATTTGACAGATAGGCTTTCAAGTCGACTAATTTTAAGAGATAGCTCAGCTAGTTTGATGCCCGATCAATCTGGTTTGGATTGTACTATGATTATGTAATTTTTAAATTTTGTAATTTGACCCTTTATGGAGCTCTTTGATGCATATAAATCTCGAAGGCGAGCCGTTCCAGAAACAGTCTTATCTGATTCAATAGGCATCGTTACACACTGAGCTAATAAATGTTAACTGAATAAAAGTAATAAGGCTTACGCTCCTTGCTTTGGCTGCACACGTCGACAGGTAAGTGAGGTCAGCTTGGCGTAGCTCACGACAGCTCACGCCATCACACAGCTTGGTATAGCTGACGCCAGCACAGCACTCAACAGCGCCACTGGGCGTAGCCCACGACGCAGCTGAAATTGTCGGCGCTCTTATTTAAAAACTGATAATAACAAAGCAAGCTAAGTGTGAAGAATGTCAAGAAATGCCTATTCTATTTTCTGAGACGATCATATACTATTGGTTAGGACAAAAAAATGGTTAGATGTCAGTTTGGGTCTTCTACACTTCTAAACTTTCGTTACAAACTCAAGGTTACGCTTACCATTGCCGATCGGTAACTTATAGGGACCGAGCATTAATCACTCTTCACAAACGAGACTTACTAATTATAATAATAATATAATAATAATATGGACAAATTACACATATTGCTCTGGTCACAAACTAAGCTCTAGGCTTGTACTATGTGTACCAGAAGCAACGATATAATACATATTATATTTTATAAACACCCAGACTACTAATATATTTTTGCCATGGGTGGGAATCGAACCCACGACCCCCGTATACAACGCCAAAGGCGCAACCACTAGTCTACTCAATGGAGGCTGTCAATTTGTCTTGGAATCTTTTAAACAGTAACGAGCAATATTTAAAAAATACGAAATAAAAACCGAAATTTCGGTATACCGGTAATTTAAATTACAATGCCGGTATCGCTACCGGTATGAAAATCTATCCGGTATTCCATGCCCTAGTCTCAACCTACCAGTCGATCCTTGGTCATTTATATTACTTAACATTGTGCTCGGAAGTTGTCCCCCGAACTTGAATTGATTGGTAATAGCGTTGGTTACCTAACATTGTTCTCTGATTTGTTGACCTTTTTGGATGAAGAGTGCCGAATAGTGGATAACTCTGCCGGTGCAGGGCGGCCAAGATTTGTTGACCGTCACACCACCTGGTCAAATTGGCCAATGTCTCAGGAATCGGTTTGCTGTGGCCGCTGTTGAAACACAGAATTTTTGATTGTATTGGGACCCTGGACATTTGGTGCCGCATTGCCCACAATTTTGTAACTTGCGGGTCCAGGCCCGACGTGCCATGACACCACAGAGGCACTGGTGTTATGTTTGCTGGGGCAAGCACCACCAAAGGTATTGCCGTGAATCGCGGCCATGTTTGCAGTGTAGTGGCCGCCATCATCTTGTTTTGTATGCCAATTTAAATATGGAAGGCCGCCAACATGTTCACTATGAACCCCAGGGTGCTAGGGAGGTACGATCGCCGAGGTTTTATGATTCCTCACGTACTGAGGACCGGCGCCCCTCGCCCCGCTGTGTTCGGAGTTCACCCCCCAATGTTCGGAGTTCACTCCTCAGGAATGGTGGTCGCACTCCCCTCATGGGCGGTGGCAATGCTTCGCCCCCTCGCTTTGCTCCAATGGGTCGTAACCAGGTGTGCAGCGCAGGTACCTGTTAAGGTCGCGTTACCAGAGAAGACCTTCAGGACGACATCCTCATGTTGTTGAGTCAATGTCATAGGACCGATCACATGAGATCCACAATTACCAGTGGAACCCGAACCCGAATGTTTCCGTACGTCCGGTTCATGAGGAATTGGTATTCGCTGTCCGCTCACCAGCCGCCACCCACCCAGAGACTGTAATTTTACCTATAGCCTCTGTTTGTGTTTGGGGCCCGAAGGGCAACTATTTGGTTGCTCGTTCCCTTTTAGATTCGGGCATTCGAATCTAAAAGCAAAGACCGTTCAGATTCTCGAGCGATTGTCTGGGTATTAAATAATGATCCCAGATGATGATTAATAAGTAGCCGTTTGTTATCGAATCGCTCACAAAGTAATGACCGGGCCTCAGCGTAGTTGGGGGAAGATACTTCCAAATTAGAAATAATTCTAGACGCATCTCCCTCCAAATATGATATGAGATAGTGGAATTTGTGAATTGGTTTTATTCTTGAATTGTTGTGAATAAGACTTTCGAATGTATCACGAAACTCCAACCAACGAAAATATGAACTATTAAATTTAGATATTTTAAATCTGTGGTAGTTTGATTTCAATATTTTCATGGTTACAAGAGATGTCTTGTGCAGCAGCTATTGATGCACGCCTGTCAACGTCACTCTGGTTTAATTCCTCTAATAATGACTTAGCAGTAGCAATATTTAAAATGATTTTTCTTTCTATTTTGTCTCTTTCATCGATTTCATTATCAATATTATCTAAATTTAGTACCTCAATCTGGTTTTGCAAATCATCAAATTTGACAGATAGGCTTTCAAGTCGACTAATTTTAAGAGATAGCTCAGCTAGTTCGATGCCCGATCAATCTGGTTTGGATTGTACTATGATTATGTAATTTTTAAATTTTGTAATTTGACCCTTTATGGAGCTCTTTGATGCATATAAATCTCGAAGGCGAGCCGTTCCAGAAACAGTCTTATCTGATTCAATAGGCATCGTTACACACTGAGCTAATAAATGTTAACTGAATAAAAGTAATAAGGCTCACGCTCCTTGCTTTGGCTGCACACGTCGACAGGTAAGTGAGGTCAGCTTGGCGTAGCTCACGACAGCTCACGCCATCACACAGCTTGGTATAGCTGACGCCAGCACAGCACTCAACAGCGCCACTGGGCGTAGCCCACGACGCAGCTGAAATTGTCGGCGCTCTTATTTAAAAACTGATAATAACAAAGCAAGCTAAGTGTGAAGAATGTCAAGAAATGCCTATTCTATTTTCTGAGACGATCATATACTATTGGTTAGGACAAAAAAATGGTTAGATGTCAGTTTGGGTCTTCTACACTTCTAAACTTTCGTTACAAACTCAAGGTTACGCTTACCATTGCCGATCGGTAACTTATAGGGACCGAGCATTAATCACTCTTCACAAACGAGACTTACTAATTATAATAATAATATAATAATAATATGGACAAATTACACATATTGCTCTGGTCACAAACTAAGCTCTAGGCTTGTACTATGTGTACCATAAGCAACGATATAATACATATTATATTTTATAAACACCCAGACTACTAATATATTTTTGCCATGGGTGGGAATCGAACCCACGACCCCCGTATACAACGCCAAAGGCGCAACCACTAGTCTACTCAATGGAGGCTGTCAATTTGTCTTGGAATCTTTTAAACAGTAACGAGCAATATTTAAAAAATACGAAATAAAAACCGAAATTTCGGTATACCGGTAATTTAAATTACAATGCCGGTATCGCTACCGGTATGAAAATCTATCCGGTATTCCATGCCCTAGTCTCAACCTACCAGTCGATCCTTGGTCATTTATATTACTTAACATTGTGCTCGGAAGTTGTCCCCCGAACTTGAATTGATTGGTAATAGCGTTGGTTACCTAACATTGTTCTCTGATTTGTTGACCTTTTTGGATGAAGAGTGCCGAATAGTGGATAACTCTGCCGGTGCAGGGCGGCCAAGATTTGTTGACCGTCACACCACCTGGTCAAATTGGCCAATGTCTCAGGAATCGGTTTGCTGTGGCCGCTGTTGAAACACAGAATTTTTGATTGTATTGGGACCCTGGACATTTGGTGCCGCATTGCCCACAATTTTGTAACTTGCGGGTCCAGGCCCGACGTGCCATGACACCACAGAGGCACTGGTGTTATGTGTGCTGGGGCAAGCACCACCAAAGGTATTGCCGTGAATCGCGGCCATGTTTGCAGTGTAGTGGCCGCCATCATCTTGTTTTGTATGCCAATTTAAATATGGAAGGCCGCCAACATGTTCACTATGAACCCCAGGGTGCTAGGGAGGTACGATCGCCGAGGTTTTATGATTCCTCACGTACTGAGGACCGGCGCCCCTCGCCCCGCTGTGTTCGGAGTTCACCCCCCAATGTTCGGAGTTCACTCCTCAGGAATGGTGGTCGCACTCCCCTCATGGGCGGTGGCAATGCTTCGCCCCCTCGCTTTGCTCCAATGGGTCGTAACCGGGTGTGCAACGCAGGTACCTGTTAAGGTCGCGTTACCAGAGAAGACCTTCAGGACGACATCCTCATGTTGTTGAGTCAATGTCATAGGACCGATCACATGAGATCCACAATTACCAGTGGATCCCGAACCCGAATGTTTCCGTACGTCCGGTTCATGAGGAATTGGTATTCGCTGTCCGCTCACCAGCCGCCACCCACCCAGAGACTGTAATTTTACCTATAGCCTCTGTTTGTGTTTGGGGCCCGAAGGGCAACTATTTGGTTGCTCGTTCCCTTTTAGATTCGAATGCCCAGGGTTGTATTGTTTCGGCATGGTTAGCGAGTGGCCTGTGCCTAGCTTTGAATTCTCACCAGGATTGTGTTCGGGGAGTTGGTAATGTCAAAATTGAGAACTTGATTGGTAACACCACTTTTATATTCGCCCCGTTCTCGGTTTTCTGTCCGAGCATCACTGCTTCGGCAATAGTTTTAGAAAATATATTGGGTCAACACCCCCAGGTAAAGTTGTTCCCAGCTGTAGTGACCCTGACAAGGGGTTTGTGTTTGGCTGACCCCACCTTCGACATTCCGGGACCAATTAATTTGTTGCTTGGTGCCGATGTTTTGGGAATGTTGCTCCTAGATAATGTGAAGGCCCTAGGTACAGGTGGCCTTGTAGCGATCCCCACAATCTTGGGATCTGTTATAATGGGCCCAATCCATGTTCCTACCCCACCTGTTATTGATAACCGTTTTGTTGACATTTGTCTTTCTCTTTCTAAGGCGGTTCAGAGATTTTGGGAAGTGGAGGAGCCCCCGGCTACTGCGAAGGTCAATCCTGTTAATTATGAATGTAAATTGTTCTTCCAGAATAATACTGGTCGTTTAGCTTCTGGTCGTTTTTACACCAGACTTCCTTTTCTCCCCTCACGACCCCCATTGGATGCACCAAGGAGTCTTGTTGAGAAACGGTTGGTGTCCATGGAGAATCGCATAAGGTCTGACCCTGTCTTCCGCAAGAAGTACATTGAGTATGAGGATTTGGCACACATGACGGTCTCAAACTTGGACTGGCGTTCAGTGTAACTGCGTGGATTAAACGCTTTATTTTTAATTGTCGACACCCCCGGGATAAACGCCAGTTGCTAGTCCTCATAACAGGTGAACGGAAGGACTAGCTTTTATATTGGATTAATGTTGTTCAGGACGATCAGTTTAAGACTGAAATCGAGACACTGCGGGCTGGACGGAGCTCAAAGGAGCAGGGTTGGACGCCTAAATCCTTTTTTTGATGATTTGGGCCTCCTTCGTGTTGGAGGAATACTTCGGAATGCCAATGTGCCATTTGTTGCTCCCTAATTCTGGTCGCTTGGTGAATTTGTTGGTTATCACATCAAGAACTCGAACGGTGGCTGTAATGCTTTGTTGGCCATCTTACGCGCGAATATTGGATTCTGTCCGCCAGACGAGTCATACGAAGTGTGATTTTAATGCATGCCTTGTTACAGACTAAAGGCTACTACCATGCAGCCTCAAATGGGAGATCTGCCATCGGACCGTGTGAATGAGGCTCGTCCCTTTGCTGGCGTGGGTACAGATTTTATTGGCCCGTTCTCTGTGAAAGTGTCATACCTCAGGAACGCTAAATTTGTTTGCCTTTGTATGTCTGTCCACCAAAGCCGTACATTTAGAATTGGTTTCTGCCCTAAGCACCGAAGCCTTCGTCACTGCCCTTGATAGATTTGTGTCCCGCCGCGGTTTGCCATCGTTGATCCGGTCCGATTGTGGAACAAACTACAAGGGCACCGACCGTTATTTAAATGATGTATACATATAAATTTGTAACAGATAATCAGAATGTAATTGGAACTGCACTCTCCCAACGTGGAATCAGATGGCTTTTTGATCCACCAGCATGTCCACATTGGGGAGGAATATTTGAAGCTGTTGTTAAGGCTGCCAAAAGTCATTTACGTAGGGTGATAGGAGAAACCGTATTAACCTTTGAGGAACTTGCTGCGGTATTTTGTAAAATTGAAACCGTCTTCAACTCACGTCCATTGTGCCCGCTCTCTTCAGACCCAAACGACCTCGAGGCTTTGACACTTTTTTTCATAGGGCAGTCACTTGTCGCCTTGCCTGAATACTCCTTCAGAGATGTGAAGTGTACTCGACTGTCGCGAGTTGAATTGATCTAGCAGATGACCCAGCATTTCTGGCATCGCTGGTCGCTCGAATACCTATATTGCAGCAACGCGCGAAGTGGACTGATAAGACGGACCAGAAGCAGGCCTTTGGCTTCACGCAATCCCATCTCTCTCTTTTGGTTCTTATTTAGATAATAACTCTCTTCGAATTGCCATAGGCCTCAGGCTAGGTGCTTCAATTAGTCACCCTCATTCCTATAACTGTGGCAGTGCAGTGCAATCACCACGGTTTAAGTTGCAGTAGATCTGCAGGAAGAGTACCCAGACATGCAGCTCTCAACTCTATTATAAAATCAGCCTCGAGCCGTTCAGGAATGATGGAAAACGCGTCCATGGAATTTCTCTCATTTCTTGGCAAGACGGAAAGTGTTTGCTTAGGCGCAAGCCTAATATCATTATTAATAAAACTCCTAAAATTAATAATAATATCAATTAAGGAAATTATTCAGGCGTTAGGCGACCTCCGACCTACCGCACTGATTTTATATTAATTTTAAGTATAATTTTTAGGAACACCCACTTGGTGGACCGATACCATTTTATTATAATGAAGCACTTGCTCATATCTCGTCCATCAGACAAGATGTCTCTTGTAAATAACTAAAAATAATAAAAAGATCAAAAAATAAGATAAATTGGGTTCTATTATAAAACATTAATAAAGCCCCATTATGTCTCCAAGACATAAATTGGTGGCCCATGAGGGGAACAACAAGAAAAACTAAAAAATGAAAAATGAAGAAGATGACCACAGCCACGTTGAAGATTTGTAGCTGGAAGCTGGTTCACGGGCAGTGAAACCAAAGTTTCACACCGTGGCGGACTAGTGGTGCCTGAAGCACCAGACCGCACCGACCAACATCCGGACGAGTACCTGGCAGTACGTACAAAGCGTACCAGGGTGCACAACCTCCACGTGGCGACGGCACTGGGCAGTACGTCTAAAGCGTACCAAGGTGCATCACGTCGTCATCTATAGCGCTGGGCAGTGCGTATTGAAGCGCACCAAGGCGGAGGAAGATCGCGTCGGTCAGCCACGCAAAAGCGTCGCACCGCGTGTCACCTGGCAGTGCGTGTAAACCGCACCAGGGTGAAAGAAAGACTCAAAAGGAGAAGACCATCACGCGTCGGTCAAGCCACGTCAAAACGTCGCACCGCGCAATAAGAAGAGCAACACGTGACGGTCAGCCACGCAGCTAAAGCGTCGCACCGCACACACTACTGGGTCTGAAGACAAGAAGATCAGAGGAACTGGAAGATCACACCTGCATCGACTTCGGGAGCAGTCGGCGTATCCAAAGCGCCACCTCGTGCATCCGTGAATATAAAGATAAGTGCCTGTCCTTATTTCCTTGCAAAACTCACACCTTCACACCCACTAATATGCATCCTTCGTCGAAAGTATAGTGAGAAACCTCCACTTGACGAAAGGTTGCCATTTGCCAAACAGTCGCAAATGGTCATAGCATTTTAATAAACGTTAATTGCTATAACTTTCTTAAATTAATTTATTTAAAAAAGGCTACCTAAAACTGTTGCATACCTAAACATAAAAGTAGATACCTACTAAATATATTTAAATAAAAAACTTAATTGCTAAAACGCTTATACGTGTATTAAATAATTACTAACCTAACCAGGTACTCAACATTTAATACTGAGAGTAGTACCTACCTAAAATTAACTTTCAATTAAAAATAATTTTCATGCTATATTACTAAAATTCTTAATAACCTAACTACACAATTTATAATTCCTACAATATAATTATAAATCTTACAACTAATAAACCACTTAAATAAATACCTACAAAAAGTAGACCTACATGATAGCAATAACCTAATACTAATATAATCAAACTGGTTTGCTATTTAAATAACATAGTACTTAAATAGTGAATATTGTGAATTTCATAAATAATAAAAATAAAAAATAGTTTATTAAAGTGCTACCCTACATCCATAAAAATAATTAATTTTTGTTCCTACCTATCTACATAAAAATAAAATTTATTGTTATTTATTAATATAAATTTACAAACTACTGTTAATAATATAAAATTTAAAATTGTATTGCAACCCTTCGCTTCTGTTATTTTAAAACTTTTACCTACTTTTTACTAACAAGTATCATCGACAATTTCAGCTATAACTTGGCAAAGGTCAAGAAACCCATAGAGGTGCCGAGCTGTGTCAAGCTGTATCGAGCTGTGCCAAGCTGTCTCTGGTTGACAAACTTCCCCGTCAACGAATGCAGTTAAAGCGAGGAGCGTGAGCTATATTTACCTTTACTATTTAAATTTCATTTTAACTTTTAATTCAATTGGTTGGCGAATCATTTGCAATGCCTTTAGAAACAGTAAATTTGACTTCGGGAGAGTCTCGTCTACGCGAACTTAATGCGACGCGTAGCTCCTTAACCAACCAAATAAACTTATTTAAACAATACCTAAACATTGTGCAAAGTAAACGAGACTTATGCAATATCGATTTAGCTGAGTTAGCAACTAACACTACTAACTTCGAAAGAAAACTAACAGAATTTGATAATTTGCAAGATGAGATCGAGCTGTTGAATTTCGAAAATTTAGATTTTGAATTAGACGAACGAGATAAAATAGAAAGTCAAATTATTTTGAATATTGCTACTGCAAAAATATTATTAAAAAATTATAAAGATAAGAATTTAAATAGATGTGCATCAGATAATGTGCATGATGTCCCATGCAATAATGAAAATGTTCTTGCATCTCCAAACTATAATCGCTATAACAAAACTAACAACATTAACTGTAACAACTTTAATATTAATAACGAATTTAATAACCATAACAAAACTAATAACAATAACAAATGTAACAACAGTACTGATAATAACAAAAATAATTCCAGTAACAATTGTAGGAACAATGATGAAACAATTAAAAATAGAAACAATTATAACAATTACAGGTTAATCAAATAAAAGATAATTGCCTTATAAGATACCTAAATAACAATAGCAAAAATAGCAATAACATGAATAAATATTTTAAACAATTAACAATTAAATCAAATGAGGAATTTTATAATAGCCTACTTCACAGTCCTATATCTTCAGGCATTGCCAAAGTCGCTGCCGAAACTGAAGTCAAGGATCTGATAATTTTATCAAAGAAAAATTATAATAATAAAAAAATAATCTTATCTACAGTTTTACTTAAGGATAATAAAAGAGAAAATAATAAAAGAAAAAGGATTCGCGCCCTATTAAATTGTGGCATGCGGAACCCTATAAACTACATTTTTAAAAATAGAATAAGATTTAAAAGTTTCTTAATTTTTAAATATATGAAATATAATATTAATAAAAAGGAAAAATTATTCTATAACTATAAGAAAATTCGTAAAAAAAATATACCTTCAAGTTCTTGTAAGTTAAATTAATAAATACAAGTAACTTACAATGTTAGGTGTTTAAGATTAAATAATAATAATATATTATATTTTAAGTGTCACCTAAAGTGAATCACACTAACTACCTAGTAATAAGGAAAGAAAATCTTATAGTAAAATAAGTATACATAAATCGATAACTAGGTTAATAAATGTTGATTAAAGATTAAGTTAACTAATAAATAAAAAATCGCTGTAATTAAATCTTGTAAATAATTAAAGTTACAGATTTCGAGACAAATAGTTTCTCGTACTAAATAATAGTACTACCTACGCCTTTCAATGCATGCAATTTCATAAGTATGTAGGTACATAAGCAAAACTATATTACAGCAAGTTTGATAAATAGTCTAAACCTACCTAAATAAATGTAGGCATAGATACCTTTAGTGTTTATCTATAATCGTATTAACGATAATTTAATATAATTATAATAGTTATAAGTTGTACAATAGGAATTAAGTATGATTGATTATGTTTACTTCTACATACCTACTTAAAGCTAAACAAAAATGCATCTATACCTACTTAACTAAAACTTAATATTCAATAAGTGTATACTTTAAATAATATAATTCTAATCCTAAATAAGATAAGAGATAACATAAATAGTAAGTATATAGAATCATATCTCAACTACTTTTGTGTAAATACTAACCTATATAACAAAAAATATTAAAATAAATAGATAGAGTAGATAGTAAATAGAATAGAGTCTAAATAATAAAACAGATAGAAATCATATAAATAAAGGAAAATAACCTACTAGTAATGTAGACCTACTAGTGGTAATGACCTTCCTAGGTATAGAAATTAAATACAATAAAACAAATATAGGTATATCTAAAACTATGAATACCCTTAATATTACCTACCGAGTTCTTACTGGAAAAATTATATGAAAATAGCTAAGCATATAAAATGTATAGCTAAACTGAAAATACCTACCTATTACTTTTCATCGTAATTTAAGGATAAATTGCAATAAGGTAAATAGCAGGATCAAATAAAGATTCATAGTCTAATTACACTTGCTTAAATCAGGTCAGGTTATAGATTATACCTACTAATCTTGCAATAATGCAATTCCTAATCTGTACCTACACTAGCTGAGCAGATAACTGTTTGGTGAATGAATATAAATAAATATCTTAGTTACAATAAATATTAGTAGCTACAGTAAGTGAAAGTCATAGACGTTTATTTGTTTTTATTTTTATAATAATTTGTTTTGCTTATCTCTGTAGGTATCTATAAGTATAGGTACTAACTACTACTACTCATTGCATTGGCGCTTCCGGCTAGCCAAATAAATAGTTGACAAAAACTGAATAGGTGCTGTTGGTCGTGCCTACCTAAATATAGGAGCGTAGATATTTCTTAAGGTTTTGCAAATAAAACAAAATTGCTAGTTTTAATAAAAGCTCGCTGCGCTCCTCACTTGCATTTGGGAACCTGGTCTAGACTTAATTATTGTTAAATTTGACTTTCTCAAGTGGAGGCGATTCTCAATACCTACTCGCCTCCTTGGATTCCTCGCCGGCATTCCCTAATGACCTCCTTTCCTTCTCCAGGGCACTGTCTTCGCTACCAACCGATGACGTCATCCAACCAATCATAGAGAAGACTGAAGATGAAGGTTGAAAGGCAAACCTTTCAACGGGCCGGAAGATGTTTAGGCGCAAGCCTAATATCATTATTAATAAAACTCCTAAAATTAATAATAATATCAATTAAGGAAATTATTCAGGCGTTAGGCGACCTCCGACCTACCGCACTGATTTTATATTAATTTTAAGTATAATTTTTAGGAACACCCACTTGGTGGACCGATACCATTTTATTATATTGAAGCACTTGCTCATATCTCGTCCATCAGACAAGATGTCTCTTGTAAATAACTAAAAATAATAAAAAGATCAAAAAATAAGATAAATTGGGTTCTATTATAAAACATTAATAAAGCCCCATTATGTCTCCAAGACAGTGTTTATTATGGGACGCTGCATGTGTGGACACTCTGGCACCCTCGTATACCTCAGGGTCTTCCAAATCGGCCGGATTTGCTGCTGAAGCCTATGCCATAAAAAAAAATACACAAATTTCTAATTCCTATTTTTTGTCCCCTTCATTGTCGAGACAATGAGTACTTGGTCTAGTCCGCAAAATCCTTTATATTGTCTTTGGGTAAAAAGCTTAAACAGGTAACAGGGGATCCGCGTTCAGGTTTTCTTTTAGGCCAAAAAATATCAATAGCCATACAACGCGGAAATGCAGTCAGTGCTATGGGCACATTTTATGATACCTCGTTACCTCCTTAAATTTAAAACATATTTAATAATAATAATACATTAGAAATATATAATAAAATTTTATTAAACTTTACTATTGGATAACTTTAAAAATTTTAACACTGAGATTTAGTAGACAAGACTTCATAATCGTGATATAAAGTATCAGTCTTGTTTTCTTCTCAGCATGGGTGCCCAAGACTTAAAGATTTGTCACATCGTTAAAGATTATTATGGCGGGTTTTTATCAAGTTCTGTGTTAGGTGGCCACATAGAAATCTCGAATGAAATTGTTTGATTATTTTGGAAAAGTAGTAATTAGGGAATATTTTTATATATTTAAAAGTGGGATTTTATTTAAAGTCGCACTTTTTTTAAAGTAGGAGAAAGTCCCACTTGACGAAAAAAAAAAGAATTTTAGTGGGAAAAAATCCCATTTTATGAAAAATGGGCAAAATTGCTACCTCGTGAAAAAACATAATTTAAAATTTTTCCCACCTTTTAAAGAGTAGGAATTTTCAATTTCTACATGACTACTTTTTCAAAATTATCACGTCATAGCATACTTTCTCTTATAAGCATTTTCCCACCTTTACATTGGCTACTTTTTACAATTCCCACGTTACCAAAATTCCCTCTTTATAATAATTTCCCGTAATTCCCACTTCTTTTTTTACTAGAAATAAAAAGATTAAAAAAAGTTAAACATTGTCGCGGGCGGCGCGAGAGATTTATTACACCCAATACCTCAAGCAAGACAAAACTCATGACAAGACATGAGTCTTGAAGTGGCCGTGCAGAGCCGCGTTCGTAAACTAACACTTTGACACTGGGTAATGTCACTTCACTATATGAATCTCTTGTTCTCTAAGCATTTTTCAATATTTTTATCGCACTCTGTGACATTACCCAATGTAAAATAATAGTTTCCAAACAAGATCCTGCGATGTTTATAAGTTTCTTGTTTTCTCTACAGTTTAAAAAACTAATGTTTTGGATTTAATTTTCAAGGTTTGAATAGTCTGTGCAATGAAATAAAAACATTTTAAAAAAACTTTACGCAAAAACTGTTTTGTCTATGGTGCTTGCGACAACGCGAACGCACGAAGTTTAGTGACTCGTAATACGAATCGACGTCATCGGAACTCACGGAAAAATTGTAACGCGCGATCTTGTCGTGTTTAAAGTTTGCACACTCGGAATCCCCAGCACTGTCAAAAGTCATGACTACAGATTAGCGTCCGTCGTAGTATTATCAAAATCGAACAATATTCATAGTATTACATAATAGACCGAAAAGCAATATTTAGTTTCACAGACAATGTAGTGTGCTGTATGGCTACGTGTCTTCTTAGGTTAAAGTACCTATGCAGCAGACAACCTAAAACAAGATTGTATTATGATCTAAGTACCTACTACTAAATATACCTAGGTTTCTTTAAAAGAAGACAACCCTAACGTTGTAAGAAAATAAAATAATTTCGCGATAGAAAGAGAGGCAACTTTTAGGTGAATATAAATGTAGCTGAACAATGTAGCTTTTTCAATGTCAATTGTAATTAAACCATAGTTGAAATAAAATTAACTAAAATATATAAATAAATTTATAATTTGGTTACATATTCATGGCAGGCTCGTTGTCCGCAGTTAGCCAAGAGGTTAGGCCTTTTTGCATGAGTCGGCTGACTTTTTTAGCCAGCCCAACTCCTACCAGACGGCAGCAAGAAATCCAGGGCTCAAGGAACGACCTCGATGTTCCAAGAATTTTCGCCAATTGTGAAGACACCGCGGTGTAGTAAAGCAGTACATGGGTGGGTAATACAATCTACAGAGAGCTGTTACCATTTGGGGATACCTAAAATTATAAGGTGCCCGTTGAAAAGAAAGTGTCCGTTAAGTATACCCACCACCATCCGCAGGTTACCTCTATTGAGATTGAGCAGGTTCCGAGCTAGACGTAGGCTATAATAATATAAGGTTTGGTGACCGCCTAGCTGGCCTGCCTGCAGTTATGTAGATAAGTTAGTCCATAATTACAGTGATGATGCCAAGTGCTGTTGAAATTCTAATGTTCAGGTCGAGTGTGCACACTCCTGCATCTGTCTTATGTTCTATTTTTGATCTGACCCGTATAAATTCTGACCTCGTGTAAGCCAGATTGATCGGTCGGTTCTTCTTGTAGGTATGTTGAATAAATAGTATCTCACAAATATGTGCACGCGAGGACATCTGTCGTTTACTGCATTAATGAGTGGTTGCATCTCAAGATGTTCGTTTAATAACTGAGAGTGCCTCGCTCTGTTGTCTATTTTCTATTGTCCAGAGACTCTGAGTCTTATGACAACAGCTACGTATTGCACATATAGGTGTAAAGGTGACAGGTTTAGTAAGGTTTCGATAGCTGCTGTCGGTGTGGTCTTCATACATCCTGTTGTAGCTAAGCAAGCCAGTTTTTGAAGACTCTGTAAGTTAGCTGTAACCGTGCTTAAGTTATAATCGTGCTGGTAAGCTATATAAATAAATCACACCTCAGACACTTTTAGAGCTCCGTTGCACCCAGCGGCATGGGTGTATATTCATATAATGGTTCAGTGTACCCATGACAGAACATCTAAAATAAAAACCATGAAAAACGTTTTACAAGTTGGTATAGTATAACTGGGACCGACAGCTTAACGTGTTCTCAAATTAGAGATATCGTAGAAAATCTAAATTGCCCAAAGTCGATCTTTTTGATTATTTTCAGATTTTTCGTATTTATTTGGAGTCATACGTGACGACGGCCGGCGTCCAGATGGCATGACACTGGAAACAATGACGTGCCCTGATTAGAGACGTCATGGGTATAGATATAGTAGCGCCATCACACGTGCAGGCCTCCTGTTCATCATCCAGTCTGTCCGCGGACAGCCGCGGTTCAGGCTGAAAACCTAAAGCGGGCCAAGTACGCCAGTGTTTTGAGCTCCTTTGAATTTCTGTAATTTGCAGTGAAAAGTTTTGGCGTGTGGCCCCCGGTGCCAAAGATTTTAGACAATATCTTTCAAAAACCTTGAAGGAAAAGACCGAAGAACCGGGCGCGGAGCTTTCTTTGGCCCTGGGCACCTTGCGTTTTAACGCCAATTCGTCGTAGCCGATAGTATGTTTATACACCGAACAAGTGGCTAGCTAATCGCGATATTTGGATAGACTCAATAACCTTTTCATAAACAGTTCCACAAGTTGGTGTGGTGAAACCGGGACCGACAGCTTAACGGTCCCTCCGAGGCACTATAGTGGTGTTGTCAAACAAATATATTTTTATTTTTAATTAAAAACCCTTTTTTTTTAATCAAATTCTAACTAATTCGTCTAAGTAAGTAAGTGTAAGCCTTCTACATCTACAAGCTGCCATTTCTCTAGACGGGCTTAATTATCTAACTCCGATGCGCACACCGATCGCGACTACGCCGTAGCAGCTACGCCAAGCCTTACACAGGCCCAACCGCCACACAGAGCGCACGTCCACGTCAGAGCTTGTAAAAGTTACGTAAAAAAACCTCGTTTAAAACAAACAGTGAGTGAAAATGCAACAAAATTTGGAGGATCCGGTTGGAAGACGACTTAATAAGGAGTTTCGTAATCACAATTGGTTGGAGAAAAAAAACGATAGTAGGGCAGTCGGGCAACATGTTGGCCTACCACAATTTATAGAAGATAGAAACCCAAAACATATTGTGATCCAACCAGATGTTTATATTAAAAATCGGTAAGAATTTATTTATTATTCTTATTGTTTTTTATTTAGTAAACAAAACGTATGTTAGTAATAAGTAGAAGTTGCAAAATTTATATAAACAAAATTAATCAATATTTATTTGCCTTTCGCGTTGTATCCGGAGGTCGTGGGTTCGATTCCCACCAACGGTAAAAAAATATTTGTACGTTTTTCTATACAATTTTTTATTATATGGGTCTTTATAAAATATGCCAAATATGTATTCTATCGTTATTTCTAGTACACATATATAATCCTAGAGCTTAGTTTGTGACCAGAGCAATATTATGTAAGTAAATTATTTTTCATATTATAATAGCTTACGTACCTTACGGCGCTCGAGACCGCCTAGACGGTCTCAAGGTGAAGTTTTATTCCCACCTCGTCGTAGCCGATGGTATAAGTGTAAATAAAACAAGTGCTACATCTATAAACAGTTTCAAAAGTCAATATAGTGAATCTGGGACGGACTACTTATCGTGCTCTACGAGGCTCTATAGTGTTGTTGTCAAAAAGTGTACATACATTTTCAAATTAAAAACCAATGAATTTAATTTGAAAATGTACGTACATCTGGGTACACGTGGACCGGGGTCCTTAAAACTGTGTTTTTAAATTCTAAGGTATATCAATAGTTATAAAATTATGCTTAATTATTTTATAAATTGTGTAAAGCAGTATTACAAGTAGATATACAGTTATAAGTGTATATTATGGTATGTAACATCGATATTAAGATATTTATAAGATTTTTGGGAAATATTAAGTAATAGGTATTTGGTATTTAGGTATAGCTCAGAAAAAAATATACAGGCCACCTTAAACATATTTATTTGGTGACCACACTTCGTACTGTATTTAATATATTGAACTTTAACCGTTATATATGTATACGAGCATGCTACTATACTGATAAAGAATACAACTATTCAAATTTATTTATGGCAAATACAATTATTACCATAAATAATTTAATAAATTAAAAACATTTCATTTGCGATACATTGTTCCCTTGGAATACTAATAACTAGCTGTGCTCGCGACTTCGTTTCGCGGACTGTTTTTTAGATCATTAAAAGAGCTATTATTCTTTAATACATATTTTTTGTGTATCTTGAACCGTTTTCACGGCGCACGCAACGGAAGGCTTCAAAGATGAAATAATTTCTCCCGTTTTTTACACATTTACCACTATATCTTTGCTCCTATTGGTCGTAGCGTGATGTTATATAGCCTATAGCCTTTCTCGATAACTGGACTATCCAACACAAAAAGAATTATTCAATTCGAACCAGTAGTTTCGGAGATTAGCGCGTTCAAACAAACAAACAAACAAACAAACTCTTCAGCTTTATAATATTAGTATAGATAATAATATGTAGGAAAAATTACACATATTGCTTTGGTCACAAACTAAGCTCTAGGCTTGTACTATGTGTACCAGAAGCAACGATATAATTCATATTATATTTTATAAACACCCGGACCATGACAAACACGTACTACTTATTCTTTATGGGGCCGGACGACACCCTTCAATAAAATTAAACTGCACCCGAACATGTTATATATATTTTTTAACATTTCCACGGTATTAAAATAATAATTTTGATTTAAAAACTTGAGAGATAAGATTGGTTTAATTTTTACCTAAAGAACTTATCACTTTTCGGTTATTTTTTTATTCCATATTTGGGTAATCTCTAATTATTTTTGGGTTTTCTTTGGGTTTCTATTACTATAAACTAAAAAGTTTACGCATCAAAAATGACTGCAATTTCTAAAATCCGTAAATAAATAAAAAATAGGTATACCGTACTGAATATGTATTTACATTTTTTTTTCTTACTATATAAATTATTGCTGTAACGACACACGACGAATACGTTTCTATTGTCAATTATAATTAGGAATTTCAACAAACACTGCACAAAATATTCAAATTAAGATTTGGCTTATTCACTGGCGCCATACTAAACTGTTTTCTGAGCAGAAAAACATTTGCCACTCGTGCTCTTCACTATCCCCGCTACCCCTATCAACTCCTTTTTCTATACTTGCAATACCTACCCCTTGTCCCTTCCTATATTTTATACTAATGTTAATTTACACACAGTACAT
This sequence comes from Monopis laevigella, assembly GCA_947458855.1. NCBI lineage: Eukaryota > Metazoa > Arthropoda > Insecta > Lepidoptera > Tineidae > Monopis > Monopis laevigella. Next base: position 14,270,488 of record OX381580.1, on the reverse strand, counting down.
ACAAGTCTGTTAATTTACACACAGAACACACAAGTCTGTTAATTTACATACAGAACATACAAGTCTCTTAATTTACACACAGAACATACAAGTCTGTGATGCTCCCGGGTATTAAGCCGTCTTTCCCCATTTTCCCCTTACCAAATTTTGGAAAATAGTAAAACACGTGACTCTTAGTTTTATAAGAATATTAGACATAAAGTGTTTCATTTAAGTTTCATGGTTCCTGTTATATTTAAAAAAAACTTATGGCTTATTTTCTCTAATTAAAATTTCGAAAATTAGTGAAACACGTATTCAGCAGTTTAAGAAGAACAAAGTTTCACTGCCGTAGCATTCGTCATTCCTAAGATATGATACCATGAAGCTAAAAAAACGTGCCCCACGCTAATGGAGTAAGCATGATACATAACTTGTTTTATAATAGTGCGATACCGGTGACGCCAATTTCCGAGGCGAACAAATGAAGAATGGGGAAAAAGGTGTGGCCCCAAATGGCAGCTCAACGCGTCTGACACTTAAATAACTGCTTGAGAAAAAAAGAGATACAAGTTGCTATTGTCAAACATGAATGTGTGCGCGTGTCTATGAAGTGTATTGTTTTTTTATTATAAAAGGCTAAATATTAAATTGCAAACTTAATAGTTTCGATAGTGTTGCCACCGACAACAAATATTATTACTTATCGATATAAACCAAATATTTTGGGATTTATAGAGATCCTCAAAGATTAATAATTATTTATCGATATACACACACATATCATCACGGGTGCCTTACGGCGCCCGAGACCGCCCCGACGGCCCCAAGGTAGCCAGCGGGGGGAGTTACTTTTTTAATATTTCTCGGTAGCCCATTTATAATTATCTAATATAGTCCACGGGCCCACATAAGGGATTTCAGTGATTAATAACAGGCTGAAAGTTTATACACAGCTTCGTTTTGACGAGACACCCAACTTTTAGCTCTTGCTAACAACTTAGCTCATATTAATGAATCTAAGTTTAATTTATGGAAGTTACCTTAGGTAATAAACTTTTATGGAGGGAACCATCGAGAGCTTAGCGAAAAAACTCACATCAGCATGCATTAAAGAAAATAAATGAATATAGTCCACGGGCCCACATAAGGGATTTCAGTGATTAATAACAGGCTGAAAGTTTATACACAGCTTCGTTTTGACGAGACACCCAACTTTTATCATTGGAGCAAATTCTGTAGTGGGAGGAAAAAGCGCGATAGGGAGCGAAACACGTCGATTTAATGAGTGTCCCAAATCAAATAACAGTTTCTAAAAAAACAATACTTAGAGAAAATACGATGGAAAACTGAGAAATAACTTGTGGCATACAAAGTGAATGGTACCTTCTATTAGACTTGAAAAAATGTATTAATAACAAGCTGATTTTTGTTTCGGGGCTTGCAAAATATATATTTTTTATAAAAAAATCATCGGCATACAAATTTGTTGGTAATTTTTTTGAGACCTACACTCGAAAGTTGTCAAGATTATGTTAATCTTTTTTTGATTAATAACAACTTCTTTTTTATTTTTTTCTGTTAAGAATCAAACGAAAAACGCCATGAAACTATTGGCATACAAAAAAAATGGAAGCAATTAATTACAAATGAACTTTTCGAAATTTTAATTTTAAAACAAATTAAATCTTGAAAACATATCATGTTGAAGTCCTGTACATAATTTTCGCCAGCTTTTGTTTGAAATTGCTTGAATGGAAAATTCATATACAATTACAGCTTATTTAATGAAAATGAATATATTTTTTTTTAATTACTTAATTATATAAACAATTACAGCACTAAAAACAAGGGAATTGCATGTTGAAATTTCTTGTAACGAGTGATTGAGCTATTGAACTACTATTTATTTTATTATTCAGTTAACAACAATTTTTAAGTGTTAGTAAGGAAAAATCTATGTTTTGTAAAACAAATTGTAAATTTACAACAAAATTATATATTCTCGGCTTTTGCTGTAGAGACGCTGGGACCGTGGGGTAAGGATGCAAGTCAGTTGGTGGATCAAATTGGTCGTCAGCTGATCCAAACTACAGGAGATGTCGGTTACGGTGTGATGGTTGGTGTTTTGTCGGGGATGGAGGCAATATTTTATCTTTTATAGTTCTTTTGTATATATTTTATATTAATTTTAATTGTTCTTTAGGTTAATTTTTTTTTGTCTAAAATGTTTTAATATTATTATTATTTAAGTTTTATTTAGTTACTATTATTTATTATTTTTAATTTTGTACATTTAATTTTGTTATTTAAAAGTATTATTTAAAGCGATTATAGTAATAAGTATAGCAATTATACACCAGTTTCCCCAGCACTTTCCTTGTAATTAATTATTTTTATAGGTATGTATATTTTATTTTATTTTTCATTTATATTATGTTAATAAACGAATTGTAAAATCAGTTATCGTCTATAAAAAAAATATTCTAAGTTCGAAAAATGCATATTTATAACTCGTGTAGGTACTTAAACATTAATATAAATTACAGTTTTTTAATTTCTTTATAATTTGAATCTATAATTTATAATATAATTAAAAGTAATATAAATCTTTATTTTATTATATTAACAAATTAAAAATATTTACCTAAAATACATATAATATGTTTGTAGCAATATTTTTTTCAGTAATTTTTTTTTTGCAGGCCTTATAAAAAACATTTATTACATTTTTTAGCCTCAGGGATAAAATCGTAAGAAGTTGGGAGGGGATAGTGGGTACTATCCCCTCCCAACTTCCTTTAAGCATCAGCTCTAACGACTATTTTTCAAAACACAATTCAAATCGTTCCATATGGGTTTAGTCGAGCTCTCTTTTCGAAGCTGAAGTGATCGTCATTAACAAAGTATGCCGATGCATTATTTATAAAAAATAATATTTTGCAAGTCCCAAAACAAAAATCAGCTTGTTATTAATTTTTTTTTTCAAGTCACCATTTTGACATGTTAGAGCTGGGGTCACTCGGAAGTTACCATTCACTTTGTATGCCACAAGTTTTTCTCAGTTTTCCATCGTATTTTCTCGAAGAATTGATTTTTAGAAACTGTTATTATTTAATTTGGGACACTCATCAAATCGACGTGTTTCGCTCCCAATCGCGCTTTTTCCTCCCACTACAGATTTTGGTCCAATGATAAAAGTTGGGTGTCTCGTCAAAACGAAGCTGTGTATAAACTTTCAGCCTGTTATTAATCACTGAAATCCCTTATATGTGGGCCCGTGGACTAATATAATATAGGACCACTCCTAGTGCAGTTAAGTCAGTCTATTTTGCATATTTCCATAATCTTATGACATATGTTCTACTGGTGTGGGGAACTGCTGCTGAATCTAGTAGGATTTTTATTTTACAGAAACGAGCGATAAGATCAGTAGCATGACTTAAGACTTTAAGAGAAACTTGTAAACAGGCTTTTAAAGATCTAAAAATAATGACACTCTGTAGTAACTACGTACTACGTAGTTTATTATATATTAAAGAAAATATACAGTATTCCCCGGTAGAAAGAAATTATTCCAGACGAAAGCCATATATTGAAATAACCAAGCACAGTCCTAACAAATTCTCTATAATAACTTGAACAGATGGAGTTCAAAGGTAAAATTAAAAACCGTTTACAAATTTTTTTTTTTATTCTATGAAAGAAGCTTTAAATGATAATGATTTATTGGTCGGTTTAATAGTCGTTGCTAAGCAATTGCAAATGCTTAGCCGATGCTTTGGACTGTCAAACTGCATATGAAAAAAATTAAAATTTGAGAGTTTCAAGCAATGGCTCAGGTTTATAAACGACTATTAATCCGACCATAAGACTCAACCTATGAACATATTCTGTTAACACCACAATTAAATATGTATTGTTATAATTCACTGATTTATATAATAATAATAATAAAGTATTTATTTCAGCGAAAAAGCCTTAGTAATAAAAGCACATAATGAACCAATGATCTATGTACAATAAAGGAAAGTGGCTGTGTGGTTTGGGGCTACTCTGGCACCTAAACTAGATCAAAATCTGTACTATAGGTGGCAGCTAGTTCCGTCGCGGTGTTTGAATGTTAAATTTTTAACTTTGGTAAAACTTCTCTAGTAAAATTACATAAACAGAAAACATACATAAATACATATATACATACATATACACTCATATAGCACATCACTTCATACTTATACCTATTATAAATAAATATATATATATGTAGGTACATATTAAAATATATAAATACATGGTATATCCATATTCAATAGTATTTTAATACATATTTAATACGCTATTTCAAAATTTCAAGTAATTGTTCTGTCTTATTATAGTTTAGGTTATTTAGATAGTTAAATATAAGTTTTTTGCATTTAAAGTAAGTAATGTTATGAACTTCAAGCTTATTGTTGATTTTATTATATAAGTGTGGGGCTAGGAAACTGGAATGTCTTTGGGCAAATTTGGTTTTGTAATTAGGTTTACAGTAAACTATATCTTTTCTTCTTTTAGTTGTACTGTCTATTCTTTTAGCTTTAACTTTATTAAGTTGGTGTGCTTTAAGGCAAACGGATTGAATAAAAAGCTGTCTTACTGTTAATAATCGGTAGTCATGGTAAATGTCAAAAGTGGGGTATCTATAAGGTTTGTAGAACATGACTTTTAATATAGCTCTTTGGGCTCTTTCGAGAGGTATTAAGTTGTTTTTAGTGGATCCTCCCCAAGCATCTACGCAGTACGTTAGAAGGGATTGTCCCAGTGCGCAATATACAGATTTAAGTGTATTTTTATCCACTACATGTCTAAGGTTCTTAAACACATATATTAGCTTTCGTGTTCTAGATGTCATTATATTTATGTGTTTTTTCCATGTCATGTGTTGATCAATTATTACGCCTAAATACTTTATATCAGTTACCCTTTCAACGTATAAACAATCACAATCTTTCAGACTAGAGCAAGTATGTGCTTTAATGTTGCACTGTCTTGATTGTGGCTGGGTAGTTTTATTAATTGAAAAGGTTATATGTTATAATATAACATTATTTTATTTAGTGTATTATGTGACAAAGGCCTCTTACAGCTGCTAAATATTATTAATTATTCTTGTATAATCATATTAATTATTTAATTAATTAGTGACATTAATCAAATAAATATATTTTATAGTAATTTTAGTACTCATATGTTTTGGGCCTTTATAGCCTTTTATTTATTTATTTCCTACTAACATTATTTACTTTTATTATTTTAGTATTAAATGATTTTAATAACTGTTAATTATTTATTTATTATATTATTAATTTGTTGTATTAAACTATGTAATTTATTATCTACTGTGACAATGCCCTTATAGAGCTGTTTTAATTTAAGTTATTTTATATTATTCTTTTTGCTTTTATTACCAATAGTTATTGTAACTGTACATCCAAGACTCATTCCATTACTTAAATGTAAATTTAAGTTATTTGTAAACCTTATAAATGTGTTGTAAACCTTATAAATATGTTGTAAACCTTATGTTGTGTTTTATTATTATCATATTTAGGTATATAGTAATAATAATAATATGAAGGACAATTTACATAAATTGCTCTAGTTACAAACTAGGCTCTAAGTATGTACTATGTGTACCAGAACCAACGATATAATACATATTATATTTTATAAATACGCAGACCATGACAAACTGTACAGAAAAAAACGTACTAATATTTGTTTGCCATGGGTGGGTATCGAACCCATGACTTCCGGATTCAACGCCAAAGGCGCAACCACTAGTCTACGGAGGCTGTCATATACTGTTATATATTTACAAATTTATCATATATTGACAAAATCGAGTGTGGAGAAATGTATTGAATGGTGAATATATAAATATGAATATAAAATTTAAAAAAATCGGAAAAAATCAAAATTTATGTTGATTTTTTAACCTGCCCGGAGAAAGTGTAATGTTTAGAAAGGTGTGTATTTCCATAAAATAATAAATTAAACAATAATATACGTTTTTTTTTGTCGACAGAGATGGTACCAGAATCAAAACTAACAATACACAAAAAGGCAAGGCACCTAAAAAAAATAAAAAGGATATAACGGAAAATATGCCCTACAATAAACTGAAACCTAATCCGAATTATAAACAAATACAACAAACTCAAACAAATAAAAATAAAGCTAGTAATAATAATCTTAATGCATCGCAAATGAAAAGTAAAGCCAAAGAACTTCCTAATAACCTACAAAGGTCAGGAGTTGAAGTAGCCACTCCAGAATTTAATCAAAATTTACCGGAGGAAAGCCGAACTTTAAATTTTAAAGAATTTAATCCGCTTTTTACTCAAATTGGAGATCAAAGTAATAGTGAAAATAAATATAGAGAGCTCTTGAAATTATTACAATATAATAAAATGTCAGTGTCGGATTTAGTAAAAATACGAGAAAAAGAAGAATTAGAACGACAAATGAAAGAATCTCTCTCAGCAGATAAACATTACAACGATAAGCTGATATTTATGAAGATTCGTCGTGTTATAACGGAGGTTACAGATCCTTGGTGGGATCGTAAAAGTCAGGAGTTTTCGACAACAATAATCAATAAACAGAACAACAAAGTCGAAAATTATATCAGAGATACCAGGAATTCTTTAGAACTGCATATCAATAATCAGAATATTTTCCAAGGGGTTTTATCGGGGAAAACTCGGCAGAGACAGGATTTGATTTTATTTTTAAATGAAAAACTTAAAGAATCAAGAGCTCAGAGACCTGTAGAACAGAGCAAACTCTTATCTAAGAACACCCACCCACCGAGTAATAATTACGATATGGGTAGTATAAGAATAAATGAAGATGAGGTAATCAATATTTTAAAATATAAACTAATGGTCGAACGTAAAAGAAGTATAATATCATATGATGACACCACTTTACTGTCTCGCTCACTCACGCACTACCAATCGATTTAGTTAATTTTTTGACCCTCGTCCAATAAAGAGGGTGTTAAGTCACAGAAGAAATAATAGTACAAGTATTTAAGTTTTACCTAAGTTTTTTATTGGAATCATAGCTATAAAACGGAGTATTTATTTTTATAAATGTTGGGTCCTTGGGAGTTTTATCGAGATTTTAGACGGTTTTTTTGTCAGAATAATAATGATGGATGATGTTCTAAATTGTAACGTTTCGAATTTGTTTCACGCGCAGCAGGTTTAACATGTTTATAGCCTTTATATTAATAGATTTTAGTGACATACCCTTGCGTATGGATCCGCAACTTCTATCTAATTAGTTCCTTTCACTTTTATAAGTATTAATTTTATGTCGGGAGTATTGTTTAAAAATATTTAAAAGTGCGTGAGTGTCAGAGATTATGTGAGGTTAATAATTAAAATTATTTATCTTTCGCGTAAAATAATTATTAAATTAAATTGGTGAATTTGTTTCAGGCATCACTTATGCACAACCATGCGGCCAATATGAATAATATACGATACCCGCCGCCACCGCAGTCTACGATGACGGCTGTTCCAGGTATCAACAGGATGCCCGCGCCATTGCTAACTGCTGCTGGTCAACTAGGGCAGACGTTTATACCTAGGTCAACTGCGCCAGGGGCGACTAGGTATGCTCCACCGGTCACTCAAAACTATGCCTACCAACCAAGGCCAACAATGTCTAATCGGGATGGATTTCAATTCCCTATTAATTATTTTAATACTGCGTCACAATGAGTTAAATAAAGCTGGATTGATGTATTATTATTCCTTAAGTTAATGGCTTATTGCGCGTAATTTTGCCAATGTTAAGTGGAGACGATAAATCTAAAGCAGCGGTTCTCAAAGTTATTTAGTGACCGAACCAAAGCGAAATATTTGACAGAGCCCTATAATAATAAAAAAAACGGGTTTAAGTATATTCTTTATTAATAACTAAATATGTAATGGGACTTATGAATCTGTTTAATTTTTTAAAGTAACTTTCGAGGGTCTTCAGCTAAACAGTTTATGACGTCTTCCGTAAAAGAATCGCCCATAGCGTTGAAAAAAAATCTATGTACACTAAGCATACAAAGCCCATTTAATCTATCTTCGATCAAAGTCGATTTTTAGCCACGTTTTTACGCGTCTGAGGGTCGGATTAATAGTCGTTGCTAAGCAATTGCTAATGCTTAGCCAATGTTACGAACTGTCAAAATGCATATGAAAGTACTAAATTTCCAAGCAATGGCACAGGCTAAGCAACGACTTTTAATCGTGTGTGCTGAATAACCTTTCAATTGTAACAGTGGAATTGACCTTCGGGTAAAGAGATTCTGCTACTTGTATTAACTCCGTTATTCCAATACTTTCAAAGTCCTGCGCTGCTTATTTATTCAAAAAGTGCGTCATAGTTCAGCTTCAGACGAAGCTGAACTATGACGCACTTTTAATTCATAAAATTTAGATACTTCCTCCGTACATTTTTATAATTTTAATTATCTGAGCAGGGTGCAATAATGAATGAGTAAATGCTGGTGAATGGTCTTTGCTGAAATTCGCCTCTAATGAAGATGACAACGAATCTAAATAGGGCACGTATAACGAACGACGAAAATACTCGCTAAGGGAAGCAGCTTTTTTATTTGTCCTATGTGTTTGTGGCTTGCTGTTCTAGGCAGCTCAAGGTTCAAAGCTGTAGCAATTTCTTCAGCTGATTTGATTAAATCTTCACTCCCTTCTTCCGTTCTGCAACTGTAGTGGTTATGGTTTATATATGTCCTGGACATCTTATTATGTCCAGAGTTTTAGATTGTAATATGTTTGCGACGGGTTGCAGCAGAGAATTGTATTCGTCTATAATACATAGAGCAAATATAAATCTGGTTTGGCTGGCAGTTGTAATGTTCATGTGTCGTGACGCGGGACGTGACACAGATCGAGCCGCCCGCGTCATTTCTGCTTGCAGCGCTGCAAGCAAAGTAGGTAGGACGGGCGCGCTGCGCGATCTTTAAATGTTGTATATTGTATTGCAAATGGCAAAAAGTTTCTATCAACAAAAGTAGATAGATATTTATAAACAAAATCCAGGGGTGGGCAGCTGTATGTAGTCTCTTCTCTATATACTGATACATTATACGAAGTGTATAAGTATAATGTACATAAGTAGGGAATTATGACGTAACTGCGTATACGAGTATGTGTTAGTTTTCATATTCTTCGTTATAAAAGTTATTATTAATAATCTTTTATTATACTATACCCACTTACATTATATAGCTTCATTACCAATGCAAATTAAGAATGGTTTCATTATTATTTACATGTGACTTGTCTTTATATTATTTTGCCTATAATACTTGTAACTAGAATTTATGCTGATTTCAAGTTGTAATATTCGTGGTGGCCGAGTTGGTTAGACCTTGGACTTAAAAACACTTAGGTCCCTGGTTCGAATCCCGGTGTGTAGGTACCTACCAATGAGTTTTTAATTTTAAAAAAAATGTACATTTGTTTGACAACACCACTATAGTGCCTCGGAGACCTCTTTAAGCTGTCGGTCCCGGTTTTACTATACTAACTTGTGAAACTGTTTATAGATGGGTTATTGAGTCTATGCGGCCGTCTAAGCGGTCTCGGGCGCCGTAAGGAAATCTGAAACATGTTTAAGTTAAGTTTACTAAAATCTTTAAATTACTAAAATAAATCATTTATGTTAGTTTATATATATATCTATTTATTATATAAGTCTTTAAAATCAAAGTCGGTAGAAACGTAGGTAAATAAATAGTTTTAGGTATTGTAATATTAGTTACTAAAAAAAAAATAGTTTATATAAAAAAAAATAGTATTAGTTAAAAAATCCTATGATTTCAATTTAGAGTCATCATCTATCTATATTGTAAACGTTTCTTTACAATCTATGTATTTCATGATATATATGTTTGTATTTTATCAGTTCATTGTTTATCATTAGTAATTTGCAATGATCTTGTTATATTTTAGGAGAGAGGAAGGCCTCCATAACTTCGTTAGGCAGACCGATCTCTCTCGTTACCACCGCCCATACAAAGCCATAAACCGTCATGTGACCTAGTCATGTTTCAGTTTAGTCTGAGGATTTACCGATTTCTTATCTAGGTGGTAGTCTCCTTTCAATGGGCGGTTAGGAAACGGGCGGTTGAATTGACATTAAAGCAGCGAGGATATTAAAATATACTCGTAATGCAAATTAGTTTTTGTCGCCGCTCATTTCGATACCATTTAGCCGGCGATAGTGGGAGAGATTAAACATCAATTTATTGATTGATCCCATTCATGGACTTTGTAGTTCTGTTTACCATCAAGTAGATACAAAGTTACATGCCGTGCTTCAATAAAAAAAAAATCTAGGGGCAACAGAATATTTTCTTATTTTATTTAAATACGTAGGACTAGGTATTGTAGATATGTCCATAGGGTACTTAATGCGTTTTATATGTAACTTTCTTAGTACAAGTAAGTACTTAGCTTGTTAGATAACGTAGGTTTGTGGGGAATTTATACGGCTTAGTTAACATAACATTAAGAAATTATCGCTATCAAGTTAATAAACTTAGTTTTAGATAGCTCTCTCTATACTGTAATATATAATATTAGAATAGACTGAAAGGCTATATAAATTATATATGTCTTTTGTGGCTAATGTTTTATAGATCCATCTTCCTGTAATCAGTTGTATTTGTATATTCTAGTATAGCCTTTGATCTATCACAAAACCGTTTTAAGTTTTTTAATAAATATTATTTTTACAAATTCTTAAATAATATAGAAGTTATCTAGTTATGTTGCAAACGTTTTTTTTATTACTAAAACAGTTGGTTACTATTGTTTATAGAAAGAAACAAATAATAAGTTTTATAAGTATTTAGTGTTAGGAAGGTGGTAACTAGTCTTATATCAGCAAGTCCTTTTTTGGCACGTTTTGGCATCTGAGCTTCTCAATGCTCCAGTAAATACAACGGTTGTATTATCACCATTCGATATTAAATGTAAATTATATATTATATTAATTACATATTATATAACATAGAAACAGCTTGGGTCCCATTATACTTCCCTGAGGAATTTCGAAAGTTATGTTTTAACCGTTGTTTCTGCCAGTACATAATTTTAGCCCTTTGTTTCCATTCACTGACGGATTTCGCAAGTAGTAGTAGTAGTGTACCCCTAATGACAATTATTTTAATATTGTGAGCAAGAATAGGGACAGACAAAGTATCAAAAGCTTGATTTAGATCCATAGGATATTTTTTCCATGATCTAGTTGATTTGTGGTCTGAGTTTTACGTTATTTTCTGCATCTTAAGTCATACGCTGCCCGTGCTACGAACTTGGCCTATGATATTGTCTCAGCCACTTTGATTTTTGTAAACGATGGGTGACCGATACTTATCTGAATATCTTCTGCTATCTTTTTACCAATCGATATATATACGTATTGTCGATTTTTCGAGGCTGTAGAAGCTATTGTAGTACTTCCCGTATGAGTTTATATGTATAAGGTCTGTATTACAATTTTAATTAATAATTTTTGTATAATAGTCGTTATTATAATCATAATCTAAGCCCTTTGGAGATTTTTAACAGTTATAGCTCAAAAGCCAAAATAATCACAAATTTATTGTCATTGTTGGTATTTATTATCTTTTGGTCAGTATTGTAATGTAATGAATGTAAATAGAATATTATACTACAGGAGATGTCCGTGCTCGGTCATTCCTATCACAGATGGCTATAGCCAGACTGACATTCTGTGACAAAGAGGGAATTTATATTAATTTTAATTAATTTTTGTAAGATATTCTTAATTAGATTATGTTATTTAGGATTTGATGTTGTATTATACAAATAAATAAAACTATAAAAAAAGAAATGTTATTTGATTTAATTGTACGAGTATAAACGTAGATTTAGTATATTTAATAGACAATAAATAAATCAAAATATCAGAAAATAACAATTATATTTAAGTCGGCTTTTAGGTAAGGCTGTGTTAGATGCCACTGTTCTTCTGAATATATTATGTAACTGTTACAAAAATATTTCATAATCAGTATTCAAATGTAAAGTTATAGAACCTGTTAGGTAAATGAATTATATAATACATGTAGACTTAAAATCTATATTTACAGATAATTTAAAAATGTTAACACAGTTTCAAAATATGGAATTATCCAGTAAAAAAAATGTAAATTATTAAAGACAAATAAAAAAAATGAGCGTGCTTATGCGTTAACTTATACTCATAATAACATGACTTTTATTTTATAACGGAATTTTAGTTCTATTATTTATAGACTTTTTGACCGTTAGCAATAAGAATAAACCTGCAAACGGACTTTAGACAAAATTACTAATTAATTACATTTTGTCTAGAGTCCGGTTGCACAAAGCCTTAAAATTCAGAACAAACACACTTTAAGTACTTCAATACTCATTCTTGGAAATAAGATTTTCTAGACAAACTACAACCGTGCGAAATATTTTTTTATAGTGCGTCATCAACATTGTGCAATTTACTATATTTTGTGAGGTTACACGCTCAGTTATTCATCAGTTCATTCTATCAGTTTGGTCAAAATAACGAGAGATCGTCTAAGTTAATACATTGTAAGTGATGAAATACTGATGGACAACTGATCGTGTGTAACCCTTTCTATCAGTCACGACCACAATCCTTTCATGCCACAATAATTTGCAAAGTCTTCACCCTCCTCTACTCATATTTCATTTAATAAATTTAGATAAGTGTAAAGATATATTTTTGTAACCAGATTCTTACTTATTCAACTTTTTCTTTTTGTGTTATTTACAGTAAAGCGATAATTAGTAGCAGAGGCCTTTTTATTTCCTCATAATATCCATGGCTGAATAGAATTTCGTTATATTAGGCATTCGTCATTAACGACCGTGGTCCTCGCGATATAAACAGCGACTGTTGTACGTTTTATGAGTGCGATGTTAGTCTTGGATTGATCGTGCCACTGTTCAAGTCATTTATCATTCTGGCATCAGCCAAAGTTTGACCAAACTAATGAAATACTAAACGTGTAATCTCCCTCTTAGATTTGACAAGCTTGTGCGAAGTACTTATATGTATTATATCAATATAAAAGCGGCTTGCGTGACACTTTTTTCATGCATTTACCTAACTAGACCGCGCTTTCGTAGCAGTGCAGAATATAGTAGAGTGCTTAAATCTCAAAACTTTTTTTTTAATAGAGCACTGCATGTGACTTTGTATCATGATGGTAAGCAGACCTATAAAATCCATAAATTGGGTCGATCATGTTTACGAAATGGGCGGCGACAGACTAATTTGCATTACGAGTATATTTGACCTCGCTGCTTTATCGTCAAATCAACCCGTTTCTTAACCGCACCCTTAAAGGAGACTACCACTTCGACAAGAAATCGATGCAATAGTCTCCTAAACACCAGTAAACACATAGACTAAAATCGAAACATGACTAGAAACTTTCGTATTTCGCATCTTTGGCATATTTCAATGTGTTCAGTATGCTTAAAATATACTCAGCTGTGAGCTCTTTAAAAGCGTGGCCAACAGATGGCAAATAATTTATTTATTTATTTAAACACTTTATTGCACAGTAAACAAAAGTTATGTACAAAGGCGAACTTAATGCCTTAGGCATTATCTATCAGCCAACCTTTAAGATGTACGAAGATGAGCCGGGTGCTTAATGTAAAAATAAAAAACTAATACAAATAATAATATATATTCAATGTAGGTATATACATAAATGTAGTTTTTTAAATTATTTTATATGTTTCTTTAATTTAGGCCGCGCTTTCGTAGCAGTGCAATTGCAATAGTGTTGCCTTATTTTTTTACAAGACCAAACCTCCGATATGTCACATACCCTTAGTGTTGGTCTTGCGCAAAAGCCTCCCGAGACAGCGATTTTTTTTTTTTAATTCGATTCTTTTTAAAAACTAATATAGTAAAAATCCGCAAAAATAGAATCGTGGAGATCCAGAAAAAAATATGTTGTAATTTTATTCCGGAACCAATGATATTTTAAGTATAGATATGTTATACACTAACAAAATAATGTTCCAAACTAGCGGTGCCGTATATAGCTATACATCTATTAGTAGCGTACCTATATAAGCTATGATATATATATATATATTTGTACATAACAGAACTTAATTATAATAGTATTAAATTAAATTAAAAATATCGTTTAGGTCCTCCGATGATGCAGCAGAAAATGTTCCTAGAATGCTTGCGGCATTTCCGCGTTGAATTTCCAAAGAAACTTTTTGTATAAAAAACGCTCTGGCTCGATGATCTCCCGATTTTTCGATTAATAATTTTCCTAAACTATAAGCAAATTTTTTTGAATCGGGAGACCATGGGCCTAGTGTTTCTACTGCGAAAGCTAAAAATTCAAAATTTTGTTGTATGGTATTATATTTAGTTTTTTTTAAATTTTCGGCTTTAAGAGCTACGGCACCGGAGGACAAAGAGGTGACGTGGATGTTAGATGGTGCTAAAGTGTCCGTACAGGTGGCATCCCAAACAAGAGCGCGACCCCTATGCCACGGCACTAATGTCATTCCATCCGGTCTTTTACTGTCATCACGGTTTATGCCGGATGGTTCTAGCAAGCTGGGAATATCCGCGGATGCCAACGCGTATTTTATTATTTTATTAATGTTGGTATGGCGTGATATTCTACCTGCGCTCTTCCTACACGATAAACCATGGAGACCGGATTTCTCGACAATAGTGCCGCAGATACATAGGTGAGCCTTGCATAATGGTGCACCTATACGGAGAGAAATGCTAATGCGAAGGGTGTGCCTGTCAAGAAGGGTGCCAAGGGATGGAGAAGGAACTGCCTCCAGCCAAGCCCCAGACTCTTTACAAAATGATGCTAAAAATCTAGCTTTGTCTATAATATTATTACTATTTTTTAAATGTGAGATTGAGTTTTGGATTAACGCAATGTCCCAATTTTTTTGGATAGTAGGATCCGTTGGTACTTGTACATTTGGACATTTGTTCTTCCAGCATTCTATGGCATCCAACAAATAGCTAATCTCACAATCACCTAGTGATGGGTTTAAGATTTTACCTATGAGATTATAACTAGTGTGGATGGATGACAAAAATGCCGGAAGAGAAATATCTGTTGTACTTCGAATTCCTAAGCCTCCAAATTTAATAGGTAATTTTGTCTGAACCCATGATTGATCACTAATGGTTATGTTTAAAATACTTTTAAGAAAATATTTTATTGAATTATCGAAATCTTTTAAAATGTCTTCATGTAGCCAAAAGGGAGAACATCTTAAAAAATATGTGAGTCTCGGTATACAAAAACAATTTTTTAAAAGATAAAAAGCTACGTGTGGAGATATTTTTAATAAATTATCGGTAAATTTTATTAATTTATCTTTTTTTTTTAGCAATAAAAGGGATAAGTGATTCATTGGAAATTGATGCTCCTAAAAGAAATAAATTTGTAGAATTAAGAATTAAGAAATTAGGTAAGACTGAAAGTAATGAAGAATGTATGTCATTAAATCTATTAGGGTAAATTGGATTAAAGTATACTTCAGACTTTGAAGAATTAATTTCTAAGCCAAGAGATCTAAATTCAGTATTCAGCATATTTAAATCATTTATAATTGAATCTATTTTGCCTGCAATGACACCATCGTCTAAAAACCATATATTTAATTCTGAAGAAATTTTCTTAATAATAGAATGTATAGTGAGACTGAAAAGGGCTGGCCCTAATGGGTCTCCTTGTTGGCACCCTTCTGATGACATTATAGTGTGGTTATTATAAAAAAGAGACGAAGGTGATGCGTAGCATGAATGGATGTAGTTGTAAATACTAGGGTAAGTGTCTTTTATAACATATAATACTGCAGAGCGACTAATAGAATTAAACGCATTCTTGATATCTAATTTAATAAATACATCGAAATCATTGTTTTTTTCGAGATATGTTTGTGATGCATGAACAGCAACTTCAGCTCCGCATTTAACAGCAAAGCCAAACTGATGTGGGGTAAAAGATAATGATAAGGATTGAGATAAAAGAGAACATAAGATTTTTGATATTAAACGACGGAGAGTACATCCAACCGCAATGGGTCTGATGCCTCCGTCGTTTTTATTAAAGGCTAAAAGTATTGCACCAAAAAATAATTATCTAATTTCATTATTTATATTGCCTAATAATATAATATTGCATAACTTAACTATAGAATTTAGTAAATTTGTACCTATAACTCCATTGTTAATGGATGTTAAATCTTTTAAGTGTTGCGGTGAGAGGCCGTCAAATCCACTGGCTGAACCTGTGGGAAATGAGTCTATTGCCTTGATTACGTCATGTATAGATATTTGATGGCATCCACCCTTATTTAAAGGGGGGTGAATATTATTGTAAGGGGAGGAAGGGACAGGGTGTTTATCAGTTAATATTTGTAATGTATTTTCGTCATTCTTTGCTATGGTATTATTTGATGAAATAAGTCTTACTGCCCCACGGATATCACCTTCGAATACTTTTTGTTCTGCTTTTTTAAATAGAGATTTGTTTATTTTAAAATTATCTATATAATTGTCATTAGAAGATATTTTATTGTTATTTTTTACGTTATTTTTAAGCTTTGCTGTAAGTGTTTGTTTCTTACCAACATTTGATACATGTAAAAAAATTAAAGAATATGAAAACAGTTCATCCCATGATGAACTATTATTTTGCTTGATACAGTTATTAATAAGTTCATTTTGGCTAGTGATGAATACGTTTTACTACTGGAAACTGTTTTTTTAAATATTTGTATTTAAACGCAGACTTTTATACCTAACCTAAGACAATTAGCTATTCGAACCGTACTATTGTCCAATATAGTGCCTACATTTTTAGAAGGAAGCGCGTTTAACCATTGCTCTGCCTCTTTCTCTGACACTGCTAAAACTCGGGCTTGGTCTACAGCTCTCGTAGATGATTGTAATAAAAATTGTTTTTGTTTCTTTATAAAGGGTTATTCAACAACTTAGTTTCTATATTTTTGGACAACATAATCGTCCTCCTGAGACCGCTCTTTTGGCCAATTATTGATGACGTGGATATCACTGACATGTGGTTTCAACAGGACCGTGCCACATGTCACACAGCTAATTAAACTATTAATCTATTGCAAACCAAATTTCCCGATCTCAGCTGTTAAGTGGCCAGCCAGATCGTATGATTTAACATCACTTTTTTATTTTTGTGGGGCTATGTTAAGGAACGAGTCTATACGGAGCCAATCGAATCGATTGCAGCCTTAATTAACGAAATAGTTCCGCCATTTTGTCAAAAAGTGATTAAAAACTTTGATGAAAGAATCGACATCGACGTGCTATTCCAGATCGGACCATGTCTTCGAATTCGCGTTTGGCGATGTTAAGGTTATCTGGAACAAGTCGTCTTGGGCGTGCGAATACGGTTGGTCCTGGTGTAGTCCGGATATAGTGCACCTTATCATGTTTTACTACCTGTAGGTTCGGATTTCCAGCTGGGCGGGTTATTTCAGGGACACTTGCTAACAGCTGATGAAAATTGGAGCGGATGGAAATTGATTTAACGCGCGGAACCGAGATATTTTCGACTTGAACACAATTTACCTTAAGTTTAGTGATGCCGTCTAGCAGACGACGATCACGAATATTTACCAACAAGTTGTAATGAGATAAGAAATCTACCCCTATAATAGGTTTATTTACCTCTGCTACCACGAATCGCCACTTGAATTCTCGCCCTAATCCTAAATTTACATTTAAATTGGTAAAGCCGTATGTAGGAATAATGGTCCCGTTTGCTGCGTATAGTTCGTATTTTTCTTTAGTTAACTTCATTTTCGCAAGCCTAACGGGGTATACACATAAATCGGAGCCAGTGTCTATGAGAAACTTCACTTGGGTCTTTCGGTCGGTGATGAACAAGCGGCTCTTGAAGTTGGGGCAGTCATTTGCCGCAATTAATGACTGCGACGGTGGTTTTCCGTTTGGGCGTACCTGCATGGCGCTGTACATTTATTGGCGCGGTCACCGAATGTGCGATGGTACCAACACCACGATGACTCACTCGGAGATCGGAATTTACTACGCCCACGGCTAGCGCTACCCTGCCTCGAGCGCGGGCGACGCGGGTTCGCTGATAGGGCGCCGAGGCGGTGAGTCAACTCCGCTACTTGACGGCGGAGTTCGTCGACCTCTGACGTGGCGCCAACCTGTGCACATGACGCGGGCGGGGCGACCTCGACGACCTTATCAGCCAAACGTGCTATGTCTTCCAGGTTGGCTTCGTCGCCTTGGGTGGTTACTATGGCTTGCACGTGGGCTGGAAGTCTACTCGTCCACAGGGGCCGCAAGATGTTCGTTGAAATGCCATTATCTGCCAAGGACTGTAAATGCCGAAGGAATTGGGAAGGTTTCCTGTCACCCAATTCCTCTTGTGAGACTAGTTGCCTTACGCGTTGCGCCTGTGATGTTGATAACCTTGCTATCAACTCGGTTTTGATTTTTTCATATTTATTTGGGGTTCATAATTAGTTGAGCACCTGGGTGAATTTCGCCTCGTCTGTTGTAATTTTGAGAGCGCCGAACTGCGCCTCTAGGTAAACCACACTTCCGGGTCGCTAGGCCAGAAGGGCGGCACGCGGGATGACACTGTCGCTGCATCCATTTTGGTAGACATAAAGTCAATAAAAGATAAAAATAAATAAAACACAATAAATACACTTTACACAAACTGTTGTAAATATTCACCAATGTTCACTATTTTTTCATCGGGGTCACCATTTATGGGTAGTGTTGGGAGATGGCGATGGTGAATAACACTACCACATAATTATATAAATATAGTTTATTGGATGTAAGATAAGGTGAACATTTAAAGCCGATCCACGCGTGTAGAGTTTGCGGAGCCTCGCGATCAAGCAGCAGCAGAATGCAAATCAGGCAGCCACAAATGTATAAATCATTTTTTTTCTGCATAATGTGGACAAATATACAGAAAAGGCAGAAGATTTAGCACGTAACAAAAGTTGTCAGAACTTTTTTTCCCAACTTCTAAAATTATTTGAATACTGGAAAATAATGCTTAAATTATCTTTTATTAAGTAAGCATATCGTTATTTGTGAACGCTAAGCTTTTACGGATGGGTCCAGCCAGAATGACCGTACTCCTTTGAATTTAGTCAGATTATTAAGTCATCAAAAAGGTTGTTTGCTTCACCTCCTAAAGTTCCATCATCCAAATACCATACGTTTAAATTAGAATTTTAATAATGGGGTGATTCGCTAGACTAAAAAAAGTATTTGGTAGTGAAGAAGAAGATAAGGGTAAAATTGCCAGTGAATGAAGAGATGAAGAGCATCGAGAGTGTCGGGTATTTCAATGTATTCCCCCAACACGAAGGAGGCCCAGATTATCAAAAAATAAAGTTAGGCGTGCAATTGCTAATTAGCTTATAACGTCCAGCCCGCAGTGTCTCGATTTCAGTCTTACACTGATCACCCTGAACAACCTTAATCAAATATAAAAGAGAGTTCATATGATGTAAGGAGTAACGATTGGCGTTTCTGCCAAGGGTGTTGACAATTAAAAATAAAGCATTTAATCCACAGCTACACCCAACAATTTATCCAGGGAGCGGAATTTATTCAACAAAAATTCAGGATTCAGCTCTACGGTCTTTACCATCGCAAATACGCAAAGACTTGGTAGTGGATCAGTCACCAAAGTCTGACCATGGGGCCAAGACTCAGAATACCACCAATTAGGGCACCATTAAAGTAAGGGTCGCAAAATTGTGTTATAATTAAGTACCAAAAAATGTAACGAGAGCGACAAACTGTTTATATAGTTTGGCAGAGAAATACTTGTAAAATTCTGTATTTTTTTGTTGGTTAAAAATATTATTAAAAAAAATCTCGAACTATAGATATAGCGTTCAGGAGTTGTGTTGCCTGAGATCCTTTTTTTTTGGCAGGGTTCATTTCCCTTGGAACATGTCTCCAAATCAACAAAGCCTCAATCAGAGAGACACGACAAAGACTTCAAGTGTATGGACAACAGCTCTCAGCCACGCGAGAACAATTTTGCTGTCAGTCCAAGCATAAAAATCGCTTATATTTTTTAAAGCTATAGCCAAAGCAGTGATTTTCGGATGAGAAGCCGAGAGGGGGGAGAATGTTAAATTGGTTTTACCAATCAAGTTATCAATTTAAATAATGCAAATTCCCCGAACAGAATGCCGGTGTGCATCCTAGGTATAGGTTACTCGCTAGCCAGGCCGAAATAATACAGTTCTGGGCACCTAAATCTAAAAGGGCTCGAACAACCCACAATAGTTGCCCTTAGGGCTCCAGATACAAACAGAGGCTGTAGATAAAATTACAATCTTTGGATGGGCGGCGAATGGCGAGCGGGCAGCGAATACCTATTCCTAATGACCAGCCCATACCTTTCTCTAGTCGGATGTAACGGATCATTAGGGTTCGGGGTCCACTGGTAATTATGGATCTCATGAGTTCGATCCTAAGGCTTGACAACATGAGGATATCGTAATTATGGTATGTTCGATAACACGATCATTTAGCAGGTAGTTGCGCTGCAATCGGTTACGTTACGACCCATGGGAGCTAAGCGAGGGGACTAAGCATTGTCCCTGCCCACGAGGAGGGTTTGGCCACCATACCTGCGGGGTCAACGCCGAACTTGAGGGGTTAGGCGCCGGCCCTTAGTACTTACATAAGGAATCATAAAACCTTGGCAATCGTATATCCCTAGCACCCTGGGGTTTATACTGAGCATATTGGCTGTAGTCTCTATTCAATTTACCACATAAAATATTCTAGTAACGGTCACCACACTGGGATCGTGGTTCTCGAGATACCGCAAGACATTGAACGCTATTTAACTTATCTTATTTTATTGGTTTTGGGGTTGACATTAGCCAAAATACTTCGACGCTATGGGAACTTTTGTGTGATCCCCATTCCTATAAACCACAAACCTCAGTCCTGCCCTCAAATACCTTATTGACGTACTTGAGGACGCCACTAAGGTCGAAAAGCCTGTAGCTTTTTGGATCCGGATAAGCCAGTTCTAGGTATTTGATGGCCCTAGCGCCACAGTCACACAGTAGGTGCGGCATGGATTCGGGCTCATTACCACAGAATCTGCATGTGGGATCATTTCTTACTCCTAGACCGCTATTTAAGCGGATTCACTAAGTCTCTATGCAAGTCGGTCCCGCTACCAACCTAAAATTTAACTAACGTTTTGGTACCGATTGACCAATAGTTCCCGAGCGGTTAATTTTCATCGGTCAGTTTCAGCCTCTCCTCGTTGTAAGGGCAACAAATATGCCATCTTTTGACTGGGGGCCAGGACTCCCTGCCCGTGAACAAGGCTATCAATAAGTTGAGGAAGCCTACCCAGGCATCAAGTCTTCCATCAAAAGGTGGGAGATCAAGGGTAGGCTCAAATGCCTGGGAGAATAAATAATTGGCGAAGGCTCGGGGTCCCTTTTAAGAGACTTATCAAGATCTCTGCGAACCTTTTCAGTAATGGAGTTTATCAGCTCCATTATATTTAGTCACTGGTGACCGTGGGTGACATCTCATCATCAACTGGGTACAGACGCAAAAACCATTTATATGCCTGATTTAAATTCCTAATGTAGTCGGGCAACCTTTGATAGCGCTCGAATAGTGTAACTATTCGAATGGTCAGGTCTTTACACCAAATCCTCAGCTAATGTCAAGCATCTTAATACAGTCTTAATTTTAGTATATCCTGTTACAGACATAATTACAATACAAATTAAAAATAAAACCAGGGCTTAGCTTCGGGCTTACTAAGGGAAAACCAACAAAAAACAATTTACAAAACTTAACCTAACGTTAAATTTTACTAAGATTTATTTTGTCTTTTCGCATATTTATTTTTTAGATTTTACAGTGTATATTTATAATTATTTTAAGTGTTATATTAACCATGTAATTTTATGGCACAACCTGTTCCCGGTTTGTCCTCTTCAGACGTCCATGGACAACTTAGCGATCCTTATGTAAAATGTTCTCAGCCCCGTTTCTTCCGAGGAAGTAGAGGTCTGAAGATACATATCGGCAAATGTCACAAACACAATATTATTCCTGTAGACCCTTCTAGACATGTTAACACAAATTCTTATAATAACATTACAAATTCATATTATTTTGGGTAAATATAAAAATAGTAGTCCTATTATAAAACATATTCCACGTGGTGCTAGGTATACCTACTGTTGCTATTTCTCTCACAAAATTTATCCAAAAAGTTATTAACGAAAATTCCATACAGAGTTGGGAACACCTGCTCAATTTCACATACCACACACTTTTTATTAAAAAAGAAGAAGATCACGGTGTTTCCCTTACACAACAAATCAAAGACAATTGCAATTTAACTAACAATATTGTAATTGACCTTGATCACATAATTCCTCCACCTCAAAAATAAATAAATAAGCTTTTATTTCCAAAATTATTAGTTACATTGTAGGTACATTATTTTACATGATGCAAAAAAATATAAGTTATAACATTTAAGAAAATATATATGAGTATTTATAATAGTAATAATAGTATATTAGTTAATTATAGAATATAATATATATATATATATATATTTATTAATTAGTTAATTTGAATTATAATTTCAGTATACATCCTAATTCATGTCATTTAAATATAAATAGTCACCTTTCTTTCTCCACTATTCCATTACTACCTAATCATTATTATCAAATATTTATACATTAATTTTGGGAGCCCAGTGCTGGGCAAAGGCCTCCTCCATATCTCTCCACAGTCTTCGGTCTCCCGCTATGCGAGTCCAAAACGGTCCAGCAGTTTTTTTAATGGCGTCACACCATCGGCGCCTTGGTCTTCCTCTTGGTCTCGTCGAGTCCCTAGGGTACCAATGTAGTATTCTTTCAATCCAGCGTCCATCTGTGGTCCGGGCAATATGTCCGGCCCATTTCCGTTTTTATTTGCATGCCATTTCTGCAGCGTCTAAGACATCTGTTTTGTTTCTTATAGTTTCGTTTCTTTCTCTATCGCTGAGTTTTAAAACTAGCATGCTCCTTTCAGTGGATCTTTGGAATACCCGAATTTTGTGCATGGTATTTTCTGTGGGGGCCCAGGTTTGACAACCATATAGTAATATAGGGAGTATTACTGAGTCCATAGTTTTTTTTAAATATATAATGGTAGACGAGATTTAAATATGTGTTTAAGGGACTAGTATCTACTCCATGCCATTTAGATTCTTCTATCGACTTCGTTAGCAGTGTTTTCTTTAATTGATATGTTTTGTCCCAGGTAGACATACTCATCGACATACTGTAGCCTTTCCGATTGTATTGTAATAGGTTTTTTTTCTGCATTTGTAATGACACATGTTTTACTATAGTTCATTACTAAGCCACATTTTCTACTTTCATTATTTAATGTATTTAGCATAAGTTCAAGTTCGGCAGCATTTTCACTCATAACAACTATGTCGTCGGCGAAACGGAGATGGTTTAGGTATTAACCGTTGATAATTAATCTCAAATCGGTCCAATTTAGATTTCTAAAGATGTTTTCTAGTAAGCAAGTAAATAGTTTTGGAAAAATAAGATCTCCCTGTCTCACTCCCCGTTTGATCTTGAAGGGATATATATCCCTTTCTCTTCCCCATCGCCTTGCTACTGTGATATAGCTTTTGAAAGATCTTAATGTACGTTATATGGATACCTTGGCTTTTTAGTGCTTTCCACACTTTGTTGTGTGACATTGAATCGAATGCTTTTGAATAGTCTACCTATCCCAGATATAATCCTTTTCCGTATTATACATACTTTTCAATAACTTGATTGAGTACAAAGATGTGGTCTATTGTCGAGTATTTTGCTCGGAAGCCCGCTTGTTCTCTAGGTTGTTGTTCCTCTAAATTATTCGTGATTCTTTTAAGGATTACACTTGTGAAAAG
Source organism: Monopis laevigella (assembly GCA_947458855.1). NCBI lineage: Eukaryota > Metazoa > Arthropoda > Insecta > Lepidoptera > Tineidae > Monopis > Monopis laevigella. Next base: position 14,246,385 of record OX381580.1, on the reverse strand, counting down.
TTTGTACAAGGATTGTAGTAGGCTTATGGCCTATAGTTGTCTATGTTTTGTGGATCACCTTTTTTGTAGATTAGTGTTATTGTTGCAGTTTCCCATTCTCTTGGCAAAGATTGACTTGATATAATTTTATTGAACAGATCCGTTAATATGGGTGTAAGAGGTTCGATTATGGCTTTTAAGACTTCGTTTGTTATTCCATCTTCACCAGGGCTTTTTGATTTTTTTAACATTGAGATAGATTTATATAATTCATCTTCTAAATATGTTGGTATGTTTTCATCATCATTTTATATTGCCATTATACAAAAGAGTATATTCATCCTTTTCGATTATCTTCGTACCTTGTTTCTTTACCTCGGAAATTCCTAAAATATCCCATTTCAAGCCCCTTATCGCATGTTCTAATTGTCTTGGTTCTGTTACCAGTGATCTTATGTGGTATGTACATATATATAAATTCGATTCATTTTTATTTTTTATATTTTCTCTATTATGTTTTAAGTTCTTTTCTACTGTCTTTTTCAGTTCTTTTATTTATTTTTTCTTAATGGAGGGTTTTGGTCTGCAACTTCTACGGGGACCAGCCGGCTTGGGAGGGGTAGAGGGAGGAGGTTTCGGCCGTTATTCTTGGATATCCTGACATGCTGACGTAGGTTTGTCTCTGTCCAGTTGTTTCATATACGAGGTTATATTGGCTTTGTTCTTTTTATTTGATTGTCTAATAGGTTGGAATTTATTATTGTTTCTTGCCCTTTATTTGCTTGTTTTCTTCCTTATTCCTTAAAATTACAAGTTTATCGTATCTAATCGTAGCTTTGATACCTTCTTCTTTTAGTCTATTAATTTCTACTTGCAAGGATCTTCTTTTTTCTAAGATATTCTTGGGGTAATCTTCCTTGATGTAGTAAGAGGTATTCTCTAAAGATTTTTTGTTCTTTAAAATTTTAATTTTCTTTGCCATGCTGTTTAGTGCAACAACAATGGGTCTATTTTTATTTTCTTTATTACCTATTCTTCCAACGTCACTTATGTCAAAGTCGTTGCACTGGACCTTAACAGATTTATTTACCGTTTCCAGTCAGTCCTCCACCCCAGTATCGTCAAAATAATAGTTTTAATATTGTTCATAGAATTGAAAATAAAATCAACGACGGAGACATAAAAGGAGCTTCTGATCTCCTATTCTTCCATGATGTTATTGCCCCTGACTCACCAGAAACTATTGCAGCTCTATAATCAAAACATCCGCCACCATTTGAACACTTCTTCCTGTTCCACCTGACCAAAGTATACATCTTCAGGTAACATCAAAATGATATTCAAAATGCCATTTTCTCGTTTAAATTGGTTCAGCTGGTGGTCTTGATGGCCTGACACCACAACACTATAAAGATCTTATCAGTGGCACAGCCGGTGATGCCGCCGCCTCCCTTCTTGTAGCTTTAACATCTCTGGCTAACCTAATGTTGTCCGGACTTGTACCACCTCAGATATCCAATATATTATATGGTGCAAACACATGTGCCTTAAAAAAGAAAGATGGCGGTATAAGGCCTATTGCCGTCGGCTGTACTATGCGCCGTATAGTACATATCCAAAATTTGCAGTAAATATATTTCACATAAAATAACGCCAAAATTTCAGCCACTACAACTAGGATTTGGATCAAAGGGAGCGTAGCTGCAGTTTATGCGACTAGAGGTTTTATACTAAATAACGGAGAGGTGTACTGCTAAATTTGGACATAAAAAATGCATTCAACTCAGTAGATAGAAATACAATATTAAACCAAATCAAAGAACTTACCCCTGAACTTTGCACATTATGTGTATATGTGTAACACATATATATGCCAGACCGCCTAGACAGTCTCAGGGTACCCAGCGGCGGAGGGGTTTTTAATCCTACCGAACAAGTGGCTAGCTCGTCGCGATGTTTTTAATAGACTCAATAACCCATCTATATCTAACAGCTTAACGTGCTCTCCGAGGCATAAATATGTTCATATTATATAGGTGATTTTAGGTATTTTGTAATAAAAATATTTTTTATAATAATTAATACAACTGTTTATTTTATTAAATTTGTAATTTTTGTAGGTATAATGATTGCTACTACACAATAAATAAATCTTATCTCTACGCTAATTAATCGTGAAAATTTTACAAGGCGCTTAAGTGTTCATTTATACCCTACCTATAGCTTTTAAAATTACTTATGTGTTTATAAATTACAAGTTATCCAATCTCTAGCTTTATAAATATTTGGTATATTTTCTTATCAGGTCGTCTTCAGATAATCTTATTATTATTGATGACTAGCTGCCGACTTCATAAATTTTATTATTATATAATAATATATTTATTCCTCCTACACATAAATAAAATTAATAGAAACCAAACCGAGCACACACAACTAACTAGTGTAAGACTAGGTGGTTAGCTGGTTCCATTTACCTGTCAATCATTATCTGCCCTTAAAAGGTGCCACCGAGGCGACCAACCTAACAAACTATATAGAAAGAAAAAGAAAAAAATATTTATTTGCCACATAACACACAATAAAAAATACAATAGAGTAAAAACAAAAGTAGATAAACTAAAAAAAAAAAAAAAAACAACAGATAGGCACATTTTAATGTACCTACATCAAGGAAACAAAAATTCCTATGTGTGGTGGCAAAAGGGTCATCAGCTCAGCGAAGGCTATATAACTTATCGAGTTTTATAGCGCTGATTTTCAGCTAATGCCCGCTGGTAATCAGACACATTATGCAAAGTCACATTTTCCTGTATCAAGTAAAAATTATATATATACATATATCCATACCTATCATATACATATAGTATAAAAGAATATAGTAAATTAAATAAATACACTGTAATAAATAGGGCTAGTAGTTTAAGTATTTCATTAATTATTTATTTTTAAACCTAATAATTTCTTTGAGCTGCCTTCTGAGAGAGTAATAAGTAGTCTTTAAGTTTCAACTTAAAACCTGTGACGGATTGCATTTCCCGAAATGGAGGAGGTAAGTTGTTCCAAATTTTGGCAGCTGCATATCGAAAGCTTCCGCGAAACGCAGACGTTTTGTATCTGGGGCATCATACACAGAAGATTTAGGCTACTACGCGTATTAAATGGCTTGGGTTCACGAGGCCATCTCAATTTATCATTAAGATAAGTTGGTGACGATTGCTTTATTACGCCAAACAAAAGGGAAGCCAAATGGAGTTCCCTCCGGTCACACATCTTAAGGCAATTGTGTGAATTCAAAAAAGGTGTGACATGGGCCCTTCTTGGGATAGGGTAACAGAAGCGAGCACAAGCGTTTTGAATCAACCTTTTAGTTCTCGACAGTAGACACGGACCATATACGGTGTCAACATGATTGAATTTTGATAGAACAATGGTTTCGCAAAGTTTTTCACGAATACTGACAGCCAAATACCTACGCACTCTATAGAGAACCCTAAGTCTGTAAAAACAGTTTTTTACAACCTCGGTAAGATGGTTTTCATAACGGAGGTCGCAGTCAACAACAAGACCAAGATTTCTTGCCTCTGTTACACGTTCGATGGGTCGACCTGAAATCATCACTGATTTCAGGTCGTATGTGATTCCAATTTTGCAATGAGTTGTCTAGAACCCAGAACCATAAATTTAGATTTACTGGGATTTAACACAAGAGCATTTAACACAGACCAATCAGCTACACGATTCAAGTCCTCGTTAATTCTCTCCGTAGCATGTATAAATTTGTAGGTCATCCGCATATAGATGGTAGTCCCATTTCACACTACTTATAACATCTGCGCTGTATAAAATAAAAAGAAGCGGGATATATCTACGCCCCATATGTAAAAGTAATAATTAATATACAAATAGAAAAATTATCAAACACTGACGGGCGCAAACACTGACCGCAAGTTGATCCACCGGAGACACCCTGGAGAAAAAGGTGCCAGCAAGTAAACAATTCTGGCGTTCCACACGCACGTATATACGTGTGGAACGACTACTATTGTGTACTACCTGACCATCAGGGGGCATGGTTATTTACAAACTTTGCTTATAGCATATGATAACTACTCTCAACCTACTGAAGAGCACGAATAGAACAAAAAAAAAAAGATTTATCTGCTATGGGGATAGCAGATGAATCATTTTACAATATGACAATAGGTACAGAATCATAGAACATCATAGCTTCTCGATGCCTGCGCCAGTATATCCAACGACTTTTGCGAAACCTCGGCTTTTAATATAATAATTAAACTATACATGTCCAGCGGAGATCCAAAGCCCCCACACCAGCTCCTGATCACGGACGTAAAGTATATGTCAGCCATCCTCCCGCTCAACCAGGCCCTCAGGGTGCAGACCAGAACCCGGCACACCACATAGCAATCTGTGACCTTCAAAGGACACATCATACTACTAGGACACATTACTAAGCCATATACATAACAGAATCTGAGACACGCGCAGACATCTACGACGGATAAAATATGTATCTCTTTTAACAAAATAATAATTTAAAATATATGAAAATGTATAGATACAGTAGCGCCATCACACGTGCAGGCCTCCTGTTCATCAGCAGGGACAGCCGCGGTACAGGCTGAAAACTTAAAGCGGGCCAAGTACGCCAGTGTTTTGAGCTTCTTTGAATTCCTAGGTTTTGCAGTGGAAAGTTTCGGCGTGTGGCCAAAGATTTTAGACAATGTACTTCTAAAATCTTGAAGGAAAAGACCGGAGAACGGCGCACCGGATCTTTCTTTCTTTAAAAAATAAGCCTGGAAATTGTTGTTGTGTGTTTTAATTTTGTTATGTGAAAATATATGAAATACATAAGTACATATATCATTCAAAGTAAAAACTAATTATTACCTTGCCAAAATACTTAATATTAAAAAAAAGTTATGACCTTATCCAAATATAACAAATTACCTAATGGAGAATAAAAATAATATAATAAGTACTTATTAATGAATTATTACTGTAAGAGTTGGAGCAAAATAAAATAAATTAATGGTTTGCAAAAGTTGAATATCTATATTTACCCACTCTTTTATCTTATAAACGTAGCTGGTTTCAATTTTGTCCGCTTCCACGCTTTTAGCAACTCAGCATTAAAAGAGGTTATTTTTTAAAGCCTGAATAAACTTTCCAGGCAGAGTAAGTCCAGGCTGGAACTAAGAAGTAAGTTAATTTTATGAAATTTAATGCGTTCAGACAGAGTTCAGAGTCGCACTGCAAGGGCTCGCAAACAATAGTTAAACAAAATCCTGTTACAGAAAAATTGATACACAATAACAAAACAATTAAATAAATAAATAAAACAAAATTCAGGACTCCCCAAAATTAACAAAGAAATCCATGAGCAAATAAAAACAAAGAGATGTATTCGGTATTTCAGTGAAAACAAAAATAAAAGCGGACCCTCTCTGTTCATCCACGCAGATTTTATGTGCCTCGAGGTGTGTCATATCATATGGCATTGAGTGATCAGCTCAAATCTGGTACTAGCGTTACCCGGGAAACGCGGCCCGGGAAATTCAGCTCGATGCATAACGCTGCAACCCAAACGCTGTAACGTCATTGCAGGGCTTACAAAATACAGTCTTATTTCCAGTATGATACAGACGAATGTAGAGTGAGATATCAACAGAATGCAGGTACTCGTAAGCCCTCGAAAGCTCGCCCGGGAATAGCGAATTCAATACACCTGAATAATTGGACTGTTGTTTATTACAATATTATTAAGTGTAGGTACTTAATTATTTTTTTATACATTGTAATTAATACATAGTGTGATGACATCAATCATTCAGTTTTAGGACATGTGTGTAAAATCAAAATTAAGTTTATATGTTTATGAACATTTAAAACAAAAATTAATACAATAAAATGTAAAGCCGAGATAATTTATTTAGTGTTTTTCCGGATCCGTACGATTTTCAAAGAAAACTGAAACTCACTAACCCCGTCCTAAATGGACGGGGTTATTAACTTATGAGGTACCTTATTTCGGCTTCAACGACTTGCTGATTATGTTAATATAAAAAAATACAATAAAAAATTATAAATTTTTAGTTTTTCATTCATTCAAATACATGGTAGCCGAGTTGGTTAGACCTTAGACTTAAAAACACTTAGGCCCCTGGTTCCAGAGTATGAGTAATGCTGTGGTGGAGCGAATTATATCGGTTTGAACTATCTCTACGCTTTCTTAACGATTTTTTTAATAAATGTTAATTAACAGGAACTACATTATCTGATTCGGGTTCTATCTAAAATTATCCGCAAAATTATAGTAGCAAATGGTAAAATTATATAAAATAATAATAATAATATGTTGGACAATTTACACATCTTGCTCTGGTCACAAACTAAGCTCTAGTACTATATGTACCGGAACAAATGAAAATGGTTCTGTTGGAGACAACAAAATTATAATAATATGTATGATTAGTTTGTTTAATAAAAAATCTAATGTCAAATGATTTATTTGACAATATTTTTAATTTGCAATAATATATAGCAATATATTAAAAATTGTATAATGTTGGTATATTCAAAGGAAATTAAGGTAACTCCAAAAACATCATCGTTAAAACAAACAGAATAAGTTTTCGACGAAATAAAAAAAAAATTAAAAGAAAACTGTTTTTTAAGAAATTAATATTTAAAATCTATGTTTGTGTCTATATTTTTTCATTTATAAGCTGACAGTGACAGTTTCCGATCAATATTTCTCTAAAATACGAGTCCATACTTCACTTTGTACATCATTAACAGGAAATCTTTAAAAAAACTATTAGAAAAAAAAAACTATTGTTCTAAAACGGAAACTTTAAATCCCCGATAAAAATCGTAATTATTTTAATGCAGCATTATGTTTTATTGTGAAGCAAAGATACGCATTTTTGCTTCATAGTACCTATCTGTAATATCTCAAAACTTTTTTTAAGAGTTTCTTAAAATCCGAATATCCATATAGTTACGAATATTATAGCCCTCTGTATAAAAATAAATATTTTAATACTATATACCTATACATAGCGAGGAAGGCTGAACAGGGGGCTAAAATATACGTAACAGTTTAAACAGGATTTACAACACAAAATCAATTTTTCAAATCGTGTTAATAGTTCTTGAGATTAGCACGTTCAAGCGTAACACAAACATCCAGACAAACAAAATCTCCAGCTTAATAATATAAGTATTAAGTATAGATAATTATAACTTTTATTAAAGTTTCACACTTTTTCATTCGAATTTTATTTGAGACATCTCTTGTTGTATAAGTAGTCTAGGCGTCAAAATATTTAACGTCATTACAAGGTTAAGTCGTTGATAATAATTTCTCCATACATTAAAATTGAACGAATTGAAAATAACCTAAAAATATTTTTTTAACATTTAAATATGAACTTTTCGACTATCCGATGATGAGAAATATTGTGTTTCTTTTTGTTGTACTTTGTCGAGTAATTTGTGCAAAGTTTTACTACACAATACGGGATTATTGCAAGTTATTTAGGGTTGTATTCGCTGCCGCTGCTTGACATAGACTGACGTATCGTCGTTGCTAAATTGATTATTTAGCACCAATGTTTTAGTACTTAAGAAACCGGTTTTGAGGCCCGTCCTTACTATTTACGTCAATGTTTTACTACAATTTTTTCTACTTATTTGGTGATAAATCTTAAATATTACATACAATTACAAAATTTAACTTCACTAGTCTTCCTGGACTGTAATAAGTTTGTACCGAATTTAGTCAAAAATCTTTATTGTCTTTTCAACAAAAATATTAATAAGCTAAAAAAATAATAAGAACTGAGTAAATTTTCAACTTTTAATTTTAAAAGCATTTCTATGTTTAAAATACGAAGAGTTTTCAATAAATACAAGTTTTAAGTAAATGGAATCAGAAGAAACTGAATTTATTATAATATTTTCATTTTAAAGTTTGTTATATTTGCTCGCAGTTCGTGCAGCAAAGGATTTATTTTTATTAAAATATCTGCCCTTTACAGTTTTAGACTGATTTGAAATTGCTTTGCCGTCAGGACCTTTTTGATCGCGTTTCTAAAGCTATGCCTTTTAAACGTTCACCTTTAGGTGCTACGATACTTTGATAAAGGCTTGAATAACTCCTTTCCTATTGTAAAAGGTGCATATTAAATTTTCTTTAGTAAGACAGGAAGAAAATTTTCATATAAATTACTTTAAAAATTCTAAAAGAACCTTCATCAAAATTATGCTTTTCTATATATAGAAGAACAAAGAATGAGCATTTTATTATTTATTAAAAAGCTTAACAGCGTCTGTTGTATCGCAACGGGAAATAGCAATTAAAAACTGCTTAATTAATTTAGGTGTAGTTTTACGTCAGATGGAATAAAAACTAATTGAATTTAATGCGTCCCTTTTCATAAAAGCTTGTACCTGTGTATAAGCTTTTATGAAAATTTATTGGAACGGTTCTTTGAGGTTTTTATCGGAGAAGCACTTTACTCTTTCCACGTTATTAAATATTGACCAAATATCTCTGACAATAGCTAGCTTCGCAATAAAAACGGCAAATTTAAAAATGGTTTTTATTATTTTATATATTAGATTTAAAATTGAGAGACAATTTCAGGAAAAATAAAGTGATATTCCATAATATGTAGGTATTCCATCTTTTTCTTTTCGCCATAACTCGTACGGATATAGTATGTACTGTTGCGGAAATTGTCTAGTTATAAGTATGTCCAGGTATTTCCAAAATGTATGCCAGGATATAAAGTATATCATTATTCGCATCAGACTTTATCCAAATCAGTTCAGCCGTTTTGAAGTTATTAATTAACACACATTTAAATATATCTAAACTTTTTTATTTATCATAGTGTAGTACTATATACACTTGGTGCCTGCCTGCTACCCAACCAAAGGCGTAAAATATCTAGGAAATGATTACCATTTGCATACAACATAATCTGCAAAGGCATCAACTCCCAACCTCTCTCTCACCCACTTGGGAAATTATCTGCGCAAATTCTGAAATGATTACTGCGTCAAGTTCATGATTTAATGCATTAATTTTATGGTAACAAAATCATTGTTTCATTCCTATATATTACTACAAATGGTGCAACAGAAGGCTACGACAAGTACTTGCAAATGAAGTTAAGTCGTATGTTCTAATAACTCTATTTATTTTATTTATAATGCACACGAAACAAATAACAATCAAAAGTAGTTTAATTACACAGCTAAAATAACTTAGTCTAAATTGTCATGCAAAACATGTATGTATACATCAATAATTTAAAGAAATCACAATAGTAACGTAAAAAAAGATCGCAGTTTCGTAGGAATATCGTAGTAACGTTCTCTTTAGCTCTTTTAGGTTTCTCTACTACGCTACTACGATCTACGATTGGTTGTAACAGCGTAGCAGAGAAAGCTACAGAATTGTGATTTAATTTATATATAAAAACGATGTAACTTAACAGATAAAGCCATATTATGTCTTTAAATTATCGTTGTATTTCTCTTTTCTGTTACTCAATAGTACAAGGTACAACGGACACAACATAATATATTGTCGTAGTCCCAAGATACAAAACAAAGGGTATGAACCCACTTAGTACACACAATTCGTTTCGCCTGCTACGCGCAGCCACGATAATGCTACGACGCGCACAAGCAGTTAGATATTGTCGTAGTCCCAGCTTACAAAATAAAGGGCATGACCCTCTCTGAGTTTATGTAGATACACCGTACCCTTGCTACCTAGTTATTACACGCACGCAGTAGGTAAGATGTTGTCGAAGTCCTAGCTTATACGATAATGTAAACGATAATTATTGTATATGCGTAGATATGTAGCTACTTCTTCTATATAAATAAAATCACAATTCTGTAGCTTTCTCTGTTACGTTACTACCATAATTTTACGAAATGTTGTAACTTTTTCTACTATCGATAATTCTATTATATTCTGTATTATTTTATGACTAAGTTATTATGCCTCAATATCTCTGGTAAGTTTATACGGTCAGTTGAAGATTTATCTTTCTTTGCTACGTTACTACGAATATTTAAAGGTATAATATTGTGTTATAAATATATTTACGTTATGTTAGTAATGGTGATAATTCTATAATATTCCATATAGTGTGCTGTGATACGATTTGTCTGCTACGCTACTACGCTACGACCATTCGTAGATTTCTACGCTACTACGAAAATACTACGAATCTCTGTAGCTTATTTTACTTTATTATAATAATGGTACTAAATGTTAAATTTTATCTATGATGATGTTTTATAATAGAACGCATACCATAATAAAAATGTCTTCTATTAGCTCTTTCATATAAGTATGAGAAGTATAACACAAACACGAGACTACGGTCTTCGGGCTACTTTCAAAGATTTATATAGAATCATCTGTCTTTATTAAAATTTGAGTGAATGTCAGTACATCCATTAGTGGTGCCGGGCAGAATAGAGTGTCGACCGGAAAGCCACCCTTAGAACTCAGCCCTTTTCGACATACAAATACAAATTTTACCTACGGTTTATTGCGTCTAAAAATAAACACCAATTAAAGCTACTTTATGGGGTGATTGAGTTTATAAAACCCCTTTCTTTAAGAGAGGTCTTTCATTTATAAAATAAAAATAATTTGTATTTCATTACATTCCGTGAAAGGATTTAATGATGTTTTTTTTTTAATTATAATTAATTGGTAGGGTTTTTTTTTTTAATCTACTTATAGAAATTTATCAAGTATCAATGAGTTTAAAAACAATACATTTGTTTGACAACAATTTATAATACATCGGAGAGCACGTTAAGCTGTCAGCTTAGCTTTACTCTACTTATACCAACTTGTGCTACTGTAGATGGGTTATTGGGTCTATTTAAACAAATGAAATTGGCTACTTTTTTACACCGAGATTCAGAATACCAACGGCTACAACGAGGTGGGAATAAAAGTCCACCGCATTGACGTAAATAGTAAGGACGGCCCTCAAAACCGGTTTCTTAAGTACTAAAACATTGGTGCTAAAAAATCAATTTAGCACAAACGATATGTCAGTCTGTGTCAAGCGGCGGCAGCGAAAAGTACATAAAATAACTTGTTAAGATCCCGTAATGTGTGGTAAAAGGTTGCTCAATTTATACTACAAAGTTCAACAAAAAGAAAGACAATATTTCTTGTCATCGGATAGTCGAAAATTTCATATTTAAATATTTAAAAAATATATTTAGGTTATTTTCAATTCATTCAATTTCAATATATGGAGAGATTACTATCAATGACTTAACCTTATAATGACGTTACATATTTTAACGCCTAGAATATTTATACTGAATACAATAAGGGATGTCTCAAACAAAATTCGAATGAAAAAGTGTGAAACTCTAATAAAAGTTATGATTATCTATACGTATATTATTAAGCTGAAGATTTTGTTTGTCTGGATGTTTGAACGCGCTAATATCAAGAACTACTAGTCCGATTTGAAAAATTGTTTTTGTGTCCTGTTTAAACTGTTATCTTAGCCTAAGGCAAAACTATACAGAATATTCGGATTTTAAGAAACTCTTATAAAAAGTTTTGAGATATAACAGATAGGTGAAAATGTACTATAAAGCAAAGATGCGCATCTTTACTTCATAATAAAACATAAAGCTGCATTAAAATATTTACGATTTTTATTGGGGAGTTCTAAAACAATCGAATTTTTAATTTATAATATAAATTAAAAATTTACAGTAGTTTATTTTTTTATTTCTTTCTAATGATATACGAAGAGAAGTATGGACTTGTATTATAGAGAAAGATTGATCGGAAACTGACAGCTTTGTAAATAAAAAAATATAGACACAAACATTGATTTTAAATATTCATTTCATGAAAACCAGGTTTAAAAAAGGTAAGATAAATTATAAAATTCGGACATTATTTTTATTTCGTCGGAAGCACAATCTGTGTTTTAGAGATGATGTTTTTGGAGTTACTTCTAAATTCCTTTTAATGTACTAAAATTTTTTTTAATATAAGTTAATATATTGCTATATAATATTGCAAAGTAAATAATATTTATCAAAGATGGTTATTTTTCCGTTTTTGTTCGGTACTGGCTTACAGTATCTTTGTGTTAGAGTAAACTCCTCCTTCTTACACAAATATTTTTTAAGTAAGTTATAACTTTAGTAAGAAGGTAAAGTGGATACTTTACGTTGTTATGTCTGCTGGGTAAACAGATTACTCAGCCCACGTGGGTGCAGTGGCGTAGCTACCTAGGGGCTAGGCGGGGCAGTGCCCTGGGGCCCTCAAGCTCAGGGGGCCCCCTCGAATCTTTACCAGAAAATCTCGATCAAAATGAACTTTTGAAAATTTCTCCCATTTCCAAAATAAATATGACAGGTTGCAACCAGACTTAAATCATGGCAACTCAGTTGAGAGAAATTCGAAAGTTATACCTAGTGAAGTCCCCTAAATTCTTTCTGTGGGTTGGTAGTGTTATCAATTTGATAAAACCTAACCAGTTTAGTGGGCCCCATTTTTTTATTTGCCCCAGGGCCCTTGATTAACTAGCTACGCTACTGCGTGGGTGGTGATGTTTGCGCTCATAACTCCTACATCATTATAGATACTTTTTTTTGGGTTCAGAGGCGTTGAACAAAAACAAAAGGTTTCCTAGAAATCTGTTCGTAATTTGAATTTCGATACTGAATAGAAAAACAAAAACAATATTGGTTGGTACCTTCCTACAGCATCGGAGCCAATTAATATTTTGATCTTTTCTACAATTATCGTTGGGATTAGATGCTGCTCTGCCCGTTTTTTAATCCTGTATAATTATAATCCTAAGAAATAAAAACAATGTTTCATATATATGAACCAAAACTATTAAACAGCTACTTCATAATAACAATAATATAAAATAAAACATTTAACCCAAAAAAATATTATAAACCTAAGCTAGGTAATAATAACAAAGAACTAAGTAAAGCCTTTGCTATAGTTTTTTCAGTTTGTTGTTTTTTACTACTTTTATCTTTAATTTAAAAGAATTAGAAGCCGTTTCTTTAATTCTCTATATCAATAGATAGTAATGTGTTCTTTTCCCGCCATGACTTTAGTTATTATAGTCCACATAGCTACTCTATAATGCAAACAAGTTTAGCCGATAACTTTTATTAGCTAATCCGCGCAAGTTTGTCTGCAACTTTAACCGTTTACGCAGCGTACGCTTTAAAAAAGAATAATCTTTCCCCGATTTCCCATACTTTTCTTTGTTACTCCGTTCCTATTGGTCGTAGCGTGATGTTATGTAACCTATAGCCTTCCTCAATAAATGGACTATAAAAGGCCAACACTGAAATATTTTTAATTCAAACCAGTAGTTCCTAAGAATTTGCGCGTTAAACAAAACAAACAAACTCTTCAGCTTTATAATATTAGTATAGATTGGTTTGTTACATAATGTTATTATGCAACAATGCTAAGCACTAATGGCATCGAAACTTTAATTAGAATTGCACCGACCTTCATTAGCATTGCACAATTAATTGTCTAAAAAAATAATTCAGCGTCCCTTTATACTAATAATGGTCACCCTACACTAGGTACAGTCAGCAACATCAAAGGGTCCTTCCAATATTGACTGATGTTTTATACTGGTGTGGTCAGAGTAGGTACGCTAGGGCTAGGGGGTAGAAAGCTGGGACGGTACGGTGCAATGATTTGGCAAAAGCGAATGGTTTAATTAGATCGGACGTTGGTAAAAAAATCACTACGTTTTAATTATCGAGGGTCCTTTATTAGAACTCAAATTTGTTTATTACTTTTTTGACTACTACAAGTAGAGAGGAGACTAAGGTAATATCACTAGGATTAATATATAACGGGCGCTTTAATTTTGTAAAAACTTTAGATTAGAGAAAGCAAAAAAAAAGGTTTAATAGTGCGACAGATATACGAAACACCAAATCTTTTAGTGCGGTTCGGTTATTCAACAAATATTTATATTTTCACATTTTATAGTAGGTATAGACTAGTATAAAATTGAGAAATAATACATAATATTTTATAATGAAAAGCACAGATGTTTGCCCGTTGGTGACAGCAAAATATTGTAAGTATTTATTAGCGAAATGGATTGCTTTTCAATGCAGGTATAACGAAAAAGGGAACGCGGCGTAATTAGGAAATATATCGACTAGTCTAGAGAAAATGTATGTGGCACAACATACTTTATAACATTGTTTGTCCTCGGCATTTTGTAATATCAATGACTAAAGTATATTCCCTATCTTAATAGGAAATATATTTTTCATTTCATAAGATATATCTTGTCGCTAGATGTTGGGTTCACTTTTGTAAAAAATCTTTGTTCTACCTTCTTTTCTTCAATAAAAAACTGACGATATAAGTTCTTTTCGTATATTGATACCTATACAGATAAAAATAAATACACCCTTGGTCAAGCCATTAATTCCTATTTTCGTTTGCTTTGCGCTATTTTTTTTTCACAATAAAATATTTTCACAAATAACTTGGAAACAAAATTTTCTGGAATAAAAAAAAATCATGTCTATTATGAACATTCTTTAGTTGTAGAAATATTTACTTGTATTGATTATAATATTCTGATAGTATTTGTTCTAAATATCCCTATAAAAATAAACTGAAATAATATACGTTAACCATAATTTTATTATGTTTTAAGTGTATAGTTGTGTGTGCGATGCTTTCATTGATAGTACCTAATAAAACTGATAAAAAAAAACTATCAATAAATGCTTTTAAACTTTAAGTAAAATAGCTTTTGGAAAGCTCCCAACATCAATTTTACACGTTATCGGCCCCTATTTACATCATTTTGCTACATGAAAGCCGCAAAACAACAACGCCGCATCGTTGTCAGTTGTAATCCATTAGGCAAGCTTACCTAGGATTAAACCGAATCCATTAAATAAACCTAGGGCATCAGGGAACGTGATTCTAGTGAAGCAGACAGACTTTAAAAAGCCCGGGCAACAGGGATTTAGCTGCATCGATTATGCATCCAGGCAGTCTAACAAACGTGTCCATTTAAATGCCCCGCGAATGTAGGAATAATATGGAACTCACTAACACTGGTTTTCGGGGGACTACTGCAACGATTTCCTGTCCAAGTGGTAGTCTCCTTTTTATTGAGTAAGCTCTTGCACTTCGACCTCATCGTTGCTTTCTATCAGGCAAGATTTAGGTGAAACCATTCAAAAATATCTAGAGCTAACATAATGATAATAATATAATATAAGAATTAATATTTAAGGCGTGAATATGGTTGGTGAGGTTGATCGTCCCGGTGGCACACTTGTCAGATGATAATCGAATGGTCAATGAAATCATCTAACGACCTAGTCTTACACTAGGGTTATATAGCGTGCGTTTGGTTGGGTAGATTTTTAAATATTTTTATTTAATGACACTGTTTATTATTTAATCTATAATGGTTATATATATTATTTATATATATATATATATAGCAGCCGTTTGGTTAAAACGCACACTAGATGTTATTGTTAAAACTTTTTGTTTTTTTTTGACTATTCATAAATATCTGTAAATTAACATGAAATAAATAATATTTGAACCATGGAGATAAAATAGGGAGGTGCCCATGGGCCTTTAGCCAATAGCCTTTCCAGTTTTTGAGAACAAAAGATGGCTGCCGCCATACAAATTAAAAAAAAAGTGAGAACCCAAACAATCACTGAGCGTTGATTTGTTGAAATGAGAACAGAATATAGCGGCAAAATTGTATGGCGGAGGCCATCTTCTGTTCTCAAAACTGGAAATGCGATTTAAGGCCCATGGGCATCTCCCTATTTTATCTCCATGAGTTAAACGTAGATTCTGATTATTAAAAACAACTTTGTAGAGAATAAAACCTATTTTCATCTGGGTCGGTCACACTCTCTCAAATCTATATATGGAAAAGAGATGAATATTTACTTTTTTTTTCTAATCCTTGGTATTAAGGTTAAATTGTATACAATAATAGCGTTGTCTGGATACTCCCACGCTTCAGGATCCAGCAGGCAAAGCGAAATATACTTTATGTATTTATGTTAAGGTTCAAATTGGTTTAAAACTGTTAAATAGATAACAATGCTTGAGAGATTAAAAAATTAATCTTGATATTTCGTAACAGATTTATTTCAAAATAATTGGTTTAAGAGAATTTGTAACAATTAGCCAAAGTACCAAGTTATTTTGTTTTGCAGAAATACTTATGTTTTAGTCGATATAATATTTTAGCACATACCACCGAACATTTAGTTGTAATAATCTCGAAATAATTTGTAGTTTACGTAGTAGGTATAACTTTTAAATATATATATATATAATACGTATTTATTACGTTACCTTTTTTTGTATAATTTGCCATAGTAATAGTGTATATGTTATGTTTATATTATACACAGGCAGAATTAGCAGAACAAACAAAGTAGTTTATTACGACAACCCTAACCGGTAACCTGGACGGTAACCAACCACCGACTCCGATACCATGAGTTCTCGTTCGAGTTGAGATAAAAAATGACGTCATTTCATACAGATGATATTATCAATACATATCATAATCAAAACATATCATACATTAAAAATGTCAACAAATTAGATACTATGAAGGTAAACTCCGCGGCGTGCAATGGGCGATAGAGGAGAGTGGTGGCATGTATGAGATATGTAGCCGCGCGGTCCGTCGCGCGGTCGGCTCGTGCGGACGTGACAAAATTAATTTATAACATTTCATTTCATTGGACCCGATTGTTTTACTCATCTCTTATCGCAAAATATTTGATATAAATACTTAAATGTTTACCCGCGTATAATTATATTGTAATGTCATTATCGAAGTGTTTGCATAATTGTAATTGTGCTCATTATACAATTATTATAACCTACAATGCAACAAAATATTTAGGCAGGTACGTACGTTATATGTACTTCAATGTACCTATTCGAACGAAACACGTGGAACTTAAATTATTCAATATTGTTATATAAGGGATTAATATTACCTATATAAGGGATTAATATTAACCTGTTAGAAAGCGCAACTATGTTTTGTGCATGTGGGAACGGTAGCAATCGGACATTTTTGATTATAACTTATAAATCAAACTATATAAAAACAAAATACAATACAATAAAATCAATAAATAGATTATATACCCAGGTAGGATTTTGACGTCCCTATGGCATCAACTTAGTTTCATTCTCGACGTAATTGACGTCATAGGGACGTCAAAATGCTACCTGAGGCTCTATCATGGGTTTGCGCATTGTAGAAACGTAACGTATTCATTTACGTATACGTGAGCAACAACCAATGAGATCGCTTTATTTTTGGTAACAAGATTTAATTCAGCGATTCGATTGGTTGTTGCTCACGTATACGTAAATGAATTTACGTTTAATTTCTTACGTTCCTACAATGCGCAAACCCATGGTAGAGCCTCTGGGTAGCTTTCCATATTATAGTTTCCCACAACTCGTCGAATCATTTTTATTTATTTTTTGACTTGATTAAAATATATGATTATACCTATATTTTTTTTATTTCGACATGCCATTCCAAATTTTAAGTAATACGGACCAGGTCTCGTATATATTTTTTTTAAATACGAAATTGATGAAAAAAACACCAACTGTGAAATATAATGTGTAAAATATAATAAGTACCTACTCGTATCTAT
The DNA here is from genome assembly GCA_947458855.1 of Monopis laevigella. NCBI lineage: Eukaryota > Metazoa > Arthropoda > Insecta > Lepidoptera > Tineidae > Monopis > Monopis laevigella. Next base: position 14,228,607 of record OX381580.1, on the reverse strand, counting down.
TAGAATCGACGTATCTGTACACATCCAAATGTTTATTACGATTATGTCCAGTATATTGCTGCTTAACAAACTGTGAAGGAAATTTGAGGGAAAGAGGGTGGCGGAATCGGGGTCTCAATGTAAATGCTCATTTAATATCTTTGTAAATAAATATATAATATATGCATTACTTGGGGCCTGTTCCAAAATCCAATGTTTGTAATAATATTTAACCGTGCGATTTCTCGGAAAAAAGAAAGAGATGGGATATGTAGTTTGTGTATATTCCATCACTTTCTTTTCCCCGAGAGATCGCACGGGTTATTATATTTGAATTTTGAAACAGCCTCGTTACCACAGGAGAATACGGTAAATATCCTTACACGGTTTTTTTATATTATATTGCACAAAATTACAAAATAAAATTGTACATGGGCAAACTTAATGGCTTAGGCATTTTCTACCAGCTAATCTTGATTCTGAGAGAGTGGAAGATTATGCATAGAGTGCAAAAGCTAATAAAATAACAATTTAAAAGACATAATATACCGAATACTATATATACTACTTAATAAAAATCTTGAGTAAATTTTTTTATGTTAAGAAATAACACAACATTTTGCTTCCTTGGACCAAGGAGTCTTAACTTTAAAAGGAACAACACAATAAGAAATATGCATGTTTTTTTTTAATTTCATTAATTGATAGAGTAACTACATTAGACCCTAAAAACAAATATTAAACATTTTTTAAAGGGTAAAACACAAAAATAAAAAGGTTTAAACTTTATCTGCCACTACCGCAGTAAAAAACGGTACATCACTAGCCGCCATTTTGTGCCATCATTCGTGCTCAAAAAGCATATTAGTTTAATGTTATTGCACTTTAAAAGTTAGTCAAAAGGTTTGCTTATCACAAATTATCGTAATAAAGGACAATAAATACCCGAGAAAACGCGAAACTGTAGACTACAGAACACACGTTGACATTTGTTTTTGCATGAATGACGTCACATGTATGCTAAGGTTGGAGCGTTTAGAAACGCGTTCCGTTTCTACAAAAAAATGGATTTTTAAAATGATATTTATAAAAAAAATAGCTAATCAAAATAAAATAGATTACTGTAAATATGTTCAAAGACATAAAAGGAACATTATATATTAAAATAATAATAGTTGGCGTTACATGCATATTCCCTATTGTTTGTAAACATTTTTAATGTTTTTTTCGTGCAATATTTTATTATTATTTAAGTATCTTTATTATTAACGAAAGTACTGTTTACAGGCAATATTAATGTCCTGTCTATTATTTATATTGTAAGTTCTGTACTTCCTATCAGTTCAGCTGAAATTTACAACTGCAGTGCGAAATTCAAATTTTGAATTTCGCACACTATATGAATTTCATTCAGGAATATGATGATAGGTTTGCCTATAGTTCCAAAAATGAATAACATGAATTCTGAAATAGTTACTGTTCTGTTTATTATTTGTTTAGTTTCTGCGTACCAATATTTGATTGGTTGCAATATTACTTTGTGATTGAGGTTTTCGAATTTCGTCCATTCCGATGAATAAACATTCGCCGGTACAAATATTGTCGGGCGCTGTAATAAACTAAATAACTTTACTTTTCAAAATACATATGCATGTGAATTTAAAGCTTGTACTTTGGGCTAATATGAGGCTCTACTGATCAAACACAACAACTTTTCCTACGGGACCATGTGCCGCAAATGAAAAAAAAATTGGCTTCCCCATACAAATTGGTCATTGTAACTAGTTTGTATGGAGAAAGTTGTACGATTTAATCAGTAGAACCTCATATTAGCCCAAAGTACAACCTTTCAAAGTCATACATGTATATCCGAGATCCGAGAGAGATACAGAATGGCCATAAGAGATGAAAATGGATGAAAAGTGACTGTTCATGACACGAATATATTACTTTAACTCCATGATCTGCAAAACTTGTCTTTGTCTGCGTAACTTTAACCATTTTCTCAGCGCACGCAACGGAAGCTTTCAAAAGGAATAATGTTTCCCCTATTCGCAACATTTTTTATTGGTGCTTCGCTCCTATTGGTCGTAGTGTGATGTTAGTAGCCGGTAGCCTTCCCCGATAAATGGGCTGTCCAACACTAAAATATTTGATTAATTCGAACCAGTTGTTCCTGAGATTAGCGCGTTCAACCAAACAACCAAACACTTCACAGCTTTTAAAAAAAAAAAAATACTATGAGAATATAATTAACATGAGAGGTGCAACTCTGAGAAAGTAAAATTATACGATCGATGCACGAACGAAAACTGTGTATGGAGCGAGAAAAAGCTTATTGTGTGAGAAAGACAGGAGACCGGCTTCTCATCCCTACTCCGTGCTGTTTGCTGGATGATAACTGAGAAGTGACATCATTAGACTCCTGCCGGGGATAACTGATCGAGTAATAATTGATCAGTTATCGACCACTGAGAGTTGAAGATTATTACCGTACTAATATCGGGATTGGTAGTAGAAGGGTGAAAATTAAGGGTTATTTGTTATATTATAATGCCAAATCAAAAATTTTTGGGGCGGGCCACCCTTATCACTTAGGGGTATAAGCAATTGTTTACGACCTATTCTCAGACCTACCGAATATACATAAAAAATCCTAAAAATCGGTCAAGCCGTTTCAGAGGACTTTGGTTACAAACACCTCTACACGAGAATTTTATATATTATTATTATTATTGTAACTTTATAGAAATAGAATGTTACAAAAGTATGACTGCTTTTCATTATTATTTAAATGAATATTATTTTAGACTTTACCGGTTATTAATTTAATCTGCAATTATTGATGATTTTGGAATCTAGATGGTAACGAAAATTGCGTCGTTTTGGCTACTTGGTCGTCGTAACAGAATATTAGTTAACGAAATTTCGGTTACCGCGCGCTTTTTCCGGCATTTGAACTTTTTCATAAGTGATAGGTAGTAGATAGTAGGTCAGCAATTAACAAAGCTTTGGTTTCCTTGTTCAAAGAGGGGGCCCTGCGGCCACTTTCTGTTTCTTATAACGGATACGTTAGCTTGTCAAAATAACGAAATCCTTTAAAAATTACATTGAACAATTTAAAGCAAAAGCGGCCCCAGCCTAGTGGTTAAGTCACTGCGCAACTGATAACAAGGTTAAGCAGATGACAACAAAGCCGGCCTGGGATGGGTGACCGCTTTATACAACGAGGCTATTTCATCATAAACACCGCAACAAGCTCGCCACTTGTTAGGTGTTGCCTCCGAATACCATCGGCGAAATGAGGATGGGTTAATCCTTCCGCTGGGACCCTGAGGCCGTTTAAACGGTTCTCGGGGGCCAAATAGGCACCCGTGATGGTATTTTTGAACAATTTAATTTTAAAAAAGACAATGCACTTTATTCCCTTGTGTTAGTACGATTGCCGTTACTACGATCAAAATAATTAAGGTGTGCTATGGGATTGGGAACAGCGCTAAAACCAATCTATGTAATAATCGTAAATTGGAAAGCTTCTCTACTTTACAATGTCCTTGAACCATGTAATAGGAAATATGCACGATTTTTTATTTATTTAATTACTTTATTTTTTGCCCAGAAAATGAGTATTCTCATTCAGAGAGGAAATGCTGCCAGCGTATTGGGCACCATGCCGATAGACAGCGATTTGGATCAAATATTTTATAATTAGATTTTATTTAAATGTTAAATATCACCTAGTATAATTCAATGTTTAATAAACAATAAACGGTACCTAATAAAAAATATTTAATTACTTAATAGAGAAATGTAGTTTCCTAAAAAAAATATTAAACATTTTTAAAAGGGTGATGAATAAATAAATACCATCACGGGTGCCTTTTTGGCCCCCGAGAACCGTTTAAACGGCCTCAGGGTATCCAGCGGAGGGAATAAGCCATCCTCATTTCGCCGATGGTATTCAACATTTTAAAAAGGGATAACATAAAAATAAAAAGGTTTTAACTTTATCAGTTAAAAACGGTAAATTTATTGCCGCCATTTTGTGACGTCATTTGTGTTTAAGAAGCACAATAAATAAATAAGTTTATTTTTATTTTTCTTTATTAATATGGAATATAAGTGCTGTATAGTCTTTATATGCCGGAATAAGTCGGCAATTGGCCCTTAAAAAGTTAATGAACAATTAGTAAATATGTTGATTTATCACAAATTATCGTAATAAATGACAATAAATACCCGAGAAATCAAGAACTGTACAGAACACCCGTTGATGTTTGTTTGGGCACAAATGACGTCACAGATGAATTTTGCTAATGTTGTGAAATACTTTATACGATTCTACTAAAAAAATGGATTTAAAAAATCCTTTTGATAAAATATAGATATAAAATAGAGATTTAAAATAAAACATATTACTGTAAATAATATTATTAGAATAATTGGCGTTACATGCATACCATCCCTTTTTTGTATTGGAGCACGGCATGTGACTTTGTATCCTGGTGGTAAGCAGATCTACAAAGTCTATGAATGTGGTCGATCAATACATTGTTGTTTAATAATATTGATTGCCCCCACTATGCCGGCTAAACGATGCGGTTACGAAATGGGCGGCGACAAAGGCGTATTTGCATTAAGAGTTTATTTTAATATCCCCGCTGCTTTATAGTCAAGTCAATCGCCCGTTTTGTAACTGCACCATAAAAGAAAACTCCCACCTTGACAAGAATTCGATGCAATAGTCTCCGGAAAACCGGTGCACACACAGACTAATACTGAATAATCAATTATGCGACTTAAATCACCGAATTATATAATGATGGGTTTGTCGAAGTTGATATTTACAGGGGTAGCGATAGTTCAGAACCGCTGTTATTGACCGATTGAATGTTGAATTATATGGTAGCTGATGTTCATATTATGTATGTTGTGTTTTAATTTATTATTGTATCGCTGTAATTTTTCTTGAATAAATAATAATAATAAATGCTTAGAGACAATCCATACTAATATTATAAATGCGAAAGCTACGTGCGAAAGTAACTCTGTTTACCTTTCTTACCTCCTTTCTCAATCCTTGTCACTACATCGACTATCAAATCACACATATCACGCACAACTGTATTCTTCACTCTATTATAACTCCACAGGAACTCCTTAATGACCGCATTTCTACGGCATTAATCCTACTTTCATGCTTCTTCTGCCATACTCAGCATTTACTTCCATACATTAATGTAGGAACAAGCACCGCTTTGTGAACAGCCATCCGAGACTTTTTAGACATAATTTGGCTGCTCATTATGCTGTGTAAGGCACCATTCACTACATTACCCTTTTGCACTCGACTTTCAATATCTTCCACACACTTACCATCTCTTGTAAACACACTTCCCAAGTAAACAAATTGTTTAACTTGTTCCACTTTCTTACTATCTATCAATATCTCACATTCTGTCATATTATCCTCTCTCTCCAAAACCAAAACCTTGGTTTAATCCACATTTACATTCATGCCTTTCCTTTCTAATTCTCCGTTCATAATGTCAACCATTTGTTGTAACTCATATGCCGATGATGCAAGGATGACTTGATCATCGGCATATAAGAGACATTTGATTACCATCTCATTCATTCTCACACCGCAATCTCTTTCACGCAACTCTTTCAGTCAGCCGTCCATGAAAAGACATGACCACCTAACTCCTCACAACAAGATGTTGTACAAAAAGGCAAGGTCCCTAGGTAAGGAAAGGGGTTATAAGTTTATATGGTTAAATGATACTAAAATTTTTCTGAGAAAAAATGAATCCTCTAAACCTATAATAATAAACAATGAGGCTGATTTAATAAGAATTAAGTGACTACTTATTTATATTTTAATTGCATGGAGATTAAATTTTTATATAAGTTGTGATTTGCTCAGTTTTTGTTATTACCTAAAGTTTTGTTTTTTTTATGAGTGTTATTGCTATAACAATCATTACATTATTTGCTCATATATTCCGAATTAAGTCTCTAAATTTGTGTAATAAATGCCATATAAAGGAACACTTTGATACTACATGTGATAAAATTTTTAATTTTTTTTTGAAATGCGACAAAAATAACGACATCCCAGATAAAATGCACTATCAAGGTAAGACCATAAGTGATGGTATCCAAATCTGTGATGCGTTTAATAAATATTTTCATTCAGTTTTTGTAAATCAACCATCATATAACTATTCTCAAATGATTGCTTCCAACTCATCTTTAGATATTAGCTTCGTTAATCTAAATAAAAGTGAAGTCTTACGTGAATTCAAACGAGTAAACATTCACAAGAGCTGTGGTCCTGATAATGTACATCCACTTCTTATATCTGAATGTGCTGATGAATTGCTTAATCCCATTGCATATATTTATAAATTTTCCTTGCAAACGTTTCCTAGTCTATGGAAAAAAGCTCTTATTACGCCAATACCTAAATCATCAAGGCGGGATGTACTCACGGAATATAGACCTATCTCAAAATTATGCACACTGGGTAAAATATTTGAAAAGATAATAACTTCACAATTATGTTCATTATTCCGTAATTATATTTCTACGGAACAACATGGATTTATTAAATCCCGTAGTGTAGAAACGAATATGATAACTTTTACAGATTTTCTATTGGAAGCAATGGATAGTAACAATCAGGTGGATGTCGTGTACACAGACTTTTCAAAAGCTTTCGACAAAATTAATCATGACCTTCTTATAAAAAAGTTATTGGAGGCAGGTGTGCACGGCAGTCTCCTGAGATGGCTTGAGTCTTATATACGAAATCGTAGTCAGGCAGTTTGCATAAAAGGCTACTATTCAAATTTTATATATATTCCCTCTGGGGTACCCCAAGGGTCACACTTGGGCCCCCTTCTTTTCTCGATCTAAATTAACGATATTGGCAATACTTTGAGTAATTCAACGCAGCTGCTTTACGCTGATGATACTAAAATAATAAGAAAAATTTTATCGATAAATGACTGTCATGGATTGCAATCGGATCTTATATAACTCTCTAATTACTGTTCTAATAACCAACTCTTTCTTAATGCTGATAAATGTCATATTATAAGCTATACCAGAAAAATTAAACCTTTGATTAACCGTTACTATTTGAACGGCTTAGAAATAAAGCGCCAGCGTAATATTAGAGATCTCGGCATTGTTATGGATGACAAGGTTTCATTTAATCTACATATAGATTCAATAGCACAAAGAGCATTTCGGAGCCTAGGCTTTATAAATAGAATAAGTAAACCCTTTAAAAACATATCAACACTAAAAATATTATATTTTGCCTTTGTTAGAAGTGTTCTAGACTTTGGCAGTGTTATATGTAACCCTTATTACCAATGTCATGTCGACAGAATAGAGAGAGTTCAAAAGAAATTCATTAGGATACTGAACTATAGAAGCCATAATAACCCAAATTTTAATAACTATGAAGACTCTCTTAAAAGCTACAATATGACCAGCTTGTATAAGCGTCGTATTCAGACAGACATTACGTTTTTGCATAGGATTTTGAATCAGAAAATTGATTGCGGTTATATACTAAATAAAATTTCCTTTATAACCCGCTCAGGTATCTTAACCCGTCCCTCACGTGGCAAAGTAACAAAACGTCCAATTTTTGTACCACCACGTTGTAAAAGAAATTACACGCGAAATCGTTTTTTGTGTCGCTCCCTTAATTTGTATAATAATAAGTTTACAGCTATTGACCTCTTTAATATTAATTTAATAACTTTAAAGAAAGAACTGATGAAAATTCTAAATGAATGAGAAGGTAAGTAGGTGATTAAATAAATATTGAACATGAATTTTAAGTTCTTGTACTTTGTATTCTTTTTTTTTCTTCTTTATGTGCTTAAGCGCCAATACTTTTTTTTTGTGTTTTGTTTATATTCAGTAATACTTTTTTCAATGTTTTATATCGGCACTATAAGTCTACTATAATTTGTAATAATCTATTTGTATTTTAAAAATTGTAATGACTGTTTGTATGCCAAAATAATAAAGAAATAAAGAAATAACGTCCCATTAATTCGAACACATGCACTGGAATCCTTATATAGAGATTTCAGTGCACGGATCATTTGGCTCCCCAATCAAAACATCGCCAGTTGCTTCCATAGCTCTTCTCTACACGATCATAAGCCTTTTCAAGGTCTAGAGCGCAATACACTTTTTGGTGTTTGGCTAGCATCTTTTCACTGACGCATCTTAAAGAGAAGACTTGATCCATGCACTACCTTTCCTAAATCCCGCTTGCACATCCCAAATTTTCTTATCAGTTTCATTCATTACTCTTTCAATCAAAGCCTTTGCATACAACTTGCCAACAATGCTGAGAAGGCTAATGCCACGGCAATTCTTGGGTTCCTGCTGCGATCCCTTTCCTTTATAAAGCGGGACTAGAACTGCCTTGGGCCAGTCTTCTAGCACACGACTGGCCTCCCAGCACTTTTTAAACAGCAGATGCAATCAGGAAGCGACCAGATATGCACCGCCCCTCAGCATTTCGACTGTTATCCTATCACAACCAGCTGCTTTTCCAACTTTCATTCGTTTTAATGCATTCATAATTTCATCCATGCTCAAATCTCTTTCATTCTCATTACTTTCACTCAATGTAGAAGACACATCTATACACTCAGGTATTTGATGATCATCTCCCACAAACAAATTCTCAAAGTATTCTTTCCACCGCCCTAACACTCTCTTTTCTTCCGTTAACAAGTCGCCATTCTTATCTCTTATCACATTTAACTTTGAATTCCTCAATCCTCCCCGAGATAACTTAACCTGCTTTCAAAACAGTTTTATATTATCTCGGAAGTTTTTGGAGAATTTTCTCTCTACGTCCTCTTTCAATTCTTTCTTCTTTCTTTTAATGCACTTTTTTACTTTAACTTTCATCTCACGATACATGTCATTCGCTGCACATACATCCTCATCTGTCACACCTCCATTTACCCGTCTACTAGCTTTTTTAGACAGTAGATCTAGCCATTTTTTCTTTTTCTCAGTAACCAGATCCTTTACCTCATCATCACACCACATGTTGGTTCTTGTATTCTTCCTCTTACTTACTCCCCATACTTCTTCTGCCGTTTTCGTCACTCCGTTTTTGAATTTGACCCATATTTCGTCTAGACTATCATTCTCAAAATTGCATGCTTCCCCTATTTTATCCATTAACTTACTTACATATTTTTCTTTCGTTTCCGTATCTTGCAACTTTTCTCCTTTTATTCATGTTAGTATTATTGCCGTATTCCGCGGCCGGTTTCTCCAACCCTTGAACAGACCACATATCTGTGAAACCACAAAAAATGCTCTGTTCCAATATTGAGGCCCCGATATACTCTTGTATCGGCAACTTTACCAACCAGTCTTTCATCCACAATCATGAAATCTATCATACTTCTATCTTTATCTCTCTGCCATGTATACTTGTGAATCTCTATGTGATTAAATATTGTATTTGTCACAACGAGATTCTTTTCCAAACATAAATCTATTAAGTTCACTCCATTTTCATTCACTCGCTTTTATCTCCAAATTTACCCAACACGTGGTCTAAATTCCTTTTTTTTTCACTACAACCCATGCATTAAAATTACCTAACATAATATTCTTTCATTTAATCTAGCAACATTCAAAACTTCTCTTAGTTTCTCCCAGAACTCTTCTCTTTCTGTAGGTGACTTAGATGTATCCGGGGCATACACTCCTACTATAAATAGTCTGAGTAGCCCCACTCTAAGCCTAACCCATAAGATCCTGGGAGACACACATTCATATTCAGTCATGCACTCAGTCATTCTCTCAGACATCAAAAGCCCCACACCAGACCAGATTGCAGTACAGAGGCCATGGTGTGTGATGCCTGAGCCCTTTTTTTTCGTTTCATTCACGCAAAGGATATCCAATCTCTTTGTATAGATCATCTCCCATACTTCATCTATTTTCCTATCCATCCCTCCGCATACATTCAACGTTGCAACACGGTTCTCCGTGGCTCGCTTTTCGCCTCGTGGGAACTTTTGATGTGACATATGGTGAATATGGTCGCCGCCCTGTAAATTTTTAAGATTAAAATTACTCATTTTGTTCCCACGAATAGCTAGGGAATTAAATCGGTCCACTCCAGCAGAGCCCCGCTTGCTGGAGTAAGGCTATGATAGTACCTGTTGGGCGCTCACCACCAGCACGTACGCTAGAGACTAGGCTCGCCCCTAGCCACGCATCCCTCGGCACGCATACCTTGGATTGGCATTAGGAATTAGAGGATAGGATATTGGTTTTTAGAAAGGAGTAGAGGAAAAACTTAGGATGTCATTACTTTAGGGAGATGGAGAAGAAAAAAGTAATGATAGCTCGAGGTATCCGGGGTCGCATACCCGTGTTTGTCTTAGAAGTACCGGGCAGGTATTTATGAGAACAAACCCTCTGAATATACCTTTTAAACATGAACAATAATTTGGCACACAAATGTTTTAGCATTCAAACGTGTAGAGTAGCCTTATTTACTTTATTACGGAACTAGTGGCATCAAGCTTGTCCACGACAACAGCTTATCTCAGTAGTTTCACGTGTAAAACTCTAGCTAGTTGCATAATGCATGCTGAATTTGACGATATTATTAATAATTCCGTACCATGGACACGTTTTTGGCTGTAAACGTGACTTGAAACTAGAATGCTCAGTGGATGTGTGAGCTTGTTTTGGGATACAGTAAAATGCATACCAATGCTTTGATAAAATTGAATGTTAACGAAAAGGTGTTGCCACCGTCGTTTTAAATGGATGGCTTCTTCTTCATAAATTATTTTACCTTCCGGTTCACTTTTTAGAGCATTCTGCATATTTTACACTGTCAATTGAATGACATTTCAAGATGGCGGCCTTCATATTTAGTTCCTATTTTTGCCATAGTTTTCACTTCAAAGTTGGTCGCGTACAAGTAGCATCGTGTAATTAATTTTAGCATGTATGAAACTATTTTCTATGTAATTTCTCTATTTTTAATGTAAATTAGGCTTTATAATACTAGCTACTGTCCGCGACTTCGTCCGCCTGAAATTTTAAATTTAATCCATCATACCTAATTATATATAATCAGTACATGCATGTACTCTTTGAATCATGTACTGATTATATTTATGTCCGGGCTAACTAACAGTTTTTTACATCGGGATAAAAAGAATAGGTATGCCGCACCAAACAAATATTATGAACTGCAAATTTTCTTATAAAATGGTTCAGCTGTTTTGGAGTTATTTATAATAAAAGTTTATTTGCCAAATTAAAATTATTTTTTTATTTGTTTAACTTACATGGTACATTCAAATTTCACATTTATGATCACTAATATTGTGCGATTTATAAAAATCTATAAGTAACGATAACACAACCTAGTAATAATTTAATACTAAATTTCACATTCAAAATATTTCGATAGAACAATGCATAGTGGTAATTTAAAAACATATTGAATTTGCCTTTGTGAGGATTAAAAAATGCTGTAAAATCTTCTACATTGATGGGTTTTTAATCTGGTTGCTTCCTACCTGTGGGATGTAGGGGGCAGAGGGTGCGGGTGTGAGAGAGGCACTTTATATAATCTTCCCCAATTGTTGACCTTACCTCGCTTGATGCACTGTTGACCAACAAGAAAGGGGAAACTGTTTTTTTACTGCAGCACCACGTTCGAAACAAGCGGCGGCGACTTTTCCAATAAGTGCTTTATTTTGCGGGACTTCATTAGATTATACAGAAAAAATGCTTCCTTAAAAGCCTAGAGCTTAGGTTTTGAGAGACAAATATAATATAAATGCACATAAATGTTATATTTTTTTTTAATCCCATATACTATATACATGGTGACTAAAAAGGTACTTTGGGCTAATATGAGGTTCTACTGATCAAATCGAACAACTTTTCCCATGGTCGTGTGTCGCAAATTAAGGAATTAATTCCTTTTCATCAACAGATGGTCATCATAGGTGGGAGGAAGGTCTCTATAACTTCGTTAGGCCGGCCGGTCTCGTTACCACCGCCCATACACATGCAAAACCGTCAAGTCATGTTTCGGTTTTAGTCTGTGGGTTCACCGGTTTCCAGGAGACTACTGCATCGATTTTTTGTCGAGGTGGTAGTCTCCTTTTAAGGGTGTGATTACGAAATGGGTGGTTGAGCTGACGATAAGGCAGCGAGTATATTAAAATATACTCGTAATGTAAAATAAATTCATCTTTGTCGCCGCCCATTTCGTAATCGCATCATTTAGCCGGCATAGTGGGAGCGATATTGTTTAAGAACAATTATTGATTGACCTCATTCATGGTCTGCTCACCACCAGGTAGATACAAAGTCACATTCCGTGCTCCAATAAAAAAAAACAACATCTAACAAGTGGCAATACTATTACTATATTATATCATTCTAATTATAATATATAAAAAAATCTCATGCCGAATCTTATAGTTGTACCAAATTATGAAAAATAATAAGAAAAATAATAATTAAAAAAAATTAGGAACCTACCTAAAGTTTCAAGCGGAAAGATAATTAATTAAATGCATAAATCGAATTACAGATTAAATAGACAGAATAAACAATAATATAATTTAAGGTTTAGTAGGTATCTACCCTATTTTTATCTGTGTTTCACAGATTATAAACCCACATGTTGTGTGTTCACTAAAAATACTGTTCTAAAATGTCGACACGAATCACTAAAGGGGATTTAAATCATAAGTACTTTGTAACATCGTATCGTCTGGTGAGAACTAGTGAGAAGGGTGGCACAAGGTTACTGTGAGAGTAGTCTGGAATATTCGCTTCGGTTCTCAAGCTTTGCTACAGACGGAGAAAAAAAAGAAATAACAGTTCTCTCGCTGCGACGTTGCTATTGAATGCTCCATGATTTGGAATTATTAATTATTATACCAAGTTACGTATGTATTACTTTGGTATTATACATTGGTACTTATATTTAAAGTTCTGTTTTAATATAGATTTACGATAAAAAAAACAGGACCAATTTTTTTTATGAATAAAGGTACTTATAGACATAATGTTAAAAACTCATTTAATATGAGTAGTAAATATAATAATATACTTACAGGCTGTTATAAAAGCCATACATAGAGTGCTTTACAGGGTGTTCTACTCAATAACATGGGGATTTTTCTGAAAATTCTATATGAGGCCATGACCCACTTGGAAGTATCAAAACGCTGATCACATCGAAATGCTGGCCATTAAATAGTGGCACCCCGCTCAACAGATATTTATGCTAGTGCTTGACACGGAAAAAAATCCTGAAATTCCTCACGTGGATTTCCATTATGAATGATTTTCGGACTAATTCATAATATGAACATCTTTCACTATTAGAACCACACTGTTAGAGCTAATATTATTTAAATAATATAAATATGTAATCTTTAACAAAATAAAACAGTTCCAAAATATTATATTGCATGTTACTTTGTATTTACCACATCAATAAATTTATTATAAATTAATTTAATATCTTTGGTCGCTCCCACCGGACTAAATGATGGGATTACAAAATGTGCGGCGCAAAAGACGAATTTGCTAGTCTACTTTAATAATTATTCTCGCTACTCCACCGCCTGTCTCGTAACCGCATCCTGAAAGATAGGTGGTAGTGTCACCTATACAAATAAAATACATAGAAGGCAACTGAAAACCGGTGTTGGTTTCCCTTACCTACATATCTTAAGCTATTGCACTAATCGAACTAAAATGTATGCACTGCGGAGACAGGAGACAGATAATTCCAATATCAAATGCTCAAAGGACACAAACCGTATTTGTCAACAATGTCGCTTCAATAACTCAATATCCAAAACCAGAAAGAGCTCAATACAGTCGCGTGCAAACTTATTTATGGGTTTCTGGTGATTGAAACATGAGGTTTAAACTTAGTTTGTAAAACTGAGTGATTAAATTATTTATTGGATAAAAATCTGCAATTAAATTTTCCTTAAAACTAATGTTAAAATATGATACTGTAGTTATAGTTATCGAGGTGTTAATTAATTAAACACCATTTTTTCAGTCCTCGAACATGCTACTATTAATTTATATTGTTAACTGCGTCTTTTCTAGACGACTGTACGTATAGAACATTGTTCTACATAGATAGGTAGAGAATTTGGTTAACAAATTACATCAACTTGTTGGATGTGAAATTCTATTGCATTACAAAGTTCGGCAGAGAGAATATTCACACTATCTATGATATACCATAGATTTGGATGCATGCCTATAGCGTACCTACTATTCATTTAAGGTTCGTAAGTACAACATGAAATGACTGATCATTTTTGAAACAGACTTAAATACTCGTATATTACGAGTATGTTGGGCAAATTAATTCGATCGTAGACTATCGTTATTGTTTGTACAGGGTGACTTTGAAAGTTTGTACTTTGGGCTAATATGAGGATCTACTGATGATCGAATCGAACAACTTTTCCCGTGGAAGTTTTTTTTTTATTTGCGACACATGACACATGGTTCCATTGAAAATGATATTAGATTTGAACAGTAGAGCATTATATTAGCCTAAAGTACTACCTTCCAAAGTCACCATATATACCTTGATGGTGACGTCAGGTCCGCTAGTACCATTATAATAATTGAGTCTTTTTTACTAAAAATATGCATATTTTAACTACTTCGCGGTCTCAAGTCCGGGAACGCTGCAGTACATTCCCCTGCCTTCCAATGACGCAATGGACCCGGCACCCGCACGGACAATCCATGAACGACTTTGTCTCATAAAACAAGCGAGGCAATTACAAAGTCATGATGTATGCATGATGCACCAGCTGATAGTGACCATTATAAGTATCAAATTCTGGTAAGTAATATTAAACGGTAAACTAAAGGAAAGGGATAATTTTAAAGATGATATGTTAAAAATTTTGAAACCCTAACTAATAAATTGTTGGAAATGATAGCTATTATTTTCAATACATAGGTGATTTTATTTTACTTACGTTTATTTAAAAAAAAATATGATGATGATATTCAATGAGGATGGGTTTTGAAGAGCATTATTTTAAACAATTTGATTAGTTAGTAAAGTAGACGGTGGTAAAGTGTGATATTTTTTTTATAAAAAATGAGCACATTCCATTAGTTTACCGTTTAATATTACTTACCAGAATTTAATCTTTTTAAGCGACACTATCAGCTGGTGCAATAATACAGGTGAGTTTTTTTTCCAAAATCAACCAGTTCGATTCCCGGCTAGGAGAATATTTTTTTCAAAAATCCAATGATGCAGTTTTAATTTTTAAAAGCGACACTATCAGCTGGTGCAATAATACTGCATGATTTTTTTTTTTTCAAAAACAATCGGTTCGATTCCCGGCTAGGAGAATTATTTTTTCAAAAATCTAATGATGCAGTTTTGTTTTTTATCAAAATCGGCCCCGTGACTCCTTTGAGCATTTTTCGATATTCCTCGTCGTTTAGGATTTGGCCTTGAAGGCACACTTGAAAAATTCACCCTGTATATTTATGAAAAGTCAAAAAAAAAAGTTTAACAATGAGGCCTTATAGCGCATTTGGTTAGGCAAGCTATTTATTAACAAAAGACAAATATTTATTAAACCTCGATATCAGATTTAGAACTTAAACACAATGAAAAGGAAATCATAATATGAAAAATACTACCGAACCGCACACAAACTACATAACCAACTAGTGTAAAACTATGTGGTTATTAGTATAGATAACACGCTTTTGAAGTTGTGGGCACCAGTATAAAGATAAACTAGAATAGAATACATCACATAATGTATGTTTGAATAAAATAAAATAAATAAATTTGCATCAGTTTTCATATATACATTTTGAACGTCTAGAAAACGATTTTCAAGCAAAATACTGTATAAAGCATAGACATGAGAACAAAACGTAAATATATTACAAACTTTAGTATCCTTGAAATGTGTGTACCCTTTGCATCTTAAAAAACATTATCCTTTGGTCGGAAATACTAATACAACATGTCGTTGAGTAGTATATTCAAAACAGTTATTCGTAGAAAATGAAAATCTGCCTTAACAATGGATGAGGTTAAGGTAGTAAGCTACAAAGCCTGTTGAAGTGAGTCTGTGAAGTAGTCTATCTATCTAGCAACAAATATGGGTTCTGAAGACGTTATTCAGTAAACACATTTTCTTCACAATTTCTTTAAAAGAATATTGAACGTGCTTGTGAATATTGTGGTAATACTGGTAGCAAATAGAATGTTATTTGTTTTCTTTAAGTGATATCTAAGAAATATTGAAAATTTATACTAGTATCTATTTATATATTTAGTATACAAAATTGTATATACAGGCAAAAAACTTAAACAGTGGTGTGGTGGGGGTGAGTTTGCGAAGATATTTGCTACTAAAATAGAATACATTGATAAGAAACATCTTTCGTGAGTTTGCAATACTTGCCGGAAGTTATAGAAGATTATACTATAGATTTGTAAAAATATATTTAAAAAATGGTTTTTATATTAACTAGTAATATTTAGTTAAAGCAATGTAGATGTAGCGTTGGATAGGCAATCAGTATGTCGATAATTTTAATGATTAAAAATATCGCTATATCCTCCAGAAACTGCCCAGCAAACATAGATGGCATTTTTTTACAATAAGTGGTGGTATATATGTTATGGACCAGGTGATTAATGCGGGCATTATTAATAATGTCTAGCTCTATCGGGCTAAGTGATTAATTACTATCTAAATTTCATTATTTATCACATTGCACAGTCATTATTATATTGCTACGTGACAATTGGGCAATTTGAGAGTAAAGCTAAATTTGACGTGGTGCGGGGAGGAAGGGAAGCACGCGTGACACGCTCTGACCAATCGGAGAAAGAAAAAAAAGTTGTGTAACTCAAAATGCCAAATCTGTTACTAGCTACATATTATATTTATTAGGGTATAAAACAAAGATATGTTGTGAATTTTTTGTTTTAATTTTTATGTTTTGTGTTACATACTTATATTTTTAATATGACTTTCCTTAAGTTTTAAATGCAAAAACTAGTGGATTCATAATGCAGAAGTCTTTGCTAATTAATCCAATAATCAGTCTAATTATTTAAACTGTTTAACATTTAGTTAATTTAAGTTAAATAACAATAATAATAAAAAAAAAGTAATTAAATATATTTGAATTTCTCTGCCTAAAAGGTGATGGACAATATGTATAATGCCTGGTCAATTTGAAAATTTGAATAATATTATCAAATTGCACTCTCATATTGGGCATTTTTCATAATGGCCGGGCATTATACATAATGTCTAATTTATTACTTGGTCCATAACATATATATTATGTATGCTCTAAAGCAGTGACCTAACATAAAAAAAAAAAAAAAATCGTGATACGAAGACATTTAACAGTTGGGTTTTTCTTAACTTTGCCTTGGTGTTCACTGTACGATTTTTATTATATTAATAATATTTATGGAATATAAAAAATAAGTTAATGGCTAGGAAACAAAATAGGACTTAGCGACTTGCTATAAATGTATACTAAAAAAAACTGCACTTTTAACATAATTTTTTTTTCTCCCCGTTTAGCTAAATATTATGAGATTTGCTTTTTTTATCTTTCCATACTATAATTTTACTATAGTGTTTTTTTAAATTGTTTTGATAACTACAAAAAAGAAAAAAAATATGTTCATGAAAAATTAAAAATCTCTATAAATGTTTTAGCTTTATAGAGATTTTACAATGTCCTGAAACCCTCTATAATTACACAAAACGTGCAAAATACTATAGACAAAATAGTATTGTAAACATCGCTTGTTTGCATAAAAAAAATGCAATTTATTCCGAAAAGGGTTGCAGTAATTGAGGTTTGTATAGTTTTTTAATAAACAATTCTGGTCATTGCGAGTGACATATCTGTTCCTGCACGGTTTAACGAAAATCCTACAGCGGCAGGCACTGAACGAATATCTCGAACAGCTGTTTTTTTATCGTTCTAACTGAGAGAGGGGTGTAAGGACCACCTTACACCCCTCTCTCGGTTGGAGCGACATAAAACACCTTGCACCTGATCAGGGGCCTTATTCCGAGTTTGCAACCGCTAAACATGACAAGACGTTGCGTAAACTATAAATATTGAAATATAAGTTCTATTCCAATGATTAGTCTATATTAGGTTGGCTATAATAATGTCGCCATCTTGAAATACAGGAATTCTTCGCAAGTTTGAAGATGTTTGGAGCATTGGAATTTCAGCTCTATAATTAACAGTATAGAACTTATATTTCAATATTTATAGTTAACGCAACGTCTTGTCGTGTTTAGCGGTTGCAAACTCGGAATGCCTCACACAGGAGAAAAAAACATTTGAAAGGAAAATTGAAACCATACAGAGAGGAAAATGTAGGGCACCATGACGCGCGAACACACTGTGAGGTTTGATTTTATGTTTAGGTACCATATGTACCATTATTTTATAATTAGAATTAATTTTATTTTATGTAAATATAAGTGAATATAGTAATTTATTATATTGAACATTCAATAAGTTTATTTGAGAAATAAAACTTTGAGATTCACCCAATACGATCGCTTTATTTTTCAAATCAACCTCCCTTATTAGTTGATTCCTATCTATAGTACTAGCGACTATAGTAAATATCTAATTGTTAAATAAATAATTGTTTAGCACATGCTCCTTGATTTGGATCACTGCAGGATTTCACGCCAATTATAACTAACTACTATAGATCTTTGTATTATAGATCACCGGATAAAATAATATAGACTGACTGTACATATCAGGTGAAAATTTGTGACAAAAAATATCACGATAATAAAATTTTAGTAGAGAAAATTTCGAAGCCAAGAGAGGTAATTTAATTAACTAAATTGACTAGGCCGGCCGATCGATTTCGCTGTCACCGTCCACTTAGATTAAAAAACCGTCAAGTGACCTAGTATTGTTTTGCATTTAGTCTGTGATTTCACCGGTTTTCTGGAAACTATACTGCAACGATTTATTGTTAATGTGGAAGTCCCTTCCAGGGTGCAGTTGTGAAACGAGCAGTTCATTTGACGATAAAGCTAATACACTCGTAATGCAAATTCGTCTTGTCGCCGCCCATATCGTAACCGCATCATTTAGCCGGTCAGTATAGTGGAAACGATTAATGCTGATAAAACAACAACGTATTGATCGACCCCATTCACGAAATGTGTATGTCTGTTAACCATCAAGTGGATACAAAATCACATGCCGTGCTCCTATAAAAAAAAGCATATACGTACTATTCCAGTAAAAGCGCGAATCCATCTCGGAAACTATATCCTAGTTGGTAATCTTTCCCTTTCTTCCCTCGGTGTAAAATGTACTATTTTGCGGCCTCTATTACAGTTTACCTCTACTATTACTTCCTAGCTAATTAATAGTTTACACTTCCCCGGTCACAAAGCAATGAATCGTAGGTGTAGGTACTGACAGTAGGCGGCATTTGCGAGAATTGTATTTAATGACACGCGGGCGTAGCCAGGTTTTAGTAGCGGGGGTTCAAGAAGATAAAACAGCAATAAGTGCATTATTCCTCAAAAAAAAAAAAACTCCTTGGCTCTTCTTTATCTTAAAGTGGGGATGGGGTTTTAACTTCCCCCTCTGGCTAACCCCGTGGAATGACATCAGTCTTATTTTTCTTAAGTTGGTATAGGAAACTGAAACCGACAGCTTAATGTCCTTTCCGAGGCACTACACTCGTGTTGTCAAACATGAAACAAAATGTACCAACTTAAAAAAAAAACAATGGTAGGCACCTACACCATTGACTTTGGTGTGTACCATTGAGTTTTTTTTTTCGGGTTTGAACGGGGGTCCCAAAACTGTAGTATTTTAGCTCATACCACAGCTCATACTAACAAATCGAAGAATGCCGCCATCTTGAATTCGCCACTATTCAAGATGGCTGCATTTTTATTATTTATTAAGCCTAATGGCCAACATGTCCATAACCAACTTGTCCACAACGATACTTATCAACTTATAAAAAATACTTATTTATAATAAAATATTTAGTTTGAAACCGAAGTTTTTTACTCTTTCAAAAGTACTTGAAATGCTTTACAAACAAAACTTCTACTTAAGTCCTGCAAAAACTTAAATTTTATTTAAGAATTCACTTCAGAGAAATTCTTAAAAGTAGGTAGGTAAGCAAACAAACGCTGAACCTTGTAAGGTTGGTTGGCTAATTAGCTCACACGCCTCAAATACTCCGCCGAACTTCCGAGAATCCTCGAATACCTTTGTGAAGGCAAAGTGCGACTAGACATTCTGCGACAAGCTGCAGGGTACATAGTTTCTTCAGATACTTTTCAACTGTAAAATGTATAATATAGAGAGCGCTTCAAAAAATAAGCCATCCTCATTTCGCCGATAGTATTCAATATTTTAAAAAGGGATAACATAAAAATAAAAAGGTTTTAACTTTATCAGTTAAAAACGGTAAATTTATTGCCGCCATTTTGTGACGTCATTTGTGTTCAAGAAGCACAATAAATAAATAAGTTTTTTTTTTTTCTTTATTAATGTGGAATATAAGTGCTGTATAGTCCTTATATGCCGGAACAAGTCCGCAATTGGGCCTTAAAAAGATAATGAACAATTAGTAAATATGTTGATTTATCACAAATTATCGTAATAAATGACAATAAATACCCGAGAAATCAAGAACTGTACAGAACACCCGTTGATGTTTGTTTGGGCAAAAATGACGTCACAGATGAATTTCGCTAATGTTGTGAAATACTTTATACGATTCTACTAAAAAAATGGATTTAAAAAATCTTTTTGATAAAATATAGATATAAAATAGAGATTTAAAATAAAACATATTACTGTAAATAACATTATTAGAATAATTGGCGTTACACGCATACCATCCCTTTTTTGTATTGGAGCACGGCATGTGACTTTGTATCCTGGTGGTAAGCAGATCTACAAAGCCTATAAATGTGGTCGATCAATACATTGTTGTTTAACAATATTGATTGCCCCCACTATGCCGGCTAAATGATGCGGTTACGAAATGGGCGGCGACAAAGGCGTATTTGCATTAAGAGTTTATTTTAATATCCCCGCTGCTTTATAGTCAAGTCAATCGCCCGTATTGTAACTGCCCATAAAAGAAAACTCCCACCTTGACAAGAATTCGATGCAATAGTCTCCGGAAAACCGGTGCACACACAGACTAAAACCGAAACAATTCCACACATAATCGCTTGTGACTTAAATGCATTCAGTCTGTCGTACAAATTTATATTGCAGATAGCTTGAGGCAACTTATAGAAGCGTCATACACAGTCGCGCAATTTTAACCTTTATTCAATTTGATTTCGCGTTTCTATGAAGCAATTTAGGAGCACTTTATACTAGGGCGAGCATATGCGCTAAACATGCAAGTGTGCACGCTCCGACAAATTGAATTGTAGACCACTTGCCTTGGTTTCTAACCCTTAAACTGATTATTTAAATTGGTTTAAATGTCACTGGCATTGATTTGACATAGTCCTATGGCGATCATTTGCCTAATTTAGTTTAATATGTCGGAATTATTTTGCATATACTTTAAGAATAATCAATTATGCGACTTAAATCACCGAATTATATAATGATGGGTTTGTCGAAGTTGATATTTACAGGGGTATTAAGCAATAGTTCAGAAGCGCCGTTACTGACCGATTGAATTATATGGTAGCTGATGTTCATATAGTTTGTTAATTTACAAACATACACACCACACACATCCATAAATCATACATACTCTTATCATACACAAAATATACATTCACATACACACATGATTTTGCTTTGGTTGGGTTATTATTATTGTACGTTTCTTGTGTATTTTGGCTTAGATTACTAATTGTGAAGATTCGTTATTGGTCATTTGAATCATATTATGTATGTTGTGTTTTAATCTATTATTGTATCGCTGTAATTTTTCTTGAATAAATAATAATAATAAATGCTTAGAGATAATCCATACTAATATTATAAATGCGAAAGCTACGTGCGAAAGTAACTCTGTTTACCTTTCTTATATTTTTTTTTTGTTCCTTCTTACCTTTTTACGCTTAAATCGCTGAACTGATAGGTACTAGTCAATGATATTCTTAAAATATCATTGATAATAGTTAGGAAATAAGACCTTTTAAATAATAAATAAAATAAAATTGTCACGCCCTTTTCCCCCGGGGATAGGCAGAAACAAGGGAGCGCCACCTACAACGATCCTGGCATGTGTCCAAACCACCGTAGCATTACTTTCTCAATCCTTGTCACTACATCGACTATCAAATCACACATATCACGCACAACTGTATTCTTCACTCTATCCGCAATTGTAACTCCACATGAACTCTTTAATGACCGCATTTCTACGGCATTAATACTACTTTCATGCTACTTCTGCCATACCCAGCATTCACTTCCATATATTAATGTAGGAACAAGCACCGCTTTGTGAACAGCCATCCGAGACTTTTTAGACATAATTTGGCTGCTCATTATGCTGTGTAAGGCACCATTCACTACATTACACTACACCCTTTTGCACTCGACTTTCAACATTTTCCACACACTTACCATCTCTTGTAAACACACTTCCCAAGTAAACAAATTGTTTAACTTGTTCCACTTTCTTACTATCTATCAATATCTCACATTCTGTCATATCATCCTCTCTCTCCAAAACCAAAACCTATCTACATTCACTTTCATGCCTTTCCTTTCTAATTCTCCGTTCATAATGTTAAACATTTGTTGTAGTTACAACAAATGTTTAACATTATATACATATGCCGATGATGCAAGGATGACTTGATCATCGGCATATAAGAGACATTTGATTACCATCTCATTCATTTTCACACCGCAATCTCTTTCGCGCAACTCTTTCAGACAGCCGTCCATGAAAAGATTGAAAAGCCACGGTGACGCTACACACCCTTGTCTACATCGTCCCACTAATTCGAACACATGCACTGGAATCCTTATATAGAGATTTCAGTGCACGGATCATTTGGCTCCCCAATCCAAACATCGCCAGTTGCTTCCATAGCTCTTCTCTACTCACACGATCATAAGCCTTCTCAAGGTCTAGAGCGCAATTCACTTTTTGGTGTTTGGCTAGCATCTTTTCACTGACGCATCTTTAAGAGAAGACTTGATCCATGCACACCTTTCCCAAATCCCGCTTGCACTTCCCAAATATTCTTATCAGTTTTATTCATCACTCTTTCAATCAAAGCCTTTGCATACAACTTGCCAACAATGCTGAGAAGGCTGATGCCACGGCAATTCTTGGGTTCCTGCTGCGATCCCTTTCCTTTATAAAGCGGGACTAGAACTGCCTTGGGCCAGTGTTCTAGCACACGACCGGCCTCCCAGCACTTTTTAAACAGCAGATGCAATCAGGAAGCGACCAGATATGCACCGCCCCTCAGCATTTTGACTGTTATCCTATCACAACCAGCTGCTTTTCCAATTTTCATTCGTTTTAATGCATTCATAATTTCATCCATGCTCAAATCTCTTTCATTCTCATTACTTTCACTCAATGTAGAAGACACATCTATATACTCAGGTATTTGATGATCATGTCCCACAAACAAATTCTCAAAGTATTCTTTCCACCGCCCTAACACTCTTTTCTTCCGTTAACAAGTCGCCATTCTTATCTCTAATCACATTTAACTTTGAATTCCTCAATCCTCCCCGAGATAACTTAACCTGCTTCCAAAACAGTTTAATATTATCTCTGAAGTTTTTGGAGAATTTTCTCTCTACGTCCTCTTTCAATTCTTTCTTCTTTCTTTCAATGCACTTTTTTACTTTAACTTTCATCTCACGATACATGTCATTCGCTGCACATACATCCTCATCTGTCACACCTCCATTTACCCGTCTACTAGCTTTTTTAGACAGTAGATCTAGCCATTTTTTCTTTTTCTCAGTAACCAGATCCTTTACCTCATCATCACACCACATGTTGGTTCTTGTATTCTTCCTCTTACTTACTCCCCTTACTTCTTCTGCCGTTTCCGTCACTCCGTTTTTGAATTTGACCCATATTTCGTCTAGACTATCATTCTCAAAATTGCATGCTTCCCCTATTTTATCCATTAACTTACTTACATATTTTTCTTTCGTTTCCGTATCTTGCAACTTTTCTCCTTTTATTCTCGTTAGTATTATTGACGTATTCCGCGGTCGGTTTCTCCAACCCTTGAACAGACCATATATCTGTGAAACCTCAAAAAAAATGGTCTGTTCCAATATTGAGGCCCCGATATACTCTTGTATCGGCAACATTACCAACCAGTCTTTCATCCACAATCACGAAATCTATTATACTTCTATCTTTATCTCTCTGCCATGTATACTTGTGAATCTCTTTGTGATTAAATATTGTATTTGTCACAACGAGATTCTTTTCCAAACATAAATCTATTAAGTTCACTCCATTTTCATTCACTCGCTCATCTCCAAATTTACCCAACACGTAGTCTAAATTCATTCTTTTCACTCCAACCCATGCATTAAAATCACCTAACATAATAATTCTTTCATTTAATCTAGCAACATTCAAAACTTCTCTTAGTTTCTCCCAGAACTCTTCTCTTTCTGTAGGTGGCTTAGATGTATCTGGGGCATACACTCCTACTATAAATAGTCTGAGTAGCCCCACTCTAAGCCTAACCCATAAGATCCTGGGAGACACACATTCATATTCAGTCAGGCACTCAGTCATTCTCTCAGACATCAAAAGCCCCACACCAGACCAGATTGCAGTACAGAGGCCATGGTGTGTGATGCCTGAGCCCTTTCTTTTCACGCAAAGGATATCCAATCTCTTTGTATACATCATCTCCCATACTTCATCTATTTTCCTATCCATCCCTCCGCATACATTCAACGTTGCAACACGGTTCTCCGCTGCTCGCTTTTCGCCTCGTGGGAACTTCTGATGTGACATATGGTGAATATGGTCGCCGCCCTGTAAATTTTTAAGATTAAAATTACTCATTTTGTTCCCACGAATAGCTAGGGAATTAAATCGGTCCACTCCAGCAGAGCCCCGCTTGCTGGAGTAAGGCTATGATAGTACCTAAAGGGGGCTCACCACCAGCACGTACGCTAGAGACTAGGCTCGCCCATAGCCACGCATCCCTCGGCACGCATACCTTGGATTGGCATTAGGAATTAGAGGATAGGATATTGGTTTTTAGAAAGGAGTAGAGGAAAAACTTAGGATGTCATTACTTTAGGGAGATGGAGAGGAAAAAAGTAATGATAGCTCGAGGTATCCGGGGTCGCATACCCGTGTTTGTCTTAGAAGTACCGGGCAGGTATTTATGAGAACAAACCCTCTGAATATACCTTTTAAACATGAACAATAATTTGGCACACAAATGTTTTAGCATTCAAACGTGTAGAGTAGCCTTATTTACTTTATTACGGAACTAGTGTCATCAAGCTTGTCCACGACAACAACTCATCTCAGTAGTTTCACTCTATCTAGTTGCATAATGCATGCTGAATTTGACGATATTATTAATAGTTCCGTACCATGGACACGTTTTTGGCTGTAAACGTGACTTGAAACTAGAATGCTCAGTGGATGTGTGAGCTTGTTTTGGGATACAGTAAAATGCATACCAATGCTTTGATAAAATTGAATGGTAACGAAAAGGTGTTGCCACCGTCGTTTTAAATGGATGGATATAATAAAATATCATATAATATCCTGCTACCGAGCTTCTTCTTCATAAATTATTTTACCTTCCGGTTCACTTTTTAGAGCATTCTGCATATTTTACACTGTCAATTGAATGACATTTCAAGATGGCGGCCTTCATATTTAGTTCCTATTTTTGCCATAGTCTTCACTTCAAAGTTGGTCGCGTACAAGTAGCATCGTGTAATTAATTTTAGTATGTATGAAACTATTTTCTATGTAATGTCTCTATTTTAATGTAAATTAGGCTTTATAATACTAGCTACTGTCCGCGACTTCGTCCGCCTGAAATTTTAAATTTAATCCATCATACCTAATTATATATAATCAGTACATGCATGTACTTATTATATTTATGTCCCGCTAATACTAATAGTTTTTACACCGGGATAAAAAGAATAGGTATGCCGCACCAAATATTATGAACTGCAAATTTTCTTATAAAGTGGTTCAGCTGTTTTAGAGTTATTAATAATAAAAGTTTATTTGCCAAATTAAAATTATATTTTTATTTGTTTAACTCACATGGTACATTCAAATTTCACATTTATGATCACTAATATTGTGCGATTTATAAAAATCTATAAGTAACGATAACACAACCTAGTAATAATTTAATACTAAATTCCACATTCAAAATATTTCGATAGAACAATGCATAGTGGTAATTTAAAAACATATTGAATTTGCCTTTGTGAGGATTAAAAAATGCTGTAAAAGCTTCTACATTGATGGGTTTTTAATCTGGTTGCTTCCTACCTGTGGGATGTAGGGGGCAGAGGGTGCGGGTGTGAGAGAGGCACTTTATATAATCTTCCCCAATTGTTGACCTTACCTCGCTTGATGCACTGTTGACCAACAAGAAAGGGGAAACTGTTTTTTTTACTGCAGCACCACGTTCGAAACAAGCGGCGGCGACTTTTCCAATAAGTGCTTTATTTGGCGGCCTTCATTAGATTATACAGAAAAAATGCTTCTTTAAAAGCCTAGAGCTTAGTTTATGAGAGACAAATACAATATAAATGCACATAAATGTTTTTTTTTTAATCCCATATACTATATACATTGTGACTAAAAAGGTACTTTGGGCTAATATGAGGTTCTACTGATCAAATCGAACAACATTCCCATGGAATCATGATGTCGCAAATTAAGGAATTAATTCCTTCTCATCAACAGATGGTCATCCTAGGTAAGAGGAAGGTCTCTATAACTTCATTAGGCCGACCGACCGGTCTCGTTACCACCGCCCATACACATGCAAAACCGTCAAGTGAATGAAATAGTCATGTTTCGATTTTAGTCTGTGGGTTCACCGGTTTCCAGGAGACTACTGCATCGATTTTTTGTCGAGGTGGTAGTCTGCTTTTAAGGGTGTGATTACGAAATGGGTGGTTGAACTGACGATAAGGCAGCAAGTAATATTAAAATATACTCGTAATGTAAAATAAATTCATCTTTGTCGCCGCCCATTTCGTAATCGCATCATTTAGCCAACATAGTGGGAGCGATCAATATTGTTTAAGAACAATTATTGATTGACCACATTCTTGGATTTTGTAGGTCTGTTCACCGCCAGGTAGATACAAGGTCACATGCCGTGCTCCAATAAAAAAAACAACATCTAACAAATGGCAATACTATTACTATATTATATCATTCTAATTATAATATATAAAAAAATCTCATGCCGAATCTTATAGTTGTACCAAATTATGAAAAATAAGAAAAATAATATTGAAAAAATATATTTTATTTAAGAACCTACCTAAAGTTTCAAGCGGAAAGATATTTAATTGAATGCATAAATC
Source organism: Monopis laevigella (assembly GCA_947458855.1). Classification (NCBI taxonomy): domain Eukaryota; kingdom Metazoa; phylum Arthropoda; class Insecta; order Lepidoptera; family Tineidae; genus Monopis; species Monopis laevigella. The sequence goes on along the minus strand of OX381580.1, from coordinate 14,200,929 downwards.
GAATTACAGGTTAAATATGTCAGAATAAACAATAATATAATTTAAGGTTTAGTAGGTACTAGTACTATTTTTATCTGTGTTTCACAGATTATAAACCCACATGTAGTTTTGTGTGTTCACTAAAAATACTGTACTAAAATGTCGACACAAAACACTAAAGGGGATTTAAATCAAAAGTACTTTGTAACATCGTATCGTCTAGTGAGAAGGGTGGCACAAGGTTACTGTGAGAGTAGTCTGGAATATTCGCTTCGGTTCTCAAGCTTTGAAGCTTTGCTACAGACGGAGAAAAAAAAAACAGTTCTCTCGCTGCGACGTTGCTATTGAATGTTCCATGATTTGGAATTATTAATATTATACCAAGTTACGTATGAATTGCTTTGGTATTATACTTATATTTATAGTTCTGTTTTGATATAGTTTAACGATAGAAAAAAACAGGACATTTTTTTTTAATGAATAAAGGTACACAAAGTATTTAAAACTTATTTAATATGAGTAGTAAATATAATAATATACCTACAGGATGTAATAAAAACCATACATAGAGTGCTTTACCGGACGTTCTCATCATGGAGGGTTTCCCGACTAATCCATAAAATGAACAACTTTCACTATTGGAGCCACACTGTTAAAGCTAATATTTTAGCTTTAACAGTGTGTATTAAAAAATATCTAATCTTTAGCTAAATAAAATAGCTCTAAAATATTATATTTCATGTTACTTTGTATTTACCTGATGGTACGTAGACCTACAGAGCCATTAGTGGGTACGATAAATAAATTTATTATATATTAATTCAATATCTTTGGTTGCTCCCACCGGACTAAATGATGGGGTTACGAAATGTGTGGCGCAAAAGACGAATTTGCTTATCTAATAATTAGCGGTGGAGTAGCGAGGTACTCCACCTCCCGTTTAGTAACCGCATCCTCAAAGAGAGGTGGTCGTCTCATATCTACAAAATATGGATATAGTTCAGATATTTGAGTAAACCTGAATCGAATTATATAACATAATAATAATATACAAGTACGTTTGATACTTTCATGACTGTACATTGGTAGGTAGTATTTAGTTGCTATCAAAGGCAGCATTTATTACATAAATACATATCTTTAGCTATTGCACTAATCGAACTAAAATGTGTGCACTGCGGAGACAGGAGACAGATAATTCCAATATCAAATGCTCAAAGGACACAAACCGTATTTGTCAACAATGTCGCTTCAATAACTCAATATGCAAAACCAGATTTTTGATTTTTCGCGTGCAAACTTATTTATGGGTTTCTGGTGATTGCCTAGATTTACTAAAACATTTTTAGTTTTAATTTCTTGAGTTGAATTTGTAACTGTTTTAAAAATAATTTTGCGCAGCGTCTAATAATGACATCTTTAGACAGAAAATGTCTACCACACATTTTAAATTGTGAAGCAGCGGCAGATATGTACAAAAAATTAAGCAGGCTTTTTGTCATCCCTGTCTGAAGAATTTAAATGTCTGTCACTACAGGATTTTTTTATGTTTGAGTTTGATTCCAAGTCTAACATGGCTACAAACATTAGCAAGCTTGAAAACATAGTGTATAAATTAAAAACCATTGATGAAGATATGATCATATCCAAAATTATATCAGTGTTACCCAAAAATTATAATTCCTTCATAAGTGCTTGGGAATCTGTAACAACATACCAAAAAACATTATCAAATTTAACATCACGACTACTGAATGAAGAATCTAGAGTAATTAAAAATTTAGACTCTACTACATCTGTTGCTTTCAAAGCGCAGCATGAGAAATCTTTTAAATGTTTTAAATGTCAGGCAGCGCATCCAGCCAGATTTTGTAAAAATAAAAAAAAATGTAGTATTACGAAAAGATAACCACATAGATAAGAACTGTTTTTTCCGAAATAAAAGAGTTTATACCACTTTTTTAACTGAAAATGTAACATCCAACATAATATCTAACTGGATTGTTGATTCAGGAGCAAATACACATCTTACCAATAATAAAAATATTTTTAAAACATTCATGAGACAAATATTGGAGTAGCAAAAAAAGGAGAAAGTTACTGCAAAGTACATTAGGGGAGGTGCAAACTGAACAGTGCAACTTAAACAATGTTTTATACATCCCGGACTTGACTAAAAACTTAATGAGTGTAAATGTGATCACAGAAAGTGGAGGTATAGTTGAATTTAATAAAAATCAAGAAATTATAAAAAAGGATAATGTAAAAAAAGACTATAAAAATTCAACCGGATTATATGAAATTAATTTGAATAAAAATTAAAATGTGTTATTGGCAGAAGATAATGAAACGCTACATAGAAAATTGGGTCACTTGAGCTATTATAGTATTAAAAATGTATGTAAAATGGTAAATGGAATAAATTATATCAAAATATAATATACGTGGTGGCCGAGTTGGTTAGTCCTTGGACTTAAAAACACATAGGTCTCTGGTTCGAATCCCAGTGTGTACCAATGAGTTTTTAATAAAAAAAAACATGTACATTTGTTTGACAACATCACTATAGTGCCTCGGGGAGCACGTTAAGATGTCGGTCCCGGTTTCACTATACCAACTTGTGAAACTGTTTATAGATGGGTTATTGAGTCTATTCAAAACATCGCGACGAGCTAGCCACTTGTTCGGTGTAGACTCATACCATCGGCTATGACGAGGTGGAATTAAAACCCCTCCGCTGGATACCCTGGGGGTGTCTAGGCGGTCTCGGGCGCCGTAAGTCACCCGTGATGATATGTATGTATGTATATAAAAATGAACAAAAATAAAATATGTGAAACATATGTTATGGCAAAACAAATAAGACTTCCTTTCTCATAAGTGAGAAGTCAAAATTAAGAAGTGACAACGGAGGCGAATATGTCAATAAAAATATAGAATTATACATGAAAGAAAAAGGTATTGTAATGGATCTAACTATTCCTTACACTCCTCAATTAAATGAAAAAGCAGAACGCCTAAATAGAAGTTTGATGTAGAAGACTAGATCTCTTCTGTTTAATTCAAAAATGCATAAAGAAATGTGGGGTGAGGCGCTTAAAACTGTAGTTTATTTGCTTAACAGATCGCCTACCCCAACAGTAGATAAAACACCTGCTGAATTATGACATAATAAAATACCGGACTTATCAAACCTGCAATTATTTAAACTTCAACCCCGGAGTATAAAATTTAAATTTGTTGGATAATGCTAATAACGGGTTTCGTTTATGGAACGAAGACTTAAGAAGCCAGTAAAAGGTTTCGCGATCTCGAACGTCCAATAACGTCTATATGTTGTTTTCAGTGATATCAAAGTTTATTTTTAATGAAAAAGAACGTAGAGGTGTAAATATTACTTACTCGATCCTAATTAGATAGTATTTTTATTAAAAATATCTTAACTTTTGAAAACACACCCAAAGTTTTATTTATGATTTTAAAAATATTACTTTAGTTCTCATTTTAAAACTAAACAGAGTTTTTATAAAGAAATTATGTAATTAGGATCGAGTAAATAAAATCTATACCTCCATGTTTTTTTTTCCAAAAAAAATACTTTATTATAACTGAAAACAACATTTAGATATTTTTTGACGCTCGAGTTCGCGAGTCCTTTTCCTGCCCACTTAAGAAGAATTGAAATATCACGTGATATAAAGTTTGACAATTTTATTGATAATGAAAATTGTACTAAAAATAATAAAAGTGATTTTTTAAGTTTCTATGAAGAAAACTTAGTTAAAATAACAGCAGATTTTTTTTAATCAGGAGGAAAATAAAATCCTATGAAATGAGGAAGAAAATAAAAACCTTACAAATGAGGAAGAAAATAAAAACCTCACAAATGAGGAAGAAAATGAAAACTTAACATATGAGAAAGAAAATGAAAACTTAAGAAATGAGGAAGAAATAAAAAACTTAACAAACGAGGAAGAAGATAATAACCTAATAAAGGAAGATAAAGAGATAATTAATAATATTGAACTCGGAAGAGGAAAAAGAAATAAAATCAAGAAGAAGTGTAATGACTATTTATATCTAACATATGAAGAAGCGGTATGTGGGTCAGAAAATAAAAATTGGAAAGAAGCCATTCAAAAAGAGAAAAACTATCCTGAGAAGAATAAAACTTGGCAAATAATAAATAAAAACCAAATAAAAGATTAAAATATTTTGACTGCAAAATGGGTTTTTAAAATAAGGGAAAATAATAAATATAAAGCAAGATTAGTAGTAAGAGGATTCTTGCAAAAAGAAGGTAGGTATAGATTATCATGATATATATAGCCCAGTTATTAATATGAATTCATTAAGATTATTATTTTCACTTGCAATGAAAATTTATATGTATATAAAACAATTTGACATTAAGACAGCTTTCTTATATGGCACACTAAATAAAGAAATATATATGTTATTGCCTGAGGGGTATAAAGAAAATACTTATTGTAAACTAAATAATGCACTATATGTTTTAAAACATGCACCTTTGAAATGGAATGAGACTTTTACATTATTTAAAAAAAAGTTTAACCTAATACCATGTAAAAATGATAGATCTATATATATATATATATAGAGAGAGTACAATTAGCGGTCTTATTCATAAAAAATCCTTAAAACACTCTTAAAGAGCTCAATAGTTAAAACGTTCAATAAGGCTATTGGCTCGATAACTTTTTTGTTATTCATACACCTCCAATAAAGCTCCTATAACTATTTGACGTTTATTAGCTGAATTAGTGATGTGTTGATAGAAAAAAATAATTGATTGTCAAGAAAGTTGGCAGAATCGCGGAAAACCAAGACCATAAAAGTAAAAAAAAAACGTTTTTGACACTTCTAATGAAATAATTATAATAAGGTTTGGCGCACACTGATAGAAAATTTAGTCACACTAGCTGTGCCCCGCGGTTTCAGCCGTCATTTAAATTAAAATAATTTGTATCAAAAATAGAATACAGCTTTGTTTATCGCGTATGTTGCATCTCTCTATATCTGTACCTATGTGATTTTTTATGATTGCATCTCTGTATGATAATATGGAACTTGCAAGTCGCAATACTTGTTTCACATACAAAAACTGTCAAGTGACCTAGTCATGTTTCTGTTTTAGTCTGTGGGTTCACCGGTTGGTTGGTACCGGGACTACTGCATAGATTTATTGTTGAGGTGGTAGTATCCTTTCATGGTGCGGTTACGAAATAAGCGACTGAATTTATGATAAAGCAGCGAGGATATTAAAATAGACTCGTAATGTAAACTTCTTTGATTTTTTTTTCTTTCTTTTTGATTCTTTGACATTTTGTAACCGCATCATTAAGCCAGCATAGTGGGAGCGATCAATATTGTATTTATCGATCCATTTATGGACTTTGTAGGTCTGCTTACCATCCGGTAGATACAAAATCACATGTCGTGTAATAAATAAATAATAAACAGATGTGACGGCAGTCGGCACCGCCATTCAATTTTTGTAGTTTGAAGCGGCACAACTTTGTCTTTTTGGACAAATTACCGCAGTGAAACAAGATTAAATGTTAATATTTTTTTGTTAAAAATTGCTGTCAGTGTGCGCCCAACCTAATTTGGTTCAAGTCCGTTCGAGTTGTAAAATTTTGAGAATTTGTTGATCGAAAGCCGACTGGGCATTATTATTTTTATTTGTAATATAATATTATGAAGTAATAGAAGTCATTTAATAAAATTTTAAACCAAAAAATAAAATATGTATAAAAAGTGAGGTTAAAATAGGTTTATAGTGGGCTCCTGCCTTCAATAAAGTTATGGAGCTGTTATTTGACGTTTATCACTATTAGAGGTTTATTAAGCGTTTATGAATAACATTTTGAGATGTTTTGCTATTGAGCTGTTATAAAGCATCAATAAAGGCTTCGTAAGTTTTTATGAATAAGACCGAGGTCTCTATGTGTATGATGGAATATTAATTGGCTATAATATGGATAAAATAAATAGAATATTAAACAACTTAAAACGGGAATTTGATATTACAATAGAAGAAAATCCAAGAATTTTTACTGGTATAGAAATTAATAAGGAGAATAATAAGATTAAATTAAAACAGGATAAATATATAATTGAAATTTTAGAAAAGTTCAGAATGGAAAAAACTAAAACTGCGACAACACCTAGGTATATCATTGTCGAATAAAAATGAAGAAGAACATTACAATAAAGATTTCCCATTCAGAGAACTAATTGGATCATTGTTATACTTATCTAATAAAACACGACCTGACATAACATATGCTGTGAATCATCTTAGCCGGCAAGTCGAAAATCCTAAAAACATTGATGTTATTAATGCTAAAAGGGTATTACGATACTTAAAGTCAACAATTGGACATGGCATTGAATATTACTCAAACGAAGAACTTATATTGAATGCATATAGCGATTCGGATTTTGCAAATTCGATCCTGAAACCAGAAGGAGTACAAGTGTTTACATAATATACTTAAATGGAGGACCAATATCATGGTGTTCACAGAAACAGCCAATTGTGGCGATGTCATCTACAGAATTTATTGCTGCAGCAGACTGCTGCCGCATGCTGATTTACTTAAAGAATTTATTATATGAGCTCACTGGGAAGAGAGTGAATGCAGTGTTAAATGTAGATAATAAAACTGCAATAGTGTTAATAAAGAATCGTGTTTGCAATAAGCGCTCTAAACACATAGATGTGAGATACCATTATATAAATGAAAAAGTGAGTGAAGGTGAATTGTGCATAGAGAATTGTCTATCAGACAAACAAATTGCTGATGTTTTTACAAAGTGCTTAAATAATATTAAATTTAATTATTTTAAAAATTAATTAATTAAATAAAAGTTTGTGTTATAAGGTCATTAAAATTAAGGGGGTATGTTATAAAGTAATTTTAACCTATAACTGTATTCAAAACTGCTTCATGAACGAGTATCTTTGTATATTATTAAATATGTCTGTGGCGACTAATCTGTGTAACACTCTCTGTGAAAATACCTTTGTAAGTGGGAGCATCGCTCCATTTAAAATAAAACCAATTATTAATAAAATCAACTCATTTTATTTAGACCAAATAGTTACAAACCCCTAAAAATAAAACCTTAACAATATCTTTCTTCTCTCCCATGTAAAGAAATGAGGAAAAGTGACTCGTTCTTAAAATTTTACTCTCAATTCTCGTGCACTTATTGATTGTCGAATCGCCGTCTAAGATATGTGGGACATATATTTTATATATTATTGAAGTGGCCAACAAATAAGTAGTCATTATAAAAACCATTATTTATTAAAAAATAATGAACTTACAAAGTAAACATATTCTAAGTTTAAACCTCATCAATGATATCAAGATAAATTGTGTCAAAATAATAAAAAAATGGTTAAACTAGTCGGATAGGCTAGCTAAGTCAAAACAATTGTTTTGTTAACCAAACTCTAATTTCTTTGAAAACTTAATGTTGAAAAAAAAATCGTAAATGTTTATTATCTTATTTCCAAAAAAAAAAAGATTCAACACTAATTTAGATTAGAAGAAATACGGTTCCTTCTGTAAAACTGAGTGATTAAATTATTTATTGGCTAAAAATTATGCAATTAAATTTTCCTTAAAACTAATGTTAAAATATGATACTGTAGTTATAGTTATCGAGGTGTTAATTAATTAAACACCATTTTTTCAGTCCTCGAACATGCTACTATTAATTTATATTGTTAACTGCGTCTTTTCTAGACGACTGTACGTGTAGAACATTGTTCTACATAGATAGATAGAGAATTTGGTTAACAAATTACATCAACTTGTTCGATGTGAAATTCTATTGCATTACAAAGTTGGGCAGAGAGAATATTCACACTATCTATGCTATGTAGCCTCTCATGCATACCATAGATATGGATGCATGCCTATAGCGTACCTACTATTCATTTAAGGTTGGTAAGTACAACATGAAATGACTGATCATTTTTGAAACAGACTTAAATACTCGTATATTACGAGTATGTTGGCCAAATTAATTCGATCGTAGACTATCTCTATTGTTTATACAGGGTGAAAGTTTGTACTTTGGGCTAATATGAGGATCTACTGATGATCGAATCGAACAACTTTTCCTTTGGAAGTTTTTTTTTTAATTTGCGACACATGACACATGGTTCCATTGAAAATGATATTAGATTTGAACAGTAGAGCCTTATATTAGCCTAAAGTACTACCTTCCAAAGTCACCATGGACCATTATATTATTTGAGTCTTTTTTACTAAAAATATGCATATTTTAACTACTTCGTGGTCTCAAGTCCGGGAACGCTGCAGTACATTCCCCTGCCTTCCAATGACGCAATGGACCCGGCACCCGCCAGGACAATCCATGAACGACTTTGTCTCATAAAACAAGCGAGGCTATTAAAGAAGTCTACTTTAATAAATGACAAATTGACTTTGTCGCTGCCCATTTCGTAACCGCATCATTTAGCGAGCATAGTGAGATCGATTGATACTGTAATAACAATCTATTTATATGACGGTATGCTTGGACTTTGTACGTCTCTATACCATCAGATTTAATGCCGTGCTCCAAAAAAAAAATAGTTGTCAAACTGTGTTTAAGTATTTACAAGCACTGCAACGACATTTTCCATTATAAACAAACAACATAACTCTGAAAGCACACAGTACTTACTTTAACGTCCAGTAAACGTTAACAAATTATATACTACGAACTGTATTTACAATCGATGCATTAAGTTAAATACAGCGCTGAAAAAGCATAAATTTTCTTTCATTTTGTTGTACATACCGCCCGCTCTGTCTCCCAGGGCTGAAAGTCCGCCGACACTGAGGGGGTAAAACTTGCCAGGGGGTGAAAATTCATTTCAAACATCATTTTATTGTGACAAATTTTACAATAAACCCTTTGAAAACATATTTTTTGCCCTGCGAGTGTTTTTGTGTTTATAACGCCATTCGCCTCAAGTTCGCAGGACAATTGAAGGTTTCTTTTTGTTACACAATTTTATTCCATAGGTTCCAATATTTGTTAATTAGTTTTATTATAGGTATGGTACGGAGGTTGTTAACCTTAGTTTGGTTTTAATTTTTGTTTACTTAGGACCTATAGGTATATATATATAATCGTAGATTTTCCGTGACTGTGAATTGAAACGTGAAAAGATTTTTGCAAAAATAAAGTTATGGTAGACTGCGAGAATTAAATAATATAACGTGAAAACATTTTGTGAAAACTTTAGTTTATTTATTTGTTTGTTCGTAACATAAAAAGCAAGCATTGGATTACAAATTAAATGACTGATTAAGAAGCTTTATTGGGAGTAAAATTTAGCGTTTATTTCATCAAAATCGATCTACAAAACACTATTTTAAATTAATTTAGAAACCTTATAGTGCCACGTCCCGCGTCGAATTACGTTTATAATAAACTAGCTGACCCGCGCAACTTCGTCTGCGTACGCAACGGAAGCTCTCAAAAGTAACAAATTTTCCCCGTTTTCCAAACATCTTTCATTGATGCTCCGATCCTATTGGTGTTAGCGCAATGTTATATATCCTATAGCCTTTCTAGATAAATGGGCTAACCAACACTAAAATAATTTTCAAAATCGGTTTAGTATATCTAGAGATTACCCTCTACAACTTCACAAACTCACAAACTTTACCTCTTTATTATATTTAAAAAAATCAAAATCAAAAATCATTTATTTCATGTAAATCTTTACAGATATACAGGGTGAATTTTTCAAGTGTGCCTTCAAGGCCAAATCCTAAACTACAAGGAATATCGAAAAATGCTCAAAGGAGACTCGGGACCGATTTTGATAAAAACTTAAACTGCAACATTAAATTTTTGATTAATTTATTTTCCCGGCCGGGAATCGAACCGATTTTTTTTGAAAAAAAAAGTCATGCTGTATTATTACACCAGCTGTTAGTGTCGCTTATAAAAACTAAAACTGTATCATTAGATTTTTGAAAAATTTATTCTCTTAGCCGGGAATCGAACCGGTTGATTTTGAAAAAAATAGTCATGATGTATTATTGCACCAGCTGATAGTGACCATTATAAGTATCAAATTCTGGTAAGTAATATTAAACGCTAAACTAAAGGAAAGGGATAATTTTAAAGATAATATGTTAAAAATTTTTAAACCCTAACTAATAAATTGTTGGAAATGATAGCTATTATTTTCAATACATAGGTGATTTTATTTTACTTACGTTTAATTAAAAAAAAAAATGTAGTTATTTTCAATGAGGATGGGTTTTGAAGAGCATTATTTTAAACAATTTGATTAGTTGGAGACGGTGGTAAAGTATGATATTTTTTTTATTAAAAATCAGCACATTCCATTAGTTTACCGTTTAATATTATTTACCAGAATTTAATCCTTTTAAGCGACACTATCAGCTGGTGCAATAATACAGGTAAGTTTTTTTTCCAAAATCAACCAGTTCGATTCCCGGCTAGGAGAATATTTTTTTCAAAAATCCAATGATGCAGTTTTAGTTTTTAGTTTTTAAAAGCGACACTATCAGCTGGTGCAATAATACTGCATGATTTTTTTTTTCTAAAACAACCGGTTCGATTCCCGGCTAGGAGAATTATTTTTTCAAAAATCTAATGATGCAGTTTTGGTTTTCTCAAAATCGGCCCTGTGACTCCTTTGAGCATTTTTAGATATTCCTTGTAGTTTAGGATTTGGCCTTGAAGGCACACTTGAAAAATTCACCCTGTATATTTATGAAAAGTCAAAAAAAAAAGTTTAACAATGAGGCCTTATAGCGCATTTGGTTAGGCAAGCTATTTATTAACAAAAGACAAATATTTATTAAACCTCGATACCAGATTTAGAACTTAAACACGATGAAAAGGATATCGTAATATGAAAAATACTACCGAACCGAACACAAACTACATAATCAACTAGTGTAAGACTAGGTGGTTAATAGTATAGATAACACGCTTTTGAAGTTGTGGGCACCAATATGAATATAAACTAGAATAGAATGCATCACATAAATGTATGTTTAAATAAAATAAAATAAATAAATTCGCATCAGATTTCATAAATACATTCACACATTCATACAGTCTAGAAAACGATTTTCAAGCAAAATACTGTATAAAGCATAGACATAAGAACAAAACATAAATATATTACAAACTTTAGTATCCTTGAAACGTGTTTACCCTTTGCGTCTTAAAAAACATTATTCTTTGGTTGGAAATACTAATACAACATGTCGTTCAGTAGTATATTCAAAACAGTTATTCGTAGGAAATGGAAATCTGCCTTAACATTGGATGAGGTTAAGGTAGTAAGCAACAAAGCCTGTTAAAGTGAGTCTGTGAAGTAGTCTATCTATCTAACAACAAATATGGGTTCTGAAGACGTTATTCAGTAAACAAATTTCCTCACAATTTCTTTAAAAGAATGTTGAATGTTGAACGTGCTTGTAAATATTGTGGCAATACTGATTGCAAATGGAATGTTATTTGTTTTCTTTTAGGTATATCTAAGAAATATTGAAAATTTATACTAGTATCTAAATGTATACAAAATTGTTTAGAGGCAAAAAACTTAAACAGTAGTGTGGCGGGGGTAAGTTTACGAAGATATTTGCTACCAAAATAATATACATTGATAGAAACATCTTTCGTGAGTTTGCAATACTTGCCGGAAGTTATAGAAGATTATACCTACCCACTATAGATTTGTAAAAATATATTTAAAAAATGGTTCTTATATTAACTAGTAATATTTAGTTAAAGCAATGGCACGTAGATGTAGCCTTGAATAGGCAATCAGTATGTCGATAATTTTAATGATTAATATCGCTATATCCTCAGAAACTGCCCAGCAAAAATAGATGGCATTTTTTTACAATAAGTGGTGGTATATATATTATGTATGCTCTAAAGCAGTGACCTAACATAAAAAAAAAAATAGTTCGTGATACGAAGATATTTAATAGTTGGGTTTTTGTTAACTTGTTTGCCTAGGTGTTCATTGTACGATTTTTATTATAAAAATGATATTTATTAAATATAAAAAATAAGATAATGGCTAGGAAATAAAATAGGACTTGCTATAAATGTATACTAAAAATAGACTGCACATTAACAATTTTATTTTCTCCCCGCTTAGCATATTGTTAGATTTGCTTTCTTTATCTTTCCATACTATAATTTTACTATAGTACTTTTTTTAATTGTATTGATAACCACAAAAAAGAAAAAAAAATGTGTTCATGAAAACTTTTAAAATCTTAAAAACTTTAAAGCCAAAACAAACAATGTCCTGAAACCCTCTGTAATTACACAAAACGTGCAAAATACTATAGACAAAATAGTATTGTAAACATCGCTTGTTTGCATAACAAAAGTGCAATTTATTCCAAAAAGGGTTGCAGTAATTGAGGTTTGTATAGTTTTTTACAAACAATTCTGGTCATGGCGAATGACATGTTCCTGCTCGGATTAACGAAAATCCTAGAGCGCTTTACATGGCAGGCACTGAACGAATATCTCGAACAGCTGTTTTTTTATCGCTCTAACTGAGAGAGGGGTGTAAGGACCACCTTACACCCCTCTCTCGGTTGGAGCGACATAAAACACCTTGCACCTGATCTGGGGCCTTATTCCGAGTTTGCAACCGCTAAACATGACAAGACGTTGCGTAAACTATAAATATTGAAATATAAGTTCTATTCCAATGATTAGTCTATATTAGGTTGCCTATAATAATGTCGCCATCTTGAAATACACGAATTCGTCGCAAATTTGAACATGTGTGGAGCATTGGAATTTCAACTCTATAATTAACAGTATAGAACTTATATTTCAATATTTATAGTTTACGCAACGTCTTGTTGCGGACACTTGTTTTAGCGGTTGCTAACTCGGAATAACGCTCCAGGAGAAAAAAAACATTTGAAAGGAAAATTGAAACCATACAGAGAGGAAAAAGTAGGGCACCATGACGCGCGAACACACTGTGAGGTTTGATTTTATGTTTAGGTACCATATATACCATTATATTTAATTAGAATTAATTTTATTTTATGTAAATATAAGTGAATATAGTAATTTATTATATTAAACATTTAATAAGTTCATTTGAGAAATAAAACTTTGAGGTTCACCCAATACGATCGCTTTGTTTTTCAAATAAACCTCCCTTATTAGTTGATTCCTATCTATAGTTACTAGCGACTATAGTAAATATCTAATTGTTAAATAAATAATTGTTTAGCACATGCTCTTTGATTTGGATCACTGCAGGATTTCATGCCAATTATAACTAACTACTATAGATCTTTGTATTATAGATCACCGGATAAAATAATATAGACTGACTATATCAGGTGAAAATTTGTGACAAAAAATATCACGATAATTTCGAAAATTTCTAGAATTCGAACTAAATTGACTAGACCGGCCGATCGATTTCGCTGTCACCGTCCACTTAGATTCAAAAACCGTCAAGTGACGTAGTATTGTTTCGGTTTTAGTCTGTGATTTCACCGGTTTTCAGGAAACTATACTGCATCGATTTATTGTTAATGCGGAAGTCCCTTCCAGGGTGCAGTTGTGAAACGAGCAGTTCATTTGACGATAAAGCTACTACACTCGTAATGCAAATTCGTCTGGTCGCCGCCCATGTCGTAACCGCATCATTTAGCCGGTCGGTATAGTAAAAACGATTAATGCTGATAAAACAACAACGTATTGATCGACCCCATTCACGAAATGTGTATGTCTGTTAACCATCAAGTGGATACAAAATCACTTGCCGTGCTCCTATAAAAAAAAAAGCATATAAGTACTATTCCAGTAAAAGCGCGAATCCATCTCGGAAACTATCCTAGTTGGTAATCTTTCCCTTTCTTCCCTCGGTGTAAAATGTACTATTTTGCGGCCTCTATTAGAGTTTACCTCTACTATTACTTCCTAGCTAATTAATAGTTTACACTTCCCCGGTCACAATGCAATGAATCGTAGGTGTAGGTACTGACAGTAGGCGGCATAATGGTATAGTTACCATTTGCGAGAATTGTATTTAATGACACGCGGACGTAGCCAGGTTTTAGTATCGGGGGTTCAAAAAGATAAAACAACAATAAGTGCATTATTCCTGTCAAAATAATACTCCTTGGCTCTTCTCATTTCTTAAATGGGGGGAGGGGGGGGGGGGAGTTTTTAAAACCCCAACCCCCTCCCCCTGGCTAAACCCGTGGAATGACATCAGTCTTATTTTTCTCAAGTTGGTATAGGAAACTGGAACCGACAGCTTAACGTCCTTTCCGAGGCAATACGTGTTGTCAAACAAAATATACCAACTTAAAAAAAAATAACAATGGTACACCATTGACTTTGGTGTGTACCATTCATTTTTTTTTCGGGTTTGAACCGGGGTCCGCATTTTTATTAAGCCTAATGGCCAACATGTCCATAACCAACTTGTCTACAACGATACTTATCAACTTATAAAAAATACTTATTTATAATAAAATATTTAGTTTAAAACCGAAGTTTTTTACTCTTTCAAAAGTACTTGGAAAGCTTTACAAACAAAATTTCTACTTAAGCCCTGCAAAAACTTTAATTTTATTTAAGAATTCACTTCAGAGAAATTCTTAAAAGTAAGTAGGTAAGCAAACAAACGTTGAACCTTGTAAGGTTGGTTGGCTAATTAACTCACACGCCTCAAATACTCCGCCGAACTTCCGAGAATCCTCGAATACCTTTGTGAAGGCAAAGTGCGACTAGACATTTTGCGACAAGCTGCAGGGTACATAGTTTCTTCAGATACTTTTCAACTGTAAAATGTATAATATAGAGAGCGCTTCAAGAAATAATACTTAAATGTCAGCCGTAAATTCGGTCCAGTGCGAATTCTTCTTCACTTTAAACTTTTTTTTTTTTAAATATAACCAATATTTATCAAATTTTTAAATCCAACTAGGTATAATTAACTTTTACAGTATTAGTAATAATGATATATTATTTAACCGCCAAAAAAATAATTAAGGCATTTCACTGACACATGTGGTTTATTAACGTTAAATCAATCGTGTCATAATCGCATCGTAATAGTAGGTATCACAATAGCTTACTTATTTGACACTTTTCATATTCTGCTAAATAATAGGTTCGCTATATTTCAGCAATCTGTAAATGCATATAATTATAATGTTATGTTGAGTGCGCTTAATACAGCAAATTTCTATGTAATATTTAATATTAAATGATATTATATTTATGAAAAATATCGGAAAATGCCAAAAAACTCTATTAAAGTAAGTTAATTTAAGAGAATTGAGGCTCTGGTCACAAACTATTGGGATTACGCCTGGACAATACCTGTGCACCAAAAACACCAGGACCAACATATTATATTTTATAAACACCCAAAAAACTACCTTACTACATACAGTACAAAAAAAATCGCCATGAGTGGGAATCGAACCACGCCCTCCACATACAACGCATATGTTATATAATGTAACTAAATTAAATCAGCTATTCCTAGTTGTCTTACTGGTATTATTATTGTTTTTTTTGTATTGTACACTATTAAATTGGTTTTGAATACATTTATTTTTATGTGCCAACATAGTTAATAAAATCTATAGAAATATATATTTTAAAGAATTATCGTAACCGTTTATTATTATTATATTTTTGTTAAAACTGCCAACTATGAAAAAAATACTAAAAGATCTTTCTATTTACCTGTATTCTGTATTCTGCATTCATAAGACCCCTTTCGACATGACAAGCCGATTATCGCATATTCCTATTTGTTGAGGTTTTATTATGATAAATATTATTTATTATGTAGATATTATTTGTATATCTGTGTATGTATTGTATTGTAATTCATAATTTATATAAGTTTATTCAATTTAAGTCGGATGATTTCGTACACAATCTTAAAGATAGATAATGCCTAAGACACAACTTTTGTTTACTGTGCAATAAAGTGTTTAAATAATAAATAAATAAATACCATCACGGGTGCCTTAAGACGCCCGAGACTGCCTAGACGGCCTCAGGGTACCCAGTGGAGGGTTTTTTTAATCCCACCTCGTTGTAGCCGATGATATGAGTCTACACCAAACAAGTGGCTAGCTCGCCACGATGTTTGGATTGGATAGACCCAATAACCCATCTATAAACGGTTTCACAAGTTTAAAATTTTACTGATGAAAAATATAATTTCATTGAACATATTTTATAACCCTCATTTTATTGGCTACTTAACCCATTTGGGACCAAAATTAAACTGTAATAGATTTTTAAGTTTGATGTTTATTTTTAGGTTTAAAGCACATACAAAAATAAAATTATATTAACAAAATAAAAAAAAAACTTTTCTGACTTAAAAAAAAATAGGCGTCCTCAAATGGGGACGACGGGTTCATAGGGTATTAAAAGATTCAAAACATCCATTTTCTATACATAATGTTTTCATACACAATTTACATTGCCAGCGAGCTTTGGCGTGACACACAGTGCACTTCAATTGTTTTTTCAATTTTAGAGGAAAATGACCCCCACTTTGGTATTGAATACTTGGCAAATTGGAAGCTGATGGTCGTGGTTTCTTTGGCGCCTGGCGTAAGTATTGCCGAGCAAGAAAACGCCGAAATTGTAGTTGATCCATACGATCTTCCTTATTGGCACTCAAGATATGTAAGCGCCAAGCGTTACTTATAGTAACATCGAGCATATAGGTAAATAAAACCCACCACCACTTTTTACCACGGATGGATACACGCTAAAGAGAAATCGACTGATCAGCTTGATCTACACCTCCCATTCCAGCGTTATAATTTTGGAAGACATGTGGAATTCCTACATCCACCTTTTGGCGTTTTACTGGACACCACCTTTTTCCGAGGGGTTCTACCGTATCATAATTAGTACCCATAGTGCAGACACCAACAGTGTCTGCACTATGGGTACCATTTCTTTCTTCTACCATTTCCAGCCATTTGACGAATAATGTTTTATTATTCTTATCGAATCGGTAATCAAAATTAAAATCTGTTCTTTTTTTTCATGTCATTGACACTGATAAGAGGACATTTCTTAGTGCGTCCTTCACGAACAGTACCTGTAGCACGGTATCCAGAATCTCGCAATTCTTTTAGCAACCCGTGGCTAGTGAAATAGTTATCGAAAAAAGTGATGATGAACTAGCTAGCATCCAATTCTTATATCCAAAACGCACAGGCTTGCCTCTTATAAATTGTTTTGCTGGATTACGACCAAAATATTTTGTCATACATTCGTCGATTGATAGATTTTCGTGAAATATACCCCACTGTAAAAATTTGTCTTGTAGAATATTAGCCAGTGGCCTGACTTTGAACATTTTATCAGTAATACCTTCGATGGCACTATTGTCACAGAAATGTATATTTTTCTTTATTTCCATGTATCTGTTACGAGTCATGGCGTTGCTTACAATAGATATTTGACAATCTTCATCAAGAGTACAGCTTCTCATGGGGGAGATGATGATAACCACTAAGTATCAGAATGCCCAGAAATGACTTGATTTCGTCAGGGGTAGTGCGAAACTCATGCCTGTTATTCTGAGCTGCGTACAGATGAGATTTATCCAAAATCATGCTAACTACATTATCATCAAATAACTTGAACAGGAACTCAAATATTTGAACAGGGTTCAGATTTTTTAACGCATTCTTTACGGATTCCTGCCTTTGGGAAACTGCATCACTACTATCTAACGGATCGTAAGAAGGATTACACTTATGCCAACGAGGCTCCTGGTTTTGTACACGACCACGTTTACTTTGCAACGTTGACAATGGTTCATCATCATCTTCACTATCCCACTGATCACCACGTACAAACACCTCTACTCGGCCTGGAACGTCTCGTGGTAGGTTGTTTTGGACCAGTTCATCATCGTCACCTTCCTTTTCATCTGTGACATAGCTTGGCTTAGGTGGTAATGTTACCAAATCATACTCTAGATCGTCATCAGATTCATGCAACAACACCTCAATTGCTTCTTGAAGGCCACTGTAGTTGGTGGTGGCCGTAAAAAAATCTCTCGGCATACTTGACCACTAAGTAATTCTGAAGGAAAAAAATACTGTTAGCACTCCCATGTACCCATCGTCCCCATACGAGGACGCCATGAAAAAAACAAAGAAAAATCTAGTTCCCTAGGCAAATTTGCTAGAATTATCAATGTACTTCTAAACTTCATTCTAATTTTAGTATAATACTACCAAAATATTTTATTTTACAATATTGTAGTAATAAAATGAAAGCACTTACTTTTTTCGTGTAGACGTAATATTTTTTCATGATATAAATAGACAAATAATCAATAAATAACTTTATAGATAAATAATAAGTGGTTTGACACCAAACACTTGAACGGCAATGTTTACAATAGTAAAATAAAATAAGAGCCTACCCTCAAAATAATAAAAATATGAGTACTAGTAATGCCGTGCCCAATTGGGCACGGAGGTCTCAAATGGGTTAATGTAGCAAATGCTAAAACTACAAAAAAATACGAAATAACTTCATTATGTACAATATTTTTGACGAGGATAATAGTTTATTTTGATCATCTACTTCTAATTTAACCCTCAAAAGCCAACGATCATATAAATTTCCACGAAAACAAAAGTTAAATCGTTTAAGTGATACTTGAATGACTGTTCCTTAAGGTTCAAGAGCCACGGGCGAGATAAAAAAATCTAAATTGTTTGCAAGGAAATATAAATATTCAAGTATCCTTCAGAACTCTAGACAAACAAATCCGGCTTAAATATCTATAGGTTGTTGAGCCAGCAATTATATCAGAGTATATATATTTTAGACCTGTCTGCTCTTTACGTTGGCATAGCAACACCCTTGCCTGTTGTGCTTCGAAAGGTTCTTCTTATAAATTTATGAGGATTTAGTCTAGCCAGGTAATATAATAATATGAAACCCTACTATTTATTTCATAGGTTCTATTGTGATGGATTCAGTATGTCTTTCAATTTTATTTTACGCTAAGTATTAAATATATTTAAGTAGAAGACCATGACGTAACTATTTTGGATATATTTACGAATATTTATTTTGGTATTATTTCAATTGTGGCAAAGTTGGTTAGATCTTAGACTTACAAATTGTACAGTTTATAGGTCTCCGGTTCAGTCGCGTGCTAACTCGATATAAGTGAAAATAATAATAAAGTGGATTTGTCGTGACTACGAAATAAATGTTATGGAGTGTCGGGTAGTAAGTGCAGTAAAGTTGTGCACGAAAATAATGAATATGAGTGGGACAATGTAGGAGTTGATTTATATAATATCGAAAATATGGAGACGCTGATATACAATAGTGATATATTAAAAGAAAATGATGGGTTCACCTCCATACAAAGGGGAGCAGTGTTTACGCACAGCGGTCTTGTTCCCGATTAAATAAAATACTGAGAGCTAGGAACTAAATAGTAATGTTCAACAGAATAATGAAATATGTATCACATCCTTAAAAGAACCTTTACCAAAGCAGATAGCTCAAGCTAAGTTATTAAGAGAAGAAGGGATTCAGAATATTATTAAAATAAAATTTGTAAGCCCGTATAAGTTTATTTTGGAATTTAATAACGAGGAAGACTCCTTAAAATTATTAAATAACCAGAACTTAGTAAATCGGGATTTCCGAATGAAAAAAATGGTTACATATGGTTTAATAAAACAAATGGACATTCAGATAGAAGAACAGGAATTAATAGACAATTTTAAGTGCGATCTTAAATAATTAATATTAAAGGATTAAAAAGATTATCCGCGGGTCAGTGGATTGAATGCGAGTCGGTTCGAGTAGGATTTAAAAGCACCATGTTACCTATATATATTTATGGATTCGGATGTCGGTTTAAGGTAGAGCCTTTTGTATTTTCCGTAACTCAATGCTCTGGGTGTTGGAAATATGGGCTTACAAGACGAACGTGTCCAACAAAAAGGATTATTTGTCCAAAGTATGGCGAGGTATATGCCAACTGCGATGTAAGTATATACAAATGCATTAATTGTAACGGATCCCATATGGCTTTAGATAAAATGTGCCCATTTTTTTAAAAGAAAAAGAAATACGTAAAATAATGCATAAAAATAACTACTGTACATATAGTACAGCTTTTACAAGCCTTAGTCAAATAACGAAACAAAATATTGTTGAACAAAATGAATATGAGGACCCAGTTGAGGTAACATTATCTTCCTTTTCTAGGAGCATATAGAGATGTTTTGTTGAACACGTCTAATCCGCCGAAAGAATCCGTTAATATTACTGATGAAGACGGTAGTTCGGAAGATATCATAAACATTGATAGGCATAAGTCAAAGAAAAGTATCAGTTAGAAAGCCATAACATCAATGAAAATATGAATGAAGAAACACAAAAGAATAGCACATTAAGCCATACAAAGTAGTCGGAAAATAGTTTTAATTTTATGAGATTATTTAAAATAATTCAAGAAATATTATTTCTAATATAAAGTTTGACGAGACAATAAAATCAGTTATTTACTACTTAGTCGGGGAAATTACACAATATATACTAAAATCATTTCAAGAAGGTAACATTTATTTTACATAAAATATTAAATATATTTAATGGGGAATAATCAGAATCAATTTGAAAGAAATTGGTTCTCGTTTGGTCCACGCCTCGAGTGACCCAAGAGCGGCGGAGTTTTTCGCTCAACAGGTCAGCCTCACCATTCAGAGGGGAAACGCCTCCGCGCCGCACTATGGGGATCTCATAAGTAGTTTTTCCAAAAGTGTGCGGAGGTGCATGTATTATACCTTAAATTGTAGCTAAAGAGTCACTCTTTTATTTTTAATATGATTGTATTTTCTGACCATTTGTATGTTGTAACAAAATGCGGCTAAAGTCAAGGAATGAAAAAAATACAAGAATAACCATGTAACTTTCAATTGTTTGGTATTATTTTGTAGTATCAAAACAATAGAAAGAACGTATGTGTGATACCATTTTAGAAAGCTTGAGATGTGTTCTTTGCTATAAAATAAAATTAAACGTATTTTAGTACAATATCACTTAGACAAAAAAAAAAGTACTTATCTTCCTTTTTCAAAAATTCATTTGGAGATTTGACATTTACCGAAGCTTCCCGAAGTTCTATTTTTTATTTTATTTGATAGGAATATAATCTTAATTAACGGTAAAAAAACTTTTTTTTTCGGTTTCAGTGCGTAACATAGTTAAATGTAATAAAATATAAGAGTAAGAATTTTACTAGATTTATAGGTACTACACTTCCGAACATATTTGAATATTTTTTTTTGTAAAAATATACATATTATACCTAGAAAACTCGCAGATAAAATAAACAGATATATTTGGCGGTATTTTTATCAAATATTTCCCACAGTAAATTTTTAGCTTTCATTCTCATGAAGAACCATCTAAAACCACATAACCACATTGTGATAATTTATTTTTATCAAATAATTTTGCACACGTCTTCGGTTATTATTCACTATAAAATAGTCCACTTGCTCGTTAATTATTACAGTTCTTCATTATTTTTTGTCATTAGTAAAAGTTTATTTATTACTTACGCAACATAATGAGTGAATTCTCGTGTACTAGACGCGACTTAAGTCTTATTTTGATCGAAAATGATTCAAATTATGTCGTTTATATCTCAAATTATATACGGAACAATTTTGCGGAATCTTCTGACGCAAACATAGCAACAATAATAATAATAATAATTCTTTATTTCCACAGTAAAAGTTTTACAATTTACATATATGCCATTGATCCCGACACTAGGCAGAGCCTGTCTTGTGGGAGTCATTACTACGGTCTACAGTAACAGTTACGGCAGAAAAGAATTTAAAAAGATTAAATGAAAATACAATTAAAACAATTCATGAGATTAAATGAAACAGTAATAGCATAATAAATAATAAAGTTATCCACGTCAATCAACTTAAATTAAATCAAATTAAACCAAATTAAATTAAAATCAAATTAAATCATATATTATTAAATCAAATTAAATTAAATAGATCCAATAAAAACAATAATAGCAAACATTCAAAAATCCTTCATAATTCAGTTTCCTCTACGTTATAGTAAAGCGGGTCGGAAGAAAGATCAGTTTTTAAGACAAAACAGCAAATGGTTGGATTTACCGTGAAGCTAGAAACTACTACATGCGAACCGGAACCTTCTACATCGACAGGAAAAGGAGGGAGACCTTCTAAAACGTACGAAGATAGTTCAGAGAGTACAAAGAAATGTAAAAACAATGAATTACATGAAGCATGTGGACTTGAATTCATATTGAACTCTTACGTACAGGGCTTAAGGTCTCATGGCGAAATTGAAGAAGCATTCATCGTTGAAGTCTTAAGAGCACTACCGGGAGAAAAAAAAAGTGAAATACGCAGTAACCTGCTTAGTAAACTGGCACACATAACAGGCCTATTCAAAGGACGAAGCTCTTAGCATTTTCGTTGAATTAAATCTTAACAAGGCACAGTATGAAACTATGAGGAATTTTATGATAGCAAAGAATTGCTTATTGTTTCCTTCGTATAAGTCATTTCGTGAATCTAAACATATGTGCTATCCGCCAGAATCTAGCATTGAAATTAATAACATTAACGCAAAAATCAAACTGCAAGATCTTTTAGATCACACTTCAGCCAGGCTTCTAAAAAATAATGATGTTTATAAAGTTGGTTCAACCCACTTAAAGTTATATTCCAAATGGGGTTGTGATGGATCAAGTGGACAAAGTGAATACAAGCAAATCCTACCAGAAGAGAGCGATATAATTTCCGACTCAAATTTATTTATATCATCATTAGTGCCACTGAGACTTATAAATGACGATACTAATGAGATGTTGTGGAATAATCCTGCTCCATAATCAGTGAGATTTTGCCGACCTATTTTGATCGAATTTTCAAAAGAAACACCTTAGAAGACAACACAGGCATTCGACGAAATTAATGCTCAAATTTCAGCTCTTGCTCCTTCCCTGATCAATCATAGTGGCGAAGGTATTGAAATAAAACACACGTTATTTTTAACTATGATTGGCGGCAAAGTGGCTCAAGTTTTTTCTGAAACTTCATCAAATGCTGTATGTACCATATGCAATACAATCAGTGACAATCAGCTCCATAATCAGTGAGATTTTGCCTACCTATTTTGATCGAATTTTCAAAAGAAACACCTGAGAAGACAACACTGGCAGCCGACGAAATTAATGCTCAAATTTCAGCTCTTGCTCCTTCCCTGATCAATCATAGTGGCAAAGGTATTGAAATAAAACACACGTTACTTTTAACTATGATTGACGGCAAAGTGGCTCAAGTTTTGTCTGAAACTTCATCAAGTGCTGTATGTACCATTTGCAATGCAAGACCTACAGAGATGAACAATTTAGAAAAAGTGCAAAATAAACCTGTGGATGAAGCTTCCTATCAATATAGGCTTTCAACTTTGCATTGTTGGATCAGATTTATGGAACTTATTCTACATTTATCTTACAATCTAGGTTTTGAAAAATGGTCAGCCACAACAACAGAAAATAAAGATTTAAAAACTTGGAGCAGCCACTAGATTCGCGTCCGTTACTGAAACCTGCATGCGCACAAACAGCGGTGGGTAGTGCAAGCCTTCCGGAACTAGAGCTTCCGCGCAACGTTTTAACAAGCAGTTTGTGTTGCTAATCACCAGGGGCTTTATTCCGAGTTTTGACACGTTCACCGTCACGCTTTGATTAAAATCACTGATCTTATATAAGTATAAGATCAGTGATTTTAATCAAAGCGTCTATTAGTGTGCTATAAGATGTTTGGTCTTATAAGTAAACAATTATTGGAGAATTTTGCTACTTGGGATAGTAATCAAATATCTAACAAAGTACGTAAATACAAGAGACTTAGATAACTATAACAAAGGACAACATTTGGTACATAGGAAAGGTGGCGAGTAATGAAAATTCGCATTCTTATAAACAGACTACTAGACACACGTTTTGATATTTTTTTAATGTACCTGCCTAATAATAACCGTGGTAGGCGTGGATTTATTTACCTTTTGAGGTCCTTTGTATGTATGAAAAAGGTCCGGATCCTTGTTACTATTATTCAAGCAACCGAATGTGGCACAATAAGCTTTAGACCTCATTTTAGTTAATATTAAATATCGCAACAAGGCGCGTGAGTATCATACAAACGTGCGCGGCAGCCCACTGCGGCAGCCCTCAAAAATAAAACCAACGATTGGTTTTATTTTTGAGGTACGGCCGGGTACTTGTAGCTTATACCTAAAGCGCGGAGTGGAACACCCCTGCCCGCGGGCAGTGGCATTATTCCGTGTTTGCAACCGCTGATCACGACAAGACGTTGCGTAAACTATAAATATGGAAATATAAGTTCTATTCCAATAGTTATATAGTATGTATTAGGTTGGCTATAATAATGCCGCCATCTTGAAATACACGAATTCTTCGCAAGTTTGAACATGTTATGAGCATTAGAATTTCAACTTTATAATTAACAGGATAGAACTTATATTTCAATACCCGTACTTTAGGCAAAATGCGTGACGGTGAACGTGTCAAGGAATAAAGCCCCAGCAGGTGCGGCGGCGCGGACGCGGGGGGCGAGCGACGCTGAACGTGCAGTCCGCGCCACTGCCAGCAACACCCCGCCGCTCGAGCCGCTGCCCGCGCGCCGCGTACTGCCTGTCGAATCTGTACACGGAATAGCGATCGTCAAACAGTTCCCTCATCAAATATGCCCGGCAACAGCCACGTCTCAGTGAGGCAGATGACGTCATAGTCGACAGTCGGCAGGTTGCGAAAGAATGTGTTTGTCGTCGTCCGTAGACCACGGACATTTTGGTAATAGATTGTTACCTCTATGTTTTATAAAAAAAATATTTTTTAATATATAAAAAATAAACACAAACGCAACCCAGACTGATAAGAACGCCAACCACCTCCCCAAAAGTCCACGGCAACGTGCATCACAAAAAAACAGCAGTTCCTGTATCGAAAAATAAAAGTATAAAATCATGTTGTATTCATTTTCTAAAAAAACAGTGTGTACAGATCCAACATAATTTAAAACACAGGTTTATACTTGTAATAATATGTCCACATCTGTAATTCATAAGATAATCATAATATAATCAAGAAAAAAATATATATTATATTTTAACCAGATGGCACCAGGGGCTTTATTCCGAGTTTTGACACGTTCACCGTCGCGTATTTTGCGTAAAGTACGGGTATTGAAATATAAGTTCTATCCTGTTAATTATTAAGTTGAAATTCCAATGCTTATAAGATGTTCAAACTTGCGAAGAATTCGTGTATTTCAAGATGGTGGCATTATTATAGCCAACCTAATACATACTATATAACCATTGGAATAGAACTTATATTTACATATTTTTAGTTTGCGCAACGTCTTTTCGTGATTAGCGGTTGTAAGCTCGGAATAAGGCCCCTGAAGTCTATTAGCAATTTTTTTTTTCTTTAATCATAAATTAACATTAAAACTTTTTTTTTTTCAATTTGGCACCAATCAACAATAGATGAAGTAAATTCCAATAAGCGGAGAGGTTTTGTTCCCATTTATTAGTATTTACACAACTGCGCTGTTTTTATATAGACTCAATCAATTAATAAATACAATAATAGGTACCTATAGTTAAACATAAAATCATAATTTATCAAAATATATAATAATATGTTCTGGTGTGTACTTGTGATATTTTAAAAAGTTCTTTTTTGTAATAAAATTGGTCGTTCCCTGCAATATAAGGCCTTATTCATAAAAACTTATTGAGTCCTTGAAGAAGACTTTAGTTAAAATAGGTTTTGCTCTTTTAATCATATTCATTTTTCTACTGAAAAGAGAGACATAACCTTCTAAACTAAAGTGTTCTTCAAGGACTCAATAAGTTTTTATGAATACCGGTGTAAGAATATAAGTTAGTAATTAAAAAGTGGCATAAAAAAAATGCATTCAGAAATAATTACCTACGTTTTTTGCCTCAGTGCTAAAAAAATATATTATATATTGTGTATATGATGAAAATAATGAAACACGTATTCTTTCCTTTAGTGTCGCATACAAAAACTTAAGATAAAATGACTTACAAAAAAGATCTACAAATCACTTCAACTTTTATACTAAACCCACAATTGAGACCCCGGCACTTGTTTCCAGGTAATTTATTTGATTGATTCGTAGACAATATGTATTTCTTGGAGTAATTTAACCATAGGCGTTCATAAAATAATGCATTTTTTTGTCATTTTATGTTTGAATATAAAATACCTGCCTTTTTTAACTATGATTTTTTTTTTGATGCCTGCAGTATCACTTTTAGAACCCATTTTTAAAATAAAAAAGGTAGGTAAGTATTTTTTTCTTTAAAAAAAGCCCGAAAAATAAATTATTATATGAACAAACGTCTATATGCTTAAAATCACTCCTACAAATACATAATAAGTCTTCGTATCTAACAAGTTAGACAAGTGATAGGCTCTAATTTGTGAGTTGACGATGAAAGTTAACGTGATTTGTTGATCTTTTTTGTACTATATAATACTGTTAGCATTTTCAAGAAAATAAGTTGTGTATTACATATGACTTCCTTTTTCACAGACAATCTCCTTGGCCGCGAAAAAAAGAAAAAGAAGGCTGTCAACGAGAAACCGTGGCGCGTGGAGGTCGTGCCTTCTGATGCGCAATTTGTTTTTCCTATTTGATTGTAAATGTACACTGTTATTCATTTTAAGTAAAATATACATTTATTTATTTTTATTTTAAATTCTTTATTGCCAAAATTGTACATAGGCGAGCTTAATGCCTTAGGCATTTTCTACCAGCTAACCTTTGAGAGAGTGAAATATGCTATGACGCTAAAACACTTATTGCGTGAGTATTATTTAGGGTTTCCGGAAGAAGTCTAATATATCAGAAGTGGTAAGAACGTTAGAGAAAAAAATATTGGTATGTATATTATTTATCATATTAGTTAATCATATTTTATTGGTTGGGTAATTTTTTTGTTTACACTACTCAGTGACTGATAAATCCATAAATTAATTTTAATATTAAATCAAGATTACTCGCCCACACTTATAGTACTAATTGGTGTAAAACAATAAATTCGTATTTACATAAGTACCTAATTGTGTGTAATTTGTGAATATTAAATCTTGAACTGGGTTAATCTTGCTTGTACTACGATAGTAGACAATTATTTTTACTTACCTACTACTTTACAATTCGCTTACTAATTTTTAGTAATCTGACTACATATCAACTATTAGTGTCATCTACTTATTATAAATATACTTAATACCTACATTATACTTATATGAGGCAATGTCAAGATTACCGCATGAATAAAAGATTATATACACATTATATTATTTTATAATGCCGACGAAAAAAAAAAAACTATGAGAATGCGTGCTAATCTTATTTATTTATATAACGCCCTTTTGTTCATAAACAATGACAAGGGTTTGTAATCAATCAATATTGAATGACACCAATTTATATTACATCAAACTAATAATTATTCACTGAATTAAAATATCAAATCATTAATAGAATGAAACATACAATGAATCAAGAATAAAACATTAGACAAGCACTTAGTATTAAAATTACATATCAGGTATATTAATTCTAGTAACTAAGTGTTATAAATTTATAAATTATTGTTATTCTATCAACATAATTCTATTCCAATATTCATTTTATTTGTTTTTCTCTTTATTATAACTAATTAACTCTCAATCATGCACTAATCCTACCTACACATTATTACACTAACGTGTGACATACGGGGTTAGACTTCGCATCAAAAAAAAATATAATAATACACTTAAGCGATTTATATTATTATTTATTTTCGGACATATATGTTGACATATATGTTGATATTGTTATATTTACTAGCATTTAAATACAATTAAAGTAAACGTTAATTATCAAATTGTAGATTCTCGTATATCAGCACACATCATGATTATATAAATAAATTGATAAATAATTATTTTTAATATTTATATGTCAATAATTACAATTAAATTATGATTTAGACTATCATTTATAATTGGTGTTATTAATATTAATAATATTATTATCGTATTTATCATCATTATGACAATATTCATTATTACCAATTTAATTATAATAATACTTTGATTTTGTTATCATTTCATTATCGTTTGCATTATAATTAGCATTTATTATTGTATTGCTATTATTATTTAAAATTATTACTATCGTTGTAATTATCAATGTTATAAATAATTAAATTTATATAAGTTGGTTCTCAATAGATATTCTTCCACTTTATAAAATCCTTTCTTAAATAAGAAAATCTTTAGCGCAATATCTAAATGTATTTAGATCTTGCAAAGGCTTTCTAAGGCTAGTTGGTAATTTACCATATTTTTTGGTGCCATTCCGATATGCTTTTACTTAATAGCGATGTACTTTATTGCGCTGATAGATTTTATCTTTATATCTAATACTTTTAATTTGATTATACTTCACAAACACTATGACTTCGTATATGTATACTGACAGAAGTGTTAAAATCTTTAGTGTTTTAAAATGTTGTCTACAGCTTTCGGTTGGTTTTAATTGAGTCTTATGCATCTTTTCTGGGCTCTAAATGTAAATTCACGATTGGTGGAATAGCCCCAGAATATTACTCCATATCTAATAGTTAATAGTCGCCACGTAGCCATAATACTCAGTCATCACAGCTTGCTCATTAACTACTTTCGTTGTCCTATACAGATCATATGAAAACCTATCAAGTTTTGTAGAAACTGTTTCAACGTGTTCCTTCCAATTTGACTGACGATCTATCGTTAGACCAAAAAAAAAATGTGAACTTCATTTCTTCTACATTTTCATTTAAATTTATATTTATTTTCACATAACAAAATTAAATGTACAAAATTAAAAATAATAAATAGTAACTAAATAAAACTTAAATAACAATCATATTAAAACACTAAGACAAAAAAAAATACCTAAAGAACAATTAAAATTAATATAAAATATATACAAAAGAACTATAAAAGATAAAATATTGCCTCCATCCCCGACAAAACACCATCCGTGCCGAGTACAGATGCGGCATTCCCTCTTTGTATTGCCAGACTGACATTCTGTGACAGAAATTACCGAATTACCGAGCACGGACATCTCCTGTAGTTTGGATTTCATTTTAATAGTTTGTACTTTGTATAGGTGGAATAGTTTTTTTTGTCTAAACTGCGTTAATTATTATTATTTTATTAGTTTTTGATTAGTTTAGTTTTAATTTTTTATTGTTTAGCCACTGAATAATATTGCATATCAATCTGTATCTATTGTGTAAATATTTATACTATAAATTTCCTGAATATTGCTATAAATATATAAATAGTGTAGAACTAATTTCAAACTTTAAAGTTTGCTTATTATCCTCAAAAAAAAAATATCTAAAATAGTACTGTCATCTCTAAATAATATAGTAGGATATTGTGTGGCATTTGGTAAGTCATTGATATAAAATAAGAAAATAAGGGGACCTAGCACATACCTTGTCCCCATTATTCTCCTGTAAACTACTACCTGTAAAATAAGATTTCATAAAGTTTAGAATAATTTACTTGACACTGTAAATATGCAGTTTATGCAATAATATATCATGGTCTACGTAGTCTAACGCTTTAGTCAGATCCATGTATAGATCAATGTTTTTTTATTTTTCTGAATTTATTTGGTTTATTAATCAATATATTATTAGTTTTCAAAATCTATACTAATATTATAAAGCTGAAGAGTTTGTTTGTTTGTTTGAACGCGCTAATCTCAGGAACTACTGATTCGAATTGAAAAAATATTTTCGTGTTGGATAATCCATTTATCGAGAAAGGCTATATAACATCACGCTACGACTAATAGGAGCGGAGTAACAAAGAAAAATGTTGCAAAAACGGGGAAAAATTATTCCTTTTAAGAGCGTACGCTGCGTAAACGGTTAAATTTAAACGCGCAGACAAAGTTGCGCGGGTCAGCTAGTATATGTATAAATTATTAGATAAATGCTTCAATAACTTTAAAAAATAATAATTGACAATAATGCTGGTCTGTAGAAATCCATGTTATCTTTATTTTCTTTTTGAAAAGACGTTTTAACACTTGACATTTTTAGTACCTACATTTGGTAATATATCCTGCTCCATGCATAAATTAATTATAAAACTAATGACTGGAGATATTTCTAATGCTACATGTTTAATGATTTTAGTGTTAATATTGTCATGTCCGGTACCATTTGTACTACGTAATCCCTTAATAATATCATAAACACATGTTGGTGTAGTAGGTACTCGAAGGATATATAAATATAGAGTTCGCTTTATTGTATTTGCATATGTCTGTATAATATGTTTCATTTTAAGGTAGATTCCGTTGGGATTGATTTATAAAATGTTTGTCTGAGCTCTTGGATTGCCTATTATAATTCTGTTTTGTTTAATATCATAATAATATTTTGGTGGGTTAAGTTTTTATTCATTTATAATTTTCCTGTTAGTTGTTTTGATTTATTATTAGATGTTTTAATGCTTTAATCATTTTGTACCTTCTAAATTAGATTTAAGTTTTTTTTTAATAAATTTTTTAGAATAAGATTTAAATATTTGTTTCTTATCATCTGTTATACTCATGTCATCGGCTACTACGAGGTGAAATAATCACCTCCGCTGGGTACCCCCTGAGGCCGTCTAGGCGGTCTGAGGCGCCCACGTTGATATTTATATATATTATTTTTATTGTCATTTGTTGGATGTTTTATATATTTTAGTAGTAATTGTCTCTTCTACAAAATTTAATTCCTTTAGATATCCATTTAGGTTTTTCTAATTATGGGAAAACAGAGATCATAACTCTCAATCACATAATGTCAAGATATAATGAAGATCTTCATGATGTTAACTTGTTTCGGCTTACTCGAAGCCCTTATAGAAAGTCAGTCATGGATGTTCTGTCAAGCTAAATGTCAGGTATTGCCTGTGTACATAATATTTTCTTGTTATATGCTTTTCCTTTTGTGTCCTTCATCTTACATAAATAACTGTAGATAATGAAGCTGTTACTGATTGTGTTTACACAATTATTAACCTAAATATAAATTTTAACAAATATTGTGTAATTGTTTGTTTTCCTGAATAAAATAAAATAAAAACTTAAATATTCTAAGAACACATCGAAAAAGCTTCATCGGCATTTTTGTTGTATAGGACGTCATCAAATTGGTATTCGATAAAATAATGTGATAAATGCTCACGGCTTGGGCATGATAGTCAAAAATATGAAACATACAGCAATTTTCGCGAACAGAACAACACCAATAATAAATATAATGCCGCGATTAACCAAATCAATACAAAATGTTTTACAAATTTTATCGCATCACAATGTGAACTGCAAGTAGGTACATTAAATCTATAACTATAATTAACATAGGCCTATATGCGTTTATTGATCTTGGGAGTGAATATACGCTTATCCGCAAAACGGTAGCTGCAGAAGCTGAACTTAAACTTAAATTATTATTAAATTAAAAACTGGTACGTCACCAGCTTAAATAGTTTTTAGGCAAAGAATAATTGGACAGTCGGAGTAGATAATAAGGGAGCGTAAGACCAAACTAAACAAATGAGAAACATGAAAAAAGAAGAACTAAGACTAAACGTATAGAAAAATATTTTAATAACTGCTTGGATTGTCCCAAAGGTTTGATTGGTAGAGAATAGCGGCATTAAGTCCGCCTTTGTAATTTTATGCAATAAAGATTTAAATGAAATAATAAAAATATAGAATAATATTAGAAAAAGATGCGTATGATAAAAATAGAGTGCCAAAAAAAAAAAAAAAATCAGTTGGATGATCTGGGCATAATAACGAATCATAAACCTTGATAAAGATAAAAGTAAAAAAATTAAAAATAAATAGCCCCAAAATTTCGTGGCTCCTTTAAAATTTCCCGTATTGTAGATAAACCTTGGATTACAATGCATTCTCCTTCTGCTGGTTGTGAAATTGGTTCTAATAGTGACGATTCTTTGTCTGAATTCTCATAATCTAAACCTTAAGTTTTCCATCCCTGTATTTACAGCATAGATACCAGCTAGTATAGATGCAGAGTTACCCACTCAACACTGAAAAAACATCAAAGGCTTCGCGAGAGAGCGGACATCAAAAACTCTCTAGTAGCATGTGGGGTGGCTCTAGCTGATCTTGGGCTCTATGCGAAAAGTATAATAGTGAGACCCCAAGTGTGGTCAACTTATATAATATATGGTACTTAATATTATAACCCATTTAAATATTTGAATAAAAATAATAAAGCTCCTAGTGTAGCAGTGTATCTATTGAAGAAGCCCCAAGCGGGGCTATAATAATTAGATAATACCCTTGTGTGATGACTACTTTGGTAACTATATTAATAGTGATAATATTATATTTAAATATTTGTGAGAAGCTCCTAGTGTAGCTGTGCATTTATTGAAGAATCCCCATAGCGTGGCCATTATAATTATAAAACATCCCTAGTGTGGTACCAACTTGGTTTACAGATGATCTTGTATTTATATGTATAACTATTTTCTTTTACTTCATTTCATTTATGGAAAAAAAAGAAACATCAACGGCGCACATATTGTAACATTGGTTTGATTTATATTAATATGTAAAAAAAGTCTGATTTGTACATTTGTGACAGATGTACACATCATTTCCAAATGTATAATATATAATGATTTATTTGATTGCTTATTATTATTATTATATTTTCACAATAATTATTTTTATACTAATATTTATCATTATTCAGAATAATTTAGTTTTAATTATATAAATTAACAGAAATTTAGTATTTGTATGGCAACTACGCCGTTTTGATTTCGTCTCGAGTCGAGTCGAGCGAAAGCGCCGAGCGAGACTCTCGGCACTTACCTACTATGGTGGCATATTATGTATTAATTTCGTATGACGCCCAATATGGTTTACGCATAATAACGTAAAGACCTTTATATTTGGCCTTACCTAGTGCGCGTAATCAGCCCTCTGTTGTTTATTTTATTTGTTTAATTAAAGATAAGAATAAATAACTATGTACTTAATCAGATAATATAATATGTATATACGTGGTGGCCTAGTTGTTTAGACCTTGGACTTAAAAACGCTTAGGTCCCTGGTTCGAATCCCGGTGTGTACCAATGAGTTTTTAATTTAAAAATTTATGTACATTTGTTTGACAACACCACTATAGTGCCTCGGAGAGCACGTTAAGCTGTCGGTCCCGGTTTCACTATACCAACTTGTGAAACTGTTTATAGATGGGTTATTGAGTCTATCCAAAACATCGCGACGAGCTAGCCACTTGTTCGGTGTAGACTCATACCATCGGCTACAACGAGGTGGGATTAAAACCCCTCCGCTGGGTACCCTGGGGCCGTCTAGGCGGTCTCGGGCGCCGTAAGGCACCCGTGATGATATATATATATATATATATATATATATACTTAATCAGAGAGATTATTCAGGAGAGCTAGTGGTATGAGGACATACCCAACACTGAATGGCCGAGCTGAATTTGGGGATGGATCCCCAGAGCAGAATGGCCGTCTGTTAGCATTTTCAAGAAAATAAGTTGAGTATTACATATGACTTCCATTTTCACAGACAATCTCCTTGGCCGCGAAAAATAGAAAAAAGAAAAAGAAGGCTGTCAACGAGAAACCGTGGCGCGTGGAAGTCGTGCTTTCTGATGCGCTATTTGTTTTTCCTATTTGATTGTAAATGTACACTGTTATTCATTTTAAGTAAAATATACATGAAGCTAAAACACTTATTTCGTGAGTATTATTTAGGGTTTCCGGAAGAAGTCTAATACGTGACTAACTTTTTTATGTTTTTTTTTAATATTCTATTGTATATTATAATGTAAGGGATAGTATAATGTTAGTAATGATATAATTTATATATTTGGCTATTAAGTTAAGATAAGATGACTGTTTGTCGAGGCGGCATAGCGCTCACATATTTTTGTTTACGTAGCGATAATTAAATCAATACTGTAGTTTAAAATCACGGACCAGCCATATATTTTGTATCATTCAAAAGCTGAATTATTTCTTAATGTGTTGTGATTATTTAAATTTTAAAACAATTAATAGTTTCTGTGTAGTGATAGTGAAAAGTGCGCATCGAATTTCAAACTATTAGACGGCGACCACGCGTCCCTCGGATGCGATAGCCGTTGGGTCGTTGAAATTATTGTAGTGTATTGTAAGATTTACCCGCGCCGCGTTTCGAGGCTTGCTGTGACTCAACTGCCCGCCCGGTACCACGATAGCGGTAAAAGATAATCGACAAAACATTTTGTCTAACATAGTTTTTGAAACGCAGTACGCGGGTTCCGAAAGTAAAAATATTAAATAAATAAAACAATGTCATCTAATCCTAACTCGAACACTTGTTCAGCTTGTCTCTCAATAATAAGTAATGATGATTTCATAGAGTGTAAAGTCACAACTTGCACTAAAAAGTTTCACTTATTGTGTATAAACACAAACCCTACCGTTAATGAAAGTGAAAAATGGATATGCCCCGACTGCCAGGCAAGGGGAGGAGACAAGGAGAGGCGGGAACAAACGCAAAAAGACAGATAAAAAAAATGGTGGCCTTGAGTCTCCGCATAGTGACGTCCAGTCCCTCACCTCCGAGATCCAGCTTTTGCGAGCAATGTTTAATCGGTTTGAAGACCGCCTAGAGGAAATAGTAAAAAGAACTGCAGAAAATGAAATTAGAATAAAAACTATGGAAGAACAACACAATAGAGAAAAAGATGAGCTGAAAGCTACCATGGCTCATCTGGAACAGCAGCTAGCGTCACAATCCCAAATGATGTTGCAAAACGAGGTGGAAATCACGGGGGTGGATGAAGAGAACAACGAAAACCCGTTTCATGTGGCCTTGGTTATCGCAGCAAAAATAGGTTGCTCTGTTTGCGAAGAGGATCTTGACAATGTATCCCGATCAGGCCAGCGTCGTCCAAGCGGGATTTCTGATGGTAATGCTCCTAGACTTCCAAGGGCACTTGTACTTCGCTTTACAAGAAAGTCAGCTCGGGATAACTTTATGAAATCAGCAAAGATAAGGAGAAACCTAAATAACCAAGACATAGTGAAAAATGGTTCCGAACGAAAAATATATGTTAACGAGCGACTCACACTCTCCAACAGACTGTTATTTCGAGAAGCTAGGATACGCGCTAAAGAAGAAGATTTTAAATATTGTTGGACTAGAAACGGAGGAATATACATCCGAAAGCACACCGGGAGACCAGCAATACGGATTAGATCAAGAGATGATCTCCAGTTGGTATTTGCTTCCAAACAGTCCTTTCATGAAAACACCACAATCAATTAGCTACTTTTCACACAATTTACGTATTTTAAGATCAATGTTTAATGCTACTTTTAAAATGCTAGCTAAGTATAAGTACTACAATGATGAAATATGTTTTATGAATGACCTACGTATTTCAATTATTAAATTAATTTTAGCTATTGATTACATTCCAAAAATTTATTTCACTTCATTTGTTTTAATTTTAATTACTGTTCATTTAAACTTAATTACTTATTTAATATTATTTTTTGATTTAATTATTGGTTTAATCTCAATTTATTACGTTTATATTTATTTGATTTTAATTTTTAAACTATATTTAATTATTCATTTAATTTTAAGCGCTGACATTGCTCTGATTTTTTATTTAATTAAAAATTTGGCTCTGAGATTTTTGAGTGGGACTAACACATTTGTTCAAATTGTAAATATAATGTCGCTTGTACATATTTTAATTTATTATATAATTGACATTCATTTGTTATTTCGCATTTCTCCATTCTCCATTTACACTTACATAATATATATGATGATAGAGTTACACATAAATAAATACCCAATAAATATACGACAAGGATTTTCTAAGGTAAACATACTTCCAAATATTAATCATTGTAATAGTTTAATTTTTATATTTTTGTTAATGTTTTTGGTCCAACGAAAATTCTCAATAAATATGGCAACGGCTTACTTTCTATATTTTGTCTTAATTTCAAAACTCTGTACAAAATGGCCACTATGGCCACATTAGATTTACTAGCAAATATAGACGAATATGAGCGAATTTGTTGCCATACCCTAGACTCCTTAGAGGATCCTTCACACGTCTCAGTATAGACTATGACCTTGTGGTACTTACGGAGTGTTGGTTAAATGAGAGTTATATTATAAGAAATATCGATGGTTACACTGCATATAACACTGTTAAATATGTAAACAGGGCTGGTGGTGTTATAGTATATGTTAAGAACACTTTGCCTGTAAGGGTAAGAGAAGTTGAAATTAATGACGCTAACTGTCTTTATGTTGACATTCCAAACTTGGTTTCTTTGTTTGCAATTTATCGCTCGCCTACTGCTTCTTTTAGCAATATCCATAATATATATACATTTATCGATTCCTTAGGATCTAAATTGGAAAATATAAACACTCCATGCTGCATTGTAACCGGAGACATAAACATTGACATCAGTGATTCTACAGTGATGGAGTCTTTGTCCTCGCGGTATCTATGTTTGATGGCCGAACTTGGGTTCACGTGTGCAATCGACCAACCTACACATAATAAAACCAGTTTAGACCATATATTTGTCCAGACCAAAGATCACTGCGAGGCAATAAACTGTATTACAGATATAACGGATCATAATTTAATTATGATCGGCATCACCAGTTCCGATAAACCAACCTTACCGCTGAGGACACGCCACAAGACGGATTACAAAGCTGTGTCTGACGAATTGGTGGGTGTAGATTGGTCTTATGTCATTAACAGTTGTTCAGTGGACCAAGCCGCATCATACTTTGTGTCTAAAATCCAAGATATTTTAAACTAGCTGTGTTCGCGACTTCGTCCGCGTGGAATAGTTATTTTTTTATCATATAAACTTTCATCCCCTATTTTATCCCCTTGGGGGTAGAATTTATCAAAATCCTTTCTTAGCGGATGCCTACGTCATAACATCTACCTGCATGCCAAATTTCAGCCCGATCCGTCTAGTGGTTTGGGCTGTGCGTTGATAGATCACTATGTCAGTCAGTCACCTTTGAGTTTTTTTGTGTATCTTGAACCGTTTTCACGGCGCACGCAACGGAAGGCTTCAAAGATGAAATAATTTCTCCCGTTTTTTACACATTTACCACTATATCTTTGCTCCTATTGGTCGTAGCGTGATGTTATATAGCCTATAGCCTTCCTAGATAACTGGACTATCCAACACAAAAAGAATTATTCAATTCGAACCAGTAGTTTCGGAGATTAGCGCGTTCAAACAAACAAACAAACAAACAAACAAACAAACTCTTCAGCTTTATAATATTAGTATAGATAATCATACTCAGAAAGTCAAAATTAGTCGTTCCAAATTCACACTCACCTCAATATTTTCGTCCTCAATATCACACCCGGTGTTAACCAATGCTTAACCTTGGTTAACACCGGGACTGATAAGGTGTTCTAAACACAGAGATAAACTGCACGCTGATTCTAGAAAACATCCTAATGACCCAATTAAAAAACTTATTTACACCCGGTACAGAAATTTATATGTTTCTCTTTTGCGTCGACTTAAAAATGAATACGAACAAAACGAACTTAAATTAAACTCATATAATCCAAGGCCGCTTTGGAACTCCATTAATCGGATCACACAGAGGAATAAGACTTCCAAAATCCCGTATGAACTTACCGCGATAAGAAGTAACCCTACTGACTTACTAGACCACTGCAATTCTTACTTCTCCACGATAGGCTCAGACTTAGCAAATGAAACTCTGGATTACCTTAATGAAACTCAAGAGTCACTGGCAAGGAAAAACTCATCTCGAATATCGACCAAGTCATTCTTTATGCAGCCAACAGACCGAATTGAGTTGTCTGAGTTAATCTAACAGCTGAAAGTAGGTAGTGCTCCGGGCTTAGATGGCATAGATAATCAATTGATTAAAACTATAATGGAACACATACTTATACCATTGACAGCGGTATTTAACTTAAGTCTTGAATTTGGCACATTTCCGTCGATATGGAAGACTGCGTTGGTTACTCCAATCCACAAAGGAGGACCTGAAAACAATCCGTGTAACTATCGACCGATCTCACTCCTCAGCTGTTTCTCAAAGCTTTTGGAAAAGTTGGTTAACAAAAGACTAGTTAAGTTCCATTAATTACTACATAATAAAAAAAAATTAAATATCCACTATGTCCCGACTCTGTCCCGGCCCGAAGGTTCCCATAACACTGACAGCATTACCTCTTTGTACTGCCAGTGATATCCTTTGTTTAAAGAAATATCCGGACCGGGAATCTCCAGTGATCTCATTTAGAAGAGCACATAGCTTTTTGCTGAATTCCTTGGCTTAAGTTAAGTTCCTAGAAGATAATGCACTCCTATCGGACAGCCAATTCGGATTTCGAACAGGAAAATCCTGTGAAGATGCAGTGACACTTCTTACCAAAGCTGTCTCTTCGAGCTTTGATCAGGGACAAGCATGTGTTGGTGTCTTCCTCGACCTTGCAAAGGCATTCGATACCGTGTCCATTCCAATAATGCTGACGAAGCTTGATTGTTTAGGTATTAGAGGCTGTGCTTTGGATTGGTTTAAGAGTTATTTAACGAACAGGAAACAAAAAGTTAAAGTAGGTTCACATACAAGCGAAACGCATAATATAAACTTTGGAGTCCGTCAAGGCAGCATACTAGGTCCAACACTCTTCCTATGCTACATTAATGATATTTCGCTTATATCACTTCATAACGCGAGACTCATATGCTATGCCGATGACACCGCTATAATTTTTCACGGTAAAAATTGGAGAGAATGTCACACTTTAGTAGAGGAAAGTTTAACTAGGTTGGCCTTATCTGGCTTACACGAAGTCAGAATTTACACGGACGGTTCAAAAACAGAATACGGAACAGGCGCAGGAGTGTACTCACTCGACCTAAACATTAGGATTTCAACAGCTCTTGGCACACATGCTTCCATCTTCCAAGCAGAGTGTATAGCCATAATAGAAGCAACAGCGGCAATACTCGCAAGAAAGATAGAAGAAAATGGTATACGCATACTATCTGACAGCGCAGCCGTACTACATTGAAGAACAAACAGATGGATTCAAGTCTGGTAAAACAATGCTACTACGCACTGGAGACTATATCAGTTGGTAACAGGGTCACTCTCCAGTGGATAAAGGGACACAGCAACTCCCTCGACGAGTAACGACGCGGCTGACGAACTGGCGAAAAGAGGTTCGGCTACAACATCGGTAGGACCCAAACCGTATGTACCTTTATCTTTTAATCAGTTGAAAAGTTGGCTACGCGACAATACCTTCAACCATCACTGTAAGTATTGGGCTAACTTACAAAACTGCAGGCAGGCCGGAGAGGCGGTCACCAAACCCACGCCTAGCTCGGAACCTGCTAAATCTCAACAGAGGTAACCTTCGTATGGTGGTGGGTATACTTACCGGACACTTTCCATTAAACAGGCACCTTACAATTTTAGGTATCACCAACAGCCCTCTATGTAGAAGTTGCATGGAAATGGAAGAAACACCCACCCATGTGCTGCTTCATTGCACCGGGGTGGCTTTACAACGGGCGAAAATCCTCAGAACACCGAGGTCGCTTCTTGAGGCCTGCGGAAGACCCGGACTTCTTGTCGCCTTCTGGAAGGAGCTGGGCTGGCTAGAATAGTCAGCCGACTCACGCAAAAAGGCCTAATCTCTTGGCTAATTGCGGAAAACGAGCCCGCCATGAACATGAACATGAACTAGGTTGGCCGGTTGGTTGGACTACAATCTACTTACGCTTAATACATCAAAAACGAAATTCACCTGTTTTTATAAAACTGCAGCAACAGCGCCTAATTTATTTGCAACTGTGAAAATTCATAAACATCTACACAACCATACAGACCAGTCGACTTGCAAGTGTGAAGCTATAGAGAGAGTTTACTTTATACGTTATCTAGGAGTTATTATTGACGAGAAACTCTCGTTTCGTGAACATGTACAGGTAACGAGCAAGAGGTTAAGGAAGCTTATTCACGTTATGAAGATGTTAAGATCGGTGGCTGATTTTAAGCTTCTCAAAAAAAAAAAAAACCGCTTTGTGTCAATCTATACTAACGTATAACATCTTATCGTGGGGTGGATGTACTTCATCAACTCTCATAACTTTGGAAAGAGCACAGCGATCGGTACTAAAGGTTATGCTGAGGAAGCCTTTTCAATACCCCACAACAAGCCTGCTTGCGGATGCTCAGGTGTTAAGTGTCAGGTGCTTATATATCCTTAGGGCTGTGCTATCTGGTCATAGACTGGCACTAAACAGTCCTGACTATGACATGAGATGTTCCAAGCGCTTATTTTGTTTATCCACATTTCCAACCAAAACAAGTTTTTCTCAACGGTTCGCCCCATTTATGACTCTTTTTATATATAATAGGTTTATTAGGAAAATTAATTTGAAATATAAAAGTGTACATGAAGTGAAGGTATTGACAGAAGCTTACCTGAGGACGTGGACTTTCAGCCAGACAGAGAGTTTTTTACGAGTCATATCATGAGACAACAATCACAAAATATGAAATTATAAAATAATATACTACCCACACCACATATATACTATCTACATTCACACAAACGCATACACACACACTCACGTTTAGGTACATTCAAATTTTATCTTATTGTGTTGTATGTAGATTTATAACTTTTTAAATGTAATATTGTTTTTTGTTTGATTTTATTATTATTTTTCTGTGTATTATTTTTGTTACTAATATATACTTACTTTAATTTAGTTAAGTATTGGTTTTAGTATAGAATTAAAATTATTGATTATATTTGACTTTGTTATTATTTTATTTTAATTTGTCTAATTGAATATGCTGCCATAAAACTGTACTGTATAAATGTTTGTAATGACCCCACGGGACAGGCTCAGCCTAGTGTGGGGATCAATGATAATGCTTGTATGTGGAAGAAAAATATGTTAATAAAGATATATTCTATTCTAAAGATATATTCTATTCTATTCTATTCTATATTACATTATTTTTGTAGGTAAAAGGGTGACATTTTATTTTTGAGATTTTGTAATAAATTATTGAAATAAAATTGTTTATTATTTTTAATTTATTAAAACATAAATATATAATAAATTTAATTTAATTAAATCTGTATTATCTAAATTTTAATATATTGTTGGGGTGTACTAAACCCCACGTTGTACAACTTTATTCCACACTAGCGGCCCGTCCCGGCTTCGCACAGGTTTGTATAACTTTAACTATATGCTCAGCGCACGCCACGGAAGGCCTCAGAAACGATACTTTTCCCCCGTTTTTAAAACATTTTTGGTTACTGCTCCACAACTATAGGACCTAGCGTGATATTATATAGCCTATGTTACTTCTGAATAATGCAGCTTTCTAATGGTGAAAAAATTATTGCAATCGGTCCAGTAGTTTTTGAGTTTATTCATTACAAACATACAAAAATACAAATCTTTCCTCTTTATTATATTAGTATACCTCTTTATTATATTAGTATAGATTAGTATAGATTGTGTGCGGAAGGTTAAATTATTCTCCACAGATCGTTTTAAGTCATCAAGGTCATCATGTATGTACAAACAGGAACACACCTAAGTGACCATTTGAAGACGTAACTGAGAATAAAGAAAGAGATGACTATATTTTCCACAGCTGTCTCATCTCAGAACGGTCAAAACTTTTCTAAATTTTAGAACAGTAGGTTTTATTTTAACATTCTGATTTTTTCTACTTTAAAAAGAATTCAATCCATACAGCCTAAAATACAATAAATTATACAACTCTTTTTTTTTTCTTTTTCTTCTGGCTTTTTCTATCGCTTATCTTGATGCGATAATTCAGTCAATTATACAACTCATTTTGTCACAAAATAAAATAAAAGTGACAGTTAACACGTTAACATATCATTGTCATAACAATCCTATGTCAACCACAAATATTTTGTAATTTACTTGGACGTATATACCATGGATAAGCCATTTAGAACAATAGTAAGTCTACCACGAATTTGTGCAAACAATTTTTACTATAGTCGCTAGTAAGTAACTATAGATAGGAATCAACGAATAGGATTGCTTTATTTTTCAAATAAACCTCTCTTATTGGTTGATTTTATAGGTATATAGTTACTAGCGACTATAATAAAAGTTGTTAGCACAAACTCGTGGTAGACCTACAGTTGTGTTATACTTCGTTACGGAAAAATTACCGAGAAGAAATGAGGCTTAAATAAACAAGCTGCAGAATTATCCTACTAATATTATAAATGGAAGTTTGTGGGTTTGTATGTTTGCGCTTCAATCACGCCAAAAATACTAAACCGATTTGAAAGAAACTTTTCTATCATATAGAACATGTTCCGGTATAACATATACTAGTCTATGTGTAAAACTTGATCGACGAAAAACGACGCTTGATTTTCGTCGTCGTCGTCGACGCGATCCGCGTCATTCAATATTAATATTCAATAAATTGCCCTACATATTATTATTATTATATTATTATTATCATAATCTTAATTACGATTCAATTTAAACTTATTGGGACAATATAAATGGTAAGAATGTTTTTTTGTGTTTTGACTTTTGTTTCTACAATGCTTTTAATGTCTCGACTCCACAAGTTGTAGGTAGTAGGATTGGGACCGCTCAACTATTTCAGACAATTTAAAGCATTTATTTATTATAAATATTAACTAGTAATGTTCCCTTATTCATAACGATTTTTAATGAATGCTTAAACTATTGAAGTGTTTAGACACTTTCTATCGCACTACTTTTTTAAAAAGAATGAATCAGTCAAAGCTCTCAATAGTCTAAATATTCAATATTAATAATTATGAATAAGGGGATAGGTATTTATAAAGTTTGCCTTCTAATACCATAGGTGAAATGAGGATGGTTGTTAGGTTGAACTCAAAAACTATTGGTTCAAAT
The DNA here is from genome assembly GCA_947458855.1 of Monopis laevigella. Taxonomy (NCBI): domain Eukaryota; kingdom Metazoa; phylum Arthropoda; class Insecta; order Lepidoptera; family Tineidae; genus Monopis; species Monopis laevigella. The sequence goes on along the minus strand of OX381580.1, from coordinate 14,157,596 downwards.
AAAAAAAAATTTTTAGTGTTAGATGGCCCATTTATCGAGAAAGTCTAGGGCCAGTTACTAGTTCTCGGAAGCTAAATGGCACCGATGATGATGGTATTTATGTTTATTTTAGTATAAAGTATTTTTTTTTATATGATCGGTAATCAACGTGACTAAACTTTTGTACTGGCTTGCATGTCCATGAATATAATTCAATGGTAATTTATGCACAATAGTTTGCGACGTTGCCGCTATGACTTCTTACGTGAAGTATGGCAACATATTTATTTGGAAATCGTTATTTAGATTTATAGAGAATTAAATCGATATCACGTGACGTTTATAAGTTTGGTTCCGTAAACTAAAAAATTCGAACCCTTTTGGTTTAACTGGTATCCGCGTCAAATATCTCAAAACCATTGGTCCGATTGACTTATATATTTTTTATATTGTTAACCCACATATTTACAATTGCGGATAAAGCGCCGAGAAGAAATGAGGCTTAAATAAACAAGCTGCATTTTGGCGATGACGACAATTTTTTTCAGGGTTTGATTACCACCGACCAAACAGACGCAAAAACCGTCAAGTGACCTAGTCAGGTTTCGGTATCAGTTTGTGGGTTTACCGGCGTGAGACTACTGCATCGATATATTGTTGAGGTCATAATCTCCTTTCACGATGCAGTTACGAAACGAGTGGTTACATTGATAATAGAGCAGCGAGAATAGTAATATATTAGTACTCGTAATGCAAATTTATCTTATTACCTCCCGTTTCGTAACTGCATCATTTAACCGGCACAGCGGAAACGACCAATGCTGTTGTTAAACAACATTGTATTGATTCTTCTTATTCATGGACTTTGTAGTTTCATTTGCCATCAGGTAGACGCAACGTTTCATACCGTGCTCTAATAAATATATTTATATTATCATATACAGGGTGACTGCGAATGGTATCACTTTAGGATGTTCGCCTGATCAAAACAAACAACTTACTCCAAGAAGCTACTCGTATATCTCTAAAATGACTAAAATTATTTGCTTCTCATATCTCATATATAAATAGGTAATTTTGAAATAGCCAATTTGTATGAGGAAACCAAAAAATATGCTCATTTCCGACATACGGTTTCTCGGGGAAAGTTGTTTGTTTTGATCAGGCGAACATCATATTAGCCCAAAGTAAGACCATTCGAGATAACCTGGTATAAGCACAAATATTTTAAACATAATTTATTTTAGTCTCCTTAACAATGTCAATCAAATTCTCCTTGTCACACGTATATTTGTTTAGTAACATGTCGAAGTCCAAAATAATGTTTTAAAAAATATATATATATGGGTCAGTCGGCTACAATATATATAATTGAAGTCCGATATTTAAATGGTCATAATAAATAATGCTTTAAGTTTGTCAACTGCGAAGAGGTTAATAAAAAAAAATCGGGGAGACTGGATTAATTAGTGGTCTTATGCACCCTTCATTTTGGTAGGTAGCTAGCCTTAGGATTAATTTTTTGGTATTTCGTATAGTTATACTTATATTATAATTTTAAACAATAATAATTATAGTACCTATGTCAAAATTGTAAATAACAATGTCACAGACATTGACATTTTGCTTTACTGTTCTCGATTTTGACAATTTCGTGCCTACGACTACTGTGACTTTGTCTAGGTATTCTTAATTCAAATATTTCCTGTTGCATTTCATGAAAAGTTTTTTTCTTGTCATGTTGTACACTTTACTGTGTTGCTGTTTGTACATTTATAAATTTAGTTTTTTACCGGTTATGGCACAGGACCACGTGTTGAAATAAAATTTTCATTAAATCGCACAATTAACAACGCTTTTATGTGCCTATTATGTGCCGGGGCTTTTTCAAATAATTTGATTGGTTGGTAAAGTAGACGGTGATAAAGTATATATATATATAGTATATATATTTAAATGAGCACTTCCTTTAGTTTTCTGCTTGATATTACTTACCCGAATTTGATACTTATAAATGACACTATCAGCTGTAACAATAATACAAGCGGAGTTTTTTTTTAAATCAACCGGCTCTATTCCCGGCTAGGGAATAATGATACCGTTTATGTTTTTATCAAATTTAGGCCCGAGAGTCTTTTGAGCATTTTTCGTTATTCTTTTAGGATTTGGCTTGAAGGCCCACTTGAAAAATTCAAACTGTATGTTTATTAGTGGCCAATTGTCAATTTTCTTAAGTATGTAGCTCATACATACATATAATAATAATTTATATCAGATTTATTGTGAGCGCGAGTTCATGAAAATGTTCTTATAGACATATTTTTTAAGAAAATATAATATCTTGGTTTATTTTTAATTGATTCTTTTTTTTTTGTATGTATGAAATCAATTGCAAAAATTGTACATTCATACTACTTTGCATTAGGTAGAAGTGTGGCCGCATGCTACATTCTCATAAAAAAAACCGTAAGGTATAGATAGAGCGATTAATAATATTATCGATGCTTCGGGAAGCTACGAGCTACGGCGTAGCACCATGTTACAATATATAATTATTTTTACATTATAATAAATAAAGAAGTAAATTATAATAACCTACTACTAGTACCTACTTCAACAGCAAACCGCGGCTCAAGAGGCTGTGGGACATTTACCAATTAACCTACTCCTACTTCAACTGTAAACCACGGTGCAAGGGCCGCAGGACACCCATCAAATACCCTACGCCTACTTCAGCATCTAACCATGGCCCAAGGACTGTGGGACATTCACCAATAAACCTACTCCTATGTCTACTGCAAACCACAGCGTAAGGGCCGCAGGACATCCACCATTTAACCTACGCCTACTTCAAAAGCAAATGGCGGCCTAATGGGCTGCGGGAGATTCACAGATGAATCTACTAATTGTAAATATCGGTGCAAGCTATAGGACATTCACCAATTAACCTAGCAGCGAACCGTGGCTCAAGGGGCTCTGAAACATTCACCAATTAACAAACTCCTACTTCATCTGTAAACCACGGCGCAAGGGCCACAGTCTACCCACTAATTAACCTGTACCTACTGCAGCACCAAACCGCGGCCCAAGGGGTTGTGGGACATTCACCAATTAACCTACATCTACTTTAACAGCAAAATGCGACCCAAAGGGCTGTGGGATAATCATCAATAAACCTACTTCTACTTAAACTACAAACCACGGCGCAAAGGCGGCAGGACATCCCCAATTAACCTTCACCTACTTCAACTGCAAACCGCGGCCCAAGGGACTGTGGAACATTCACCAATTAACCAACTCCTGATTTAACTGCAAACCACGGCGTAACAGTCAAGAGACGTAGGATACCCACCATATAACCTACACCTACTTCAGCAGCAAACCACGGCCCAAAAGGCTGTAGGACATTTATCAATTAACCTACTCCAATTTCAACTGCAAACCAAAGCGCAAGGGCAGCAGGACACCTACTAATTGACCTACACCTACTTTAACAGCAAACCACGTCCCAAGGGGCTGTGGGACATTTACTAATTAACCTTCTGCGAGACACTCTAAAATTTTATATAATAATTCGCCCGCAACTTCGTTCCTAGGGAACAAACTGACCAATTGCAACAAACTGACCATTTGTATAAAAAGTCTAAACCAACGATAGAATTAATATAAGTTCTATAATATATGCTTAATTTAAATAAAATGATATTCAATAATAAATTGTGGGTGATTTCATACATATTGCTACAGTCACAAACTTTTACTATATGTACCAGAATCAACCATACTAATATCATATTTTATAAACATCCAGACCACGGAAAACTACAAAAAAAGTACTAATATTGTTTGAGTGGTAATCAAACCCATGGTTCCGGGAACAACGCCAACGATGTAACCACTAGTCCACGAGGCGGTCAAATTATCCATTTGCATGTATGTAGGTCTTTTTGGAACAGCAATGGTAATTAATCTCGTGACTACCCCTTAATGCGACAACGGTAAACAGGGGCGTATTTAGATTCAGTCTCACGCTGGGCGACATCTGACCGCCTCCCACCGACAATGAAATACAACGGGTTTGAATGTAATTTGGCATAAAAATAGATGAAAACCTGGAATAGGAATATATGTCAAAAATTTTCATCGAATTTGATAACAATCGACAATAATAATAATAACTGGGCCCAACTGGCCCATACGTAAATATGTCACTGGTTCTACCAGTAAGAAAGGTTTACAAAAATAAAACTTTATGAAAGGTATATTATTTATTGTTATAATGCAAGATTTTTGATAAGCCCAGCCATTAGCCACCCTGGGCAATGGCCCAACTGGCCCATACGTAAATATGCCACTGACGGTAAAATAAAGGTATAGATAGATTGTATGTATAAAACCAGCGCATACAGGAGTATTTAGGGTCTAAAACCGGTCAAAAGTAAAATATTTTACTCAAACAAATAATCAGCCTTTTGCACCGGAAACTTTATGATTACTCACTCAAGAAATAATGCAGGATATATAATAATCCTTTGTTTAGTTCTTTCGAATAAACTATTTGTTATTTTTTGTTTAATTGACTCCATGACACAATGGACACAAGCTCAGTAGACATGTTCTCGCAATGTGTAATCGACCCAGTAGCTCATCTATCTTGGCTGTTTACCATAGCTGCAGGGCACTGTTAATCAAATAGTTAACTTCGTTAATCGCTAATCCGTTACTGAAAAAGTTAACTTCGTTAAAAGTTAAAGCGATTGTTACATTTCAAAAAAATTAACGCATATTAATCGTTAATCCGTTAACACGTGATAAAAATTTAATCTTCTTATAAAAACTGTTGGTTCTGGAAGTTAACAGGTTAGAAATATAAAAAGACGGGTATAATTATTAGAGTGTGTAATATAGGCATGTTGACAAACAATGTGTTTTCATTAATTTGCATTTTGTTTCATTAAGATAGACTAGTTGTATTCTATACGAAACACTGATTAGACGAACTAATTTAAAAACGATTTGATAATAAAGTACTGACCAATTGCTTTAAGATGAATTGCTACTTATACCACTTACATCTTACACAAAACGATACTAACCCGTCCAATATATCTGTCAATTTAGTCAACTGGCATAATATGAATTTTCCCCTTCATGTACATTAATATGTTCAAGGTCTCGTCTGAAAGCGAGGCTTGTTTCGGCTGTAGTTATATCCTTGCCTGTGGAAAAAAGTCGTTCGACTGAAGCGCTTGAGGGTATCATCATCATGCCAGCCTTTTGCGCGTCCACTGCTGGACATAGGCCTCCCCCAAGGATCGCCACAACGACCGGTTCTGCGCTGCCTGTATCCATCGGCTTCCCGCGACCTTCTTCAGGTCGTCGGTCCATCTTGTGGGGGGCCTGCCTTTGCTGCGTCCTCCAGCACTTGACAGCAGCTTAAGGGTATAGCAGTATTATATTTAATAAACTGATTTGCGAATATTGTGCGGTATCTGTGCGTTAATCCAGCACATTAACGGACTTTGGGAAATTTAACGGAAGTTAACCAGTCCGTTAACATATTTTTAAGTTAACTTTTAAGTTAAACAGTTACTCGAAATGTTAACTTCGTTAATTAACGATTAATAGATTAACGAGTTAATGCCTACCTATTCTGTTTACACAGCACCAAATGCCCAGTCAGAGTTGTATATAATAGTAAATTTCATTATACATTCATCGCGTATGAGTAGCATCTACCTAATAGTATAGTCAAACATGTTTCTAATAATTCATACCCATCACAAAAAACAACTAAATAATTTTGACCGGTTTTTAACATCAAACTCCTGTGTGCGGTGACGCGTCGGTTTAATACATACGCCGACGCGACGGTCGCCCGGATACAATCCCTTCGAGCATAACCAATAAACCAATGTGGCGGCAAAAATTACAAGTAATATTTCTCTATATGTATGTAGTATACCCTTAAAATTTAGGTAACAATTTCATTTATCATTCGCTTGATTTATTACCTTTATGAATTTTGAGGTGCCTCGGTCACTAAACTAAAATATATATAAATTATTTTTAATTTAACTACTAGGTACTATGTAGTAATTGTATATATTTTAATACTATTTACATACTATTGTACATGGGCGAGCTTAATGCCTTAGGCATTATCTACTAGCGAACCTTTGGGATATTGATCAAAAACAGGCGGAGTGCTAATTAATGCAACATATAATATAAAATACTATATCCTTGTATTTTATAATAATATTAAATAAATTATTAGGTAATATAACATTACTTACTGCTATGTATTGTATTATATAAATGTTATACATTTAATAGTATACATAAAATTACATAAATAATAATATATAGACATAAATTACGTTGGGCTCCAGTCGAGGTTGCAAAAGAAACCAAATGCTTTCGATAAAACCTTTAATTAAGATTACAAATTAATTATAACTAAATACGTGCGACCGAGCTCGATATTAGAGACAGAGTGCCCGCCGAAGGCCTCGCGGCTGGCGACGCCTTTCCGCGTGTTCCGCTGCATCAGCACCTAGATGCGACGCCTCGTGTTGCGATTGACGTCATACGCTATTGTTCTGGGTCATCGCTGCATCGGCTGATTTAGGGTGACACGTGTACGTAACACCTCCCCGAAGATCAGCAACTATTGGAGAATTTTCGAGAATATTGCTGTAGTCCTTGGATTCGGGTCATTTTCCTTGACCGGCACCTCAGTGTCCTGTTGGGGTGTCTTCGGTTAAATTTTTATATAATATCTGTAGGCGGCAAATCCTAATGCCAGTGCACATGCACTTAGTAAGAGCCCATACATAGTGGTATGATACAGGCTATCGGGTATACTTTTAGCAATTGTAACTTGAGGTTGTAAAGTAATTTTACTATTACTGGAATGAAGGTTTTCTAGATTTATCGAGTTTAATTTATATGAGATTCTTGAGAATGTTCTATTAGGTCGAATTTAGGTAAGTCGATGATTCTTATAGCTTGTCTTTTTATTTCATCTTTGGAGTTTTCTATAGTAAACTCAGGTGTATGAAGAAAGCAGTTCTTAGTTGGTGTAATCCGCAAGATGTCTGGACCTTGGTCGGCTGGGGGAAACTGACTACATAGTGTTTGTCATCCAGTTTCTCCATGGCTTCTTTAGTTAATATAATAGATGTTAATTTGCATGCTTCATTTATTGATTGGCTTGCTATCAGTTGTTGGATACAATCAGGCTGCTGCTGTCTTGGATAAGTCAGTTTGTCTTCGCAAAGGTACCATTCATTAAACTTCGGGCATTCAGCCTCCATGTACAAAAGATCATTCTCATGTATTGCTATGAAAGGATAAGAAGGGATCAAGGCTAAGTTATTTATGTTAGGAGCAATAGATAATTTATACAGGATATACGATTTAGGAAGGACAACCGGAACATTAAAAACTATAACTATCTTATCGCTACTGTAAAATGATCCTAACGTTATAGTATCATAGTACTCTCTAATAGTTAAGTCTAACACCTCTTCCTTACTATATATTATTTTTAACCTATTTAACATAAATTTTAATGAATCTGTACTAAGAACAGATCTGTGCATGCTCGATGCATGTATAAAAGCTAAAATATTCTCTAACCTAGATAATTCGTCCGATAAGTTTTCTATATTATCGCCTAGAAATAGTAAATATTACGCTAAATGTGCAAATTTCAAAATTTCATTTTCTATATTAACGTTACTATTTAAAATTTTATTAATTGAATTTTCTATCTTGTTCTGATTTATAATCTGTCATCTATTGCTTGCCTAAACTAATATGATTATTAAATTCTGAAGTAATTTGTTCTTCGTTATCTTGTAGGGTTTTTATAGCGTTATCATATCTTAAGGCGTCAGAATAATCAAGGTTTCCTAAGATATCCTTAATGATTGATCCTAATCCGTTAAGAAGTCCTCTTTTTACGCCGTTTGATTGAAAGGTGTCAAGTTGGTTATGCACGTTACCTAATTTATTTTTAAGGTATATAAGGTGAGGATCAAATAGCGCTAGGGTCTTGTTATCTAGTTTTAATGATAAGGTATTTAATTGCAATTTAATTAATTTTACGTTTACTAATAGATCCTTAATCGGTATATATTGAATAAAGGAATGAAAGTGGGATATAACTTTAGTTGGGCCTAATTTAAAAGGAAGTAGTCCTGGTCCATCTTGTAGGCTGTCAAGTGTCAGTTCGGCAGATGATGTCATTGTCAGGTGGATAAGTAGAAACGTCGTGATTGTCGTCCTGTAACAAGCGCGAGCTATTAGTTAATCTTTTAAGGCGGGATTTAGCTATGGGACCACGATTTTTCTTAGTATATATACGTATAGGTAGGTTTGCCAGTATATTGTCGTGCTTAAATCTTGGGGCTAACTTTTGACGACTAGCCAAAGGGTTTTTAATAAAAATCTCTTGTCCGGGAATATATTGAGCTTCCGGCTCTCGGTCTATATTGCGATTCATGGTAAGCTGAGTACGATCGCGAAGCGATGACTCATTCATTATATCGTATGCTTTAATCATCTGTTTGCGATGTTCTACGACATATTGTTGAATAAGGTGTTCTGATAAGCTAATATCTAAAAGGTCGCGAGGGTCGAAATGACCTGTTATAACCTCTATAGGGCGACATTTGGTAAAACTATGTATTGAGCTATTATAGGCTAATAAAGCATATGGTACGAGATTAATTACGGAGTCTGAGCGTTTTTCTAGTTTTAATATTCGCAGATGTTCTAAAAGAGTCGAATGAAATCGTTCTACGATGCCATTTTCGTTAGGGGTGTGCGCTAAAATTTTATGATGTTTTATTTTATGTAACCGAGTAAATTCAGCAAATAGTTGGTTAGTAAATTCGGGTCCTCGATCTGTTGTAATCGTCAAGGGTACGCCATGATGAGTACAGAATGTTAATAAAGCTTGCACTACACTAATTGCTGTGCCATCTCTAAGATAGTAAACTTGAGCATACTTTGAAAATGCATCTACTAAGGTGAGATATTTCTCGGTTTGTATTGTAAGTAAGTCGAGATGTAATATTTGAAAAGGTTTGGTAGGGGGTGAAACGATATTAAATTGCTGTTTAATAGGATTACGGTCATATTTAGCCTGACCGCAGATACTACATTCGTTAATGTACTTAGTAATAGAGTCTTTCATCTTGGGCCAATAGTAAATTCTAGAGAGAGCTAGATAGCATTCGGTTATACCACGGTGGTTTGTTTTACCCTCATGATACTTTCGAATAATCTCCTGCTGTTTAAGATAATCTTTAACATTTTCTAATTCGACTTTAGCTATTACTAAATTCATTGAAGAGCTTTTAAATTGATTTTGTAGTATAGTTATAACTGAATATATGTCTGAAATAGGGTTGATAAAAATACCGGTCTTTACCTTAGGGTTGACAAATTCTTTAATAGCGTTCACAATGTCATTTTCGAGATTATTTCTAGATATGTTGATAATTGTTCTAGTGTGGGTATCGAAAGGTTTAGTTGTCTTAGTCTTTGATTTTATGTCACCTACAATATTGAAGAATATTTGTCGGCTAAACTTATTCAAGGGATGGTCAGTTATAGGAATCTCTAAGATAGGGTTTTCTGCTGATGTATGTGCTGTTAAGGTGGTTGAACCGTTTTCTGAGAGGATTGCAGTTCTGTGATAGGTTAGCAGAGTGAGTGTCCTCTGAAACATTAACTGCTAGTGAGCTAACATCTCCGATATTGATTTCTACTCTGGATAATGCGTCAGCATTTAGGTTTAATTTACCCTGCTTATATATTACAGTAAAGTCATACTCGCTAAGTTTTAGTTTCCATCTAGTTAGTCGGGAATTAGGCTCTTTTAAGCTCATTACCCATTGTAATGGTTTGTGGTCAGTCATAATTTTAAATTTACGTCCAAAGAGATAAGGTCGGAAATACTTGGTAGCCCAAACTATGGCTAATAGTTCTTTCTCAATGGTACTGTAGTTCATCTCACTAGTATTTAAGGTTCTTGATGCGTAAGATATTGGTCGGTCTTGTCCTATTGGTCCTTGTGATAAAACAGCGCCAATAGCTACATTAGAAGCGTCAGTGGTAAAAACAAAGTCTTTCGAAAAGTCAGGATATTGCAATATAGGGTCATTTGTCAGTAAAGTTTTACATTTTTCGAAACAGTTCTTATAAGTCTGATCTAATGTGACCTTTGAACCTTTCTTTAAACATTGTGTCATCGGTTTTGTCAGTCTAGCAAAGTCTGGAATGAATTTGCGATAATAACCTAACAGTCCTAGGAAACGTTTAATTTCGATTGGAGTCTTTGGGATAGGATATTTTTGGATAGCTATAATTTTGTCTGGATTGGGTTTTATTCCGTCATTACTAATTATGTGTCCTAAGTAAGCTGTTTCTAACTTAAGAAACTCAGATTTGTCCATCTGGATTTTAAAGTTAGATTCTCTAAGTCGTGTAAAGACTTTCTCTAGATTGATCATATGTTCCTGAAGGGATGTACTAAAAACGACAATATCGTCAAGATATACTAGGCAAATCACGTTTTGTAAACCTTCAAGGACGTTATCCATTACGCGTTGGAAAGTTGATGGAGAATTTTTAAGTCCCATGGGCATGCGAAGAAATTCGTAATGTCCATTCTCTACATTAAAGGCTGTTTTATGTACGTCATTGGGTTCCATTTCAATTTCATAAAACCCACTGGCGAGATCCAGGGTCGTGAAATATTGACAGTTACCCAGTTTGTCTAAAATGTCCGTGATGTTAGGGATAGGGTACTTATCATCGATAGTTTTCTCGTTAACTTTTCTAAAGTCTACTACGATGCGCAATTTAGTTTTTCCTGAAGCATCAGCTTTCTTTGGAACTACCCAGATAGGCGAGCTCCAAGCGGAATTAGAAGGTCTTATGATACCTTGCTTTAGCATCTTACTAATTTGGTCGCGAACTTCCTGTCTGTGAACATATGGGTATCTATAAGTTTTCGTGTGTACCGGAAGTTCATCAGTAGTTTTAATTTGATGTTTAATTTTATTTGTAAAAGTTAAGGGTTCACCTTCAACATAAAATATGTCTGCGTATCGCGAACATAAAGTTATTAAATTTGTACGTTCTTCGGCATTCAAATGATCCGTCCGTAAGCGCGATATTACTTCATTTACACGCTGTGAATCATGTTTAGTACGAGTGCACTCCATCGTGTAGGTTTCAGCGGTAATCGGACAATAAATGGAAAAGATTGCGTCATAATGACTCGGGTTGGTGACCTCTACGAAGCCACGGTTCCTTGCTACTTTTGTAATGCAATTATTAATAATGCAATTGGATATTATTTGTTCATTTATAATTGCATCACCGTCTTTTACATTTATCGGTAATTTTATTAATTTAGAAGTATTAGCAGGTATAATGTTTTCGTATAAGTTAACGTTTCGGGAGTCATATACTCTTAAGGAGTTAGTAGCTTGTCTTGTAACTAATAATTTGTTCTTGTAGTCAATGTTACTTTGCCATTTATCTAATAAATCTGAACCTATAAGTCCGTCGAAATAGTCATGGAATTTATAGATGTATAATGTTATGTCATATGGGTCATTAAATTCTGGGAAACACGGTAAAGTAATCGAATAGTCATTTCTAGTTGTAGCGTGAACATTGGTCACTTCAAAGGGATCATAGTTTAAGGGGTAGTCAGGAAAGTAATTTTCTATGGTATCGGGATCAATAAAGGATTGGTTTGCGCCTGTGTCTACTAATAGTTTTAAGGGTGGATTTGCAATTTCGATGTAAGGTAATTGTCTTTGGGTTTGTAAGTTAACTTCTATCCTGGTTTTTCGTATTGGGAAGGTTCCCGAAAATTTTGTTGAGGGGTCTCCTGCAAATTCTGAGGGGTCTCCTGAAAATTCTGAGGGATCTCCTGAGGTGGAATATCATTATACAAGATTTCTACAAGTTGTTCATCGTCATAGTCATAATATTCGTCATAATTATTGTAATCGTCGTAGTAATCGTAATTATAGTCAGCACAATTATTATAGTTCATTTCTTTAGTTTTAAAGTAGTTAGATGGCGGTGGATTGTTAAATCTACGCCAATCATGTCTGGTAGATGGCAACGGTTTACTCGAATAGTGACTAACGCCGCTCATTGGTTTTGGTCCGCTAGGTCCAGGATTCGAACCCGGGTTGCGTGGAGGTATTCTAAAACCTTGGTGTTGATAGTTTGGTATAGGCGCTCCAAACATTTGTTGGGTGCGCGTAGGACCAGGTGGTCGATTTTGGGCAAAATTAGGTTTCCATGGTTGTGGCATAAATGGTGGTCTAGGTGTCATATAATTAGGTACTATAAACGGCTGGTTATGAAATTTTGACGATTGGTTGGTATTATTATTCGAAATAGGTTGGGGTTTCTTGTCAGTAGCGGAATCACTTCTACGTTGCATGTAAAGAATGTTATTCTCTTCATGAACGAATTCAAGCGCTTTCTCTATCGATTCGGGTCTCATGCACCGAATACGAGATCCGAGTGGGTCTTTTAGCCCGCGCAAGAAAGCTTGCAGTGTTAACTTTTTATAGAGATCACGTTTCGCGTCTATGGTAGTGTTTAATGTTTCATGAAGTGAAACGTATGTGATTATGGTACTGAATAAGTTTTGACAGATTTCATAAAATTTCTGAGGAGTATTACTACCCTGAGTTAATAAAGCTAAATCGTTATAGAGAGCAATTTCGTCGCGCTGGTCAGCAAAATTATTAACTAATGCGCTACGGATGCCAGACCATTCATTAGGAACACCATTTGTGTTAATCAATCGGGCTGCGGGCCCAACTATTTTGTTTAAAATGCCATTTAGAAGATATATCTTACCTATACCTTCTGAGCCATATTCTAAAAAGAGACTATCGCATAACTTAATGAATCTAGTTAATACGTTTTGGTTTCCGTCGAATTCGGGCACCAAACGTAGAGCTTTGAGAATAGTATCTAAGTCACTCATTTTATTATTGTCTAAACTTAAAATTCGATTTGAATCAAATCTATCTAATCTACTACTATGACTTACTAATCTACGGTTCCTAAATTGTCCTGGATGGAAAATTTTGGAAGGATAAAAAAAAGGATAACTATAAACTAGGGATAAGCACACAAGAAGATCCTTAATGCACTTACTTATACATTGGTACTTTGCGTGATCGATGTCTTGAATCACCTCGCCTGTAGCGCCACGTAGATTCTCGATACTCGGTGTGACTTGAGAGCCACGCGGGCAGCTCGATCAAATAACGGAAATCTTCCTTTTCCTTAACCGAACCGTATCCGCGAGTATCCTACCGACTGCGCCAATTACGTTGGGCTCCAGTCGAGGTTGCAAAAGAAACCAAATGCTTTGGATAAAACCTTTAATTAAGATTACAAATTAATTATAACTAAATACGTGCGACCGAGCTAGAGACAGAGTGCCCGCCGAAGGCCTCGCGGCTGGCGACGCCTTTCCGCGTGTTCCGCTGCATCAGCACCTAGATGCGACGCCTCGTGTTGCGATTGACGTCATACGCTATTGTTCTGGGTCATCGCTGCATCGGCTGATTTAGGGTGACACGTGTACGTAACACATACATAAATAAGTAGATATATATATACATACATAAATAAATAAAACATAGATAATTATTCGCATACTTACAGTATAAAAAAATGAAATGTTAACAGTGCCTCAAACTAAAATTTATTATAAAATATTTTTAATTTAACTACTATGTAGTAATTGTATATATTTTTTGTTATTTGCGTTATTTAAACAACAATGTAAAGCGCACAATTCGCAAGTCCTAGATAATCCGCCCTATTAGCCCTCAAAGCATTGCGCGCCCAGACCAGTAGAGGGCGGGATACGTTGCTACCCTGACGTGAACCTGGTTTATATTTGAAATGGAAGACGAAGTTATTTTTATTTATGAAGTTTATAAAAGAAAACCGATTTGGGATCGAAACAGTCCCGATTATAACAATGAAGCTATTGTTATGAAATGTTGGATAGGAATAGTGAACATATGGATGGGGAATTGGGTACCTGAAGAAACTGTAAAGACAACAGGTTGGTTTGTTTACTTTTACAGTATTTATTTTTGTTTAAGTTTTCTTAAAACAAAAGTTTATTTACCTAGTTATATAAAAAAAGTTAATATTTATGTTAAAGTAAAAATAAAAGTTTTTATATAATATATTATTATGTAATAGTATGTACCAAAAACAACGATATAATACATAATATATTTTATAAACACCCAGACCATGACAAACTGTAAGTACAGAAAAAACGTACTGATATTTTTTTGCTATGGGTGGGAATAGTACCCACGACTTCCGGATACAACGCCAAAGGCGCAACCACTAGTCTACGGAGGCTGTCAATACATATATAATATTTATAGATACATAATATGTATATATATACATTAGACAGCAAGCTAAAGTATACAACCTTGCAACCTCTCTTTTATAGATAGCGGCAAATAACTTGATTTTCAGGAGACTACTGCAACGATTCAAACGATCAATGTTCTATAACAACAAGTCGAACCCATACATGGACTTTGTAGGTCTGCTAACCACCAGGTAAATACAAAGTCACATGCGGTGCTTCAATAAAAATCACAGGCTGGCATAGTGTGGGTGTTTTTACGCAGTTTTTTAGGAACAAAATAAATATATTATAAAGTAGTAAAGAAATATTTTTATTGATTTTTTTTAAAGATGAATAGATAGACTTTAGCAATAGTTTTTTTTTTTTGTTCGTATCTGGCTACATGTGTACATGTAACATTGGCAATTATTTGTTGTATAGCTGTTAGGTCTGAGGGTAAAATAGGGTATAGTATTGATATACATACAGGGGCATATGTATACAGGATGTTGGTGTTCAATTTTTGAGTTCAACCGTTAAACAAGTGTGATTTTTTTTTATACTAGTTCAACTTTAAATTTTTTTTTTGAGTGGAACTAGTCGGACCATACAGGTGAATTTTTCAAGTGCGCAAGGCCAAATCCTAAACTACATGGAATATCGAAAAAGGCTCAAAGAAGTCTCGGGATAAAAACTAAAACTACATCATTAGATTTTTGAAACAAATATTATTCTAGCCGGGAATCGAACGGGTTGATTATGGAAAAAAAAACTCACACTATATAATGAACCAGCCGATAGAGTCGCTTATAGAGATTATATTCTAGCAACAAACTAAAGGAAAGTGCTCATTTTTAATGAAATAATAAAAAAAAAAACATACTGTACCACCGTCTACTTTACCAACTAATCAAACTGTTTATCAAATTGTTTAAAATACATTGACAACATAAATGCAAAAACCTTCAAGTGACCTAGTTTTATGTTTCGGTTTTAGTCTGTGTTCGGTTTAGGTTTTCAGGAGACATCCATTTCTTGTCGAGGCGGAGGTCTCAAATATTAAACATATTTTCTTAAAAATGAACTCTTTGCTTTAGTTTTCCGTTCTATATTACTTTCCACCATTTGATCCTTATAAGCGACGTTATCAGCTGGTACAATAATAATAATATGTAGGACAATTTACACATATTCCCTGGTAACAAACTAAGCTCCAGGCTTGTACTATGTGTACAAGAAACAATGGTATAATAAATACAATACGGTATAAGTTTTATTTTTCAAAATCAACCAGTATTATTCCCGGTTAGGAAAATATTTTTTTCAAAAATCTAATTTGCAGTTTTAGTTTTTATCAAAATCGGATCCAAAACTCCTTTGAGCATTTTCGCTATTCCTTGTAGTTTAGGAATGGGCCTTAAAGGCACACTTGAAAAATTCACTCTGTATAATTATATTCATTAAATAAAACTGACATATTAAATTAAAAGAATATATAAATAAATAAAAACAAACTGAAGTGAAGTGAGTGGTGAAAGTATAGTAAATTGTTATGAAGTGTAGCGAGCAAAGTAAAGCGAAGTGTAAGCAGTGCATTAGGGTGGGATGCAGTTCACTTTACTTTGATGTAGAGATGTAAAGTGAACTGAAGTAAAACAAATTTAAATAAAATGTAGTGGATTGGAGATACTTCACTCCACTTCACAAGATTTCACTCTACTCCAATCCAATTCAATTTACCACTTACCTTCACTTCATTTTTTTCACTCAGTCCACTTCACTTATTTAGTTCAGTTTAAATAATTTAATGAGTACATCTATTTAGACGAAGTATATAGTTCAAATGCAAAAAAAAATTGCGGTCAAATAAACTATTGGGATAAAAAGTAACACTATTTAAACTAGGGGGAATGAGTTGGTTTTTATTTTCTTTAAATTAACACGCATACGAAGTTTTGGCAATAGCTAGTCATTAATAAATAATAAAGGTGTCTAATTATCCAATTGTATTTGGTATTTTCTTTTGCTATTACATTTTTTCATATACGTGGTGGCCGAGTTGGTTAGACCTTGGACTTAAAACACTTAGGTCCCTGGTACGAATCCCGGTGTGTACCAATGAGTTTTAGATGGGTTTCAATAACCCATCTAAAAACAGTCTATTCAAAACATCGCGACGAGCTAGCCACTTGTTCGCAGGGCCGCCGTAAGCGGGCGTGCAAAGCGTGCACCGCACACGGGCGGCACGCCCAGGGGGCGGCAAATCGAGCGACTCATACCCACGGCTCATACCTAATTCAAGTCATTGTACCCCTGGCAGGTCGACTCCTACGCGGAGGCGGAGGGCGCGCATAGGAAAATCAACTTGGGGCGCCTAGCCCGCAGCGGGCTAGCCGATCAGCCGGTAGCCGGTCGCGCGACCAATAAGCATTTTATATTTTTTTGTAATTTTTAATAATCATAATTGAGTGCAAAAGATTATAAGGAAGCGGAGGAAACACAACAATTTTTTATGACGTAAAAAAAACTATTTTTGTAGGTAAATTCTTTTGTTTTAATTACTAGGAGGGCTGTTTTTAATAAAACCATTGTTAATTATACATCAAAATGAGTAAAATTTAATGCAGATTCAAAAAATATTTAGTTTCCTTAACTCCAAAATAGCTCATTTTTTTTTTGACAAAACCTCCCAAAAAGGATAATAAAGCAATTAATGTCCCGTCCTGTCGAGGATAGAATATAGCCACGCGGTCCAGCAGAATCGATGCAGTTAAACCATTACGGTATAACCTCGAAAAAATATTCGATGCTTTGCTGGAAATATGTCGTGATTCGTCGAAATGGGATTGTACTACATCTCACAAATCTCATTCGCTTGCTTTAAAACATTCAAAATATATTTATTTGCTCGGTAATAACTTGGTTCGATATTTTAAACGAAATTAATGCTCTGAGCAAAATGATGCCACAATGAATACTCAAATCTGCATAAATTTGTTAAATAAGTTGATTGATAAGTTCACAGAATATCGCACGGCTAAACACTTTGAAACGGTGTTAGCAGAAGCTTCCAAAGTGGCTCACGAACTCAACTTAGAAACTGATTTCCCACCAATACATACAATTCGTTCAAGAAAAAAATTAACACAATTTCACTATGAACACAGTGATGAAGTTTTAGTAGACCCCAAAATCAAATATAGAGTAGTTTTATTTTAGAATCCTAGATCAGACAATAACTTCTTTAACGGTTAGATTCGACGAGTTAAAAACATTTACCGGCGTATTTAGATCAGACAATAACTTATTTAATTATTGCTTTGTTAATGAAACATTGCAAGGATTTAAATCTGAAACTTAAGATTCAAGTAGTGAATCAGTCATTGACGGTATTGATTTATTTAATGAAATCATTGCATTAAAATTGCACTTTGCAAAAAAACAGTCTAATGATCCACAAACCTTATTACTATATCTTTTTACCAATGACTTCATTTAAAAATTTCCCAACACAGCAATAGCGCTAAGAATAAATCAAAATTAAAATTTATCGAAAACTAAGATCTTTAACATCAATAATGCTTCAGCAAAGACTAAGTTATTTAGCTATAGTTTCAATTGAATATGAAATTTTAGACAGTTTGGATACAAGAAAGTTGATAGAAGATTTCGCAAATGTAAAGACAAGAAGAGTTAATTTTTTGTAAACATAATTAAGTACTTAATTATTTAAAATAAATATGTTTTCTTCGTCAAGTTCTTTTTTTTTCCACCATAATGAGAAAACATTAATTATCCTTTATTTGACAAAACTCAGCGTAAGTAGTCGTAGGGCGGCATAATTGGTATTGCACGCGGGCGACGAAACAGCTAGCGGCGGGCCTGCTTGTTCGGTGTAGACTCATACCATCGGCTACGGCGAGGTGGGATTAAAAAGCCCTCCGCTGGGTAACACGGGGCCGTCTAGGTGGTCTTGGGCGCCGTAAGGCACCCCATCATATGTTTGTTTGTTTGTGTATTAGATAATTTATTTAAACGATCATGCCAGTCCCGTATAATCTTTTAACACAACATAACTAACAATAATATTATATACAAATTCTTATTACTTCATACAAATACAATAAAAATAACGCCGTGTTTTGTTTCAGCTATCGAATTGAAAGATTCTTGGGCCACGTTAAACGAAGAAACTATAATTAAAATTCTACTAGAAAAAGATAGAAATACCATTAAAGAAGTCTTAACAGTTTTTGTAAAAAAATCTATAGAGCTAAAATATTTTATTTTTAAACATTTTCCAGGATTTTTTTGTAATGTTCATAATGAGAATTTATTTCTTGAATTTAGTCAGTTAAAGAGTTTCCAAGAAGATCAAAATCGGGAAAGAATCGGATGGTATAGACATTGTTATAGGTTGAGCCGATTTGGAAGAATGAGATTATGGTTAAATTAGATTTAGTTATTTTTATTACATTTACAACGGAAATAAGGGTATTTTTTGTATTTGACAGCCACCGTTGTTGCGGATTGGTTACGCCGTTAGTTTTGTATCCGGGGTTGAGGGTTCGGCTCCAACTTATGGGAAAACAATATTAATATGATTTACTTTACAGTTTGTAAACGTTTATCTGGTTGTTTATAAAATAAAATATGTATAAGTATTGTAGTTTCTAACACATAATACAAGCCTAGAGGATAATATATATGAAATGTCCTTCATAATATTATTATGATTCATACATAATAAAAAATCTATTTACTAACCTACATTTTTTATTTTTTAACCTTCCCTTTACCTTCCGTAGATGACCGTAGATCGTAGACAGAACAAAAAGTATGCTTTAAAAACAAAAGATTTTTTAAAATTAAAACTCCAGACTGTCGATCCTAGTTACACTGTATCAGCTTGTGAAACTGCGACTAGGTTTATACAGACACACGGCTACATACTAGCCGTAGAACGTATCAAAAATAAAATGGTTAAGTACATACCACGTGTTTGGATAATTTTGATACACACACACACACCTTTGCCTACACCTACATTTCTATTCACACACACACACCCACACATATAACCATCTTCCTGAAACATAACCTATTTAAATAACATAACCACAAATATGCTATCATAAATCTGTTAAAATTATAAAATCTAAATTAACTTCAACAAATAGTAGTCTGTAAAAGTGAACAAAACAGTTGAAACCAGTTTTGTCTACTTTTGCATACTGCTACCTTTTGATATTTGTTATTAATGTTTAAAATTAATAAATAATGGCATAATAGACCATTACTCTTACTCACTTAAAAAAACATTGTGTTTCAGGGTTTATTTAGATATAATTGTCTTTATTTATTTACTGTTAAGTTAATACCTAATATTTATAATATTTAAGAGCGGGCCACCTAACACAGGTGCTTATGTACCTAAAAGGTGTACGCCACCCTAAAAAATGTTTTAATTTTAAGTTAAAGGAAATAAATCATTTTTATATATTTATTTATTTATACCAAATGCTGTTCGTGCTATATTTGATTTTAGAATGAAATTATTGGGGCAAATACGTAGTCTTCTTAGACGCGCATGTATGAAGAGATGTATGGATATTAAGGAAGCTATGTATGTAGAGATCGAGTGAAGTGGCGCACATTGCTTTCTGCCTAGGTACCCCTTAACTGGGAAACAGGCGTGATGGTATGTATGTATGTATGTAGAATGAAATTCATTATCTTAATAACTATTATAAATGGATAAAAAATGAACTTTGGAAGATTGTTCAATGAGCTAATATAAGGCTTATACTGATCAAATCGAACAGCTTACCCATGGAACCATGTATCGCAAATGAAAAAAAAAGGCTTTACAATATAAATTGGTTATTTTAACATTACTAGTTTGTATGGAAAGTCATTTATTTTCATTCACGTCACACGGTTCTACGGGAAAAGTGGTTTGCAAATCAAACCACTTTTCCCGTAGAGCCTCATATTAGCATGTAGGAAAGGATGGTGATTTAAAGGAAGAAATATAAATTAATAAAGGTTGTATTTACAATATATCCCTATTATCAGCGCCTACATTTTATTTACATTACTGGTTCGAATCCCGGTGTGTACTTATGAGTTTTTAATTTAAACATTTATCTACATTTGTTTGACAACACCACTATAGTGCCTCGGAGAGCACGTTAAGCTGTCGGTCCCGGTTTCACTATACCAACTTGTGAAACTGTTTATAGATAGGTTATTGAGTCTATTCAAAACATCGCGACGAGCTAGCCACTTGTTCGGTGTAGACTCATACCATCGGCTACGACGAGGTGGGATTTAAAACCCCACTGCTGGGTACACTGAGGCCGTCTAAGCGGTCTTTGGCGCCGTAAGGCACCCGCGATGATATGTATGTAGGTAGTTAGAAGGAAAAAGGAATTACAGGTATATTTTAGGGAGCGCGAGGAAAGATAAAGTAAAGAGTTTATTACACAGGCACAAGGGATAAACATTTTGGTATAGGAACGTGTGTCGCTTATAAGAAATTTCAGTCGACTGCTAGAGTTGCTGAGCTACTGCGGGAGTTCAGAAAAAACAAAAGAATAAATAATGTTCTGGAAGGTTTTGAAAGTTTTTACTTTAATTGTAGAACACGGGTTGTTCTCGTTCTGGTCCATTCTCAAGGGTTATTCCCATTGAGGTAGAATTCCCCACATATACTCCCCTGCTAAGACCGTAGCTGGCTACGGGCGATAGTGAGCAGGAAATAGACAGTGCCTCCACTTCTGGTTCGCCTCCCTTGAGTTTGTAGGGGTGAGAAGGCATCTAGTTGTTGGGTATGTTGATTCCAGGTAAGTTAGGTAAGCAAGTTAATAAAGAGTCTCGTGGTTACAGACTTTTTGTACTTCTTCTTGTGGAGAAATAATGAGACGTCGTTGTCATGTTGTGGTAAGTAGGTCTGCAAGTTTCGGAGACGTCGATGATGAGATCGGTGGAATGATAAGTAGTCTCAGTAGTTGAGCTCTGCAAAATGTGTACAGAATTTGGCCTTCCAGGTGCTGCGGAATCCCAGCAGCGCTAGTGGAAATGGCTTTGGTCCACTGAAGAGTGTTGTATTGTAATAGGAAGATCTGCTTCCATACCACGAAGCGAGTTGCAAAGTAAAGCTGCTACCTGAAGATGTTGTTGATGAGTTCGGTGGAATGAGAAGTGCTCTCTGTAGTCGAGCTCTGCAAAATATATGCAGAAGTTGGCCTTCCAGGTGCTGCGAAGACCCAGAATTACTAGTGGAAACGGCTTTGATCCACCGACCAGTTGTGTTGTGCTACGTGATTACGGCATACAACTGCCTATGTAGCCCTTCAGGAGGCAGAATGATATACAGTGGTGATGCTGTACCTGACATCGACGATTTAGCCCGTTGAGCAGGTTTAATTAGAAATACCCCCCGCAAAAAGTAGTGATGCGGTGGAGGCAGTGAGATGTTAAGATCCATGCATTGATTAAAGCATGGGCAAGTACTTGCAGCTGTGCAGAGTTAAACTTCCGGGTCAAAAACAGCGGTTCCCAGGAATTGTTAAAAATGTTCTGTATAAATGCGCCCATTTAGTTGCGTTTTAAATGAATTGATCGACCCTATTACCCCACACCACTGTCCACATATAGATTTAAAAACCGCCAAGTGACCTTTTCGGTTTTAGTCTGTGGGTTCACCGGTTTTCCAGAGACTACTATATCGTCGAGGTAGTCCCATTTCATGGGCGATTAATTTGACGATAAGGCAACGAGGATACTCGAAATGCAATTACGTGTTTGTCGCCGCCCATATCGTAACCGCATCATTTAGCCGGCATATTGATGAACCCCATTCATATACTTTGTAGGTCTGCTAACCATCAGGTAGTTACAAAGTCGCATGCCAAGGTCTAATAAAAACATTTATAAAAAAACTGTCCGAGATGTATTATACCAAACACTTGCCACTTGACTAATCAAAGTGTATTCCGGCCAAAAGATAAAGTAAAGAGTTTATTGCACAGGCACATGGGATAATCATTTTGGTATAAAAGTGTGTGTCGTCTATAATAAATTTCAGTCGACTGCTAGGGTCGCTGAGCTACTGTTCTTTTATTTTTTCCGGGAGCTCGAATAAATAATATTCTGGAAATTTTAAAATTTTTGACTTTAATTTTAGAACACGGGTTGTTCTCGTTCTAGTCCATTCTCAAGGGTTATTCCTATTGAAGTGGATTTCCCCCACAAGCCCAAAGTGGTACACCTTCCAACTTCACCATGTGTAGAGTAGACATGATAGAAACCTAAATTCTTTACTAAAAACTTTTTTTTAGAACTAAACCAATGGAGACAATTTTCTTATCTATCCATGCATTCTCCTTGCCAGGTCCATCGCGTGGTTGAAAGTGATTGAGGAATTAAGATCGCAAAGTAGAATCATCGAATTCAACTCCCCCTTCACTTTGTTTACTAGCCTCTCTCTAGTCAACCAAATACTATATGATCCTGCCAGCGCCATCTTGGAATTATGTTCCATAACAGTTCCAACGACCGATCTTGGATGGCCAAGATCCTTCAAAAGATGATACAATGACATAAAAACTTCAAAAGATAAAATTCCGCTTGTTCCGACTTTTACTGTATGAAGGCCAGCTTTAAAGGCGCTTTTTCTACTACCACTATTAAAGTCTTAACATAAATCATTGTCATAGACAATTTTAAAAACTTAATTTTACAACCACATATCCTTAAAACCCAGAAAAAGTGGAAGTTAGCTATAATAATAATAATAATAATAACCCCCCCGTTGGGCCACCTTATCGTGGTGGGGGGGCTTAGAGGAGGGAAACAGTCATAACACCTACACTGTAAACTTTAAGGCGTATAATATCTGTAGCCTAGTTAACTATTTTGAGTTTGAGCTTGTGGGTTTGTTTTCTTACACTGACTTGTTAGTGTATGATTGCAACCTCATTGGCAATATACTCAATCAATACAAAAATAGATCTTCCAAAACTAACGGCCCCAAACAAAACCCTTTACTATGTATGGAGAAACAAGAAAAAAGATATCGTTTACGGCCGCTTCCCGGAGTCCGCCAGGGCGCACCTGGAGCCGATGCAGGGTGCCTCAGCATGCGAACCATCGGTGGCGTGGAGTTGAACAGGCGGGCTCACGCCAGGCCAGGGTCCCAAGATACTACAGCCGAAATCCCATCATCACCATCACATGAATCATCATCACCAACAACACCATATTCATGTGATTCATCATCAATCTATAGGCAGTTTTCGGTTTCATCAGAAACTACTTTTGCTTCTTCTTCCTTCTCTCTGTCGTCAGATGTTGCACAGCCGGTATTTTGTACTAACGCAAATGTGCCCACGATTGACAGTAAACGCGCTCGACTAAAATGGACAGATGATATGAATAAGTTTATATGGCGCACGTATCTCATTATAACTAACTTAGAAACAAAAACAAAGAAATACTTAGACTATCTACATATAGAATTTACTAGACATTTCCCAACAATATCAGTTACTAAACAAAGATTAGGAGATCAACGAAGAGCTATAGTTAGAAATCACTTATTACCGCAACAGATCCTTAACGAAATTAAGAATGAAGTATGTAATACTCTAAAACAACAGCAAAATTTAACTACAATACCTAATAAAAAATAAATAAATAAATACCATCACGGGTGCCAATTTGGCTCCCGAGAACCGTTTAAACGGCCTCAGGGTCCCAGCGGAGGGATTAACCCATCCTCATTTCGCCGATGGTATTCGGAGGCAACACCTAACAAGTGGCGAGCTTGTTGCGGTGTTTATGATGAAATAGCCTCGTTGTATAAAGCGGTCACCCATCCCAGGCCGGTCTTGTTGTCATCTGCTTAACCTTGTTATCAGTTGCGCAGTGACTTAACCACTAGGCTGGGGCCGCTTTTTTACAATTTTTTAATACCTAATAGAACACAATCTAAATCTACTACTACAGCTACAATTACAAATACAACTACACTTACCAATACAGTCACACTTACAAATACAGACATTGCAGTACCTAAACTTAAACGAATGAAATGGACGAAAGAAATAAATGAAACCTTAATACGATGTTACCTGGAAACCACAGAATTAGAAACTAATATGACAGCTTATAGAACTAAAATGTTTAACAAATTTATATAATATTTTCCAAGTTTATCACATTTATCTGAGCAACGCATTGCAGATCAACGACGCTTTGTTATAAATAATAATGTATTACCCATTGAAGTTATAGAAAATATAAAGCACATCCTAATAAATAAACAAAACGAAATTCTAAAAGAAACAGGGGAAAATAATGATACACATGAATTACTATTAGAAACTGAAAATGTAAATTTAAATCATCATGAAGAAGAAGTTATTACACCTAATACTGATTTAAATTCTAACCTTACTCATGATATAAATAAAACAACAAATATAAAAGAAAAATTTGACACATTCTCAAAAGATTTTATAAATACAAATCCTACTAATAGACCATACATACCGAAACAAAACACTTCAAGAAAGTTCGCAGATATTAAAGACTACCTAAACAATCATGTTTTACCAGAAAATTTATCGACTCATCAAAATTTCGAAAGTTTTCAAACTATAATTTATTCTGCGGCATTTACTGCTGCAAAACTAAATGGAGCAAAGATTATAATTGGTAAAAATAACACAAAAACACAATATATAAAAGGAAATAGAAATCAACGATTAACTAAGGCCGTTGCAAAAATTAAAAGTAAATATAAAATACATGCACAATATGAAAATATAAACACAGAATTAGAACACTTTTTAGATACTTTAAAACAAAAATTAAATGCGGCAGCTAGTAGACTAAAACGATATATAAACTGTACAATACGAAAATACAAAACACAAAGTTTATAAATAGCGAAAAACAATTTTACAGAACCTTATCTAAAAACGAAAACACAGATAAAGAAAATTATAATACTCCATCAATAGAAACTTTACATAAATTCTGGGCTAATATTTGGGAAAACCCAACCCAACATAATAGTAATTTAAATTGGATTTAGGATATTATACCTACAGATTATAGATATAAGGGTATATGCAATATAATTACATACCTTTAGACATATTCAGTAATATAATTAAACGCTTTCATAATTGGAAATCACCAGGATCAGACCATATCCACAATTACTGGTACAAAAAATTTACAAGCACATATCGATACATACATAAATATATAAATGAGTTTATCCAATCACCCCAAACACTACCTGAATACATAACAGAAGGAGTAACCTATATGATTCCGAAAGATACTGACTTACAAAATCCAGCCAAGTATAGGCCCATTACTTGCTTACAAACATTCTATAAAATTATAACTGCTTGCATTAGTGAAATAATATATAGTTACTTAAATACACATTAGATATTAGGAGAAGAACAAAAAGGATGCAGAAAAAATAGTCAAGGATGTAAAGAACAGCTTACTATAGATGCAGTGGCCATAAACCATTTAGCTAAAACAAAACAAGATTTATTTTGCATGTATATAGATTATCAAAAAGCCTACGACTCCGTTCCACATAGCTGGCTTATTGAAGTATTAAATATATATAAGATACATCCAACAATCATATTATTTTTACAGTCAATAATGAAAAAATGGAAAACAACTCTTAAAACTAATGTCCTATCAAACACGCCAATATATATTCGCAGAGGGATCTTCCAAGGTGATGCCCTCAGTCCACTATGGTTTTGTATGGCACTGAACCCCCTATCAAAATTACTTAATAACTCAGATTCAGGATTAAAATTGTGTCATAATAACAGCAGCTCTATGCTAACCCACCTTATGTATATGGATGACATCAAACTTTACTCAAACTCAAAAAATAACCTATATACATTAACAGGGATCACAGAATCTTTTTCGCGTGATATTCAAATGCAGTTTGGAATCGATCGAATAAAATATCGAATCGAATCGAGTAAAATACTTTCGTTAACTAAAGGTAAAATAAGCAATAACTTAACATACACATTAGAAGATGGAAACATTATAAATTCATTAGATAAATTCTCTACATATAAATACTTAGGCTTTAATCAATTAGAACGAATTAAATATAAAGACGAAAAAAATATATTAATAAACCAATTTAAGTTAAGACTTAACCAGATACTAAAAACACATTTAAATTCACGAAATATTATCAAAGCAATTAATACATACACCGATTCTATTTTAACATATTCTTTTGGAATTATCAAATGGACACAAACAGAACTAAAAACGTTACAACGCATAATCAATACACATCTGACTAAACACAGAAAACACCGCCCAAAGTCGTGCATTCAAAGACTCACACTACCACGACATGAAGGAGGAAGGGAACGATATTTATATACAAAATTTACACAATAAGCAAATCACCACTCTAAAAGGCTTCTTTCATTACAAATCTGAACATCCCGAACAAAGCTACGCCGCTTAATTTACAGGAAAAACACACTCAACTCAATGAAGCAATTGTAAATAATCAACATAAACTCAATATGTGGGCTGAATAAGTACTCCATGGGAGACACTTTGCTGACTTAAATCAGATACATGTCAACAAAGATTCGTCGAACGCGTGGCTGAGGAGTGGGCAATTGTTTCCCGAAACTGAGGCTTTTATGCTTGCCATACAGGATCAAGTAATCGCTACCCGCAACTACATAAAACACATTACTAAACGAACTGAAATTACAACAAAAAAACAAATGTAGACAGTGCCATAGTGAGTCAGAAACCATTCAACATATTACAAGTGCTTCCAAAATGTTAGTACAAACAGATTACAAACACCGGCATGACCAAGTAGCCTCTATTATACACCAACAACTCCTTAAAAAATATAAATTAATTAACGAAATTACACCATATTATAAATATAAACCTAAAACAACAATAGACACAGATAGCTACAAGATATCTTGGGATAGAACTATAATCACAGACAAAACAATTCATTATAATAGGCCAGACTTTACAGTTCATGACAAAACAAATAACACAGTTTGTATTATAGATATAGCAACACCTAACACACACAACGTACAAGGCACTATTACCCAAAAAATAACGAAATATAAAGATCTTTCTATAGAAATTAAAACTCAATGGAAAGTCACCAAAGTAATAATTATCCCTATAGTACTATCAGCAACAGGTGTCATATCCAAGTCTCTACACGATAGTATTAAAAACATTGAACTTCCTCCTTTGATTTACACGCAGTTGCAAAAAGCAGTAATACTTAACACATGCCGCATCGTCCGAAAATTCTTAACAAATTGAGCGTAGCTCCGCCTCAATAGGTATCCATTGTTCTTTAATCGACGAGTTTAACAAATAGTACCATGAATAATAATAATAATAATAAATAAAAATAAATACCATCACGGGTGCCTATTTGGCTCCCGAGAACCGTTTAAACGGCCTCAGGGTCCCAACCGAGGGATTAACCCATCCTCATTTCGCCGATGGTATTCGGAGGCAACACCTAACAAGTGGCGAGCTTATTGCGGTGTTTATGATGAAATAGCCTCGTTGTATAAATCCCCCATCCCAGACCGGCTTTGTTGTCATCTGCTTAACCTTGTTATCAGTTGCGCAGTGACTTAACCACTAGGCTGGGGCCGCTTTTTAATAATAATAATAACCCCCCATGGGCACCACCTTGCCGTGGTGGGGGCTTACGGTATGGAACACTTGACACTGTCTGAACATCTTGACTAAACTAATTCTAACAGCATAACAGCACAACATCAGTTGTTTTGTCGAATGTATTTTGCGCCGCTGTAACTATTAATATAGATCAATGGCCAGATATTCATTCGGCAAAAAAATTATAAACCATACCTAACGAACGGTCCCCAAACCCAACAACTCTCGGGCTCTCGTCGATGAAATCAATGCTACAGCCGAAACCCATCATTCACCTTTGTCACCAACTCATCAATAAGCCTTTTTTCATCATGTAGATCATCACCAAATTCTTACGAGAATTTATCAATACCATCACGATCACCAACTTTATCATCCATGTCAGTAGATGTTGTTCAAGAGGCAAATGCCGACAATCTTGGACCCACTACTTGCAATATACGTGCGAGATGGAAATGGACAGATGAAATGAACAGATTCATTTGGCGCACATACCTCATCATCACCACCCTTGAAACCGACACAAAAAAAAATCTAACATCACTTCATGATCAATTTACATCTAAATTCCCAAATATGAAAGTCACTAAACAAAGAGTAGGAGATCAAAGAAAAACAATAGTCAGAAATAAGCTACTTTCAACAGATGTAATGATCGAAATAAGATTAGAAGTTACGAACATTAATACATAAACATCAGCAAACATAATTCCACTTTAAAACAACACAAGACCTACACGAATAAAATGGACCAATGACCTTAACGATGCTATAATGAAAATTTACTACATGATAACAGAATTAGAGACTAACAAAACAGCTTACATACTACAATTACATGCTAAATTTACGGAACAGTTCCACCATTTATCTTATTTAACAGAACAACGAATATCAGTCCAAAGAGCAATAGTCACCAAGAATTTAATACCACAAAGCAGACTTTTAGAAATATGGAATGAAATAGAGAGAACTATACATATTGGTGAACTTATAGATCAAAATAATATAAATTTGACGAGGGCGGACGATTTAATTACAAGTCATAATCCACTACAACCACACACGATAGAAGCCAATATCTCACAACTCCATATAAAAATTACCGAAACTTATGAGAATATCTATAAAAAATTCAAAGACAGTGACCCTACAAAACGACCATATATCCCAAAACAAAAATCATCCAAATCACTAGCTAGTATAGTAAATTACCTAAACACTACAGTTTTACCTAAATTCGTAAATACAAACAATAATTACCTCACTACACAAACATTAACATATAGTGCAGCTTATACAGCAGCTGTCTGTAATGGAGCAAAAATTAAAGAAATAGAAAATATTTTACCACATAAAAATAAGAATTTTGGCAAAGAAGACTTCAACGGAAAATAGATTCATTGCGCAAAGACTTAGCCAGATTGACAAGATATATACAGGGCAATAGGAGCACCAAACTAAATAAGTTGGTAGACGATATTAGAAAGAGACATAAAATTCATTCACGACACGAAGAACCCAACTCTACTGACTTACAACAAAAACTTAATCTAACCTCAAATAGAATAAAACGATATGTTAATTGTACATTAAGAAAACAACAAAATTCTAGATTTATAAATAATGAAAAACTATTTTATAGAAATATATCCACCAATATAACGCATAATCAGAGCAATAATAGTACTCCAATATCACCTTTAGCAACAGATTTACACGCATTCTGGTCCAACATTTGGTCCACAACTCCCATGCAGACTAGATAACCTCACACTCTCTGCACTCAAAATACTCCCGAAATGTACTATGAACACATTCCTCTAGATATTTTAATAGAAGCTATTAAAAAAACACATAACTGGAAAGCTCCTGGAACTGACCATATTCACAACTACTGGTATAAAAAATTTACTTCACTCTATCCTACACTACATAACCACATCAATGCATTCCTACAATCTCCTGATACAATGCCGACATATATATTAGAAGGTATAACTTATATGATTCCTAAAGATACAGACTATAAAACCCAGCAAAATACCGACCTATTACTTGTCTTTAATATTTTAGCTGAAGAACAGAAAGAATGCAGAAAATTAAGCCAAGGATGCAAATCTATTGTTATCAACAGCTCACAATAGATTGCAGCATTGCCAAACAAAATTAAAACTTGTGACAAATGATACACAAATACAAACTAAAACTATCTTTATACGTCGAGGAATCTTCCAGGGAGACGTCCTAAGCCCTTTTTGGTTCTGTCTTGCACTCAATCCACTTTCACATATGTTAAATAAATCAAATTACGGGTATAAAATAATAAATAATAGCCATCATACTATATTATCACACTTAATGTAGTACATGGACGATATTAAATTATATAGCAACAGAACACAATCACTACATCATCTAGCAAACATCACACAGACATTTTCGAATGACATACGTATGGAATTCGGGATAGACAAATGTAAAACCTTCACGGTGGAACAAGGAGTAATCAAACACAATAAATACACACTTCAGACAGGTATTCAAATAGAGGCTATTGATCCATACAGTTTATATAAATATCTTGGATTTCAACAGTCGCGACAAATACATTTGGAATACACGGTAATTTATTACGTTGGATTACGTCATATCTCAACAAAAGAAGTCAACTGGTTACTATTAAGGGATTTGTTTCCTCACCAGCGGTCGTGACATCTGGGGTTCCTCGGGGATCACATTTGGGTCCTCTTCTATTTATAGTTTTTATAAATGATCTAATAGATAAAATAAAGTCCCCTTGTCTATTATATGCGGATGACTTGAAGGTGTTCGCTGAGGTCAGAGATGATACCGACTGTGATGCCCTACAAAATGATCTTAATACTATAAATGTTTGGTGTTCCCTTAATCATATGCACCTTAATGCTAAGAGAAATGTTTTATTACTTCTTTCACTAGAAAAGTTAACAAAGTTAAGTTTAATTACAAACTCTCTGACTTCAGACTTTAACGTAAATCAATTATAAGAGATCTTGGCGTATACTTTGATGAACAGTTGACGTTTAAATACCACTATGATTACATAGTAAATAGAGGGAACAGTCTCTTGGGTTTTGTTACTCGTTCTACGAAAGGTTTTAAACGTCATGATTCAGTACTGTACCTTTATTATTCTCTTGTAAGGAGTGTTCTAGAGTATTATAGCCCTATATGGTCACCATACTATGCAGTCCATTCAGAGAGCATCGAACGTGTCCAAAAGAAGTGTCTAAGGCAGTTGACTTTTAGATATAGTAATAGCCGGATTCTTCGAAGCTATGATGACAGATTGGTATATTTCAATGCTATCTCCCTTCGGAACAGAAGACATCAGTACGATTTGTTTAATCTGCACAAAATAATCAATTGTCATATCGATTCTCCCTATCTACTGTCTTTACTAAACTTTAACACAAGTACCAGGGTCCGCTCCCCTAACCCTTTCCATTTGTTAACATACATAAACAACACATCCTTCTATAACCCCTTAGTGAGGATGTGCCGCGCATTTAATCAATTGGCAAATGACGGTCATGACATGACATAACATCTATGGGCAAAGGTTCAATGTATTTAAGAAGAATGTGAGAAATGTTGTTAGGTGATTTTACTCATTTATTTAACATAAATTTATATGTAAAGCTAAAATGTAGGAAAGCTTTAATTTTGCATATACCCAATTGTTCATGCTGTAATTTCATACCTTGGGCAAACTGTTAGTTATATGTATAACCAAGAATTCAATCTTGCCATGGCTTACATTTTTTCCGCTGTGGGATTAAAATAAAATAAATAAATAATACACGCAAAACAAACAAAAATAGAACTCAGAAAGTTTAACTACTTAAATTTAATACTAGAGAACTATTTAAATTTAATACAGATTAAACACTCTACTTAAAAGTCAACTAAATTCTTTCAACTTAATTAAAGCTATTAATACATTTGCAGTACCTATTTTAACCTACTCTTTCGGCATATTAAACTGGTCACAAACAGATCTTCAAAATTTGCAACGAACTGAAGAAGTGAAGAAACCCAATATTATAGATACATGCAGACGGTGCAGAGCAGCTTCTGAACATATTCAACACATTACAGGTTCTTGTCGAGCAATAGTCCAAACAGAATACAAACACGACCAAGTAGCAAACGCCATACACCAAAAGCTAGCACACAAATATAATCTTACATCTCAACCTTTCGTACCATACTATAAATACGAGTATGTCCCAAAAGTGATTCTTGAAAATAAAACTCATAATATAAGTTTGTTTTTTCGATCTACCTTCTAATAGATAACATGCATTGGTGTTTTCGTTTGTGAATTTATTGTGTATTTTCGCGTAAATTGGGATTAATAAAGTGTTAAATAGTAAATAAAATCTAAATAAAACAGTGGTTATATTACCTAAAAGTCTATATCCTTGAACATAAAAGTACCGAAATTTTTGTGCAGTGTAGTGTGTGAATTTTTGAGCCTTATTTGTCCAGTACTTATTAAAATCCACAAAAAATGAGTAATTCCAAGTGTTATCAGTGTGTTGGCAATTTTAACCTAGAGGAAGTTGTCATGTGTGATGGCTGAAAACAACGTGTGTTCATAAGCTGTAGTCGATTAACAAGTAGTGAAATGAAGTGGGTAAGTGGATAAATATGGGCTTGAAAACCAAACGCACTATGTTGTTTTTGTGTACACCATGTCGGGAGGGTCTTTTTCAAGTACCTATGCTTATTAGGTCTGTGGAAGCACTTCGGCAGGATGTCCTATTGTTGCAGTCACAGATGACGCAGCCAAACTCTCCACCTGTAAATCATGGACCAACAGATAGAAGCACTACAGATATAATAGCCGAGATGTCTGATCGGGAGCGCAGAGCTTAAGTCGAGTTCCTCAGCAATATATTAAAAGCAAAAAAATCTCTTGAAGACATCAGAGTATTTGGAGACCAAACACCTAAACAACGGGAGGACCTTAAAACATTTAGTGCAGATTTAAAGAAGAGGCGGGATGATGGTGAGACAGACATTACAATTAAATACATAAAGGGTGTACCAAAAATCATTAAAATCACAAAAAAACTAGATAATCTTAATCCTTACACTATTTTAACCTTTATGTACACCAACATTTGTTCCCTGAGTTCAAAATTCGATTTTTTATTATTAGAAGTAAACGCTAGAAACCCTACATTTATATTATTAACAGAAACCTGGCTTAAAAATATTGGAAAAAAAAACTAACTATGCTATCCCGGGGTACACCCTCTATAGGCATGATAGAAAATATAAAACTAAGATGCAAGCAAAGACTCAGGGTGGCGGTGTTGCTGTGTATGTAAAGAATATTATTGATAGTGTACCTATTATAGTTAAAATTAATAATAAATATATGTGTGAGTTGACAGAGGCCCTATACCTTGATATACAACTGAAAAGTCACCATTTCCTCCTAGTTACTGTATATAGAGCGGGCAATGAAACGGACTGGAATGTAAGGGACACTAAATTGTATGAGAATATATTGAAGGCAGAGTCACAAAATGCAACAATAATAGTTGGGGATTTCAATTATAGTGACATTGTGTGGCCGTTGTCCAGTAAACAAAACCAATCCGGTAATCTTTTTCAGGAAACTATTTTGAATTCTTCTCTTTACCAGCTTATTTCTGAGCCTACTCGCTTTCGAACAGGAAACAAACCTTCAATTTTGGATCTTCTTATTACCAATGATGAGTCACTTATATCTGACATAAGGTACATGGCTCTAATTGGCAAAAGCGATCACTGTGTTCTGGAATTTGACATCCAATACCTAATAAACAACAATTATATACAACAAACCCAGAAACGAAGAGAATTTAATAGAATTGATTATCAGCTATTTGAGAATGAGTTGAAGTATGATTTGTCTGAATCACATTTTGGTTGTGCAGGCAGTGTTGAGTCTCAATGGTTAGAATTTCATGAAACTCTTAATAATTCAATAAATAAACATGCTCCTTTAAGAACAATAAGGCCAAAGAAATATAACAAGCTATGGATAAATAATTACATACTAGAACTAGTAAAACATAAGAAAAAGCTTTGGATAAGCGTGAACCACTATATGAAGCCTTCAGAGAATGCAATAACAAGTGCGTTAAGGAAACTCGGAAATTCAGAGCGCAATATGACTCTAAAGTTATTGATTCTGGTAATAAGCCATTTTATGCTCATCTTCGCAGCTGTAACACATCCAAAGTCTTAATACCTCCTGCAATCCGGAACTCCCTAGGCAATTTGTTTGGTTACTGATTTAACAAAAATTGCTGATACCTTTGCATGTGAATTTGAAAGGGCATACTCTAGTGAACCTGAACTAGATAATATTGCAGTGTAGTTACTGCAACTAGAGTCGAAAAATCACTAACCAAAATTGATTTCACACCACAGAAAGTATTTAAGGTACTTAATGAAATTAAAACTGAATCAGCGACTGGCCCTGATGGTATTCCTGGGATGATCCTGAGAAACTGCTCTGAAACTTTGTCAACATATCTCGCAGCGATCATGAGGGAATCATTCGTCTCAGGGCAATTGCCAAAGGGTTAGAAACATGCGAAGGTCACACCAATATTTAAAAAGGGGGACAAACTTCAACCTGCTAATTACCGTCCAATAAGTCTCACCAGCATCTCTTGTAAATGTATGGAGCGCATTATATGTGATGAACTTAAAAAGTTTCTCTCCAGTGAAAACATCATTGCTGATCAACAACATGGTTTTATGGAAAGACATTCAACGGTGACCAATCTGCTGACATGTCTAAGCAGATGGTCTGAAGAATATGACAAGATGTCTCCAGTTGATGTATTTTATCTCGAATTTGAATGTGCATTTGATAAGGTTCCTCATTAACGGTTGCTGGTTAAGCTGGAACACTTTGGTATCCGCGGGAATTTATTGACTTGGCTTAGCAATTACCTATCAGGTAGAACTTTCCAAGTTAGAATTGGAAACTATTATTCTGTAACTAAAGATGTTTTTAGCGGAGTACCACAAGGATCTGTGTTGGCCCCTACACTGTTTGGAATATACATTACAGACCTTTGTACAGTAATAAATTCAGAGGCCTGTTTCTTCGCCGATGACGTCAAATATTTTGGGAACCCTTTGGTTAATAGTGGAACATTATCCGAAGATTTGGAACGTATATCAGAGTGGACAAAAACCTGGATAATCAAACTGAATCCGTCTAAATGCACTGTACTACACATAGGTCCAAACAATCCCAACATTGAATATAATTTAGGAAATGTTCAAATTACTCCAGTACAGATGCAGAAAGACCTTGGCATAGTGGTTACCACTAACCTAAAGTGGGCTGAACAATTGGAATATGGGTTCCAAGTCTGGATTCCGTATTTTAAGAAGGATATAAACCAGCTTGAAAGTGTACAAAGACGGGCAACGAAATTACCTTATTGCTTGCGGAAAAGGACTTACGAAGAAAGGCTTGAGATCCTTAAACTACCAACGCTGAGAAACCGCCGATCACGTGGAGATTTGATCGAGACCTTTAAAATCCTCACAGGCAAATATGATTGTCCCCACTTTGCTGAAGTGTTCCATTTTAACGATTCTATATTTCCCCGTCGTTTCATGTCATAATACTGTCATGAACACTTAGCATCAAAAATGTTGGATATAACTCTATTAGCAACAGAGTGGTGAATATGTGGAACAGGCTGCCACAGGACATGGTCAACTCCTCTACTGTTAACACTTTTAAGAATAAACTGGACAAGTGGCTATTAACTAACAAACTAGACAATAAATAAAAAAATAAGAACTATACACCAGTGCTTGATATAGGCATATCAGCAATACGCTGCTCGCCTATTATTTAATAATAATAATAATATTAAACTGTATTTTGACCGAGCAATCCCTACTGACAGAACAACAAATTACACCTGATATAACATTGATAGATAAAGTAAATAAAAGTACTCACATAATAGACATTGCTAACCCTAATACAAATAACCTACAAAGCACAATAACGGAAAAGCTAAGAAAATATACAGACCTCAAAGACGAAATAGCTCGCATATGGCAAATGCGCGATGTCAAACCCAACATGATAGGAACAAATAAGAAAAAGCGTTCTACAACGGTGGACATCTCCATTTTTCACATGAATATCGCTAACATTCGCGGGATCCATGCTAACCTCATAGCCGTCCACCATCATCTCGAGACGGTAAAACCAGAGATGCTTTTTCTTATGGAGATGCAGATTGTCCAGCCGATTGATACATCTTATCTACTTTACCCTGGGTATATCTGGAAGAGAAGTTTCTACCAAAGGCCGGGGTATGTTTATATGTAAGGTCAGACATCTATTATCGCCGTCTCCGCTACATGGAGGACTCTTCCTTTTCTGTTATGTGGGTGCGCGTGGATTTGAGATCTCAGTCTCGAGTCGTGTCTATATAGATCCCACAAGGGGGACTCAGAGACAACTAGACTATTTGAGAATTTGAGTAGAGCGACGGATAAGATTCAGGAGTGATTTCCTAGCGATGAGATCGTCTTTTTGGGAGACTTTAACGCACACCATGAACAATGGCTTGGATCCCTCAAGACTGATCTCGCTGGTAAGTCTTCTCACCATTTTGCCCTCTCACATGGTTTGACCCAACTGGTAGACGAATTTACACGGATACCTGATGTGGCCGACCATACACCTTCCAAACTCGACCTATTGCTGACGAATTAGCCGGCTAACTACAATGTCTCCGTTCTCAGTCCACTGGGTGGATCGGACCATTATTTAGTTACAACGACTGTGCAAACTGCTATCCCACCTCTTCAACGCAATATGGCACGAAAGGTCTGGCATTATTCGTCAGCTGACTGGGAAGGGCTTCGTGAATACTTCTTAGCACTTCCTTGGAGGCAATGCTGCTTTAGGGACAAAGATCCATCAAGGTGTGCATCTTTACTTGCTGATGAGATGCTTCTGGTATAAATTATTATATCCCCCACTCGTATGTCGTCAGCAAGGGTAGAAGCAGACCATGGTACAATAGTCACTGCTCGAGTGCTGTGGCTAACAAGAACACAGCGTACCGAAAATGGGTGAAAGGTCGCTCATGTGGTGATCCTAACCTCGCGTCCCTTAAAGCGGCATACAACTTTGCCACCAAAGTCTGCAGGAAGGTGTTCAAACGGGCAGAATCTGAACATATTTCACGGATTGGGCAATAACTGCTTAATCGCCCGGCTGGTAGTCGCAGTTTCTGACAGCTTGCAAAATCCGTGGAATCCAACTTCTGTCGCTTCTCACTACCACCGTTACGTCTGCCTGATGGATTGTTGGCAAACTCGGCAAAAGAAAAAGCCGAACTACTGGCTACTGTTTTCGCCTCAAACTCTCGGCTTTATGATGGAGGCGCGCAACCGCCTCGTATTGATAATTGTGGCTTCTCAATGCCCGATATCATTATAAGACAGAGCGACGTGCGTGCAATACTCCGAAGTTTATATACCCGGAAGGCCAGTGGTCCAGATGGTATACCAGCAGTTGTCTTAAAAGAGTGTGCACTTGAACTGTGTCCTGCCCTCACGCGTCTATAAAGATTGTCCTACTCCTCCGCAAAAGTTCCCACAGTTTGGAAAG
Organism: Monopis laevigella; assembly: GCA_947458855.1. Lineage (NCBI taxonomy): Eukaryota > Metazoa > Arthropoda > Insecta > Lepidoptera > Tineidae > Monopis > Monopis laevigella. The sequence continues at coordinate 14,119,683 of OX381580.1, read as the reverse complement.
TAGCTAATATACAGCCAGTGCCAAAAAAGGGTGACCGCTCCGACCCAAACAATTATCGCCCTATTGCCGTAACCTCAATCTTGAGCAAAGTTTGTGAAAAACTGATTAATGCACAAATAGTGCGATACCTAGAAGATCACTCCATTTTGAGCGATAAACAATATGGATTTCGCTCAAAACGATCAACAGGTGATCTCCTAGCGTACGTCACGCACGTTTGGGGAGAGGCAATAGACCAACACGGCGAGTCTTTGGCAGTTGGCCTAGACATCTCCAAAGCATTTGATAGGGTCTGGCACAGAGCCCTACTGTCCAAACTGCCTTCGTATGGACTTCCCAATCGGTTATATGACTGGATCGCCAGCTTTCTTTCGCAAAGGAGTATTAGAGTCGATTTAGACGGGTGTGACTCAAAATACAAAGACATAAATGCTGGCGTGCCTCAGGGATCAGTGCTGTCACCAAAACTGTTTATTCTGCATATCAATGACATGCTAAAACTTGGTAACATTCATTGCTATGCAGATGATAGTACTGTCCATGGGCGATACCAGTCCAAGAGACCGTTAAGTCTAATCGAAGTAGAGGAGTCCCGACGTTCCTTGATCGCAGAACTGAACGAAACTCTAGACCGTATATCTGCGTGGGGGTCACATAATCTGGTCCAGTTCAATGCCGGTAAAACGCAAGCGTGCGCAATGACGGCAAAGAAGTCCCCTTTTTCCCCACTTCAGTCTCTTCAGAAGACCGCTCTTAAACTAACGTCCGTTTTTAATATCTTGGGGATAGAATTACGCTCCGATCTTAACCACCGCAACTATATCGAGAGCATTGCAAAATCAGCATCTAAAAAGTTGGGAGTCTTAAATAAGGTGCGGCGGTTTTTCTCACCCAAACTCCGATTGATGCTATATAAAGCTCAGGTACGGCCATGTGTGGAATACTGCTCGCACCTTTGGGACGGATCCGCTAAATACCTGTTGAATGCTCTTAATTCACTGCAAAAGCGTGCAATTCGTATAATCAACGACGATCAGCTCTCAAAAACACTGGAGCCTTTGCACCTGCGTAGAGAGGTTGCATCGTTGAGCGTATTCTACCGCCTATATCACGGACAGTGCTCTGAAAAACTGTTTGAACTCATCCCTCCTTCCCCATTTCGTTTCCGTACTACACGCACTGGAAATAAAATGCATACACATACAGTGGATGACAGGCCCACCAGAACAAAAAGGTATGGTGACTCTTATATATGTCGCACGATAAAAAGGTGGAATGTCTTGCCTGCGTGCGTTTTCCCTTCTTCCTTTAATCCAGAGTCCTTTAAGCGTAGCGTGAATAAGTTTCTCAAGCAGACATAGTGGAATCAACCAATTGAAGCAAGCACCATAGCTACTATTGGTTGAGAACATTCTTGGACGTTACATTGGCACTTACCATCAGGTGGATGTAGGGTCACATGTCCTGCTATATTTAAAAAAAAAAAAAAAAACTTTCAATAGTACCAATTATTTTATCATCCACCAGGAGTAATCCCGAATAATTTACATCAATCATTACAACTATTTGACTTACCTCCACAAACATACATAACTCTACAGAAAGCCTCCATTTTAAATACTTGCAGGATAGTGAGAAAGTTTTTACTAACAAAACCAAATTAGGTAGGTACACTACATGATGCTCCCTTGGCTACGGCCCGTGGGCTTCATTATAAACCGCTTCATAAGCGTGAAGATTCAATCTTTAACTAAAATAATAATAATAATAAACTCTTTATTTGCTCATAAGGTTACAGAGATGTTAACAAGTTTAGTTTGTGTTGTACTGCTTATCTACCAAGCTGGTTTGCAAATCAATTTGTAATATTATGACATTACTCTACTGATACATTACATTATAACAAATAGTTACTATTTAGCTACATATTCTTTATATTAATTAATTATATTGACACATTATATTAATAGAATGTGTCATTCTATTAATAGAATGTGTCATTCTATTAATAGAATGTGTCATTATAAGTATATTTATCATGAAGCTAAGAAAACGCGCCCGACGGGCACGATTTTTACCTTCATGATATTTATAGTTTAAATCAAATTAATTGCTATTAATTATATATATATATTCAATACTGTTAAAATTTAATTTATTAAATTTATCATTATCATAAACATATTTATTTATACAATATTAAACACTTTAAATTAATTTATTCAAATCAAAAAATATTTTTTATTATTTATGTTGACAGCCTCCGTAGACTAGTGGTTGCGCCTTTGGCGTTGATCCGGAGGTCGTGGGTTCGATTCCCACCCATGGAAAAAATATATAAGTACGTTTTTCTGTACAGTTTGTCATGGTCTGGGTGTTTATAAAATATAATAAGTATTATGTTATGTTATGTTATTGTATGTTATGCTATGCTATATTGCGTTGCGTTGCGTTACGTTACGTTACATTACATTATATTATATTATATTATATTTAGGGATTCGTTCCCGGGTTCCCGGGAACGGGAATTCCCGGGATATAATCCGTTCCCGGAACCAGGAGAATTTTGCGAATTCCCGGGATATTTTTTATGTCATTTAAATTCCCAGGAACACTCACAAATCTGAGTGAAAATTAACGGAGACCTCTTTTAATTAGACGAAGTCACCTGACGTTTACTGGGTTGTCAGGTTTTGATAAAACAAAAATAGTGTTGTGACAAAGTGAATGATTGAAACAATCATATTATAATTATTATCAACATGCTACTTTATAGCGTCGGTAGCCTAGTGAGTGGTTTGTACGTCGGAATATAGGGTACCGGGTTCCAATCCTAGTCGTGCTATGTAGGTACCAATGAGTTTTCGTACTTTTCGACGATCACGTATAGTACCTACGTTTACCGAGTGCTCTAACAGTGAAGAAAAACATCGTGAGGAAACCTGCAAGTCTGAGATGATTAATTCTTCGAAGACTTCAACATCCAATAGGACAGTGGTGAGGCTATGGCCTCTCCTTACGTGCAGTGTAATGATAATGAAAATAAAAAAATACGCTTATTACAATTGTTTTTATTCATCGTCATCAGACATAAAATCATCACTGTCGCTGTCGGTGACATTAATTATTAACCTGTCTGAAACACTGTCGATCATGTGGTCGAGATTATACATTTTGTCTTCTTCTTTTATTATATGAGCCACGCTACTACTCCATTTTTCAGCGGATACATGTTTAAGTCCTTCTTGAAAAGATTATTTACTTTTGTCATTTTAAACATTTTGTTATTTTTTGCAACATATCCTTTAGCCTGCGCCCAAACCAGCTCAATGGGATTAAGTTCACAGAGATATGGGGGCAGACGTAAAACAATAATACCATGCTCCGCTGCCATCTCATCCACAGCATACTTGTCGCAGTGTTCTTGTTTGTGTTGCCGTACAATGTCTATAAGAGTAGATTTAACCATTTTTGCCTCGAATGGGATATTTTTGCTCGTTAGCCACTCTTCTTGGTTTAGTCCAAGACATTGTAGGCAGCGATTCATACCAGTAGATATCGACCTACTTTTATACAGTAAAATAAAAATACAAATAGTTCCTTTTTTTGTATAGTAAGATAAGATTAACGATGTACTCATTCATATAATCATTAATTCCTGTGATTGAACGAAAACAGAACGCATCACTATTACATTTAACATGGCAACATTATTTCACAAAATGACATTAGCCGCTGTCAGTTTACGTCGTCTTATTAAAAATACGACTAGTCGTTGATTGAATTCACAAAATATATTCCATTGGCCTGCCAGCCGGAATTTAGTAAAGCATTTTTTTTTTTATATGTTCGAGTTTGTCTTTATATTATACAGTCAGTTGCAGTCTCCCTCTGCTCCCCGTGCAAAGTAAAACCAGTTATTAGATCAGTTATAATCAGTTTGTGATGAGAGCAGAGCGCAAAGAGTGTCTGTCATATTGTTACATACTCATAGTGGCGTGACGTTTGCTTCTGGTACCCAGCATAAATATAAAGGATCAGCCCAAAGATACTTCAGAAAATGCATCAACTTCGGCACCTTCGCTAACACCTGGTACTTCTAGCAGTTCAACAAGTTCAGATCAACTAGCAAAAAAAAGGAAAGGCTTCATACAAACAACTTTAGGACAGAATATCAAAAAGCCCTGTACCCTGGCCGAAATCGTCTCAAAGTTAGCAGCAACTGATGGACTTTCCATTCGCACTATCATGAACAATAAAGTGATTCGAGGATTAGCTTCACAAGCTGGCCTAAATATTCCAAAATGCGAGTCTCATGTCATGAAGATTATTACCTTGCTGAAGAAAAAAAAAACAAGAGATCATCGCCATATTAAAAAAGCACGTGAAAAATAATGGACGACTCAGCATCACACTCGATGAGTGGACGAGCATAAGAAATCGGCGATATTTCAATATCAACTTACACGGCGGAGATGGAAAAGTGTACAATTTGGAGTTAACGTATATACCGGGGAAATGCGGATCACAGGAAACTAGAAGAATCGTGGATAAAGTTTTGTCGGAATACAGTTTTCACTTTGAAAGGGACATAGTTGCCGTGACAAGCGATGGCCCAAATGTAATGAAAAAGTTTGGCCGCGAGAGCCCTGCAGAAATGATATTGTGTATGAATCATGCAATTCATCTAGCAGTAACCGACGTCCTTTATAGAGAATCTCCTGCAAACCCCAGCGAAAATGAAACGGACACCGAAGAATCAGAAGAATAGACTCCTATGATTGTAGTGAGGAGGATTTGGTACAATTGGCACCGGAGAGGCACAGACCGTGAAATCCGACCGGATTTGAAAAGGGTTCTAGAAGACACAAGAAAAATAGTTAATTTGTTTCGCAGAAGTCCATTGCAAAACGCAAAACTTCAAGAACATGTGCGATCGTAACATAACAAAGAAAAGTCACTGTGCCGCGACGTAAAAACGAGATGGAATAGCATTGAAAAGATTATAAGCCGCTTTTTAGAAATAAAAAACTGCATCAAAAAGGCTTTGATCGATTTAGATAACGGAAACTTATGGAACGAGGAAACTTAACTGCCGTAAAGAATTTAATTGAAATTTTAAATCCTATTTAACTTGCCGTTGAAACGCTGAGCTCCCAAAAAGCAGGCATTTTGATATGCGAAGCAGTTATCACGGCTCTTCTTGGAAGAATGAAGACGATGGAATCTCAAATTGCTATGGAGTTTACAAACTGTTTGACGCGAAGACTAACTGAAAGAAGAGATGCTACTCTGTATACATTAATACTGTTTCTTCAAAGCCCAACTATAAGACCCAATGAACATATCACAGACAGTATTGAAAAAGAAGCAATAATACGTTATGCCGAAAAGCTTTTCCGCCGGTTGTTCCCAGAAACGTCCGAGTCCAATTCAAGCCTGAAAGAAACTCTAAATGTCATAGCCGAACGGCATAATAGACAAGCGAGTTTCGCCGAAGAGCTTCAAGATGCTAATAAAAACGTTGTCAAAGGCACGCCACCACCACGAACTAGGTTTGCGAAATTAAAGAAAGATTTTGATCTTTATTCATCATCTGGTAAACGGACACCTAACCTGGAACTGCTCAATAATGCTCTCCAAACGATCATGAGTACATCTACCGAAAGCGAACGGACATTTTCTGTCTCGGGAAACTTCGCCACAAAATTTAGGAGCCGATTGAGTGATCAATCACTCAGTTCATTAGTGTTTCTAAAGTATTACTTTAAGCAACAGTAAAAAGAATAAATTATAGTAAAAATATAACTTAAAGACGCTTTTATAGTTATCGAACTGAAAAGTAAAAAATAATTCCTAATGTAAGAATAAAATTAATCAACGAGAAAATTAATGTCATTGTGGTAAAAGCTCGGGGTGCTCGTTATTACTAGTTCTATTCCGAAATGCCGAGTTAGTCCAAAAAGGTACTACAAAGCACCTACGCTTTTACCACAATGACATCAATTTTCTTGTTACTTAATTCTATCCTTATATAAAGATTTTTAATTACTTTTTAGTTCGATTAACTATTATGTATATTATATGTTATATTGTTATATGTTCGTTCTATGTTCGTTGTCCTTATGGCATCTGGCCTTGATAAGTGTAGAAAATTTAAAATTAATCTGACGTTTTGAAGTGGGTGAAAAGAGCATTCGAAGATTCAGGTGAAACAACGCGTTATAAAAAAACTATGATTTAGGCGGATATTTGAATAAATGATTAATCTGTTACTAAAAGAATTGTATGATCTTATTAATGTCTTTAATATGTGTGCAACATAATTTGTGTTCGAATGTGAACACAAATCTGTAATATTTAAACTTTTTTGTGTGATTCATAAAACTTTCATAAGACAATTTTAATGTTACTGCATTAGAATGAGAATAATAAAACGTTTTTTTTAATTGTTTTCTTGTATTTTATTTAACTTCTGATAAGGAAAAACAGAAAAAAGAAAATTCCCGGGTTCCCGGGTTTCCCGGGAAATTGTAAATTGTATTCCCGGTTCCCGGGAATGGAAAAAGTCCGGGAAAAACCATAATTAATATTACGAAATATTATTTTATTATTGATTGAGATTGACAGCTTATTAATTATTAATATGTACATATTTGTATTAGGATGTCACTAACATAATGGTTTATTAGGTTTCGAGGAGGATACGGCACCATACTCACAGTGATGCAGATTATACAGAAAACCGAAGAGTATAATCAGCCCCTGTGTGTCGCCTTCGTGGTAATGGAGTCCCTGCAGCGATGCCAGGTAGCTTGGCAGTATATCGAGGTGTTGAGATGCTTATATAGATCTGCTACTATGACTGTCCGAGTACAAAACGATGAAACATAGCCTATTCAACTGCATCGTGGAGTGGGACAGAGCGATGTTATATCGCCGAAGCTGTTCACTAATGCCGTTGAAGATGTTTTCAAGACGTTACATTGGAAAGGACTCTGGGCATAAATATAAACGGAGAACGCATCTCACATCTTCGGTTTGCCGACGATATTGTCCTCTTCTGTCGCTGCAGGATATGCAGGAAATGCTGTACAGTCTAAAATGCTGTGCCTCTCGACGGGTGGGTCTCGGAATGAATCTGGAAGAGCAAGGTCATGTTCAACGACCAGGTCATTCCGAGACCCGTCCTTTTGGACGGAGTAACTCTCGAAATAGTTCAGGAATACATGACCTGCGGAGGGTGGCTGGCAGAGACTGGATGCGAAGAGCGGAGGATAGGGATTAGTGGCGTTACTTGGGAAAGGCCTATGTCCAACAGTGGACTGCGATAGGCTGATGATGATGATGAACATAATATACCTAAGTTATAAATGTCACTAACAAATTGAGTCTTAAGTAATGCATTATTACGCTATAATGATACACGCCTAAATAAGATGATTCAACAAAAGTTATTGCCGTTCAACAAAAACATCTAAAACTAGTTTCTAGGGGTGGCTTGTTCGGGTTCAACCATTTTTCGAATGTTTCTATTTCATTTCTCCCTAATTGTATGAACGAACTATCTGATCTAGTTTTACATTTAGATCGCAAGAGCTGAAACCTAGCCTGCGCGGGCCTTCTATCCTATGGTTGCCGCAAGCCCCGCAAGTATGGCCCGTGGGGGCCCGCGAAGGCTGGGGCCCGGCTGGCAAATGCCACCCTGACTATATGGCCAGTCCGACACTGTTCATTACACCCAACATTATAACAAATATTTAATTACATATAATGTTAAATCTATTATTTATATTTACACATTTTATTAAAGCTATTATACAATTAATTACAGATTACATTAAATTTATATGTTTTAAGAATATATAATATTATCCAAATATTCATTAAGGCTTATACTTCTGTAAAAGCATCTTAGTAACTACTCTTTTGAATTCTTCTATTTTATTAATATCTCTTATATAATCAGGTAATTTATTATAAATTTTATAAGCCATTCCAAAGATGCTTTTGTTATACAGTTTTGTTTTTGATAGACCAGGACTTATTTTATTTTTTATACGAACACTGCAAAATTTTTCAAACACACATAAATTAGTTTTTAGCGTCCCGCGCCCCGCGCTTGTCCTCGCTCTCTTCCTCGATGTCTGTTATCGCGTTCACATGTTTTTTGTTGTAAATAAGTAATAAATGCTAAAACTAAATTCTGTGTATAAATAAAGTCTTAAGTAGGAAAACCCTGAAAGAAGAAAACACAATGGCTTCTACCAAAATGTATAAAGACGGAAATGTAAGTTTGTAAATTAATGTTTAACATAGTAAAATATGGTTTACAGCTATCTGAATTTTGAAGATTACACATTGCTCTAATGCATTTCTTTTGAGCTATCTTTTTCAGTAGAATTAAATACTATCTTTTTCAGTAGAATTGCCCCAAAAAATAATCCCATATCTTAAAGTAGATGCTATATTACCGTAAGCTGTTAGTACTGTGGATTTATTTGAATTTTTTGATAATTTTCGCAATGCATATGAGAATTGATTTAGTTTTTTACATATTAATTGTGTTTGATCCCTCCATATTATTTTGTTATCAATAATAAGCCCTAAAAATTTTGTTGTACTAACTTCTTCAATGATTTTATCTTTATATTTAACACACATTTGAAAATCATTTGATCTTTGCTTAAAATTCATTATCTTAGTTATATCAAAATTTATATTTAAATTATTTTTAACGTGTTATTTACATCATCTTCGAATGTATTAATATTATTACATGTACATAGAATATTACTATCATCAGCAAAGAGAATCATAAGATAGTGAGTAGCTTTATTGAAATCGTTAATATAAAGTAAAAACAATAACGGCCCTAAAACACTACCCTGAGGCAAACCATAGCGTACAATTTTGTTACTGGAAATGTATATTTCTTCACATTTAGATTTTAAACATATTCTATTAATTTGCGTAATTTGAAGTCTGGTCTTTAAATCTGATTCAAACAATCTATTTATAATGCCGCGTATTCCATATGTGTCTAATAAAATTGTATAATCAACAAAATCAAAAGCCTTTGTTAATTCCATAAAAATGGCTATCACAGGTTTCTTATCATTAACATTATTAATAATAATTTTAAGTAGCTCGTAAATGGCTAGATTTATAGACATGCCTTTTCTAAACCCTTTTTGCTCATTAATTAATATGTTATTTTTCTCCAATAAGAATACAGTCTAGTATATATAATCTTTTCAAAAACCTTTGAATAAACTGGGATTAATGCTACAGGTCTGTAATAGTACATTACTGCCGCGGTCTATAATGACTACTTTGCTGGTCGCGCTGATGATGGCCGACAGCGCAGCTCCAGGCCGACACAGCGCGGTCAGCGTGCAGCACTTGATGGACGAGCTGAGATAATAAAATAGGTTTAATTATAGAAAGTTTTAATTTGCTTGGAAAAACACCCATCTCGAAACATAAATTAATAATATGAAAAATTACTGGAGATATGATAATGTTTGTATATTTTATGACTTTAGTGTTTATATCATCATATCCAGTACTGTAGCAATTTTTTAATGATTTAATAACATTTGATACTTCAATTCAGGTCAGGATTCACATAAAATGACTGACTATAATGATTTTTTACGAGTATTTACGTGGTGGCCGAGTTGGTTTGACCTTGGACTTAAAAACACTTAGGTCCCTGGTTCGAATCCCGGTGTGTACCAATGAGTTTTTAATTTAAATGTATGTACATTTGTTTGACAACACCACTATAGTGCCTCGGAGAGCACGTTAAGCTGTCGGTCCCGGTTTCACTATACCAACTTGTGAAGCTATTTATAGATGGGTTATTGAGTCTATTCAAAACATCGCGACGAGCTAGCCACTTGTTCGGTGTAAACTCATACCATCATTAAAATAGACTACAAAATAAATAGTTATATATTCACCCTCAGGTAAATAAAGAGTCAATATTCCGTACAAGTACTCGTACATTATTACCAACTAATAGAGAAATAATATTACACAATTAATTTCGCACTTGCGTCATAGGACCTACATCCGGGAAATGACCCAGATTTGCTGTGACCTAGTACTAAGAACAGATCGATTCAGCTCATCTAGGTCGCACCTCATACACTGTTTCAAAAATGGCCGGGCGTCTAGACCGCCTCTTTTTATTTATCATTATTATGGAATGGAGTCGATCAATACATTCTTTGTGGGATTGCGACAATAAAAAAAAAGCTTTGATTAGGGTTCGGTTTAATATTATTTATTGTATTGCTGTTTATAATAATAATATATATTTTTAAGGCAGAGATCTGCCAGTAATAAAATACTAATTGCACCCTTAGTACTAAGCACGCAAGAAATAAGGTTGAATATTGTATACAATATAATAATGTATATTTCTTATATTTTGGAGTAAAATTACTCTTTATAGGTATACAAGTTATTTTTGTTATTATAAAAACGTGTTTAATTATTTTTTACTGGTTATTAATCTATAATAATAACGCTAACTAATTCTGAAATAAAATAATGTAGGCAGTCCGCACAAAATATAGAGAACTTCGACTTGAAAATGATTTCTCAAGGCGATATTTGAGATTTTTTCTATAGAATATTATAAAAAAATATGTATTAAATTTTATTTAAGATTGAAATATTTCAAAGGAGCTCGACGTTCTATATTAGGCGATTTCAGTTTATAGATATTATTATTATTTATGTTTTGGAGATGTCGTTTTTTTTTGTTATGATGAAACATGTGTTTTTTTTCATTTGGTATCAATCTTACTTAAAAGGTATGGCTTGACTACAAAAAAGATGAAATATATTCAATTTTCATGCTGAAGTACTAAAAATCAGTTTAAGCACAGGATTTTGTTTTGGATATTTTTAGGAAAAATAAACCTATATGTTTTTATATAAAATTTGTAAATTTTATTGTTCCGAATGAAAATGAAAAAAAAACACCATTGAGTTACATACACTGTATGTTTTTTAAATTGTTCCTTATGGGAATAACTAGCTAGAATGGTAAATATAGTAACCGACTGCCTCCGCAGACTATTGGTTACACGGGTTGCACCTTTGGCGTTGTTTTTGAAGGTCGTGAATTCGATTCCCACTCATGGTAAAAAATAAAATGTTTTCTCTAATAATATAAATGTATTGGTATCGTTGATTCTGGTATTGATAGTACAAGCCTAGAGCTTAGTTTGTGGCCAGCCAGAGTAATATGGTTGTAATGCCCTTCATATTATTATTAACCTTGCAGTTATTATAGCCGTAATAGTACAATGTTTTTTTTTTACAATGACTATACTATTTTTTTTATATACGAAGAGGCGTGCCGATTGCTCCGCCTCGAAAATGTAGGCGTTTCGGTGACCTAATTTTTCATCATCATGAGAAAGAGTACACTGAACTATCTATCTCACTTTTATTAAACATACCATGATCTATATCCAGAATACCTTATATCCTTTTACATAATTGGAAAAATAAGCGACGGTAGAGGGCTTCCGCTGCCTTCCATATTCCATTTTTTTTTTTTGATGTCTGTAACTATAGAAACTATCTACACTTTAGTACAAATTACAGTAGTTACCATGGTCACTGTAGATTTAAAAAAAAGTTTATTAAAACCATAAATTTATAATGTAAGACAATAAAAACCCTTCAAATGATAGCATAAGACTTCAAGAAATGTAAACTGCTAGTTGTGATAAAGGGGTTTAATTTGAATTTGTTTCTACAATTTATATGTTGTTATAAATTGTATTAACATTTGAAAAAAATTAAGATTTTTTGGAATTTGCCGTAGAAACTCTTGGGCCATGGTCTCCCGACTCTAGAAAATTCGCCTACGATGTAGGGATAGATGTATTAATTGAAAAATCGGGAGATCGTCGCGCCAGAGCCTACTTTGTTTAAAATATTTTAATCGAATTTCAAAAAGGCAATGCTGCCAGCGTTCTAGGGACATTTACTGCTGCGTCTTCGGAGGGATTAAAAGAAATATTTTATTTAATATAACTTTTTTTAATTTATTTAATGTAATGTTAAATATATTTTTTTTGTTACCTATTGTTAATTTATTTATTTATATATACTTATAATTATTTTTATAAATATAAAATTCTAATACAGGGTGAATTTTAATGATATTAACTAAAGTAAAAAAAACTCTGCATACTCTACCAGTCTCTGTAATTCATGCACCTAACATGGACTCCCTTTAAAGAAGTCTGAATAGGCACTAAATTTAGTCTATATGAATTTTACAGTAGTAAGTTTAATTTAAAACTAGTTGTGTTGTAATTTTATTTTTTATCATATTTTATAATAAACTTCAAAACTTATCACGATTTCGCACACTTTACGGGTAGTTGATTGTTATGAAACTATATACATACATTTCATTTCAGAAAACATTACATAAGTACATGTATCTTTACATAAATTAAAATAATTATAGAGATATTCGTCCTATAGGCGATAGTACTCCTCTAGACCGGCAGAGAGCGGTAGTGTTCCGAGAACGCCGTCGGCGGCATTGCCCCTTTGTATTTCCAGGCCAACCCTTTGAAGAAAGAAAGCTCCGGCACGCGGTTCTCCGGTCTGTTCCTTCAAGATTTTAGAAAGATACACGCCAAAACCTCAACTGCAAAACCTAGAAATTCAATAGATCTCAACACGTACCGCGGCTGTCCTTACTGATGAAAAGGAGGCCTGAACGTGTGATGGCGCTACTGTACAAGGCACGTCCTCGTTTCCACGGCACAATTGTCATGTCATCTGTAGCTCTACCACAAGTTTTTGCAAACAGTTTATACTATAGTCGCTCGCTAGTAACTTATAGATAGGGATCAACCAATTGGATCTCTTTATTTTTATATTTTTTATATTATTATTTCAATCTATAGTTACTAGCGACTATAGAATAAATGGGTTGCAAAAACTTGTACCGCTACTGGACGCCGGCCGTGTGTGTCGTCACGTATGATACCTGGGGCCTATTACATAAACGTGACAATTGTAATTTACCACGACAATTTATAATACATTACTTAGTAACATAAGCGAAGGTTACCTATTTGCACCGTTTGGGGTCGAGACGATGGGACCTTGGGGGCCTTCAGCCAAAAGCATGGCCAAGAGCTGTCCAAGTGTCTAGTAGAAAGTTCAGGCGACAAGAGGCTGGGAACTATTTTTGCCAACGATTAAGCCTCGCTATTCAGCGTGGTAACGTCGCCAGCCTTCTGGGCACTATTCCTGACGGGAATACTTTAAATTTAGATAATATTTTTTATTTGAAGTCCTTAATTTTATTTGTTTGTTAGGTATTTTTAATGTGTTATACAAAAAATGTTTTCTATGGATTATAGCATACACTTAGTTATATAATACTAGGATATAAGAAACAATATTTAATGTCTATGGTATCCCCTTGACACTAACCAATATTTGTAATTAAAACTTCTTGCCCCATTAAAGTGCTGGTAATTAGGAGTCAATGGCAATGCTTAGCCTCTGGCCAAAATACAAGCCAGCCTTCTGGTCACGTGATGCCTTATTAAGTCTCCGTGATATTTGTCCGAAGACTCTGTGGGCACTCGGGCCCCACGGCCCCAACGTCTCGACTGCAAACGGTTCAAAAATGTAACCGTTACTGACAGTTTCATATTTTCGCCGTTTGAAATCTTCTGCTCCTGTAGCAGCTGCGCCAGCTCTGACCGATGTCGTTGGAAGATGAGACGGCGCAAGGGTGTCGACGCATGTTGCATCCCACACTAATGGCCGTCCCACCCTCCAAGGCACAAGAGTCATGCCATCTGGTCTTTTTCCATCAACACGAGCCAATCCAGCAGGCTCCAACACAGCCGGTACACCTGCTGAAACGAGAGCGCGCCGGATTAAATCATTTAGGCTGGCGTGTCGCGGAATCCTACCAGCACTTCTGCTACAGGAGAGGCCGTAATGACCGAGACCCCCGACGGCGTCTCCGCATCGGCAGCGATGTGGGACATTGCAGGGCACTCCTAAGCGGATGGATAGAGCCAAACGAAAAGTGGTAAGGTCCAGCATTGTACCTATAGTTGAAGATGGCAAAGCTCGTAACCAAAGACCTGACTCCCACTGAGAGACTGCCAGGAGACGAGCACGATCCACAGAATCAAGAGATGTGTTAATGAGGTTATTTAACTCTAATCTGCAAATCGGCTCGTCCCAATGCCTTTGAGAAAATGGTATGGTTGGCAAATCTGTGTTCGGACAAGTCAGCATCCACGCGTTCCTGGCCTCGGTCGACAATGAAATTTCGAAGTCGGTGTTAGACGGAGCAATGATTTTCTTTACGAGTAGGTTTGTACTGTGGACTGAGGACAGGAAGGCCGGAAGACATCACTAATTTTTCGGATTCCTAATCCTCCGTGCCGGATTGGTAGTGAGGCCTGCGTCCACATACGGTCGTCGAAATCCATATTAAAAATGGTTGTAATGGTGTTTTTAATGGCATTATCTATTATGGTAAGTAGGTTAGGATATTGCCAGAGATTGCAGCAGCGCAGAACGTATACGAATTTAGGTAAAAAGAGACAATACCGGATAATGAAATATGCTGTGTGAGTGTTGATATTAGATAGTCGATCAGAAATATCACTGAAATTTTGCACTATTTCTTCAATGAAATTTTTAAAAGAGTCGTCTAAAATAGGGGAACCTAGGAGGCGAAGGGAACTATTGTCTAAAATTTTGATACCGGGAGCCAATGAATTGAACTTAGATATTATTGTTGATCTTTCTGAGCAAGATTCCTGTAAATATAATTCACACTTATTAAAATTTTGTGTCAATCCAATAGAATAATAATAAGTTCCTAATAAGGTATTGAAGATCGTCAAATACAGTATTCTCATCGCCTCCCATTGTGCCATCATCTAAAAACCATGCCTGAAATTTAGAATTCAATTGCGTTAAAATGGGGTGGATTGAAAGACCAAAAATGGCCGGTCCAAGAGGGTCGCCCTGTTGACAGCCAACCGCTGATGAAAGCAAATTATTTTTATATAATAATTTTGAAGGTTTATTGTAACACTGCCAAATAAATTTATACAATAAAGGTGTATTTATTTTGACTTGTGTCAGAAGGGCGGCTCGATCTACTGAGTTAAAAGCGTTATTGATGTCTACTTTGAGAATAACTTTACCCGAATTAGTTTGTAGGAAAGTTCTCAGAGAGTGGACGGCGGCTTCACACCCACCTCTGGAGCCAAAACCTAATTGAAGAGGCTGAAAATATTCTTTAAGTGGCTCAGATACAGATCGGCAGCTAATCTTAGCGACAAGGCGGCGGTAAGTTGTACCTACAGCAATCGGTCTAATACCGCCGTCTTTTTTAATAAGGGCGCATAGATTTGCTCCATACAAAATTTCTGTAATATTCTGATTTACACAGCCTGAAAGCATCAGGTTTGTTAAATCTCTTAAGTTCTGCAAAAGCTGCTCTCCAGCCTCACCACAGACGCAACTGATCATATCTTTCAAATGCTGTGGAGAAAGGCCATCAAAACCTCCAGCCGAACCGCTTTGAAAGGAGTCGATTGCAAACCTGATGTCTTCAGATGTTACATGGAGGTGGGTGTCTGTAGGGTCGGGCGCGTCAGGCAAGGGAGTGCTCAAAGTAGGAGATGGATGTTTAGAAAGCAAAGCTGACAAAGTTTCCGTTGTGTTTGGAGCTATGCTGTCCGTGGAGAAAAGAAGGCGGGCGGCACCTTTAATGTCACCATCGCCAAGCTTTGTCTCCACCTGTCTGAAAATATCTGTAGTTTTAAATGATCTATTTGCACAAATAAGGTCGTGAATATCTAGAGGTGAAGTACAATTGTTTCTAATATGTTTGGTCAACGAGCCTTTTTTGTTGTTATTTTTTACGTGTAAGTAGCGGAAAGGAAAGGTGAGCAAGTCCTCCCAAGCTCGTTTGGAATTTTCGGAAACAACTTTGGCTATAGCGGCCACGTGGTATTCGCTTAAGTATAGGAATATTATTTTTTAACTGACTGAGAATTTCATGAAGTGTATTATGTTCAGATACATTTTGATTTTCATTGAATGTAGAACTGGGAGGTGCTGAACATGGAAGTATAATGCGACTAGGATTGTGAACTTTGCCTAAATGGATTTTTAAACCTCTTTGCCCCTTGAAATATCGTTCCTGGGTACAATGCGGGCAACGTACCAGATTTGTGTTATACAATTTTTTGTTGTTAAAAATATTACTTTCATTTACTTTTAATGAACCAAAACGAGCAATTTATTATAATAATAATATGTAGGACAATTTACACATATTGCTCTGATCACAAAATAAGCTCTAGGCGTGTACTACGTGTACCAAAAGCAACGATATAATACATATTATATTTTAGAAACACCCAGAACATGACAAACTGTACAGAAAAAGCGTACTAATATTTTTTGCCATGGGTTGTTGAACCCACGCCCCGGATACAACGCCAAAGACGCAACCACTAGTCTACGGAGGCTGTCATTAGTAATTAACTTAGTTATTGAAAAACTTCAGTCTGTGGTTTCAAATATGGAGTTATGGTTTGCTTGCAATAATCTTATTTTAAACTTAAATAAAACCAAATTAATAAACTTTTCATTTGATACACACTATAGAAAGGAATCAAATGATCTTGAAAATTTCACAAAATTTAACTCCTTAAATCTTGTTTCAAGTACCCAATTTCTTGGAATAGTACTAGATACAAAATTAACTTGGAGACAGCATATTGCTACTTTATCCAAGAAACTGAGTTCAGCATGTTATGCATTAAATAAGGTTAAACAGTACTGTGGTATGGAAGCAGCAAAGTCTGCCTACCATGCGTATTTTCATAGTATAATGTCGTATGGACTCCTTGTTTGGGGTACAGCTGCAGAAGCCAGTCGTATATTTGTACTGCAAAAGCGAGCAGTCCGTTCTATTGCTGGGCTCAGACCACGAGACTCATGTAGGGATGCTTTTAAAGAATTTAATATACTTACCATGTCCGGTACTTACATAATGCTTTATTTATTATATTTCAAACAAAATATGGGTGAATATACTTTAAAAATTGAAAAAGAAAATTCTCGCCGTAAATCCTGCTACCTAGTACCCAAACACAGGCTTAATAAATATACAA
Source organism: Monopis laevigella (assembly GCA_947458855.1). NCBI lineage: Eukaryota > Metazoa > Arthropoda > Insecta > Lepidoptera > Tineidae > Monopis > Monopis laevigella. The sequence continues at coordinate 14,102,461 of OX381580.1, read as the reverse complement.
AAAGTTTTTTGTGTAACTGTGTAAAACTATTTAATAATTTAGATGATAAATTAATTAACTTAAATCAGGATGAATTTAAATTGAAAATAAAAAGTATATTAATTAGAAAGGCATACTACTCAATAGATGAAGCTCTAAAGGACACAATATCATAGGGTAACTTTATTTTTTATTTGTTTTTTTATTTATATATGTTTAGTTTATTGCAATGGGTTTGACATATTTAATTACTTATATTTAATAATATATTTAATAAATTGACATCTATTTTATATTTAGTTAATTTTAAAAATATGACATATTGTTATATAATTGTATTTAATTTATGCTATTCTTATTAATTTATGACATCTTATTAATTTATGTTATTATTGTCAATAATGAGTATAATTATCTGTCAAGCTGTTAAAGATTTACAAGCGACAAGAAAGCCCGTGAATACCGTACTCATCCATATCGCTGCCGCAACTTGTGTAGACGACATATTATTATTACCGGTGCCCCAAATCGGAGAGCCACGGAAATTCGAGTAGATTCCGGATCAAAGAGTAAAGATATACACATACATAATGAATAACACCTTATAAACTCTGAGATGCAAATAAAGGCCCCTAAATAATTTATTTATCGCGGTTAACATACCGCTTACCAACAGGCGGGTGCGTCTTAGTTTGAGCTATATAAAAACATTCTGAGAGCTAATAATAAATAATAATAAAATTATTTATTTCATAATTACCATGTATAAATTAGCTAATAAAATCAAGATAAATACAAGAAGCTCTAGAGAGGTTTTTTCCTTGTTTCACTATGAAATAATTTACCGTTATCTATATGTTTATTGGAGCGCCGCATGATGTGACTTTGCATAACCTAATGGTAAGTACATTTTTTTTTTGTATTTGCACGGCATGACTTTGTATCTTTCTGATGTTAAGAAGACCTACAAACGGATTGGGCGGTGACATATAATATTCTTGCTGATTTATCCCAAATCAATCGCTTGTTTTATAACCGTATCGTGAAAGGGGACTATCGCCTCGACAATAAACCTATGCAATAATTTGCGGAAAACCGGTGAACCCACAGAATAAAAACGAAACATGAATAGATCACTTGCCGTTTTTTTTTATACATTGTGCATTGATCGCTTCCTCTTTGCCGGCGAAATACGGTTACAAAATCGGTGACGACAAAGACGAATTTGCATTACGAGTTTACTTTAAAGTCAAAATTTTATTTATTTAGTATTATAATTTAAATCCCGCATAATTAAATAACCGCGCATCTTAAAAGTAGTCAACCACCTCAGTGAGAAATATAGGAAGTAATTACTACTAAACGTCTTTATAAGCAGATTATACTTACGTTACTAGCTTTTTCCCCAGCTTCCCCTGCATTTAACATGTTTCCTTCATTAGATCTATCGATAAATGTAGATATCGATAGATGTCGCTGTGTCTTTGTCGTAATGTCAACTCCAAATTTAGATGTGTAGTTCCAATCATGTCCACATATGGCGTAGGTATATACAACTCCTTTGGTCAAGCGGTGATGGTCTCCGACTAAAAAATATCAGCAAAAACATAAAGCTTGTATTTATTTGATTTTAAAAAGCCCCCATCTTACACGGGTTTTTCATTATGAGAATATTAACTTTTTACTAACATTGTATAATTTATACTTTAATTAATTTGGAGAATTTGTCACTGAACACAATCACAAATTACAAGTATAATGATCCCGGGCCATAGCTCGAAGATTTATTGCAGATTTACTGCAGAAAATCTAGCCTAAGATATATTGATTATTATATAAATTATATTGATTCTTTAGCACATTTAATGCGGTACGAATGAGAAGTGCTCTCGTTTTTTAGCATTATAACCAGAGTAAAATAACATTAAGATAATAATAAAATAAATAATTTGGATAATAAATTTGGACAATGAATATTAATATAATATACAATATTGATCGCTCCTATATTACTTCTCATTCGTACCGCATAAAATGTGCTAAAGAATCAATACAATAATCAACATCTAAGGTTAGATTTTCTGCAGTAAGTCTGCAATAAATATTCGAGTTATGGCCCGGTATCATTATATTGGCTGATATATTGATATCAGCCAAAATACAGTACATATATTTTTAAGCACCTTTTTTATTTTTTTACAGCCGCGTGCGCTCAACCCTACTATAGCGCCTCGGACAACAACACCAGCTCGGAGAGCACGTTAATCTGTCGGCCACAGTTTTACTATTTATATAGTTTTTAGACAGGTTATTGAATCTATCCAAACACCGCAACGAGTCCACCACTTGTTCTGTGTAGACTCAGAATACCATCGGTTACGCTGGGTATCCGGAAATCGTCTACGCGGTCTCGGGCGCTGCACTGAAATGCACCTATAATGATGGAAAATACTTACGTGAGTCACAGGGCCTGTGCAACTGTACCCTTAGTGTGACTTTTCTAACTATTACTTTGAGTGAACTAAATTTGTATGGGAAATAGTTCAGCGCTCCAAGCGGAAATTTTAAGAACTAAAAATGCGAACGTGTGATTGGTCAAAATGTTAACGCAATAGTTAACGCGAAAGTAAATGTTGAAAAAACTCACACTAGTAACGTAACTAACACCTAACAAGTAGGCTTAGCTTGGAAAAATCTTATGGAGGCTGTAATTAGACTAAACGGTTTCAAGTAGCATTAATTTAAAACCCTTGAATACAATCACGAATTTTCATGTTCAATATTGAACATGAAAATTCGTGATTGTATTTAAGTACTTAATTTTGTAAAAAACTTATTAAATCTTTGTTTTGGACCAAATAGATTTCTAACTTAGCAAATGCGGCATGTGACTCTGCGTCCACCTGATAGTAAGCGATATGGAGAGTCCAGAGATTTAGTCACCAATACATTATAGTGTTGGTTTTTTATAAAGGTTGTACTTTGGGCTAATATGAGACTGATCAAATCGAAAGTTTTTCTTTTTGATCAATAGAACCTTATATTTAGTCCAATGTACAGCCTTAAAAGTACTAAACTCTATATTTCGGATTTAGGTTATACATTGCGACTTTGTAAGGTTAAGAACCCAAGAAAAGGATTCGCGATCTCTTAACTCTAAAAATGTGTAAATGTTGTTTTTCAGTGATATCTAAGTTTTTTTCATGAAAAAAGAACGTAGAGATATAAATATTACTTACGCCATCCTTATTCAGATAGTCTTTTATATAAAACTTTTAAAAGGACACTTAAAGTTTGATCAAAACTTAACAGATTTTTTAATATGTTTTTTCTTCCAAAAAAAAAACCTTTTTATCACTGAAAACAACATTTAGATGTTTTTTCACGCTCGCGTACCTGCATCCTTTTCCTGTGCACTTAATGCCTAAAATACAACATTCCAAGTCTTCATGTATCAATCGGGGTTTGGTTGAATTAAAACAGATTTTTAAATTACTTAAGAATATTTTATTAGATGTATAGGTATTAGGTAAGTGTATAATATGTATTTTGATACATCAAATATAAAGTATAATAATAAAAGTACCTACATAATGTCGGAGACAATAATTGGTATGCAATAACATAGATTATAAATATTATATATTATAATGTTTCAAGGTATTATAGACAATAAATATTTACTTATATAAATCTTAAGATTAAAATTACACAAAAAATTGTATATAAATTAAAGTCATTTTCCTTTATATTGGCATCTATTGTATAATATCCAAATAATTTTAGAATATGACAGAATATGATAATACTTAATACAATTATTAATAAAAAAACTACATAATAAATTATACAGGGTGACTTTGAAAGGATGTACTTTGGGCTAATATAACATTCTGTGATTGTATGAAGAAGGCAATTTTTTTTGAACGTGTCGCAAATGAAAAAAAATTGCCTTCTCCATACAAACTAGTAATGTTAAAATGATCAATTTGTATGGTGAAGCCATTTTTTTTTTATTTGCGACACATGGTTGCACGGGATAAGTTGTTAGATTTGATCAGCAACCTCATATTAGCTCAAAGTACATCTTTTCAAATTTACCCTGTATAGGTATAATAATTTTAAAAACTTGAATTTATATAATTTGTCTTGTAACACATTTTTTTTAAATAACAATTATAAGTATTTGTGATTTAAAGCAATATTATATTAAATTTTTAAAGATAAAAATGCAATGAAAAAATTCCTGGTGGCGGGACTCGAACCCACGAACCTCGCTATCGCGGCAAGGCGCTCAACCGCTGAGCCAACCAGGTTCCAGTCAGCCCTCACGAATTTTGTCATTGCTTGTTATCCTACTTATACACAGACGCCCTCTATTAGCTTTCTTTTAATAACTCTTATACGAGTGAAGTTAAAAGTCCTAGCTTTTTGATACTAGATGGCAGAGGAGTCTGTTTTTTGTTTTTACAGTTTTCAGTATTTTATATTTATGCATTTTTTATAAATTCCTTTTTATAGGATAATCTTATATTAAATTTTTAAAGATAAAAATGCAATGAAAAAATTCCTGGTGGCGGGACTCGAACCCACGAACCTCGCTATCGCGGCAAGGCGCTCAACCGCTGAGCCAACCAGGTTCCAGTCAGCCCTCACGAATTTTGTCATTGCTTGTTATCTACTTATACACAGACGCCCTCTATTAGCTTTCTTTTAATAACTCTTATACGAGTGAAGTTAAAAGTCCTAGCTTTTTGATACTAGATGGCAGAGGAGTCTGTTTTTTGTTTTTACATAATCTATAAAAAGATTATCCTATAAAAAGGAATTTATAAAAAATGCATAAATATGATTTAAAGCAACCTATATATTTAGCGTATCCAATATAATAATTATTTTAATATTACACATTTATCATAATTTACCTGGTAAAGTTTAATACAATAGGTACCTACTACCTATGATAATATTTTAAAACTGTATTTTTATATATTTACAAATCGAATAAATATAAAAATTCTATTGGCCATATAAATTATATTGTAAAGCCATTAAATAAATAATAATAGGTTTTAATTACAACATTTATTTAGTATAGTTTGCTAATAATTATCACTTATTTATCATATTTTATGTAAATACATAATAGGGAAATTTAATTTAATTAAAAAATACCATGCAATCGATTTAACGTTTATTATTAATAATTAATTATAAGTTTTATTAAAATTAAAATAATATAGATAATTTGCTTCCTGTGGATGTATGAATTCTATCTATACCTCATAACCTTAATTATAATAATTTGATAAAAGTAAAATTATTTAACAAAAATATTATTATTATTATTAAAACAAAATAATAAACTAGCTTTGGGTGACTCGGCTTCGCTCATATATTTAGTCATATAATTTTTGTAAAATACAACTCATACTTCTAAATTGTAAAACATCTTGGGCCTTATTCTACTAAATCAATTGTCGTATGAAAGTTAAAATTTGACACCTTTTGTGTGGAAAATGTGTAAAATTTGAAACTTTAATCTGTTACCTACTTAGAGTGCCTAGGTTATGTTACTATTCTTGCAAAATCTAAATAATTTGTCAAAAAGCGTAACCTACGAGTAGGTATAATATTAATATTACTATATGCAGGGAATTTGAAAGGTTGCACTTTGGGCTAATATGAGGCTCTACTGATTAAATCGAATAACTTTTCCCGTGGAACTATGTATCGCATACGAAAAAATCTATTTGGCTTCCTCATACAAATTGATAATTTTAATATTATTAGTTTGTATAAAGAAGGTATTTTTTTTGTCATTTGCGACACATTCCATGGGAAGAGTTGTTTAATTGGATCAGTAGAGCCTCTGATATTAGCACAAAGTACAACCTTTCAATATCACCATGTACCAATATTGATTTAATAATTTGATGTATTATTTTTTTACGTTATTTACTTAGTGATATTGTTTAATAAACGTACCTAATCCCCCAATATGCTTATATACTTTAGCTTTTTAATATTTTATGTACACATTATATTACAATTTTACAAAGTATCTTAATTTTACAAATAGTATGATTAATATAAGCTATTTATATAGCTATAAGTTTTATAAGCATAAATTAGGGAGTAAGATGCAGGGAACGACTTATAAAAACTTTGCGCCCATAGAATGAATGCGCCAAGTATGTGTATACGCATGGACATAAAATAATTTGTTTATAAAATACAAAAAATATATAAATCAATCTAGAAAAACAAAGTTTAATATAATTTAAAAAATGTATGAGGCCTATAAGTTTTTAGAAAGAAGGTTAGGTTATATTATGTATGGTTTAATATAATCAAATTTATTTTTAGTATTCGTGTCTGTCTGTCTGTTTGTTTGTTTGTACATCTCTTAAAAAATAGATAAATTAAGATTTATTCGCGATTTTTTTTTGGTTAAATAGGTAGCTGTAGTGTAGTTCAGATATACAAATGTGTTTAAGAGTCTCTTGTGAAAAGTTTTTAAATACATTAGATAGAAAGAAGTGGATAGAAGTTGAGTAAGTATTAATGTTGAGTAATTATAAGAGCTCAACCTGTGACCTGCAAGACATTATATTTTAGAATTTATATATATTTTTGATTTTTTTTTCCTTTAAGGTTTTTAAGACATGTCTCCCTATTACGAGTATGTAGTGTCGTTTAGTGCGGCTAAATGCTACTAACGTCTTTATAGAGAGACACGAAAGTCGCGCGTGTCGACACTTTTCAAAAAAGTCGTTGCAAGTAACATCAAAACTGAATTAAACACGGACATAACAGCAACCTAGCTAGACAAAATACGAAACCGAGCGGGACAAAAGTTTGAAGCTTATATTATCTACGTAAGCTCAAAATATCGATTTCATATTACAAATATTTTTACATTATTTTTAAAAATAATTTAATAGTAGCTATGCTTATGATTAAAATGAAGTTTTTTATGGAAATCTATATAGTTTTCTTTTATTAAGTACATAATAATTGTTCAGTAGGGAGTGAATTTGCACAAAATCTACAGTACTTAATTACATACAGGGTGAATTTGAAAGGATGTAATTTAGGCTAATATGAGGTTCTGCTGATCAAATCGAACAATTTTTCCCAAAGAACCATGTTTCGCAAATGAAAAAATAAAATGCCTTTCCCATACAAATTGGTCTTTTTAACATTACTAGTTTGTATGGAGAAGGTAATTTTTTTTTTCATTTGCGACACATAGTTCCATGAAAGGTTGTTCGATTTGATCAGCAGAACCTCATATTAGCCCAAAGTACACCCTTTCAAAGTCACCCTGTATAATAATAACATTAATATAATAATAAGATTAAGTCATGGGGCGTTTTTCAGTGGAGTAACGCATAGAAATTATGAAAATTCAATACCTACCGAAATGGTGAACACTTTCCAAAGAAACCGAAAATTATCATCTACTTGTTGATGATCCAGCATCCAATTGACGAATGTTCGGCGCCACGTATGGTCTGCTGACTTTAGATGTTGTGTTAAATGAATTTTGTAAGCGTTCATGTGCAAGTCTTTAGTCAAAATTGGTTGCAAAGAGCTTCTGGAGATATTTAATTATTGACAACGATGATGAATGGAGGAGGATTTTGGAGTTCGAATACATTTTCTCTAACTGCTGCATTGTAACGGCTACCTGCTTTAATGGAGTCAACTGTTTCCAATTTATTAATTAAATCTCCATAGCGGCTGGAGATGGTTCATAATGATGACCGAAAAATGTGCCTCATTTTCGAACCGTATGGTATGGTAATTTTCTGTTTATTTGAAAAGTTGTCACCTTTTCGGTAGTGAATTTTCACAATTATTATGTATTGCTCGATTGTAAAACGTGACTTAACCTCAAACTTTGCTGATGACAACTGTAAAATATATGCGTTCCATTTGTGTCAAAACACAACGAAAATTATTCGAAATTTAAAATTCAGTAGGTTTTGAGACCTTTATTATATAACAATATATAAATAAATTTTGCCACTGAGACAAAGAAACACCCAGTATCTTAAAAGTGACCTTTAAAGTATGTAATACTAATAATGACGCTCTACTGATAAAATAAAAATAAAATCCTATAGAACAATGTGCTTTAAAACTGATGTGAAAAAAAAATGTATTTGTATGGAGAATTTTTTTTTGGACACATGGTTTCATAGGAAAAGTTTTTTGAGTTGATCAGTAGAGCCGAATCAAAATCAAAGTGCCTACAACTTTTCGAGTTCACATGTAATATTTTTCTGTTCATCTATAGTTTATCACAGTAATTTCCGAGTTGTTCGCAAGCCTTAATTTTACTTGACTTTATTTTTACAATATATATTATTATATACTTAATGTCAATTTAAGTTGAATAAAATACGTATTTTATATCATATAATCATCATATCATATCATATCATATTATATCATATCGTATCGTATCGTGTCGTATCATATCATATCGTATCATATCATATCATCTCATATCATGGCTTTGTAATCTTATTTGTTATCTACCTGGTGTTAAGCAGACCTACAAAGTCTACGAATGGGGAAAATCAATATTTATTCTTAAACAACAATGAACGCTCCCACTATGCTGGCTACTTTAAATGATGCGATTACAAAATAGCCGCCGACTAAGACGAATTTTATTGCATTACGAGTAGGTATATTTTAATATAACTGCCTTATCGTCAGTTTAAACACCCATTTCGTAACCGCACCCTAAAAGGAGACTACCACCTCGACAAGAAATCAATGCATTCATCTCCTGAAAACCGGTGACCTCACAGACTAAAACCGAAACATGACTAGGTCACTTGACGGTTTTTGCACCTGTATGAGCGGTGGTACTAAGCATAATAAATAACTAAAATAATAATTATTTTGATGTTAATATTATTATTATCTATTTGCATTTATATAAACATTACACAATATAAAAAATTCTAGTCAGAAAGTTGAGTAGGTATGGCAATTTAATATATGGTAAGAATAAATAAAACATTATCTAACTAACAACAAATTAATAGTTTATATAGGTATATTGGCGTAGGGACGTGACGACCCCACCGCCCGCTTTTGCGCAGTCAGTCAACCGAACGATGGCGGTCAAACCATCCAAATCATGGTCGGAAGAAATAATAATACGGTACGGGCAGCAGCGCACCGTAGTAAAACTTTCGACCCACTGCGATCGCCAACCCACTTGCCAAGCGTGGCGATTATGGCAAATATGAACGACAATAATACAAAACGGCCCCTAGTACCCGGCGGCCCCGCTATTCCTGGCTATGGTAGCGGCCATGATTACAGTGGGGCAAGGGGTGCGAAGAATCTCCGGCGGAGCCCAAACTACCACAACAAACGAACACTGGCCCTGGCAACATACAACACACGGACACTGCGGACTGACGAGAGTGTGGTCGAACTAGAGGAAGTATTGAGCGGGTTACACTGGGATATTATTCGCTGAAGGTCATACAGGTATACGCCCCGACATCGACACACCCCGACGACGAGGTAGAAGCCATGTATGAGGACATCAGTAGAGCCATGCGTAGCTTCAAATCTCATTACACTGTTGTCATGGGAGACTTTAACGCGAAGATAGGCAAACGAAGCTAAACCGAACTGAGAGTGGGGCAATTTGGTACAGGCAGTAGAAATCCACGAGGTCAGATGCTTGCGAACTTCATGGAAAAGGAGGGACTGTATTTGATGAACTCCTTTTTCAAGAAAAAACCACAACGCAAGTGGACTTGGATAAGCCCTAACGGTGCCACCAAAAATGAGATAGACTTCATCCTGTCGACCAGAAAGCAAATATTCAATGATGTCTCAGTGATCAATGAGGTGAAAACCGGGAGCGATCACCGTTTGGTAAGAGGCACATTGAATATCAATACAAAGCTTGAAAGGTCACGATTAATGAAGTCTACGCTCCGGCCGGTACCTATTAACACCCAAAACCCCGAGCGCTTTCAGCTGGAATTAAAAAACCGCTTCGAATGCCTATGCGAGTACACAGATGTGGACGAATATAATGACAGGGTTGTGGAAACTGTCCACCAGGTCGGATCGAAGTTTTTTAAGATCCGATCTAAGAAAGGAGCTAGAAAGATCTCCGACCATACTTTAAAGCTCATGGAAGAGAGACGCGGAATGACCATGCAATCTTCGTCTGACGCTTCTAAAGTAAGATTGCTCAACAGACAGATCTCAAAGTCCTTGACTCGCGACATACGGCAATTTAATACAGATCGTATTAAAGATGCCATTGAGCAAAACAAAGGCTCTAAAGTATTCGCAAGAGATCTGTCTCTCGGCCAGAGTCAATTAACGAAGCTGAAGACCGAGGACGGCAGAGTTGTCGCCTCCAAACCAGAGATTATGGCGGAGATCAAAAGGTTCTATGGACAGTTGTACACAACAACACGGCCTCCTGTCAAAAACCTGGAAAATGATCCAAGAGCCAGGTTAACCCGACACTATACCGAAGATATCCCGGAGGTCAGCCTGTACGAGATTAGGATGGCTCTCAAACAGTTGAAAAACAACAAGGCACCGGGTGATGACGGAATCACGTCTGAGCTCCTGAAAGCTGGTGGCAAACCTTTGCTGATGGCTCTCCAGAAGCTGTTTAATTTCGTCATCCTCGAGGGCAAAACACCTAAGGCATGGAACAGAAGCGTGGTGGTACTCTTCTTCAAAAAGGGTGACAAAACCCTTTTGAAGAACTACAGACCCATCTCGCTTCTGAGCCATGTCTATAAACTGTTTTCGAGAGTCATCACGAATCGTCTCTCACGTAGGCTTGACGACTTCCAGCCTCCCGAACAAGCCGGATTCCGAAAAGGCTATAGTACCATAGACCACATCCACACATTGAGGCAGATTATACAAAAAACCGATGAATATAATCAGCCCCTGTGTCTAGCTTTCGTGGACTATGAGAAAGCCTTCGATTCGATAGAAACATGGGCGATGCTTCAGTCACTCCAGCGGTGCCAAATTGACTACCGCTATATCGAAGTACTAAAGTGTTTGTACAAAAACGCTACCATGTCAGTTCGCCTCCAAGACCAGACCTCAAGACCCATCCAGCTACAGCGAGGAGTGAGACAGGGAGACGTAATCTCCCCGAAACTTTTTACTGCGGCATTGGAGGATGTCTTTAAACTCTTGGACTGGAGAAGATTTGGCATCAACATTAATGGCGAGTACATCACTAACCTTCGATTTGCCGACGATATCGTAGTCATGGCTGAAACCCTGGAGGACCTCGGCATAATGCTCAATGATCTCAGTGGGGCTTCTAAAAAAGTGGGCCTAAACATGAACATGGATAAGACCAAAGTCATGTCGAACGCCCATGTTATACCCACTCCTCTAAAAATAGGGAGCTCCGCACTTGAAGTTGTTGACAATTATATATACCTAGGACAGTCAATCCAAACAGGTAAATCCAACTTCGAGAAAGAGATCTCTCGTCGAATCCAACTCGGCTGGGCAGCATTCGGGAGGCTACGTAATATCTTCTCGTCCCAAATACCGCAGTGTTTAAAAACCAAGGTGTTTGAGCAGTGTGTGTTGCCAGTGATGACTTACGGATCAGAGACGTGGTCGCTTACTATGGGTCTCATGAAAAAGCTCACAGTCACACAAAGGGCGATGGAGCGCGCTATGCTCGGTGTCTCCTTGCGGGATCGTATTCGAAACGATGAGATCCGCAAAAGGACCAAAGTAACCGACATAGCCTCCAGAATCGCCAAACTTAAGTGGCAGTGGGCAGGCCACATAGCTCGCAGAACGGACGGCCGTTGGGGCTTTAAGGTTCTCGAGTGGCGACCGCGTGCCGGAGGACGCAGGAGAGGCAGGCCCCCCACAAGATGGACCGACGACCTGAAAAAGGTCGCGGGTAGCCGATGGATACAAGCAGCGCAGAACCGGTCATTGTGGCGATCCTTGGGGGAGGCCTATGTCCAGCAGTGGACGCGCGAAAGGCTGGCATGATGATGGTATATATTTTTTAAGTATATAGAACTAAAAATATCTTATAATTAACAAATTCTAGCCAATCGTTTTATCTATTTTTTATTTATCTAAAATTCCAATAATTTAAAAGGATGTAAAACAACAAAAAAAAAATTGGTTTTCAGTTATAATTTAAAATGTCGAAAAATACCATTCGTCATCTTATGTCTTGAAGTATGCAGACTGATTAAAAAATATATAGGTAAATATTATACAAATATGGATTTAAAAAATAATAAGATTAACGAAAGGTTAACTTTTGATAAAGAAAATTAAACATGTTATAGTTTAGGCACTTGTCGTATGTTAGAGACATTCTTTTTTATGTGAACGCAGAAACCTTCAAAATCTCGTCATAGACAAAAAAGCTACCTATGCCATGATTAAATTCAGCACATACCAACTCTTCCGTTGAATGTTGTGGCATTTTTCGAGAAAAGAAGAAAACTTTAAGAGAAGAGAATATTTTGTAATATTTAAACAATTATCGCTAAAAAGTCATCTTTTCGCGTTTAAACTCTATTTTTTTTTTAATGGGTACCTAAATTAATTTCTGTTTGACAATCAAAAGGAAATTAAATTAGGTGTCATATTATATCATTCAATAATGATATGTTGTCATGAGTGAAAAACTTTCAACATGAACTATAAAACGTGTTATAAAATATGGACAAATGAATATATTGGTTTACGAGTATATAATAATAGAATATCGTTTATTCATAAAAATAAAATTAAACAAAATACCTTTTGAATAAGATTAAACGAAGACACTACCTATATATTTATATATATATACAAGGTGACTTTGAAAGGATGTACTTTGGACTAATATAAAGTTCTACTGATCAAATCGAAAAACTTATCCCATGGAACCATGTGTCGCAAATGCTTAATGTATATAATATTGCTTAATATGCTAAATGTAGCCTTTTACATTTAATTTTAAAAAGATCATTACAAGATATTCTCTTTCGAGTTATTGATTATTACCACAATTGTTTAATGAAATGTATTCGATGTACCTACTTATTGACTTTGATTTGTTTTATATAGGTTTGTTTTGGCTTAATTGTCTTTTATTATTTATAATGTGCGTTTGTTTGCTTGAATTAATTGCATGTTTAGTTTTGATTATTTTTTCTTTATATAAAGTTTTTTATTCTAAAATACTCAAATATTTCGTATACTCACAATAGTAAGATGTAGTCCAGATGTTAGCTCAATTTGTGAACCTTAAGCCTATTACAACAATGTAATGGCTACATCTTGTCGTATGATACTCACGACTTAAATAAATAAATTAAATTAAAAAAAATGGCTTTGCCTTCTCCATACAAACCAGTAATGTTTAAATGACCAATTTGTATGGGAAAGCCAAATTTATTTTAAAAAGTTGTTCGATTTGATCACCAGAACCTCATATTAGCCCAAAGTACATCCTTTAAAATTCACACTGTATATTAAAAGTATTTACAATATAAAGATATATAATATATATGTATATATTACCTACCTACATTTTTAAATATTAACCTATTTATCTTATTTTATTTACAGTTTCATTGAACACCCTGGTAAATGAGACCTTTGATATATTACAATATACATTATAATACCTAATAATAATAATTAATACATGCATAATTTAATTATATTTAATTTGAATACAGACCTACAATTTTCACGAATATGGTGGTGTAACTTGCTTATTTGAACCTACTTACAAATTGAAAGTGAATTGAGAGCGCCATCTAATGATAGGAGGACTGAGGTATTAAATACTTCGAATAATATTTGTAGATGTCTCTGCAAACGAAAATAACTACAGACCGTTCACCGTAAGATGTCCCCAGGGGCCTTATTCCAAATTAGCAACCGCTAAACACGACAAGACGTTTCGTAAACTATAAATATGAAAATATAAGCTCTATTCCGATGGTTATATAGTCTGTATTAGGTTGGCTATAATAATGCCGCCATCTTGAAATACACGAACTCTTCGCAAGTTTGAACATGTGTGGAGAATTGGAATTTCAGCTCTATAATTAACAGTATAGAACTTATATTTATAGTTTTCGCAACGTCTTGTCGTGTTTAGCGGTTGCAAACTCGGAATAAGGCCCTGCCTGCCAAAGTGCCAACATCACGGCGAACGGTCTGTACCATTTTATAAAAGAAAGCGCGTGTGATCGACGACGGCATTTTTTTATTGTTGTCGTTTGAAACTGGAAATAATTAGTAGTATTTCAAGTAAGTAGGTATATTCTTTTATTTTACGGCTGGATGTATCTAATTATTTTATTAGAAATTAAATTTGATAAAGAAACTATGAAGACCACGAAGAAATAGGTTTTAAATCCTGTAGATATATTTTTTGCTTATGAGGGCAATGGTACAAAATGTTATTCCTGATTTTATTTATTATTATAGAAGCATAGCTTGTGAACTTATATCTACCTGATGTTAAGGAGACCTACAAAGTCCATGAATGGGTCGATCAATAAATTGTTGATCGCTCTAACTATGCTAGATAAACGATGCAGTTACGAAATTGGCGGCAACAAGGACGAATTTGCATTACGAGCCTATTTTAATAATATCCTCGCTGCTTGATCGTCAAATCAACTGCCTGTTTCTAAATCGCACCCTGAAAGGAAACTACTATAAGAAAACAATGCAGTAGTCTCCTGAAATATCTAAAATTGTATCACAATAGGCTTTGAATTTTTATCACTACATTTTATTTACAAACTTAATTAGACTAAGTACTTAACTTTATTTATTAAACTGTAACATATTAACTAGATAGGTATCTTCATAATATGGAATGTTTCAATTGTTAGTAGTAAAAACATAATAATAGAGTTTTTTTATTTTTATTATTAATAAATGGACCAGCATGCAACTCTTCAATGCAATGGTTAGAGAGACTATATTCTTTACTATCCATGGATTCTCCGTGCGGCTTTCAGGTTCATCGCCTGGTTGAAAGGTAGGGCAATCTCTCTACTCGACCAAATACTATATGATCCTTTTAATAGACGATGCAAATACTTTGATAGAATTCCTCTTGCACCGACTTCCACTGCATAAAGTTGAATTTGAAAACCGTTTCTGGTAATTTCATTTGTGAGATCAAAGTATTTGTTTGACTTGATGGTGTGGTGTGGTCCTTAGGATAGTTTTTTTCTTACGAAACGGTGAGTTTGATAAGTATTACTTTCTATAAGCACTGAGAGTATACCAGGATGTCTGGTCTATAGTCTGAAAATGCCAGTTCGTCTGGAATTTTGTAATATATGAATATTTCCCGATGTGATTGTCCGGTAATCCTGGACAAAGCATAAAGAAAGGTTTACTTTGACTTTTCTTGAGTGGTCACTCCTTTTACAACAAAAGTGAAAGTGAAATGAAAGACTGACTAGTCTTTCATTTGTTGATAATACTTTTCTGGCTCTAGAAATATATTATAGTTTCACGAATAATTTCTAGAATGAAGAATGAGATGAGAAGAAAAAAATTTGAAGAATGCGAATAATAGCCTTTTTAAAGTAGAGTCTTGCACCCAGAAATTATATGTCTGGTAGTCCCTACGGCATCACCAAATAATGTACATATCTTATCTGTTGCTTTCCCCTATCTTACCAGATTATATTTGAAAGGCGTTGAAATAGAGCTTAATAAGTGCCGGAGATCAATCGTACATGAGTTTGTGGTATTTTAGGGCTGAATGAATACAAAACTTTCCCCATTATGTACTTCCAGGATCATCACGTGAACTCTGTAGCTGTAACATTTATGTAGTTAATAACATTTTTATTACGTTTCTTTTTCTTCCAACCCGGCCCCCTTCTGCTAATTGCAACCAGATTTACAAGATTTAAAATCGATCCTTCTGTCAAGCAATTTAAAAGGCATGTCTTCGTCTACTGGAGCTACTTTCTGCCCTGCTATGAATAGTTTTGGGTCGTATGATGTAAAATTCATATTTCCTCTGCCACTTATAAACTGCCACAATAGACAGAAATATTTTGATGGTTTTGTTCTTACGCTGTTCAACCATACAATGAACTCGTCTACCAGAGTAAGCATATTCTGGTATGGTTTTTGATTGCGTGTTAGTCGTCCGCAAATGCTAAGATGGACTCCGAATATACATTATTTAATTAAAATCTATATCCCCACTATATTCTTTTCACTAGATTTAAGTTTGTCAAGTAAAGTGTTATTGAAATATACCAACATTAAATTGAAGAGGATCTGTGAGGATCTTTATTTGTTCTATAATGACTAATCTTAAGTTCATACCATGATCACTGTTGGGAAATTATACCATTTTAGGGCAGCTTGCACCAATTTATGCTTGACCAAAAGCATTTTCCTAATAAATCCAGCAAAGTCAATTGACGCTCGTCCTCCCTGGCATCCTTCAAACATTCCGCAAGTAAGGTGTTATGTTCCAGGCAACCACAAATTCCCAGTGAAAAACCTTTCTGGTGCTGGGATAAAAAGTCCTTGTTTGTGATCATAAACCTCGACATTCTTACTTGAAGTATAGAAAAGAAGAAATTGGAGTGTTTGTGAACGCAATAGGTCTTGTATCTGTAGGGCCAGTAACCTCAGTTTTTTTATGGCTCAAGAATAAAAGCCCTATTCTAGAGTAGGTATTATGTAAACACTTGCAAATGTGAGGACACTTTTTATATACAATGTAGGGTATGCTATCTGGACCTGGCGCGGACTTTATGCTTTTCTTCTTAATTTCTTCCTCAGTTTCTTCAATGCTTGGTGGATTGCATTGAGAGTCTACTGCAGGATTATGAGGTCGTGAAGGTGGATCCGGGTATGCCAGATTTGCGTAACTAAAATTTAATAAGCTAAGCTGTTTTTTTCATAAATATTATATAATGATATTATTGAAGATATCAATTAAGATATTTACATAAACTTAAAACCTACTGACTTTGGGATAATTAGGGTAATAAATACTAATATATATTATTATTACAAATACCTACATTAATTAATTAGTCATAATAAGTAATGTCTAAATATATTTACATTGCTGTTTTTCAGTTTTTTTATGATTCTGGAGTTGAACGAGGAAGGTAGGCAACGAAACTGTTTAATATATAGGAAATATCTATTAGGTTTGGGTTACTAAAATTTAATAAGCTAAGCCTTTAATTAAACATTTACACGGGTGCGGTATTTTTTTCTTTTCATGCTTATTGAAATTTACTATAAGATTATACGTAAGCACAGAAGAAATACTAATACAAGTAATGGAAGTTTGATTTATGTTTTATGACTTTAATAAATCATTTCTTTAAGAAAATGGGTTTTAACTGTTTAAGAAAAACAAACAGAACATTATATATCTAAAGTTAAATAGGATCTAAATATTAATTAATGAAATGATTAAAGATATCAATTAAAGAAGATATTTACATAAACTTAATACCTATTGACTTTGGGATAATAAAGGTAATAAATATTATGTTACATTAGTATTACTATTACCTACATTAATTTATTAATCATAAGTAATGTCTAAATATATTTACATAAATTAGACATTATTTTAACTATCAATAAGTGTAAATTCGTCCCCGGTCCATTATTATTTGATTTACAATGTGTACCTACTTACTTATTACGACTACTCTAATTCTACGCAAATATACAGTATTATAGTCTAGATATAATAAAATTATAAATTTAAAAAATCTGTACATTGAATTGATTTAAAAAAAATGGCAGCATGGACTCTATGCAATCATAATTGTTTAACCAAAAGAAGGTATACCTCACTGAAAAGAGAAATGCCAAATTTCATACAAATATTTATTCATAGAGTAAATTATTAATAATTATTTGTATGTGATTTGACGTTACTAATCTTGGTATAAGTTATGCCTTATTTTGGTTGAATCAGCCCTAAATAGGATATAGAACAATAATCTATTATTTTTAGTATTTGTGTATGTCTGTCTGTTTGTTTGTTTGTCGGGGTATCACTTAAAAACTACTGGACCGAATTATATGTCTTTTTTTTTGTTAAATAGCTATTAGATCAGATATATAGGGTGTTGCGTCATATCATGCAGGGGCGGAAGGCAAGGCTCCAGCCACATAAATTTCGGGAATTCCACTAATACGTCTCCTGTCTACCTTGGATTTTTTAATAGTAAATTGAAACCATGTAAAGAAAAATCGTCTTTGTACTCTCAACTGGCAAAATGATAGTAAATTAGAAGGGTCACCAACATTTTATATTAGTTCTTCTTCAATCATTAATTTATTAATTTAATTGTTTTTCTTGATTTTATAGTATAGATCCAGAATTTATAGTTTTTATAACAATAATTATGCAGCACACACTTGGCTTGGAAGGCTATATACCTATTGCAAAATAGGTTATAAGAAATGTTATATATAAGTATTAACTTAGTATAAAATAATATTACTAAACTAGATATAATTACATGCTAGAGGTAAGTATAGTTAAGTTATATTATAATTTTATGTTTGTGTTTTATTTAGTTTATTGGTAATGGGCATAGTTTGACCACTGGACGGCGGAATGTACCGTGAGCAGTGTGAACAGTAGCTACGCAAACGACGCCGTCACGGCCCGGGTGGACGCGTTCTACTCGAGCTAGCTTCCACTGATTTGGTGGAAGGTTAGGGTCCATTAACATAACCAAATCATTTTCGTTAAGATTGGGTGTGGTTGCAAACCACTTTACTTTCTGTTGCAAGGTATGTAAGTAGTCTCTCTGCCAGATGTTCCAGAAAGATTGTGTGATCTTCTGGACCATCTGCCAGCGAGTACGCGGATGGGATCGATCATCAGATATGTCGTATTCTGACAGAGCCACGAGTGGGCCTCCCACCAGAAAGACCTGGGGTCAATACGTCGATTTCGGTAGGTTCGGATGAAAGTGCGCAAAGAGGTCTATAATGGCTTCGACTTTGGACAAGACGGTAAACATTTCTTCGAGAGTGAGGACTTGTTCACCAACCACTCGCTTCAGGTGATATTTTGTAGATTTAATGCCGCTTTCGAAGATGCCTCCGAAATGTGGAGCACCCGGAGGGTTAAACTTCCAATTAATTTGACGAGAAGTAAGATTGTCTTGAATAAGATTTTTATTTTTATGAAACACGTATAAATTTCGTTTAAATGCCGATTTGCGCCTACGAAATTAGTCCCGCAATCAGTTAGAATTTTCTGGCTTAATCCGCGTCTAGTTATGAAGCGATCTAGAGCTGCTAGAAAGGCTTCAGAAGAAAGTTCCGTCACAGCTTCAAGGTGCACGGCCTTGACTGTTAGGCATACGAATAGGCATATATACGCCTTATAAGTGCGAGCATTACGTCGCTTGCTCTCTTTTATCAAAAAGGGACCACCGAAGTCGATTCCGGTAGTCTGGAAGCATCTTCCGGGCTGAAACCGGGCAGCCGGGAGATCTCCCATTCTCGGTTGGCATGGAACCGGTTTTGCTTTAAAGCAAATAACACATTTTGATAAGCGAGATCTGATAAGCAGACGCATTCCGATAATCCAAAACTTTCTTTGGATTAACGACTGCAGCGTGCGCGGGCCGCAGTGAAGGTAAGTATTATGATAATGATCAATAATGAATTTTGAAAGATAGCACTGTTTAGGTAAAAGTATAGGATGTAACGCATCTAAAGGTAGGTTAGCATTTCGAATGCGTCCCCCCACACGCAATATACCTACTGAATCTAAAAACGGCGATAATTTTTGTAAGGTTTTAATGCAAGGAGCATTTTTACTAACTAAGCTAATTTCGTTTTTAAAATATTGGATTTGAATAAATTTTATTATTATAAAAAATGAACTATTTATTTCGGGTGTACTTAAAGAAGTTAGCACTCCTAAATTTTGTTTTAGTTTACAATTTCGAATAAAACGTATGCACCTTGCGAACGTGCGTTTTAAATTAGTTAACGTAGAAAATCGTTCGATATAAGATAGGAAATTATTGTCGTCATTTACAGTAAGTAACGCGTTAGAAACTGATGCAGGTTTTAACTCAGGCAATTCGTCAAAGGGTAACAAGTATTGCTTAGAAGGCCAATTCGCCATCGGAAGCAAAAGCCAAGGACGTCCGGACCACCATAAGTCGTATGTCGCAAGTTCGGAACATGGCACTCCGCGACTACAGCAGTCGGCGGGGTTTTCACGGGTCGATACGTGACGCCATGATTTCACGTCAATTAAATCGTTTATTTGAACTACCCTATGAGCGATAAATATTTTTAGATTGTGAGGATATAGTATGTAACCAAGATAGAACAGTGCTGCTATCTGTGAAGGCAGTTACAGAATTTATTTTAATTTTAGAATTTAGTAAAGTTTGAACATGATTAAGGACACGAGCCAGCAAAAGTGCAGCGCAAAGCTCTAGCCGGTTAACTGTGAGAGTTTTGAGAGGAGCCACCTTCGATTTTCCAATAAGCAGGCTAGTCGTAATCTCAGTGTCAGTGATGACGCTGAGATAGACACAACACCCATAACCTTTAGAGGAGCCATCGCAAAATCCAACCAGATTAATTTCAGTTGGATTTGGAGGCAAAACAAATCGAGGCAGTTTAATGTTTTTCAAGTCGTTAAAATTTGAAGCAAGGTCTTGCCACTGTCTCGTACTATATTTGTAGGTACCTGCTGGTCCCAATCTAGATTGTGACGCCACAGATCCTGCAATAATAGTTTTGTTGCGAATACTACAGGCGATATCCATCCAACGGGATCGAATATCCTGGATACAGTGGACAAGATACCACGTTTGGTATACGTTATATTAATGTCGGAAACGGAATATGAAAAATAGTCCCCGCTAGGATCCCATTTGATACCTAAAATTTTAATATTCAGTTCGCTACCGTCGTCAGAGAACTGTTTGGGAAACTGACAATGTTCGGTAGGAAGGTCAGAAAGAAAATCAGCAGAGTTCGAACTCCATTTACGAAGATCAAATTTACCCAATCCCAATAATGAGATTAGATCATTCTTGAGACTTATAGCTTCTTCGAGAGACGAACATCCTGTCGTAATGTCGTCCATAAAGGTTTCATGGCAGAGAACCTTGGCAGCGCGGGGGTATCGATCTCCATAGTCAGCAGCCAGTTAGCGGAGAGTTCTTATGGCTAGGTAGGGAGAACTGCTGACTCCGTAAGTTACTGTATTCAGCTGGTACTCGACGAGCGGTGCGTCGGATGAAGCGCGCCAGAGAATATGTTGAAGCGATCGATCCTCCGGTCTGATAGAAATTTGTCTGTACATCTTACAAATATCGCACGTAAAGACGAATTTGTGAAGACGGAATAATGTTATGAGATCGACTAAGTCGTTTTGTAACTTAGGACCTGTATGAACTATGTCGTTTAACGACAAACCAGTCGATGTTCGACAGCTAGCGTCGTACACGACGCGTAAACGGGTTGTAGTGCTGCTTGGGCGCACAACACCGTGATGCGGTATGAGGTAGTGTGGACCAGTATGAGGGGAAGGTAGCATGTGACCTAAGTCCTCATACTCTTGCATGAAAGTTGCATATTCAGATTTTAAATTAGAGTCACGAGCATGGCGTTTCTCAATATTTAAAAACCTGGTTAAAGCGAGACGGTACGAGTCTCCTAAAGTTGAGGGATCGGCCTTCAACATGATCGGAACTACATACCTACCGCTGGGGTCACGGTATGTAAGTTTCGAGTACATGTCCTCACACTCCTGATGTTCGGGCACGGCGAACTCGGTGTGGGGCGGTTCCTCAACTTCCCAAAATCTCCTCACGGCGTCATCGAGCATGTGCGTTGACGTAATAAGTGAGGATATAGCCTGCTGTGGCACAGCTATATTATTATTGTTATATTGTCCGGTAATAACCCAGCCAAAGATACTGGAAAGCGCGCACGGTAAGCCTGGACCTGGCGATTATCTACGGCCGTCATAGATTTGGTGGAAAATTTCGACACCAAGTAGTAAGTCGACTTGTGCAGGAGAATCAAAGTTTTTATCAGCTAGATTTAAATGATCAAAATGTTCACGAATAGAGTTAGGTAATTGTATAGTAAGTAATTGAGAAGTTATTTTAGGAATAATAATAAAAGACAAATCAAAAATTGGAGTATCCTTATAGTGAGGCATAATCGTAGTGTGTGTATACCCTTTTATATCGTGCGCGACATTTTCACCAATACCAGAAACCGAAAGTCGACAACGACGCGTAGGCAACCCTAGACGTTGAACGCACGAAGTAGTCATGAACGAGTCGTGGGAACAACTATCTATAAGGGCGCGCGCACACTAAACGATACCACGCGCATCGCGTATACGTACTATCGCCGAACATACTATTTTAACTGAATTTTGATGAAATTTAGTTTTAGTTGACATTTCGGTCGCACAAGCTAATGTGGTTGACTCACCAGTTGCAGTTGTAACAGGGTTCACATGGAGTAAGGTGTGGTGTTTTTCGCCACAATTTAAGCAACCAGTTTTTGATGGACAGGAACTCACAGAATGTACCGGTCTGAGGCAGTTGGTACAAAGTTTTAGATCATTTATTAATTGTTTTCTAGAACTGATATTTAATTCTTGCATTTTAGGACATTTGAAAATACTATGAGGTAGATTACAACACGGACAATTAAATTGTTTATAATTAGGATTAGAAGAAGTTACGAAGGACCTTTTGTAATTTTGTTTGTTAGTGGAAGAAGAAGAATTATTGGGTTTCGTAGTGACCTTTGAAATCGAGGAAGAAGTGCTTGGCTTACTCACTTCGAGAACTCTTATATAATTTTGTAAGTAGTTAACCAGTTCGTCAAAGCTAGGCGCTTCGCTTATGTTCTGCACTTCAAAACATTTACGCGTGTCAGAATCGAGTGAACGTGTAGCAAGGTAGAACAATATAAACTCACTTAAAGAATCTAATTTTAAAGCTCTAAGTGCGTTCACGCTTTCATATAAAGTATTAGTTATTTTAGTTAACCCTTCTAAGTTGGGGTTGGTTAAGGGAGTTAATTTCATTATTTTATCCAAATAGGTTGTAGCTAAAATACGCTTATATAACGGTTTAAAAGAGTGTTAAAAACGACGTCATAGTTGCTTGAAGTCAGCGGCACGCCCTTTGCTATGCTTAGGGCCGGCCCTGATAAGCATGATATTAAATAATGGAATTTATCAATAGTATTTAATGATCCGTTTTTGTGAATTAGCGACAAATAGCTGTCAATAAAAGTTTGCCAATGCTCAATTTGACCATCAAACTTTGGCACCTCCAACTTAGGTAAACGAATTTGTAACCTAGATTCTTCTGTCTTAGACACGGTATTGTTTGAAACTTTGATAGGCTCATATAGAATAGTTTCAGAAATAGCAACAATCTCATAATACAATTCATCAAAGGCATTTAGTTTTTGATTGTCGATAGTAAATTTAGGAATATATTTTATTGATTTTAAATTAATTTGCTCAGTTAATTCTTCAAATTCTTCTTTTAATTTATCGACACTTTTAAATCTAGCACGAAATTGAGGTAATTTAGATTTAGCCATAGATTTGCCAATATCATACAAAATCTGCAACGATCGGAACACATGCTCACGGCGTGAGGTGAGAACAGAAATTTCAATCTCGTCACCCATTTCTATATAATATTACACTAAATAAAAATAATAAAACACAAAAATAAATGAAAGTAGGAACAAATTAAAACAACTTTTTATATTTTTATTATTAATATAGATCGGTCAGTGTAAAAGCACCTTTATATGAAAATTAAGTTTTGTGAAATGCAATGTGAATGAATTTGTGTATATATGAAATATATTATAATTAGTATTAATTATGTATTATAAGGTTATTTGTAAACGTAATTTAATTATATTTAAGTTCATGAAACATTCTGAGCATAAAATAATATTTAAAAGTAGTAGGTAGACAGGTGGGTACGCAAAATGTAAAATTCCTTCTATCTAGGGGCAATGAATTTATTGTACGGCATGTGGTACTTAGGATTGCATAATAATATGAACAATAGGTTTTTAGATGCACTGTATTTCCTTCACTAAAAATTCAATCCGAGTCGAATGAAACATTTTTAATGTTGCGTCATATCATGCAGGGGCGGAGGGCAAGGCTCCAGCCACATAAATTTCGGGAATTCCACTAATACGTCTTCTGTCTACCTTGGATTTTTTAATAGTAAATTGAAACCATGTAAAGAAAAATCGTCTTTGTACTCACAACTGGCAAAATGATAGTAAATTAGAAGGGACTCACCAACATTTTATATTAGTTCTTCTTCAATCATTAATTTATTAATTTAATTGTTTTTCTTGATTTTATAGTATAGATCCAGAATTTATAGTTTTTATAACAATAATTATGCAGCACACACTTGGCTTGGAAGGCGGCTATATACCTTTTTTTTATTAGGCAGGTAGTAGTAAAATAATAATAATAATTTTGCATTTTCGAACAGTTGGCGGGCGATTCAAATTTTAGGTATAGGAAAACAAACTTGGAAAGGAAAGATTGACGGATTGTTATGAGAATCCAACATAGGGTGTTTGTGTTTTGAGTCTTTTAGATAAAGTTTTTACATACACCCGATAGAAATAAATGTTATATGAAGCAAAGTTGGATATATTTTAATGACATGAAACTGCATTCAAATATTTTAGATTTTATATTCACTTTTGTATTTTGTATAAAGTTGACATTTTATATCATGTTTAACTATAGATTTTCGTAGGTTAGTAAGTGCTTGCTAACCTTACTACAGGTAAAAACGAGGAAAGAGGTTTGTAATAGTATATTTTACAAGTAGCTAGAGGGCAGCACAATTCGTATTTTGATAATTGAACTTGTATTGAAAAAACGTATCAAACGTGTAAAAGTTTTTAAAAGAACACTTACTTAAACGCCATCAAGCGGTATTTAAAGGCAGTTTAACCCTATTGCGTACCTAAGGTATTATTAATAAAGTTGCGTGGTTACAATTAATTTATGGTTACAAATTCTACTTTTATTAACTGACCAGTGGCTATCAAGTAATTCCACTGGTTAAGCACCATCCTCTTATTCAATTGCTCATAATGTGTGTACATTGCATAATATATAATGTTTTAGCTATATATAGCATTTCATTATAGGTATATATACCTACAATGAAAGAAGATTGCCAAAACAGACCATAATTGTTTTTTTCGTAAAGACCTTGTGTGTGATTTGATATAATAAAATAAAACCTAAAAAGCGTAATTAATGTATGTTAATAATATAAGTTAATTAGAAATATTATGTTACAGATACCGAAATAATAAAATACTTGCAGATTTAAAATGCCTGAGGCAATGAGCTGAATTTTATTAAATAAACAATTTTAATATAAAATAAAAATAAGTTAATTTGACAATTATTTCAAATCCGAGAAAATATTTACATATAAAAACTAGAATGGATGGCCCCATATAGCTGAAAATTTGTTTCTATATTTTACAAAACAATATATTATTTTATCCTTATTTTTTTTGCTTCTAAGTATTTAATAAGTGTTTAGTAGGCAGTAATTTATTACAAAAAACACTGTAAAAACCGTTGTAATTTTGTGTGTTTTAATTTTATTTCTTTCTATAGGTTTTTCGTTAGGAAAAAAGAACTAAAGGTCATTGGGCAAGTATGAAAAATTTACCAACAACCTACAGAAATTAATTGATGTGGGATGTTTCGACATATATCTCTGGTTTACGAATATATGGGTCGCATTACCATAAATAATGGGAATCAGACAGAAAAAGAAATTCTGTATCTTAGAAAAAAAAAAATTACTGAGGTTTATTTCAACTTGATTAATATCTACAGGTGCAATCGTACTATCTCACTTAGTACAAAAAATATATCCAGAATCTACAGAAATAAAATAGTGTAGAGAATTTCGATAATTGTTCATGATGGTTTGAAAAAGATTTATTTATTTATTTATAAGCGAGAGAGATAGCATTATATATGCCGCCAGACTGAGTACTCATACGCATGGTGTTTTTAATACAATTCCTTCATTTAAATTCTAGTTTGTTCTTTGCAATAAATATCTTCAACTTTTAAATCACTTGTAATATTTTATTCCCATGGTTTAAAAAAAAAAAAACTTAAAATGGAAAGTGGGATATGCCTTATTAATTTAAAAGTAATTTGGTTTCTGTAGGCATAGGTACCTTCACAAATTGGGTCGGATTGTGCCCAATGACCTTTGAACCAAAGAGTTGAGTTTTGTTTATTTTGTTATAGATGTCAGTAAGGTAATTATGGATTATATCTTTATCTTATTTCTAACGACTACATACCTATATCTAAAAGTATTTTTATTTTATCCAAATTTTGATCGCTATGTGTTATATTACTACTTTCTATTCGAATAGTTAGACTATATTTACAGATAATTAACACTATAACTGCTAATTATCTAACAATAATATCTTAAATTATTTTTTTCATAGAGGTGGTTTTATGTTTTACAGTGATATTTACTTCAAATTAAAATTAGGGTGCGCAGAAACTTTTAGTAAAGCGCAGTATGCGTGACTCTATAGTCTACTATTAGCAATAGGTAATATTTATTTATTCAATTAATAATAAGAACCCGTCCTAAAGTCTGATTGGGAAACTTATTCACAAAGATTTAGATAAAAAGGGAAAATGCATTCCAATTTTTATGGTGGTACATGTACAATTTGGTTTAAGAAAAAAATATATTATGAGATGTTTAAGAAGAAAGTAATTTGGACAATTAACTCACCCGCTTGCCCGATGTGTGTCACAGTCAATAATATTTATTTCATGTAAACCTTACAGGCATTTATGAGGGGAAAAAAACTTGCTGGTGGGTGTGCAGTAAGCTAAAGCTCTATTAGCGCCACCGTTGATGTTTAGGTACATTCTTCCGCCGCCCGCCCTAAGTCGGCATCCTGCACTGATGATGACTGTACCAACCACACCTTATTAGGATCAAAATTATCCCAGAGCCTTGACTGGCCCGACAGTTTCACGTCATATCGAGGACAAACTTAAATTTGATTGCGCGTTATTTTAGTAATACTTATAATATGTAATAATTATGTAAATTATATGTTTTACTTCATTAGAAATTATAACAAAATATAAATTTTATATGGATTATATATTTTATAAATTTAAACCTAATACACAAAATGGTATAGGTAAGGAATTATAAAATTTTTGTTCGCTATGTGTTTCATCACTAATTTCTAGAGATGAAACGGATATCCAGTAACTATGCGGTATCCGGCCTATCCGGCCTTGTTTTCACTGTCCGGCCCGATACCGGATATTAATTCAATATCCAGCCGGATTCCGGATAGTAAAATTGAAAAATAAATCATTACTTTACATAGGCAAATCATACAATGTAATAAAAAAAAAAATGTTTTATTATAATTTAGTACTCAAAATTATCAAGTGGCAAATTGTAGTGAATGAATACCAAATTTTCCGCACCCGACAACACCCGAACGCGCCCGAATATTACCGATCTCGTTAACCGCGCGTATATTCAAATCAACTGATCGCGTCATGTAAAGGGCCGAATATTTGGCGCTCAAGCCTCGTAGCTTGCCGAATAACCGGTATCCGGCCAAACCACTATCCGTTTCATCTCTACTAATTTCTATACTAATTTTAAAAGTTTTATTCGACTATTTTCACTATATATACAGACTATTTACACAATAGATACTTTTAATTTATTCTGTAATTTATGAGATAATTAAGAAGGAAGAAGTTTGGACACTTAACTTACCCGCTTGCCCAATGCGTGTGGGTGAGTGTGCAGTAAGCCAAAGCTCTATGAGCGTCGCCGTTGATGTTTAGCTACATTCTTTCGCCGCGCGCCCTAAGTCGACATCGATGATCGTCTTGTACCCAGATATTATGTTTCTTTTTATTATATTTTTTAGCTTTTTCTTCCTCTTCTTCTGCTAACAAATAAGCAATTACTTCAAATTCTTCTTCGTTTTCCTCCATTATCTTAAATTCCACACGTACGTTTACTACGAAAATTCGAATTAAAATGGCGTCGGCATTCCGATTGCTGATAGCAATGTCAGCAAATCGAACGCATCGCATCAAACGGTTTTTTTTACAATGAGTCCTCTGTAACGCACTGACGTTACAGAGGACTCATTGTAAAAAAAACCGTTTGATGCGATGCGTTCGATGCGGAACTGTGGACGCTTACCTCAACAGCAAACCGAGGCGCAAAGAGCCGCGGAATACTCATGAACTAATTATCCTACACCCACCTCAACAGCAATCCGTTGCCCAAGGGGCCACGGGAAACTCGAAGATCTAGTAATAAATATATTGAAACCTTTGTTGTTTATTTTTTATTATTTGTCCTACGCATTACATACCGGATAATTTAAATCATTAAATTAGTTTTTTTTAATATTTTGAAGTTGGAAATACAGATCTAATGATAATCATGTAAAAATTATATTTTAGTATTGGAATTTACTTAAAGTTTTTTATTTAATTATATTTTATTCCTTTATAAAACATTTCTATACATATACAAAATGTTGTTTCTATTTTTATTTGATTTGAAAAAAAAATGTCTATAAAATAAATTGAACATTTAACTTATAGGAAATAAATATTTTATAATAATTAGATTATTTTATAATAATTAGATTATTTTATAATAATTAGATTATTTTATAATAATTAGATTATTTTATAATAATTAGATTATTTTATAATAATTAGATTATTTTATAATAATTAGATTATTTTATAATAATTAGATTATTTTATAATAATTAGGGATTATAGGATTTTGGGGTAATTAGGGTAATAAATATTATTCTACATTATTATTATTGATAAATTAATACAATAATGTCAAATATAATTACATTGATTAGACATTATTCAAATTATTAATTAGGATAAATTAATTTCCGGTCCTTTTTTATTAAATTTACATATGTACGTACCTACTACGACAACCACCTATCAGCGCCGCATTTGAGCATAGGTTACGTTACATAAGCCTAGGGACCTCCACCACAAAGAGGCCTCCACCGCATAAAGGCCCCCACCACAAATGAACTCAGGCCTAGGGGCCCACAGACCCTAAATGCGGCGCTGCCACTTATACCTACTGCTTCAATACAAATATATTTATATATGCTACATTTCCTATGTCTAAACTTAAAATATTATATTGTACATTAACATACATACTACTTTTATACAGATTTAAAAAATAATTTTAGTTGTTGGTCAGAAAACGATGCAATAAAAACTTCTTCTATACTAGTTGTTTAACAGCATTGGTCGCTCCCACTATGCCGGCTAAATAATGCGGTTACAAAATAGGCGGAGACAACTCTTTTTTATTTTGTGTCTGCCTGTCTGTCTTTTGTTTGTTTGTTACTTTGTGCACGCATCAAATTTGTTTTATTTTTTCGTTTAAAATTGACATTTTAGAAAAACAATAGCTAGTATTTAGGTTTTAAAATTTGGTTTTAAAAGAATGATTATGAAATATCCTGATTATATATAATAGGTAATATTGCACAGTAGTATACATTAACCTCTATTATTAAGGACAGAAAAATCTGATAAATATTTTTTTATACACAATTAGTACTTTTTAATAAGTATCTAAGTAAACATTATTTATATATTTATTACTTACTTACAATTACGACAAATTCTTCTTACATTAAATATATTGAAACCTTTGTTGTTTATTTTTTATTATTTGTACTACGCATTATATAGCATAATCGACAGCCTCTGTAGACTAGTGGTTGCGCCTTTGGCGTTGTATCCGGGGGCGTGGGTTCGATTCCCACCCATGGCAAAAAAATATTAGTACGTTTTTCTGTACATTTTGTCATGGTCTGGGTGTTTATAAAATATAATATGTATTATATCGTTGCTTCTGGTACACATAGTACAAGCCTAGAGCTTAGTTTGTGACCAGAGCAATATGTGTAATTTGTCCATATTATTATTATTATTATTATTATTATAATTACGGATAATTTAAATCATTTTTTTTTTAAATATTTTGAAGTTGGAAATACAGATATAATATAATAATCATGTAGAAATTATATTTTAGTATTGCAATTTACTTAATTTTTTTTATTTAATTATATTTTATACCTTTATAAAATATGTCTATTTGACTTGAATAAAAAAACTAATTGAACGTTAAATATAGGAAATAAATATTTTATAATAATTAGATTTTTTCTAAAAGGAGGTTACCCCATTTACATAGACATTACCTATTTACTGAGTACAGAATTTTGGGGTAATTAGGGTAATAAATATTATTCTACATTATTATTATTAATAAATTAGTACAATAATGTCAAATATAATTACATTGATTAGACATTAGTCAAATTATTAATTAGGATAAATTCGTTTCCGGTCCTTTTTTGTTAAATTCACAGGTGTATGTACCTACTACGACAAC
This sequence comes from Monopis laevigella, assembly GCA_947458855.1. Taxonomy (NCBI): domain Eukaryota; kingdom Metazoa; phylum Arthropoda; class Insecta; order Lepidoptera; family Tineidae; genus Monopis; species Monopis laevigella. Next base: position 14,071,847 of record OX381580.1, on the reverse strand, counting down.
CACCTATCAGCGCCGCATTTACGCATAGGTTACGCAACATAAATCTAGGGGCCTCCACCACAAAGAGGCCTCCACCGCATAGGGGCCTTCTACCACCAAGGGCCCCACACCACAAAGAGGCCCCACAATGAACTCATGCCATAAATGGGGAAAATTAGTTAGAAAATTTGGTAAATAGAAAAGTGAGAGCTAAATTTTTTACCAATATGTGCTGAAATATTATTACTAGTAATAGGAATATACTTAATATATATAATTTTTAATTCCAAGGTTAAATTTTGAAATATTATGTTAAAATCTGTTGTATCCGTAAAATGGGCCCCCAGCACAGGTGTAGCCTAGGGGCCCATAGACCCTAAATGCGGCGCTGCCACTTATACCTACTGCTTCAATACAAATATATTAATGTATGTTACATTACCTATGTCTAACCTTAAAATATTATATTGTACATTTACTTACATACAAATTTTTAAAAAGAATTCTAGTTGGTGGTCATAAAATGATGCAATAAAAACTTATTATATACTAATTGATTAACAGCATTGGTCTATGCCGGCTAAAAATGCGGATACAAAATAGACGGAGACAACTCTTTTTTATTTTATGTCTGTCTGTCTTTTGTTCGTTTGTTTCTGTGTGTACGCATCACTTAAAAACTATTTATTGAACCTAATTGGGCCAGTATGCAGATTTTTGTTTAATAGCTTTGGGGGTAAAATAGGGTATATTCTATGTCGATATACCTACAGGAAGCTTTTCTGATTTACAGGATATTTGTGTTTTAAGAGTGCCTAAGGAAAAGTTTAAAAAAATACCAGATAGAAAAACGTATTCTATGTATCAAAGTTGTATCAAAATATTAAAATGGTATAAAACTGCATTAAAATATTTTTTATTTTGTTTTTTATTTCGTTTAGAGTTGATATTTTATGTTACCTATTAAAAATAATAGCAAGTATTTTTTGTTGGTTTTAATATAACACACACATGAAGTTTATAAATGGCAATAGCAAATACCTACTTAATATACGGAACTCTAAATATTTCTTTAATACAAATTAAAAAAAAATACAAATTGGAAGTAGGAAGTATTATTTGTACAAATATTATGACAAGCAAAGCCGGGTAATCAACAGCTAGTTATAATATACTTATATTAAATTCTAATTAACTATCTTTGATTATATCTAACTAAATCTACAATCTACAGATAATAAAACTTGTTTACCTTTTTTAAAATTTACAATTTAATATACGTAGGATCCGTAGATACCTAGAGGAACAAATACTACCTATAAAACTATAAAAATAATCAATAAATTAAAAAAAAAAAAAAAAACTGTCCGTCATTATCTATTTGTGCTGTACCTATACTACAGTACCGTGGGCGCTACTGAGTAAAAAATACCTATGGTCTACATTTTTATCATTTTGTTTTTTTATTTTTGTAATACTCAGCACGGCGTGCCTTAGGTACCTTTATACAAACATATTATATATATTATGCCCCATACAAATACCCCATATGGCGACTAACTCGCACCACGATCATGGCTAGTCTAAAGTAAAACTGGGTGAATACGTTTCAAGGAAAAGTTATACTATACTTTTTGTTATTAGATTTTTACACTGTCTCTTGCTAATGTAAAGAAATTCCCTGACCGGGAATCCTAAATAATTGATTTAGAGAGCTTTTTTTTCAGAAATCCCTGGATTTGGAGCCCTAAAAACTCAGATGTTTCCACATTAAATGGGGCAAAATAAATAATCAGTTTTTTTTTAATATTTGGTAGGTCTAACAAACCTATATTTTGCCTTTGAAATTATTAATTTAAAATAAAACCTATATCCCAGTAATATATTATCTACGAATTTTTTTTTGTTAATTTAATTAATTTAAGAAGTCTACTTTAATACAATTTAATTAAACAAAATATTTATATATTAAATTAAGTAAATGCCTATATTGTAATAGTATGAATTTGGTATTCAAATACCTACATTATTAAATTTAAATACAAAAATTTTGTAGTTTAATATAAAGTTTTTATAACAAAAAAAAAATTGAGTTTTTTTTTGTTAAGAAATCGCTTTAATCATTATTATAAAAGCTCTTTTTTATGTTTTCTTTGAAAACTCATATTTAAAATTAAAGTAAATTACTACAATTATTTTACCTACTTAATAAATACCTAACCATAAAATAATTTTATTTAATTATTATTTATTTAAATAATTTATTCTATTGTTATAACTACCTAGTTATATTGTTAGTACCTACTAACAATATAACATGGAATATTATAACATAAAAACCATGTATTTGTTGAACTTAGTACCTACCACTAAGCTTTCCTATAAATACGTTTTAAATTCATAACATTTCTGAAATGAATAAACCGTTTCTGTATTTTGTCCTCTCATTACTTTTTTTTTTTTCAGTATTTATTAACGACCCATTTATGATATATTTGAAAAAATACTGAAAAAAATCTCATTTTAAGATTTCGAGGCAGAATGTCTATGTTCTCGCTGCCTATATTTTTGTCGGTTAAAAAAAACTGTCACAGATTAAAAATATAAATCGGTATGAATAATATGGATGTGCCCTGAGGGCTAAATTCGCCTAAAAATTAAATTGTTCGGGTGATCAAATGATCGATGAAATACCCAAATCATTTAGTTTATAGTTTACTATTAGGATTGTTTAAAAATCTTTAAAAAATATATATCGCGTTATAAATTGTACTATTCATTAAAATATTTTTTAGAAGATAGGACAATTTGTAATATGGACCTTGCTGCATCTGTGACAGATGTCTTTATAGTGTAAGTTTTCTACACAAAATATTTAAGATATCTAAGGATTAGCTAAAGAACTCTTTGAACGACGTGTATCATATTAAAACATTTAAACAGACCGCCGGCCATATAAACCCTAAACAAAAAGTAAAACAACCAAAAAATGCGACTTTACAATACAAGGTATGGTGGACCACCTCCATATTATATAAAAATTATGTACAGGTACCCAACAAAACAATTGACCCTAAAAAAAATACGTTTTCTTTTTGTTATACCGTTGCGAATAGTGTTGCCAGCCCCATTTTTATCGGGACCTAAATAATAAAAAAGGGGGCTGGTACGAAAAAATCGGGACGTAGAAATATATTTATATATGGTCACGGAAAATCGGGTTTTGGGCGTCCCGCTCAGAGTGCTAGCGGGACGCGTCTTGAGAGGGTTAAAAAATGAGACGTCCGGGTCCCCCCAAAAGCGAGACATTTGAAAACACTAGTTGCGGATACATACGTTCGACGTATATTTTTTGCGGATTGTTTTATTTATAAAATGAATATAAGGCTATATAAGGTATAAACGCAATTACATACTTACCATTACAAAAATCACCCCGGTAGGTATATATTTAATTATAATATGAATGTTATATGTATAATTATATAATATAGAACCTATCTATTATTATAGGTACTAAAAAAACTATTTTATTAAGAAATAACTATATAGGTACATGGGCTACACTTAGACCAAGTGTAAAATATTTTACAATGTTAATATACCTAACTTAGGTTTTTTTATTGGTTAACTGTTAAGTAATTTATTAATAATTTATAAAAACTACAATAATAATTATATTTAATGACTAATTTGTCATGTCCGTGAACCTATTATATCAGAGTGCGGTCGATGAATATAATATTGTTTAGAAACGATGCGGTTACAAAAACAGCGATCCATTTTATTTAACCACTCGTTTCGTAACCGCACCCTAAAAGTAGACCACCTCAACAAGAAATTGATGCAATGGTCTCCTGAGAACCGATAAACCAATAGACTACAACCGAAACATGACTAGGTCATTTGGCGGTTTTGGCATACATTATTAACAAAATCATTCTGCCGAACAAGGTCAATTCCATTTTTTAAATTTTATATATTACTGTGTATTATATACTTACCAGATTATATTTGTTTAAGTGAGTCAACATTTTTTTTTTTATAAATTAAAAAAAAAAAAAAAAAAATATTAAACATGTTGGTAGAATTTTCATTGTTGTTATTCAACTTGTAAAAATAACTTCGCTATTTTTTTCAGCAGGTCTTGTGGTCACTATGGTATCACGCCAGCAAATAATCGCACTCTGAAAAAAAAAACTAACTTTATATTCTAATTTTTAAACATTTTTTTTATTCAAGAAAAGAATAACCAATTTTGTAATTTACAATGAAAATATTACATCACAATATTATCATCATCACCATGACACTATATTTTTTTTCTTTTGCGCTATGAGATATTATTTATAGTATTAAAAAAAATACTCACCTTTAGTTTTTAATTAACAGCACAAAAATTTATGTAACACTTGTATTTAATATTAAGCATTTAGCACATACTGCACCACTCTTATTTATAAAAATATTTAATCAACGATTAAGCTTTAATTTTCTTTCAATTTCACACTTATTGCCTTTATAAAAAGAATAAAAGAGACCTTGTTATCTTATACATTACTTAAATATTTTTATAAGCAAGGCCAATTCTTAACAAAATAAAGAAATATTATATATTATGGATAAACTGCGTTTAGGACGCGTTTCAAGTTCTTTAAGTCTACAGCTTTCATGGCTACGGCACGACCTTCTCTGCCGGCGGCCTGTAGCCTTCTGAAAGGGCTCCGGAAGATGGGCGACGAGCCGAGTGGGCGGGCATGGGTGTGTCTTCTACTGGGCGTGTATCAAGAAGGCTCTTGCAACGAAAAAATAAAGCCTGCGAATGATGTTTTAATTAAATTATTCCTAGAAGCAAATTTTATTATTAAATTATCCGTAGTTCTGATATTATTATCGGAATTTCAATTTTAGCTCGTATTTCAGATTTATATTTTCTATATTAAATCCTTTCAGAATATTTAATAGTGTTAAGCTTAATCCGCAACTTCGTGTACGTGATTTATTATTAACAAAAAATATATTATTTCCATTTGTTATTTAATAGCGTTTCTACCCATTGAAAATAAATTTTATAAAAAAGCCTATTCAATGCCATGACCCAACCCGGCACGTGGCGCTATGAGGTTACGTTTTTTTATTATGTTGTACATCGATTTTAATTAAATACTCGCTAAATATAACCTCTCAATAAAGCTTCTTACTTTTCAGTAATTAGATTTTGAATCTAATGAGTGGTTTTACATTACGTGCAAACAATATTTAAATGTGTCTTTTGTACTTTTTTTGCAAAAATTTTAATGTACGATTTGATTATATAGAATAGTTAGATATAAATTTTCCAACTAGATTTGTTTTTAATAAACTTTGAAACGAAAAAAGCGCGGAGAATCGTAGATGAAAAATCATTAAATTTATAATCTAAATTTAATTAAGTATAATATAATACACCCTCAGGGTACCCGGGGGGTTTTAATCCCACCTCATCGTAGCCGGTGGTAAGAGTCTACACACCTTTGTCTCTGCCTATTTCTTAACCGCATCATTTGGTCGGCATGGTGGAAGCGAATTGTTCGTAAAAATCGGTAAGTATGAAACTAGTAATAATAGGGAACTGTTACAAATTGTCTTATAAAGTATATAGTCGCGTACATGTAACTGTCTCACTCGCACTCATTTAAATCTACATATATGGCATAGAGATTGATAGCAATTTTTTTGTTTCTTAAAATTTTGATTGAAATGTCAAAACTCTTCGTTGGCGCCATATTCTGTTCTCACGTTTTTTTTTAAATGTGATTGTCCTCGGCATGGGTCATAAAATCGTGGTCTATGTTCTCATTTTAATAATTGGTTTAGTGATGTACGAAGGACTATTCTTTTTTTTTTAACGAATACTTATTTATTTATTTTTTTATTTTACATATATACTTATTCGTGCGGGAATATATTTGTACTAAGTATTCTAAAATAAATGTCAGATAAATAAATATATTTAAAATGATGACTCAAATAGTCTGATGATCGCAATAGAGATGATATTCCTAAGGCTGTGATGCATGGAGATACCTATATATAGATAGAGCCGCCCTAATTGCTAAAATTGCTTTTCCAAATATGAGGACAAAAGATATCCTCCGCCATACAAACTCAAAACAAAAATTATTAATTTTTGTTGCAACTTTTTGTTTTGAGTGTTCAGCCAATCATTGAGCGTCGATTTGTTGAAGTGAGCACACAATATAGCGACAACGAACACGTTTGACATTTCGTTGTAAAGGCTTTTTTATGCATTTATTGGAACCGTTTATGTTTCATGCTTTATAGTGAGAGCCCAATAATACAATTTGCCGCCCCACCCGTCTCGCAATGAAGCTTACAAAATTTCCGCTGAAAACTTACCAAATTAATTTTAAAAACCTACCAATTTTTCTACCAAACCTAACATTATATTCATCTACATATTCTCATAACGACACGAATTTGCGTGGATCATCGTCACGAAAAATATACATTGAAGACCACTAATAAAATAATAAATAAATTTATTAAAATATTATATATTTTTACAATGAAACCTAGGTATATAATGTAATAACTTTTAAAGATTTACTTCGTTTAGACCAGATAGATATTAGGTTACTAATACGGGTCAACCTACACTACATGGAGTGTAGGTTGACCCGCATTAGTTTCCCTCCCAACAATAATTACAAAATGCTAATAAACATTTTCAAATAACGACGCGACGATGATCGCTTACATTTTGTAATGACGCTTTATTTTAATTTTCTCGAGACTTGACGTTGAAAACGACCTCATTATAAGATGAACTTCAAAATTGAATTCCTACTTTAGAAATAAAACTGTTAATATTTTTTTATTTTAATAAAATAGTACCAAATTGATTAAAGAAACTTACAAAACATAAATAAGTAATACTAATAAAATTAAAACTATACCTAAATTAAAACATAATAATTAAAAAAAAAAAAAACCCTATATAACAAATAATAATAATATAGTAGGGTTAAAGGTAGGGGTAGTTTCAATAACAAAGAGTTATATAAATTGTTGACAAAAGTCAAATAAATTCTGTAATAAGTAATATGCCAATAATATAGCAATTTAATACAATATTGAGATAATTAAATATAAAACTAGTCATAAGTAGTAGAATAATATGAAATATTATACCCATATTAAGGTAAGTAGTCTGGTGTTCAGGAATAATATGTATTCGCTAGAGTAAAAGGCTCATAGGTGAACATTGACGATGAAAGCTATTTATGTTCAACACAGTACGAATATTAGTACAATCAAAAGGTATCAGAAAAGCATAAAATTCCAAAGAATAAAGTTCAACAGCCAAGTCTAGCCCAACTCACACCTTCATAATCCAAATATTTAAAGGTTTTAATAATATTATTTATCGGAAGAATCACAAGAATAACAATAATCAACAAGCATTCTTTTGTTTATAAAGATTGAAATATTTATTTAACATTATCTATATATATATATATTCTATAATAGATTGATTAACTAGACAATCGTCATAGATGTATGTTATTTTAAAACCTTTAAATGTGAATATGTTAAGATAAATAACAACAGAAGTAAGTCTCCTGTCCAGAACTCATCGCTCATCCGCTGTGGTGGAGCGGCCCCACTTGGTTACAGTCGCCTGTCGACGACTGGCCAGCTCTGACTACTGTGCATGCAGGACAGAGTCTGACTGAGTTGAAAAACAACACTATGCATACATTGCTAGTTTCGACTCAGGAAGACTTCTTAAAAGGTCTTATTGCACAATTTTCGTCTCTTACAAGGCTACAACGTACAGTAGCATGGTGTTTACGTTTTATAAATATACTTAAATATAAAGTAAACAATAAAACATCTAAAATAAAATTATTACCACTAACTGTACAAGAACTAAACTTAGCCTTAACATTGCTTATAAAGGTTGTTCAATCTACCTATTTTAAAAAGGAAATAAATCTTATACAAACTAAATTGCTTTGCAATAAGCAAATTCAAAAACTGGCACCATTCATGGACTCGTCAGGAGTGATGCGTGTGGGGGGACGCATCGGTAATGCGCCGGTGCCGGAATCCGTCCGACACCCGATACTACTGCCGAAACACTCGCATCTGTCCAGCCTAATCATAGGTCACTATCATGTCACCTATTTACACTGCGGACCGCGAGCGTTACAATCACTAATATTGCGAAAATATTGGATTCTCGGAATTAAACTAAGAATTAGGTCTGTTTTATCTAAGTGCGTAGTATGCTTCAAGGCAAAACCCGTAAGCGTCCAGCCACCCATGGGAACCTTACCAGCAAATAGACTGCAGCCTCGGAAATGTTTTGATGCTGTAGGTATAGACCTCGGAGGTCCATTCATTTTAAAAGAAAGTCAAAGACGTAATGCTAGAACATATAAGGCCTACATTTGCGTCTTTGTATATCTTTCAGTAAAGGCTATTCACATAGAGGCTTTAACCGAGCTTTCGTCTGAAGCTTTTATAGCCACATTGGATCGCTTCGTGTCGCGTCGTGGGATATGCAGCGAAATTTTATCAGACTGCGGAACAAATTTTGTGGGCGCTCAACACTATTTTTCAGATATGTACAGCGCTTTTCTTAACGATGTAGACCTTCATGATAATTTGTCGAAACGCGGTATCAAATGGAAGTTCAATCCTCCTGGGGCTCCCCATTTCGGAGGAATCTTTGAGTAGTATACGCGCTACCAAATTTCATTTGAAGAGAGTTGTAGGCAGTCAAACTTTGACGTTAGAAGAGTTCATTACTGTTCTTACTAAAATAGAAGCCATGCTCAACTCGCGTCCAATTTGTGCTCTTTCTAGCGACCCAAGCGAGAACGACGTCCTTACACCGGGACATTTTTTAATCGGCGGGCCACTAGTCGCTCTGCCCAAACCTAATTTTGAAGACCAACGACTTCATCCTCGATCTCGTTGGCAGATGCTTCAAAAGATAACTCAGTCCTTTTGGCGCACCTGGCATCTAGACTATTTACACACCTTACAACAGCGTGCAAAATGGTTTGTCTCAAAACCTATTAATATTAATGATATGGTTCTTCTTGTAGAACCCAATTTACCTCCTATACAATGGCGTTTAGGTAGGATAGTCACCGTACACCCAGGCCGTGACGGTGTTGTTAGGGTAGTAACTGTAAACACCTGTAAGGGAACCCTTCGCCGCCCAGTGGATAAGGTTAATACATTAATTACGCACTTTGTTGTTTCTTATTTCTAGTTATAGTTTTGTTATTTATATACTTAGAATAATTTATAAATAGTTCTTATTTTTTGCTACCTATTGTCTAATATAGAATTAAGGCTTTTCTCACATTCCGAGTTCAAAGGTTTTTTAGTTCTATTTTAGTTATTTTGAAATCACAGATTTCATGTGGGGGGATATGTCGCGACCTCACAATGGTAGCGGGCTCGCTCTGTGAATATCGTAGGGTGCGTAACCGCAAGCACACAGTGACATGCATATATATTTTTTGTTCCTACCTACATGAAATTAATGAGAAGTAAAAGTAGTCTAGTTCAGAGTGCAAGTGTCGGCACAAGCTCCTATAAAAAGCAGCTAAAATCCAGTTGAGTCCCGTTTTCCATATTAAGAGGATGCTAGATGTGTTACCTGCTGAATTCTGTGAATTTTTTTCTAAATTTTAGTGTACATAATTTTTCCAAACAACAATTATCAATGGCATTCGTTGACCCTCATGCAGGTCGCTTCACACCCTGTATATTTAGATATAGGCCTTACTACGTTGTACTAATTGAGATATCGTTGTAAACACCTGAAAAACATACCTACTAGCTTCTGATTTTTGTCAGCTGTATTGATAACCAAAGAGAATATTTAAAAACAACTCTTCAGGAATTTAATTATTATTCAAAATTATATACTAAACCTTAAGAAAAGATTTGCATCAATATATTTTTCCAGAAATGTTTTTTTCAGTATTGTGACTGTCTCTATAATTTTCATATTGCCCCGTTTTTTATAAAAATAAAAATGGTCACGTTAGTTGTAACGAGTCAGTGCACTTTACGTCCCTTTATTTTGCTCAATCTAGACAAGATAGGAATACAAAGAAGAATATGAAATGAAAAGTAGGTAATAACTAAACTAAACTTAAATAGTCGCGCCTTTTTCCCATGGGGTTATCCCCGCAGAGATAAGGGAGACCCACCTATAACGATCCTGGCATAAGTCTCGCTTTCTTCACATACACAACTCTTTTCATACAACCTCTACAGTTATATTTCTACCCACTAAACCCCCACGGTGTTACTACTGGCCGCCTTAATGGCAAGGCCACTGGTGGCTTACGCATTCGTCCGCGACCTCGCCGGCGTTTGCCCGCTTGCATCTTGAGCGTAGGGGGATACCCACCCCGTCGTAGTCTATGCTATTTCAAGTCTACACCGAATAAGTAGCAATGTCGTCAGTGAATTTAGAGTTTAAACCCAAAACCTATTGCCACGTGTTTAAGCCACTACTTGCCTATAACAAATAAGTGTTTTGTGTCTATATTTCTGAAAATAAAATAAAAATATTAATACTAGATAAACTAATATTTAAGGACCTACTTAAAAAAAAATGTATCTAGTGTGCTCAGAATTCATATGACCAGTCATATAAGTCATACATAATGCCACCTCCACTACAATGTCTCTTCGTAAACAGTGGTTTAGTTTCCCTGTACCTTTAATATTTTCTTTTTAGAATTTTTCTTTGTTAAGCTTAATGAGATTACATGGACTTTTATAAAGACAAAGATTTTCATTTTGTTTGTAGTCATTCTCATCTTTTTAATTCCGTATTTATATTATATAATAAGAGATAACTATACCTATTATTACCTTTCGTTCTGACAAAGTTGGGTCACATAATAAAAGATGTTTTATTCATGAGTAGTTACCTACAAAGTTCACGAAAAAGGGGTCGATCAATAAATTGTTGTTTAACAATATTGATCGCTCCCACTATGCTGGCTAAACTTGATAACCTTGTGAAAATTACAGGCCTATTAGTATTTTTTTAGGTTACGGTAAAATATTTTAATCCTTTATTTACGTCTTGTTATATTATCATTTTAAACCTATGATTTCTATTAAGAAGGTAATATAAAAATTAAGCGTTTACCTTTTTTTCCATTTTATTTCATATTTTTGGCAACAGTATTGATTGGTGGACCTAAGCACTTTATTTTTTATTATACCCACAAATCAGTGTTATAGATAACTTATGAAGCACAAGAAAATTTGTTTATGGCAGTGTTGAGCAAAAGAGGTGCGTTTTTTTTTAAATGATACGCGCACGAAGTTTAGGGAAACATACATACATGTCACCACGGGTGCCTTACGGCGTCCGAGACCGCCTAGACGGCCCCAGGGTACCTAGCGGAGGGGTTTTGATCCCGCCTCGTCGTAGCCGATGGTATGAGTATACACTGAAATAGACTCAATAACCCATCTATAAACAGTTTCACAAGTTTGTATAGTGATACCGGGACCGACAGCTTAACGTGCTCTCTAAAGCACTATAGTGGTGTTGTCAAACAAATGTACTTATTTTTTTTAATTAAAAACTCATTGGTACACACCGGGATTCGAACCAGGGATCTAAGTGAGGGAATCAGTTAGTAGAATAATAAAACAGTAATTACTACCTATTAGTCCGTAGTTTGAATCCACTAGATTACATGTTATGTCCGAGTTGTGACCTGGATAAACAATTGTGCAATTTAATCAACAATTTCACCTCAACGGTCATTTTGTTTAATATTTTATGCCCCCGCTATTCATATGTGGCAGTAGCGTATTATTACTAGTTCTAAGCTGAAACCTAAATAATATGGGCTTGACATGCTATGCTATATCGATTGATAGATGATTATTGTACACATGCATTACTACGGCACTTATATAGAGGCATTTCAATAGCTAGAATGTAAAATAATAACCTCCCATTATATTGATCTGTTCTAGTTTTTCATAAAGTGCAGCTCTATATACTTATTAGTTATTATTCATATATTATGTACTGTATACTCGTTATACATAAATAAATATCATCACATGCCTAGACGGCCTCAGGGTACCCAGTGGAGGGCTTTTTAATCCCACCTCGTCGAAATCCGATGGTATGAGTCTACACCGAACAAGTGGCTAGCTCGTCGCGATGTTTGGATAGACTCAATTACCCACACAGTTTCACAAGTTGGTATAGTGAAACTGGGACAGACAGCTTAACAGCTTAACAGCGCAACTTTATTAAATGTACATATTTTTTTAGATTAATTACTCATTGGTACACACCGGGGTTTGGGTAGTGTTTTTTAGTCTAAGATCTAACCAACTCGGGCACCACGTATATACAAATACAATACAAATACAAATTTATTTATTTAATAAAATCTTTACAAAAATTATGTTTGCGCAGTTCCCACTATAGGTTACCCTGTGCTGTGGGAAACTGGCTCTTTAAGTACACAGTAAACAGTATCAGTAAAACTATTTTGGAAATACAATGTCTTGTACAATGTTTATGAAAGTTTGGATAAGCTTTACTAATTTGTGTGGTATATATATCTGTGTATGATGTGTGGTGTGTACCTATGTGTGTGTGATGTGTGAGTGATGTGTGTGTGTAGTGTGTATGTGTGCGTGAGTGTGTGTGCGCGTTTGTATATAAGTGGTCTTGTAAGTGTGTAAATATGAAAATTTGTGAAATTAGTGTGTAGACACTAATTTCACATATGAAATTAGTGTGTAGACACTAATTTCACATACTAATTCAATAATATAATTCGTTATAATACAGTACAACCAACATACAGCCTAAATAATACCTCCGTATACATCGCCAAAGGCACAGAAGAAATAATAGTAATAGAAATTCCACTCCGAACGGCACACTACATTGTCTATGAAACTAAATATTGCTTATATGATTTTCGGTGTATAGGCACAAAAGAAATAATAGTAGTAGTATGGGTAGTTGATCTATATGTCAAAAGATCATATACTTCTGACCAAAATTTCCATAATTATGTTAGGAATTATTCAAAATTGTTTAAGAAAGTTTGTATTATAGCTAAATCTATTTACATTGGATCCAAAATCAAACAGTCAGATAATAAATCCAAGTGTGTATGGAAAATGATAAATAAACTGAAACCGGTAAAAATTTAATCAGGCAAAATATAATTTCAATTAGACAAAACGGAGTTATGTTATCAGATAAAAAACAAGTTGCAGAGTTATTGGAGGAATTTTTTACTAATATCCCATTACAAATTACGAACTGTATTAAATCATCAGCTAGTACTGCTAATGATTTTTTTTAAACGATATATTAAAATATTAATTATATCTAATTTTAATTTTAAATATGTCACAAATGAGGATATACTAAAACACTTTAAAATGTTAAATAAAAAGAAAACTGAAGATTTATGGGGGCTATCTGTCAAAGCTATCGAAGCAATCATTAATACTATAAGACCGGTACTCGCTAATATTTTTAATGGGTGTGTTAATGAAGGAATTTTTCCCGACCTTATGAACAATAGTAAAATAGTTCCCATATTCAAGTCCTGCTGTAAGACAGATCCAAATAATTATCGTCCTGTTTCTGTCCTGCCAGCCTTAAGTATAATATTCGAAAAAAAAATCTTGGTCAGCTGTTAAGTCATTTTAGTACTCATAAATTGTTACATGATCAACAATACGGGTTCACAAAAGGTAGAAACACAACAAATGTTGTGCCAGACTGAAATAATTGACGCCTGGGAAAACTCCCAGGATCTCGTTGGCGTTTTCTGTGATCTGTCTTAATCGTTTGATTGTGTTGACCATCAAACTTTATTAGATAAGCTGGAATTTTATGGCATTGCGATTTAGCTTTAAATCTAATAAAGTCCTACCTTTCTAATAGAACTCAAAGTATTAATATTGATGGTTGTGTATCCGACGGAACCATTGTAAAGATGGGTGTCCCCCAGGGCTCAATTTTAGGTCCGTTCCTGTTCCTAGTATACATCAATGATCTTCCACATATGGTACAGTAGACGGCGCAGATAGTGCTATTTGCTGATGATACATCCCTACTGTTTAAAGTTAGTAGGAAAGATAATATATTATCGGCAGCAAATGACACTCTGGAAATGGTTTCAAAATGGTTCACGGCCAATAATTTAGTTTTAAATGCAAAGAAGACTAAGTGCCTGAAATTTACGTTGCCTAATGTATTTAATATCAATGCCACAGTGAAGATGGGTGGCAGTGATCTGGAATTAGTTGACTCCACTGTGTTTTTAAGGATCACAGTTGATTCCAAACTACAGTGGAAAGCTCACATTAATACTTTTTCCAATATATTGAGCTCTGCTGCATATGCAGTTAGAAAAATTAGACAATTAACTGATGTTGCAACAGCCAGACTAGTGTACTTCGCCTATTTTCACAGTATAATGACATATGGTCTTATAATGTGGGGATCTGCGGCAGATATTGATACAATATTTATTCTACAGAAGAGGGTCATTCGGGCAATATATAACATGAAAGCTCGTGACTCTCTTCGAGAAATCTTTCCTATGATTGATGTATTGACACTACCATCACAATATATTTATGAGAATTTATTGTACGTAAGGAAAAACTTAAATATGTTTAGTAAAAATATCGATAGACATAATTTAAACTTAAGAAACATAGATAAAATCGATATACCAAAGTTTAGACTGCAAAAAACTAATAAATGTTTCGTCATTAACAGTATAAGGTTATTTAATAAATTACCTAAAAGCATTATAGATCTGAGTGAAATAAAGTTTAAGAATTGTATAAAACACATGTTATTTAATAAGGCTTACTATAGTGTAAAAGACTATTTTAACGATAAAGACGTCTGGAACCGTCCTGATATGCAATTGAGGTTTTGCAACTAGTGAACAAATTGCTTATTACATATGTAGAATGTACCCATATGTAGAATGTACCCGTCAATTATTTCAGTCTGGCACAACATTTGTTGTATTTCTACCTTTTGTGAACCCGTATTGTTGATCATGTAACAATTTATGAGTACTAAAATGACTTAACAGCTGACCAAGATTTTTTTTTCGAATATTATACTTAAGGCTGGCAGGACGGAAACAGGACGATAATTATTTGGATCTGTCTTACAGCCGGACTTGAATATGGGAACTATTTTACTATTGTTCATAAGGTCGGGAAAAATTCCTTCATTAACACACCCATTAAAAATATCAGCGAGTACCGGTCTTATAGTATTAATGATTGCTTCGATAGCTTTGACAGATAGCCCTTAGTAGTGTCCGATATTGTAATAATTTAATATTACATAATTTATTTTTATTACATTATGTAAATTTTGTCTTTGGATAAGGTAATTGATGATTACCTGCTTATTTATAGTTAATTTATACTACAGTACTGTACATTGGTACAGTAACAAATAATCTGCCATAGGGTGTTTTACGCATGCTAGTATATAGTTTTGTTTGATAAGTATAGGTAGTAATAGTTAGTGCACTACCATGGACTAACTATTACTGAAATATTATGCAGTTTTGATAAGTAGACAACATACATACTTGCTCGTACATACTTATTTATTTGCCCAATTAGGTAGGTTGCTTAATATTAAATAACATAGACTAAGCAAATATACTGAGGCAATGTTTCTATAAGTTTTTTTTTCAACTTAGTAGGTAGCTACAATCTGTTTCCTTTAATAGTACATTACTGCCGCGGTCTATAATGGCTGCTTTGCTGGTCGCGCTGATGATGGCCGACAGCGCAGAGTAGCGTAGCTCCAGGCCGACACAGCGCGGTCAGCGTGCAGCACTTGATGGACGAGCTGAGATGAAGGCCGAGACCGTAGGTCGAGGCCTTTACAGCGAGGACAGCAAGGGCTGCAATGATGGCCAAGCTGGAAGGCCTAGAGCGTAGCTAGGCTAGCTCGAGACAATCATAGCGTGACCAGCGAAACAGTCATAGTGGGCCAAGGCTTGTATAGTGCTTTACTCAAAAATGCAAGTACCTAATCTAAATAAAACCAGCAAGTCATTTAAATAAAATATAGATTAAAACGTATAAGGAGCAGCCGGCAATGTTTTGCCGGCCTGTTAGAGCGACTAGCAAAACTTTGCCGGCAGCTCCTTGAAACAGAACGGCAAGGTCGACTTTGCTCGAACAAGGTTGTCAAAATAATGACCACATTACATGCATTTTTGAGTAAAGGTATTATTCGCACTTATATCATTCCACATAATCTACACAATCAATCAATCAAATCATTTATTTCATGTAAATCTTTACAGATATTTATGAATAGTCAAAAAAAAAAAGTTTAACAATGAGGCCTTAGAGAGCGTTTGGT
The DNA here is from genome assembly GCA_947458855.1 of Monopis laevigella. Taxonomy (NCBI): domain Eukaryota; kingdom Metazoa; phylum Arthropoda; class Insecta; order Lepidoptera; family Tineidae; genus Monopis; species Monopis laevigella. The sequence continues at coordinate 14,055,400 of OX381580.1, read as the reverse complement.
TAAGCAGCTATTCATTAACAAAATAACGACAAATATTTATTAAACCTCGATATCAGATTTAGAATTTAAACGCGATGGAATGGCAATCATAATATGAAAAATACTACCAAACCGAACACACACTACATAACCAACCAGTGTAAGACTAGGTGGTTAGCTGATTCCATTAACCTGTCAATCATTAATCTTTATGAAGTCGGCACCATAATTGCCATTAAAATAAATGTCTGGTGCCACCCTAATGTGTCATATGGATGGCACACAAATGTAGGTATAGCTTCAAAAATCACAAATATTGATAACATGGTGCCGATTTCATAAAGTAGAATCCAGTAGCACTAAATAACACTTGTAAATATTAATTAATTTAGACTTTTTAGTGTTTTTGAAGTCAGTTATATTTTTTTGTTAAAAAGTTTTTATTAGCAACAAAAATAAATGTGTCTTTAAAAGTGTTCGTCAAGGAATCAATAACTTATTGCCTTATTCATAAAAACTAATTGAATCCTTAAAGGACACTTTAGTTAAGGTTTAGTCTCTTTTTTAGCAACAAAAATAAATGTGTACCTAAAAGTGTTCACCAAGGCCTCAATAACTTTTTATGAATACCGGTGCAAATATATTATTATATTTTTAACTAAAGCTCGCTTTTATTTAAAGTTATTCAAAAACCAAGCCTTTAACAAAATTGTAGATACTAATATACTTAGTCATATTTACAACGCAGTTTCGAATTTGTATTTGTTCAGCGACTGAATTCAGTGGTTTACAAAGGGAAAACCGTTTTAAAGGGGAATAAAATATAAACAGAATATTATAACTTGACTGCACTCTACCCACAGGCGGCTGGCTGTAAATTCAATATTGCGACGTAGTAGGTATTTGTTTAAATAGGGATTCATTTCAAACTTCACCAAAGGGCTAGCTAATAGAAACGGAATGCTTTGACAAAATATGAATACCTAGGTATGGTATGTCGGAGTTAGGATTTAAATTAAAACCTACGTAGAGCTCATAAAATATGTAGAAAGGTTCAGAATTTTATTAGTAAGTAGGAAATATGTAAATAAATATTTCTTTACTTGCCAGAATATGGTACAGCTTACCTGCTTATTTAATGGTTTGCTATATTTTGTTGATAGCTGGTATATAACTACTAATATGTTAAATATTATCAAGACAATTTGTTAGTTTGTTCCGGATAAATTCAAAACTACTGATTATTTTTATTTTATTGTTTTACCGATAGAAAACTCTAATTATAATCTGCGAGTAAAATGGGATGTACTTTATTATCAATTAACCGCGACACTTTTAAGGTGTCCTAAAATATTTACCGCCAATACAAATGCAAAAACCGTTAAGTTAAAAAAAAAGGCACCGTGTTATCAATATTTGTGATTTTTGAAGCTATACCTACATTTGTGTGCCATCCATATGACACATTAGGGTGGCACCAGACATTTATTTTAATGGCAATTTATGGTGCCGACTTCATAAAGTAGAATCCAGTAGGACTAAATAACAAATCAAATCAAATATTATTTATTTCATGTAAATCTTTACAGATATTTATGAATAGGCCAAAAAAAAAAGTTTTAACAATAGGGTCTAAATTGCGTTTGGTTAGGCTGCTATATATATATAACCGTTATATATTAATTAATAACAGGTGTCATTAAATACAAATATTTAAAAAAAAAACAACCAATCGAACGCACGCTACATAACCAACTAGTGTAAGACTAGGTGGTTAGCTGATTCCATTGACCATCCGATTATCATCTGCCATACAAGAGTGCCACCGAGGCGACCAACCTCACCAACCGTATCCACGCCTTAAATATTAGTTTTTATATTATATTATTATCATTATTATTAGCTGTAGATATTTTTGAATGACCATCAATCGCATTAACATAGTTATGCCTGTCGCCATTTTTACTAAACACACTTAAGTTTTTCTTGACGTACAATAAATTCTCATAAATATATTGAGATGGTAATGTCAATACATCAATCATAGGAAATGTTTCCCGAAGAGAATCACGAGCTTTCATGCCATATATTGCCCGAATAGCCCTCTTTTGTAAAATAAATATATTATCAAAATCTGCCGCGGATCCCGACATTATAAGACCATACGTCATTATACTGTGAAAATAGGCGAAGTACACTAGTCTGGCTGTTGCAACATCAGTTAATTGTCTGATTTTTCTTACTGTATATACAGCAGAAGCTTAATCTATTGGATAGAGTATTTATGTGAGCTTTTCACTGTAGTTTGGAATCGACTGTGATCCCTAAAAACACAGTGGAGTCAACAAATTCCAGAATAGTACCACCTAACTTCACTGTGGAATTAACACCAGTTACGTTGGGGAGCGTAAATTTTAGACACTTAGTCTTCTTAGCATTTAAAACTAAATTATTCGCCGTGAACCACCTCGAAACCATTTCCAAAGTGTCATTTGCTGATGATAATATATTATCTTTTCTACTAACTTTAAACAGTAGAGATGTATCATCAGCAAATAACACTATCTGCGCCATCTCCAGAACCATATAGAATACATCAATGACCTTCCACGTCATTGATGTATACTAGGAAGAGGAATGGTCCTAAAATGGAGCCTTGCGGAACACCTATCTTTACAAGGGCCCCTTCGGATAGACAGCCTTTGGGGTGTAAGGGGGGGTGAAAAACATCAAGTCCTTCCAAGTTACTGTCAACCTCTCCTACACGTGGTGCACCCTGCTGGCAACAAACGAGGCTCTGGCGACCGAATAATGGCGTTATAACCATTCAATATTTTGCGGTGGAAGGTTTTTTACCGCCTGGGTAGCTACCACCATCCATCGATAAAGTCCGTCAAGCGATCTTCATGGTGTTTCGGAGTCAATCGGTGGACAACCAGCCTGTGATACATTGCTTGCGCGAGCAGAGGGCCAAGGGTTGAATATCCCGCGTACTTGAAAGGGATTGTATCGACATGTCGGACAGGGAGACCCGTAGAAATGGTTTTTCCGCTGGCCGCCCGCTGCACAGTATAGGGGCCCGCTCTAGGTTAACCGCCACGAGAGGGGCTGCCCCAGCATAATCTTGGAGTGGTTTGTCGTGCCGGTTGGTGACCGGATAGGATTCCGGCAACCACTTCTGGGAGGGTACGGGGGCCCTTCCGTTCCTTTAAAAAACCAACCACAATAAAAAATGACAATACAACATAAGAATAAGCGATCTACAGCGGTGTCTCCTCCCCTTTTTCACATGGATTTCGCGAATATTCGAGGAATCCATGCTAACTTAAATGCCGTCCACCACCACCTAGAGACAGTCAAACCTCAGATGCTTTTTTCTGACGGAGACACAGATTATCCGACCTGCTGATACCTCATATCTGCATTATCCTGGGTACACATTGGAAGAAATTTTCGTACCAAAGGCCGGGGTATGCCTATATGTTCGCTCGGATATTTCTTGTGACCGTCTTCGCCATATGGAGGACTCATCCATATCTGCTATGTGGGTGCGCGTGGAAGAGGGTACACAGACCCGAATCTACGTGTGCGTATATAGATCCCATAAGGGAGATCTGGAGACAACCCAACTTTTTGATTATCTGCTGTATTAAGCCCGCTGGGTGGATCAGATCATAACTTAGTTGCCACGACTGTGCCAAATGCTTCTCCGCCACCTCGACGTAGCATATCACGAAAAGTCTGGCACTATTCGTCAGCGGATTGGGAAGGACTTCGGGAATACTTCCAAGTACTTCCGTGGGGGCCTCGCTGCTTTGAGTATAAGGATCCATCTAGGTGTGCTTCTTCAATTGCTGATGGAAATACTATTGGGTATGGAACATTATATTCCCCACTTGTTTGTTATCAGCAGGGGGAGGAGTAGACCGTGGCACAAAAACTTTTGCAGCTAAAAATCTAGCATCGACAATGGATCCAAGGTCGTTCTAGTGAAGACCCCAACATCACTTCCCTAAAAGCAGCCTATAACTTGGCCTCCAAAGTCTGCAAAAAGGTGTTTAAACGGGCAGAAAAGGAACACTTTCACGGATAAGGCAAGAACTGCTCATTCGACCTGCTGGTAGTCGTAGCTTTTGGCAACTTGCCAAATCCGTGGAATAAATTTTCTGTCGCTCCTCGTTACCACCGCTGCGGAATTATGATGGATCACTGGTTTACATTTTAAAAGAGAAAGCACAACTTCTAGCTAAACTATTGACATCGAATTCCCGAATCAATGATGGAGGCGCGCTTCCACCTACTATAGCCGACTGTGGCTTCACAATGCCTAATGTTTGCATTAGACAATGCGATGTGCGCGATGCCCTCCGTTCACTTGACATTCGGAAGGCTAGTGGCCCTGATGGTTTTCCTGCAGTTTTATTAAGGAACTGTTATCTTGAGTTGTCTCCCGCCCTCACTCGACTTTGCCGCCTTTCATATTTCTCTGGAATTGTCCCTGCAGCTTGGAAAGTAGCCAATGTGCAACCAATTCCCAAAAAGGGAAATCGATCCGACCCCAATAACTACCGCCCCATTGCCATCACCTCAGTCCTGTGCAAGGTTTTAGAAACCATCATTAATACACAGGTCAAAGAATAATGCTATATAAGGCTCAAATTCGACCGTGTGTGGAATACTGTTCGCATCTTTGGGACGGATCTGCCAAGTATATGTTATCTGCTCTCGATACCCTGCAGAAGCGAGCGACTAGAATTATTGGAGACGAAAAGCTCAATAAAATCTTGGAGCCGCTGCAGCTTCGCAGGGATGTGGCATCGTTGAGCATATTTTACCGCCTATACCATGGACAGTGCTCTGAAGAGCTTTTCAACATTATTCCCCCTTCCCCTTTCCGTTACACGACAACACGCACTGGTTGCAAAATGCATATGTATACCGTGGCGGATGTACCAACTCGTACTAAACGTTTTGGCGATTCATATATCTGTCGTACTATTAAAATGTGGAATGCTCTACCAGCTTGCGTGTTTCCTTCCTCTTATAACCTAGAGTCCTTTAAACGAAGCGTTAATAGGCATCTTAAGCCGGCATAATGATGGCAACCAGCGGTGCACCTGTATGCATCCGCTTGTTGCTATCATTCCTGGACATTGCATACTGCTTAACATCAGGTGGATGCAAGGTCACATGTTGAACTCTTATAAAAAAATATAAAAAAAGCCATCAATATTAACACCTTGATTCTATTGGAAAGGTAAGATTTTAATAGATTTAAAGCTAAGTCGCGAATACCATAAAATTCTAACTTATCTAACAAAGTTTGATGATCAACACAATCAAACGCCTTAGATAGATCACAGAAAACACCAACGTGGTCCGGAGAATTTTCCCAAGCATCGATTATTACCGCAATCAAACTTGTGCCGGCATTAGTTGTGTTTCTTCCTTTTGGAAACCCGTATTGTTAGTCATGCAACAATTTATTTATATTAAAATGACTTAACATTTGACCGAGAATTATTTTTTCGAAAATTTTACTTAAGGATGGTAAGACAGAAACAGGACGATAATTATTTGGGTCTGTCTTACAACCGGACTTAAATATCGGAACTATTTTACTGTGTTTCAAAAGGTCGGGAAAAATTCCTTCATTAACACACCCATTATAAATATCAGCAAGTACCGGTCCTATAGTATTAATATTGGTTCTATAGCTTTGACCGACAACCCCCATAAATCTTCAGTTTGCTTCTTATTTAACATTTTAAAGTGTTTAAGAATATCCTTATTTGTGATGTGGCTGCATTCCACGTGGCGCATGGCAACATGACGTAATCTCCTTTGTCCACTCCACGCTTACCAAATATGGTAGCGAGCGACGGTTGCCATGTCAGCATTTCTGTACAGCCAATAAGAATGCACCAGCGTTTCCCCCCGTCGGAGCCCACGCCGAGGCACGCTTCGGTGCATCGGTGATGATCGGTGTGACAGTGCAGCCTGGTACATCATCGTGTACGCACGCGCATACAGTGCGTCCCAGGACGACATCGCGAACGTTCGCGCACCTGCACTCACCGCGAGACCGCTCTCGCTAACCGCGTCTCCTCCTAACTCTAGCACTTACTTATTAATGTTTATTTTATAATACTTTATTAATATTTTTTGTGTACTATCTTTATATTTTTAAACCACTATTTTACTTTATCTATTGTGTAATTAATTAGGTCATACGAGTATACCTGTGAATCATTTCGTATGTTCGCACACTTCGAATCGTCACGTACTCTACATCAGCAAATTCCTTTACCTACTTATCGCGCTGTTTCCAAGTTCAATGTACAAATGCATTTGCTTGGTAACATGTTTATTTTGCATTATATTCATTCTTTTTTATTACTTAACGTTTTAAATGTATTCTTTTGTATCGACCTAAAGGTCTCCGAGGGGGCTGATGTAGCTGCATTCCACGTGGCGCATGGCAACATGACGTAATCTCCTTTGTCCGCTCCACGCTTACCAAATATGGTAGCGAGCGACAGTTGCCATGTCAGCATTTCTGTACAGCCAATAAGAATGCACCAGCGTTTCCCCCCATCGGAGCCCACGCCGAGGCACGCTTCGGTGCATCGGTGTGATAGTCACGGCTGGTAATCTTCCTAACAAAAAATCTAACCGTAGTGGTCTATGGTTTCAAATTAGAACCTTGCCTTTCGCCCCCCTTACCTCCCCTCTGCTGCGCGGGCGTCGTCTATCGTCGGGTAAAGTCGGGTTAAGTCGGTTTTTTAATAACAAACAACATCCGTCCGCCATTACTGTTTTTTTTTGTCGATCGAGTAAGTAAAAGTTTATATCTTTATTGTGCCTCTCCGTTTAAAATTATAATATTCACGTGTTTTTCATGCATCATTATGTATATTGCATAACGTGTGCTGTGTTTGTGGGTGTAGTAGTGTACGACAGAACGTTAAACTTCACCGTCTACCAACTATTGAACAAAAACTATGAAAATGGTTAAAATGACTTCAGGTTTCTGAAATTGAGAGTTTAATCTTGGAACAGCTTTACAAGCTCCACTTGTGTCACAAACATTTTGAAAAAAGGTTCGTCATATAACGTAAGAGGTTCGTCATTATTTACTGCTGATGAAATTTCTACTGGCATACCTCAAAATACTTTCGAAGATATCGGTAAGGTATTTTGTATGCAATAAAGATTTAAATATAGGAATGTGGGAGAGGACAACTGTAGGGTATTACAGAAATAATTAAATTATATGTAGTCTACCTATAAATCTAAAAGATGTTTTACTATTTTCGGAAATTTCAATAGGGATAGATGAGAAAGGGCCAATAATTTAATATGATTACCTTTTTTTTTATTTGTAAATATTATGATGGAGGAAACCGGGTTAACAAAAGATAGTTCTCATATAGTAATTATTTTTAACTAACAATCTATGACTAAAAAATATTTAATAAAACATATTTTAGGAATGGCCTGTACTTCTTCCTGCTCAAAAGATGATGGTCCACGACTGCCATTACAGGTACTTAAATATTTATTATGAATACTAACAGGTACCCTGAGGTAGTGATGCAACGGAACTGGCATAACGGAAGCAGAAACGGAAACAGATGTCAAAAGTAAATCTTAACGGAAGCGGAAACGGAAACGGAAGCGGAAACGGAAGCGTTAACACTATGAAAAAAAGCACAATTGTACATTTAAAACTTTTTTTTATTAAATTTGTATTTTAGTAGTCAAAATTAAACAGCGGCAAGTTATATTTAATAAAGAGTAACTTGGCCGCTTTTTCACCTTTCAGCCTATTTCGATGTTCTTCATATATTAAACCAGCTCCGCTAAATAATTGCTCGCTGGCTACACTGGTGGGGGGAGCTGATAAGTATTGGCGAACTATTGGCAAAATATGGGGGTATTTGTTGGCATTTCCATTCCACCACATAAGGGGATCCTCATGAAGAGGTAGTCTTTTTTCTTTCTTGTACTCCCGAAGGTGTGACTGTATCTTTAAAAGTAAATTGTCACCATCGTCAGCTGTAGAAGAGTCCTCCTCCTGGTCTTCATTTACACTTAACATCGATTCCAATATTTGCAATGATCGCTTTCTCCCCGCTTCCGTTCAGAGTTCTGTTATAAAGTTTGCGGAACCAGAAGCAGAAACGGAAGTGAAAAAAAATGCGGAACTTCTGCAGTTGCGGAAGCGGAAGCAGAGTTCTGTTGCAACACTACCCTGAGGCCATCTAGGCGGTCTCGGACGCCGTAAGACACCTGTGATGATACACCATATATAATAAATATCATCACAGGTGCCTTTCGGTGCCCAAAACTCATCTATAAACAGTTTCACAAGTTGGTATAGTGAAACTGGGACCGACAGCTTAACCTACTCTCCGGGGCACTACATTGGTGTTGTCAAACAAATGTACATGATTTTTCTAATTAAAAACTCATTGGATTCAAACCAGGGACCTAAGTGTTTTTAAGTCCAAAATCTAACCAACTCGGCCACCACATACTAAATGATAATAAGATTTTTTTCAATTTTTGTCTGATTTTGTTCCTGCTAATCTAAATTTAATGTGAAAAAATACTAGCTATATAAATTATTCAAGAATAACTATAATTTGTGATTTATAGCTACTTCTCATAAAAAATAACTGTATATGATTGTATTATTTTAACACTTACTATATAGGTAGAAAATGCCTAAGGCATTATGTTCGCCTATGTACAATTTTATTTTGTAATTTTGTACAATAAAGTATTTTTAATAAAATAAATACTGTTTAAATACATAAATAAAAACTTTTTTAATTCTGTGTTTTTTATGATTCAAATATTTTTAGATGCGGTAATAGAAACACCAAAAAGAAGAGGTTGAGTATAATGAGAAGAATCAATGCCACAAGAAGCAATGCCAGGAGAAAGAAAATCTGTCAATTATGAAATCGATTCCCAAATGTTACAGATTTTTAGGCAAAATTATTATTTAAAATAAGGCTAAATAAAATAGGTAAACTAAATTTAGATGTTGGCATCAATACACAAATTATTGAGCTATTAAAGAATGAGGTAAATATTTAAATGTATTGTTTAATAAATAGTTCATGGTTTACATCTTCGAGTGCCTTTGAAGGGTTAAAACACCTTGTTATATGTGTTAGGATTCTGAAAGTACTTTAATGTTGGAAAGTAGTTGCTGTTATTATATAGGCTATCCCCATCTATTAACTAATCCATAAGTTGGTTTGGAACTGGCCTTCATAACTTAAAATGCAGTGGACTACCATACAATTAGTATAAAGCAAGTCTTATGGCCTTATTCATAAAAAACTGGCCGAGTCCTTGAAGAACACTTGCCAAAAAAAGAGACAAAACCTATTTTAACTAATGTGTTCTTCAAGGGCTTAATAAGTTTTTAAATTTTAATTTCGAGGAAACTGATGGGTACATTAATAATTTTATATTACCCTTTCCATTATAAAGAGTAAATACAAGTATGCTCTATTCAAAAACGTTTCGCTAAACTAGACTTAAACCTGATAAATAACTTAAATGTGTTATATATTGTGGCAAAGTGCTATATAACAATTAAATATATAGTATTAGTTTTTGGTTTTTAAATAAGGTTTTAGTTGTTGGTACATATTTATACATAAAAGTCATATTATTTGGATATTACAAATCTATAATTTATTTGGCAACTTGTTTATAAAATATCTTTCTTTTTGTATCATTTATATGAATGAGACTAAAATGCATCCATAATATTATTAATAGTATGAGCGGAGAACCCAAGATCCACTGGCATAGCAGAACATTTAGTTAAGTGGTGCTAAGCTTGTGTTGTTTATGTTTCATAGGCTTATCTTTGTATTTGATATACAATTATTTTAGTAGAAATCAAGCCCTCTTTATGTGTATTCAGAGTCTATAGTTTATAGAATGGATGGATGAACAAAATAAAGATTCATCTATACATAAGTGTATTAAAATGGATATATAATGTAGTACTGTGTATTAGTAGGCTCAATATTCAATGTATTTGTGCGTGTATTATATGAACATACACCTATCCAAATATCAAGAGATATTTTTATAAATTTCAGAAAAGGGGTAATAAAATTCGGCTATTCCAATGTTTTAAGATTTTGTTGTATGCGTGACACCAGCCGGACCACCACGTGTGATATCGTTTATGATTATGCCAGGTTTTAGGACGTAATTTGTGAGAATTTATTAGCTAATTTACAGATTTTGTTATCATTTCGTTCAAAAGTTATAGGGATGTATTTGTGGTCCTGCCGATGTAACGTTACTTCGACAGGACCACGATAGAAATAATGCACTTACGAGGTACTCTGTACTCGTAGATTTTTGTGATCGAACTTTTAAACCAAGGGTTCTAGCGAAATGAAAATAGGCTAACAAAATCGTACAAAATCGAAACCTAATTTCTGCGAAGGAACTAACCTCGTAAGTGCATTATTTCTATCGTGGTCCTGCCGATGTCACGTTTTATCAGCATGACCACCACTGTAACTTTTGAACCAAGCGGTCTAGCGAAATGAAAATAGGCTAACAAAATCGTACAAATTCAAAAACTAATTTCTGCGAAAGTACTAACCTCGTAAGTGCATTATTTCTATCGTGGTCCTGCCGATGTCACGTTTTATCAGCAGGACCACCACTGTAACTTTTGAACCAAGCGGTCTAGCGAAATGAAAATAGGCTGACAAAATCGTACAAATTCAAAACCGAATTTCTGCGAAAGGACTAACCTCGTAAGTGCATTATTTCTATCGTGGTCCTGCCGATCCCAAGTAGCAAAGCAGTCCTATAACTAAAGCTCATATCTCTAAAGAGCTGTCTAAACGTTTTATTAAGGGTTTAGGGGTGACAGCGTGTTGTATAAAAGCGTTCAATAATACATTTTTGCTCTATAAGCTTATAGAGCAAAAACGTCCTATAAACAATGGATGTAAACGTTTACAACGCCATTTTATACAACCGTTATAGTCAGGTTCTATACAAAGTTATAATATAACTAGTATAAGGCGATATTGCTCTATAAATTTGTTAACAGATGCCTTTATTCATCTGATTTACGTAATAAGGGTTCCAACCGAACTGCTATAGCCATTTCGTTTTAACAGTGATGAACACTCAACTTTAGGACGATATTGAGGTATTGTAGATATTCAGATCGTTGCTATAGTACTTGCTTCGTTAGTAGTCATTAAAACTACAATAAAGTGATTACAACCAGCAAAGTAGTCCTATAACTAAAGCTTATATCTTTAAAAAGCTGTGTTAACGATTTATTTAGGTTTTAGGGGTGACAGCGTGTTGAATAAAAGCTGCATTCAACAATACATTTTTAGTCTATAAGATTGTAGAGCAAAAATGTCCTATAAACCACGGATGTAAACGTTTACTACGCCATTTTATACAACCTTTATAGTCAGGTCCTATAGAAAGTTCAAATATAACTAGTATAGAACGATTTTTAACGATGTTCTTATACAACATATATTATAGTGTTATAACGTAGTAACTATATATCTAATAATACAAAAAAGGCACATAAAGGTAGATAAATGTTGCTATTAAATGACAATTATGTCCTGAAAAGAATTTTGATGTGTCTTTTACAACAATGCGCAGACATTTTGATTTAGTGTAAATACGGCGAGCATTCTTCCTTAGAATTAAGAAAAAATGGATTTAAAGAATTGGAAAAGATATAAACGCAGTGGAACATATAGAAGAGAAGTGAATAGACGTTATGGTAAAACAGCATTATCATTTTCAATAAACAAAATTGAGAACTCAACTATAATAAACGGTTCCGTAGAAAATGATGACTTTTTAATCGAAAATAAGGAATCCAGCGATTTTTGTGACAATATATCAGATTCTTCAGGCAGTGACTCAACTTTCGAAAAAAATCAACAATTACGAGATGGCGTGAAAAAATGGGCCATTAATTATAATATTTCCCATGATGCAACAAAAAGTTTAATTCAATTAATTAACAATAGAATACCGAATACATTGCCTAACGATCCACGAACGCTTCTTAAAACAGAGAAGACTATTACCACTTATCCCGTGGGAACTGGACAGTATTGGCATAACGGCCTGACAAACACATTGAAACACTACCTACAAATGATTGATTGCAATCTACCCGTCATTTCACTAAATATAAACATAGACGGCTTGCCTGCTTTTAAAAGTTCAAAACTTCAATTATGGCCAATTTTATGCAACGTCTATGAAATACCAAAACTACGACCCATTGTAATTGGAATTTATTCAGGCCACGATAAACCATCTGATTTAGATGGTTATCTAAGAATGTTTGTGGATGAAATGAAAAAACTACTAAAAGATGGCATAGTAATTGGAAGTGTTGGAAAAGAAAAATTAATAGGCATAAAAATACGGGCCTTTATATGTGACTCTCCAGCTCGAGCTATGATCAAGGGCAAGTTTAATTTTAACACTATTGTTTTATTACCAATAAATATTTGTTGCAAACAGTTGCAATATAATATTTTTTTATTTTTTTTTATTTTTTATTCCGTCATTTATTGCACTATTAATAGCTTTTTATAATTTATTTTATATTCAAATGAAATTGATTTTGCAGGTGTGTGCAATTACAACGGGAAAGATGGGTGTTTAAAATGTACGGTAGAAGGAGAGTATTCGTACGTATCTAACACCGTTGTGTTCCCAAGAGTTGGATGCCCAAAAAGAAATAATGAAGATTTTCGAGCAAAAAAGTATGGGCAGCACCATAAATCTGATTCTCCTCTTTTAGAACTGCCTATCGATATGATAGAAGATTTTGTAGTGGGAGATGCACTACATTTATTGGATTTGGGAGTAATGAAACGTCTTCTTACTGGATGGAAAGACGGAAAATTTAAAAAATATACTAAGTGGAGCAATCAGGATATTGCTATTGTCACAAGTTTTTTATTAAGCTGCAAGATGCCACGAGAAATTCACCGATCTGTCAGAGGTCTCGATCAGTTAGGTTTTTGGAAGGGCTCAGAATATCGCACATTTCTGTACTATCTTGGATTCATAATCTTGAAATATACATTAACTTTAGATGCTTATCAAAATTTTTTGTGCTTTTTTTGTGCAATTACAATTTGCTCCAATGAAAAATATTTCCATTTGCTAGACCTAGCGAATTCGTTATTGAACTGCTTCTTAGAATATTTTAGAGATATATATGGTAAAAGTTATATGACCAGCAATGTGCACAATCTATCTCATATTATTGATGAAGTGAAAAAGTATGGAAAACTGCAAGATTTTAGTGCATATCCATTTGAAAATCAGTTATATTCTCTAAAAAAAATGATAAGACATGGTAATAGACCCCTTCAACAAGCTGCTAAACGTATTAGTGAAAAAATAAATATAGAACTGCAGAACTTTAAGACAGACAACTTTGAAGGTCCATTTTTAACATATAACAAAAATGTAAGAATGCCGGTCCTTCATCTACAAAGTTTTATTTTGTGTCCATGTAAGGAAGACAAATGGTTTTTAGATTTAGAAAACCATGTTATTGAAATTATGTCTATAGTAAATGGTGAAAGTGGTATAATTATTTATGGAAATTATGTAGAACCTACTGAGGACGTATTTACAACTCCAATAAAATCTTCATATTTAAACATATATAAATGTAAAACTAAAAACATGAACAAAACTAGAAGAGTATTCACTAGATGAAATAAAGTGTAAACTTATATCAATCTCTTACACTTCATCAACTTATTTTATCCCATTATTACACACTGTATAAAGTCATCTACATTTTATTAATTTATAAGGTTGTTCACGCAGACGGTATGTAAATAAAAATATTCATTAATTAAATAGTTATTTATTTTGAACTAAAAAGAAAAACACTTTTATTTCTCATTCTCTTATACATCTAAATCTCAAATTAAAATCAAACTAATTATGTAGTTTGAACTCAACTTATGCAAAAAGAGGTACTTACTCAAAAATTCTCAGACATAACCACAAAATATTATAAAATTCTCTTAGCTTATTTATATAAATGCTCATAAACTTAAATTGTAAAAATTATAATATAAACAAAATTATGACAGCCTCTATTTAGCAACTTCAAAAATACTTTCATAAGAAAATAATATGACAACTCTTAATTCAATAATATCCTAGAAAAAAATAAGTTAAAAAGTCAAAATAGAATTTAAAAGAAATGAGTTAACGTAACGGCACGGCACCGATGCTCGACAGTTTAAGGACTTTGTGTTTTGCTCTTGTTATTCAATATTCAGATAAAACGTTTACATTAATGCAAATCGTTATTTAATAATTAAGGTTTCTTGGAGAAAGATGTATCCTAATGGTTGGGTACATCGTGGGATGGTTTTGGTTGCATAGCAGAATCCTCAGTTTTAGACTTTTTGCCTATTCCTTTAACTCTTTTTTTTGTAGTTGAGATCCTCAACATTTTAGCGGCGTATCGTCTCTCCGAATTTTTTAAAATATTTTTGAAAAACGATTCGCATTCCAATAACGTAAACGTTTTATCCGAATGTTGAATAACATCAAAAAATAAGTTAATAACCCGGGTGTGAGCTTTAAAACAATTTTTTTTGGTTTCAGCTTTTTTGGAGCCACCTGCCCATGAGCACTCCGTAAGGAATCGACGCGTAAACATTACTTCTATTAGGGCATAAGAATTGTTTAGACCGCTACCTTTTTCAGACCCACAAATCAAAGATAATTTTTCTTTGAACATCTCTACTGATTCTTTGTTTTTTAATTCATCATTAAAATTTTGAAGTTCGTCAATATTATCAATTTTATTGAACCCAATTTGACTGTTAATTTTTTGTTGTTGGCACTGTCTGAGAAATGCATCGATTTGTGTACTAATTTGTGATAATTGAAACATAATTTTTTCTTGTGTGTTTTCTACTTTTTCCAAACGTTTGAGAACAGTTTCCTCAAAGTATGATTTTTGTGTTGGATTTTCGCTGATCAAATACACTGTTTCTGAGTCTGTTTCCTGCTGCACTATGAAAGGAGTTTCTGATGTTATAATATTTGGGTTTTCTGCTGGACTATCTATTATATTTGGAGGTACGTAGGCTTCAGGTTTTTGGGCTGGTTCTTGCTCAACTTCAAGTTCAGGAAACATTGCTGCCGGTAAATAACTTTTTTTCTTTGTTCTAAAAAAAAGTAAATAACAGTTTACTATTGCAAAATAGATATGCTATACAGGGTGACTTTGAAAGGATGTACTTGGCTAATATGTGGTTCTACTGATCAATAAGAACAACTTTTCCCATGAAACCATATGTCGCAAATGAAAAAAAAATTGCCTTTTCCATACAAAATAGTAATGTTAAAATGACCAATTTGTATGGGGAAGCCAATTTTTTTTTCATTTGCGACATATGGTTCCATGGAAAAAGTTGTTCGATTTGATCAGCAGAACCTCATATTAGCCCAAAGTACATCCTTTCAAAGTCACCCTGTATAATAAATACGTTTCAGTAAATAAATTGGTATCAAATATTAGGTGTAACAAAAAAGGGTGTATATCTACTTAAAGCCAATTCTACTACTCATGAAGCTGAACAACCTTATAGTTATTTCAAATAAATTAATATTCACCAATCGCAAGCTTAGTGCTTAGAAAACCATTACATGTTTTTTCATCCGTGACACTGTAGTGTACCGAGAATGTACCCAACAGCGTTCCGACCGTTTGTATGAAGACAGAATACTGTTAGATAATATTACCGTGCCCATAGGTACCTACTACAGCTGCCCGGCCTATACTTGATTAAACATACAATTGTTATTTTTTTTTATTTACGTTTAAAATATTACCGTAATGCACTGCACCGCCAATTCATTCATGTCAATATCATAATCAATTCGATGGCGCTTCTTCGGCAATCGCTCGTCCTCAGTATCGCTTTCACGCTGCATACGGAGCATTTCTATTTGCGCGACATTGTAGGCCAAGTCGCATCTTTTTAGTTGGCATGGCGTACTAATCCAGTCATCTTCAGGTTTTGAATTTTCATTTTTTTGAAGTTTTTTAGAACCTTTTCTTGGCCATAGTAACAAATTACCATTTTCCCAGGCACTCGGTACACATGATAGAAAAGTTTTTCCTCTTTCAACCGTCTGCACTATCTTGAATGGCATCTAAAATAAATGTTTCTAATATAATTTTTAAATAATAACTACCTAAAAATATTATATTGTTTATTTAAATAATTGTGTACCTTTTGACTGGAAGCAAAGCAACGTAGGATTTATAATTATTTTTATTCTGATAATTAATAGCAAGCACCCATTCTAAGTGTGACTATGTGACGCAGAGCGCGGACTAACTCACGGCACGGCTAGAACGCGTATTATGATAGCAATGCCGCGCGCGGGGTGGGTGGGAACGGTAGAGCGAGAGAGATGATGAAAATTATTTAGAGATTAATGTAGATATACCTAATGCTGACAAATTATAAGATTTTAATGACAAAGAGTTACTTAATTAAATACACCTATATATAGGTATATATATATATAATTATACAATATAAGAGAATGTTATTTAGTTGCAGAAATTACATTCATCGGAAGGATAATGGTCATAAATAGCCATGACACCGCAACCCCGACACCAGAAAAAAATAAAATTTAACAAAAAGCCCATATTTTTTTTGTGTATGGTGAAGTGACTTGGTAAAGATGTATCAGTATGTAATCCACATTTTACACAGTCTGAACTTAATAGAAAATGTGTGATTTTCCACGGCCATTCCGATTCTGCAAGCAGTATGAAATCGTCTCGACTAAGAAATTTATCGATATCCATAATGACGACCATTACACTGAAAA
This sequence comes from Monopis laevigella, assembly GCA_947458855.1. NCBI lineage: Eukaryota > Metazoa > Arthropoda > Insecta > Lepidoptera > Tineidae > Monopis > Monopis laevigella. Next base: position 14,038,468 of record OX381580.1, on the reverse strand, counting down.
AAAAACGCCATGTTGACTACACTTTATATTTTTAAGGTTTTTGCTTCTGAAGTTCATTGATTTCAATGTACTTAATTACATCTAATAAAACTGATCAAATATATTGATATTCCGAAGAAAAAGGTGGCCATATGATTAACATAATTTGAGCGGTAAACGTTACACTTATTTATAAAGTAGCTTTTTTTCGTTATTAGAATCACTGATCACACTCACACGGAACCCTAATTTCAGCCTGAGACAGTAAAAACATTGTCACAGTAAAGGACTATAATGGCCCTTGGAAACTCTAAGTCACTTTATTTGATAAATATTTTAGTAAAATCTCAATAATCCGAAGGCGCACTTAAATTTCATTGTAAACCTAAACCTAGTTTATCAGTAAAACTGCGGACGCACATCATTTCCACTGTGATAGACTAATATTATATAGCAAAATAATATAATACTCACCTCAAATTTGTCGATACTTTTGTATATTTATTTTATTTTATTTTTTCGATCTGCACTGTCACGAATGTTAAAAAAATCAATGACTAATGAATAATGTGAGGTAAAGGAAACATAAACTCTTGTATAGTATGAAAAAGTACTATAAAAGATCCTATAGTAGCCATTATGTCACTATTAAGAGACCTGCGTCACTGTTACATTGATTGTATAGGACTGATTTGTCATATATGACACTGCTATTACTCCGTTTTGACGCTGAACAGAGATCTAAATGCGCCACTTCTGAATAAATAAAACGTTTATAGCTGTTTTATAGGACAAATAAGTTTATTCCAAAACGTTCTATGGTCTTTTATGGGACAAGTTTTTGCTGCTTGGGATGTCACGTTTTATCAGCAGGACCACCACTGTAACTTTTGAACCAAGCGGTCTAGCGAAATGAAAATAGGCTGACAAAATCGTACAAATTCAAAACCTAATTTCTGCGAAAGAACTAACCTTGTAAGTGCATTATTTCTATCGTGGTCCTGCCGATGTCGCGTTTTATCAGCAGGACCACCACTGTAACTTTTGAACCAAGCGGTCTAGCGAAATGAAAATAGGCTGACAAAATCGTACAAATTCAAAACCTAATTTCTGCGAAAGGACTAACCTCGTAAGTGCATTATTTCTATCGTGGTCCTGCCGATGTCACGTTTTATCAGCATGACCACCACTGTAACTTTTGAACCAAGCGGTCTAGCGAAATGAAAATAGGCTAACAAAATCGTACAAATTCAAAAACTAATTTCTGCGAAAGGACTAACCTCGTAAGTGCATTATTTCTATCGTGGTCCTGCCGATGTCACGTTTTATCAGCATGACCACCACTGTAACTTTTGAACCAAGGGTTCTAGCGAAATGAAAATAGGCTAACAAAATCGTACAAAATCGAAACCTAATTTCTGCGAAGGAACTAACCTCGTAAGTGCATTATTTCTATCGTGGTCCTGCCGATGTCACGTTTTATCAGCATGACCACCACTGTAACTTTTGAACCAAGCGGTCTAGCGAAATGAAAATAGGCTGACAAAATCGTACAAATTCAAAACCTAATTTCTGCGAAAGGACTAACCTCGTAAGTGCATTATTTCTATCGTGGTCCTGCCGTAACGTTACATCGGCAGGACCACATATACATCCCTATAACTTTTGAACGAAATGATAACAAAATCTGTAAATTAGCTAACAAATTCTCACAAATTACGTCCTAAAACCTGGCATAATCAAAAACGATATCAGACGTGGTGGTCCGGCTGGTGTCACGCATACGATTTTGTTCTAATAGTAGATTTTTTATTTATTTTGTTATCACACTACTTATAAGATCTCTCATTTTAATCATAGACATCCCTAAAGATTGAAAAATAAATAATAAAAAATATATGTTGTTTATTTACTATTTATGCGCTGCCTCCATATTCTGTTTCTTTTAAAGGTAACACTAGATTGTCAAAATAACGAAATCCTATAAGTACAATCTACACGACAGGAAATTTTAAAAACTTTCAAGCCAAAAACACCTTTAACTGGAGGGAATAGAGTGCATGATTTTTTGGGTTTTTCTTGTCGCTGATTTGTTTAATATCATTGTTATAGGCTCATATTAATATAGGATTTTCTTATTTTAACAAGCTAACGTTTCCGTAATAAGAAACAGAATACGGCCACTGGTTTTGTTTCTCAACCATACTATTTCTATCTAACAAATAAGTTTGTTTTAGCTAGCAGACTGCGACGTGCTTGTATAGTTATCAAGAGACATTTATGGTCAATGTTAATACATTGTACATCTAACGAGCCCCCCATTTGAGTGTTACCTCAGTTCTCACGCGGCATAAATAAGTATGACTCATGCCATTCTTATTTAACGTCCCAGTTATCTAGTACATTTCATGATCATCTTTGTTTGACCTAATTATCGATGCAAGCATGTCACATCTTGCTACCTCTAACTCTGAGTTGTACCAAAGTGTCTGTTAATGTAATGTAACGATTTTACAGATTTTTACAGTTCAAATGACAGCTGGGGCTCTAGAGAAAAAGCAGGCGAGGCGACATGACGCGTCGCCTCAGGCCCCAGGGGCCTTAGAGAAAAATCAGGCGAAGCAACGTGTGTTTCGCCTTCAATCAAAACTGTATAGACTTTGGCAGATGAACGTACCTCACGCCTACTGTCACTGTAAAAAAACATACGTTTTTGACTGAGGTGATGCGTCATGTCGCCTCGCCTGCTTTTTCTCTAGAGCCCTTGGTACATTCGACGCTATTTTTAATTTTAATCGTTACATTAAATTAACAGACACTTTGGTACAACTCAGCCTAATAGTGCACAGTGCACCTAAACAAGGCTGAAGTCTAGCGATCCTATGCCTATCCATTAAAAAAAAAAACAATTGGCAGACGTCATAACATTGCCATTTTACAAAAAAAAAAAATGTCATGTTCTAATTTTAAACCTGACTACGGTCAAAAGTCTACTGTATGAAGATTGCCATCTTCTCCTATATCATCTGTGGTGACAGTGCAGCCTGGGACATCATCGCGTACGCACGCGCATACAGTGCGTCCCAGGACGACATCGCGAACGTTCGCGCACCAGGCCCCTGGGGCCTTATTCCGAGTTTGCAACCGCTAAAGACGACAAGACGTTTCGTAAACTATAAATATTGAAATATAAGTTCTATTTCAATGGATATATAGTCTGTATTAGTTTGGCTATAATAATGCCGCCATCTTGAAATAAGCGAATTCTTCGCAAGTTTGAACATCTGATGAGCATTGGAATTTCAACTCTATATTTAATAGTATAGAACTTATATTTAAATATTTATAGTTTACGCAAAATGCGCGACGGTGAACGTGTCAAAACTCGGAATAAAGCCCCTGCACTCACCGCGAGACCGCTCTCGCCAACCGCGTCTCCTCCTAACTCTAGCACTAACTTAGTTTAATACGTTACAGACAATATACATTACTATATATTTATATGTGGGAGTTTCATTTCACCTAAGCAGCCCCCACAGTGACATGTTTAAAAGTAAAATTAGGTATTTTTGGTATTTTAATATATTGTTTCTGATGCTAATGTTAGCTGATGATTTAATACTGTTCGTGATTTGTAATGGAATTAGTAAAAAAATCTTCGAATAATTCAGCAACTTGTTTATTGTCCGATATCATAACTCCATTATGTCTAATTGAAATATTATTATATCTAATTTTTTTTTTTTTTTAATTTTTTTTTTAACACTTGTAGAAATATTTTTTTTATACTTTTTAGTGTTTTTGAAGTCGGTTATATTTTATTGTTAAAAAGTTTTTATTTCACATTATTTAGTATAATAGGATGAGATGATTGTACGCAAATATGGTAAATCCTAAGTTTTTGCCGCCATACTTATACTTATGCTATTAGCCGCCAAAGAGCTTTCGATACTTAAAAATATGTGAAAAACGTTGTACCTTTGAAATTTGAGGGTTTCCCTGGATTTCCCTGGATTCCACAATCAGATCCTTGGTACTTGGAAATTGCACTCTTTCGAATAAAAATGAATTTTGAAAATCGGTCCACAATTGACATAGAAATCGGTGAAAATACATACAAAAAAAAATATCAGTCAAAGGGAAAACCTGCTTTTTTGAAGTCGGTTAAAGAAAGAGAGAAACCCTTCTTACCTTTTATAACTAAAGTGTTCGTTAAGGAACCAATAAGTTTTTATGAATAAGGCCATAATAAAACAATGAAAAAATGTATTATTAATCTGATTTTTATTGTCTTAGCCCATAATTTTAGGCTCTCTAATCAGGTAATGGTTGAAGAACCTCAGATTTTGAAGTCTGTATGTAAATACTCCTTTCCGTTTTAATCTTCCCATGTGTTGCAAGGTACGCAGTACTGGTAGAAAACGGTACAGACCATTGAGCTCACCTCCTAGGCAGAACATGAAGGAAGACTCTACGTAAGCTGCAAAAAAAAAATGTTATAGATCGTAGCATGTATAATTATGTATTTATATATGTCTGTTTTATTTGTCACTAGCTGATCCGCGCAATTCGTCTACGTAACTTTAACCGTTTACACAGCGTAGGGGAGAGCAGGTAGGATTCGTACAGAGGGAGCATTCGTACAGCAGTCATATCTACACTATTGAAGTCGTTGGCGCGTTAGTAATTGGGTATTAGGCCCACTCATGCCCTCAGGCTAACAGCTAAGCGTTGTGGCAGTGCAATAGTCAGTTTCGTCGTAGGGTGTTTTCGCACTGCCTAATTAATTTATCGACTCATCTTTGAAAACATTAATTTTTAAAACATTAAGTTTTTCTCAAATTATTATAGTAATTTAGGGCTGATTTTTCAATCCTCTGATAAAGTTATCGAAAGAATAAATTTGACAGTTCTGCATACAAGTTAACTGTCGAATAATTTTATCTGACGATTGAAAAACCAGCCCTAATATAATGCTTTTGAATAAGTGCTTTAAATAAATATGTAGGTAAACATTAAAGTTTTATAAAACAATAAACTGTTAAAGTACTATGTTGATTCGATGTTAATTCTATGTAAATAATCTCAATAAATGTTTAAATTCATATTAAGCCTTTTCAATTACTATGTACGAAGCTACCCCGCGTGTGGTGTACTTTCTTACGATTTGATTTTTTTGGGAAATTCATCATAAGTTTGCCATATTAATTTATATCACCACTGAACATAATTTGTTATTATTCTATTAGATGTTGGTCTACCAATCCTAAAACTAATTACAAAGAAATAAGTATAAACTAAAAAAAAAATACAAAAATACCTAAAATAAAATTTAACAATAAATAGTACAATATTAATATCCTATGTCCACCATATCACAACCCCGTCCCGGCCCAAAAGTACCCATAACACTGGCAGCATTACCACGCTGTACTGCCAGTGATATTCTTTGTTTAAAAAAATATCCGGACCGAGGATCTCCAGAGGTCTCTTTTAGAAGAGCACATAATTTCTTTCCAAAGACCACAGCCTCGGAACCCCAAACTCCAGTTGTCTCCACAGCAAATGGGACAAATAAATATTCAGATTTTAAATTTTGATATTTAGTATGTTTTAATTTAGCTGCTGCTTCAGCAGCAGCCCCTGATGAACTCATACAGGCTCGGAGATGTGATGCCGCAACGCAAGTGACATCCCAGATAACGCTACGTCCTCTCTGCCACGGCACCAGCGTTAATCCACCTGGGCGTTTTCCATCTACTCTACTTAGCCCGTATGGTCCGAGAATACTAGGAACATTTGCTGAAGTCAGAGCTCCGCGAATAATGTCATTAAGGTTATGGTGCCGAGACAATCTCCCTGAGCTTCTACTGCAACTTAATCCATGATGACCATTCGCTAAGCCTTGTGTTCCACATACGCACTGATGTGGTTGACAGATGTTAGCGCCTAACCTTAAAGCAATAGCAATTCTTAACGATTGGTCATCTAAGAATGTTCCTAGCGAAGGTGAAGGGAGTGCCTTTAACCATAACCCTGACTCTGAAGTAATTGCGGCCTTGAAACGCGCAATGTCGGATCCAGAAAAATATGCCAAAAGTTTTTTTTTGTAAATGTTGAAGATTTATATTGTCCCATTGATATTGCGAAGACAACTGAACAGGAAGATCATCAGATATCGTCTTAAAAGCCTCTATTGAATCTATTAGGTATGGGATCTCAGATGCTGCACCTAAATTAGGAAAAATAGTAGTGATCAAATGAACTATATTATTGTTGAAGATATATAGTTAATTCAGCATCATTGAATGTTTTTTAAAAATAGCAATGAGTTTTGCTTTTACATGACTTAGTATAAAAAGTATACGAATCCTACCTGCTCTCTCCTACGCTCTCAAAAGGAATAATTTTTCCCCGTTTTTGCAACTTTTTGATTGTTACTACGCTCCGATTGGTCGTAGCGTGATGCTATGTAGCCTATAACCTTCCTCGATAAATGGGATATCCAACACTAAAAAAATTTTTCAATTTGAACCAGTAGTTCCTGAGATTAGCGCGTTCAACCAAACTAACAAACTTTTCAGCTTTATAATATTAGTATAGATTATTGTTTATTATTATACTATTAGGTAAGCCTGCAGAAAGTTAAAAGTACTGGTATTAGTAACTAACTAACTAATAAAATAGTTATGCCTTTTCCCACAGGGGTAGTCAAAGACAAGGAAGCGCCACCTACAACGAACTAAACAATGGCTAAAAGATGTTACGAAATGGGCGGCGTCAAAGACTCGTTTCGTAACCGCACTATGAAAGGAGACTACCACCTCGACAAAAAATATATGAAGGGATCTCCGGAAAACCGGTGAACCCACAGACTAAAACAAGACACACGACTAAGTCACTTGACGGTTTTTGCATATCTGGGGATCTCCGGAAAACCGGTGAACCCACAGACTAAAAGCGACACACGACTAAGTCACTTGGTTTTTGCATATCTGCACCCTACCGAAGATTTGGGGTAGCTAGCTATGTATGGGTAGATTTAGAAAACTTTTCATTCTGTTTCTTGTTTTGGTGCAATATAATATTGTAATAAAATTTTGAAATCATTATTATTGGTTACTATGCTTAATGACAACAATGGCTGTTTTAAGTAACACCATTGTAAAACTTGTTGTTTTATTAAATATAATAGACTACATTACTTTTACATTACGAGTATACCTATTAATTATTATGTACCTAGGTGTATATACAGTATATTATAGTACCTACTAATGTCACTCTTTTTTTACTTTTTACTATTTCTACAGTCCTATGATAATCGTAAGATATAATGGCAAATTATTGGCAGCTTTAAAAAGAACATTATTTGCCTTGGGTGCCTACTCAGTTTAATGGACAAAAAAACATAGCAATGGCACGTAATCTCGGTGATGCAACTGGAATACCGGATGGCAAGGGCATATAATTGAAATGTACATAAAAAAATAGAATTAATTATGTAAAATAAATTTTAACCATACCATTGTGTTGTTTTTTTTTTTTTGTTAATATATAGTGTATATATAGGTACCATTATACTTAAAATTATTTATTAAAATAAATATATTTATAAAAATAAAATATTTTTATATAGGTATTTATTAATATACCTACTTAAATATATTATACACCTTTTGTATAATACAATAATAATTCTTATACCAAAATGTTTTTAAAGAAAATAAATAACGGTGTTCAACTTCTAGGTTTTCTTGCAGAATAAAACCACATAGTTATAGCGGACTGTATATTATGATATATTAATGATTTAGGTAAGAGAAATAAAAATTATATGATGTTTTAAAAGACGTGTGCCTTGTATCCGGCCGTTCTTGAGTGAGTAGTCGTATCGCGCCGAGGCACCGACGCCCCGCTCCTGCCTTTGACGTCAGGTACAGTCGGCCGCGACTTCGCAGTACATGTTGCGGTCGCAACATACTCCCCAGCCTTGAACAGTGTTCAAGAGTTTGGTAAGGGACACAGGTTGTTGTAGCCCCTTTGAATTACGCCCTTCTTGGTAAGAATGTCAGCAACTCTGGCCACGCCATCCGTGCCTGGGTATGCGCGTTTTATACGGCCCAACAGCCACAGCAGAGGAGGTTGTGTCCTTTCCCTTACAAGAACTAAGGTTCCGACCTCCAGCTTGCTTGATGAAGAGCGCCATTTAGTCTTCTGCTGCAGTAGGGAGATATACTCATCGGAGAATCGATTCCAAAAGTGTTGTCTCAAAGTTTCTATCCTTTGATGTCTTTGAAGACGATTAATGTTTGCATCTGTGAGATCAGGGTGATGTGTGGAAGTCAGTGTTCGCCCGATAAGGAAGTGAGAAGGAGTTAACGAGGTAAGATCATTACAGTCAGTGGAAAGAGGAGTGAGCGGCCGAGAGTTAAGAATAGCCTCTATCTGTGTTAAGCATGTTACCATTTCCTCATAGGTCATGTTTGTTAGTCTTAATATTCGCCTCAAATGATGCTTTACAGACTTGACTGCAGCTTCCCACAAGCCGCCAAAATGCGGTGAATAGGCTGGTATAAACTTTATATTTATGCCTTGCTCAACTAAAACAGTTTTAATTTGATTTGAATTATTTAATATTAATTTAGCTAACTCATTAAAAGCCCCGACAAATGTTGTACTATTGTCAGAATAGATAGTTTTCGGTTTACCACGCCGAGACATGAACCGGTTGAGGGTGGCAATAAAGGCTTCCTTGGTAAGATCCGAGACCAGCTCCAAATGCACTGCCTTAACAGCAAAGCAGATAAAGACACAAATGTACGATTTTATTAATTTACTGCCTCTACCCTTTCGGTCAAGTACCAACACTGGCCCAGCATAATCTATACCTGTATTTAAAAACGGGAATTCTAAATGTGTTCTGTCTGTAGGAAGATCGCTCATGACTAGTTCTATTGGTTTAGCGCTATATCTATGGCATCTAATGCACGCGTGTACTATTTGTTTGGCCAAATTTCTACCACCTAAAGGCCAATAGGTCAATAGTAACAATTGTGGTCCTGCGTGCAATAGTAGTTTATGCTCATATTCGAATATAATTTTTGTTAGGTGATGTTTAGAACATAAAAGTATGGGGTGTTTGAGATTATAATCGTAAAATGAATTTCTAAGTCTTCCACCCACGCGCATAATTCCGTAAGAATCAATAAAGGGAGACAGGGAACTTAGACGATTGTTTATTGGCAATGTTTTACCAGAATGTAAGATGTGGTGTTCTTTGGGAAACATTTCTTGTTGTACGAGTTTCATAATATGGTTACGAGATCTGCCTAACTCAGAAATTGATAAATATTTTTTTTTATTGTTTGTAACCTTACAATTGTTTATAAAAAGTTGTACATATGTAAATAATCTAATTAATTTAAGAAAATTTGATGAATTATTTATTAGTAATAGAATAGTGTTTTTAGTTTTATTTGTAGTCACATTTATATGCAAAGAAATTTCGGGTAGATCGTTAATAATACATTTATTGGGATTTACTGGATAATAAATGTTTTTAGAATTAAGAAATTCTGGGCCGGTCCACCAAAGTGAGGATTCGCTGATAACATCAGCCTTCGCCCCGCGAGAAGCCAAATCTGCCGGATTTAGCTTTGATGGTACGTAATTCCATGAGCTGTCACGAGTTTTATCCAATATTTCACTTATTCTATTGCAAACAAAGCTTTTAAGTCGACTCAGAGGTGTGGACAGCCAGCCCAAAACTATGGTGGAATCGGTCCAATAAAAACAACGATCGACTTTTACAGATAGTGAGTTACATACCTTTGTTAGTCTTGCACTCAACAATGCTCCACAAAGTTCAAGTCTCGGAATGGTGGTTGGTTTGATGGGAGTTACTTTATTTTTTGATGTCAGAAGACGAACAATCGCTGTACCGTCTATTTGAGTGGTTCGTACGTATACGCACGCGCCATAAGCCTTTTCTGATGCATCCGAAAATGTGTGCATCTCAAAGGATGTACGATTAGTACAAGAAATATATCTAGGAATATTAAGTAAATTTAATAAAGGTAATGTTTTAAGGATCAAAATGAATATAGTCTTTAGTTCCTCTGGGACCTCATCATCCCAATCACACCCCAGCATCCATAATTTCTGAACTAATATTTTTGCCGGAACCATGCATGGACCAATGAGGCCCAGTGGATCAAATACTTGACTAATTGTTGACAAAATTAGTCTTTTTGTTATTTTTTTATTATTATTTAAAGTAGTATGAATAGTAAAATATAAATTATCAAATGTCGTGTTCCAATATAAGCCTAAAGTCTTACAAGAAGATGTGTTATTTAAATTTATATGTGATATTGAGTTTAATATTTCGGAACTATTAGATTGCCATTTTCTTAAATGAAATCTGGCCGCTTCTAAAGTGGAAATAACACCTTTGCTTAAGCTAATGACACTGTCAATGGTGTCATCGCCGCTTAAAAAATAATCTACAAAGAAGTCGTGTCTTATTGCACGCTGCACCTTACGATCAACACATTCGTCAGCTAATGATACTAGGCATTTTGTAGCTAGATATGGAGCTGAGGCTGTACCATAGATCACAGTGTTTAATGTATATGTTCTTATTGGTTGTGAAGAATTAAATCTAAATACAATTTGTTGTAAGAAACGTTGAGAATCATCGACCATGATGGCTCGGTACATTTTTTCCACGTCACTTGTCACTACATACTGATGTTGTCTGAAGCACAATAAAATAGAAAATAAGTCATCTTGTACAGAAGGGCCGACAAGCTGTATGTCGTTAAAAGATTTGCCCGATGTAGTCACGGCTGATGCATCAAATACTACGCGTAATTTCGTAGTACTACTTGGTTCTCGGATTACACCGTGATGAGGCAAAAAGTATGAACCTTTATTATTTAAGAGAGTAGTATTTTCAGTCATGTGTCCGAGATTAAGATATTCTGTCATAAAATCTAAATATCTATTTTTAAAAATATCATCGCGCTCCAATCTACGTTCGAGACAAAGAAAGCGACGTTTTGCCAATACATAAGACTCTCCTAGGACATCGGGTGACTCCTTCAGCGGTATGGAGACTATAAATCGACCATCAACCGCACGTCGTGTAGTGAGTTTAAACTTTTCTTCACAGTTTTGCTCTTCAAGTGACATGCAGTGCGTAGAAGACACCGTGTCGTGCTCCCAGAATCTAGTAAGTTGTTGCTCCTCACTTTGAGAGAAATGGCAACTTAAAAAAGAAAAAGATTTTTTATAAGTATTGTGATTTGCTATGCTACCTGTCACTATCCAACCTAGTTTTGTTTCATGTAAACTAGGTTGGTTTTTGCCTAAGTGGATGCGGTTTGATGCTAACACGCCCCAAAATACTTCTGCGCCTACCAACATATCTATACCTAAAGCTTCATTGAACGAAGGATCTGCCAGTTGAATGCCGGTTGGAAAAGTTAAGTGACTTACCTCTATCGAGGTTGAGGGTACAGAAGAAGTAATATTATTTAAAATATAACAATCTATAGATGTGTTATAATCTCCATAGCGAGATTTAAAATTAAAAGTGCAAGTCTCCGTACTGCTGGTAACATGACCACTGATAGCTGTCACCGTAGATATAGCACCCCGCCGAACGACACCGAGTTTTTTTGCAAAAAGAGTCTGTTACAAAGTTGGATGTACTTCCATTGTCTAGAAGAATTCTGGCAGAATGGTACCTTCCATCGATGTCTGATACCATCACTTTGGCTGTGGATAGCACTGCAATTTTATTTTGTAACGACTGCAATTGTACATTTGTTGATAGGGCAAAATTCTCATTAACGTTTATTTCATTGTTAGTGTCAATATGCAGCAGAGTATTGTGTTTGTCTTGACAGTATTTGCAATGTGAGAGAACGCAGCGATCTTCTGGGTGCCCAGGGCGCAAACAATTCATACAAACATTTGATGACTTTGCTTTTATTATCCGGGATTCCACTGATAAGTCTTTAAATAATCGACAACTGAATAGATAATGTGTTTTGTTGCACATAGGACAATTTAATGATTTTATGTTTTTACCATCAGGTGGCAAAATTGAATTTTTATTTTTATTTGTTAATACGCTTATTTTTTTATTATTTATTTCTAGAATTTCTAAGAGGTCAGACCTATTAATTAAAAATTTGCAAAATTGTTGTAGACTAGGGTATCCTTGTAATAAGTTTTTATGACTTTCCCATTCGCGATTCGACATAGAATCAAGTTTTCTAGACATCATGTAAATTACGATAGTATCCCAATGATCGGTAGGTTGCCCCAAGGACGCAAGAGAGCGTAAATTCCTATTCATAACATCAACCATATTTCTTAATGATTGGCTGCATTCTTGTGTTAAATGTTCTACATCAAATAATGATTGTAAAAGATTATTTATTAGCAGTCTGTCGTTATCAAATCGATCGGATTATAACTGCCAAGCGATTTTATAATTATAAGCACTAAGATCGAGACTTTGAATAACAAGAGCAGCACTTCCCTTTAGGGCAGCGCGAAGGTAATGAAATTTATTGACGTCACCTATGCTGTCGTTGTTATGAATAATCGAAGTGTATGTATCTCGGAATTCGAGCCAGTGCTGGTAGTTACCATCGAAGTGCGGTAGTTCTATCTTTGGCAGTCTTACCAGATCATTGCGATGAAAACTATGTGCATCAGAGCCGGCCTCAGACTGTACCTGGTGCTGCTGAATCGCGGACCTAGATGTTAAGAGAGCGCGGGCGCTGCCTACTGCCGCAAAGTATTTCCCCTCAAACTGTTCACGCTCGGCGAACACTTCTTCAACTCCATTCGACAACATCTCCACCTCCGTCTGTAATTTATCAAATTCAGAATATAAGTTGTCAATTTTATCTAATCGGCACTGTAACTCCGATATTTGAACATCATTAACTACGTCAAATGTTTTAAGGGTCATTAAAAAATTATTAAATAATGTTAATTTACCCTTTAAAGTTCCTCTCTCTTTTACTAATTCCTTTATTTTAACATCAGCCATTTCAATATTTTATTTTTAAATATGTTTAAGTATAAAAATATAGGTAGAAAATAAAGTTATAGCAAGAATTGATTAAAGTATTATTGCACTATTTACAGTCAGGCGTTTAGCTGAAAGTCGCTGTAAGAACCAATATTACTATCATAGATTTTTTTTATTTCTATGAAATTTAACACATTTAATAGGAAATAAAGCAAGGCATATTATAAAATAACACATACCTATTGTAAACAGAATTTTGTATTTTGGTGGGTATTTTTTGGTTTCGGAATTTTTACTCAATTATTATAAAAATTTGAAGGAGTATTATGTAATTTTACAATGTTTTGTTATAGTAAATTCTTGGTATATTATAATTTTTTAACAACTTTAATTTTGCGAAAATTTATTTAAATGCAAGATTATTATATATATTAAAATGTAAACGCTACGGTACCATTTATTTTGGGTAAGTATGAAATAATTAAGACGTTATGAAAATAAAATATGAATGATATAAAGGAACGGGCTCACTTTATCCAATTATTCTTCAGCTGTTGCCGATCTTTGTTCCAAGTTCGCAGTTCTACTTTCCTTTAAAGGACCATGTTCAACTTCTAGGTTTTCTTGCAGAATAAAACCACATAGTTATAGCGGACTGTATATTATGATATATTAATGATTTAGGTAAGAGAAATAAAAATTATATGATGTTTTAAAAGACGTGTGCCTTGTATCCGGCCGTTCTTGAGTGAGTAGTCGTATCGCGCCGAGGCACCGACGCCCCGCTCCTGCCTTTGACGTCAGGTACAGTCAGGCCGCGACTTCGCAGTACATGTTGCGGTCGCAACAAACGGTCATGGAAACCTTACCTACCCGGGTCCCACTGAGTCCCACATAACTCGTATTACATAATATGTATTAAACATATATTATATGTTTTATAATATATTATATTAAAAACGTCGCACATAAGTAGGAAGGTAGGTATATTCGCGAATACCATCCTACACTTGTGGGTTCGCATATTCTTGCGAATGTGAGGGACCCAGGGCATAGACAGAGGGTATTAGAAGAATTTCTCATTTAAGCCAGTAGTTCCAGTTGCACCAAAGTTTCAGTTTTCAATTTATATAGAACCAGCTTCTTATGTAAGTAGTGGTAGTTGATAACTATTGTTTAATATATAACATTAGAGGTAATTTTGAAACAAATATTAGTCTCAATAGTAATATATATATATATATAAATTTAATTTGGCTTCTTTTACATCTTAAAATAATCAATATCAATATGGGAGTGCGAAGTTTATCGGCACGTAACGCATTGATCTGCTCCCAAATTATGAAACTAAATTTTGCAAGATCGTAATGACGGTCGATTATTTGACGATTTTTCACTTTTATCCTCCCAGACCATCTTACACTGAACCTTATCCATATAACAGTGATTATGAAACATAAGAGATGGCTCTCGAGACATCGTAGTTGGGGGAAGATACTTCCAAATTAGAAATAATTCTAGACGCATTTCCCTCCTAATATGATATGAGATAGTGGAATTTGTGAATTGGTTTTATTCTTGAATTGTTGTGAATAAGACTTTCGAATGTATCACGAAACTCCAACCAACGAAAATATGAACCATTAAATTTAGATATTTTAATCTTTGGTAGTTTGATTTTAATATTTTCATGGTTACAAGAGATGTCTTGTGCAGCAGCTATTGATGCACGCCTGTCAACGTCACTCTGGTTTAATTCCTCTAATAATGACTTAGCAGTAGCAATATTTAAAGTGATTTCTCTTTCTATTTTGTCTCTTTCATCGATTTCAGTATCAATAATATTATCTAAATTTAGTACCTCAATCTGGTTTTGCAAATCATCAAATTTGACAGATAGGCTTTCAAGTCGACTAATTTTAAGAGATAGCTCAGCTAGTTCGATGCCCGATAAATCTGGTTTGGATTGTACTATGATTATGTAATTTTTAAATTTTGTAATTTGACCCTTTATGGAGCTCCTTGATGCATATAAATCTCGAAGGCGAGCCGTTCCAGAAACAGTCTTATCTGATTCAATAGGCATCGTTACACACTGAGCTAATAAATGTTAACTGAATAAAAGTAATAAGGCTCACGCTCCTTGCTTTGGCTGCACACGTCGACAGGTAAGTGAGGTCAGCTTGGCATAGCTCACGACAGCTCACGCCAACACACAGCTTGGCACAGCTGACGCCAGCACAGCACTCAACAGCGCTACTGGGCGTAGCCCACGACGCAGCTGAATGTCGGCGCTCTTATTTAAAAACTGATAATAACAAAGCAAGCTAATTGTGAAGAATATCAAGAAATGCCTATTCTATTTTCTGAGACGATCATATACTATTTGGTTAGTACAAAAAAATAGTTGGATGTCAATTTGGGTCTTCTACACTTCTAAACTTTCGTTACAAACTCAAGGTTACGCTTACCATTGCCGATCGTTAACTTATAGGGGCCGGGCATTAATCACTCTTCACAAACGAGACTAACTAATTATAATTATAATAATAATATAATAATAATATGGACAAATTACACATATTGCTCTGGTCACAAACTAAGCTCTAGGCTTGTACTATGTGTACCAGAAGCAACAATATAATACATATTATATTTTATAAACACCCAGACTACTAATATTTTTTTGCCATGGGTGGGAATCGAACCCACGACCCCCGTATACAACGCCAAAGGCGCAACCACTAGTCTACGGAGGCTGTCAATTTGTCTTGGAATCTTTTAAACAGTAACTAGCAGTATTTAAAAAATACGAAAAAATACCGATATTTCGGTATACCGGTAATTTAAATTACAATGCCGGTATCGCTACCGGTATGAAAATCTATCCGGTATTCCATGCCCTAGTCTCAACCTACCAGTCGATCCTTGGTCATTTATATTACTTAACATTGTGCTCGGAAGTTGTCCCCCGAACTTGAATTGATTGGTAATAGCATTGGTTACCTAACATTGTTCTCTGATTTGTTGACCTTTTTGGATGAAGAGTGCCGAATAGTGGATAACTCTGCCGGTGCAGGGCGGCCAAGATTTGTTGACCGTCACACCACCTGGTCAAATTGGCCAATGTCTCAGGAATCGGTTTGCTGTGGCCGCTGTTGAAACACAGAATTTTTAGATTGTAGGGACCCTGGACATTTGGTGCCGCATTGCCCACAATTTTGTAACTTTCGGGTCCAGGCCCGACGTGCCATGGCACGACAGAGGCAATGGTGTTATGTGTGCTGGGGCAAGCACCACCAAAGGTATTGCCGTGAATCGCGGCCATGTTTGCAGTGTATTGGCCGCCATCATCTTGTTTTGTATGCCAATTTAAATATGGAAGGCCGCCAACATGTTCACTATGAACCCCAGGGTGCTAGGGAGGTACGATCGCCGAGGTTTTATGATTCCTCACGTACTGAGGACCGGCGCCCCGCCGTGTTCGGAGTTCACCCCCCAATGTTCGGAGTTCACTCCCGGCGGTGGCAATGCTTCGCCCCCTCGCTTTGCTCCAATGGGTCGTAACCGGGTGTGCAGCGCAGCTACCTGCTGTAAGGTCGCGTTACCAGAGAAGACCTTCAGGACGACATCCTCATGTTGTTGAGTCAATGTCATAGGACCGATCACATGAGATCCACAATTACCAGTGGATCCCGAACCCGAATGTTCCCGTACGTCCGGTTCATGAGGAATGGGTATTCGCTGTCCGCTCACCAGCCGCCACCCACCCAGAGACTGTAATTTTACCTACAGCCTCTGTTTGTGTTTGGGGCCCGAAGGGCAACTATTTGGTTGCTCGTTCCCTTTTAGATTCGAATGCCCAGGGTTGTATTGTTTCGGCATGGTTAGCGAGTGGCCTGTGCCTAGCTTTGAATTCTCACCAGGATTGTGTTCGGGGAGTTGGTAATGTCAAAATTGAGAACTTGATTGGTAACACCACTTTTATATTCGCCCCGTTCTCGGTTTTCTGTCCGAGCATCACTGCTTCGGCAATAGTTTTAGAAAATATATTGGGTCAACACCCCCAGGTAAAGTTGTTCCCAGCTGTAGTGACCCTGACAAGGGGTTTGTGTTTGGCTGACCCCACCTTCGACATTCCGGGACCAATTAATTTGTTGCTTGGTGCCGATGTTTTGAGAATGTTGCTCCTAGGTAATGTGAAGGCCCTAGGTACAGATGGCCTTGTAGCGATCCCCATAATCTTGGGATCTGTTATAATGGGCCCAACCCATGTTCCTACCCCACCTGTTGTTGATAACCGTTTTGTTGACATTTGTCTTTCTCTTTCTAAGGCGGTTAAGAGATTTTGGGAAGTGGAGGAGCCCCCGGCTACTGCGAAGGTCAATCCTGTTAATTATGAATGTAAATTGTTCTTCCAGAATAATACTGGTCGTTTAGCTTCTGGTCGTTTTTACACCAGACTTCCTTTTCTCCCCTCACGACCCCCATTGGATGCACAAAGGAGTCTTGTTGAGAAACTGTTGGTGTCCATGGAGAATCGCATGAGGTCTGACCCTGTCTTCCGCAAGAAGTACATTGAGTATGAGGATTTGGCACACATGACGGTCTCAAACTTGGACTGGCGTTCAGTGTAACTGCGCGGATTAAACGCTTTATTTTTAATTGTCGACACCCCCGGGATAAACGCCAGTTGCTAGTCCTCACAACAGGTGAACGGAAGCTTTTATATTGGATTAATGTTGTTCAGGACGATCAGTTTAAGACTGAAATCGAGACACTGCGGGCTGGACGGAGCTCAAAGAAGCAGGGTTGGACGCCTAAATCCTTTTTTTAATGATTTGGGCCTCCTTCGTGTTGGAGGAATACTTCGGAATGCCAATGTGCCATTTGTTGCTCCCTAATTCTGGTCGCTTGGTGAATTTGTTGGTTATCACATCAAGAACTCGAACGCTGGCTGTAATGCTTTGTTAGCCATCTTATGCGCGAATATTGGATTCTGTCCGCCAGACGAGTCATACGAAGTGTGATTTTAATGCATGCCTTGTTACAGACTGAAGGCTACTACCATGCAGCCTCAAATGGGAGATCTGCCATCGGACCGCGTGAATGAGGCTCGTCCCTTTGCTGGCGTGGGTACAGATTTTATTGGCCCGTTCTCTGTGAAAGTGTCATACCTCAGGAACGCTAAATTTATTTGCCTTTGTATGTCTGTCCACCAAAGCCGTACATTTAGAATTGGTTTCTGCCCTAAGCACCGAAGCCTTCGTCACTGCCCTTGATAGATTTGTGTCCCGCCGCGATTTGCCATCGTTGATCCGGTCCGATTGTGGAACAAACTAAAAGGGCACCGACCGTTATTTAAATGATGTATACATATAAATTTGTAACAGATAATCAGAATGTAATTGGAACTGTACTCTCCCAACGTGGAATCATGCAGCATGTCCACATTGGGGAGGAATATTTGAAGCTGTTGTTAAGGCTGCCAAAAGTCATTTACGTAGGGTGATAGGAGAAACCGTATTAACCTTTGAGGAACTTGCTGCGGTATTTTGTAAAATTGAGCCGTCTTCAACTCACGTCCATTGTGCCCGCTCTCTTCAGACCCAAACGACCTCGAGGCTTTGACACTTTTTTTCATAGGGCAGTCACTTGTCGCCTTGCCTGAATACTCCTTCAGAGATGTGAAGTGTACTTGACTGTCGCGAGTTGAATTGATCTAGCAGATGACCCAGCATTTCTGGCATCGCTGGTCGCTCGAATATCTATATTGCAGCAACGTGCGAAGTGGACTGATAAGACGGACCAGAAGCAGGCCTTTGGCTTCACGCAATCCCATCTCTCTCTTTTGGTTCTTATTTAGATAATAACTCTCTTCGAATTGCCATAGGCCTCAGGCTAGGTGCTTCAATTAGTCACCCTCATTCCTATAACTGTGGCAGTGCAGTGCAATCACCACGGTTTAAGTTGCAGTAGATCTGCAGGAAGAGTACCCAGACATGCAGCTCTCAACTCTTTTATAAAATCAGCCTCGAGCCGTTCAGGAATGATGGAAAACGCGTCCATGGCATTTCTCTCATTTCTTGGCAAGACGGAAAGTGTTTATTATGGGACGCAGCATGTGTGGACACTCTGGCACCCTCGTATACCTCAGGGTCTTCCAAATCGCCCGGATTTGCTGCTGAAGCCTATGCCATAAAAAAAAAATACACAAATTTCTAATTCCTATTTTTTGTCCCATTCATTGTCGAGACAATGAGTACTTGGTCTAAGTCCGCAAAATCCTTTATATTGTCTTTAGGTAAAAAGCTTAAACAGGTAACAAGGGATCCGCGTTCAGGTTTTCTTTTAGGCCAAAAAATATCAATGGCCATACAACGCGGAAATGCAGTCAGTGCTATGGGCACATTTTATGATCCCTCGTTACCTCCTTAAATTTAATTAATTATAAATATTCTAACATATTTAATAATAATAATACATTAGAAATATATAATAAAATTTTATTAAACTTTATTATTGGATAACTTTAAAAATTTTAACACTGAGATTTAGTAGACAAGACTTCAAAATCGTGATATAAAGTATCAGTCTTGTTTTCTTCTCAGCATGGGCCCAAGACTTAAAGATTTGTCACATCGTTAAAGATTATTATGGCGGGTTTTTATCAAGTTCTGTGTTAGGTGGCCTAAATTGTTTGATTATTTTGGAAAAGTAGTAATTAGGGAATATTTTTATATATTTAAAAGTGGGATTTTATTTAAAGTCGTACTTTTTTTAAAGTAGGAGAAAGTCCCACTTGACGAAAAAAAAAAATGAATTTTAGTGGGAAAAAATCCCATTTTATGAAAAATGGGCAAAATTGCTACCTCGTGAAAAAACGGGGAAAAAAACATTATTTCGTCAAGTGGGTTTTTTCCTACTATTTAAAAAATAGGGACTTTTAAAAAAAATCCCACTAAAAATCATTTTTTCGTCAAGTGGGACTTTTTCTTAGTTTTTAAAAAAAGTGGGAATTTTTCCCACTTTTTTAAGCTTATTTGAGCTTATTTGAATTTCTGTAATTTGCAGTGAAAAGTTTTGGCGTGTGGCCCCCGATGCCAAAGATTTTAGACAATATCTTTCTTAAACCTTGAAGGAAAAGACGGAAGAACCGCGCGTCGGAGCTTTCTTTCTTCGAAAGGTAAGCCCGGAAATTCAAAGAGGTGACTATTAAACTATTTAGTTTACTAAAGAGAGAGCGTTCTCGAAATACTACTTTACTACTACACTTTTTGTCAGTCTAGAAGGAGAATACCTCTATTATTATTTAAATCTTTTACTCCATTTATTCATAAACTTTAGTAAATGAACACCTAAAATAATAACCATAAATAAAAAGTTTCACCAGTTAGTATATACATAACTGGGACCGACAGCTAAAAGTGCTCTCCGAGTCACTATAGTGGTGTTGTCAAATAAATGATTAAATACGACGGGTGAAAATCACTTATTTAAAAAAAAACTTGTACCTACAGTTAAAAAATATATATATATATATCTTCACTGGGGGCCTTACGGGCGCCCGATATCGCTTAGACGGCCCTGGGCACCTTGCGTTTTAACGCCAATTCGTCGTAGCCGATGGTATGTTTATAAACCGAACAAGTGGCTAGCTAATCGCGATATTTGGATAGACTCAATAACCCTTTCATAAACAGTTCCACAAGTTGATGTGGTGAAACCGGGACCGACAGCTTAACGGTCCCTCCGAGGCACTATAGTGGTGTTGTCAAACAAATGTATTTTTTTTTTAATTGAAAACCCTTTTTTTTAATCCGAGGTCTAA
Organism: Monopis laevigella; assembly: GCA_947458855.1. NCBI lineage: Eukaryota > Metazoa > Arthropoda > Insecta > Lepidoptera > Tineidae > Monopis > Monopis laevigella. The sequence goes on along the minus strand of OX381580.1, from coordinate 14,017,598 downwards.
CTAATTCATCTAAGTAAGTAAGTGTAAGCCTTCTACATCTACAAGCTGCCATTTCTCTAGACGGGCTTAATTATCTCCGATGCGCACACCGATCGCGACTACGCCGTAGCAGCTACGCCAAGCCTTACACAGGCCCAACCGCCACACAGAGCGCACGTCCACGTCAGAGCTTGTAAAAGTTACGTAAAAAAATCTCGTTTAAAACAAACAGTGAGTGAAAATGCAACAAAATTTGGAGGATCCGGTTGGAAGACGACTTAATAAGGAGTTTCGTAATCACAATTGGTTGGAGAAAAAAAACGATAGTAGGGCAGTCGGGCAACATGTTGGCCTACCACAATTTATAGAAGATAGAAACCCAAAACGTATTGTGAACCAACCAGATGTTTATATTAAGAATGGGTAAGAATTTATTTATTAATGTTATTGTTTTTTATTTAGTAAACAAAACGTATGTTAGTAATAAGTAGAAGTTGCAAAATTTATATAAACAAAATTAATCAATATTTATATTTGCTATTCGCGTTGTATCTGGTGGTCGTGGGTTCGATTCCCACCGGTAAAAAAATATTAGTACGTTTTTCTGAACAGTTTTTCATTGTATATATTGGTGTTTATAAAATATGCCTAATATGTATTCTATCGTTGTTTCTGGTACACATAGTACAATCCTAGAGATTAGTTGGTGACCAGAGCTATATTATATAAGTAAATTCTTTTTCATATTATAATAGCTTACGTACCTTACGGCGCTCGAGACCGCCTAGACGGTCTCAAGGTGAGGTTTTATTCCCACCTCGTCGTGGCGATGGTATAAGTCTAAATGAAATAAGTGGCTACTTCTATAAACAGTTTCAAAAGTCGATATAGTGAAACTGGGATCGACTACTTATCGTGGTCTACGAGGCTCTATCTATAGTGTTGTTGACAAAAAGTGTACATACATTTTCAAATTGAACTCATTGGTACACACCTGGGTTTGGACCGGGGTCCTTAAAACTGAAATGTTTTTTAATTCTAAGGTACATCAATAGTTATAAAATTATGCTTAATTATTTTATAAATTGTGTAAAGCAGTATTACAAGTAGATCTACAGTTTTTAGTTAAGTGATTATTATGATCTTATAAATATTAAGTAATAGGGATTTGATAATTTAGGTATAGCTCAGAAAAAAATATACAGACCTTAAACATATTTATTTGGTGACCACTTTACAGTATTTAATATATTGAACTTTGGCCGTTATATATGTATACGAGCATGCTACTATACTGATAAAGAATACAACTATTCAAATTTATTTATGGCAAATACAATTATTACCATAAATAATTTAATAAATTAAAAACATTTCATTTGCGATACATTGTTCCCTTGGAATACTAATAATAATAATATGTAGGAAAAATTACACATATTGCTTTGGTCACAAACTAAGCTCTAGGCTTGTACTATGTGTACCAGAAGCAACGATATAATACATATTATATTTTATAAACACCTAGACCATGACAAACACGTACTACTTAATTCTTTATGGGGCCGGACGACACCCTTCAATAAAATTAAACTGCACCCGAACATGTTATATATATTTTTTAACATTTCCACGGTATTAAAATAATAATTTTGATTAAAAAACTTGAGAGATAAGATTGGTTTTATTTTTACCTAAAAAACTTATCACTTTTCGGTTATTTTTTTTTTTTATTCCATATTTGGGTAATCTCTAATTATTTTTTTCTTTGGGTTTCTATTACTATAAACTAAAAGGTTTACGCATCAAAAATGACTGCAATCTCTAAAATCCGTAAATAAATAAAAAATAGGTATACCGTACTGTATATGTATTTACATATTTTTTTTCTTACTATATAAATTATCGCTGTAACGACACACGACGAATACGTTTCTATTGTCAATTATAATTAGGAATTTCAACAAACATTGCACAAAATATTCAAATTAAGATTCGGCTTATTCACTGGCGCCATACTAAACTGTTTTCTGGGCAGAAAAACATTTGCCACTCGTGCTCTCCACTATCCCCGCTACCCCTATCAACTCCTTTTTCTATACTTGCAATACCTACTTTCTAAGGGTGTTTGTTGTCCCTTCCTATATTTTATACTAATGTTAATTTACACACAGTACATACAAGTCTGTTAATTTACACACAGAACATACAAGTCTGTTAATTTACACACAGAACATACAAGTCTGTGATGCTCCCGGGTATTAAGCCGTCTTTCTCCATTTTCCCCTTACCAAATTTTGGAAAATAGTAAAACACGTGACTCTTAGTTTTATAAGAATATTAGACATAAAGTGTTTCATTTAAGTTTCATGGTTCCTGTTATATTAAAAAAAAACTTATGGCTTATTTTCTCTAATTAAAATTTCGAAAATTAGTGAAACACGTATTCAGCAGTTTAAGAAGAACAAAGTTTCACTGCCGTAGCATTCGTCATTCCTAAGATATGATACCATGAAGCTAAAAAAACGTACCCCACGCTAATGGAGTAAGCATGATACATAACTTGTTTTATAATAGTGCGATACCGGTGACGCCAATTTCCGAGGCGAACAAATGAAGAATGGGGAAAAAGGTGTGGCCCCAAATGGCAGCTCAACGCGTCTGACACTTAAATAACTGCTTGAGAAAAAAAGAGATACAAGTAAGCTATTGTCAAACATGAATGTGTGCGCGTGTCTATGAAGTGTATTGTTTTTTTATTATAAAAGGCTAAATATTAAATTGCAAACTTAATAGTTTCGATAGTGTTGCCACCGACAACAAATATTATTACTTATCGATATAAACCAAATATTTTGGGATTTATGATCCTCAAAGATTAATAATTATTTATCGATATACACACACATATCATCACGGGTGCCTTACGGCGCCCGAGACCGCCCCGACGGCCCCAAGGTAGCCAGCGGGGGGAGTTACTTTTTTAATATTTCTCGGTAGCCCATTTATAATTATCTAATATAGTCCACGGGCCCACATAAGGGATTTCAGTGATTAATAACAGGCTGAAAGTTTATACACAGCTTCGTTTTGACGAGACACCCAACTTTTAGCTCTTGCTAACAACTTAGCTCATATTAATGAATCTAAGTTTAATTTATGGAAGTTACCTTAGGTAATAAACTTTTATGGAGGGAACCATCGAGAGCTTAGCGAAAAAACTCACATCAGCATGCATTAAAGAAAATAAATGAATATAGTCCACGGGCCCACATAAGGGATTTCAGTGATTAATAACAGGCTGAAAGTTTATACACAGCTTCGTTTTGACGAGACACCCAACTTTTATCATTGGAGCAAATTCTGTAGTGGGAGGAAAAAGCGCGATAGGGAGCGAAACACGTCGATTTAATGAGTGTCCCAAATCAAATAACAGTTTCTAAAAAAACAATACTTAGAGAAAATACGATGGAAAACTGAGAAATAACTTGTGGCATACAAAGTGAATGGTACCTTCTATTAGACTTGAAAAAATGTATTAATAACAAGCTGATTTTTGTTTCGGGGCTTGCAAAATATATATTTTTTATAAAAAAATCATCGGCATACAAATTTGTTGGTAATTTTTTTGAGACCTACACTCGAAAGTTGTCAAGATTATGTTAATCTTTTTTTGATTAATAACAACTTCTTTTTTATTTTTTTCTAAAATTGATATACAATTACAGCTTATTTAATGAAAATGAATATATTTTTTTTTAATTACTTAATTATATAAACAATTACAGCACTAAAAACAAGGGAATTGCATGTTGAAATTTCTTGTAACGAGTGATTGAGCTATTGAACTACTATTTATTTTATTATTCAGTTAACAACAATTTTTAAGTGTTAGTAAGGAAAAATCTATGTTTTGTAAAACAAATTGTAAATTTACAACAAAATTATATATTCTCGGCTTATGCTGTAGAGACGCTGGGACCGTGGGGTAAGGATGCAAGTCAGTTGGTGGATCAAATTGGTCGTCAGCTGATCCAAACTACAGGAGATGTCCGTGCTCGGTCATTCCTGTCACAGAATGTCAGTCTGGTAATACAAAGAGGGAATACCGCATCTGTACTCGGCACGGTTGGTGTTTTGTCGGGGATGGAGGCAATATTTTATCTTTTATAGTTCTTTTGTATATATTTTATATTAATTTTAATTGTTCTTTAGGTTAATTTTTTTTTGTCTAAAATGTATTAATATTATTATTATTTAAGTTTTATTTAGTTACTATTATTTATTATTTTTAATTTTGTACATTTAATTTTGTTATTTAAAAGTATTATTTAAAGCGATTATAGTAATAAGTATAGCAATTATACACCAGTTTCTCCAGCACTTTCCTTGTAATTAATTATTTTTATAGGTATGTATATTTTATTTTATTTTTCATTTATATTATGTTAATAAACGAATTGTAAAATCAGTTATCGTCTATAAAAAAAATATTCTAAGTTCGAAAAATGCATATTTATAACTCGTGTAGGTACTTAAACATTAATATAAATTACAGTTTTTTAATTTCTTTATAATTTGAATCTATAATTTATAATATAATTAAAAGTAATATAAATCTTTATTTTATTATATTAACAAATTAAAAATATTTACCTAAAATACATATAATATGTTTGTAGCAATATTTTTTTCAGTAATTTTTTTTTTGCAGGCCTTATAAAAAACATTTATTACATTTTTTAGCCTCAGGTATAAAATCGTAAGAAGTTGGGAGGGGATAGTGGGTACTATCCCCTCCCAACTTCCTTTAAGCATCAGCTCTAACGACTATTTTTCAAAACACAATTCAAATCGTTCCATATGGGTTTAGTCGAGCTCTCTTTTCGAAGCTGAAGTGATCGTCATTAAGACCCTGCGCTCAAAATATTTTTTTGTTATCGCCCCGCCCTATAGGCGGAGCTTCCCCGCAGGCATCACTGTTTTGCCGCTGTCGCAGGCAAGAATTTTCTATTTGGCGCGATTTTACGAACAAAAAATGAATGTGAGTCGTATTTAATATTTTTATTTTATTCATCATAATTAATATTTTTAAGTTTAATTATATAAATATTAAATTTGATAGATAAAATATGTTTAAAATAATCTATTAACTAAAACTGATATAATGTTAGGCATCAACCAGTGGCTAAAACATCGAACGCGTTAGCGATCTTGCGTTGGTAATTTGAATTTTGGCAATTCAAATTACCAACGTCATGACAGATCGCTATCGCGATAAATAGCAATGGCAGATTTGACTTTAGTAAAAAAAAAAAAAGATATATAAGGGTTTAGATTGTGTAATCCAAGATAGCAGCCTCATCTTTATTTTTAAAAATCGACATGGGACTCGTTATATAGGTTTTTGGGTGTGCCGAGCACGAATTTGAGGTCCATTTTCAAATCCAAGATGGCGGCCTCAACTTTATTTTTAAAAATCGACGTGGGACTCGTTATATAGGTTTTTGGGTGTGCCCCGAGCACGAATTTGAGGTCCATTTTCAAATCCAAGATGGAGGCCTCAACTTTATTTTTAAAAATCGACGTGGGACTCGTTATATAGGTTTTTGGGTGTGTCGAGCACGAATTTGAGGTCCATTTTAAAATCCAAGATGGCGGCCTCAACTTCATTTTTAAAAATCGATATGGCACTCGTTATATAGGTTTTTGGGTGTGCCGAGCACGAATTTGAGGTCCATTTTAAAATCCAAGATGGCGGCCTCAACTTTATTTTTTAAAATCGACATGGCACTCGTTATATAGGTTTTTGGGTGTGCCGAGCACGAATTTGAGGTCCATTTTAAAATCCAAGATGGCGGCCTCAACTTTATTTTTTAAAATCGACATGGTACTCATTATATAGGTTTTTGGGTGTGCCGAGCACGAATTTGAGGTCCATTTTCAAATCCAAGATGGCGGCCTCAACTTCATTTTTAAAAATCGATATGGCACTCGTTATATAGGTTTTTGGGTGTGCCGAGCACGAATTTGAGGTCCATTTTAAAATCCAAGATGGCGGCCTCAACTTCATTTTTAAAAATCGATATGGCACTCGTTATATAGGTTTTTGGGTGTGCCGAGCACGAATTTGAGGTCCATTTTAAAATCCAAGATGGCGGCCTCAACTTTATTTTTTAAAATCGACATGGTACTCATTATATAGGTTTTTGGGTGTGCCGAGCACGAATTTGAGGTCCATTTTCAAATCCAAGATGGAGGCCTCAAATTTATTTTTAAAATTCGACATGGGAGTCGTTATATAGGTTTTTGGGTGTGTCGAGCACGAATTTGAGGTCCATTTTCAAATCCAAGATGGAGGCCTCAACTTTATTTTTAAAAATCGACGTGGGACTCGTTATATAGGTTTTTGGGTGTGTCGAGCACGAATTTGAGGTCCATTTTAAAATCCAAGATGGCGGCCTCAACTTCATTTTTAAAAATCGACATGGTACTCATTATATAGGTTTTTGGGTGTGCCGAGCACGAATTTGAGGTCTATTTTAAAATCCAAAATGGCGACCTCAAGTTTATTTCTAAAATTCGACATGGGACTCGTTATATAGGTTTTTGGGTGTGCCGAGCACGATTTTGAGGTCCATTTTAAAATCCAAGAGAGCGGCCTTAACTTTATTTTTAAAATAGACATAAGATAGATAAAATAGTTTTAAAATACAGAATCTAATCTAACTAAAACTGATATAATGTGAAGCATCAACCAGTGGCTAAAACATCGAACGCAAAGTGTGCTGAGCACGAATTTGAGGTCCATTTTAAAATCCAAGATGGTGGCCTTAACTTTATTTTTTTAAATCGACATTGGACTCGTAATACATGGTGACTTTGAAAGGATGTACTTTGGGCTAATATGAGGTTCTGCTGATCAAATCGAACAACTTTTCACAAGCAACGATTTAAAAAAAAGTTACGGTCGCCATCTTGGATTTTAAGATGGAGCTCGAATTCGTGCTCCCCTCACCCAAAACCCTATATAACAAGTCCTATGTCGATTTTTTAAAATAAAGTTGAAGCCGCCATCTTGGATTTTAAAATGGACCTCAAAATCGTGCTCGGCACACCCAAAAACCTATATAACGAGTCCCATGTCGATTTTTAAAAATAAAGTGAAGGCCGCCATCTTGGATTTTAAAATGGACCTCAAATTCGTGTTAGGCACACCCAAAAATATATATAACGAGTCCCATGTCGATTTTTTAAAATAAAGTTGAAGCCGCCATCTTGGATTTTAAAATGGACCTCAAATTCGTGCTCTGCACACCCAAAAACCTATATAACGAGTCCCATGTCGATTTTAAAAAATAAAGTTGAGGCCGCCATCTTGGATTTTAAAATGGACCTCAAATTCGTGCTCGGCACTCCCAAAAATATGTATAACGAGTACAATGTCGATTTTTAAAAATAAAGTTGAGGCCGCCATCTTGGATTTTAAAATGGACCTCAAATTCGTGCTCGGCTCACCCAAAAACCTATATAAAGAGCCCCATGTCGAATTTATAAAAAAAGTTGAGGCCGCCATCTTGGATTTTTAAATGGACCTTCAAAATGAAATGAAATTCGTGCTTGGCTCACACAAAAACCTATATAACGTGTCCTATGTCAAAAAAAAAAAGTAGCATTCATACTTGATGATCATTGACTACTGTCGTTGCGACCGGAACCAAAAAATATTTAATATATGTTGGACAATTTACACATATTTCTCTGGTCACAAACTAAGTTACGATGTGTATCAGAAACAACAATATTATACATATTATATATATATTATATATAAACACCCAGACCATGACAAACTGTATTAATATTTTTTTGTCATGGGTGGGAATCGAACCACGACCTTTGGATATTACACAAAAGTCGCAACCAGTCTACGGAGGCGGTCAAAAATAATTCCTATAAAAAACGTCAATCGACTATCGCGGTTACCCCTATATATGTTGCTTCTCTATGTTGTCAAAAAAATAAATAAAAAAGTTATAGGTAACCGATAAAAAAAATCGATGTTGTTTCGCGGTGACTCTGGTTTTCCTTGTTCCAGATTCGAAAACTCAAATTTATTCCTAAAACTAAAAAATAATAATATTATTTTGATTAAAAGTATTTTTTCTATAATTCAAGGACTTGTAAGGTTTATACATGGTCAAATTAATTACGTAAATCTTTAGTAGCCCCGGCAGCACGAGAGATACACGTCCGTACGCATCGGCACACTAGGCGGGACTGGTCAACGGGGTCATATATTTACTTATTATAGCTCTTGGATCTGCTCCGCAAGATTGAAAATCGCGCAAACAATTTTCAATCAATAAAAATGTCGTAAGTCACAAAACTAATTTTGTCTATAACATACTTAATAATTTATTTAGGTAAAATTTCGTTTAGTAGTGGATTATAAACTGTATTTTCTTGTGAGTTGTATTTATTTTAGACTTAAAACTCAACCCGTTTAGAAGAAAAATGTCTTTATACATTAAAAAGGCATCATTTTAAAATAGAAAAAGTATCGAAAAAATGTTTTCCAATTAGGTTTTTGGTTAAGACATGGAGAGAGGAAGGTCTGAAAAAACTTAAGTTGAAGTGTTTTAATAAATAGATGTCTGCTTGCCTCTGCAGATATAAGCAAATAAGACTAAAATTTATAGTGCCTCCTCTTAACAAAGTATGCCGATCCATTATTTATAAAAAATAATATTTTGCAAGTCCCAAAACAAAAATCAGCTTGTTATTAATTTTTTTTTTCAAGTCACCATTTTGACATGTTAGAGCTGGGGTCACTCGGAAGTTACCATTCACTTTGTATGCCACAAGTTTTTCTCAGTTTTCCATCGTATTTTCTCGAAGAATTGATTTTTAGAAACTGTTATTATTTAATTTGGGACACTCATCAAATCGACGTGTTTCGCTCCCAATCGCGCTTTTTCCTCCCACTACAGATTTTGGTCCAATGATAAAAGTTGGGTGTCTCGTCAAAACGAAGCTGTGTATAAACTTTCAGCCTGTTATTAATCACTGAAATCCCTTATATGTGGGCCCGTGGACTAATATAATATAGGACCACTCCTAGTGCAGTTAAGTCAGTCTATTTTGCATATTTCCATAATCTTATGACATATGTTCTACTGGTGTGGGGAACTGCTGCTGAATCTAGTAGGATTTTTATTTTACAGAAACGAGCGATAAGATCAGTAGCATGACCTAAGACTTTAAGAGAAACTTGTAAACAGGCTTTTAAAGATCTAAAAATAATGACACTCTGTAGTGACTACGTACTACGTAGTTTATTATATATTAAAGAAAATATACAGTATTCCCCGGTAGAAAGAAATTATTCCAGACGAAAGCCATATATTGAAATAACCAAGCACAGTCCTAACAAATTCTCTATAATAACTTGAACAGATGGAGTTCAAAGGTAAAATTAAAAACCGTTTACAATTTTTTTTTTTATTCTATGAAAGAAGCTTTAAATGATAATGATTTATTGGTCGGTTTAATAGTCGTTGCTAAGCAATTGCAAATGCTTAGCCGATGCTTTGGACTGTCAAACTGCATATGAAAAAAATTAAAATTTGAGAGTTTCAAGCAATGGCTCAGGTTTATAAACGACTATTAATCCGACCATAAGACTCAACCTATGAACATATTCTGTTAACACCACAATTAAATATGTATTGTTATAATTCACTGATTTATATAATAATAATAATAAAGTATTTATTTCAGCGAAAAAGCCTTAGTAATAAAAGCACATAATGAACCAAAGATCTATGTACAATAAAGGAAAGTGGCTGTGTGGTTTGGGGCTACTCTGGCACCTAAACTAGATCAAAATCTGTACTATAGGTGGCAGCTAGTTCCGTCGCGGTGTTTGAATGTTAAATTTTTAACTTTGGTAAAACTTCTCTAGTAAAATTACATAAACAGAAAACATACATAAATACATATATACATACATATACACTCATATAGCACATCACTTCATACTTATACCTATTATAAATAAATATATATATATGTAGGTACATATTAAAATATATAAATACATGGTATATCCATATTCAATAGTATTTTAATACATATTTAATACGCTATTTCAAAATTTCAAGTAATTGTTCTGTCTTATTATAGTTTAGGTTATTTAGATAGTTAAATATAAGTTTTTTGCATTTAAAGTAAGTAATGTTATGAACTTCAAGCTTATTGTTGATTTTATTATATAAGTGTGGGGCTAGGAAACTGGAATGTCTTTGGGCAAATTTGGTTTTGTAATTAGGTTTACAGTAAACTATATCATTTCTTCTTTTAGTTGTACTGTCTATTCTTTTAGCTTTAACTTTATTAAGTTGGTGTGCTTTAAGGCAAACGGATTGAATAAAAAGCTGTCTTACTGTTAATAATCGGTAGTCATGGTAAATGTCAAAAGTGGGGTATCTATAAGGTTTGTAGAACATGACTTTTAATATAGCTCTTTGGGCTCTTTCGAGAGGTATTAAGTTGTTTTTAGTGGATCCTCCCCAAGCATCTACGCAGTACGTTAGAAGGGATTGTCCCAGTGCGCAATATACAGATTTAAGTGTATTTTTATCCGCTACATGTCTAAGGTTCTTAAACACATATATTAGCTTTCGTGTTCTAGATGTCATTATATTTATGTGTTTTTTCCATGTCATGTGTTGATCAATTATTACGCCTAAATACTTTATATCAGTTACCCTTTCAACGTATAAACAATCACAATCTTTCAGACTAGAGCAAGTATGTGCTTTAATGTTGCACTGTCTTGATTGTGGCTGGGTAGTTTTATTAATTGAAAAGGTTATATGTTATAATATAACATTATTTTATTTAGTGTATTATGTGACAAAGGCCTCTTACAGCTGCTAAATATTATTAATTATTCTTGTATAATCATATTAATTATTTAATTAATTAGTGACATTAATCAAATAAATATATTTTATAGTAATTTTAGTACTCATATGTTTTGGGCCTTTATAGCCTTTTATTTATTTATTTCCTACTAACATTATTTACTTTTATTATTTTAGTATTAAATGATTTTAATAACTGTTAATTATTTATTTATTATATTATTAATTTGTTGTATTAAACTATGTAATTTATTATCTACTGTGACAATGCCCTTATAGAGCTGTTTTAATTTAAGTTATTTTATATTATTCTTTTTGCTTTTATTACCAATAGTTATTGTAACTGTACATCCAAGACTCATTCCATTACTTAAATGTAAATTTAAGTTATTTGTAAACCTTATAAATGTGTTGTAAACCTTATAAATATGTTGTAAACCTTATGTTGTGTTTTATTATTATCATATTTAGGTATATAGTAATAATAATAATATGAAGGACAATTTACATAAATTGCTCTAGTTACAAACTAGGCTCTAAGTATGTACTATGTGTACCAGAACCAACGATATAATACATATTATATTTTATAAATACGCAGACCATGACAAACTGTACAGAAAAAAACGTACTAATATTTGTTTGCCATGGGTGGGTATCGAACCCATGACTTCCGGATACAACGCCAAAGGCGCAACCACTAGTCTACGGAGGCTGTCATATACTGTTATATATTTACAAATTTATCATATATTGACAAAATCGAGTGTGGAGAAATGTATTGAATGGTGAATATATAAATATGAATATAAAATTTAAAAAAATCGGAAAAAATCAAAATTTATGTTGATTTTTTAACCTGCCCGGAGAAAGTGTAATGTTTAGAAAGGTGTGTATTTCCATAAAATAATAAATTAAACAATAATATACGTTTTTTTTTGTCGACAGAGATGGTACCAGAATCAAAACTAACAATACACAAAAAGGCAAGGCACCTAAAAAAAATAAAAAGGATATAACGGAAAATATGCCCTACAATAAACTGAAACCTAATCCGAATTATAAACAAATACAACAAACTCAAACAAATAAAAATAAAGCTAGTAATAATAATCTTAATGCATCGCAAATGAAAAGTAAAGCCAAAGAACTTCCTAATAACCTACAAAGGTCAGGAGTTGAAGTAGCCACTCCAGAATTTAATCAAAATTTACCGGAGGAAAGCCGAACTTTAAATTTTAAAGAATTTAATCCGCTTTTTACTCAAATTGGATATCAAAGTAATAGTGAAAATAAATATAGAGAGCTCTTGAAATTATTACAATATAATAAAATGTCAGTGTCGGATTTAGTAAAAATACGAGAAAAAGAAGAATTAGAACGACAAATGAAAGAATCTCTCTCAGCAGATAAACATTACAACGATAAGCTGATATTTATGAAGATTCGTCGTGTTATAACGGAGGTTACAGATCCTTGGTGGGATCGTAAAAGTCAGGAGTTTTCGACAACAATAATCAATAAACAGAACAACAAAGTCGAAAATTATATCAGAGATACCAGGAATTCTTTAGAACTGCATATCAATAATCAGAATATTTTCCAAGGGGTTTTATCGGGGAAAACTCGGCAGAGACAGGATTTGATTTTATTTTTAAATGAAAAACTTAAAGAATCAAGAGCTCAGAGACCTGTAGAACAGAGCAAACTCTTATCTAAGAACACCCACCCACCGAGTAATAATTACGATATGGGTAGTATAAGAATAAATGAAGATGAGGTAATCAATATTTTAAAATATAAACTAATGGTCGAACGTAAAAGAAGTATAATATCATATGATGACACCACTTTACTGTCTCGCTCACTCACGCACTACCAATCGATTTAGTTAATTTTTTGACCCTCGTCCAATAAAGAGGGTGTTAAGTCACAGAAGAAATAATAGTACAAGTAGTTAAGTTTTACCTAAGTTTTTTATTGGAATCATAGCTATAAAACGGAGTATTTATTTTTATAAATGTTGGGTCCTTGGGAGTTTTATCGAGATTTTAGACGGTTTTTTTGTCAGAACTATTAATGATGGATGATGTTCTAAATTGTAACGTTTCGAATTTGTTTCACGCGCAGCAGGTTTAACATGTTTATAGCCTTTATATTAATAGATTTTAGTGACATACCCTTGCGTATGGATCCGCAACTTCTATCTAATTAGTTCCTTTCACTTTTATAAGTATTAATTTTATGTCGGGAGTATTGTTTAAAAATATTTAAAAGTGCGTGAGTGTCAGAGATTATGTGAGGTTAATAATTAAAATTATTTATCTTTCGCGTAAAATAATTATTAAATTAAATTGGTGAATTTGTTTCAGGCATCACTTATGCACAACCATGCGGCCAATATGAATAATATACGATACCCGCCGCCACCGCAGTCTACGATGACGGCTGTTCCAGGTATCAACAGGATGCCCGCGCCATTGCTAACTGCTGCTGGTCAACTAGGGCAGACGTTTATACCTAGGTCAACTGCGCCAGGGGCGACTAGGTATGCTCCACCGGTCACTCAAAACTATGCCTACCAACCAAGGCCAACAATGTCTAATCGGGATGGATTTCAATTCCCTATTAATTATTTTAATACTGCGTCACAATGAGTTAAATAAAGCTGGATTGATGTATTATTATTCCTTAAGTTAATGGCTTATTGCGCGTAATTTTGCCAATGTTAAGTGGAGACGATAAATCTAAAGCAGCGGTTCTCAAAGTTATTTAGTGACCGAACCAAAGCGAAATATTTGACAGAGCCCTATAATAATAAAAAAAACGGGTTTAAGTGTATTCTTTATTAATAACTAAATATGTAATGGGACTTATGAATCTGTTTAATTTTTTAAAGTAACTTTCGAGGGTCTTCAGCTAAACAGTTTATGACGTCTTCCGTAAAAGAATCGCCCATAGCGTTGAAAAAAAATCTATGTACACTAAGCATACAAAGCCCATTTAATCTATCTTCGATCAAAGTCGATTTTTAGCCACGTTTTTACGCGTCTGAGGGTCGGATTAATAGTCGTTGCTAAGCAATTGCTAATGCTTAGCCAATGTTACGAACTGTCAAAATGCATATGAAAGTACTAAATTTCCAAGCAATGGCACAGGCTAAGCAACGACTTTTAATCGTGTGTGCTGAATAACCTTTCAATTGTAACAGTGGAATTGACCTTCGGGTAAAGAGATTCTGCTACTTGTATTAACTCCGTTATTTCAATACTTTCAAAGTCCTGCGCTGCTTATTTATTCAAAAAGTGCGTCATAGTTCAGCTTCAGACGAAGCTGAACTATGACGCACTTTTAATTCATAAAATTTAGATACTTCCTCCGTACATTTTTATAATTTTAATTATCTGAGCAGGGTGCAATAATGAATGAGTAAATGCTGGTAAATGGTCTTTGCTGAAATTCGCCTCTAATGAAGATGACAACGAATCTAAATAGGGCACGTATAACGAACGACGAAAATACTCGCTAAGGGAAGCAGCTTTTTTATTTGTCCTATGTGTTTGTGGCTTGCTGTTCTAGGCAGCTCAAGGTTCAAAGCTGTAGCAATTTCTTCAGCTGATTTGATTAAATCTTCACTCCCTTCTTCCGTTCTGCAACTGTAGTGGTTATGGTTTATATATGTCCTGGACATCTTATTATGTCCAGAGTTTTAGATTGTAATATGTTTGCGACGGGTTGCAGCAGAGAATTGTATTCGTCTATAATACATAGAGCAAATATAAATCTGGTTTGGCTGACAGTTGTAATGTTCATGTGTCGTGACGCGGGACGTGACACAGATCGAGCCGCCCGCGTCATTTCTGCTTGCAGCGCTGCAAGCAAAGTAGGTAGGACGGGCGCGCTGCGCGATTTTTAAATGTTGTATATTGTATTGCAAATGGCAAAAAGTTTCTATCAACAAAAGTAGATAGATATTTATAAACAAAATCCAGGGGTGGGCAGCTGTATGTAGTCTCTTCTCTATATACTGATACATTATACGAAGTGTATGAGTATAATGTACATAAGTAGGGAATTATGACGTAACTGCGTATACGAGTATGTGTTAGTTTGCATATTCTTCGTTATAAGTATTATTAATAATCTTTTATTATACTCTACCCACTTACATTATATAGTTTCATTACCAATGCAAATTAAGAATGGTTTCATTATTATTTACATGTGACTTGTCTTTATATTATTTTGCCTATAATACTTGTAACTAGAATTTATGCTGATTTCAAGTTGTAATATTCGTGGTGGCCGAGTTGGTTAGACCTTGGACTTAAAAACACTTAGGTCCCTGGTTCGAATCCCGGTGTGTAGGTACCTACCAATGAGTTTTTAATTTAAAAAAAAATGTACATTTGTTTGACAACACCACTATAGTGCCTCGGAGACCTCTTTAAGCTGTCGGTCCCGGTTTTACTATACTAACTTGTGAAACTGTTTATAGATGGGTTATTGAGTCTATGCGGCCGTCTAAGCGGTCTCGGGCGCCGTAAGGAAATCTGAAACATGTTTAAGTTAAGTTTACTAAAATCTTTAAATTACTAAAATAAATCATTTATGTTAGTTTATATATATATCTATTTATTATATAAGTCTTTAAAATCAAAGTCGGTAGAAACGTAGGTAAATAAATAGTTTTAGGTATTGTAATATTAGTTACTAAAAAAAAAATAGTTTATATAAAAAAAAATAGTATTAGTTATAAAATCCTATGATTTCAATTTAGAGTCATCATCTATCTATATTGTAAACGTTTCTTTACAATCTATGTATTTCATGATATATATGTTTGTATTTTATCAGTTCATTGTTTATCATATTAGTAATTTGCAATGATCTTGTTATATTTTAGGAGAGAGGAAGGCCTCCATAACTTCGTTAGGCCGACCGATCTGTCTCGTTACCACCGCCCATACAAAGCCATAAACCGTCATGTGACCTAGTCATGTTTCAGTTTAGTCTGAGAATTTTCCGATTTCTTATCGAGGTGGTAGTCTCCTTTCAATGGGCGGTTAGGAAACGGGCGGTTGAATTGTCATTAAAGCAGCGAGGATATTAAAATATACTCATAATGCAAATTCGTTTTTGTCGCCGCCCATTTCGATACCACACATTTAGCCGGCGATAGTGGGAGACATTAAACAACAATTTATTGATTGTTCCCATTCATGGACTTTGTAGTTCTATTAACCATCAAGTAGATACAAAGTTACATGCCGTGCTCCAATAAAAAAAAATCTAGGGGCAACAGAATATTTTCTTAATTTATTTAAATACGTAGGACTAGGTATTGTAGATATGTCCATAGGGTACTTAATGCATTTTATAAGTAAGTTTCTTAGCACAAGTAAGTACTTCGCTTGTTAGATAACGTAGGTTTGTGGGGAACTTATACGGCTTAGTTAACATAACATTAAGAAATGATCGCTAAGCTATTTCTATTTGATAAACTTAGGTTTAGATAGCTCTCTCTATACTGTAATATAGTATATTAGAATAGACTGAAAGGCTATATAAATTATATATGTCTTTTGTGGGTAATGTTTTATAGATCCATCTTCCTGTAATCAGTTGCATTTGTATCTAGGATAGCCTTTAATCTATCACAATACCGATTTGAGGTTTTTAATAAATATTATTTATACAATTTCTTAAATAATATACAAGTTATGTAGTTATGTTGCAAACGTTTTTTTTATTACTAAAACAGTTGGTTACTATTGTTTATAGAAAGAAACAAATAATAAGTTTTATTAGTATTTAGTATTAGGAAGGTGGTAACTAGTCTTATATTAGCAAGTCCTTTTTTGGCACGTTTTGGCATCTGAGCTTCTCAATGCTCCAGTAAATACAACGGTTGTATTATCACCATTCGATATTAAATGTCAATTATATATTATATTAATTACATAAAATAATTATATGACATAGAAACAGCTTGGGACCCATTATACTTCCCTGAGGAACTTCGAAAGTTATGTTTTAACCGTTGTAAATATTTATTAAAAATATTGGGTAACATGTTTTAATTGTTTCATCATGCCAGCCTTTCGCGCGTCCACTGCTGGACATAGGCCTCCCCCAAGGATCGCCACAATGACCGGTTCTGCGCTAATTAATGTTCTGTTTAATTGTTTACATTGAATTTAATTGTATAAGCAAAACAAAACCATTTAGATTTCTTTTTAGGCAATTTTATGCATTTAGAATAAAATGTAATTGTATAAGCAAAACAAAACCATTTAGATTTCTTTTTAGGCAATTTTATCCATTTAGAATAAAATATATTTAATTGTATAAGCAAAACAAAACCATTTAGATTATTTTTAGGCAATTTTATGCATTTAGGTTAAAATGTAATTGTATAAGCAAAACAAAACCATTTAGATTTCTTTTTAGGCAATTTTATCCATTTAGAATAAAATATATTTAATTGTACAAGCAAAACAAAACCATTTAGATTTCTTTTTAGGCAATTTTATCCATTTAGAATAAAATATATTGTTCACAAATGGTTTACGTTAGGTAACAATGAAAAATTAACTATTTTTGACGTATCCTTTTAGAATACCTACATATAATGCTAATAAACGATTTACGTTTAGCTATGACAAGTAGGTAGATACTAAAAACTAATTAAAGTACAATAAATACTCCATGAGAGGAACCTTTCCTCCTTTATTCGTTTTTGGATAAATAAAATTAAATACACGATTTACGTGTACATAAAAAGGCAATAAGAATTGTATAACCGAATTGCATATAGCAAACTTAGCGTTAAATATTGATGAAAATATATTAAATTTTAACCCTGGTTAGGTGTCTACAAAAAAAACTTACCTTCGGGAAATATTTCGTCACAGCTAGTTATGTTTTAACCGTTGTAAATATTTATTAAAAATATTGGGTAACATGTTTTAATTGTTTTCGGAATCGGATTTGAAATCCTGCCGATTCTTTACCTTTCTCTCGAGTTTCTTAATTTTTTTTCCATTATATTCTCGTAGTTGCCTTCTTTTGATCTCTTTCTTTTTCTCATAGCTTTTATAATAAAACAAAATGGCGGAAAAAGAAACCCACGCTAGTTTTAATTCGCGAGAATAAAAATCACTCAACAAGCGCACGCGACCTTGACCGCACACAAAAACGTAATGGTGCGGGGGCGCTACGGCATCGGTAAGGAGCGGGTGTGAGCGAGACAGACACCTTTTCTCTGTTTGTCTCTGTTCTGTAAAAATGTGACAACGACCGGCACCATACAACGTACTGCTGCTTGTAATGTAATCGTCTTCGGAGGGATACGAGGTATAATTTATTAGATACTTCGCAAAGTTTTTTGAGTAAATCAAATAGTGAACATTTGCTTCGCCTTGGAATTATGTTACATACCTACCAATGCTACTAAATATGTAAAACATACAATTTCATCGTTTATGAACGGTGTAAGGAAAAGATGGGCAAAAGCCAATATACATAATGATAGATTTTTAAACGCTTTAATATTGACGCAGAAACATCGTATTCTGAAACTGCTGACAATCTACCAGAATCTATGAAATCTGTTAGAGGGCGACCACGAAAGACTTTTAGTGAGAGCAGTAAATGCACTAAACGGCGAAAAACACCTACTTTGCTAAATTTGAACCAGATGAGCTACAATTTGCAACACAAATGAAATTACGAGCTGAAGGAAACGTTGACGCTGCTAGAGTCGTAAAGGATTTAACCCGAAGCCTACGAGCATCAAAACACCGCCGAGGCTACAATAAACGGGACTTTGCAATTCCGACAGCAGATAGAGCTCTGGCTCTGATGGTTCATGCTGGATTGTCCAGAAAGCAATATACGGAAAAACCTCGCATTGAATAAAGAAATTAAATGCGAGAAAAAGAAAAAATGCTATACAGAATTAATTATTAGTGAAATAAAGATATTGTTTGGTTGCTATTGTTGTGCGTTGCTTTAATAGTTATTATTAATACACTTCTTTAATAATAATACATATTTGAATTGATATTATTATCCCATTCTTGGATTTTGTAGATCTGCTTATCATTAAATAAATACAAAGTCACATGTCGTATTCTAATGAAAATATTAAAAAAAAAATATAGCTATTAAATTTTTTAGTAAAAAGAACCTGTAGTTTTCGAGATATTATATTCTTTTTAAGGTTACTTTAAAAAAATGCTTTTGCAGGTCCCTAAAACACATTTACACTCTCATTTTACAAAAAAACTACATGCGAATATTTATGACCGGGTTTTTCTCGAAATCGACCATAGTGCGGCGTTCGAAATTTAACAAATAAATGATTTCCTCTGTCGGCTTCCGTTTGATGTTTTGGTTACCAACTATAATTTCATCCGTAATATTATCGATGCGCCGAAGGGGTGGTGTAGTCATATGCATACCTCCATGCAGCCAGAGCATTTAACGAACAAAGATTTTAATATAGAGTCTCTGATTGCAATTAATGTTGCTGACGGTGATTATGCTGCGTTCGTATGATATCAGATATATGGATGCTGACGTGTGGTAACCAACCTTTAATTGAATTATAGGCTTATTTTTTTTATTAGGTAGATGTAGCTGAGAAAGTAACCCTAATATTAAAAAAAAAAATTGGGCGCAGCTTAGTTTGCATGTTATTTATTTAAAAAAATGATGCGATAAAGTAAAGTTGTTGACAATTGCGTGCGCTTATGTTGAAAAATTTAACTATAAAAATCGATCTAAAATATTTTAATGTAAAATTTTAATTTAATATACCTACATAAGTATTCTTACAAATGCAATACAAATACAAATTTCTTTATTTAATAAAAACTTTACAAAAATTATGTCTGAGTAGAATACTTTCCTAGGAAACTAACGACTCAAAGCCCCGCTATTTTTGAGCTCCTTGTTTTTCCCTCTGAGCTAGAGCTATTCATCAAAAATAACCGCATATAAGTCGATTCAGTAATTTTTAAGTGGAGCGTGTTGAAACAAACAGACAGATGCGATTTCTAAAAATGCTATTGTTTGATTTAGTGCCGTAATTTAGTGTCTATCTCGTCAATAAAAAAAAAATATCAGTGAGTAATCCTTAGTCTGTTCTAAAATTCAAATAACCATGCGATCTCTCGAGAAAAAGAAAGAGATAGAATATACATATACACAAATTACATATATCTGTCTCTTTTTCCCGAGAGATGGCACAGGTTAATAATATTTGAATTTTTAGAATATACTGCGACCAAAACGGGGTAATTGCGATCTCTCGGGAAAAAGAAAGAAACGGAGATATGTAATTTGTGTATATTCCATCTCTTTCTTTTTCCCGAGAGATTGCACGGGTAATAATTTTTAAATTTTGGAACAGGCCCTAGGTGAGCAAAACCGTCGAACGAGTGAATAGTAGTAGACCGCCAATGGATCACCTACAAAAACTACGGATTTACAAACAACAAAACAATTCTTCATTATCCCACCCAACACCCACATCCGCTACAGGAAGTGGAGCGCAGGAAAATCAAACCACCTAACTGATTCTTCCAAAAAAAAAAAACGCAGAAACCATAGATATAAATATCAAGATAGGCCCTTCCATACAAAATCACAACGACACTTATGTCAATAAAGTGACAACTAGCGCCACTAGTGGTTAACATTTGAACTAATACTTAGTACGTAACGTTGTAAGGGCGTACAAATTTAATTACCCAAACTATTATTTTCCATTTCCATAGTTAATTTTTGTTTCCGTTTTTTTTTTCAATAAATATATATGGATATGACTCAGGTGTATGTCGATATGTATGTTTATCAATTAGTCTGTCTGTCTATTAATCTACATCTTAGCGAGCGTCAAATATCTCGAGAACTAATCGCCCGATTGACTTGAAATTTGGAATAGTTATAGATATTGGTAACCCACATTTATACAAAAAGGTATAAGTCATAGTTATTTATAGGCTCGAGTGAAAAGGGTAGATCCCTTTTAGACTATTTAATAAATAAAGGAGATCAGGCCGCCGCCATACAAATTTGGCCTAGTATATTGTACCGAATCATTTGGTATGTAGGGTTAAAGATAATAATTTTGAGATGCTCACTTAACGGTATTTGTATTTTTTTTAGCCAGGTAATGAGAAATATAGCATAACAAAATATTTACAGTAGCAATACTTGTGCATTGCTGGTATCACTAAATGTTTCGTTTCACAAACATTTCTCAAGCTTGTAAGTTATTGTCGCTATCGGTACATAAACTTATTATGTAATTTGTTAATAATAAATTAAGCCAGAAGTAGTATTTAAATAAAACTACTAATTAAAATAGGTATAACGAAAAAATTAAGTTGGTATATAATAATAATATAAATCATGACCTTTATGTAAATAGGAACGTACTGGGATGTCAACTATATAGAGGTGTTCAAAATAAGGTAATATGTAAATATTCCTTAAAATAGGGTTTTGGTTAAACAATTATAATTCTGTAATAAATATTCATTAATTTAAATTGTTTTTTATTTTGGTTTTTAGGTTACATAAATATTAAATATCGCTTTTGACTTTTTTTTTCATAATATAGAAGCAAAGGCCTTTAACATCTTTTTTTTTAGGCAAAGGTTGTTAAATTTTTCTTAAATAATTTTTTTTTTTCTTAAAAACCCGTATAGTTTACACTAATTTAATAATTGTTTTATTGTTAACAAAATAAACTTAAATAACAAAATAAAAAACTTAAATATACCTATTACAAAATAAACCCCTAATAAATTATAAAATAAATATAAATATAATAAAAATATAAAACAAAAACACTTCTTCCAGATTGCTGCCAGAAGGAAGTGTGCCCAAAAGGCTGGCTGCGTTACCTCGCTGTATTGCGAAACTAATACGTTGACCGAAGAACGTGCCAGCCCTTTGGTCACCAGATGTTTCGACCAAACGCTTCGAAATCTCCTTATAAATTTCATGTGCTCCCGGTCCCCACGGTCCCATGGTGCAACCCCAAAAGGCTCAAATACATTGTTTTATTATTAATAGATTCTAGTAAAGTATTTTTTTATTATAATTTGATCCTTTGGGACAAATTAGGTCATGTGGGGTGTCAACTGAAAGTTATTATTTACAAAACATTAGTATATTTATGTAGTTAAATTAAGTAAAGTCTAACTCCTATTTAATGATTTTTTTTGTGTGTAAGAAGGAGGAGTTTACTCTAAAATAGAGATCGATAATGGATACCGTGAGCCAATAGTACCGAACAGCCATAAAAAAAATCTTTCGAATCCAGATTTATTGCTTTAAAAAAATCCTTTTCAGTGAAATGCTCAGAACATATTCTGGAATTATTTGTTGTTTTAAAAACTGCATCTTTACGTTGATTTCAAACATTGCGAGTCCATATTTCTCTT
Source organism: Monopis laevigella (assembly GCA_947458855.1). NCBI lineage: Eukaryota > Metazoa > Arthropoda > Insecta > Lepidoptera > Tineidae > Monopis > Monopis laevigella. The sequence goes on along the minus strand of OX381580.1, from coordinate 13,995,223 downwards.
CGTTTATCATTAGCAAAAAAAACTATCTTAGAAAAAAAACATCCGTTGTTTTAAAAGTGCAACTTTAAATCCCCAATTAAAATCGTAAATATTTTAATGTAAGTAACTTTATGTTTTTTTTTATGAAGCAAAGATATTATCTTTGATTAATAGTACATTTCCACCTATCTGTCTACCTCAAAACTTTTTCTAAGAGTTACTTAAAACTCGAATATCCCGTATAGTTACGAATATCTATATCATTAGCAGGAAATCTTTAAAAAAAACGATAGTTTAAATATTTAATTAATACTGCAATTGAAACAAAATTATACAAGTTTACATGTGAAAATATTGTTTATATAATAAATAAAGGAATTTGGATATATAATGTGAAGAAAAGTAGTAAATTATTACATAAAAGTACATGAGCTTGTTTTGCCCATCACGTATGTATTATTTTTTAGGTGCTTTGTTTCGCCATGAGTGCATAATTACAACAAATAATACTTACTCAATGCTACAATAATTCGATACGATATACGAAACCAAGAAGAGCAATAGACGGTACATAAACTACCAATACTAGTACTACCAGTAATAATCTACACCCAACAAGGATCATTTTCTTTTGTATATTTTAATTTAATGTGAAAGAACCTCCAAAGATCAATTTTATAAAATACCGGGACAAATATATATGTGATGATGACTGATAAGAATACAAACTTTCAACTGAATTTATAAAATACAATTATACTTTTACATTATTATTTTTAGTTAGTTTTTAATTCATATCTTTCTACATTAATTAGGTACTATTGTTTTTATTATTACTAGTGATTTTTTTAAATGAATCCGCAATCATCTCCGCGTCTACCCGTACCTTCTACATCTAACCAATTTAATTTACAGTTACAGAATCTGGATGACGAACCTATCCGATGCCATAAGTGTGCCGAACCAAGATTTTTTAAAAATCTAAAAGGTCTTAAAATTCATCAAGGTAGAAAACATAATGTGTCTAATAGTCATTCAATACAAAACGTATTACAGCCGATTAGCATTTTCAACCCTTTGCAAAATTTTCATAAAAATATTTTAGACCTCAAAAATACAATACCCATAGTTAAAAGAATTCCCCGAGGTGCCAGAGCATCTGTTGCAAAAAGTTTATCGGATCACATAGAAAAGGTTTTTAATAATGAATTATCAGATTGGCAAAATTTATTTATGTTTGCTTTTAAAGTGTTACATGTTAACTCAAATAATGGCACACTTACGTCTAAAATTAAGCAAAACACTCAATACCTACCTTTTCCTAATATTTGCTCCAATAAAAAGAATTATTCTATATTTCGTACCGTAGATGATGGTGACGTTCGAGGAGCAGCTCGAATATTGTTTTCAGACGATACATTGACTCTTGATAACGCAACTACACTAACAAACCTTAAACAAAAACATCCCACATCATCGCCCAATATTAGTATACCTTCAATAATACCAATGTCTACTCAGCCACCCAATTTACAGATTATTGAAAAAAATGTAATAGAATCAATTATGTCTTTCCCAAGTGGATCTTCTGGTGGTATAGATGGAATAACACCCCAACATCTTAAAGATCTCATATCATTTTCGGCTGGAGATTCAGGTAAAATTTTAATAAAAAGCATTACTAAGCTTTGTAACTTTATGCTAGAGGGCAAAGTTTGTGAACATTTTCTACCATATTTATATGGTGCTAAATTATGCGCTTTCAATAAAAAAGATGGTGGAATTAGGCCAATCGCTATTGGTTGCACTTTTCGCCGTCTTGTTGCAAAAATTGCATGTCGTCATATATACCCTCTTTTAAAAAATATATTTCAACCTTTTCAAGTAGGTTTTGGTAGCAAAGGCGGCTGTGAAGCAACGTTGCATTCAGTTCGTTCATTTTTATCTAATACCGATACAGAAATTTTATTAAAAATAGATATTCAAAATGCATTTAATTCTTTAAACAGAGAAATAATATTGCAAGAAACTTACAAACACGTGCCTGAAATTTATTCTTTTATTAATCAATGTTATGGTAAAAATTCTCATCTTCTCTATAATTCAAATATCATAAATTCAGCTGTGGGGTGCCAACAAGGTGACCCATTAGGTCCTGCTTTATTTAGCCTAGCTATACAACCCATTATTAGTACTTTAAAGTCAGACTTCAACGTATGGTATCTAGATGATGGTACCCTATGTGGAAAAGCTGATACTGTATTAGATGATTTAAAAAACGTATCAGAGCAATTAAGACATATTGGTTTAAATTTAAATCACAGTAAATGTGAAATTTTTCTATGTGACAAATTATCTAATTCTGAGAGAAATAATATTTTAAATTTAGCAAACTCAATTTCGCCTAATATAAAAAATATTTCAAAAGAAAATCTTTCTCTCTTAGGGTCTCCTATTTTTGAAGAAGGCATTATACCAGCACTAAATTTACAATTAAATAAGTTTTCAAATATTACAGAAAGACTCGAAAAACTTAATTGTCACACCGCATATACCATACTTAAATTTTGCCTTTTTGTTCCAAAGCTAACATATTTATTAAGGACAAGTCCAATATGGAAATTTATAGATATTATAAAAACAATAAAATCAAATCAAATAGTTTATTTGTTCAAATGTAGGTTACAAAAGTTCTTTTATCAATTTATAGCTCTCTACATTTAGCCATTTCCTGGCGTGCAAATTTTTAATAATGTGGTTATTTACAAAACCTTTGTCAAAATTACAATATTATTTCAAAAAACATAACTATAATATAATTTAACACTAATTAACCATTATTAGGTATACATATAAAACATTAATTATTCAATTCTAATTTACTGTTATTATTTATTGTCATTTAAAAAATCATTAATACTATAATATATTTTATCTAATAGCCATTTATATAAAGTAGTCTTAAATGCATTTAAGGGTAATTCCTTAATGTGATTTGGCAGCTTATTAAATATGGAAATACACATTGCATAACTATTTTTCAAAAACAAACCTGATTTTGGGGTTATACTTAAAACCAACCGATTACAGTTTCTTGTATTTCTGGACACGTAGACAAATAGACACGGCCCTAAAAACTACTCTTCAAAATGTTTTAAATTTAAACTTAAGCGACCACTCATGGAATCAAATGACACTGCCAATAAGATTTGGCGGCATTGGAATACGCAAAATTAGTAGCATTTGTTTGCCAGCATTTTTATCTTCTTTATATAGCGTTTCATCTTTAATGTCGAAAATTTTGAAAAAACCATTTAAAGATTTAAACTTAACTTGCTTAAACGAGGCTGAAGCAGCTTGGCAGTTGGCTTGCCCTGAAAGCAATATACCATTGGAAAAACACTTACAGAAACAATGGGATATTCCTTTAATTCAGACCACTCAAAAGCAAATGCTACGCCTCTGCAATAACGATAGAGATAAAGCGAGGTTATTAGCATCATCACAAAAAGAATCAGGGTATTGGTTACAAGCAATACCATCCAAAAACCTTGGCACACTTATGGACAACCTTACTTTTCGAGTAGCTATTGGATTACGGGTGGGTGCGGAAATATGTGCAAATCATATTTGTCCGTGTGGTAGTGACGTAGACCATTTTGGACACCACGGCCTTAGTTGTTACAAAAGTGGAGGTCGTTTCTCCCGTCATGCATCACTCAATGACATTTTAAAAAGGTCGCTTGCCGTCGTAGATGTTCCAACGATTCTGGAGCCTCCAGGTTTGTCCCGAAGCGACGGCAAACGACCTGATGGAATGTCGTTGATCCCGTGGAAGATGGGTCGGTGTTTAGTGAGGGATGTCACCTGCGTAGACACCTTGGCATCGTCTCATTTACACGGGACTCATATGTATGCAGGAGCGGCGACCTTGACCGCAGAAACACTCAAAAGGCGCAAATATGAAAATATAATGAATAGTTATATATTTGTGCCTTTTGCAGTGGAGACGCTAGGACCGTGGGGGCCGTGTGCACGACAGCTCTTCAAAGAACTGTCTTCACGATTGGTCTCCGTTACTGGTGACCAAAGGGCTGGCTTTTTCCTTGCACAAAAAATTAGTTTATGTATTCAGCGAGGAAATGTTGCCAGCGTTTTGGCCACTATGCCACACGGACAAATATTAGATGATATATTTTTTTTGCAGTAGGTTTTTCCATTTTTCATTTTAGTATTATTATTTTTTCTTTATTAGGTAATTGTTTTAATTTTATTATTTTTAGTTTTGTACATACTATTTAATTTTGTTATGTGAAAATAAAGATTTATTTATTTAAATTAAAGGAGTTATATAATAATATAAATAAAACACAATTTTATTTGGTTACGATATATTTCGCCTTACATGGTGTCTTCAGTCGTATGACATTAAAATTAAGAAAATATAATAAATTTACTTATAATATTATGTATGGATTTTTTTAAGTCATGTGGATGACAACTATTAAAATGGAGATTGGAATTTATTAGTTGGTTTAAAATGGACAGAAGTTATGATTTTATTATCATTTGTTAGAGTTAAGTCAACATCAAGAAAAGAAGTGTCTTTGGATGATATGTCATATGTGAACTGTAATGCACTACATGTATTAAGACAACATGACGACACAAAAAATCTATTAATTACTCTGCCACAAATAACATACAGACAAAACTTTAACTTACGTACAATAACTACCAAAACTAACCCTCGACTTAACTTAATAAGACATGTCATATCATCCGCAGGAACCATTCCATGTTCACAACCCCGATGCAAAACTTGTCCCATTATTAATTCAGACACTTCCATCTCCACACAAAACTTCACAAGCATATTGAAATCTCAACCAAATTGCAATTGCAAAACGAAATTTGTCATCTACATTTTGGAATGACGCCATTGTCCATCATTCTACATAGGTGAAACAATAAACCCATTGCACATCCGTATGAATCATCATCGCCATACCACAGATTCCATCATAGTTTTTTGGTAGTATATATATATACTACCAATACCATCTCACGCTCGAATTCATAATTCCAAATTCAATGACTGTTACACCGTTAGAATCATAAAATCATTTCATAAAATTGACAATATTCAACTACGCACCTGGGAACTATCATACATCTGGACATTAGGAGCTCATTACAGACCAGGACTGAACATACAATTGTGACACAGACTTGAGTTACTAACAATTTTCATACACAACACGGACACACACCTACACTACAAAGACACATATTCATATATTATCCTAATAAAAAAAATATAAAAAAATATTATAAGTAAATTTATTATATTTTCTTAATTTTAATGTCATACGACTGAAGACGCCATGTAAGGCGAAATATAACGTAACCAAATAAAATTGTGTTTTATTTATATGATTATATAACTACAAATTAAAATAGTAAATATTTTAATGTAACTTTATGCTTTTTTATGAAGCAAAGATATTATCTTTGCTTAATTGAACATTTTCACCTATCTGTTATATCTCAAAACTTTATTTAAGAGTTTCTTAAAATTCTAAAATCCCGTATAGTTACGAATATCTTAGCATCCTGTATAAAAAATATATTTTAATAGCCTATATTACATAGCCTTCCTCTCAACATCCAGACAAACAAAATCTTCCGCTTAATAATATTAGTATAGATAAAAACTTTTATTAAAGTTTCACACCTTTTCATTCGAATTTTGTTTGAGATATCTCTTATTGTATTCAGTATAAGTATTCTAGGAGTCAAAATATTTAACGTCATTACAAGGTTAAGTCGTTGATAATAATCTCTCCATACATTGAAATTAAACGAATAGAAAATAACCTAAATATATTTTTTTAACATTTTAATATGAAATTTTCGACTTTAGGATGATAAGAAATATTGTTTTTCTTTTTGTTGAACTTTGTATCGAAAATTTGTGCAACCTTTTACTACACAATACGGGAACTTGTCAAGTTATTTAGAGTAAAATTGATTATTTAGCACTAATGTTTTAGTACTTAAGAAAACGGTTTTAAGGCCCGTCCTTACTATTTATGTTAATAGCAGAAACAAAGAGGCGCGGTAATAGAGTAGCCTTACTGTTGGGGTCGCAGTACATATAATGATAATAATGTATCTCTCAAAGGTTAGCTGGTAGAAAATGCCTGAGGCATTAAGTTCGCATATGTATTTTTTTTTTTGCAATAAAGTCTTTTAAATAAAAATAAATAAATGAATTAATTTATTCTAAATCCAATTAAAAATAATTTTTACCCTGACTCCCTTGGCTGTATTACAAACGTCAGTTTCTACCCCGATCTTTATAAAAAAGTACTATTGGTTAAACTTATCCTGGATTCTTGGAGAGTACCTACTCAAATAATTTGCCAATAGGTTTACAGTCGAATGCCTAAGAATTATAGAAAGTATGAATAATAAGGAACGATTTATCACACCTTGTAAAATAGAATCACAAATATTAATCTGTCTCGCTCACATGCATTTAAATCTATAATGGAAAAAAAGGCCTTTTTCTCCTATATACTTACAAGTAAATAAAAAAAATGTCCTAAACCATTTCTTTTCCATTTGGCATTTTTCCCCCATATACTTACAAGTATATAGATAAATGCCCTAAAACATTTCTTTTCCATTATAGATTTAAATGCGTGTGAGCGAGACAGATTAATATTTGTGATTTCTAGTTTATTATTCATACTTTCTTTTTTTCTTACTTTTTTTCTTTTTGAAAAAGGTCGCGGGAAGCCGATGGATACAGGCAGCGCAAAACCGGTCGTTGTGGCGATCCTTGGGGGAGGCCTATGTCCAGCAGTGGACGCGCAAAGAAAGGCTGGCATGATGATGATGATGATGATTCATACTTTCTAATTGTCAAGAAATGACTATTATCGAAATATGACTAAAATATTCCAGAAAAAATATTTTTATATATATATCATCACGGGTGCCTTACGGCGCCCGAGACCGCCTAGACGGCCCCAGGGTACCCAGCGGAGGGGTTTTAATCCCACCTCGTTGTAGCCGATGGTATGAGTCTACACCGAACAAGTGGCTAGCTCGTCGCGATGTTTTGGATAGACTCAATAACCCATCTATAAACAGTTTCACAAGTTGGTATAGTGAAACCGGGACCGACAGCTTAACGTGCTCTCCGAGGCACTATAGTGGTGTTGTCAAACAAATGTACATAAATTTTTAACCAAACAAATGTACATAAATTTTTAAACCTTAATTACATAATAATATAGTAGATAATAATGTCATTTAATTGTTTCCGAGAAACAGAATACCTAGTTGTTATTCGAAAGCATTTTCCTTTGTCTGATTTATTTGCAAAATGCTTCACTAAACACTCAGAAAAATGAGGCTTGTTTATTTCAGATTGTTATATCAGAAGTGACATAGGTATAATAACTATTTTTATATATCTAATACAAGCTGTGCTACACGGTTTCACCGGCCGTTTAATTTAAAAGAAATCGGATTCTTACTTCTAAGGGTGATGATATTTTATCTTATAACCTTTCTATGGAATGTACCCTACCCTAGAATGGATTATCAAATGCAAAAATAAATTATGAATTCCAACTTGTTGTTAGAGATTAGGGCGTTCAAACGATGGTGAATTTAAAGAATGTACTTTGGGCTAATATGAGGTTCTGCTGATCAAATTGAACAACTTTTCCCAGGAACCATGTGTCGCAAATGGAAAAAAAATTTGGCTTCACAATACCCATATAAATTGGTAATTTTAACATTACTAGTTTGTATGGAGAATGTAATTTTTTTTTCATTTGCGATACATGGTTCCATAATAATAATGTGTCTTGTTACGTAATTTTAATTATAGAATGATCTAGAAATTGGGGTAAGCCAGTTAGAATTTCCATCATTTTTTGCAATAGTTAAAGATTGCAGTAAGATATAGTAGGTATGCGAATGTATTTTGTTACCAGGTTTAATAGAAAGAGGAATTAGATTAAGTTTATTAAAGCTCATGAATTGAATCTTAATACAAAGGTATAGTGGATACTATACGTTGCTTACTCTGCGTCTGCTGGGTAAACAGATTTCTCAGCCCACGTGGGTGGTAATATTTGCGCTCACAACTCCTACATCATTATAGATTATTTTTTTTGGGTTCGAAGGCGTTGAACGAAAACAAAAAGTTTCCTGGAAAGCTTTTCGTAATTTGAATTTCGATACTGAAATAAAAACAAAAACAATATTGGTTGGTACCTTCCTACAGCATCAGAGCCAATTAATATTTTGATCTTTTCTCCAATTATCGTTGGGATAAGATGCTGCCCCGGTCCGTTTTTTAATCCTATAATTATAATCCTAAGAAATAAAATCAATGTTTCATATTTATGAGCCAAAAATATTAAACAGCTACTTAATAATATAAAATAAAACATTTTACTTAAAAAAATATTATAAACCTAACAATAACTATAGCCTTTGCTATAGTTTTTTCTTTTTTTAACTTTTGTTATTATTTACCACTTTAATTCAATTAAAATTAATTAGAAGTCGTTTCTTTAATTCCCTATATCAATAGATAGTAGTGTCCTTTTTCCGCCATGACTTTAGTTATTATAGTCCACATAGCTACTCTATAATGCAAACAAGTTTAGCCGATAACTTTTATTAGCTGATCCGCGCAACTTTGTCTGCAATTTTAACCGTTTACGCAGCGTACGTTCTCAAAAGGAATAATCTTTCCTTTATTTCCCATTATTTTTCATTGTTAATCCGCTCCTATTGGTCGTCATTTTTTTAATTCAAACCAGTAGCTCCTGAGATTAGCGCGTTAAACCAAACAAACAAACTCTTCAGGTTTATACTATTAGTTTAGATTGGTTTGTTTCATAATGTTATTATGCAAAAATGTTAAGCACTAATGGCATAGAAACTTTAATTAGAATTGCACCGTACCTTCATTAGCATTGCACAATTAATTGTCTCACAAAAAATAATTCAGCGTCCCTTTTATAGACTAATAATGGTCACCCTACACCAGGTACAGTCAGCAACATCAAAGGGCCCTTCCAATATTGACTGATGTTTTATACTGGTGTGGTCAGAGTAGGTACGCTAGGGCTAGGGGGTAGAACGCTGGGACGGTACGGTGCAATGATTTGGCAAAAGCGAATGGTTTAATTAGATCAGACGTTGGTAAAAAATTCACTACGTTGTTAATTATGGAGGGTCATTTATTAGAACTCAATTTTGTTTATTACTTTTTTGGCTACTACAAGTAGAGAGGAGACGAACGAAATATGACTAGGATTAATATATAACGGGCACTTTAATTTTGTAAAAACTTTAGATTAGAGAAAACAAAAAAAAGGTTTAATAGTACGACAGATATACGAAACACCAAATCTTTTAGTGCGGGCCGGTTATTCAACAAATATTTATATTTTCACATTTTATAGTAGGTATATTATTCCTCATGTAGAATGCCCCGTTTGCCACAAAAATAATTTGAAAGGATCGAGAGGCCTTCGTATCCACTATGCTCGTATGCACAAGGGGGTTCCTCTTCCTACCGATACTTTAATTGATATAGCTTCTAGCGGCAATTCAAATATATCATTTGAAGAATTTATTAGGGTCCATAGACAAAATTGTAAAGTACTCAAACGTATTCCAAAAGGAGCGCGTCATCAGGCAGCTACTAAACTCTGCCAATTAATAGCTATCTGCATTGATGGAAATTCCATCCAGGCTTGGCAGAATTTATTTCTGTTTTCATATACTGCTCTTCGCATACCTCAATATAAAGATTCAAAAATTTCACTAACAACCACTATAAAAGAAAACATAAACAAGTTTAATACATTTGATATACCAAAGCATCAACAAATAAAACGCAACAATAACATTTCCAAACGCATTGAGTCAAAGGTTGCAGATGGCGATGTACGTGGTGCCGTACGTCTTTTATTTTCTAAAGATTCTTTCGCTCCAAATACTGAATCAACATATGAATCTCTCCATGCTAAACATCCTGCCCCATCGAGACCGTTATTATTTCCTCAATTACATTCTGATACCAACTGTATTAAGGTCTCGACGAATGACATAATCACTGCAATCCGGAGTTTCCCAAGTGGCTCCGCTGGCGGTATCGATGGTCTTAGGCCACAGATTTTAAAAGACCTAATATCTTTTTCAGCCGGTGCAGCTGGAACTAAGTTGGTGGACCATTTATGTGGTTTGACAAACTTTATGCTTGCTGGCTCTGTTAATGACGACTTTACAAAGTTCTTATATGGTGCTTCTCTTTGCGCCCTAGAAAAAAAAACAGGTGGTTTACGGCCAATAGCAATTGGTAATGTTTTTAGAAGAATCGCATCAAAAATCGCATGTAGACACGTTTCTGATTCTCTTATTTCTCATTTTAAACCTATTCAGGTTGGATTTGCTGTAGCAAATGGATGTGAAGCCGCTGTTCATGCCACCCGTCAATTTATTCAATCGATTCAAAATTTCCAAAAAATAATTTTAAAAATAGACTACAAAAATGCATTTAATTCCGTAGAGAGAGACTGCATGCTCAATGAAATAAAAATCAGATGTCCCAATGTTTTTAAATATATGTATCAGTGTTATCACAATCCTTCCTCTTTATTTTTCAACGACAAAATTATTGAATCAAAAGTAGGATGTCAACAAGGAGATCCAATGGGGCCTGCAGCATTTTCACTTTCAATACATCCTTTAATCACCAAGCTATCATCTGAATTGAACGTCTGGTACTTAGATGATGGTACAATCGGTGGTGACCCTAGCACTGTTCTGTCAGATTTTCAATCAATTATTTCAGATTCAGAAGCTTTAGGCTTAGAAATTAATCCTTCCAAATGCGAATTATTTTTTCCTTGCCAGCCTAGAGATGACGTTATTTTATCATTTCAAAACATTGCCCCGGGGATTCGTATCCTAAATAACAATAACATTAATTTACTTGGAACGTACCTCACCGATTCTGGCATTCCTAAAGCTTTAAATGAACAATTTGAAAAATTTAAATTAGCCACAAGTAGATTAAATGACATTAATCCGCATATTGCCTTTTTCCTTTTAAAAAATTGCCTTGCTGCTCCTAAGTTTATTTACAGTCTGCGCACCACACCCTGTTGGGATTCTAGTATATTAACTGACATAGACAATCATTTAAAAATAACTCTTGAAACAATTACAAACAATAATCTCAATAATGATCAGTTTACTCAAGCATCACTGCCAGTAAAATTTTCTGGCTTAGGAATGAGAAAAATATCAGATCTTACTGTCCCTGCTTATCTCTGCTCCATTAATTCAACAAAATCTCTCTGTTCCTCTATATTATCCAAAACATCTTGCAACGTTGACCAATTCCACCGAGAACCGGAGGCTCTTGCCTTATGGAAAAGTCTCTCATTTGAAGACCTTCCTCCTATATCACCCACTTCACAGAAAGATTGGGATCATCCTATTATAAAAAATATATATAATTCTTTACCTAGATTTTCAATAATTGAAGAGGCTCGCCTACGAGCATCTTGTGTGAGTGAGGCTGGTGCCTGGTTGCGTGCTATACCTTCCCCTTATACGGGCACGCTGCTAGATGCCAACACACTCCGCATAGCAGTAGCTTTAAGACTGGGCTGCAAAGTCTCCAGTCAACATATATGCATATGTGGCGATATTGCAGACGAACTAGGTCGCCATGCTCTAAGCTGCCAAAAAAGTGCTGGCAGGATCCCTAGACATTATGCGATCAATGATATCCTATAAAGGATGATCACATCTGCTAATATCCCCTGCATCCTCGAACCCTCGGGGATAGTTAGATCAGATGGTAAACGTCCGGATGGGATGTCATTGATTCCATTTAAACAAGGTCGTGCACTGGTTTGGGATGCCACATGTGTTGACACACTCTGTGCATCGCACATTTCAACCACGCACAAACAATCAGGAGCTGCTGCAGAATCAGCCGCACGGTCTAAACGCAATAAGTACGCGGAGATCATAATCAACCATCATTTAATTCCATTTGCAATAGAAACGATGGGGCCGTGGTCCGAAGACGCTCTGGCATTCTCCCGGGAGCTTAGTGATAAGCTCCGTTTAGTGACGGGTGACCCTTTGAGTAAGGAGTACTTCATTCAAAGGGTCAGCCTCGCTGTGCAACGGGGGAATGCAGCGAGTGTCCTCGGAACACTGCGCTCATCCAAATAACTTTATTATTATTTTATATATATGTATATTTTTAGTTTTTAATGTTAATTTTTAATATAATTGTTATTTTTTTTATTTAATAAATGAGTTATTAGGTATAGACTAGTATAAAATTGAGAAATAATACATAATATTTTATAATGAAAAGCACAGATGTTTGCCCGTTGGTGACAGCAAAATATTGTAAGTATTTATTAGCGAAATGGATTGCTTTTCAATGCAGGTATAACGAAAAGGGGAAAGGAAACGCGGCGTAATTAGGAAATATATCGTCTAGTCTAGAGAAAATGTATGTGGCACAACATACTTTATAAAATTGTTTGTCCTCGGCATTTTGTAATATCAATGACTAAAGTATATTCTCTATCTTAATAGGAAATATATTTTTCATTTCATAAGATATATCTTGTCGCTAGATGTTGGGTTCACTTTTGTAGAAATTCTTTGTTGTACCTTCTTTTCTTCAATAAAAAAACTGACAATATAAGTTCTTGTCGTATATTGATACCTACATGGATAAATATAAATACACTCTTGGTCAAGCCATTAATTCCTATTTTCGTTTGCTTTGCGCTATTTTTTTTTCACAATAAAATATTTTCACAAATACCTTGTAAACAAAATTTTCTGGAATAAAAAAAAATCATGTCTCTATTATGAACATTCTTTACTTGTAGAAATATTTACTTGTATTGAAATAATATTCTGATAGTATTTGTTCTAAATAACGCTATAAAAATAAACTGAAATAATATGCGTTAACCATAATTTTATTATGTTTTAAGTAAGTGTATAGTTGTGTGTGTGATGCTTTCATTGATAGTAACCTAATTAAACTGAAAAAAAAAAAACTATTAATAAATACTTTTAAACTTTAAGTAAAATAGCTTTTGGAAAGCTCCCAACATCAATTTTACACGTTATCGGCCCCTATTTACATCAATTTGCTACATGAAAGCCTCAAAACAACAACGCCACTTCGTTGACAGTTGTAATCCATTAGGCAAGCTTACCTAGGATTAAACCGAATCCATTAAATAAACCTAGGGCATCAGGGAACGTGATTCTAGTGAAGCAGACAGACTTTAAAAAGCCCGGGCAACAGGGATTTAGCTGCATCGATTATGCATCCAGGCAGTCTAACAAACGTGTCTATTTAAATGCCCCGCGAATGTAGGTATAATATGGAACTCACTAACACTGGTTTTCGGGGGACTACTGCATCGATTTCCTGTCCAAGTGGTAGTCTCCTTTTTATTGAGTAAGCTCTTGCACTTCGACCTCATCGTTGCTTTCTATCAGGCAAGATTTAGGTGAAGCCATCCAAAAACCATTCATTCAAAAATATCTAGAGCCAATATAATGATAATAATATAATATTTAAGGCGTGGATATGGTTGGTGAGGTTGATCGCCTCGGTGGCACCCTTGTATAGCAGATGATAATCGAATGGTCAATGAAATCAGTTAAACACCTAGTCTTACACTAGGGTTATGTAGCGTGCGTTCGGTTGGGTAGTTTTTTTTATATTTTTATTTAATGACACCTTTTATTATTTAATCTATAATGATTATATATATTATTATATATATAAAGCAGCCGTTTGGTTAAAACGCACACTATATCTTATTGTTAAAACTTTTTGTTTTTTTTTGACTATTCATAATTTACATGAAATAAATAATATTTGAACTATGGAGATAAAATATGGAGGTGCCCATAGGCCTTTAGCCAATAGCCTTTCCAGTTTTTGAGAACAAAAGATGGCTGCCGCCATACAAATTAAAAAAAAAGTGAGAACACAAACAATCACTGAGCGTTAATTTGTTGAAATGAGAACAGAATATAGCGGCAAATTGGTATGGCGGAGGCCATCTTCTGTTCTCAATACTGGAAAGGCGATTTAAGGCCCATGGGCATCCCCTTTTTTATCTCCATGAGTTAAACGTAGATTCTGATTATTAAAAAAAAATTGTAAAGAATAAAACCCATTTTAATCTGGGTCGGTCACACTCTCTCAAATCTATATATGGAAAAGAGATGAATATTTACTTTTTCTTTTATTTTTCGAGCGAAATTTCAAACATGATCGTTGTCGGGCATCTGTTCTTTCTTACTTCCTGTGCATTGATTGGTTTTAATAATTTTTGTACGCGTTTTTTGTTTTGGTTTTGGATGGCGGGCGTCCATATTATCAGAAGTGCACTAAGGCCTAAAATTGCTTATGTAAAATTTTAGGATTTAGCGATTTCAGATCTTAAGGCATTTCCGTATTATTCACACTTCCAGGTTTTCAAGCGTCCACGCAGTAGGTGTATCCGTCCCAGTACACCGGAACATGTCACCGGTTTGAAACTTCTGTCTCGGTCGTTTCGGATTAATTAACAAAAAGTCCCGATTTCAATTACAAGTGTATGGAGCACGGCATGTGACTTTGTATCTACCTGATGTTAAGCAGACCTACAAAGTCCATGAATAGGGTCGATTAATACATTTTTGTTTAACAATATTGATCGCTCCCACTATGCCGGCTAAATGATGGGGTTACGAAATGGACAGTGACATGGACGTTATTGCATTGCGAGTCCAATTTAATATCCTCGCCGCGTTATCGTTAAACCGCTCGTTTGGTAACCGTACCATGAAAGGAGACTACCCGTCGACAAGAAAACAAAGCAGTAGTCTCCGGAAAATTGGTGAACCTACAGACTAAAACCGAAACATGACTCGGTTTTTTCATCTGTACCTATAATATAATTTATTCAGTAAGTAGTTAACAAATTGTAGAGCTCTAGCTACCACACTAGGATTCCCTTGCTTAGTTTTTTTTTAGGTTTGAGATTAGGACTTTGAGGTTTGTCATGGCAACCCTAACGTACTCTGAATTTGTTTTATTCGTAGTCCTTCGAGTTTGATGAATTTGTTTTGAAAATTGACAAACACTGGGAATAGAAGACAGTACTCTAATTCTTGGTATTAAGGTTTAAATTGTGTATAATAATAGCGTTGTCTGGATCCAGCAGGCAAAGCGAAATATACTTTATTTATTTATGTTAAGGTTCAAATTGGTTTAAATCTGTTAAATAGATAACAATGCTTGAGAGATTAAAAAATTAAGCTTGGTACTTCGTAAAAGATTTATTTCGAAATAATTGGTTTAAGAGAATTTGTAACAATTAGCTAAAGTACCAAGTTATTTTATTTTGCAGAAATACTTATGTTATAGTCGATATAATATTTTAGCACATACCACCGAAGATTTAGTTGTAATAATCTCGAAATTATTTGTAGTTTACATAGTAGGTATAACTTATAAATATACACATATATATATATATTTATACGTTACGTATTTATTACGTTACCTTGTTTGTATAATTTGCCATAGTGATAGTGTAACCAACCACTGACTCCGATACCGTGAGTTCTCGTTCGAGTTGAGATCAACAATGACGTGATTTCATACAAATGATAGTATCAATACATATTATAATCAAAACATATCACATTAAAAATGTTAACAAATTAGTTACTATGAAGATAATTTAAACTCAACGCAATGGGCGATAGA
Source organism: Monopis laevigella (assembly GCA_947458855.1). NCBI lineage: Eukaryota > Metazoa > Arthropoda > Insecta > Lepidoptera > Tineidae > Monopis > Monopis laevigella. Next base: position 13,979,376 of record OX381580.1, on the reverse strand, counting down.
GGAGAGTGGTGGCATGGATGAGATATGTAGCCGCGCGGTCCGTCGCGCGGTCTGCTCGTGCGGACGTGACAAAAACAAAATTAATTTAAAACATTTCATTTCATTGCACGCGATTGTTTTACTCATCTCTTATCACAAAATATTAGATATAAATACTTAAATGTTTACCCGCGCGTAGCCAGGACGGGCCGCTAGACATATACTGGTATAATTATGTTGTAATGTTATTATCGAAGTGTTTGCATAATTGTAATTATACTCATTATACAATTATTATAACCTACAATGCAACAACATATGTAGGCAGGAACGTACGTTATATGTACGTCAATGTACCTATCCGAACGAAACGCGTTAATGGAACTTAAATTATTCAATATTGTTAGTAAATTTTATAAAGGATTAATATTAATATGTTAGAAAGCGCAACTATATTTTCTGCATGTGGGAACGGTAGCTATCGGACATTTTTGATTATAACTCATAAATCAAACTATATAAAAAAAATATACAATACAATAAAATCAATAAATAGATTATATTATATACCCATGTTTTGACGTCCCTATGACGTCAACTTAGTGTCATTCTCGACGTAAATGATGTCATAGGGACGTCAAAATGCTACCTGCAACCGTAGCACGGCCAAGCCAAGACAAAATATAAATTCGCAAGCAGATGTCAAACAAAGTTTTTTTTTTATATCAGCCAATCAGGTACAACTTTGCAGCGCTCTGATTGATATTAAAAAATAGTTACTTTTGACATTGGCTCGCGACTTTATATCTTGTCTTGGCTTGGCCGTGCTAGGGATGCTGAGGCTGACGTGAGCTACAACCAATAGGATCACAGAATTAAATCTTGTTACCAAAAATAAAGCGATCTTATTGGTTGTTGCTCACTTATACGTAAATGAATACGTTACGTTTCTACAATGCGCAAACCCATGGTAGAGCCTCTGGGTAGCTTTCCACATTATAGTTTCCCACAACTCGTCGAATCATTTTTATTTATTTTTAGACTTGATTAAAATATAAGATTATATTTTTTAATAATTTCAACATACCATTCCAATTTTAAGTAATAAGGACCAGTAGCTCATGATAATTAAAGCGGACAGAGGGCGGTCCATAGTCTCATATATATTTTTTAAAATACGAAATTGATGAAAAAACACCAACTGTGAAATATAACATGTATAATGTGTAAAATATAATATGTACCTACTCGTATCTATTAGAATCGATGTATCTGTACACATCCAAATGTTTATTACGATTATGTCCAGTATATTGCTGCTTAACAAACTGTGAAGGAAATTTGAGGGAAAGCGGGTGGTGGAATCGGGCTCTTAATGTAAATGCTTATTTAATATCTTTGTAAATAAATATATAAGTAAATATATACAGTACTTGGGGCCTGTTCCAAAATCCAATGTTTATAATAATATTTAACCGTGCGATTTCTCGGAAAAAAGAAAGAGACGGGATATGTAGTTTGTGTATATTCCATCACTTTCTTTTCCTCGAGAGATCGCACGGGTTATAATATTTGAATTCTGAAACAGCCTCGTTACCACAGAAGAAAAAATACGGTAAATATCCTTACACGGTTTTTTTATATATACTTGCACAAAATTACAAAATAAAATTGTACATAGGCGAACTTAATGCCTTAGGCATTTTCTACCAGCTAACCTTTGAGAGAGTAGAAGATTGTGCATAGTGTGCAAAAGCTAATAAAATAACAATTTAAAAGACATAATAATATAGCGAATATATACTACTTAATAAAAATTTGGAGTTAATTTTTTTACGTTAAGAAATAACACAACATTTTGCTTCCTTGGATCAAGGAGTCTTAACTTTAAAAGGAACAACACAATAGGAAATATGCATGTTTTTTTTTTAATTTCATTAATTGATAGAGTAACTACATTAGACCCTAAAAACAAATATTAAAGGGTAAAACACAAAAATAAAAGAGTTTAAACTTTATCTGCCACTACCGCAGTAAAAAACGGTACATCACTAGCCGCCATTTCGTGACATCATTCGTGCTCAAAAAGCATATTAGTTTAATATTATTGCACCTCAAAAGTTAGTCAAAAGGTTTGCTTATCACAAATTATCGTAATAAAGGACAATAAATACCCGAGAAAACAAGAAACTGTAGACTACAGAACACACGTTGACATTTGTTTTTGCGCGAATGACGTCACATGTTGGAGCGTTTAGAAACGCGTTCCGTTTCTACAAAAAAATGGATTTTTAAAATGGTATTTATAAAAAAAATAGCTAATCAAAATAAAATAGATTACTGTAAATATGTTCAAAGACATAAAAGGAACATTATATATTAAAATTATAATAGTTGGCGTTACGTGCATATTCCCTGTTGTTTGTAAATATTTTTAATGTTTTTTTCGTGCAATATTTTATTATTATTTAAGTATCTTTATTATTAACGAAAGTACTGTTTACAGGCAATATTAATGTCCTGTCTATTATTTATATTGTAAGTTCTGTACTTCCTATCAGTTCAGCTGAAATTCACAACTGCAGTGCGAAATTCAAATTTTGAATTTCGCACACTATATGAAATTCATTCAGGAATATGATAGGTTTGCCTATAGTTCCAAAAATGAATAACATGAATTCTGAAATACTGTTCTGTTTATTATTTGTTTAGTTTCTGCGTACCAATATTTGATTGGTTGCAATATTACTTTGTGATTGAGGTTTTCGAATTTCGTCCATTCCAATGAATAAACATTCGCCGGTACAAATATTGTCGAGCGCTGTAATAAACTAAATAACTTTACTTTCCAAAATACATATACATATGAATTTGAAGCTTGTACTTTAGGCTAATATGAGGCTCTACTGATCAAACACAACAACTTTTCCTACGGGACCATGTGCCGCAAATGAAAAAAAAATTGGCTTCCCCATACAAATTGGTCATTGTAACTAGTTTGTATGGAGAAAGTTGTACGATTTAATCAGTAGAACCTCATATTAGCCCAAAGTACAACCTTTCAAAATCATCATGTAAATATCCGAGATCCGAGAGAGATACAGAATGGCCAAAAGAGATGAAAATGGATGAAAAGTAACTGTTCATAAAGAAACGAATATATTACTATACTAGCTGACCTGCGCAACTTTAACCATTTACGCAGCGCACGCGACGGAAGCTCTCAAAAGGAATATTTTTTCCCCTTTTTGTAACATTTTTCATTGGTGCTCCACTCCTATTGGTCGTAGCGTGATGTTAGTAGCCTATACCTTCTCCGATAAATGGGCTATACAACACTAAAATATTTTATTAATTCGAACCAGTTATTGTTCGTGAGATTAGCGCGTTCAACGAAACAACCAAACTCTTCACAGCTTTTTTTTTTTTTTTTTTTTTGTAGGACAATTTACACATATTGCTCCTGGTCACAAACTAAGCTCTAGACTTGTACTATGTATACCAGAAGCAACGATATAATACATATTATATTTTTATAAACACCCAGACCATGACAAACTGTACAGAAAAAGCGTACTAATATTTTGTTGCCATGGGTGGGAATCGAACCCACGACCTCCGGATGCAACGTCAAAGACGCAACGACTAGTCTACGGAGGCTGTCTAAAATTATTATGAATAAATATATTAATAAATTTACTATGAGAATATAATTAACATGAGAGGTGCAACTCTGAGAAAGTAAAATTATACGATCGATGCACGAACGAAAACTGTGTATGGAGCGAGAAAAAGCTTATTGTGTGAGAAAGACAGGAGACCGGCTTCTCATCTCTACTCCGTGCTGTTTGCTGGATGATAACTGAGAAGGGTCATCATTAGACGCCTGGCGGGGATAACTGATCGAGTAATAATTGATCAGTTATCGACCACTGAGAGTTGAAGATTATTACCGTACTAATATCGGGATTAGTAGTAGAAGGGTGAAAATTAAGGGTTATATGTTATATTATAATGCTAAATCAAAAATTTTTGGGGCGGGCCACCCTTATCACTTAGAGGTATAAGCAATTGTTTACGACCTATTCTCAGACCTACCGAATATACATAAAAAATCCTAATTATCGGTCAAGCCGTTTCGGAGGAGTTTGGTTACAAACACCTCTACACAAGAATTTTATATATTATTATTATTATTATGGTAACTTTATAGTTTTTCAAATTGAAAACGTAATGTCAAATTCGTTAAAACCTTCACTTGACTTTTATAAAAAGGCAGAAAAAACCCTCTGATCCAAATGAATAAATAATACATTAAAGGCTATAGAAATAGAATGATACAAAAGTATGACTGCTACATCACGACAACAAAGGTTGAATGGGCTATAGAGAGTTTTTCACCCTTCAAGTCAGCAGGTATAGATGGCATCTTCCCAGCCCTCCTTCAGTGGGGCCTCGCCAACCTACTGCCCTTACTAACAGAAATATTCACCGCGTGCCTAGCTCATAAGTACGTTCCAAAACAATGGAGAGAAGTGAAAGTAGTATTTCTACCAAAACCGGGAAAAAGTGACTACACACAAGCTAAATCCTTCAGACCAATCAGCCTTACCTCCTTTCTGCTTAAAACAATGGCAAGGCTATGTGACAAACAACTAAGAAACACGATCTTAGTTAAAGAACCATTGCATCCTTATCAGTATGCATACACAACAGGAAAATCAACCGAGTCAGCACTACACCATGTAGTAAGTAAGATTGAATCGACTTTAACTAATAAAGAATCGACGTTAGGAACCTTCATTGATATCGAAGGGGCCTTTGATAAAACGTCTTTTGTCAGCATATCTACGGCCCTAATCAAATATAAAGTGGAGCCGACCATTATAGGATGGATAGAGAATATGCTGAAACAACGCGCTGTGCAGCTCACCGTGGACCAGAGGCATAGCAGCAAAGGGTTGTCCGCAGGGAGGGGTCCTGTCCCCCCTTCTGTGGAACCTAGTTGTAGATGGACTCATAAGAGTATTGAACGACCAAGGGTACTTCACGGTGGGCTACGCGGATGACCTAGTGATCCTCATAAGCGGAGCATTCGAGAACATACTATGTGACTCGATGCAGATCGCATTAAGAATCATTAAAAACTGGTGCACAACAAATGGCCTTAATGTTAATCCTAACAAAACGGAACTGGTCCTCTTCACCAATAAAAGAAAATTGAGGAACATGAAACTACCAACATTATTTAATACAGAACTTACTCTAGCTACAGATGTCAAGTATCTAGGCATAACGCTAGACAGTAAATTGAACTGGAGTAAGCATCTTGAGAACAAACTGAAGACAGCCTGCGTCACAATGTGGCAATGCAGAAGACTTCTAGGAAAAACATGGGGACCAAAACCCAAGATTACCATGTGGCTATATACTACAGTTATCAGACCCACTATTACCTATGGCGCTTTGGTGTGGTGGCCTAGAACCACTCAGACCACGGTTACAGCTAACCTACAGAGTCTTCAAAGACTGGCTTGTTTAGCCACAACAGGATGTATGAAGACTACACCGACAGCAGCTATTGAAACCTTACTAAACCTGACATCTATACATACAATACGAAGCTGCTGTCGCCACCATAAGACTCAGAGCCTCTGGCCAATGGAATATAGACAACCGAGTGAGGCACACTCAGTCATTAAACGAACACCTTGAGATACAACCACTCATTAATGCAGTGAACGACAGATGTCCTCGCGTGCACATATTTGTGAGAAATTACTCAATAAACATGCAAGAAGAACCGACTGATCAATCTGGCTTACACGAAGTCAGAATTTACACGGACGGTTCAAAAACAGAATACGGAACAGGCGCAGGAGTGTACTCACTCGACCTAAACATTAGAATTTCAACAGCTCTTGGCACACATGCTTCCATCTTCCAAGCAGAGTGTATAGCCATAATAGAAGCAACAGCGGCAATACGCGCAAGAAAGATAGAAGAAAATGGTATACGCATACTATTTGACAGCGCAGCCGTACTACTAGCATTGAAGAACAAACAGATGAACTCAAGTCTGGTAAAACAATGCCACTACGCACTGGAGACTATATCAGTTGGTAACAGGGTCACTCTCCAGTGGATAAAGGGACACAGCAACTCCCTCGGTAACGACGCGGCTGACGAACTGGCGAAAAGAGGTTCGGCTACAACACCGGTAGGATCCAAACCGTATGTACCTTTATCTTGCCTGCTCAATCTCAACAGAGGTAACCTTCGTATGGTGGTGGGTATACTTACCGGACACTTTCCATTAAACAGACACCTTACAATTTTAGGTATCATCAACAGCCCTCTATGTAGAGGTTGCATGGAAACGGAAGAAACACCCACCCATGTGCTGCTTCATTGCACAGGGGTGGCTTTACAACGGGCGAAAATCCTCGGAACACCGAGGTCGCTTCTTGAGGCCTGCGGAAGACCCGGACTTCTTGTCGCCTTCTGGAAGGAGCTGGGCTGGCTAGAATAGTCAGCCGACTCACGCAAAAAGGCCTAATCTCTTGGCTAATTGCGGAAAACGAGCCCGCCATGAACATGAACAACACAACAAGTATGACTGCTTTTCATTATTATTTAAAGGAATATTATTTTAGACTTTACCGGTTATTAATTTAATCTGCAATTATTGATGATTTTGGAATCTAGATGGTAACGAAAATTGCGTCGTTTTGGCTACTTGGTCGTCAAACAAAGCTTCGGTTTCACTTGTTCAAAGAGGGGGTCCTGCGGCCACTTTCTGTTTCTTATAACGGATACGTTAGCTTGTCAAAATAACGAAATCCTTTAAAAACTACATTGAACAATTTAATTTTAAAAAAGACATGCACTTTATTCCCTTGTGTTAGTACGATTGCCGGTACTACGACCAAAATAATTAAGGTGTGCTATGGGATTGGGAACAGCCGCTGTTCTAAACGCTGCGCTAAAACCAATCTATGTAATAATCGTAAATTGGAAAGCTTCTCTACTTTACAATGTCCTTGAACCATGTAATAGGAAATATGCACGATTTTTTATTTATTTAATTACTTTATTTTTTGCCCAGAAAATGAGTATTCTCATTCAGAGAGGAAATGCTGCCAGCGTATTGGGCACCATGCCGATAGACAGCGATTTGGATCAAATATTTATTTTATAATTAGATTTTATTTAAATGTTAAATATCACCTAGTATAATTCAATGTTTAATAAACAATAAACGGTAATAAACGGTAAAAAATATTTAATTACTTAATAGAGAAATGTAGTTTCCTAAAAAAAATATTAAATATTTTTAAAAGGGTGATGAATAAATAGATACCATCACGGGTGCCTTTTTGGCCCCCGAGAACCGTTTAAACGGCCTCAGGGTATCCAGCGGAGGGAATAAGCCATCCTCATTTCGCCGATGGTATTCAACATTTTAAAAAGGGATAACATAAAAATAAAAAGGTTTTAACTTTATCAGTTAAAAACGGTAAATTTATTGCCGCCTTTTTGTGACGTCATTTGTGTTCAAGAAGCACAATAAATAAATAAGTTTTTTTTTTCTTTATTAATATGGAATATAAGTGCTGTATAGTCTTTATATGCCGGAACAAGTCGGCAATTGGCCCTTAAAAAGCTAATGAACAATTAGTAAATATGTTGATTTATCACAAATTATCGTAATAAACGACAATAAATACCCGAGAAATCAAGAAACTGTACAGAAAAATATGGATTAAAAAAATCTTTTTGATAAAATATAGATATAAAATAAAGATTTAAAATAAAACATATTACTGTAAATAACATTATTAGAATAATTGGTGTTACATGCATACCATCCCTTTTTTGTATTGGAGCACGGCATGTGACTTTGTTTCCTGGTGGTAAGCAGATCTACAAAGTCTATGAATGTGGTCGATCAATACATTGTTGTTTAACAATATTGATTGCCCCCACTATGCCGGCTAAATGATGCGGTTACGAAATGGGCGGCGACAAAGGCGTATTTGCATTAAGAGTTTATTTTAATATCCCCGCTGCTTTATAGTCAAGTCAATCGCCCGTTTTGTAACTGCACCATAAAAGAAAACTCCCAACTTGACAAGAATTCGATGCAATAGTCTCCGGAAAACCGGTGCACACACAGACTAAAACCGAAACAATTCCACACATAATCGCTTGTGACTTAAATGCATTCAGTCTGTCGTACAAATTTATATTGCAGATAGCTTGAGGCAACTTATAGAAGCGTCATACACAGTCGCGCAATTTTAACCTTTATTAAATTTGATTTCGCGTTTCTATGAAGCAATTTAGGAGCACTTTATACTAGGGCGAGCATATGCGCTAAACATGCAAGTGTGCACGCTCCGACAAATTGAATTGTAGACCACTTGCCTTGGTTTCTAACCCTTAAACTGATTATTTAAATTGGTTTAAATGTCACTGGCATTGATTTGACATAGTCCTATGGCGATCATTTGCCTAATTTAGTTTAATATGTCGGAATTATTTTGCATATACTTTAAGAATAATCAATTGTGCGACTTAAATCACCGAATTATATAATGATGGGTTTGTCGAAGTTGATATTTACAGGGGTATTAAGCAATAGTACAGAAGCGCCGTTACTGACCGATTGAATGTTGAATTATATGGTAGCTGATGTTCATATAGTTTGTTAATTTACAAACATACACACCACACACATCCAAAAATCATACATAATCTTATCATACACAAAATATACATTCACATACACACATGATTTTGCTTTGGTTGGGTTATTATTATTGTACGTTTCTTGTGTATTTTTGCTTAGATTACTAATTGTGAAGATTCGTTATTGGTCATTTGAATCATATTATGTATGTTGTGTTTTAATCTATTATTGTATCGCTGTAATTTTTCTTGAATAAATAATAATAATAAATGCTTAGAGATAATCCATACTAATATTATAAATGCGAAAGCTACGTGCGAAAGTAACTCTGTTTACTTTTCTTATCTTTTTTTTTGTTCCTTCTTACCTTTTTACGCTTAAATCGCTGAACTGATAGGTACTAGTCAATGATATTCTTAAAATATCATTGATAATAGTTAGGAAATAGGACCTTTTAAATAATAAATAAAATAAAATTGTCACGCCCTTTTCCCCCGGGGATAGGCAGAAACAAGGGAGCGCCACCTACAACGATCCTGGCATGTGCCCAAACCACCGTAGCATTCCTTTCTCAATCCTTGTCACTACATCGACTATCAAATCACACATATCACGCACAACTGTATTTTTCACTCTATTCGCAATTGTAACTCCACAGGAACTCTTTAATGACCGCATTTCTACGGCATTAATACTACTTTCATGCTACTTCTGCCATACCCAGCATTCACTTCCATATATTAATGTAGGAACAAGCACCGCTTTGTGAACAGCCATCCGAGACTTTTTAGACATAATTTGGCTGCTCATTATGCTGTGTAAGGCACCATTCACTACATTACACTACACCCTTTTGCACTCGACTTTCAACATTTTCTACACACTTACCATCTCTTGTAAACACACTTCCCAAGTAAACAAATTGTTTAACTTGTTCCACTTTCTTACTATCTATCAATATCTCACATTCTGTCATATCATCCTCTCTCTCCAAAACCAAAACCTATCCACATTCACTTTCATGCCTTTCCTTTCTAATTCTCCGTTCATAATGTTAAACATTTGTTGTAACTCATATGCCGATGATGCAAGGATGACTTGATCATCGGCATATAAGAGACATTTGATTACCATCTCATTCATTCTCACACCGCAATCTCTTTCACGCAACTCTTTCAGACAGCCGTCCATGAAAAGATTGAAGAGCCACGGTGACGCTACACACCCTTGTCTGACATCGTCCCACTAATTCGAACACATGCACTGGAATCCTTATATAGAGATTTCAGTGCACGGATCATTTGGCTCCCCAATCCAAACATCGCCAGTTGCTTCCATAGCTCTTCTCTACTCACACGATCATAAGCCTTCTCAAGGTCTAGAGCGCAATACACTTTTTGGTGTTTGGCTAGCATCTTTTCACTGACGCATCTTTAAGAGAAGACTTGATCCATGCACACCTTTCCTAAATCCCGCTTGCACTTCACAAATTTTCTTATCAGTTTTATTCATCACTCTTTCAATCAAAGCCTTTGCATACAACTTGCCAACAATACTGAGAAGGCTGATGCCACGGCAATTCTTGGGTTCCTGCTGCGATCCCTTTCCTTTATAAAGCGGGACTAGAACTGCCTTGGGCCAGTCTTCTAGCACACGACCGGCCTCCCAGCACTTTTTAAACAGCAGATGCAATCAGGAAGCGACCAGATATGCACCGCCCCTCAGCATTTCGACTATTATCCTATCACAACCAGCTGCTTTTCCAATTTTCATTCGTTTTAATGCATTCATAATTTCATCCATGCTCAAATCTCTTTCATTCTCATTACTTTCACTTAATGTAGAAGACACATCTATATACTCAGGTATTTGATGATCATGTCCCACAAACAAATTCTCAAAGTATTCTTTCCACCGCCCTAACACTCTCTTTTCTTCCGTTAACAAGTCGCCATTCTTATCTCTAATCACATTTAACTTTGAATTCCTCAATCCTCCCCGAGATAACTTAACCTGCTTCCAAAACAGTTTAATATTATCTCGGAAGTTTTTGGAGAATTTTCTCTCTACGTCCTCTTTCAATTCTTTCTTCTTTCTTTCAATGCACTTTTTTACTTTAACTTTCATCTCACGATACATGTCATTCGCTGCACATACATCCTCATCTGTCACACCTTCATTTACCCGTCTACTAGCTTTTTTAGACAGTAGATCTAGCCATTTTTTCTTTTTCTCAGTAACCAGATCCTTTACCTCATCATCACACCACACGTTGGTTCTTGTATTCTTCCTCTTACTTACTCCCCATACTTCTTCTGCCGTTTCCGTCACTCCGTTTTTGAATTTGACCCATATTTCGTCTAGACTATCATTCTCAAAATTGCATGCTTCCCCTATTTTATCCATTAACTTACTTACATATTTTTCTTTCGTTTCCGTATCTTGCAACTTTTCTCCTTTTATTCTCGTTAGTATTATTGCCGTATTCCGCGGCCGGTTTCTCCAACCCTTGAACAGACCATATATCTGTGAAACCTCAAAAAAATGGTCTGTTCCAATATTGAGGCCCCGATATACTCTTGTATCGGCAACTTTACCAACCAGTCTTTCATCCACAATCACGAAATCTATCATACTTCTATCTTTATCTCTCTGCCATGTATACTTGTGAATCTCTTTGTGATTAAATATTGTATTTGTCACAACGAGATTCTTTTCCAAACATAAATCTATTAAGTTCACTCCATTTTCATTCACTCGCTCATCTCCAAATTTACCCAACACGTGGTCTAAATTCATTCTTTTCACTTCAACCCATGCATTAAAATCACCTAACATAATAATTCTTTCATTTAATCTAGCAACATTCAAAACTTCTCTTAGTTTCTCCCAGAACTCTTCTCTTTCTGTAGGTGGCTTAGATGTATCCGGGGCATACACTCCTACTATAAATAGTCTGAGTAGCCCCACTCTAAGCCTAACCCATAAGATCCTGGGAGACACACATTCATATTCAGTCATGCACTCAGTCATTCTCTCAGACATCAAAAGCCTCACACCAGACCAGATTGCAGTACAGAGGCCATGGTGTGTGATGCCTGAGCCCTTTCTTTTCATTTCATTCACGCAAAGGATATCCAATCTCTTTGTATACATCATCTCCCATACTTCATCTATTTTCCTATCCATCCCTCCGCATACATTCAACGTTGCAACACGGTTCTCTGCTGCTCGCTTTTCGCCTCGTGGGAACTTTTGATGTGATATATGGTGAATATGGTCGCCGCCCTGTAAATTTTTAAGATTAAAATTACTCATTTTGTTCCCACGAATAGCTAGGGAATTAAATCGGTCCACTCCAGCAGAGCCCCGCTTGCTGGAGTAAGGCTATGATAGTACCTGATGGGCGCCCACCACCAGCACGTACGCTAGAGACTAGGCTCGCCCCTAGCCACGCATCCCTCGGCACGCATACCTTGGATTGGCATTAGGAATTAGAGGATAGGATATTGGTTTTTAGAAAGGAGTAGAGGAAAAACTTAGGATGTCATTACTTTAGGGAGATGGAGAGGAAAAATGTAATGATAGCTCCGGGCTCGCATACCCGTGTTTGTCTTAGAAGTACCGGGCAGGTATTTATGAGAACAAACCCTCTGAATATACCTTTTAAACATGAACAATAATTTGGCACATAAATGTTTTAACATTCAAACGTGTAGAGTAGCCTTATTTACTTTATTACGGAACTAGTGGCATTAAGCTTGTCCACGACAACAACTTATCTCAGTAGTTTCACTCTATCTAGTTGCATAATGCATGCTGAATTTGACGATATTATTAATAGTTCCGTACCATGGACACGTTTTTGGCTGTAAACGTGACTTGAAATTAGAATGCTCAGTGGATGTGTGAACTTGTTTTGGGATACAGTAAAATGCATACCAATGCTTGATAAAATTGAATGGTAACGAAAAGGTGTTGCCACCGTCGTTTTAAATGGATGGATATAATAAAATATCATATAATATCCTGCTACCGAGCTTCTTCTTCATAAATTATTTTACCTTCCGGTTCACTTTTTAGAGCATTCTGCATATTTTACACTGTCAATTGAATGACATTTCAAGATGGCGGCCTTCATATTTAGTTCCTATTTTTGCCATAGTCTTCACTTCAAAGTTGGTCGCGTACAAGTAGCATCGTGTAATTAATTTTAGCATGTATGAAACTATTTTCTATGTAATGTCTCTATTTTTAAAGTAAATTAGGCTTTATAATACTAGCTACTGTCCGCGACTTCGTCCGCCTGGAATTTTAAATTTGATCCATCATACTTAATTATATATAATCAGTACATGCATGTACTTATTATATTTATGTCCCGCTAATACTAATAGTTTTTACACCGGGATAAAAAGAATAGGTATGCCGCACCAAATATTATGAACTGCAAATTTTCTTATAAAATGGTTTAGCTGTTTTGGAGTTATTAATAATAAAAGTTTATTTGCCAAATTAAAATTATTTTTTTATTTGTTTACTTACATGGTAGATTCAAATTTCACATTTATGATCACTAATATTGTGCGATTTATAAAATAAATCTATAAGTAACGAAAACACAACCTAGTCATATTTTAATACTAAATTCCATATTCAAAATATTTCGGTAGAACAATGCATAGTGGTAATTTAAAAACATATTGATTTTGCCTTTGTGAGGGTTAAAAGATGCTGTAAAAGCTTCTACATTGATAGGTTTTTAATCTGGTTGCTTCCTATCTGTGAGATGTAGGGGGCAGAGGGTGCGGGTGTGAGAGAGGCACTTTATATAATCTTCCCCAATTGTTGACCTTACCTCGCTTGATGCAGCGTTGACCATCAAGAAAGGGGAAACTGTTTTTATACTGCAGCACCACGTTCGAAACAAGCGGCGGCGACTTTTCCAATAAGTGCTTTATTTCGCGGGACTTCATTAGATTATGCAGAATGAATGTTACCTTAAAAGCCTAGAGCTTAGGTTATGAGAGACAAATATAATATAAATGTACATAAATGTTATATATTTTTTTTAATCCCATATACTATATACATGGTGACTAAAAAGGTATTTTGGGCTAATATGAGGTTCTACTGATCAAATCGGACAACTATTCCCATGGAATCATGTGTCGCAAATTAAGGAATTAATTCCTTTTCATCAACAGATGGTCATCCTAGGTGGAAGGAAGGTCTCTATAACTTCGTTAGGCCGGCCGACCGGTCTCGTTACCACCGCCCATACACATGCAAAACCGTCAAGTGAATGAAATAGTCATGTTTCGGTTTTAGTCTGTGGGTTCACCGGTTTCCAGGAGACTACTGCATCGATTTTTGGTCGAGGTGGTAGTCTCCTTTTAAGGGTGTGATTACGAAATGGGTGGTTGAACTGACGATAAGGCAGCGAGTATATTAAAATATACTCGTAATGTAAAATAAATTCATCATTGTCGCCGCCCATTTCGTAATCGCATCATTTAGCCGGCATAGTGGGAGCGATCAATATTGTTTAAGATCAATTATTGATTGACCACATTTATGGATTTTGTAGGTCTGTTCACCACCAGGTAGATACAAAGTCACATGCCGTGCTCCAATAAAAAAAAAACAACATTTAACAAGTGGCAATACTATTACTATATTATATCATTATAATTATAATATATAAAAAAATCTTATGCCGAATCTTATAGTTGTACCAAATTATGAAAAATAAAAAAATAATAAGAAAAATAATATTGAAAAAATATATTTTATTTATGAACCTACCTAAGGTTTCCAGTGGAAAAATATTTAATTGAATGCTTAAATCGAATTACAGGTTAAATAGACAGAATAAACATTAATATAATTTAAGATTAAGGTTTAGTAGGTATCTACCCTTTTTTTATCTGTGTTTTACAGATTATAAACCCACATGTAGTTTTGTGTGTTCACTAAAAATACTGTACTAAAATGTCGACACAAAACACTAAAGGGGATTTAAATCATAAGTACTTTGTAACTCTAACTTGACATTACATATTATGCTAAGATAAACTATAAGCAATTTGTGAATTGTTATGGTATTTTGCATGTTATGTGTTGTAGTGGGTTGGTAAATATCAGTAATTTAATGGACCTATTGTAGTAATATTTGTAGCTTTGTATATTCTTAAATTATTGTGAGAATCAGATATTGTATGTGGACTGTATTTTCAGAGTCGACCATGCCCCCTACCACAAGAAGAGCTACTGCGGTAGAATTGGAACAAAAATTAAAAACTGCTCTAATTGAATTAAAAAACTCTAAAATTCTTTGTGACCATCTATTAAAAGAGCGAGACGATGGTGAGGCTGAGTTGTTGAACATTAACAGCAAAATTAAGGAGTTGAAAAAAGAACTCAGTGAACTCCACACCCAGTATGAGGATGTATGTAGTGAACGGGATCAAGTACAGGAGCAGCTTTCTGCTGTTGGCCTGTATAGTGATTATTATGTGCAGGCATTGGATCGGATTAGCCATCTCGAGCTGCAGCTTAATGAAGCTCTTAGGACCATTGAGAAGTTTGAAGAGGAAAAGGAGAGGTGTCAAAGCGAACAAACCTTATGTTTGTATGATGAGTTAATCGACAAGGACTTAAAAGTTAATAATAGTGTAACTACAGTAAATAGTGGATATTCTAGTAATAGAAAATATATTAAGTTATTAAAGTTCATTAAAAAATATAAGAATAAGTTAAATAATAATTATATTAGATCTAGGAATATTTCATTAAAAGCGGACTGCCGTAGGCTCATGCTGGAATCTAAACAAAATAGTGAATATATTGTCAATTTACAACAACAGCATGATAGTGACAAATTAAACTTAAAAACTGAAATAACAAACTTACATTTATGTCTCTCTGACTTAACAAAAAAATATCAGTTGTCACAGAATGACCTTACCGAGCAAATTAAAAATATGGATGAAATTCTCCAATTAAGCAAATATAATGCAGAGAGATTTGAGTCATTTGTAAATAAAAATTGTTGCTCCTGCGAAAATCAGATAAATTTGTCAAATACTGAATCATCCATTGCCTATTCCAGCGTAACTCTTCCAAAGGACATAACTAACAACACCTTACTGCTCACAGACAGTATTGGTAAGGGAATGGGTCAAATTTTTAATTACCATTTAGACCATTCTGTGACAAACTATTGTATGCCAGGCAATAGTTTTAAGAACATTGTAAAATCCATTTCCTCCAAGTTTTACAATTCATATAGTAATATAGTTATTATGGTAGGAAATGGATTAAACACAAGCAAAGGAGACTTGTTGGACAGTGTAGATCTTTTGTCTAAACTTGGAGTAAGGAATGTTACATTATGTAAATTCCTTTATTCAAAAAAGTATACTGCACAACAGAATAAACATTTATATTATTTAAATAATTGTATTTATAATATGACTTGCTACAATAATTTGTTTACTCCTTTTGATATAAACAAATTTGTTAGACATTTTAACGGGACACAGGATAGCATAAAACTACCTATGAAGGTACAGAGAAATATTGCTACATTGGTAGCTAATAATATTTTATTAAGCATTGACTCCACATCATCATTTAGTAGTAGTACTAATAATGTTGTGGTGCAACCAACTTTAAACTTTTAGATGTGACAATAGAGAAGGACATTTGTAAACTTAACTTAATTCACCAAAATATTTAAAGCTTCTCTAGCAAAGTTCTTGACATTGAATTATTAATAGAAAAATATAACTTAGATATAATGTGTTTTACAGAATCCTGGCTAAAGTCCGACAAAATGTGTTTTAATATAAATAATTTCTCAGTTGCTAGTTTTTTTAATAGAACGTCCTGTGAAGGAGGTGGCTCTATAATTTTAATTAAAAATACTTTAAAGTATAAGGAACGAAAGGATATCGTAAAACTATCTGTTGAACGTGTTTGTGAGATTTCATGTGCAGAGATGGACTCATATATTATCCTATGCATATATAGACCCCCAACATCGTCTTTATCTTACTTTATATATACAATAGAGGATATACTCTCAAAAATATTAGATTTAAATAAACGAATATTTGTATGTGGGGATTTTAACATTGATATTTTATTACAATCATGTGACAGACAGAAGCTCATTTCTCTTTTTAACTCCTTTAATTTAAATAACATATTCACAGAACCGACTCGGATTACTGCAACTAGTCAGACTTGCATTGATAATGTATTCACTAATTGTACCATTTCAGATCACTCTGTCATTACTGGTGTACGCTCTGATCATAAATGTCTGATGATTAGCTTTAAGGCGCGAATTAAACCAACCAATAAAATAATTAAGTACAGACCTCTTACTGAAAATAGACTAGAAATTTTAAATAATAATATCATACATAAAATTAATAATGTCAAGTATAATACAAATAAACCGAATACATCATATTCGAATTTACATAATTTAATAACCCAAGAATTTGATAAAGTGTGTAAAGTAAAGACAAAGAAAATAAATGATAAATTTAATTTTGCTACTTGGGCAACTAGGGGTATTAGGAAAAGCAGGGATACTTTATATGATTTATATGATAGGAGATCCTATACATTAGATCAAAATTTTCATAACTATCTTAGAAATTATTCAAAAACAATTAAAAAAGTTTGCCTTATGGCAAAATCTAATTTTATTAGCTCCAAACTAAAACAGTCTAAAAATAAATCTAAGTGTGTATGGACAATAATAAATAATGAAACTGGTAAAAACATACATAAGCAAAATGATATTTCCATCAGACAAAATGGAGTATTGATATCTGAAAAAAATTAAGTTGCTAGCTTATTTGAAAAGTTTTTTGCTGATATACCTTTTAAAGTCACGAATAGTATTAAGTCGTCATCTAGTATGGCTAAGGAACTATTAAACCGTTATGTTAAAATACCAAATTTTACAGAATTTAATTTTATACATGTCTCAAATGAGGATATTATAAAACACTTCAAAATGTTAAATAAAAAGAAAACGGAAGATTTATGGGGATTATCCGTAAAAGCAATAGAACCTATTATTTACACCATTGGGCCTATCTTAGCCGACATTTATAATAGTGGTGTGGATAACGGTGTCTTCCCAGACTTTATGAAGCACAGTAAAATAGCCCCTATATTCAAATCGGGATGTAAAACAGACCCTACTAACTATCGACCCATTTCCGTATTACCCGCGCTTAGCAAAATATTTGAAAAAATTATGCTAAGTCAGCTATTAAGATATTTTAATATCAACAAATTATTACACGATCGTCAATATGGGTTTACAAAAGGTAGAAATACAACAGATGCTGGTACTGGATTGATTGAGGAAATATTTAGTTCTTGGGAAAAGTCTCAGGATCTCATTGGTGTCTTTTGCGATCTGTCTAAAGCATTTGATTGTGTAGATCATCAAACTCTATTGGGTAAGCTGGAATTCTATGGAGTTCGCGGAGTAGCGTTAAACCTTTTGGAGTCCTATCTCTCTAATAGAACGCAATGTGTTAACATTAATGGTAGTGTATCTAAAAGATCTCTTGTGAATATGGGAGTCCCCCAGGGATCAATTTTAGGGCCTTTCCTGTTTCTGGTATATATCAATGACCTTCCGCATATGGTACAAGAAACAGCGCAGATAGTGCTGTTTGCTGATGACACGTCCCTGTTGTTTAAAGTTGATAGAAAAGACAACATATTGTCAGCAGCAAACAATACTCTGTCTATGGTCTCTGAATGAAAAGAAAAAAAAAAGAAATAACAGTTCTCTCGATGCGACGTTGCTATTGAATGTTCCATGATTTGGAATTATTAATATTATACCAAGTTACGTATGAATTGCTTTGGTATTATACTTATATTTATAGTTCTGTTTTAATATAGTTTAACGATAGGAAAAAACCGGATTTTTTTTTAATGAATAAAGGTACATAAAGTATTTAAAATTTATTTAATAGGAGTAGTAAATATAATAATATTCCTACAGGATGTAATAAAAACCATACATAGAGTGCTTTACAGGCGTTCCAATCATGGAGGATTTCCCGACTAATTCATAAAATTAACAACTTTCACTATTTAAGCCACACCGTTAAAGCTAATATTTTAGCTTTAACAATTAGCTTAAACAGTATTAAAAAATATCTAATCTTTAGCTAAATAAAATAGCTCTAAAATATTATATTTCATGTTACTTTGTATTTACCTGATGGTACGTAGACCTACAGAGCCATTAGTGGGTACGATAAATAAATTTATTATATATTAATTCAATATCTTTGGTTGCTCCCACCGGACTAAATGATGGGGTTACGAAATGTGTGGCGCAAAAGACGAATTTGCTTGTCTACTTTAATAATTATCCTCGCTACTCCACCGCCCGTTTCGTAACCGCATCCTCAAAGAGAGTTGGTCGTCTCATCTCTACAAAATATAGATATAGAAGGCAACTGAAAACCGGTGAACCCACCAAAACTACTAGATCACTTGTTGGTTTTATGGGCGGTGGTGGTAAGCTTTTTATAGTAATTTTGCTATCGAGATTTAATATTATATTTAGTTCAGATATTTGAGTAAACCTGAACCGAATTATATAACATAATAATAATATACAAGTACGTATGTTACTTTCATGGCTGTATATTGGTAGACAGTATTTAGTTGCTATCAAAGGCAGCATTTATTACATAAATACATATCTTTAGCTATTGCACTAATCGAACTAAAATATATGCACTGCGGAGACAGGAGACAGATAATTCCAATATCAAATGCTCAAAGGACACAAACCGTATTTGTCAACAATGTCTATAACTCAATATCCAAAACCAGATAGAGCTCAATACAGTGGCGTGCAAACTTATTTATGGGTTTCTGGTGATTGCCTAGATTTACTAAAACATTTTTAGTTTTAATTTCTTGAGTTGAATTTGTAACTGTTTTAAAAATAATTTTGCGCAGCGTCTAATAATGACATCTTTAGACAGAAAATGTCTACCACACATTTTAAATTGTGAAGCAGCGGCAGATATGTACAAAAAATTAAGCAGGCTTTTTGACATCCGTGTCTGAAGAATTTAAATGTCTGTCACTACAGGATTTTTTTATGTTTGAGTTTGATTCCAAGTCTAACATGTCTACAAACATTAGCAAGCTTGAAAACATAGTGTATAAATTAAAAACCATTGATGAAGATATGATCATATCCAAAATTATATCAGTGTTACCCAAAAATTATAATTCCTTCATAATTGCTTGGGAATCTGTAACAACATACCAAAAAACATTATCAAATTTAACATCACGACTACTGAATGAAGAATCTAGAGTAATTAAAAATATAGACTCTACTACATCTGTTGCTTTCAAAGCGCAGCATGAGAAATCTTTTAAATGTTTTAAATGTCAGGCAGCGCATCCAGCCAGATTTTGTAAAAAAAAAAAAAAAAAAATTGTAGTATTTGTAAAAAAGATAACCACATAGATAAGAACTGTTTTTTCCGAAATAAAAGAGTTTATACCACTTTTTTAACTGAAAATGTAACATCCAACATAATATCTAACTGGATTGTTGATTCAGGAGCAACTACACATCTTACCAATAATAAAAATATTTTTAAAACATTCATGAGACAAATATTGGAGTAGCAAAAAAAGGAGAAAGTTACTGCAAAGTACATTAGGGGAGGTGCAAACTGAACAGTGCAACTTAAACAATGTTTTATACATCCCGGACTTGACTAAAAACTTAATGAGTGTAAATGTGATCACAGAAAGTGGAAGTATAGTTGAATTTAATAAAAATCAAGTAATTATAAAAAAGGATAATGTAAAAATTAAAGACTATAAAAACTCAACCGGATTATATGAAATTAATTTGAATAAAAATGAAAATGTGTTATTGGCAGAAGATAATGAAATGCTACATAGAAAATTGGGTCACTTGAGCTATTATAGTATTAAAAATTTATGTAAAATGGTAAATGGAATAAATTATATCAAAATATAATATACGTGGTGGCCGAGTTGGTTAGTCCTTGGACTTAAAAACACATAGGTCCCTGGTTCGAATCCCGGTGTGTACCAATGAGTTTTTAATTAAAAAAAAATGTACATTTGTTTGACAACATCACTATAGTGCCTCGGGGAGCACGTTAAGATGTCGGTCCCGGTTTCACTATACCAACTTGTGAAACTGTTTATAGACGGGTTATTGAGTCTATTCAAAACATCGCGACGAGCTAGCCACTTGTTCGGTGCAGACTCACACCATCGGCCACGACGAGGTGTAAAACCCCTCCGCTGGATACCCTGGGAGCGTCTAGGCGGTCTCGGGCCCCGTAAGGCACCCGTGATAATATGTATGTATGTATATCAAAATGAACAAAAATAAAATATGTGAAACATATGTTATGGCAAAACAAATAAGACTTCCTTTCTCATCAGTGAGAACCAGAGCTACTAGACCAATTGAAATAATACATTCTGATTTATGTGACGTGAATGAAGTAACATATTATTATATGGGATGGTAACAAATATTTTATAACATTTTTGGATGATTATACACACTTTGCATATACTATTAAAAAGAAAATCTGATACATACCATGTCATAAAAGAATACATAAATGAAGTAGAAGCTAAATGCGACTCTAAGGTATCAAAATTAAGAAGTGACAACGGAAGCGAATATGTCAATAAAAATATAGAATTATACATGAAAAAAAAAGGTATTGTAATGGATCTAACTATTCCTTACACTCCTCAATTAAATGAAAAAGCAGAACGCCTAAATAGATGTTTGATGGAGAAGACTAGATCTCTTCTGTTTAATTCAAAAATGCATAAAGAAATGTGGGGTGAGGCGCTTAAAACTGTAGTTTATTTGCTTAACAGATCGCCTACCCCAACAGTAGATAAAACACCTGCTGAATTATGACATAATAAAATACCGGACTTATCAAACCTGCAATTATTTGGTTGTTCTGCTTAAGCAAAAAAATTAACAAAACTTCAACCCCGGAGTATAAAATTTAAATTTGTTGGATAATGCTAATAACGGTTTTCGTTTATGGAACGAAGACTTCATCTTCTTCTTCTTCATGGCGGGTCCACTTTTCCGCAATTGGCCAGGAAGTTAGGCCTTTTTGCGTGATGTAAACGGCCGGCTACTCTAGCCAGCCCAGCTCCTTCCAGAAGGCAGCAAGGAGTCTTGGACTCCTACAGGCCTCGAGGAGCGACCTCGGTGTTCCGAGGATTTCCGCCCGTTGTGAAGCCACCCCGGTGCAGTGAAGCAGCACGTGAGTAGGTGTTTCTTCGGTTTCCATGCATCCTCTACATAGAGGACTGTTGGTGATACCTATAAGGGTAAGGTGTCTGTTTAATGGAAAGTGTCCGGTCAAAATGCCCACCACCATCCTTAGGTTACCTCTGTTGTGACTAAGCAGGTTTCGAGCTAGGCGCGGGCCAGGTTTGGTGACCGCCTCTCTCGCCTGCCTGCAGTTCTGTAAATTGGCCCAATACTTACAGTGATGGTTGTGGATGTTATCTCGCAGCCAACTTCCCAGCTGCTTCTATAATGGCTATGCACTCTGCTTGAAAGATAAATGCATGTGTGCCAAGTGCCACAGAAATATTAATGTTCAGGTCAAGAGAGAAAACCCCTGCTCCTGTCCCGTGCTTAGTTTTCGAGCCGTCCGTGTAGATCCTGACTTCGTGAGGACCGGATTTATCAGCTGGCTCTTCCTGGGTGTTAATTTGGTATTGTCTCTCAAGTATGTGAACGCGTGGGCATCTGTCGTTCACAGCGTTTATGAGTGGTTGTGTTTCAACGTGTTCTTTCAGTGACTGAGTGTGCCTCGCTCGTAGGTCTGGTTTCCACTGACCAGAGGCCTTTAGTCTTATGGTAGCGAGAGCAGCTTCGTATTGTACATGTAGATGTAGTGGTGTTAGGTTTAATAAGGTTTCGATGGCTGCTGTCGGTGTAGTTTTCATGCATCCTGTAGTTGCTATACAGGCCAGTCTTTGCAGACTTTGCAGGTTGGCTGTCACTGTGCTCAGGGTGGTTCTGGGCCACCACACCACTGCTCCATAAGTGATAGTCGGTCTTATTACTGTGGTATATAGCCACATGGTGATTTTAGGTTTCAGCCCCCATGTTCTTCCTAGAAGTCTTCTGCATTGCCACATTGTGGTGCAGGCAGTCTTCAGTTTATTTTCCAGATGCTTACTCCAGTTCAACTTGCTGTCTAGTGTTATTCCCAGATACTTGACATCTGTTGCTAGAGTAAGTTTCGTGTTAAATAGTGTAGGTATGGTCATGTTTCACAGTTTTCTTTTGTTTGTAAAGAGAACAAGCTCCGTTTTAGTTGGATTTACATTTAGTCCACTTGTTGTACACCATGTTTCTATGATTCTTAAAGCGTTCTGCATTGTTTCACATAGTATGTTCTCAAATGCTCCGCTTACTAGGATCACTAGGTCATCTGCGTAGCCCACCGTGTAGTACCCTTGGTTGTTCAGAGTCCTAATTAAGTCATCCACAACGAGGTTCCACAGAAGGGGGGACAGGACCCCTCCCTGTGGACAGCCTTTTGCAGCTATTCCTCTGGTCGTACTGTCAACGGTGAGCTGTACCGCTCGTTGTTTCAGCATGTTCTCTATCCATCCTGTGATAGTCGGCTCTACTTTGTATCTGGTTAGAGCCGTTGATATGCTGACAAGGGAAGTCTTATCGAATGCCCCTTCTATATCAATAAAGGTTCCTAACGTTGATTCTTTGTTGTTTAAAGTTGTTTCTATCTTGCCTACTACATGATGTAGTGCCGATTCTGTTGATTTTCCTGTGGTGTATGCATGCTGATAGGGGTGCAGTGGCATTTGAGTCAGGATCGTGTCTCTGAGATGTTTATCGCATAGCCTTTCCATTGTTTTCAGTAAGAAGGAAGTCAGGCTAATGGGTCTGAAGGATTTGGCTTGTGTGTAGTCACTCTTTCCAGGTTTTGGTAGGAAGACCACTTTCACCTCTCTCCATTGTTTGGGAACGTATCTATGGGCTAGACACGCAATGAATATTTCTGTTAGTGCGGACATTATAGTAGTGAGACCCCACTGAAGGAGAGCTGGGAATACACCATCTATGCCTGCGGATTTGTAAGGGGAAAAGCTTTCTATTGCCCATTCTACCCTTGCTGCTGTGATTACGGTTCTCGCGACTATCCAGTCCTCATCCGTTGGTGGTAGTTGGGTACTATTTTCCCAGTCTTTGTTGTCTGTAAGTTGACAGTCTGGGAAGTGTGTTTGTAGAAGTACCTCACTGGTTTCCTTGTCTGTGTTTGTAAAAGTGTTGTCGGATTTTTTCAGTGATCCTATACAATTTTGGTTGGTGGTCATAATTTTCCTGACCCTGTTTGCTTCATGGCTTGTTTCTATGTTTTCGCAGAAACGTCTCCATGACTCGGTTTTTCGATGTTTAACGCGTTTTTTGAAGTGGGCTTGGGCTGTTTTGTACTGTTCCCAGTCTTCTTCATCCCTTGTATTCATCGCGCGGTTAAAAAGCTTCCTTGTTTTATGTTTGAGTCGCTCCAGCTCTGGTCCCCACCAGAGATTACCTCTCTTGTTTGGCGGGGGAGGTTTCGTCAGAGGGCATGACTCATGATAGCTTTTTGTTATGTTCTCCACTAGTGTATTCACGTTGTGTTCGATGTTATCAGTTGTGTTTGTCATATCCTCCAGGTCTATACTTATTGTATTGGCTTCCAAGGAGTTCCTGTACAGGATCTTATTTGTTTTCCTTGGATTCCTTTTGGATATTTGTTCTGGTAGTGTCATGTTAAGTGTGAAGCATATGCGCCTGTGGTCTGCAAGTGAGGCTTCCCTCGAAACGTGCCACTTAGATATTAGATCACCTACCTCTGGTGTAGTTAATGTAACATCTATTATTGTCTGACATCTGCTTGTGACGAATGTCGGTTCCGAGCCCCTGTTTAGAATAGAGAGGTTAGTTGTAAAGAGATATTCTGTAAGTTCCTCACCTCTTTTGTTCGATGTCGCGCATCCCCAGAGTGGGTGGTGCGCGTTGGTATCCGTTGAGATTATTATTTGCCATCCTTGAGTAGCACAGTATTCTACAAGGTCGGCCATCTCCTTTGGTGGTGCGTCTCGGTCTCCCGGCATGTACACCGATGCAAATACTATAGTTTGGTTGGTCCAATTGTTGTTCGAGGCCCTTACTGCGGTTAGGTCTCTAGAACAGAATTGTGTTAATAGAGTTGCATGCATATTTTGAGGGATATGTATGCATGATCTTGGTTTAGGGACTGTATTGTTATAAAAGAGTTTACCTCTTGTACTTTTTAGTCCACATATGGTATCACCTCTGATCCATGGTTCTTGGATTAGGGCGATTATGCTGTTGTCTTCATCCAGGACATGTCTCAGCGCAGCTGTTGCCAGTTGTTTGTGCTGTAGGTTAGTCTGTATGATGTTAATGTGTGTCGGTGTGTTTTGACCAGCAACCCCCATTGAAGTCGACGAGATTCGACTTGTTGCTGGTCCAGCCGCACGTTGTTGGTTGTTATGGTTGTGGGGAGGGGGGTTAGGGTGATTGTAATAATCCATCTTCATCTAATCCCCCCTCCAGTGACATCGGATCCGACGCCTTCGGTGTTATGGTGACTGTTTCCAGCCTCGGCGTCGGTTCCTCCTTCTTCCTTTTGGTGGCTTCCTCAGAGGAGGTGTACACAGCAGGTGGTAATTCCCTTGGCGGTTCAGCAGTCGGTGGTGTGTCGCTGAGACCGTGTGAGGTGAAGAATCTAATATAGATGCACCCCACCCCGAAGGATACTCTCCTGCCCCGGGCTATAATGTGCCCCACCTCCTCTTCCGGTATGCTCATTGTCAGGAAGAGCGCGTTATCTACTAGCGGGTCGGCTTTGAGCAGGTTCCAGGTGTCCATCCTGTACCACGGATTTTGTGATTCGAGGACCTCCTGTAGCCGCTTCATGTCTCCCCTGAAGCGTGGGATGTGTAGTCCGGCGCGTACCTTTTTGTAAAGGTCAGACTGCCTAACTACTACCAGCTTCGTTCCAGGGTTAGGCGATGTGATGTTGGCCACCGCTGTTTTGAGCCACTCCACAGATTTCTGGTCCTCCGCCCAAAGTTTTAGCACACCATCGCTTTCGAAGCCTCGGCCTCTGAACGACGGTGCGTAGGGGGTGGACGTTGACCCAGGCATACGTATTGATGCGTCGAAGATCGCGTCCTCTATGGTGTCCCTTAGAGTCGCGCCTTGTTCCGGGCTAAAATCTGTCGGTGGCAAGGTTGTAACCGCGATGTGCATCTGCGAGTTGGCCACATCAGCATAGCTCATCGCGTCGGTCTTGTGTCTTTTGTTGTCGCCTCTGGGAGAGATGGTGTCGTTGGGCCGGGGTCGCTTATTCAGCTGACCCTCAGGCTTTCCGTCACCCGGCTTGTTTTGCCCTTTCCCTCGGCGACCCCTTTTTTTGTTATTGGGAGCCATCCCCCCTGCCTTAACCTCCATGCCCATCTCTGAGGTCTGTGGTTTGGGCAGCGGTTCAGTCTCACCGGTGTGTGTGAGTCCCGCGCTACCTCCAGCTACGTTCTTCCCAGCTTGGGCGCTCATGCTAGCCATTGCGCTCCTTGCGGAGCTGCAACTACCCGCATTCGCGCCCTTGCTAGGGCCTCCGAGCTTCCGGTTGCAGCGTTCATCATGTTTAGTGTTGGCGTCCTTGCTGCGCTGTTTGGCCGCCAGTCTCCTTTTATTGCGCCTTTGGGTCTTTGCACTCACTGTCCGGCTTGACCCAGGCACCGTAGTTCCCCAATCGCACTTGCGGCCCGAGGTTGGCATTGCCTCCGCCAGCCCGCTCAGATCGATCTTGGTGGTGGGTTTAGTTGTAGACATGGCTGAAAAAAGATCCATATGTTATTAGGGTTACATTCGTCTCCGGGGCGTCCCACCCTCCAGGGAGCCCGCAACTGGGGATACACAAGCAAGTGCATCAGGACCTACTCCGGAGATATAGAGCACCGGTGAAACACTGCAAAGACGAGCCGGATTCCCGCGAAGAATACAGGGTTGCCAAAACCCTGTACTCCGCGCAGGAGCGGCTGCCTGCCTCATAGCCCAGTGCTCTCGCCCGTGGCCTCCTCTCTACTACGCGCCACTACCGACTTCCCTGCGCACGGCTACCGCGCAGGATTTCCCGTTTTGCTGAATTCCGGACCAAAAAGGGCGTGTTGTTTCCTACTCAGCCCTTCAGGACTCCTTCATCCAGCTCACGGTCAAACCGTCTGCGGCACCGACGGGTGGTGCTTCCCCCCCCCCCCCCCCTCCAATGTGTTTATATGCATTAGAGGGGCCGTGGAGACAGACCACTTTGTCCCCACAGCGGATTCAGAGAGGAAACAAGGATTATAGGATGGGGGTGGACATTTTGGGGTGTCGCCTTATCACATTTAGTTGTGTCTGTTTCTGATGGAATCAGACCAAGAACGGGCAGCACCACGTGAAGGTAGTGAATAAGACTTGCTTTAAGATCGATCACCAGTGAGCATAATAATAGTGACCGTATCTTAATGCCCTTTGCCAGATTTCATCCTTGAATGGTTGGATGAAAAATAGGCACAGGACCCACTTCAATCTGTTCTCGAAATGGCCCCGCACCCGCCCTTTTATGCACCCGGAACGAAGACTTAAGAAGCCAGTAAAAGGTTTCGCCATCTCGAACGTCCAATAACGTCTAAATGTTGTTTTCAGTGATATCAAAGTTTATTTTTAATGAAAAAGAACGTAGAGGTGTAAATATTACTTACTCAATCCTAATTAGATAGTATTTTTATTAAAAATATCTTAACTTTTGAAAACACACCCAAAGTTTTATTTATGATTTTAAAAATATTACTTTAGTTCTCATTTTAAAACTAAACAGAGTTTTTATAAAGAAATTATGTAATTAGGATCGAGTAAATAAAATCTATACCTCCATGTTTTTTTTTTCCAAAAAAAATACTTTATTATAACTGAAAACAACATTTAGATATTTTTTGACGCTCGAGTTCGCGAGTCCTTTTCCTGCCCACGTAAGAAGAATTGAAATATCACGTGATATAAAGTTTGACAATTTTATTGATAATGAAAATTGTACTAAAAATAATAAAAGTGATTTTTTTAAGTTTCTATGAAGAAAACTTAGTTAAAATAAATGCAGATTTTTTTTAATCAGGAGGAAAATAAAATCCTATGAAATGAGGAAGAAAATAAAAACCTTACAAATGAGGAAGAAAATAAAAACCTCACAAATGAGGAAGAAAATGAAAACTTAACAAATGAGAAAGAAAATGAAAACTTAAGAAATGAGGAAGAAATAAAAAACTTAACAAACGAGGAAGAAGATAATAACCTAATAAAGGAAGATAAAGAGATAATTAATAATATTGAACTCGGAAGAGGAAAAAGAAATAAAATCAAGAAGAAGTGTAATGACTATTTATATCTAACATATGAAGAAGCGGTATGTGGGTCAGAAAATAAAAATTGGAAAGAAGCCATTCAAAAAGAGAAAAACTATCTTGAGAAGAATAAAACTTGGCAAATAATAAATAAAAACCAAATAAAAGATTAAAATATTTTGACTGCAAAATGGGTCTTTAAAATAAGGAAAAATAATAAATATAAAGCAAGATTAGTAGTAAGAGGATTCTTGCAAAAAGAAGGTAGGTATAGATTATCATGATATATATAGCCCAGTTATTAATATGAATTCATTAAGATTATTATTTTCACTTGCAATGAAAATTTATATGTACATAAAACCATTTGACATTAAGACAGCTTTCTTATATGGCACACTAAATAAAGAAATATATATGTTATTGCCTGAGGGGTATAAAGAAAATACTTATTGTAAACTAAATAATGCACTATATGTTTTAAAACATGCACCTTTGAAATGGAATGAGACTTTTACATTATTTAAAAAAAAGTTTAACCTAATACCATGTAAAAATGATAGATCTATATATATATATAGAGAGAGTACAATTTAATACTAGGTCTCTATGTGTATGATGGAATATTAATTGGCTATAATATGGATAAAATAAATAGAATATTAAACAACTTAAAACGGGAATTTGATATTACAATAGAAGAAAATCCAAGAATTTTTACTGGTATAAAAATTAATAAGGAGAATAATAAGATTAAATTAAAACAGGATAAATATATAAATGAAATTTTAGAAAAGTTCAGAATGGAAAAAACTAAAACTGCGACAACACCTAGGTATATCATTGTCGAATAAAAATGAAGAAGAACATTACAATAAAGATTTCCCATTCAGAGAACTAATTGGATCATTGTTATACTTATCTAATAAAACACGACCTGACATAACATATGCTGTGAATCATCTTAGCCGGCAAGTCGAAAATCCTAAAAACATTGATGTTATTAATGCTAAAAGGGTATTACGATACTCAAAGTCAACAATTGGACATGGCATTGAATATTACTCAAACGAAGAACTTATATTGAATGCATATAGCGATTCGGATTTTGCAAATTCGATCCTGAAACCAGAAGGAGTACAAGTGTTTACATAATATACTTAAATGGAGGACCAATATCATGGTGTTCACAGAAACAGCCAATTGTGGCGATGTCATCTACAGAATTTATTGCTGCAGCAGACTGCTGCCGCATGCTGATTTACTTAAAGAATTTATTATATGAGCTCACTGGGAAGAGAGTGAATGCAGTGTTAAATGTAGATAATAAAACTGCAATAGTGTTAATAAAGAATCGTGTTTGCAATAAGCGCTCTAAACACATAGATGTGAGATACCATTATATAAATGAAAAAGTGAGTGAAGGTGAATTGTGCATAGAGAATTGTCTAACAGACAAACAAATTGCTGATGTTTTTATAAAGTGCTTAAATAATATTAAATCTAATTATTTAAAAAAATAATTAATTAAATAAAAGTATGTGTTATAAGGTCATTAAAATTAAGGGGGTATGTTAGAAAGTAATTTTAACCTATAACTGTATTCAAAACTGCTTCATGAACGAGTATCTTTGTATATTATTAAATAGTCTGTGGTGACTAATCTGTGTAACACTCTCTGTGAAAATACCTTTGTAAGTGGGAGCATCGCTCCATTAAAATAAAACCAATTATTAATAAAATCAACTCATTTTATTTAGACCAAATAGTTACAAACCCCTAAAAATAAAACCTTAACAATATCTTTCTTCTCTCCCATGTAAAGAAATGAGAAAAAGTGACTCGTTCTTAAAATTTTACTCTCAATTCTCGTGCACTTATTGATTGTCGAATCGCCGTCTAAGATATGTGGGACATATATTTTATATATTATTGAAGTGGCCAACAAATAAGTAGTCATTATAAAAACCATTATTTATTAAAAAATAATGAACTTACAAAGTAAACATATTCTAAGTTTAAACCTCATCAATGATATCAAGATAAATTGTGTCAAAATAATAAAAAAATGGTTAAACTAGTCGGATAGGCTAGCTAAGTCAAAACAATTGTTTTGTTAACCAAACTCTAATTTCTTTAAAAACTTAATGTTGAAAAAAAAATCGTAAATGTTTATTATCTTATTTCCAAAAAAAAAAGATTCAACACTAATTTAGATTAGAAGAAATACGGTTCCTTCTGTAAAACTGAGTGATTAAATTATTTATTGGCTAAAAATTATGCAATTAAATTTTCGAACATGCTACTATTAATTTATATTGTTAACTGCGTCTTTTCTAGACGACTGTACGTGTAGAATATTGTTCTACATAGATAGATAGAGAATTTGGTTAACAAATTACATCAACTTGTTCGATGTGAAATTCTATTGCATTACAAAGTTCGGCAGAGAGAATATTCACACTATCTATGCTATGTAGCCTCTCATGCATACCATAGATTTGGATGCATGCCTATAGCGTACCTATTATTCATTTAAGGTTCGTAAGTACAACATGAAATGACTGATCATCTTTGAAACAGACTTAAATACTCGTATATTACGAGGATGTTGGCCAAATTAATTCGATCGTAGACTATCTTTATTGTTTGTACAGGGTGACTTTGAAAGTTTGTACTTTGGGCTAATATGAGGATCTACTGATGATCGAATCGAACAACTTTTCCCGTGGAAGATTTTTTTTTATTTGCGACACATGACACATGGTTCCATTGAAAATGATATTAGATTTGAACAGTAGAGCCTTATATTAACCTAAAGTACTACCTTCTAAAGTCGCCATATATGGTGACGTCAGGTCCGCTACTACCATTATACTATTTAAGTTGTTTTACTAAAAAAGCGGTCCCAGCCTAGTGGTTAAGTCACTGCGCAACTGATAACAAGGTTAAGCGGATGACAACAAGGCCGGCCTGGAATGGGTGACCATACAACGAGGCTATTTCATCATAAACACCGCAACAAGCTCGCCAATTGTTAGGTATTGCCTCTGAATACCATCGGCGAAATGAGGATAGGTTAATCCCTCCGCTGGGTACCCTGAGGCCGTTTAAACGGTTCTCGGGAGCCAAATAGGCACCCATGATGGCATTTTTTTTTTAAATAAAAATATGCATATTATAACTACTTCGCGGTTTCAAGTCCGGGAACGCATTTACATTTCCCTGCCTTCCAATGACGCAATGGACCCGGCACCCGCACGGACAATCCATGAACGACTTTGTCTCATAAATGATAATTTGACTTTGTCGCTGCCCATTTCGTAACCGCATCATTTAGCCAGCATAGGCAGATCGATTGATGCTGTTATAACAATCTATTTATTTGACAGTATGCTTAGATTTTGTACGTCTGTATACCATCAGATGTACATGCCGTGCTCCAAAAAAAAAAATAGTTGTCAAACTGTGTTTAAGTATTTACAAACACTGCAACGACATTTTCTATTATAAACAAACAACATAACTCTGAAAGCACACAGTAATTACTTTAACGTCCAGTAAACGATAACAAATTATATACTACGAACTGTATTTCCAATCGATGCATTAAGCTAAATACAGCGCTGAAAAAGCATAAATTTTATTTCATTTTGTTGTACATACCACCCGCTCTGTCTCCCAGGGCTGAAAGACCGCCGACACGGAGGGGGCAAAACCTGCCAGGGGGTGAAAATTCATTTCAAACATCATTTTATTGTGACAAATTTTACAATAAACCCTTTGAAAACATATTTTTTGCTCACCGAGTGTTTTTGTGTTTATATCGCCATTCGCCTCTATATAAGTTCAAAGTTCGCAGGACAATTGAAGGTTTCTTTTTGTTACACAATTTTATTCCAGAGGTTCCAGAGTTTGTTAATTAGTTTTATTATAGGTATGGCGGAGGTTGTAACTTTTAGCTTGGTTTTAATTTTTGTTTACTTAGGACCTATAGGTATATATATAATATAATCGTAGACTTTCCGTGACTGTGAATTGAAACGTGAAAAGATTTTTCAAAAATAAAGTTATGATAGACTGCGAAATTATTATTTTTTTATTTTTTTATTTATTTAACCAACAAAAAAAAACAGAATTGTACAAGTATTTCTCTGCCAAACTATATAAATAGTTTGTCGGCAGCATAATATAACGTGAAAACATTTTGTGAAAACTTTAGTTTATTTATTTGTTTGTTCGTAACATAAAAGGCAAGCATTGAATTACAAATCAAATGACTGATTAAGAAGCTTTATTGGGAGTAAAATAAAAAGCGTTTATTTCATTAAAATCGACTTACAAAACACTTTTTTAAATTAATTTAGAAACCTTATAGCGCCACGTCCCGCGTCGAATTACGTTTATAATAAACTAGCTGACCCGCGCAACTTCGTCTGCGTACGCAACGGAAGCTCTCAAAAGTAACAAATTTTCCCCGAACCAATTTTTTTTTTTTTTAAAGTCATGCTGTATTATTACACCAGCTGTTAGTGTCGCTTATAAAAACTAAAACTGTATCATTAGATTTTTGAAAATTTTTTTAGTTTACCGTTTTATATTACTTACCAGAATTTGATACTTATAATGGTCACTATCAGCTGGTGCAATATCACGGCTTTTTTTTTCAAAAACAACCGGTTCGATTCCCGGCTAGGAGAATTATTTTTTCAATAATCTAATGATGCAGTTTTGGTTTTTATCAAAATCGTGACTCCTTTGAGCATTTTTCGATATTCCTTGTAGTTTAGGATTTGGCCTTGAAGGCACACTTGAAAAATTCACCCTGTATATTTATGAAAAGTCAAAAAAAAAAAGTTTAACAATGAGGCCTTATAGCGCATTTGGTTAGGCAAGCTATTTATTAACAAAAGACAAATATTTATTAAACCTCGATATCAGATTTAGAACTTATAATATGAAAGGAAATCATAATATGAAAAATACTACCGAACCGAACACACACTACATAACCAACTAGTGTAAGACTAGGTGGTTATTAGTATAGATAACACGCTTTTGGTGTTAAGTGGGCACTAATATGAATATAAACTAGAATAGAATGCATCACATAAATGTATGTTTAAATAAAAGAAAATAAATAAATTCGCATCAGATTTCATAAACACATTTTGAACGTCTAGAAAACGATTTTCAAGCAAAATACTATATAAAGCATAGACATGAGAACAAAACATAAATATATTACAAACTTTAGTATCCTTGAAACGTGTTTACCCTTTGCGTCTTAAAAAACATTATCCTTTGGTTGGAAATACTAATACAACATGTCGTTCAGTAGGTATATTCAAAACAGTTATTCGTAGGAAATGGAAATCTGCCTTAACATTGGATAAGGTT
The DNA here is from genome assembly GCA_947458855.1 of Monopis laevigella. Classification (NCBI taxonomy): domain Eukaryota; kingdom Metazoa; phylum Arthropoda; class Insecta; order Lepidoptera; family Tineidae; genus Monopis; species Monopis laevigella. Next base: position 13,945,766 of record OX381580.1, on the reverse strand, counting down.
AAGGTAGTAAGCAACAAAGCCTGTTGAAGTGAGTCTGTGAAGTAGTCTATCTATCTAGCAACAAATATGGGTTCTGAAGACGTTATTCAGTAAACACATTTTCTTCACAATTTCTTTAAAAGAATATTGAACGTGCTTGTGAATATTGTGGTAATACTGGTAGCAAATGGAATGTTATTTGTTTTCTTTTAAGTATATCTAAGAAATATTGAAAATTTATACTAGTATCTAAATGTATACAAAATTGTATAGAGGCAAAAAACTTAGGTAATTTAATTAAATTCCTGGGGTAAGTTCGCGAAGACATTTGCTACCAAAATAAAATACATTGATAAGAAACATCTTTCGTGAGTTTGCAATACTTTCCGGAAGTTATAGAAGATTATACCTACCCACTATAGATTTGTAAAAAGAATAATTAAAAAATGGTTCTTATATTAACTAGTAATATTTAGTTAAAGCAATGTAGATGTAGCGTTGGATAGGCAATCAGTATGTCGATAATTTTAATGATTAAAAATATCGCTATATCCTCCAGAAAACTGCCCAGCAAACATAGATGGCATTTTTTTACAATAAGTGGTGGTATATATGTTATGGACCAGGTGATTAATGCGGGCATTATTAATAATGTGCGAGCATAATGAATAATGTCTAGCTCTATCGGGCTAAGTGATTAATTACTATCTAAATTTCATTATTTATCATATTGCACAGTCATTATTATATTGCTACGTGACAATTGGGCAATTTGAGAGTAAAGCTAAATTTGACGTGGTGCGGGGAGGGAGGGAAGCACGCGTGACACGCTCTGACCAATCGGAGAAAGAAAAAAAAGTTGTGTAACTCAAAATGCCAAATCTGTTACTAGCTACATATTATATTTATTAGGGTATAAAACAAAGATAAGTTGTGAATTTTTTGTTTAAATTTTTATGTTTTGTGTTACATACTTATATTTTTAATATGACTTTCCTTAAGTTTTAAATGCAAAAACTAGTGGATTCATAATGCAGAAGTCTTTGCTAATTAATCCAATAATCAGCCTAATTATTTAAACTGTTTAACATTTAGTTAATTTAAGTTAAATAACAATAATAATAAAAAAAAAGTAATTAAATATATTTGAATTACTCTGCCCAAAAGGTGATGGACAATATGTATAATGCCCGGTAAATTTGAAAATTTGAATAATATTATCAAATTGCACTCTCATATTGGGCATTTTTCATAATGGCCGGGCATTATACATAATGTCTAATTTATTACTTGGTCCATAACATATATATTATGTATGCTCTAAAGCAGTGACCTAACATTAAAAAAAAAAAAAATCGTGATACGAAGACATTTAACAGTTGGGTTTTTCTTAACTTTGCCTTGGTGTTCACTGTACGATTTTTATTATATTAATAATATATATTGAATATAAAAAATAAGTTAATGGCTAGGAAATAAAATAGGACTTAGCGACTTGCTATAAATGTATACTAAAAAAAAACTGCACTTTTAACATATTTTTTTTTTCTCCCCGCTTAGCTAAATATTTTTAGATTTGCTTTTTTTATCATTCCATACTATAATTTTACTATAGTGTTTTTTTAAATTGTTTTGATAACTACAAAAAAGAAAAAAAATATGTTCATGAAAAATTAAAAATCTCTATAAATGTTTTGGCTTTATAGAGATTTTACAATGTCCTGAAACCCTCTGTAATTACACAAAACGTGCAAAATACTATAGACAACATAATATTGTAAACATCGCTTGTTTGCATAACAAAAGTGCAATTTATTCCGAAAAGGGTTGCAGTAATTGAGGTTTGTATAGTTTTTTACAAACAATTCTGGTCATGGCGAATGACATATCTGTTCCTGCTTGGATTAACGAAAATCCTAGAGCGCTTTATATGGCAGGCACTTAACGAATACCTCGAACAGCTGTTTTTTTATCGGTCTAACTGAGAGAGGGGTGTAAGGACCACCTTACACCCCTCTCTCGGTTGGAGCGACATAAAATACCTTGCACCTGATCAGGGGCCTTATTCCGAGTTTGCAACCGCTAAACATGACAAGACGTTGCGTAAACTATAAATATTGAAATATAGGTTCTATTCCAATGATTAGTCTATATTAGGTTGCCTATAATAATGTCGCCATCTTGAAATACACGAATTCGTCGCAAATTTGAACATGTGTGGAGCATTGGAATTTCAACTCTATAATTAACAGTATAGAACTTATATTTCAATATTTATAGTATACGCAACGTCTTGTCGTGTTTAGCGGTTGCAAACTCGGAATAAGGCTCCAGGAGAAAAAAATATTTGAAAGGAAAATTGAAACCATACAGAGAGGAAAATGTAGGGCACCATGACGCGCGAACACACTGTGAGGTTTGATTTTATGTTTAGGTACCATATATACCATTATTTTTTAATTAGAATTAATTTTATTTTATGTAAATATAAGTGAATATAGTAATTTATTATATTGAACATTTAATAAGTTTATTTGAGAAATAAAACTTTGAGATTCACCCAATACGATCGCTTTGTTTTTCAAATCAACCATTAGTTGATTCCTATCTATAGTTCTAGCGACTATAGTAAATATCTAATTGTTAAATAAATAATTGTTTAGCACATGCTCCTTGATTTGGATCACTGCAGGATTTCACGCCAATTATAACTAACTACTATAGATCTTTGTATTATAGATCACTGGATAAAATAATATAGACTGACTGTACATATCAGGTGAAAATTTGTGACAAAAAATATCACGATAATAAAATTTTAGTACAGAAAATTTCGAAGCCAAAAGAGGTAATTTAACTAACTAAATTGACTAGGCCGGCCGATCAATTTCGCTGTCACCGTCCACTTAGATTCAAAAACCGTCAAGTGACCTAGTGTTGTTTTGGTTTTAGTCTGTGATTTCACCGGTTTTCAGGAAACTATACTGCATCGATTTATTGTTAACCCATCTTTACCCATCGTTGCGTGAGCGCAACATTTTAAATTTGATTTTTTTTTGTTTTAAAAATCGGGAAATAATTTTATGACATGTAAGCCAGTCTTGAGGAGAAGAACTAAGAGATAGATTAATATTTTTTTTAATGGTTAATCAAATACAAAATCATTTTTTATTTATTTATCAAAAACTGCTAATTGAGTCATCTCAAGATCGACAGATTCATCCAATCATATAAAATATTAATTGAAATAAAGCTTTACTTTTTACACTGTATAAAGCTTTAGCAATATCTTTTTTATGATATGAACCCTTTTGTTGGACAAAATTACTTACACATGTTGCTTATCTTAGACCTCCAGGAAGCGTTGCGTATGCGCAACATTGGGAGAAATAACGGTCAGTTGCTATTAACACAGCTTGCCATTGTTGTTAGAAATTTATTATAAACAATGGGTTCTCGGCATTCAAAGAGTACAAGCACTTTTGTTTTATTAGTTAGTCGGTTATAGAACGTCAAGCTAACCGTGTCACATAGTAATAATTAATAAGTGAGTGTATACAAATAAGTGAATAAAAAGTTAAAACATTATGGCTTGGCAACGAGCATTAACTTCTCAAGAAATTATGAGTGTATTAGAAGAAGAAGAGGATTTAGAAGATGCCAATCAAATCGATGCCGTGTACATCCCCCCAACGGTTGACACACTTACAGACAAGGAAGACCTAGATGATGACGCGCTAGGTGATTACGAAAATACTGTGCCCACTGATATCGCTGGAACGTATGAAATCCACACCGATTTAGCCGCAGAACCTGAAAATACGCAAGGTGAGCCCGGTCCTTCAACTTCTAAAAAGCCCAGACTGCCGAAGAAGTCACCAAAATGTGTTCCAGACTGGAAAAAAGAACATCCAACTTATACACATTTTCCTACAAGTGACGAAAGAGCAATGACACAGAATATTGAAGAACGTGTAGGTGGAAAAACACCTTTTGAAGTATTTTCCCTATTTTTTAGTGATGAAGTTTTGGAGCAGATTGTAGGTTATTCAAAAAAATATGCTTGTGACAATAACCGTCATTTATTTACCCTCACGGTAGCAGAACTCAAAAGATTTTTTGGTATATTATTACTGACTGGATATCATTCTTTGCCTGCTGCTAAATTATACTGGTCAAAAGATGAAGACAAAAATGTATCAATTGTAAGAAATTGTATGAGTCGTAACAAATTCGACTCTATAAAGGAAAATATTCATTTATGTGATAATGCTGACCTAGATAAAAATGATAAATTCGCTAAATTGCGTCCTATTTTCAATTTAATAAATAAAAAAAATATGCAGTGTTGAATATTTTCACAGAACTTGTCAATTGACGAAGAAATGGTGCCGTATTTTGGACGTCATGGTTGCAAGATGTTCATCAAAGGAAAGCCTGTAAGATTTGGATTCAAGTTATGGTGTTTGTGTAGTTCCAATGGTTACCTGTACAAGTTTATTCCATATGGCGGAAAGAATAGTAACGTCACTAGAAATGATTTAGGTCTGGGAGAAAATACTGTTTTGGACCTATTGTCCGTTATTGAAGACCCACGCAAACATCGCATTTTTTTTGATAATTTCTTTTCTTCACATTCATGTTTTGCATTCTGACAGAGAAAGGCTATTTTGCCACTGGTACTATTAGAGAAAATAGAACAATGAATAAAACCTTAATAAATACGAAAAGTCTTCAGAAAAAAGAGAGAGGGTCATTTGACTATAGCTTTGACAAAAAACATGAAGTGCTGTTGGTTCGATGGAATGACAATTCTGTGGTAAACGTGGCTACTAATAACGCAAAAATCGAACCATTGGTTACAGCAAAACGTTACGATAGAAAAATAAAAAAGATGGTGAATGTGCCACAACCCCAGGTTATAGCAGATTATAATAAAAATATGGGAGGCGTAGATCTTCATGATAATGGAATAGCCAATTATAGGATTCGAGTGAGAGGGAAAAAGTGGTGGTGGCCACTGTTCATCAATTTGATAGACAGTGCTTTGGTAAACTCGTGGAAAATTTACAATCTGGCGAATGAGCGATCTGTAAGTCAATTAGAATTCAAATCTTACGTAGCTGTAAGTTTGATGAAAACAGAAGAAGCCCAACTTGCAGATAATTCGCATTTTTTGGGTAATTCTAATACAAATCTAGGAAGACCATCCAAAAACGCGTTACCTTCCAATATACGATTCGATAATATTGGTCATGTCATAGAAGAGCAGAAAGTAAACGTCGAAGATGTAGAAGTGTGATGTCGACAGTGTAGAAGTACAACAATTTATATGTGTAAAAAATGTCAAGTACATCTTCATGCTATGTTAAGGCGCAGTAAAATTAAAGTTCAGTAATCCCAACGTTGCTTAGACGCAACATTTTGCGGAATGTAAACTAATTAATAATTTTTTTTTTTTACTTTAATTTTCTCTTTTTGGGTGTATTTATAAACGTAATAAACAATAAAACCAATAAATATTCTTTTATTTTTACCCTTGGGAATTAATGGGTTAATGTGGAAGTCCCTTCCAGGGTGCAGTTGTGAAACGAGCAGTTCATTTGACGATAAAGCTACTACTACACTCGTAAAGCAAATTCGTCTTGTCGCCGCCCATATCGTAACCGCATCATTTAGCCGGTCAGTATAGTGGAAACGATTAATGCTGATAAAACAACAACGTATTGATCGACCCCATTCACGAAATGTGTATGTCTGTTAACCATCAAGTGGATACAAAATCACATGCCGTGCTCCTATAAAAAAAAGCATATACGTACTATTCCAGTAAAAGCGCGAATCCATCTCGGAAACTATATCATTCTATATATTAGTTGGTAATCTTTCCCTTTCTTCCCCGCTGTAAAATGTACTATTTTGCGGCCTCTATTACAGTTTACCTCTACTAATACTTCCTAGCTAATTAATAGTTTACACTTCCCCGGTCACAATGCAATGAATCGTAGGTGTAGGTACTGACAGTAGGCGGCATTTGCGAGATTGTATTTATGACACGCGGACGTAGCCAGGTTTTAGTATCGGGGGTTCAAGAAGATAAAACAGCAATAAGTGCATTATTCCAGTCAAAAAAAAAAAAACTCCTTGGCTCTTCTTTATCTTAAAGTGGGGATGGGGTTTTAACTTCCCCCCCTGGCTAACCCCGTGGAATGACATCAGTCTTATTTTTCTCAAGTTGGTATAGGAAACTGGAACCGACAGCTTAACGTCCTTTCCGAGGCACTACACTCGTGTTGTCAAACAAAATATACCAACTTAAAAAAAAAAAACAATGGTAGGTACCTACACCATTGACTTTGGTGTGTACCATTGAGTTTTTTTTCGGGTTTGAACCGGGGTCCTAAAACTGTAGTGTTTTAGCTCATACTAACAAATCGAAGAATGCCGCCATCTTGAATTCGCCACTATTCAAGATGGCTGCATTTTTATTACATGCCCATAACCAACTTGTCCACAACGATACTTATCAACTTATAAAAAATACTTATTTATAATAAAATATTTAGTTTGAAACCGAAGTTTTTTACTTTTTCAAAAGTACTTGGAAAGATTTACAAACAAAACTTCTACTTAAGTCCTGCAAAAACTTTAATTTTATTAAAGAATTCACTTCAGAGAAATTCTTAAAAGTAAGTAGGTAAGCAAACAAACGCTGAACCTTGTAAGGTTGGTTGGCTAATTAGCTCACACGCCTCAAATACTCCGCCGAAGTTACCGAGAATCCTCGAATACCTTTGTGAAGGCAAAGTGCGACTAGACATTCTGCGACAAGCTGCAGGGTACATAGTTTCTTCAGATACCTTTCAACTGTAAAATGTATAATATAGAGAGCGCTTCAAAAAATAATACTTAAATGTCAACCGGAACGACATTTTAATGCCATAGTGGTATATTCGGTCCAGTGCGAATACTTCTTCACTTTAAACTTTTTTTTTTTTAAATATAACCAATATTTATCAAATTTTTAAATCCAACTAGGTATAATTAACTTTTACAGTATTAGTAATAATGATATATTATTTAACCGCCAAAAAAATAATTAAGGCATTTCACTGACACATGTGGTTTATTAACGTTAAATCAATCGTGTCATAATCGCATCGTAATAGTAGGTATCACAATAGCTTACTTATTTGACACTTTTCATATTCTGCTAAATAATAGGTTCGCTATATTTCAGCAATCTGTAAATGCATATAATTATAATGTTATGTTGAGTGCGCTTAATACAGCAAATTTCTATGTAATATTTAATATTAAATGATATTATATTTATGAAAAATGTCGGAAAATGTCAAAAAACTCTATTAAAGTAAGTTAATTTAAGAGAATTGAGGCTCTGGTCACAAACTATTGGGATTACGCCTGGACAATACCTCTGCACCAAAAACACCAGGACCAACATATTATATTTTATAAACACCCAAAAAACTACCTTACTACATACAGTACAAAAAAACCCCATGAGTGGGAATCGAACCACGCCCTCCACATACAACGCCTATGTTATGTAACTAAATTAAATAAGCTATTCCTCCTAGTAGTCTTACTGGTATTATTCTTGTTTTTTTTGTATTTTACACTATTAAATTGGTTTTGAATACATTTATTTTTATGTGCCAACATAGTTAATAGAATCTATAGAAATATATATTTTAAAGAATTATCGTAACCGTTTATTATTATTATATTTTTTCTAAATTGCCAACTATAAAAAAATACTAAAAGATCTTTCTATTTACCTGTATTCTGTATTCTGCATTCATAAGACTCCTTTCGACATGACAAGCCGATTATCGCAGATTCCTATTTGTTGAGGTTTTATTATGATAAATATTATTTATTATGTAGATATTATTTGTATATCTGTGTATGTATTGTATTGTAATTCATAATTTATATAAGTTTATTCAATTTAAGTCGGATGATTTCGTACACAATCTTAAAGATAGATAATGCCTAAGACTTTTGTTTACTGTGCAATAAAGTGTTTAAATAATAAATAAATAAATACCATCACGGGTGCCTTAAGACGCCCGAGACTGCCTAGACGGCCTCAGGGTACCCAGTGGAGGGTTTTTTTAATCCCACCTCGTTGTAGCCGATGATATGAGTCTACACCAAACAAGTGGCTAGCTCGCCACGATGTTTGGATTGGATAGACCCAATAACCCATCTATAAACGGTTTCACAAGTTAAAAATTTTACTGATGAAAAATATAATTTCATTGAACATATTTTATAACCCTCATTTTATTGGCTACTTAATGTAGCAAATGCTAAAACTACAAAAAAAATACGAAATAACTTCATTATGTACAATATTTTTGACGAGGATAATAGTTTATTTTGATCATCTACTTCTAATTTAACCCTCCAAAGCCAACGATCATATAAATTTCCACGAAAACAAAAGTTAAATCGTTTAAGTGATACTTGAATGACTGTTCCTTAAGGTTCAAGAGCCACGGGCGAGATAAAAAAATCAAAATTGTTTGCAAGGAAATATAAATATTCAAGTATCCTTCAGAACTCTAGACAAACAAATCCGGCTTAAATATCTATAGGTTGTTGAGCCAGCAATTATATCGGAGTATATCTATTTTAGACCTGTCTGCTCTTTACGTTGGCATAGCAACACCCTTGCCTGTTGCGCTTCGAAAGGTTCTTCTTATAAATTTATGAGGATTTAGTCTAGCCAGGTAATATAATAATATGAAACCCTACTATTTATTTCATAGGTTCTATTGTGATGGATTCAGTATGTCTTTCAATTTTATTTTACGCTAAGTATTAGATATATTTAAGTAGAAGACCATGACGTAACTATTTTGGATATATTTACGAATATTTATTTTGGTATTATTTCAATTGTGGCAAAGTTGGTTAGATCTTAGACTTACCAGTTGTACAGTTTATAGGTCCCCGGTTCAGTCGCGTGCTAACTCGATATAAGTGAAAATAATAATAAAGTGGATTTGTCGTGAGTACGAAATAAATGTTATGGAGTGTCGGGTAGTAAGTGCAGTAAAGTTGTGCACGAAAATAATGAATATGAGTAGGACAATGTAGGAGTTGATTTATATAATATCGAAAATATGGAGACGCAGATATACAATAGTGATATATTAAAAGAAAATGATGGGTTCACCTCCATACAAAGGGGAGCAAAGTGTTTACGCACAGCGGTCATGTTCCCGATTAAATAAAATACTGAGAGCTAGGAACTAAATAGTAATGTTCAACAGAATAATGAAATATGTATCACATCCTTAAAAGAACCTTTACCAAAGCAGATAGCTCAAGCTAAGTTATTGAGAGAAGAAGGGATTCAGAATATTATTAAAATAAAATTTGTAAGCCCGTATAAGTTTATTTTGGAATTTGATAACGAGGAAGACTCCTTAAAATTATTAAATAACCAGAACTTAGTAAATCGGGATTTCCGAATGAAAAAAATGGTTACATATGGTTTAATAAAACAAATGGACATTCAGATAGAAGAATAGGAATTAATAGACAATTTTAAGTGCGATCTTAAATAATTAATATTAAAGGATTAAAAAGATTATCCGCGGGTCAGTGGATTGAATGCGAGTCGGTTCGAGTAGGATTTAAAAGCACCATGTTACCTGTATATATTTATGGATTCGGATGTCGATTTAAGGTAGAGCCTTTTGTATTTTCCGTAACTCAATGCTCTGGGTGTTGGAAATATGGGCTTACAAGACGAACGTGTCCAACAAAAAGGATTATTTGTCCAAAGTATGGCGAGGTATATGCCAACTGCGATGTAAGTATATACAAATGCATTAATTGTAACGGATCCCATATGGCTTTAGATAAAATGTGCCCATTTTTTTAAAAGAAAAAGAAATACGTAAAATAATGCATAAAAATAACTACTGTACATATAGTACAGCTTTTACAAGCCTTAGTCAAATAACGAAACAAAATATTGTTGAACAAAATGAATATGAGGACCCAGTTGAGGTAACATTATCTTCCTTTTCTAGGAGCATATAGAGATGTTTTGTTGAACACGTCTAATCCGCCGAAAGAATCCGTTAATATTACTGATGAAGACGGTAGTTCGGAAGATATCATAAACATTGATAGTCACAAGTCAAAGAAAAGTATCAGTTAGAAAGCCATAACATCAATGAAAATATGAATGAAGAAACACAAAAGAATAGCACATTAAGCCATACAAAGTAGTCGAAAAATATTTTTAATTTTATGAGATTATTTAAAATAATTCAAGAAATATTATTTCTAATATAAAGTTTGACGAGACAATAAAATCAGTTATTTACTACTTAGTCGGGGAAATTACACAATATATACTAAAATCATTTCAAGAAGGTAACATTTATTTTACATAAAATATTAAATATATTTAATGGGGAATAATCAGAATCAATTTGAAAGAAATTGGTTCTCGTTTGGTCCACGCCTCGAGTGACCCAAGAGCGGCGGAGTTTTTCGCTCAACAGGTCAGCCTCACCATTCAGAGGGGAAACGCCTCCGCGCCGCACTATGGGGATCTCATAAGTAGTTTTTCCAAAAGTGTGCGGAGGTGCATGTATTATACCTTAAATTGTAGCTAAAGAGTCACTCTTTTATTTTTAATATGATTGTATTTTCTGACCATTTGTATGTTGTAACAAAATGCGGCTAAAGTCAAGGAATGAAAAAAATACAAGAATAACCATGTAACTTTCAATTGTTTGGTATTATTTTGTAGTATCAAAACAATAGAAAGAACGTATGTGTGATACCATTTTAGAAAGCTTGAGATGTGTTCTTTGCTATAAAATAAAATTAAACGTATTTTAGTACAATATCACTTAGACAAAAAAAAAAGTTCACATGTACTTATCTTCCTTTTTCAAAAATTCATTTGGAGATTTGACATTTACCGAAGCTTCCCGAAGTTCTATTTTTTATTTTATTTGATAGGAATATAATCTTAATTAACGGTAAAAAGTTTTTTTTTCGGTTTCAGTGCGTAACATAGTTAAATGTAATAAAATATAAGAGTAAGAATTTTACTAGATTTATAGGTACTACACTTCCGAACATATTTGAATATTTTTTTTGTAAAAATATACATATTATACCTAGAAAACTCGCAGATAAAATAAACAGATATATTTGGCGGTATTTTTATCAAATATTTCCCACAGTAAATTTTTAGCTTTCATTGTCATGAAGAACCATCTAAAACCACATAACCACATTGTGATAATTTATTTTTATCAAATAATTTTGCACACGTCTTCGGTTATTATTCACTATAAAATAGTCCACTTGCTCGTTAATTATTACAGTTCTTCATTATTTTTTGTCATTAGTAAAAGTTTATTTATTACTTACGCTCCATAATGAGTGAATTCTCGTGTACTAGACGCGACTTAAGTCTTATTTTGATCGAAAATGATTCAAATTATGTCGTTTATATCTCAAATTATATACGGAACAATTTTGCGGAATCTTCTGACGCAAACATAGCAATAATAATAATAATAATAATTCTTTATTTCCACAGTAAAAGTTTTACAATTTACATATATGCCATTGATCCCGACACTAGGCAGAGCCTGTCTTGTGGGAGTCATTACTACGGTCTACAGTAACAGTTACGGCAGAAAAGAATTTAAAAAGATTAAATGAAAATACAATTAAAACAATTCATGAGATTAAATGAAACAGTAATAGCATAATAAATAATAAAGTTATCCACGTCAATCAACTTAAATTAAATCAAATTAAACCAAATTAAATTAAAATCAAATTAAATCATATATTATTAAATCAAATTAAATTAAATAGATCCAATAAAAACAATAATAGCAAACATTCAAAAATCCTTCATAATTCAGTTTCCTCTACGTTATAGTAAAGCGGGTCGGAAGAAAGATCAGTTTTTAAGACAAAACAGCAAATGGTTGGATTTACCGTGAAGCTAGAAACTACTACATGCGAACCGGAACCTTCTACATCGACAGGAAAAGGAGGGAGACCTTCTAAAACGTACGAAGATAGTTCAGAGAGTACAAAGAAATGTAAAAACAATGAATTACATGAAGCATGTGGACTTGAATTCATATTGAACTCTTACGTACAGGGCTTAAGGTCTCATGGCGAAATTGAAGAAGCATTCATCGTTGAAGTCTTAAGAGCACTACCGGGAGAAAAAAAAAGTTAAATACGCAGTAACCTGCTTAGTAAACTGGCACACATAACAGGCCTATTCAAAGGACGAAGCTCTTAGCATTTTCGTTGAATTAAATCTTAACAAGGCACAGTATGAAACTATGAGGAATTTTATGATAGCAAAGAATTGCTTATTGTTTCCTTCGTATAAGTCATTTCGTGAATCTAAACATATGTGCTATCCGCCAGAATCTAGCATTGAAATTAATAACATTAACGCAAAAATCAAACTGCAAGATCTTTTGGATCACACTTCAGCCAGGCTTCTAAAAAATAATGATGTTTATAAAGTTGGTTCAACCCACTTAAAGTTATATTCCAAATGGGGTTGTGATGGATCAAGTGGACAAAGTGAATACAAGCAAATCCTACCAGAAGAGAGCGATATAATTTCCGACTCAAATTTATTTATATCATCATTAGTGCCACTGAGACTTATAAATGACGATACTAATGAGATGTTGTGGAATAATCCTGCTCCATAATCAGTGAGATTTTGCCGACCTATTTTGATCGAATTTTCAAAAGAAACACCTTAGAAGACAACACAGGCAGCCGACGAAATTAATGCTCAAATTTCAGCTCTTGCTCCTTCCCTGATCAATCATAGTGGCAAAGGTGTTGAAATAAAACACACGTTACTTTTAACTATGATTGACGGCAAAGTGGCTCAAGTTTTGTCTGAAACTTCATCAAGTGCTGTATGTACCATTTGCAATGCAAGACCTACAGAGATGAACAATTTAGAAAAAGTGCAAAATAAACCTGTGGATGAAGCTTCCTATCAATATAGGCTTTCAACTTTGCATTGTTGGATCAGATTTATGGAACTTATTCTACATTTATCTTACAATCTAGGTTTTGAAAAATGGTCAGCCACAACAACAGAAAATAAAGATTTAAAAACTTGGAGCAGCCACTAGATTCGCGTCCGTTACTGAAACCTGCATGCGCACAAACAGCGGTGGGTGGTGCAAGCCTTCCGGAACTAGAGCTTCCGCGCAACGTTTTAACAAGCAGTTTGTGTTGCTAATCACCAGGGGCTTTATTCCGAGTTTTGACACGTTCACCGTCACGCTTTGATTAAAATCACTGATCTTATATAAGTATAAGATCAGTGATTTTAATCAAAGCGTCTATTAGTGTGCTATAAGATGTTTGGTCTTATAAGTAAACAATTATAGGAGAATTTTGCTACTTGGGATAGTAATCAAATATCTAACAAAGTACGTAAATACAAGAGACTTAGATAACTATAACAAAGGACAACATTTGGTACATAGGAAAGGTGGCGAGTAATGAAAATTCGCATTCTTATAAACAGACTACTAGACACACGTTTTGATATTTTTTTAATGTACCTGCCTAATAATAACCGTGGTAGGCGTGGATTTATTTACCTTTTGAGGTCCTTTGTATGTATGAAAAAGGTCCGGATCCTTGTTACTATTATTTAAGCAACCGAATGTGGCACAATAAGCTTTAGACCTCATTTTAGTTAATATTAAATATCGCAACAAGGCGCGTGAGTATCATACAAACGTGCGCGGCAGCCCACTGCGGCAGCCCTCAAAAATAAAACCAATCGTGGGTACGGCCGGGTACTTGTAGCTTATACCTAAAGCGCGGAGTGGAACACCCCTGCCCGCGGGCAGTGGCATTATTCCGTGTTTGCAACCGCTGATCACGACAAGACGTTGCGTAAACTATAAATATGGAAATATAAGTTCTATTCCAATAGATATATAGTATGTATTAGGTTGACTATAATAATGCCGCCATCTTGAAATACACGAATTCTTCGCAAGTTTGAACATGTTATGAGCATTAGAATTTCAACTTTATAATTAACAGGATAGAACTTATATTTCAATACCCGTACTTTAGGCAAAATGCGTGACGGTGAACGTGTCAAGGAATAAAGCCCCAGCAGGTGCGGCGGCGCGGACGCGGGGGGCGAGCGACGCTGAACGTGCAGTCCGCGCCACTGCCAGCAACACCCCGCCGCTCGAGCCGCTGCCCGCGCGCCGCGTACTGCCTGTCGAATCTGTACACGGAATAGCGATCGTCAAACAGTTCCCTCATCAAATATGCCCGGCAACAGCCACGTCTCAGTGAGGCAGATGACGTCATAGTCGACAGTCGGCAGGTTGCGAAAGAATGTGTTTGTCGTCGTCCGTAGACCACGGACATTTTGGTAATAGATTGTTACCTCTATGTTTTATAAAAAAAATATTTTTTAATATATAAAAAACAAACACAAACGCAACCCAGACTGATTAGAACGCCAACCACCTCCCCAAAAGTCCACGGCAACGTGCATCACAAAAAAACAGCAGTTCCTGTATCGAAAAATAAAAGTATAAAATCATGTTGTATTCATTTTCTAAAAAAACAGTGTGTACAGATCCAACATAATTTGAAACACAGGTTTATACTTGTAATAATATGTCCACATCTGTAATTCATAAGATAATCATAATATAATCAAGAAAAAAATATATATTATATTTTAACCAGATGGCTCGGAAATAAGCCCCTGGTGGGCTTTATTCCGAGTTTTGACACGTTCACCGTCGCGTATTTTGCGTAAAGTACGGGTATTGAAATATAAGTTCTATCCTGTTAATTATTAAGTTGAAATTCCAATGCTTATAAGATGTTCAAACTTGCGAAGAATTCGTGTATTTCAAGATGGTGGCATTATTATAGCCAACCTAATACATACTATATAACCATTGGAATAGAACTTATATTTACATATTTTTAGTTTGCGCAACGTCTTTTCGTCATTAGCGGTTGTAAGCTCGGAATAAGGCCCCTGAAGTCTATTAGCAATTTTTTTTTTCTTTAATCATAAATTAACATTAAAACTTTTTTTTTTTCAATTTGGCACCAATCAACAATAGATGAAGTAAATTCCAATAAGCGGAGAGGTTTTGTTCCCATTTATTAGTTCTAATCTCGCCATCTTCGATGGTATTCAATTTACACAACTGCGCTGTTTTTATATAGACTCAATCAATTAATAAATACAATAATAGGTACCTATAGTTAAACATAAAATCATAATTTATCAAAATATATATGTTCTGGTGTGTACTTGTGATATTTTAAAAAGTTCTTTTTTGTAATAAAATTGGTCGTTCCCTGCAATATAAGGCCTTATTCATAAAAACTTATTGAGTCCTTGAAGAAGACTTTAGTTAAAATAGGTTTTGCCTCTTTTAATCATATTCATTTTTCTACTGAAAAGAGAGACATAACCTTCTATAACTAAAGTGTTCTTCAAGGACTCAAGAAGTTTTTATGAATACCGGTGTAAGAATATAAGTTAGTAATTAAAAAGTGGCATAAAAAAAATGCATTCAGAAATAATTACCTACGTTTTTTGCCTCAGTGCTAAAAAAATATATTATATATTGTGTATATGATGAAAATAATGAAACACGTATTTTTTCCTTTAGTGTCGCATACAAAAACATAAGATAAAATGACTTACAAATAAGATCTACAAATCACTTCAACTTTTATACTAAACCCACGATTGAGACCTTGTTTCTTGCACTTGTTTCCAGGTAATTTATTTGATTGATTCGTAGACAATATGTATTTGTTGGAGTAATTTAACCATAGGCGTTCATAAAATAATGCATTTTTTTGTCATTTTATGTTTGAATATAAAATACCTGCCTTTTTTAACTATGATTTTTTTTTTTGATGCCTGCAGTATCACTTTTAGAACCCATTTTTAAAATAAAAAAGGTAGGTAAGTATTTTTTTCTTTAAAAAAAGCCCGAAAAATAAATTATTATATGAACAAACGTCTATATGCTTAAAATCACTCCTACAAATACATAATAAGTCTTCGTATCTAACAAGTTAGACAAGTGATAGGCTCTAATTTGTGAGTTGACGATGAAAGTTAACGTTTAACGTGATTTGTTGATCTTTTTTGTACTATATAATACTGTTAGCATTTTCAAGAAAATAAGTTGTGTATTACATATGACTTCCTTTTTCACAGACAATCTCCTTGGCCGCGAAAAAAAGAAAAAGAAGGCTGTCAACGAGAAACCGTGGCGCGTGGAGGTCGTGCCTTCTGATGCGCAATTTGTTTTTCCTATTTGATTGTAAATGTACACTGTTATTCATTTTAAGTAAAATATACATTTATTTATTTTTATTTTAAATTCTTTATTGCCAAAATTGTACATAGGCGAGCTTAATGCCTTAGGCATTTTCTACCAGCTAACCTTTGAGAGAGTGAAATATGCTATGACGCTAAAACACTTATTGCGTGAGTATTATTTAGGGTTTCCGGAAGAAGTCTAATATATCAGAAGTGGTAAGAACGTTAGAGAAAAAAATATTGGTATGTATATTATTTATCATATTAGTTAATCATATTTTATTGGTTGGGTAATTTTTTTGTTTACACTACTCAGTGACTGATAAATCCATAAATTAATTTTAATATTAAATCAAGATTACTCGCCCACACTTATAGTACTAATTGGTGTAAAACAATAAATTCGTATTTACATAAGTACCTAATTGTGTGTAATTTGTGAATATTAAATCTTGAACTGGGTTAATCTTGCTTGTACTACGATAGTAGACAATTATTTTTACTTACCTACTACTTTACAATTCGCTTACTAATTTTTAGTAATCTGACTACATATCAACTATTAGTGTCATCTACTTATTATAAATATACTTAATACCTACATTATACTTATATGAGGCAATGTCAAGATTACCGCATGAATAAAAGATTATATACACATTATATTATTTTATAATGCCGACGAAAAAAAAAAAACTATGAGAATGCGTGCTAATCTTATTTATTTATATAACGCCCTTTTGTTCATAAACAATGACAAGGGTTTGTAATCAATCAATATTGAATGACACCAATTTATATTACATCAAACTAATAATTATTCACTGAATTAAAATATCAAATCATTAATAGAATGAAACATACAATGAATCAAGAATAAAACATTAGACAAGCACTTAGTATTAAAATTACATATCAGGTATATTAATTCTAGTAACTAAGTGTTATAAATTTATAAATTATTGTTATTCTATCAACATAATTCTATTCCAATATTCATTTTATTTGTTTTTCTCTTTATTATAACTAATTAACTCTCAATCATGCACTAATCCTACCTACACATTATTACACTAACGTGTGACATACGGGGTTAGACTTCGCATCAAAAAAAATTATAATAATACACTTAAGCGATTTATATTATTATTTATTTTCGGACATATATGTTGACATATATGTTGATATTGTTATATTTACTAGCATTTAAATACAATTAAAGTAAACGTTAATTATCAAATTGTAGATTCTCGTATATCAGCACACATCATGATTATATAAATAAATTGATAAATAATTATTTTTAATATTTATATGTCAATAATTACAATTAAATTATGATTTAGACTATCATTTATAATTGGTGTTATTAATATTAATAATATTATTATCGTATTTATCATCATTATGACAATATTCATTATTACCAATTTAATTATAATAATACTTTGATTTTGTTATCATTTCATTATCGTTTGCATTATAATTAGCATTTATTATTGTATTGCTATTATTATTTAAAATTATTACTATCGTTGTAATTATCAATGTTATAAATAATTAAATTTATATAAGTTGGTTCTCAATAGATATTCTTCCACTTTATAAAATCCTTTCTTAAATAAGAAAATCTTTAGCGCAATATCTAAATGTATTTAGATCTTGCAAAGGCTTTCTAAGGCTAGTTGGTAATTTACCATATTTTTTGGTGCCATTCCGATATGCTTTTACTTAATAGCGATGTACTTTATTGCGCTGATAGATTTTATCTTTATATCTAATACTTTTAATTTGATTATACTTCACAAACACTATGACTTCGTATATGTATACTGACAGAAGTGTTAAAATCTTTAGTGTTTTAAAATGTTGTCTACAGCTTTCGGTTGGTTTTAATTGAGTCTTATGCATCTTTTCTGGGCTCTAAATGTAAATTCACGATTGGTGGAATAGCCCCAGAATATTACTCCATATCTAATAGTTAATAGTCGCCACGTAGCCATAATACTCAGTCATCACAGCTTGCTCATTAACTACTTTCGTTGTCCTATACAGATCATATGAAAACCTATCAAGTTTTGTAGAAACTGTTTCAACGTGTTCCTTCCAATTTGACTGACGATCTATCGTTAGACCAAAAAAAAAATGTGAACTTCATTTCTTCTACATTTTCATTTAAATTTATATTTATTTTCACATAACAAAATTAAATGTACAAAATTAAAAATAATAAATAGTAACTAAATAAAACTTAAATAACAATCATATTAAAACACTAAGACAAAAAAAAATACCTAAAGAACAATTAAAATTAATATAAAATATATACAAAAGAACTATAAAAGATAAAATATTGCCTCCATCCCCGACAAAACACCATCCGTGCCGAGTACAGATGCGGCATTCCCTCTTTGTATTGCCAGACTGACATTCTGTGACAGAAATTACCGAATTACCGAGCACGGACATCTCCTGTAGTTTGGATTTCATTTTAATAGTTTGTACTTTGTATAGGTGGAATAGTTTTTTTTGTCTAAACTGCGTTAATTATTATTATTTTATTAGTTTTTGATTAGTTTAGTTTTAATTTTTTATTGTTTAGCCACTGAATAATATTGCATATCAATCTGTATCTATTGTGTAAATATTTATACTATAAATTTCCTGAATATTGCTATAAATATATAAATAGTGTAGAACTAATTTCAAACTTTAAAGTTTGCTTATTATCCTCAAAAAAAAAATATCTAAAATAGTACTGTCATCTCTAAATAATATAGTAGGATATTGTGTGGCATTTGGTAAGTCATTGATATAAAATAAGAAAATAAGGGGACCTAGCACATACCTTGTCCCCATTATTCTCCTGTAAACTACTACCTGTAAAATAAGATTTCATAAAGTTTAGAATAATTTACTTGACACTGTAAATATGCAGTTTATGCAATAATATATCATGGTCTACGTAGTCTAACGCTTTAGTCAGATCCATGTATAGATCAATGTTTTTTTATTTTTCTGAATTTATTTGGTTTATTAATCAATATATTATTAGTTTTCAAAATCTATACTAATATTATAAAGCTGAAGAGTTTGTTTGTTTGTTTGAACGCGCTAATCTCAGGAACTACTGATTCGAATTGAAAAAATATTTTCGTGTTGGATAATCCATTTATCGAGAAAGGCTATATAACATCACGCTACGACTAATAGGAGCGGAGTAACAAAGAAAAATGTTGCAAAAACGGGGAAAAATTATTCCTTTTAAGAGCGTACGCTGCGTAAACGGTTAAATTTAAACGCGCAGACAAAGTTGCGCGGGTCAGCTAGTATATGTATAAATTATTAGATAAATGCTTCAATAACTTTAAAAAATAATAATTGACAATAATGCTGGTCTGTAGAAATCCATGTTATCTTTATTTTCTTTTTGAAAAGACGTTTTAACACTTGACATTTTTAGTACCTACATTTGGTAATATATCCTGCTCCATGCATAAATTAATTATAAAACTAATGACTGGAGATATTTCTAATGCTACATGTTTAATGATTTTAGTGTTAATATTGTCATGTCCGGTACCATTTGTACTACGTAATCCCTTAATAATATCATAAACACATGTTGGTGTAGTAGGTACTCGAAGGATATATAAATATAGAGTTCGCTTTATTGTATTTGCATATGTCTGTATAATATGTTTCATTTTAAGGTAGATTCCGTTGGGATTGATTTATAAAATGTTTGTCTGAGCTCTTGGATTGCCTATTATAATTCTGTTTTGTTTAATATCATAATAATATTTTGGTGGGTTAAGTTTTTATTCATTTATGATTTTCCTGTTAGTTGTTTTGATTTATTATTAGATGTTTTAATGCTTTAATCATTTTGTACCTTCTAAATTAGATTTAAGTTTTTTTTTAATAAATTTTTTAGAATAAGATTTAAATATTTGTTTCTTATCATCTGTTATACTCATGTCATCGGCTACTACGAGGTGAAATAATCACCTCCGCTGGGTACCCCCTGAGGCCGTCTAGGCGGTCTGAGGCGCCCACGTTGATATTTATATATATTATTTTTATTGTCATTTGTTGGATGTTTTATATATTTTAGTAGTAATTGTCTCTTCTACAAAATTTAATTCCTTTAGATATCCATTTAGGTTTTTCTAATTATGGGAAAACAGAGATCATAACTCTCAATCACATAATGTCAAGATATAATGAAGATCTTCATGATGTTAACTTGTTTCGGCTTACTCGAAGCCCTTATAGAAAGTCAGTCATGGATGTTCTGTCAAGCTAAATGTCAGGTATTGCCTGTGTACATAATATTTTCTTGTTATATGCTTTTCCTTTTGTGTCCTTCATCTTACATAAATAACTGTAGATAATGAAGCTGTTACTGATTGTGTTTACACAATTATTAACCTAAATATAAATTTTAACAAATATTGTGTAATTGTTTGTTTTCCTGAATAAAATAAAATAAAAACTTAAATATTCTAAGAACACATCGAAAAAGCTTCATCGGCATTTTTGTTGTATAGGACGTCATCAAATTGGTATTCGATAAAATAATGTGATAAATGCTCACGGCTTGGGCATGATAGTCAAAAATATGAAACATACAGCAATTTTCGCGAACAGAACAACACCAATAATAAATATAATGCCGCGATTAACCAAATCAATACAAAATGTTTTACAAATTTTATCGCATCACAATGTGAACTGCAAGTAGGTACATTAAATCTATAACTATAATTAACATAGGCCTATATGCGTTTATTGATCTTGGGAGTGAATATACGCTTATCCGCAAAACGGTAGCTGCAGAAGCTGAACTTAAACTTAAATTATTATTAAATTAAAAACTGGTACGTCACCAGCTTAAATAGTTTTTAGGCAAAGAATAATTGGACAGTCGGAGTAGATAATAAGGGAGCGTAAGACCAAACTAAACAAATGAGAAACATGAAAAAAGAAGAACTAAGACTAAACGTATAGAAAAATATTTTAATAACTGCTTGGATTGTCCCAAAGGTTTGATTGGTAGAGAATAGCGGCATTAAGTCCGCCTTTGTAATTTTATGCAATAAAGATTTAAATGAAATAATAAAAATATAGAATAATATTAGAAAAAGATGCGTATGATAAAAATAGAGTGCCAAAAAAAAAAAAAAAATCAGTTGGATGATCTGGGCATAATAACGAATCATAAACCTTGATAAAGATAAAAGTAAAAAAATTAAAAATAAATAGCCCCAAAATTTCGTGGCTCCTTTAAAATTTCCCGTATTGTAGATAAACCTTGGATTACAATGCATTCTCCTTCTGCTGGTTGTGAAATTGGTTCTAATAGTGACGATTCTTTGTCTGAATTCTCATAATCTAAACCTTAAGTTTTCCATCCCTGTATTTACAGCATAGATACCAGCTAGTATAGATGCAGAGTTACCCACTCAACACTGAAAAAACATCAAAGGCTTCGCGAGAGAGCGGACATCAAAAACTCTCTAGTAGCATGTGGGGTGGCTCTAGCTGATCTTGGGCTCTATGCGAAAAGTATAATAGTGAGACCCCAAGTGTGGTCAACTTATATAATATATGGTACTTAATATTATAACCCATTTAAATATTTGAATAAAAATAATAAAGCTCCTAGTGTAGCAGTGTATCTATTGAAGAAGCCCCAAGCGGGGCTATAATAATTAGATAATACCCTTGTGTGATGACTACTTTGGTAACTATATTAATAGTGATAATATTATATTTAAATATTTGTGAGAAGCTCCTAGTGTAGCTGTGCATTTATTGAAGAATCCCCATAGCGTGGCCATTATAATTATAAAACATCCCTAGTGTGGTACCAACTTGGTTTACAGATGATCTTGTATTTATATGTATAACTATTTTCTTTTACTTCATTTCATTTATGGAAAAAAAAGAAACATCAACGGCGCACATATTGTAACATTGGTTTGATTTATATTAATATGTAAAAAAAGTCTGATTTGTACATTTGTGACAGATGTACACATCATTTCCAAATGTATAATATATAATGATTTATTTGATTGCTTATTATTATTATTATATTTTCACAATAATTATTTTTATACTAATATTTATCATTATTCAGAATAATTTAGTTTTAATTATATAAATTAACAGAAATTTAGTATTTGTATGGCAACTACGCCGTTTTGATTTCGTCTCGAGTCGAGTCGAGCGAAAGCGCCGAGCGAGACTCTCGGCACTTACCTACTATGGTGGCATATTATGTATTAATTTCGTATGACGCCCAATATGGTTTACGCATAATAACGTAAAGCCCTTTATATTTGGCCTTACCTAGTGCGCGTAATCAGCCCTCTGTTGTTTATTTTATTTGTTTAATTAAAGATAAGAATAAATAACTATGTACTTAATCAGATAATATAATATGTATATACGTGGTGGCCTAGTTGTTTAGACCTTGGACTTAAAAACGCTTAGGTCCCTGGTTCGAATCCCGGTGTGTACCAATGAGTTTTTAATTTAAAAATTTATGTACATTTGTTTGACAACACCACTATAGTGCCTCGGAGAGCACGTTAAGCTGTCGGTCCCGGTTTCACTATACCAACTTGTGAAACTGTTTATAGATGGGTTATTGAGTCTATCCAAAACATCGCGACGAGCTAGCCACTTGTTCGGTGTAGACTCATACCATCGGCTACAACGAGGTGGGATTAAAACCCCTCCGCTGGGTACCCTGGGGCCGTCTAGGCGGTCTCGGGCGCCGTAAGGCACCCGTGATGATATATATATATATATATATATATATATATATATATATATATATATACTTAATCAGAGAGATTATTCAGGAGAGCTAGTGGTATGAGGACATACCCAACACTGAATGGCCGAGCTGAATTTGGGGATGGATCCCCAGAGCAGAATGGCCGTCTGTTAGCATTTTCAAGAAAATAAGTTGAGTATTACATATGACTTCCATTTTCACAGACAATCTCCTTGGCCGCGAAAAATAGAAAAAAGAAAAAGAAGGCTGTCAACGAGAAACCGTGGCGCGTGGAAGTCGTGCTTTCTGATGCGCTATTTGTTTTTCCTATTTGATTGTAAATGTACACTGTTATTCATTTTAAGTAAAATATACATGAAGCTAAAACACTTATTTCGTGAGTATTATTTAGGGTTTCCGGAAGAAGTCTAATACGTGACTAACTTTTTTATGTTTTTTTTTAATATTCTATTGTATATTATAATGTAAGGGATAGTATAATGTTAGTAATGATATAATTTATATATTTGGCTATTAAGTTAAGATAAGATGACTGTTTGTCGAGGCGGCATAGCGCTCACATATTTTTGTTTACGTAGCGATAATTAAATCAATACTGTAGTTTAAAATCACGGACCAGCCATATATTTTGTATCATTCAAAAGCTGAATTATTTCTTAATGTGTTGTGATTATTTAAATTTTAAAACAATTAATAGTTTCTGTGTAGTGATAGTGAAAAGTGCGCATCGAATTTCAAACTATTAGACGGCGACCACGCGTCCCTCGGATGCGATAGCCGTTGGGTCGTTGAAATTATTGTAGTGTATTGTAAGATTTACCCGCGCCGCGTTTCGAGGCTTGCTGTGACTCAACTGCCCGCCCGGTACCACGATAGCGGTAAAAGATAATCGACAAAACATTTTGTCTAACATAGTTTTTGAAACGCAGTACGCGGGTTCCGAAAGTAAAAATATTAAATAAATAAAACAATGTCATCTAATCCTAACTCGAACACTTGTTCAGCTTGTCTCTCAATAATAAGTAATGATGATTTCATAGAGTGTAAAGTCACAACTTGCACTAAAAAGTTTCACTTATTGTGTATAAACACAAACCCTACCGTTAATGAAAGTGAAAAATGGATATGCCCCGACTGCCAGGCAAGGGGAGGAGACAAGGAGAGGCGGGAACAAACGCAAAAAGACAGATAAAAAAAATGGTGGCCTTGAGTCTCCGCATAGTGACGTCCAGTCCCTCACCTCCGAGATCCAGCTTTTGCGAGCAATGTTTAATCGGTTTGAAGACCGCCTAGAGGAAATAGTAAAAAGAACTGCAGAAAATGAAATTAGAATAAAAACTATGGAAGAACAACACAATAGAGAAAAAGATGAGCTGAAAGCTACCATGGCTCATCTGGAACAGCAGCTAGCGTCACAATCCCAAATGATGTTGCAAAACGAGGTGGAAATCACGGGGGTGGATGAAGAGAACAACGAAAACCCGTTTCATGTGGCCTTGGTTATCGCAGCAAAAATAGGTTGCTCTGTTTGCGAAGAGGATCTTGACAATGTATCCCGATCAGGCCAGCGTCGTCCAAGCGGGATTTCTGATGGTAATGCTCCTAGACTTCCAAGGGCACTTGTACTTCGCTTTACAAGAAAGTCAGCTCGGGATAACTTTATGAAATCAGCAAAGATAAGGAGAAACCTAAATAACCAAGACATAGTGAAAAATGGTTCCGAACGAAAAATATATGTTAACGAGCGACTCACACTCTCCAACAGACTGTTATTTCGAGAAGCTAGGATACGCGCTAAAGAAGAAGATTTTAAATATTGTTGGACTAGAAACGGAGGAATATACATCCGAAAGCACACCGGGAGACCAGCAATACGGATTAGATCAAGAGATGATCTCCAGTTGGTATTTGCTTCCAAACAGTCCTTTCATGAAAACACCACAATCAATTAGCTACTTTTCACACAATTTACGTATTTTAAGATCAATGTTTAATGCTACTTTTAAAATGCTAGCTAAGTATAAGTACTACAATGATGAAATATGTTTTATGAATGACCTACGTATTTCAATTATTAAATTAATTTTAGCTATTGATTACATTCCAAAAATTTATTTCACTTCATTTGTTTTAATTTTAATTACTTTTCATTTAAACTTAATTACTTATTTAATATTATTTTTTGATTTAATTAATGGTTTAATCTCAATTTATTACGTTTATATTTATTTGATTTTAATTTTTAAACTATATTTAATTATTCATTTAATTTTAAGCGCTGACCAATTGCAACAAACTGACCATTTGTATAAAAAGTCTAAACCAACGATAGAATTAATATAAGTTCTATAATATATGCTTAATTTAAATAAAATGATATTCAATAATAATTTGTGGGTGATTTCATACATATTGCTATAGTCACAAACTTTTACTATATGTACCAGAATCAACCATATCAATATCATATTTTATAAACATCCAGACCACGGAAAACTACAAAAAAAGTACTAATATTGTTTGAGTGGTAATCAAACCCATGATTCCGGGAACAACGCCAACGATGTAACCACTAGTCCACGAGGCGGTCAAATTATCCATTTGCATGTATGTAGGTCTTTTTGGAACAGCAATGGTAATTAATCTCGTGACTACCCCTTAATGCGACAACGGTAAACAGGGGCGTATTTAGATTCAGTCTCACGCTGGGCGACATCTGACCGCCTCCCACCGACAATGAAATACAACGGGTTTGAATGTAATTTGGCATAAAAATAGACGAAAACCTGGAATAGGAATATATGTCAAAAATTTTCATCGAATTTGATAACAATCGACAATAATAATAATAACTGGGCCCAACAGGCCCAGACGTAAATATGTCACTGGTTCTACCAGTAAGAAAGGTTTACAAAAATAAAACTTTATGAAAGGTATATTATTTATTGTTATAATGCAAGATTTTTGATAAGCCCAGCCATTAGCCGCCCAGGGCAATGGCCCATACGTAAATATGCCACTGACGGTAAAATAAAGGTATAGATAGATTGTATGTATCAAACCAGCGCATACAGAAGTATTTAGGGTCTAAAACCGGTCAAAAGTAAAATATTTTACTCAAACAAATAATCAGCCTTTTGCACCGGAAACTTTATGATTACTCACTCAAGAAATAATGCAGGATATATAATAATCCTTTGTTTAGTTCTTTCGAATAAACTATTTGTTATTTTTTTTTTAATTGACTCCATGACACAATGGACACAAGCTCAGTAGACATGTTCTCGCAATGTGTAATCGACCTAGTAGCTCATCTATCTTGGCTGTTTACCATAGCTGCAGGGCACTGTTAATCAAATAGTTAACTTCGTTAATCGCTAATCCGTTACTGAAAAAGTTAACTTCGTTAAAAGTTAAAGCGATTGTTACATTTCAAAAAATTTAACGCATATTAATCGTTAATCCGTTAACACGTGATAAAAATTTAATCTTCTTATAAAAACTGTTGGTTCTGGAAGTTAACAGGTTAGAAATATAAAAAGACGGGTATAATTATTAGAGTGTGTAATATAGGCATGTTGACAAACAATGTGTTTTCATTAATTTGCATTTTGTTTCATTAAGATAGACTAGTTGCATTCTATACGAAACACTGATTAGACGAACTAATTTAAAAACGATTTGATAATAAAGTACTGACCAATTGCTTTAAGATGAATTGCTACTTATACCACTTATATCTTACACAAAACAATACTAACCCGTCCAATATATCTGTCAATTTAGTCAACTAGCATAATATGAATTTTCCCCTTCATGTACATTAATATGTTCAAGGTCTCGTCTGAAAGCGAGGCTTGTTTCGGCTGTAGTTATATCCTTGCCCGTGGAAAAAAGTCGTTCGACTGAAGCGCTTGAGGATATCATCATCATGCCAGCCTTTTGCGCGTCCACTGCTGGACATAGGCCTCCCCCAAGGATCGCCACAACGACCGGTTCTGCGCTGCCTGTATCCATCGGCTTCCCGCGACCTTCTTCAGGTCGTCGGTCCATCTTGTGGGGGGCCTGCCTTTGCTGCGTCCTCCAGCACTTGACAGCAGCTTAAGGGTATAGCAGTATTATATTTAATAAACTGATTTGCGAATATTGTGCGGTATCTGTGCGTTAATCCAGCACATTAACGGACTTTGGGAAATTTAACGGAAGTTAACCAGTCCGTTAACATATTTTTAAGTTAACTTTTAAGTTAAACAGTTACTCGAAATGTTAACTTCGTTAATTAACGATTAATAGATTAACGAGTTAATGCCTACCTATTCTGTTTACACAGCACCAAATGCCCAGTCAGAGTTGTATATAATAGTAAATTTCATTATACATTCATCGCGTATGAGTAGCATCTACCTAATAGTATAGTCAAACATGTTTCTAATAATTCATACCCATCACAAAAAAACAACTAAATAATTTTGACCGGTTTTTAACATCAAACTCCTGTGTGCGGTGACGCGTCGGTTTAATACATACGCCGACGCGACGGTCGCCCGGATACAATCCCTTCGAGCATAACCAATAAACCAATGTGGCGGCAAAAATTACAAGTAATATTTCTCTATATGTATGTAGTATACCCTTAAAATTTAGGTAACAATTTTATTTATCATTCGCTTGATTTATTACCTTTATGAATTTTGAGGTGCCTCGGTCACTAAACTAAAATATATATAAATTATTTTTAATTTAACTACTAGGTACTATGTAGTAATTGTATATATTTTAATACTATTGTACATGGGCGAGCTTAATGCCTTAGGCATTATCTACTAGCGAACCTTTGGGATATTGATCAAAAACAGGCGGAGTACTAATTAATGCAACATATAATATAAAATACTATATCCTTGTATTTTATAATAATATTAAATAAATTATTAGGTAATATAACATTACTTACTGCTATGTATTGTATTATATAAATGTTATACATTTAATAGTATACATAAAATTACATAAATAATAATATATAGACATAAATTACGTTGGGCTCCAGTCGAGGTTGCAAAAGAAACCAAATGCTTTGGACAAAACCTTTAATTAAGATTACAAATTAATTATAACTAAATACGTGCGACCGAGCTCGATATTAGAGACAGAGTGCCCGCCGAAGGCCTCGCGGCTGGCGACGCCTTTCCGCGTGTTCCGCTGCATCAGCACCTAGATGCGACGCCTCGTGTTGCGATTGACGTCATACGCTATTGTTCTGGGTCATCGCTGCATCGGCTGATTTAGGGTGACACGTGTACGTAACACCTCCCCCCGAAGATCAGCAACTATTGGAGAATTTTCGAGAATATTGCTGTAGTCCTTGGATTCGGGTCATTTTCCTTGACCGGCACCTCAGTGTCCTGTTGGGGTGTCTTCGGTTAAATTTTTATATAATATCTGTAGGCGGCAAATCCTAATGCCAGTGCACATGCACTTAGTAAGAGCCCATACATAGGTATAGTGGTATGATACAGGCTATCGGGTATACTTTTAGCAATTGTAACTTGAGGTTGTAAAGTAATTTTACTATTACCGGAATGAAGGTTTTCTAGATTTATCGAGTTTAATTTAATATGAGATTCTTGAGAATGTTCTATTAGGTCGAATTTAGGTAAGTCGATGATTCTTATAGCTTGTCTTTTTATTTAATCTTTGGAGTTTTCTATAGTAAACTCAGGTGTTTGAAGAAAGCAGTTCTTAGGTATTACTGCCAAATAGCTTCCTTGTAGTACACGATGTTGGTGTAATCCGCAAGATGTCTGGACTACATAGTGTTTGTCATCCAGTTTCTCCATGGCTTCTTTAGTTAATATAATAGATGTTAATTTGCATGCTTCATTTATTGATTGGCTTGCTATCAGTTGTTGGATACAAATAGGCTGCTGCTGTCTTGGATAAGTCAGTTTGTCTTCGCAAAGGTACCATTCATTAAACTTCGGGCATTCAGCCTCCATGTACAAAAGATCATTCTCATGTATTGCTATGAAAGGATAAGAAGGAATCAAGGCTAAGTTATTTATGTTAGGAGCAATAGATAATTTATACAGGATATACGATTTAGGAAGGACAACCGGAACATTAAAAACTATAACTATCTTATCGCTACTGTAAAATGATCCTAACGTTATAGTATCATAGTACTCTCTAATAGTTAAGTCTAACACCTCTTCCTTACTATATATTATTTTTAACCTATTTAACATAAATTTTAATGAATCTGTACTAAGAACAGATCTGTGCATGCTCGATGCATGTATAAAAGCTAAAATATTCTCTAACCTAGATAATTCGTCCGATAAGTTTTCTATATTATCGCCTAGAAATAGTAAATATTGCGCTAAATGTGCAAATTTCAAAATTTCATTTTCTATATTAACGTTACTATTTAAAATTTTATTAATTGAATTTTCTATCTTGTTCTGATTTATAACAATATCGTTTATTATTTTAGAATTTTCTGTCATCCATTGCTTGCCTAAACTAATATGATTATTAAATTCTGAAGTAATTTGTTCTTCGTTATCTTGTAGGGTTTTTATAGCGTTATCATATCTCAAGGCGTCAGAATAATCAAGGTTTCCTAAGATATCCTTAATGATTGATCCTAATCCGTTAAGAAGTCCTCTTTTTACGCGGTTTGATTGAAAGGTGTCAAGTTGGTTATGCACGTTACCTAATTTATTTTTAAGGTATATAAGGTGAGGATCAAATAGCGCTAGGGTCTTGTTATCTAGTTTTAATGATAAGGTATTTAATTGCAATTTAATTAATTTTACGTTTACTAATAGATCCTTAATCGGTATATATTGAATAAAGGAATGAAAGTGGGATATAACTTTAGTTGGGCCTAATTTAAAAGGAAGTAGTCCTGGTCCATCTTGTAGGCTGTCAAGTGTCAGTTCGGCAGATGATGTCATTGTCAGGTGGATAAGTAGAAACGTCGTGATTGTCGTCCTGTAACAAGCGCGAGCTATTAGTTAATCTTTTAAGGCGGGATTTAGCTATGGGACCACGATTTTTCTTAGTATATATACGTATAGGTAGGTCTGCCAGTATATTGTCGTGCTTAAATCTTGGGGCTAACTTTTGACGACTAGCCAAAGGGTTTTTAATAAAAATCTCTTGTCCGGGAATATATTGAGCTTCCGGCTCTCGGTCTATATTGCGATTCATGGTAAGCTGAGTACGATCGCGAAGCGATGACTCATTCATTATATCGTATGCTTTAATCATCTGTTTGCGATGTTCTACGACATATTGTTGAATAAGGTGTTCTGATAAGCTAATATCTAAAAGGTCGCGAGGGTCGAAATGACCTGTTATAACCTCTATAGGGCGACATTTGGTAAAACTATGTATTGAGCTATTATAGGCTAATAAAGCATATGGTACGAGATTAATTACGGAATCTGAGCGTTTTTCTAGTTTTAATATTCGCAGATGTTCTAAAAGAGTCGAATGAAATCGTTCTACGATGCCATTTTCGTTAGGGGTGTGCGCTAAAATTGTATGATGTTTTATTTTATGTAACCGAGTAAATTCAGCAAATAGTTGGTTAGTAAATTCGGGTCCTCGATCTGTTGTAATCGTCAAGGGTACGCCATGATGAGTACAGAATGTTAATAAAGCTTGCACTACACTAATTGCTGTGCCATCTCTAAGATAGTAAACTTGAGCATACTTTGAAAATGCATCTACTAAGGTGAGATATTTCTCGGTTTGTATTGTAAGTAAGTCGAGATGTAATATTTGAAAAGGTTTGGTAGGGGATGGAACGATATTAAATTGCTGTTTAATAGGATTACGGTCATATTTAGCCTGACCGCAGATACTACATTCGTTAATGTACTTAGTAATAGAGTCTTTCATCTTGGGCCAATAGTAAATTCTAGAGAGAGCTAGATAGCATTCGGTTATACCACGGTGGTTTGTTTTACCCTCATGATACTTTCGAATAATCTCCTGCTGTTTAAGATAATCTTTAACATTTTCTAATTCGACTTTAGCTATTACTAAATTCATTGAAGAGCTTTTAAATTGATTTTGTAGTATAGTTATAACTGAATATATGTCTGAAATAGGGTTGATAAAAATACCGGTCTTTACCTTAGGGTTGACAAATTCTTTAATAGCGTTCACAATGTCATTTTCGAGATTATTTCTAGATATGTTGATAACTGTTCTAGTATGGGTATCGAAAGGTTTAGTTGTCTTAGTCTTTGATTTTATGTCACCTACAATATTGAAGAATATTTGTCGGCTAAACTTATTCAAGGGATGGTCAGTTATAGGAATCTCTAAGATAGGGTTTTCTGCTGATGTATGTGCTGTTAAGGTGGTTGAACCGTTTTCTGAGAGGATTGCAGTTCTGTGATAGGTTAGCAGAGTGAGTGTCCTCTGAAACATTAACTGCTAGTGAGCTAACATCTCCGATATTGATTTCTACTCTGGATAATGCGTCAGCATTTAGGTTTAATTTACCCTGCTTATATATTACAGTAAAGTCATACTCGCTAAGTTTTAGTTTCCATCTAGTTAGTCGGGAATTAGGCTCTTTTAAGCTCATTACCCATTGTAATGGTTTGTGGTCAGTCATAATTTTAAATTTACGTCCAAAGAGATAAGGTCGGAAATACTTGGTAGCCCAAACTATGGCTAATAGTTCTTTCTCAATGGTACTGTAGTTCATCTCACTAGTATTTAAGGTTCTTGATGCGTAAGATATTGGTCGGTCTTGTCCTATTGGTCCTTGTGATAAAACAGCCCCAATAGCTACATTAGAAGCGTCAGTGGTAAGAACAAAGTCTTTCGAAAAGTCAGGATATTGCAATATAGGGTCATTTGTCAGTAAAGTTTTACATTTTTCGAAACAGTTCTTATAAGTCTGATCTAATGTGACCTTTGAACCTTTCTTTAAACATTGTGTCATCGGTTTTGTCAATCTAGCAAAGTCTGGAATGAATTTGCGATAATAACCTAACAGTCCTAGGAAACGTTTAATTTCGGTTGGAGTCTTTGGGATAGGATATTTTTGGATAGCTATAATTTTGTCTGTATTGGGTTTTATTCCGTCATTACTAATTATGTGTCCTAAGTAAGCTGTTTCTAACTTAAGAAACTCAGATTTGTCCATCTGGATTTTAAAGTTAGATTCTCTAAGTCGTGTAAAGACTTTCTCTAGATTGATCATATGTTCCTGAAGGGATGTACTAAAAACGACAATATCGTCAAGATATACTAGGCAAATCACGTTTTGTAAACCTTCAAGGACGTTATCCATTACGCGTTGGAAAGTTAACGGAGAATTTTTAAGTCCCATGGGCATGCGAAGAAATTCGTAATGTCCATTCTCTACATTAAAGGCTGTTTTATGTACGTCATTGGGTTCCATTTCAATTTCATAAAACCCACTGGCGAGATCCAGGGTCGTGAAATATTGACAGTTACCCAGTTTGTCTAAAATGTCCGTGATGTTAGGGATAGGGTACTTATCATCGATAGTTTTCTCGTTAACTTTTCTAAAGTCTACTACGATGCGCCATTTAGTTTTTCCTGAAGCATCAGCTTTCTTTGGAACTACCCAGATAGGCGAGCTCCAAGCGGAATTAGAAGGTCTTATGATACCTTGCTTTAGCATCTTACTAATTTGGTCGCGAACTTCCTGTCTGTGAACATATGGGTATCTATAAGTTTTCGTGTGTACCGGAAGTTCATCAGTAGTTTTAATTTGATGTTTAATTTTATTTGTAAAAGTTAAGGGTTCACCTTCAACATAAAATATGTCTGCGTATCGCGAACATAAAGTTATTAAATTTGTACGTTCTTCGGCATTCAAATGATCCGTCCGTAAGCGCGATATTACTTCATTTACACGCTGTGAATCATGTTTAGTACGAGTGCACTCCATCGTGTAGGTTTCAGCGGTAATCGGACAATAAATGGAAAAGATTGCGTCATAATGACTCGGGTTGGTGACCTCTACGAAGCCACGGTTCCTTGCTACTTTTGTAATGCAATTATTAATAATGCAATTGGATATTATTTGTTCATTTATAATTGCATCACCGTCTTTTACATTTATCGGTAATTTTATTAATTTAGAAGTATTAGCAGGTATAATGTTTTCGTATAAGTTAACGTTTCGGGAGTCATATACTCTTAAGGAGTTAGTAGCTTGTCTTGTAACTAATAATTTGTTCTTGTAGTCAATGTTACTTTGCCATTTATCTAATAAATCTGAACCTATAAGTCCGTCGAAATAGTCATGGAATTTATAGATGTATAATGTTTATCTAATAAATCTGAACCTAAGTCCGTCGAAATAGTCATGGAATTTATAGATGTATAATGTTATGTCATATGGGTCATTAAATTCTGGGAAACACGGTAAAGTAATCGAATAGTCATTTCTAGTTGTAGCGTGAACATTGGTCACTTCAAAGGGATCATAGTTTAAGGGGTAGTCAGGAAAGTATTTTTCTATGATATCGGGATCAATAAAGGATTGGTTTGCGCCTGTGTCTACTAATAGTTTTAAGGGTGGATTTGCAATTTCGATGTAAGGTAATTGTCTTTGGGTTTGTAAGTTAACTTCTATCCTGGTTTTTCGTATTGGGAAGGTTCTCGAAAATTTTGTTGAGGGGTCTCCTGCAAATTCTGAGGGGTCTCCTGAAAATTCTGAGGGGTCTCCTGAGGTGGAATATCATTACCTATACTGTTCTACAAGTTGTTCATCGTCATAGTCATAATATTCGTCATAATTATTGTAATCGTCGTAGTAATCGTAATTATAGTCAGCACAATTATTATAGTTCATTTCTTTAGTTTTAAAGTAGTTAGATGGCGGTGGATTGTTAAATCTACGCCAATCATGTCCGGTAGATGGCAACGGTTTACTCGAATAGTGACTAACGCCGCTCATTGGTTTTGGTCCGCTAGGTCCAGGATTCGAACCCGGGTTGCGTGGAGGTATTCTAAAACCTTGGTGTTGATAGTTTGGTATAGGCGCTCCAAACATTTGTTGGGTGCGCGTAGGACCAGGTGGTCGATTTTGGGCAAAATTAGGTTTCCATGGTTGTGGCTTTATGCCATTATGGTGGTCTAGGTGTCATATAATTAGGTACTTTAAACGGCTGGTTATGAAATTTGGACGATTGGTTGGTATTATTATTCGAAATAGGTTGGGGTTTCTTTTCAGTAGCGGAATCACTTCTACGTTGCATGTAAAGAATGTTATTCTCTTCATGAACGAATTCAAGCGCTTTCTCTATCGATTCGGGTCTCATGCACCGAATACGAGATTCGAGTGGGTCTTTTAGCCCGCGCAAGAAAGCTTGCAGTGTTAACTTTTTATAGAGATCACGTTTCGCGTCTATGGTAGTGTTTAATGTTTCATGAAGTGAAACGTATGTGATTATGGTACTGAATAAGTTTTGACAGATTTCATAAAATTCCTGAGGAGTATTACTACCCTGAGTTAATAAAGCTAAATCGTTATAGAGAGCAATTTCGTCGCGCTGGTCAGCAAAATTATTAACTAATGCGCTACGGATGCCAGACCATTCATTAGGAACACCATTTGTGTTAATCAATCGGGCTGCGGGCCCAACTATTTTGTTTAAAATGCCATTTAGAAGATATATCTTACCTATACCTTCTGAGCCATATTCTAAAAAGAGACTATCGCATAACTTAATGAATCTAGTTAATACGTTTTGGTTTCCGTCGAATTCGGGCACCAAACGTAGAGCTTTGAGAATAGTATCTAAGTCACTCATTTTATTATTGTCTAAACTTAAAATTCGATTTGAATCAAATCTATCTAATCTACTACTATGACTTACTAATCTACGGTTCCTAAATTGTCCTGGATGGAAAATTTTGGAAGGATAAAAAAAAAGGATAACTATAAACTAGGGATAAGCACACAAGAAGATCCTTAATGCACTTACTTATACATTGGTACTTTGCGTGATCGATGTCTTGAATCACCTCGCCTGTAGCGCCACGTAGATTCTCGATACTCGGTGTGACTTGAGAGCCACGCGGGCAGCTCGATCAAATAACGGAAATCTTCCTTTTCCTTAACCGAACCGTATCCGCGAGTATCCTACCGACTGCGCCAATTACGTTGGGCTCCAGTCGAGGTTGCAAAAGAAACCAAATGCTTTGGATAAAACCTTTAATTAAGATTACAAATTAATTATAACTAAATACGTGCGACCGAGCTCGATATTAGAGACAGAGTGCCCGCCGAAGGCCTCGCGGCTGGCGACGCCTTTCCGCGTGTTCCGCTGCATCAGCACCTAGATGCGACGCCTCGTGTTGCGATTGACGTCATACGCTATTGTTCTGGGTCATCGCTGCATCGGCTGATTTAGGGTGACACGTGTACGTAACACATACATAAATAAGTAGATATATATATACATACATAAATAAATAAAACATAGATAATTATTCGCATACTTACAGTATAAAAAAATGAAATGTTAACAGTGCCTCAAACTAAAATTTATTATAAAATATTTTTAATTTAACTACTATGTAGTAATTGTATAAATTTTTTGTTATTTGCGTTATTTAAACAACAATGTAAAGCGCACAATTCGCAAGTCCTAGACAATCCGCCCTATTAGCCCTCAAAGCATTGCGCGCCCAGACCAGTAGAGGGCGGGATACGTTGTTACCCTGACGTGAACCTGGTTTATATTTGAAATGGAAGACGAAGTTATTTTTATTTATGAAGTTTATAAAAGAAAACCGATTTGGGATCGAAACAGTCCCGATTATAACAATGAAGCTATTGTTATGAAATGTTGGATAGGAATAGTGAACATATGGATGGGGAATTGGGTACCTGAAGAAACTGTAAAGACAACAGGTTGGTTTGTTTACTTTTACAGTATTTATTTTTGTTTAAGTTTTCTTAAAACAAAAGTTTATTTACCTAGTTATATAAAAAAAGTTAATATTTATGTTAAAGTAAAAATAAAAGTTTTTATATAATATATTATTATGTAATAGTATTGTTGTTTTTGGTACACATAGTACATGTCTATAATAATATATATTATTTTATCGGATAAATATCAGCTTTTAAAGAAACTTTTTTATTATGTTTTTTTAATAATTTAAACAAAAGAACACAACATAGGTATTCCATTATTGATTTCGTATTTATCTTCACGCCAGGTTGGCAGAGAACACCGACAAGTCTTTTTTTTACTGGAAGGCGGCATGTCACTTTGTATCTATTTGATAGTAAGCAATCATACAAAATCCATTATTGGGATTGATTATTATTATTTATTTATTATTATTGTTGTTTAACAGCATTGATCGCTCCCACTATACCGGATAAATGCTGCGGTTACGAAATGGACGGCGACAAAAACGAATTTGCATTACGAAAGCATTAATTGTATTTCAAGGCTATTAACTCGTAATGCAAATTTGATTTTGTTTCTACCCTTTTCGTACGCGAACCCTAAAAGGAGACTGCCACCTCGACAAGAACTCGATGCACAAGTCTTCTGAAAACCGGTAAACCCATAAACTAAAACCGAAACATTTCTCTATCTCAACATACCTCTTTTGCCTCGTCCACAGTCATGACTCTTCTTATTTAAGTACACCGATTTCAGATATTTAAATAATAAAATTGCTAGGCATTATACCTATTTAGTGTTTTATTACTATAGGTATGGTTTATAAAGATGGGTCTAATATAATAGTATTTTTTTATAGTTTGCTATCGGTGGGCTAGTGGATTTATTTGGGATTATTAATGTAAATTGAATTAACATAAAATAAATTGAACAAATTATAGTTCCCGGCCAATATATAGAAAATTGCAGGACCTGCGCAGAAACGAAATTGCAGGACCTGCGCAGAAATGAAATTGCAGGACCTGCTCAGAAACGAAATTTATAATAAATTGTATTTTATTTTGTTCCCGAAAGTGTCCGCGAAATTACCCCCACTTTGCCAGACTGTGTTAAAGTTATATACTGCTATCTGCGAGTGGATAGCGAGATAAAGTATTCAACTTGCTGTACATCTATGTCTACATAATAATATAATATATTATACTTGTGGTTAGTCCGAGATAGTAATTGTAGTATCGTCTCTTTCTGCTTTATCTTCGCGTGTTTAAAAAAATATATTTAAAAAAAAAAGTTACTGTCAACCCACAACTGTCACATTATCATTCGTTTTTTTCGCGCTGCGTAATACGCGTGATATTTATGTTTTTAGTTGTTTTTTCATCATTATATTATTGTTATTGATATAAAAATGGGTAATAGGAAAGTTGAAAGAAAACTAAAGAAGTTAGAGGAAAAATTAGAGCGCTATAAAAGAAAGTTTGTACAAGAATCGGCAGATACAACATCAGAAATTCATGATGAAAATACAAGTAAGTTTTTATTAAGCTGTAAAAATACTTAAATATTCGTATTTATTTACCAGATTAACGCATAATTATATACCTGTGTATTTTGTGTGACAAAATATATACTTTCCGTGGGAAAGTTGCCTCGAAAAAATTACGCTTTTACAGTATTTTGTGTGACAAAATACTATTTTCCCGTGGGGAAAATAATGTACCTAAGGCCTTGTTTGTTTTGGTATTTTGTGTGACGAAATACCTCTTTTCCGTGGGAAAAGTCAAGATCATTTTTATCTAAAGGCCTAGGTACTATCATTAAAATATTACTCTAAAAGGTGGGGTGCCTGCCTAATAAGTTATCCATATATAATTTAATATGGAAGATCATTGTGATCAATATTTCTTGTGTAAATAGGTCCTGAAGAGGCACCTCCTCCAGACATATTAATTGAGGACCTTCCCGTCATAGTCGACAATGTTGAAGAGATGGACACTGAGACTTTAGAAGCTTTTGGGGATACCCCGGGAGCTGAGAAGGTATATGGACCCCCAATCCATGAGGAGTTATATATAAAATCCCAAAAGATTATCTTGGAACAAAGGAGGAAAAAGCTAAACTAGAAGTGAACTGCCGTATACCAGAAAATTGTCAACTACTGGTCAAGCTCAATCCTGAGATTGAATGTGTGCTTACAGAACCCCAAAGATCTAGGGACCAAAGATTAAGGTTAAGGCAACAGGAAATAGGCCTGGTTACGGGTGCCATACTAAAAAGTTCACACCTATTGTGCAAAAAAGATTTAAATAAGGCGGAAGTGGAGAAGACCTTAGGAGAGGCTTCAAGACTTATTTCAAATCTGCATTTCCAATACACGGATATAAGACGGAAATTAATTGCCCCGAACTTAGTCAAAAATTTGCAGTCTGTTTTATTGGCTAACAAGAGAGACGAGTTTTTATATAGTGATTTAGTAGAGAAAAATAAATCTTGCAACGTTTTAAAGAAGGTCTCATCTAATATTTCCAAGACCTCAGTTTAGAGACTGGCCCAGAAAAACTACCAGCCCCCCCGGCGCCCAGAGACTCAACGAGCTCCGTCGTTCAGGGGGGGTCCAGCTGCGTATCAAACCCGGGGAGGAATGAAACAACGTCAACCGCAGCGGGGCAGAGCTTCATACCATCAACAACGTGCCAGATACCCATAGAGGTTAGGTTTGCTGGTAGATTATGCTATTTTTATAACTGTTGGTTAAATATTACACAGGATGAGAGGGTCTTAGGTTGGATAAAAGGTTATATAGTTCCATTTGATTCAATTCCATTTCAAAAATATTTTTCATATAATAATAACCTTAGTGCTTCCGATTATAAAATAATATCAATAGAAATTAATAAATTATTAGAGCTGGGCTCTATAACACAATGTAACCCAATTTCTAAACCAGTTCCTATCTACTGTTTTTACTATTCCAAAGAATGATGGTTCACATAGGTTTATTTTAAACTTAAAATCTCTTAATAAGTTTATAACTCCAGAGCATTTTAAATTAGAAGACATAAGGGTGGTATGTAAGTTATTGACAATAGGTAATTTTATGTGTACAATAGATATTAAAAATGCATATTATTTACTACCTTTACATAAGGATTACAGAAGATATTTTAGGTTTATGTTTGATGACAAATTGTATGAGTTTAACTGTCTACCATTTGGATTAGCTACCGCACCTTTTGTTTTTACAAAGTTGTTAAAACCTGTGATAGAGTTTCTTAGGAATGAGGGGGTTATTTTAGTTACATATTTAGATGATATAATATGTTTAGGCCCCTCATATATAAGTTGCTTACATAATATGAGAAGGACAATATCAGTTTTAGAATGTTTAGGTTTCATTATTAATTTCAATAAAAGTAAGTTAGTACCATGTAAGATTATAGAATATTTAGGTTTTACAATTGATTCAAACAAGATGGCCCTGTCACCCACAATTAAAAAATGCAGTAAATTAAGTAAATTAATTGATTGTTTTTTTATATTAAATAGTTGCTCTATCCGGGAATTTGCTAGATTATTGGGTAATTTAACATCTGTTTGTATAGGAGTTTCTTATAGTTTTGTTTACACTAAGATTATGGAGAAAGAAAAATTTTTAGCATTTACAGTCATGTAATGGAAATTTTGACAGTATTATGTTAATTAATGAGGAGGTGAAGAATGATTTTTTGTGGTGGAAAGAAAAGTTGTTAGATCCTTTTAACTATATAAAACAGTATAATTTTAGTGCAAAAATTTATTCAGATGCATCAGGAACTGGTTGGGGAGCATTTTGTAATGGAGAAGTAGCTAATGGTTTTTGGTCTGAAACAGATAAGGTTTATAATATAAATTTTTTAGAACTTTTGGCAGCATTTTTTGCTTTACAATGTTTTGCAAAGACCAAGATGAATTGTGAAATCCTATTACGAATAGACAACACTACAGCCATCTCTTGTATAAATAGAATGGGCAGTATTCAACACTTAAGTTTAAATGATTTATCACGAAAAATTTGGAAATGGTGTGAAACAAGAGGGATTTGGATTTTTGCATCCTACATTAAATCCAAAGACAATGTAGAGGCTGATATTGAATCTAGAAATTTTAATATAGATACAGAATGGGAGTTATCATCTGAAGCATATCATATGGTTACAAATACATTTGGTATTCCACAAATAGATCTTTTTGCATCAAGAACTAATGCAAAATGTATAAAGTATGTGTCTTGGCATAGGGATCCATTTGCTTTTAACATTGATGCATTTACAATTAAATGGAATGATAAATTTTTCTATGCATTTCCACCATTCTGTCTGATGTTAAGAGTAATTCAAAAGATTAAGATGGACAGAGCTGAAGGTGTGATAATATTTCCAATTTGGAAAAATCAGCCTTGGTATCCAATTTTAAAGTCAATGGTAATTTCAAAAATTATAACTTTTAAACCTTACTAATGTCAAAAAATTTACTAATGTCTCCTTTCAGAACTCCACATCCTTTGCATGCCCAACTTTCCCTGGGGGCATGCATATTATCAGGGAAGCCTTTAAAAGAAAAGCCTGTCTGATCGGGCAGTTGACATAATTATAGCTTCCTTAGCTAAGAATTCTATAAAGCAATATAGCTCATGTCTTAAACAGTGGTGGCAATACTCTGTAAATAATAGTATAGATTTTTTCAATCCTTCTGTGCCATGTGTGTTATCATATTTAAGTACTATTTTTGATAGGGGGCATCATACCAGACACTGAATTGCCATAGATCAGCAATATCATTAATTGTGGGAAATAATATAGGACAAGATGACAGATTAAAAAGATGGTTTAAGGGTATTTTTAAATAAAAACCTTATGTACCTAAATATAATAGTTCATGGGACCCGGCCTTAGTATTATCATACATTGAAAAGTGGTATCCATTAGAGGATATTAATTTAGAGGAACTCTCTAAGAAAACGGTAATGTTGTTAGCACTTGCTACAGGGCAGAGGTCACAAACTTTAATTTCTATTAATATTCATAATATTAAGATGACTACTTTAGGAATAGATATTTTAATAACAGATGTTTTAAAGACATCTCGACCAGGGACTCAGACTAAGCTGATGTTGCCTTATTTTGTAGATAAGCCTGAGATATGTCCTGCCAAGACGTTGCTGCAATACTTAAATGTAACGGGGGATTTAAGAGGGTCACAAGATTATTTATTTATAAGTTTTAAAAGACCATATAATAAAGTATCAGGTCAGACTATAAGTAGATGGATAAAGCAGCTGATGAAAGAGAGTGGTGTAGATGATATATTTTCAGCGCATTCTACCAGACATGCATCTACATCCAAGGCATTAAGAGCAGGTCTTACAGTTGACAGCATATTGACAACTGTGGGATGGTCTAAACATTCATCTACTTTTGCCAGACATTATAATAGACCTTTAATGGAACCCTCTAAAAACCATCTATTTGCAGCAGCGGTTTGCCAAGAATAATTATATTTACTTAAATGTTAATACCTAACTGATTATTTAGTAATTTGTTCAATCGTAGTAAATATTTTCTTATAAATTATTGGTTTTATTAGCATCTAATAATATTGTAATGCTCTAAACATCTACAATTACTATCTCGGACTAACCACAAGTATAATAGAAGGATTAAACGAACTTACCTGAAGTGAAGTTCTATCCTGATTATACGAAGTGGTTAGTCCGAGATAAGAGCATCCCGCCCACCCAAAGTTTCCTAACAAATATTGTTAGGAATATTTTAACCCTTTTTCCTTTCAGCAATTTTCAGATCTCTAAAAAGAATGATAATGTGACAGTTGTGGGTTGACAGTAACTTTTTTTTTTAAATATATTTTTTTAAACACGCGAAGATAAAGCAGAAAGAGACGATACTACAATTACTATCTCGGACTAACCACTTCGTATAATCAGGATAGAACTTCACTTCAGGTAAGTTCGTTTAATCCTTCTATTATGTAGGACAATTTACACATATTGCTCTGCTCACAAACTAAGCTCTAGGCTTGTACTAAGTGTACCAGAAGCAACGATATAATACATATTATATTTTATAAACACCCAGACCATGACAAACTGTAAGTACAGAAAAAACGTACTGATATTTTTTT
Organism: Monopis laevigella; assembly: GCA_947458855.1. Classification (NCBI taxonomy): domain Eukaryota; kingdom Metazoa; phylum Arthropoda; class Insecta; order Lepidoptera; family Tineidae; genus Monopis; species Monopis laevigella. The sequence goes on along the minus strand of OX381580.1, from coordinate 13,903,450 downwards.
GCCATGGGTGGGAATAGAACCGACGACTTCCGGATACAACGCCAAAGGCGCAACCACTAGTCTACGGAGGCTGTCAATACATATATAATATTTATAGATACATAATATGTATAAATATACATTAGACAGCAAGCTAAAGTATACAACCTTGCAACCTCTCTTTTATAGATAGCGGCAAATAACTTGATTTTCAGGAGACTACTGCAACGATTCAAACGATCAATGTTCTATAACAACAAGTCGAACCCATACATGGACTTTGTAGGTCTGCTAACCACCAGGTAAATACAAAGTCACATGCGGTGCTTCAATAAAAATCACAGGCTGGCATAGTGTGGGTGTTCTTACGCAGTTTTTTAGGAACAAAATAAATATATTATAAAGTAGTAAAGAAATATTTTTATTGATTTTTTTTAAAGATAAATAGATAGACTTTAGCAATAGTTTTTTTTTTTTCGTATCTGGCTATATGTTTGTACATGTGTACATGTAACATTGGCAATTATTTGTTGTATAGCTGTTAGGTCTGAGGGTAAAATAGGGTATAGTATTGATATACATACAGGGGCATATGTATACAGGATGTTGGTGTTCAATTTTTGAGTTCAACCGTTAAACAAGTGTGTTTTTTTTTTATACTAGTTCAACTTTTAATATTTTTTTTGAGTGGAACTAGTCGGACCATACAGGTGAATTTTTCAAGTGCGCAAGGCCAAATCCTAAACTACATGGAATATCGAAAAAGGCTCAAAGAAGTCTCGGGATAAAAACTAAAACTACATCATAAGATTTTTGAAACAAATATTATTCTAGCCGGGAATCGAACGGGTTGATTATGGAAAAAAAAACTCACACTATATAATGAACCAGCCGATAGAGTCGCTTATAGAGATTATATTCTGGTAAGTAATATCTAGCAACAAACTAAAGGAAAGTGCTCATTTTTAATGAAATAATAAAATAATTTAAAAAAAAAAACATACTGTACCACCGTCTACTTTACCAACTAATCAAACTGTTTATCAAATTGTTTAAAATACATTGACAACATAAATGCAAAAACCTTCAAGTGACCTAGTTTTATGTTTCGGTTTTAGTCTGTGTTCGGTTTAGGTTTTCAGGAGACATCCATTTCTTGTCGAGGCGGAGGTCTCAAATATTAAACATATTTTCTTAAAAATGAACTCTTTCCTTTAGTTTTCCGTTCTATATTACTTTTCACCATTTGATCCTTATAAGCGACGTTATCAGCTGGTACAATAATAATAATATGTAGGACAATTTACACATATTCCCTGGTCACAAACTAAGCTCCAGGCTTGTACTATGTGTACCAGAAACAATGGTATAATAAATACAATACGGTATAAGTTTTATTTTTCAAAATCAACCAGTATTATTCCCGGTTAGGAAAATATTTTTTTCAAAAATCTAATTTGCAGTTTTAGTTTTTATCAAAATCGGATCCAAAACTCCTTTGAGCATTTTCGCTATTCCTTGTAGTTTAGGAATGGGCCTTAAAGGCACACTTGAAAAATTCACTCTGTATAATTATATTCATTAAATGCATTTTTTTATAAATTCCTTTATAGGATAATCTTATATTAAATTTTTAAAGATAAAAATGCAATGAAAAAATTCCTGGTGGCGGGACTCGAACCCACGAACCTCGCTATCGCGGCAAGGCGCTCAACCGCTGAGCCAACCAGGTCCCAGTCAGCCATCACGAATTTTGTCATTGCTTGTTATCTACTTATACACAGACGCCCTCTATTAGCTTTCTTCTAATAACTCTTATACGAGTGAAGTCAGAAGTCCTAGTTTCTAATACTAGATGGCAGAGGAGTCTGTTTTTTGTTTTTACTTTTTTCAGTATTTTTATATTTATGCATTTTTTTATAAATTCCTTTATAGGATAATCTGTGTATAAGTAGATAACAAGCAATGACAAAATTCGTGATGGCTGACTGGGACCTGGTTGGCTCAGCGGTTGAGCGCCTTGCCGCGATAGCGAGGTTCGTGGGTTCGAGTCCCGCCACCAGGAATTTTTTCATTGCATTTTTATCTTTAAAAATTTAATATATTCATTAAATAAAACTGACATATTAAATTAAAAGAATATATAAATAAATAATAACAAACTGAAGTGAAGTGAGTGGTGAAAGTATAGTAAATTGTTATGAAGTGTAGCGAGCAAAGTAAAGCGAAGTGTAAGCAGTGAATTGGGGTGGGATGCAGTTCACTTTACTTTGATGTAGAGTGTTGTAGAGATGTAAAGTGAACTGAAGTAAAACAAATTTAAATAAAATGTAGTGGATTGGAGATACTTCATTCCACTTCACAAGATTTCACTCTACTCCAATCCAATTCAATTTACAGCTTACCTTCACTTCATTTTTTTCACTCAGTCCACTTCACTTATTTAGTTCAGTTTAAATAATTTAATGAGTACAACTATTTAGACGAAGTATATAGTTCAAATGCAAAAAAAAATTGCGGTCAAATGAACTATTGGGATAAAAAGTAACACTATTTAAACTAGGGGGAATGAGTTGGTTTTTATTTTCTTTAAATTAACACGCATACGAAGTTTTGGCAATAGCTAGTCATTAATAAATAATAAAGGTGTCTAATTATCCAATTGTATTTGGTATTTTCTTTTGCTATTACATTTTTTCATATACGTGGTGGCCGAGTTGGTTAGACCTTGGACTTAAAACACTTAGGTCCCTGGTACGAATCCCGGTGTGTACCAATGAGTTTTAGATGGGTTTCAATAACCCATCTAAAAACAGTCTATTCAAAACATCGCGACGAGCTAGCCACTTGTTCGGTGTAGACTCATACCATCGGCTACGGCGAGGTGGGATTAAAAAGCCCTCCGCTGGGTAACACGGGGCCGTCTAGGTGGTCTTGGGCGCCGTAAGGCACCCCATCATATGTTTGTTTGTTTGTGTATTAGATAATTTATTTAAACGATCATGCCAGTCCCGTATAATCTTTTAACATAACATAACTAACAATAATATTATATACAAATTCTTATTACTTCATACAAATACAATAAAAATAACGCCATTTTTTGTTTCAGCTATCGAATTGAAAGATTCTTGGGCCACGTTAAACGAAGAAACTAAAATTAAAATTCTACAAGAAAAAGATAGAAATACCATTAAAGAAGTCTTAACAGTTTTTGTAAAAAAATCTATAGAGCTAAAATATTTTATTTTTAAACATTTTCCAGGATTTTTTTGTAATGTTCATAATGAGAATTTATTTCTTGAATTTAGTCAGTTAAAGAGTTTCCAAGAAGACCAAAATCGGGAAAGAATCGGATGGTATAGACACCGTTATAGGTTGAGCCGATTTAGACGATTTGGAAGAATGAGATTATGGTTAAATTAGATTTAGTTATTTTTATTACATTTACAACGGAAATAAGGGTATTTTTTGTATTTGACAGCCACCGCTGTTGCGGATTGGTTACCTACGCCGTTAGTGTTGTATGAGGGTTCGGTTCCAACTTATGGGAAAACAATATTAATATGATTTAATTTACAGTTTGTAAACGTTTATCTGGTTGTTTATAAAATAAAATATGTATAAGTATTGTAGTTTCTAACACATAATACAATATATATGAAATATATATGAAATTTCTAGAGGACAATATATATGAAATTTCCTTCATAATATTATTATGATTCATACATAATAAAAAATCTATTTACTAACCTACATTTTTTATTTTTTTAACCTTCCCTTTACCTTCCGTAGTTGACCGTAGATCGTAGACAGAACAAAAAGTATGCTTTAAAAACAAAAGATTTTTTTAAATTAAAACTCCAGACTGTCGATCCTAGTTACACTGTATCAGCTTGTGAAACTGCGACTAGGTTTATACAGTCACACGGCTACATACTAGCACACACACACCCACACATATAACCATCTTCCTGAAACATAACCTATTTAAATAACAAACCACAAATATGCTATCATAAATCTGTTAAAATTATAAAATCTAAATTAACTTCAACATAGTAGTCTGTAAAAGTGAACAAAACAGTTGAAACATTTCCAGTTTTGTCTACTTTTGCATACTGCTACCTTTTGATATTTGTTATTATTGTTTAAAATTAATAAATAATGGCATAATAGACCATTACTCTTACTCACTTAAAAAAAACATTGTGTTTTAGGGTTTATTTAGATATAATTGTCTTTATTTATTTACTGTTAAGTTAATACCTAATATTTATAATATTTAAGAGCGGGCCACCTAACACAGGTGCTTATGTACCTAAAAGGTGTACGCCACCCTAAAAAATGTTTTAATTTTAAGTTAAAGGAAATAAATCATTTTTATATATTTATTTATTTATACCAAATGCTGTTCGTGCTATATTTGATTTTAGAATGAAATTATTGGGGCAAATACGTAGTCTTCTTAGACGCGCATGTATGAAGAGATGTATGGATATTAAGGAAGCTAGATATGTATGTAGAGATCGAGTGAAGTGGCGCACATTGCTTTCTGCCTAGGTACCCCTTAACTGGGAAACAGGCGTGATGGTATGTATGTATGTATGTAGAATGAAATTCATTATCTTAATAACTATTATAAATGGATAAAAAATGAACTTTGGAAGATTGTTCAATGAGCTAATATAAGGCTTATACTGATCAAATCGAACAGCTTACCCATGGAACCATGTATCGCAAATGAAAAAAAAGGCTTTACAATATAAATTGGTTATTTTAACATTACTAGTTTGTATGGAAAGTCATTTATTTTCATTCACGTCACACGGTTCTACGGGAAAAGTGGTTTGATTTGATCAGCAGAGCCTCATATTAGCCTGTAGGAAAGGATGGTGATTTAAAGGAAGAAATATAAATTAATAAAGGTTGTATTTACAATATATCCCTATTATCAGCGCCTACATTTTATTTACATTACTGGTTCGAATCCCGGTGTGTACTTATGAGTTTTTAATTTAAACATTTATCTACATTTGTTTGACAACACCACTATAGTGCCTCGGAGAGCACGTTAAGCTGTCGGTCCCGGTTTTACTATACCAACTTGTGAAACTGTTTATACATAGGTTATTGAGTCTATTCAAAACATCGCGACGAGCTAGCCACTTGTTCGGTGTAGACTCATACCATCGGCTACGACGAGGTGGGATTTAAAACCCCACTGCTGGGTACACTGAGGCCGTCTAGGCGGTCTTGGGCGCCGTAAGGCACCCGTGATGATATGTATGTATGTAGTTAGAAGGAATAAGGAATTACAGGTATATTTTAGGGAGCGCGAGGAATATCTTTCCTCGCGCTCCCTAAAATATACCTGTAAGTAAAGAGTTTATTACACAGGCACAAGGGATAAACATTTTGGTATAGGAACGTGTGTCGCTTATAAGAAATTTCAGTCGACTGCTAGAGTCGCTGAGCTACTGCGGGAGTTCAGAAAAAACAAAAGAATAAATAATGTTCTGGAAGGTTTTGAAAGTTTTTACTTTAATTGTAGAACACGGGTTGTTCTCGTTCTGGTCCCTTCTCAAGGGTTATTCCCATTGAGGTGGATTTCCCCACATATACTCCCCTGCTAAGACCATAGCTGGCTACGGGCGATAGTGAGCAGGAAATAGACAGTGCCTCCACTTCTGGTTCGCCTCCCTTGAGTTTGTAGGGGTGAGAAGGCATCTAGTTGGTGGGTATGTTGATTCCAGGTAAGTTAGGTAAGCAAGTTAATAAAGAGTCTCGTGGTTGCAGACTTTTTGTACTTCTTCTTATGGAGAAATAATGAGACGTCGTTGTCATGTTGTGGTAAGTAGGTCTGCAAGTTTCGGAGACGTCGATGATGAGATCGGTGGAATGATAAGTAGTCTCAGTAGTTGAGCTCTGCAAAATGTGTACAGAATTTGGCCTTCCAGGTGCTGCGGAATACCAGCAGCACTAGTGGAAATGGCTTTGGTCCACTGAAGAGTGTTGTATTGTAATAGGAAGATCTGCTTCCATACCACGAAGCGAGTTGCAAAGTAAAGCTGCTACCTGAAGATGTTATTGATGAATTCGGTGGAATTAGAAGTGCTCTCTGTAGTCGAGCTCTGCAAAATATATGCAGAAGTTGGCCTTCCAGGTGCTGCGAAGACCCAGAATAACTAGTGGAAACGGCTTTGATCCACCGACCAGTTGTGTTGTGCTACGTGATTACGGCATACAACTGCCTATGTAGCCTTTCAGGAGGCAGAATGATATACAGTGGTGATGCTGTACCTGACATCGACGATTTAGCGCGTTAAGCAGGTTTGATTAGAAATACCCCCCGCAGAAAGTAGTGATGCGGTGGAGGCAGTGAGATGTTAAGATCCATGCATAGATTATAGCATGGGCAAGTACTTGCAGCTGTGCAGAGTTATACTTCCGGGCCAAAAACAGCGGTTCCCAGGAATTGTTAAAAATGTTCTGTATAAATGCGCCCATATAGTTGCGTTTTAAATGAATTGATCGACCCTATTACCCCATACCACTGTCCACATATAGATATAAAAACCGTCAAGTTAACTTTTCGGTTTTAGTCTGTGGGTTCACCGGTTTTCCAGAGACTACTATATCGTCGAGGTAGTCCCATTTCATGGGCGATTAATTTGACGATAAAGCAACGAGGATACTCGAAATGCAATTACGTGTTTGTCGCCGCCCATATCGTAACCGCATCATTTAGCCGGTATATTGATGAACCCCATTCATATACTTTGTAGGTCTGCTAACCATCAGGTGGTTACAAAGTCGCATGCCAAGGTCTAATAAAAACATTTATAACAAAAACTGTCCGAGATGTATTATACCAAATATATGTATACCAAACACTTGCCACTTGACTAATCAAAGTGTATTCCGGCCAAAAGATAAAGTAAAGAGTTTATTGCACAGGCACATGGGATAATCATTTTGGTATAAGAGTGTGTGTCGTCTATAATAAATTTCAGTCGACTGCTAGGGTCGCTGAGCTACTGTTCTTTTATTTTTTCCGGGAGCTCGAATAAATAATATTCTGGAAAGTTTTAAATTTTTGACTTTAATTGTAGAACACGGGTTGTTCTCGTTCTAGTCCATTCTCAAGGGTTATTCCTATTGAAGTGGATTTCCCCCACAAGCCCAAAGTGGTACACCTTCCAACTTCACCATGTGTAGAGTAGACATGTTAGAAAACTAAATTCTTTACTAAAATTTTTTTTTAGAACTAAACCAATGGAGACAATTTTCTTATCTATCCATGCATTCTCCTTGCCAGGTCCATCGCGTGATTGAGGAATTAAGATCGCAAAGTAGAATCATCGAATTCAACTCCCCCTTCACTTTGTTTACTAGCCTCTCTCTAGTCAACCAAATACTATATGATCCTGCCAGCGCCATCTTGGAATTATGTTCCATAACAGTTCCAACGACCGATCTTGGATGGCCAAGATCCTTCAAAAGATGATACAATGACATAAAAACTTCAAAAGATAAAATTCCGCTTGTACCGGCTTTTACTGTATAAAGGCCAGCTTTAAAGGCGCTTTTTCTACTACCACTATTAAAGTCTTAACATAAATCATTGTCATAGACAATTTTAAAAACTTAATTTTACAACCACATATCCTTAAAACCCAGAAAAAGTGGAAGTTAGCTATAATAATAATAATAATAATAACCCCCCCGTTGGGCCACCTTATCGTGGTGGGGGGGCTTAGAGGAGGGAAACACAGTCATAACACCTACACTGTAAACTTTAAGGCGTATAATATCTGTAGCCTAGTTAACTATTTTGAGTTAGAGCTTGTGGGTTTGTTTTCTTACACTGACTTGTTAGTGTATGATTGCAACCTCATTGGCAATATACTCAATCAATACAAAAATAGACCTTCCAAAACTAACGGCCCCAAACAAAACCCTTTACTATGGAGAAACAAGAAAAAAGATATCGTTTACGGCCGCTTCCCGGAGTCCGCCGGGGCGCACCTGGAGCCGATGCAGGGTGCCTCAGCATTCGAACCATCTGTGGCGTGGAGTTGAACAGGCGGGCTCACGCCAGGGCAGGGTCCCAAGATACTACAGCCGAAATCCCATCATCACCATCACATGAATCATCATCACCAACAACACCATATTCATGTGATTCATCATCAATCTACAGGCAGTTTTCGGTTTCATCAGAAACTACTTCTGCTTCTTCTTCCTTCTCTCTGTCGTCAGATGTTGCACAGCCGGTATTTTGTACTAACGCAAATGTGCCTACGAGTGACAGTAAACGCGCTCGACTAAAATGGACAGATGATATGAATAAGTTTATATGGCGCACGTATCTCATTATAACTAACTTAGAAACAAAAACAAAGAAATACTTAGACTATCTACATATAGAATTTACTAGACATTTCCCATCAATATCAGTTACTAAACAAAGATTAGGAGATCAACGAAGATATAGTTAGAAATCACTTATTACCGCAACAGATCCTTAACGAAATTATGAATGAAGTATGTAATACTCTAAAACAACAGCAAAATTTAACTACAATACCTAATAGAACACAATCTAAATCTACTACTACAGCTACAAATACAACTACACTTACCAATACAGTCCCACTTACAAATACAGACATTGCAGTACCTAAACTTAAACGAATGAAATGGACGAAAGAAATAAATGAAACCATAATACGATGTTACCTGGAAACCACAGAATTAGAAACTAATATGACAGCTTATAGAACTAAAATGTTTAACAAATTTATAGAATAGTTTTCAAGTTTATCACATTTATCTGAGCAACGTATTGCAGATCAACGACGCTTTGTTATGAATAATAATGTATTACCCATTGAAGTTATAGAAAATATAAAGCACATCCTAAAACGAAATTCTAAAAGAAACAGGGGAAAATAATGATACACATGAATTACTATTAGAAACTGAAAATGTAAATTTAAATCATCATGAAGACGAAGTTATTACACCTAATACTGATTTAAATTCTAACCTTACTCATGATATAAAAAAACAACAATCATAAAAGAAAAATTTGACACATTCTCAAAAGATTTTATAAATACAAATCCTACTAATAGACCATACATACCGAAACAAAACACTTCAAGAAAGTTCGCAGATATTATAGACTACCTAAACAATCATGTTTTACCAGAATATTTATCGACTCATCAAAATTTCAAAAGTTTTCAAACTATAATTTATTCTGCGGCATTTACTGCTGCAAAACTAAATGGAGCAAAGATTATAATTGGTAAAAATAACACAAATATGTATATTTGTGTTATTTTTACCATATATAATATATAAAAGGAAATAGAAATCAACGATTAACTAAGGCCGTTGCAAAAATTAAAAGTAAATATAAAATACATGCACAATATGAAAATATAAACACAGAATTAAAACACTTTTTGCGGCAGCTAGTAGACTAAAACGGTATATAAACTGTACAATACGAAAAAAAACAAACACAAAGTTTATAAATAGCGAAAAACAATTTTACAGGACCTTATCTAAAAACGAAAACACTGATAAAGAAAATTATAATACTCCATCAATAGAAACTTTACATAAATTCTGGGCTAATATTTGGGAAAACCCAACCCAACATAATAGTAATTTAAATTGGATTCAGGATATTATACCTACAGATTCCCCTTATATGCAATATGATTACATACCTTTAGACATATTCAGTAATATAATTAAACGCTTTCATAATTGGAAATCACCAGGATCAGACCATATCCACAATTACTGGTACAAAAAAAATACAAGCACATATCCATATATACATAAATACATAAATAAGTTTATCCAATCACCCCAAACACTACCTGAATATATAACAGAAGGAGTAACCTATATGATTCCGAAAGATACTGACTTACAAAATCCAGCCAAGTATAGGCCCATTACTTGCTTACAGACATTCTATAAAATTATAACTGCTTGCATTAGTGAAATAATATATAGTTACTTAAATACACACCAGATATTAGGAGAAGAACAAAAAGGATGCAGAAAAAATAGTCAAGGATGTAAAGAACAGCTTACTATAGATGCAGTAGCCATAAACCATTTAGCTAAAACAAAACAAGATTTATTTTGCATGTATATAGATTATCAAAAAGCCTACGACTCCGTTCCACATAGCTGGCTTATAGAAGTATTAAATATATATAAGATACATCCAACAATCATATTATTTTTACAGTCAATAATGAAAAAATGGAAAACAACTCTTAAAACTAATGTCCTATCAAACACGCCAAAATATATTCGCAGAGGGATCTTCCCAGGTGATGCCCTCGGTCCACTATGGTTTTGTATGGCACTGAACCCTTTATCAAAATTACTTAATAACTCAGATTCAGGATTAAAATTGTGTCATAATAACAGCAGCTCTATGCTAACCCACCTTATGTATATGGATGATCAAACTTTACTCAAACTCAAAAAATAACCTTTATACATTAACAGGGATCACAAAATCTTTTTCGCGTGAATGCAGTTTGGAATCGATCGAATAAAATATCGAATCGAATCGAGTAAAATACTTTCGTAAACTAAAGGTAAAATAAGCAATAACTTAACATACACATTAGAAGATGGAAACATTATAAATTAGATAAATTCTCTACATATAAATACTTATAATATACGTGGTGGCCGAGTTGGTTAGACCTTGGACTTAATAACACTTAGGTCCCTGGTTCGAATCCCGGTGTGTACCAATGAGTTTTTAATTTAAAAAATTATGTACATTTGTTTGACAACACCACTATAGTGCCTCGGAGAGCACGTTAAGCTGTCGGTCCCGGTTTCACTATACCAACTTGTGAAACTGTTTATAGATGGGTTATTGAGTCTATTCAAAACATCGCGACGAGCTAGCCACTTATTCGGTGTAGACTCATACCATCGGCTACGACGAGGTGGGATTAAACCCCCTCCGCTGGGTACCCTGGGGCCGTCCAGGCGGTCTCGGGCGCCGTAAGGCACCCGTGAAGATATGTATGTGTGTATATAAATACTTAGGATTTAATCAATTAGAACGAATTAAATATAAAGACGAAAAAAATATATTAATACCAATTTAAGTTAAGACTTAACCAGATACTAAAAACACATTTAAATTCACGAAATATTATCAAAGCAATTAATACATACACCATTCCTATTTTAACATATTCTTTTGGAATTATCAAATGGACACAAACAGAACTAAAAACGTTACAACGCATAATCAATACACATCTTACTAAACACAGAAAACACCGCCCAAAGTCGTGCATTCAAAGACTCACACTACCACGACGTGAAGGAGGAAGGGAACGATATGTATATACAAAATTTACACAATAAGCAAATCACCACTCTAAAAGGCTTCTTACATTGCAAATCTGAACATCCCGAACAAAGCTACGCCGCTTAATTTACAGGAAAAACACACTCAACTCAATGAAGCAATTGTAAATAATCAACATAAACTGTGTGCTGAATAAGTACTCCATGGGAGACACTTTGCTGACTTAAATCAGATACATATCAACAAAGATGCGTCGAACGCGTGGCTGAGGAGTGGGCAATGGTTTCCCGAAACTGATCCGTAAATTTAGCATGTAATTGTAGTATGTAAGCTGTTTTGTTAGTCTCTAATTCTGTTATCATGTAGTAAATTTTCATTATAGCTTCGTTAAGGTCATTGGTCCATTTTATTCGTGTAGGTCTTGTGTTGTTTAAAAGTGGAATTATGTTTATTGATGTTTATGTATTAATGTTCGTAACTTCTAATCTTATTTCGATTATTACATCTGTTGAAAGTAGCTTATTTCTGACTATTGTTCTTCTTTGATATCCTACTCTTTGTTTAGTGACTTTCATATTTGGGAATTTAGATGTAAATTGGTCATGAAGTGATGTTAGAAAATTTTTCGTGTCGGTTTCAAGGGTGGTGATGATGAGGTATGTGCGCCAAATAAATCTGTTCATTTCATCTGTCCATTTCCATCTCGCACGTATATTGCAAGTAATGGGTCCAAGATTGTCGGCATTTGCCTCTTGAACAACATCTACTGACATGGATGATAAAGTTGGTGATCGTGATGGTATTGATAAATTCTCGTAAGAATTTGGTGATGATCTACATGATGAAAAAAGGCTTATTGATGAGGTTGGTCACAAAGGTGAATGATGGGTTTCGGCTGTAGCATTGATTTCATCGACGAGAGCCCGCCTGCTCAACTCCTCGCCGCCGATGCTTCGCATGCTGAGACATCCAGCATCGGTTCCAGATGTGCCCCGACGGTAGCCCTCGGGAAGCGGCGTTAAACGTTTTCTTTTCATTTGTCTTGTCTCCATTGTGTTGTTGGGTTTAAGGACCGTTCGTTAGGTATGGTTTATAATTTTTCTGCCGAATGTATACCTGGCCATTGATCTATATTAATAGTTACAGCGGCGCAAAATACATTCGACAAAACAACTGATGTTGTGCTGTTAGAATTAGTTTAGTCAAGATTTTCAGACAGTGTCAAGTGTTCCATACCGTAAGCCCCTACCACGGCAAGGTGGTCCCCATGGGGGGTTATTATTATTATTATTATTATTATTAAAAAGCGGCCCCAGCCTAGTGGTTAAGTCACTGCGCAACTGATAACAAGGTTAAGCAGATGACAACAAAGCCGGCCTGGGATGGGTGACCGCTTTATACAACGAGGCTATTTCATCATAAACACCGCAACAAGCTCGCCACTTGGTGTTGCCTCCGAATACCTTCGGCGAAATGAGGATGGGTTAATCCCTCCGCTGGGACCCTAAGGCCGTTTAAACGGTTCTCGGGACCAAATAGGCACCCGTGATGGTATTTATTTTTATTTATTATTATTATTATTATTATTATTATTCATGGTACTATTTGTTAAACTCGTCGTTTAAAGAACAACGGATACCTATTGAGGCGGAGCTACGCTCAATTTGTTAAGAATTTTCGGACGATGCGGCATGTGTTTAGTATTACTGCTTTTTGCAACTGCGTGTAAATCAAAGGAGGAAGTTCAATGTTTTTAATACTATCGTGTAGAGACTTGGATATGACCCCTGTTGCTGATAGTACTATAGGGATAATTATTACTTTGGTGACTTTCCATTGAGTTAATTTCTATAGAAAGATCTTTATATTTCGTTATTTTTTGGGTAATAGTGCCTTGTACGTTGTGTGTGTTAGGTTTTGCTATAATAAAAACTGTGTTATTTGTTTTGTCATGAACTGTAAAGGCTGGCCTATTATAATGAATTGTTTTGTCTGTGATTATAGTTCTATCCCAAGATATCTTGTAGTTATCTGTGTCTATTGTTGTTTTAGGTTTATATTTATAATATGGTGTAATTTCGTTAATTAATTTATATTTTTTAAGGAGTTGTTGGTGTATAATAGAGGCTACTTGGTCATGCCGGTGTTTGTAATCTGTTTGTACTAACATTTTGGAAGCACTTGTAATATGTTGAATGGTTTCTGACTCACTATGGCACTGTCTACATTTGTTTTTTTGTTGTAATTTCAGTTCGTTTAGTAATGTGTTTCATGTAGTTGCGGGTAGCGATTACTTGGTCCTGTATGGCAAGCATAAAAGCCTCAGTTTCGGGAAACCATTGCCCACTCCTCAGCCACGCGTTCGACGCATCTTTGTTGATATGTATCTGATTTAAGTCAGCAAAGTGTATCCCATGGAGTACTTATTCAGCACACAGTTTATGTTGATTATTTACAATTGCTTCATTGAGTTGAGTGTGTTTTTCCTGTAAATTAAGCGGCGTAGCTTTGTTCGGGATGTTCAGATTTGCAATGTAAGAAGCCTTTTAGAGTGGTGATTTGCTTATTGTGTAAATTTTGTATATACATATCGTTCCCTTCCTCCTTCACGTCGTGGTAGTGTGAGTCTTTGAATGCACGACTTTGGGCGGTGTTTTCTGTGTTTAGTAAGATGTGTATTGATTATGCGTTGTAACGTTTTTAGTTCTGTTTGTGTCCATTTGATAATTCCAAAAGAATATGTTAAAATAGGAATGGTGTATGTATTAATTGCTTTGATAATATTTCGTGAATTTAAATGTGTTTTTAGTATCTGGTTAAGTCTTAACTTAAATTGGTATTAATATATTTTTTTCGTCTTTATATTTAATTCGTTCTAATTGATTAAATCCTAAGTATTTATATACACACATACATATCTTCACGGGTGCCTTACGGCGCCCGAGACCGCCTGGACGGCCCCAGGGTACCCAGCGGAGGGGGTTTAATCCCACCTCGTCGTAGCCGATGGTATGAGTCTACACCGAATAAGTGGCTAGCTCGTCGCGATGTTTTGAATAGACTCAATAACCCATCTATAAACAGTTTCACAAGTTGGTATAGTGAAACCGGGACCGACAGCTTAACGTGCTCTCCGAGGCACTATAGTGGTGTTGTCAAACAAATGTACATAATTTTTTAAATTAAAAACTCATTGGTACACACCGGGATTCGAACCAGGGACCTAAGTGTTATTAAGTCCAAGGTCTAACCAACTCGGCCACCACGTATATTATAAGTATTTATATGTAGAGAATTTATCTAATTTATAATGTTTCCATCTTCTAATGTGTATGTTAAGTTATTGCTTATTTTACCTTTAGTTTACGAAAGTATTTTACTCGATTCGATTCGATATTTTATTCGATCGATTCCAAACTGCATTCACGCGAAAAAGATTTTGTGATCCCTGTTAATGTATAAAGGTTATTTTTTGAGTTTGAGTAAAGTTTGATCATCATAATATATAGGACAATTTACACATATTGCTCTGGTCACAAAATAAGCTCTAGGCTTGTACTATGTGTACCAGAAGCAACGATTTAATACTTATTATATTTTATAAACACCCCAGACCATGACAAACTGTACAGAAAAACGTACTAATATATTTTTGCCATGGGTGGGAATCGAACCCACGACCTCCGGATCAACGCCAAAGGAGCAACCACTAGTCTACGGAGGCTGTCAACATAAATAATAAAAAATATTTTTTGATTTGAATAAATTAATTTAAAGTGTTTAATATATAAATTGACCAATTCCACCGAGAACCGGAGGCTCTTGCCTTATGGAAAAGTCTCTCTTCTGAAGACCTTCCTCCTATATAACCCACTTCACAGAAAGATTGGGATCATCCTATTATAAAAAATATATATAATTCTTTACCTAGATTTTCAATAATTGAAGAGGCTCGCCTACGAGCATCTTGTGTGAGTGAGGCCGGTGCCTGGTTGCGTGCTATACCTTCCCCTTATATATACGGGCACGCTGCTAGATGCCAACTCACTCCGCATAGCAGTTGCTTTAAGACTGGGCTGCAAAGTCCCTAGTCAACATATCTGCATATGTGGCGATATTGCAGACGAACTAGCTGCCAAAAAAGTGCTGGCAGGATCCCTAGACATTATGCGTCAATGATATCCTATCTAGGACGATCACATCTGCTAATATCCCCTGCATCCTCGAACCCTCGGGGATAGTTAGATCAGATGGTAAACGTCCGGATGGGATGTCATTGATTCCATTTAAACAAGGTCGTGCAGTGGTTTGGGATGCCACATGTGTTGACACACTCTGTGCATCGCACATTACAACCACCCACAAAAAATCAGGAGCTGCTGCAGAATCAACCGCACGGTCTAAACGTAACAAGTACGCGGAGATCATAATCAACCATCATTTCATTCCATTTGCAATAGAAACGATGGGCCCGTGGTCCGAGGACGCTCTGGCATTCTCCCGCGAGCTTAGTGATAAGCTCCGTTTAGTGACGGGTGAACCTTTGAGTAAGGAGTACTTTATTCAAAGGGTCAGCCTCGCTGTGCAACGGGGAAATGCAGCGAGTGTCCTCGGAACACTGCGCTCATCCAATTAACTTTATTTTTATTTTTTTTAGTTTTTAATTTTAAATATAATTGTTATTCTTTTTATAAATAAATATGTTTATGATAATGATAAATTTAATAAATTAAATTTTAACAGTATTGAATATATATATATATATATATATATAATTAATAGGAATTAATTTGATTTAATCTATAAATATATTCATGATAAATATACTTATAATGGGTTTAATAGAATGTGTCAATATAATTAATAAATATAAAGAATATGTAGCTAAGTAGTAACTATTTGTTATAATGTAACGTATGTATAATGAATGTATCAGTAGAGTAATATCATAATATCACAAATTGATTTGCAAACCAGCTTGGTAGATAAGCAGTACAACACAAACTAAACTTGTTAACATTATTGTAACCTAGAGCAAATAAAGAGTTTATTATTATTATTATTTTAGTTAAAGATTGAATCTTCACGCTTATGAAGCGGTTTATAATGATGCCCACGGGCCGTAGCCAAGGGAGCATCATGTAGTGTACCTACCTAATTTGGTTTTGTTAGTAAAAACTTTCTCACTATCCTGCAAGTATTTAAAATGGAGGCTTTCTGTAGAGTTATGTATGTTTGTGGAGGTAAGTCAAGTAGTTGTAGTGATTGATGTAAATTAATCGGGATTACTCCTGTGGATGATAAAATAATTGGTACTATTGAAACATCGCGCATTTTCCATATGCGAGCTATGTCTATTTTCTTAACTTTTCCGTTATTGTGCTTTGTAGTTTATTTGTATTAGGGTCAGCAATGTCTATTATGTGAGTATTTTTATTTACTTTATCCATCAATGTTATGTCAGGTCTATTGTAATGTGTTGTTCTGTCAGTAAGGATTGCTCGGTCAAAATACAGTTTATTTTCAAGAATCACTTTTGGGACATATTTATAGTATGGTATGAAAGGTTGACATGTAAGATTATATTTGTGTGCTAGCTTTTGGTGTATGGCGTTTGCTACTTGGTCGTGTCTGTGTTTGTATTCTGTTGCTCGACAAGAACCTGTAATGTGTTGAATATGTTCAGAAGCTGCTCTGCACCGTCTGCATGTTTCTATAATATTGGGTTTCTTCACAATAAATTTTAGGTAATTTCGGGTCTCTATAACTTGGTCTTGAATTTCAATCATGAATCCTTCAGTTTCCGGAAACAGCTCGCCACGTCGCAGTCATGCGTTCGACGCTTTCTTGTCGACATTTGGCAGCAGCAAATCGTGACGATGCCGACCGTGTAAGGTCTTCTGCATCCATGACTGAATCTTTTCTGCAGGTTGGATAATGTGCTGATTCTGTTGAATATATCACCGTTGGATATTGCATTGTGAAGTATGGATTGTTCGGCGCGAGAATGAAAGAATTGTCTTAATGTTGTGATTTGTTTATTATGTAGCTTTACGATATCTATAATTCCTCTTCCTCCTTCATCTCTTGGCAGTGTCAGTCGTTGTGTACAAGATTTAGGGTGGTGTTTACGATTTGACGTCATGCTGGTATTTATAGTTCGTTGCAAATTTTGAAGCTCCTGAAACTGACCATCTTCACAACTACTGGTATAAAAATTTTACTTCACTCTATCCTACACTACATAACCACATCAATGCGTTCCTACAATCTCCTAATACAATGCCGACATACATATTAGAAGGTATAACTTATATAATAATAATAATAATAATAATATGTAGGACAATTTACACATATTGCTTTGGTCACAAACTAAGCTCTAGGCTTGTACTATGTGTACCAGAAACAACGATATAATACTTATTATATTTTTATAAACACCCAGACCATGACAAACTGTACAGAAAAACGTACTAATTAATTTGTTTTTTTTTGCCATGGGTGGGTATCGAACCCACGACCTCCGGATATAACGCCAAAGGCGCAACCACTAGTCTACGGAGGCTGTCATATATGATGATTCCTAAAGATACAGACTATAAAAACCCAGCAAAATACCGACCTATTACTTGTCTTCAAACAATATACAAAAAAATAATTACATCATGCATTTCAGATGTCATTTACAAACATGTTACAGAAAATAATATTTTAGCTGAAGAACAGAAAGGATGCAGAAAATTAAGCCAAGGTTGCAAAGAACAGCTCACAATAGATTCAGTAGTAATGAAACAGGCTTGCAAACATAATAAAGATATTAGCTGGCTTCTATATATATTACGTAACTACAAAATTCATCCAACAATAGTATTTTTTCTTGAAAACTCAATGCAATATTGGCAAACAAAATTAAAACTTGTGACAAATGATACACAAATACAAACTGAAACTATCTTTCTACGTAGAGGAATCTTCCAGGGATACGCCCTAAGCCCTCTTTGGTTCTGTCTTGCACTCAATCCACATATGTTAAATAAATCAAATTACTGGTATGAAATAATAGCCATCATACTATATTATCACACTTAATGTACATGGACGATATTAAATTATATAGCAACAGAACACAATCACTACATCATCTAGCAAAACATCACATAGACATTTTCGAACGACATACGTATGGAATTCGGGATAAACAAATGTAAAACCTTCACAGCGGAACAGGGAGTAATCAAACACAATGAATACATACTACAGACAGGTATTCATATAGAGGCTATTGATCCATACAGTTTATATAAATATCTTGGATTTCAACAGTCGCGACAAATACACGCAAAACAAACAAAAATAGAACTCAGAAAGAAATTTAAATACAGATTAAACACTCTACTTAAAAGTCAACTAAACTCTCGCAACTTAATTAAAGCTATTATTACATTTGCAGTACCTATTTTAACCTACTCTTTCGGCATATTAAACTGGTCACAAACAGATCTTCAAAATTTGCAACGAACTATAAATACCAGCATGACGTCAAATCGTAAACACCACCCTAAATCTTGTACACAACGACTGACACTGCCAAGAGATGAAGGAGGAAGAGGAATTATAGATATCGTAAAGCTACATAATAAACAAATCACAACATTAAGACAATTCTTTCATTCTCGCGCCGAACAATCCATACTTCACAATGCAATATCCAACGGTGATATATTCAACAGAATCAGCACATTATCCAACCTGCAGAAAAGATTCAGTCATGGATGCAGAAGACCTTACACGGTCGGCATCGTCACGATTTGCTGCTGCCAAATGTCGACAAGAAAGCGTCGAACGCATGACTGCGACGTGGCGAGCTGTTTCCGGAAACTGAAGGATTCATGATTGAAATTCAAGACCAAGTTATAGAGACCCGAAATTACCTAAAATTTATTGTGAAGAAACCCAATATTATAGAAACATGCAGACGGTGCAGAGCAGCTTCTGAACATATTCAACACATTACAGGTTCTTGTCGAGCAACAGAATACAAACACAGACACGACCAAGTAGCAAACGCCATACACCAAAAGCTAGCACACAAATATAATCTTACATGTCAACCTTTCGTACCATACTATAAATATGTCCCAAAAGTGATTCTTGAAAATAAACTGTATTTTGACCGAGCAATCCTTACTGACAGAACAACACATTACAATAGACCTGACATAACATTGATGGATAAAGTAAATAAAAATACTCACATAATAGACATTGCTGACCCTAATACAAATAAACTACAAAGCACAATAACGGAAAAGTTAAGAAAATAGACATAGCTCGCATATGGCAAATGCGCGATGTTTCAATAGTACCAATTATTTTATCATCCACAGGAGTAATCCCGATTAATTTACATCAATCACTACAACTACTTGACTTACCTCCACAAACATACATAACTCTACAGAAAGCCTCCATTTTAAATACTTGCAGGATAGTGAGAAAGTTTTTACTAACAAAACCAAATTAGGTAGGTACACTACATGATGCTCCCTTGGCTACGGCCTGTGGGCATCATTATAAACCGCTTCATAAGCGTGAAGATTCAATCTTTAACTAAAATAATAATAATAATAAACTCTTTATTTGCTCTAGGTTACAATAATGTTAACAAGTTTAGTTTGTGTTGTACTGCTTATCTACCAAGCTGGTTTGCAAATCAATTTGTGATATTATGATATTACTCTACTGATACATTCATTATACATACGTTACATTATAACAAATAGTTACTACTTAGCTACATATTCTTTATATTTATTAATTATATTGACACATTCTATTAAACCCATTATAAGTATATTTATCATGAATATATTTATAGATTAAATCAAATTAATTCCTATTAATTATATATATATATATATATATATATATATTCAATACTGTTAAAATTTAATTTATTAAATTTATCATTATCATAAACATATTTATTTATAAAAAGAATAACAATTATATTTAAAATTAAAAACTAAAAAAAATAAAAAAATAGTTAATTGGATGAGCGCAGTGTTCCGAGGACACTCGCTGCATTTCCCCGTTGCACAGCGAGGCTGACCCTTTGAATAAAGTACTCCTTACTCAAAGGTTCACCCGTCACTAAACGGAGCTTATCACTAAGCTCGCGGGAGAATGCCAGAGCGTCCTCGGACCACGGGCCCATCGTTTCTATTGCAAATGGAATGAAATGATGGTTGATTATGATCTCCGCGTACTTGTTACGTTTAGACCGTGCGGTTGATTCTGCAGCAGCTCCTGATTTTTTGTGGGTGGTTGTAATGTGCGATGCACAGAGTGTGTCAACACATGTGGCATCCCAAACCACTGCACGACCTTGTTTAAATGGAATCAATGACATCCCATCCGGACGTTTACCATCTGATCTAACTATCCCCGAGGGTTCGAGGATGCAGGGGATATTAGCAGATGTGATCGTCCTAGATAGGATATCATTGACGCATAATGTCTAGGGATCCTGCCAGCACTTTTTTGGCAGCTAGTTCGTCTGCAATATCGCCACATATGCAGATATGTTGACTAGGGACTTTGCAGCCCAGTCTTAAAGCAACTGCTATGCGGAGTGAGTTGGCATCTAGCAGCGTGCCCGTATATATAAGGGGAAGGTATAGCACGCAACCAGGCACCGGCCTCACTCACACAAGATGCTCGTAGGCGAGCCTCTTCAATTATTGAAAATCTAGGTAAAGAATTATATATATTTTTTATAATAGGATGATCCCAATCTTTCTGTGAAGTGGGTGATATAGGAGGAAGGTCTTCAGAAGAGAGACTTTTCCATAAGGCAAGAGCCTCCGGTTCTCGGTGGAATTGGTCAATTTATATATTAAACACTTTAAATTAATTTATTCAAATCAAAAAATATTTTTTATTATTTATGTTGACAGCCTCCGTAGACTAGTGGTTGCTCCTTTGGCGTTGATCCGGAGGTCGTGGGTTCGATTCCCACCCATGGCAAAAATATATTAGTACGTTTTTCTGTACAGTTTGTCATGGTCTGGGGTGTTTATAAAATATAATAAGGATTAAATCGTTGCTTCTGGTACACATAGTACAAGCCTAGAGCTTATTTTGTGACCAGAGCAATATGTGTAAATTGTCCTATATATTATGTTATGTTATGTTATGTTATGTTATGTTATGTTATGTTATGCTATGTTATGTTATGTTATGTTATGTTATGTTATGTTATGTTATGTTATTGTATGTTATGCTATGCTATATTGCGTTGTGTTGCGTTACGTTACGTTACGTTACGTTACATTACATTATATTATATTTAGGGTTTCGTTCCCGGGAACGGGAATTCCCGGGATATAATCCGTTCCCGGAACCGGGAAAATTTTGCCGGATTCCCGGGGTATTTTTTATGTCATTTAAATTCCCAGGAACACTCACAAATCTGAGTGAAAATTAACGGAGACCTCTAGTTGTTGATTGAATTCACAAAATATTTTATTTTTTATTTCTATTTATTATGTTATGTTATGTTATGTTATGTTATGTTATGTTATGTTATGTTATGTTATGTTATGTTATGTTATGTTATGTTATGTTATGTTATGTTATGTTATGTTATGTTATGTTATGTTATGTTATGTTATGTTATGTTATGTTATGTTATGTTATGTTATGTTATGTTATGTTATGTTATGTTATGTTATGTTATGTTATGTTATGTTATGTTATGTTATGTTATGTTATTGTATGTTATGCTATGCTATATTGCGTTGTGTTGCGTTACGTTACGTTACGTTACGTTACATTACATTATATTATATTTAGGGTTTCGTTCCCGGGAACGGGAATTCCCGGGATATAATCCGTTCCCGGAACCGGGAAAATTTTGCCGGATTCCCGGGGTATTTTTTATGTCATTTAAATTCCCAGGAACACTCACAAATCTGAGTGAAAATTAACGGAGACCTCTAGTTGTTGATTGAATTCACAAAATATTTTATTTTTTATTTTCTTTTTCATTATTTACGATTGCTACCTACCTAATTGTTTTTTATTGTTTATCGTTGTTGTATCGTTGCATCGTTGACATAATTATTGTTATAATTTAGTAGGTACTAATTATTAATTTACCAATAAATGATTATGTTGCAGACATATTAAAAGACATTAATAAGATCATACAATTCTTTTAGTAACAGATTAATCAATTATTTAAATATCCGCCTAAATCATAGGTTTTTTATAACGCGTTGTTTCACCTGAATCTTCGAACGCTCTTTTCACCCACTTCAAAACATCAGATTAATTTTAAATTTTCTACACTTATCAAGGACAGATGCCATAAGGACAACGAACAATTAAATAAATAATCAACCTAAATATAATGCTAAATAAATTATAATTAATTAAAACAACAAACAAGCTTTTATAGTTAATCGAAATAAAAAGTAAAAAAAAAACTTTATATAAGGATAGAATTAAGTAACAAGAAAATTGATGTCATTGTGGTAAAAGCGTGGGGTGATTTGTAGTACATTTTTGGAATAGCTCGGCATTTCGGAAAAGAACTAGTAATAACGAGCACCCCGAGCTTTTACCACAACGACATTAATTTTCTCGTTGATTAATTTTATTCTTACATTAGGAATTATTTTTTACTTTTCAGTTCGATAACTATAAAAGCGTAGTTTAATTTATATTTTTACTATAATTTATTCTTTTTACTGTTGCTTAAAGTAATACTTTAGAAACACTAATGAACTGAGTGATTGATCACTCAATCGGCTCCTAATTTTTGTTGCGATGTTTCCCGAGACAGAAAATGTCCGTTTGCTTTCGGTGGATGTACTCATGATCTTTGGAGAGCATTATTGAGCAGTTCCAGGTTAGGTGACCGTTTACCAGATGATGAATAAAGATCAAAATCTTTCTTTAATTTGGCAAACCTAGTTCGTGGTGGTGGCGTGTCTTTGACAACGTTTTTAATAGCATCTTGAAGCTCTTCGGCGAAACTCGCTTGTCTATTTTGCCGTTCGGCTATGCCATTTAGAGTTTCTTCCGGGCTTGAATTGGACTCGGAGGTTTCTGGGAACAACCGGCGGAAAAGTTTCTCAGCATAACGTATTATTGCTTCTTTTTCAACGCTGTCTGTGATATGTTCATTGGGTCTTATAGTTGGGCTTTGAAGGAACAGCATTAACATATACAGAGTAGCATCTCTTCTTTCAGTTAGTCTTCGCGTCAAACACTTTGTAAACTCCATAGCAATTGGAGATTCTATCGTCTTTATTCTTCCAAGAAGAGCCGTGATAACTGCTTCGCATATCAAAATCTACTGCCTGCCTGCTTTTTGGGAGCTCAGCGTTTCAACGGCAAGTTATATAGGATTTAAAATTTCAATTAAATTCTTTAGGACAGTTAAGTTTTCCTCGTTCCATAAGTTTTCGTTATCTAAACCGATCAAAGCCTTTTTGATGCAGTTTTTTACTTCTAAAAAGCGGCTTATCATGGTTTCAATGCTATTCCATCTCGTTTTTACGTCGCGGCACAGTGACTTTTCTTTGTTATGTTCCGATCGCACATGTTCTTGAAGTTTGCTTTTTTCAATGGACTTCTGCGAAACAAATTAACTATTTTTCTTGTGTCTTCTAGAACCCTTTTCAAATCCAGTCGGTTATCTCCGGTGCCAATTGTACCAAATCCTCCTCACTACAATCATAGGAGCCTATGTCTGATTCTTCGGTGTCCGTTTCATTTTCGCTGGGGTTTGCAGGAGATTCTCTATAAAGGACGTCGGTTACTGCTAGATGAATTGCATGATTCATACACAATACCATTTCTGTAGGGCTCTCGCGGCCAAACTTTTTCATTACATTTGGACCATCGCTTGTCACGGCAACTATGTCCCTTTAAAAGTGGAGACTGTATTCCGACAAAACTTTATCCACGATTCTTCTAGTTTCCTGTGATCCGCATTTCCCTGGTATATACGTTAACCCCAAATTGTACACTTTTCCATCTCCGCCGTGTAAGTTGATATTGAAATATCGCCGATTTCTTATGCTCGTCCTTCATCGAGTGTGATGCTGAGTCGTCCATTATTTTTCACGTGCTTTTTTAATATGGCGATGATCTCCTGCTTTTTTTCTTCAGCAAAGTCTATAATAATCTTCATGACATGAGACCCGCATTTTGGACCAGCAAAGTAGTCATTATAGACCGCGGCAGTAATGTACTATTACAGACCTGTATCATTAATCCCAGTTTATTCAAAGGTTTTTGAAAAGATTATATATACTAGACTGTATTCTATGGATTGAAGAGAAAAATAACATATTAATTATTGAGCAAAAAGGGTTTAGAAAAGGCATGTCTATAAATCTAGCCATTTACGAGATACTTAAAAATATTATTAGTAATGTAATTGCTCTCCGCGTCGGACTGCGATTGAAAGTAGACGTGAATTTGGTTTAAACAATAATCTAAAGTTAAAAAATAAAAATAATAGGACAACAGAAAGTATAAGAGATATCCACTACTCGAAAGTACTCTCGGGAGGGCGTAGTAAAACCAGTTGTTGTGACGGAATAAAGCTGTACAAATTAGGTGCGTGGACACTTCTAATTGGCTAATTTAAAATTACCGCGTTAAACTATGAGTTTTATGCATTGAACTAATGAATGAAGATCGCAACATTATACCATCTGTTACGGCTGTGCTCCTGGTACACTCACATACAGGCTGTTTGTAAAGTTTGTAATACGTAATTTATATTAAAAATACCCATCACGAAACATAAATTAATAATATGACAAATTACTGGAGATATGATAATGTTTGTATATTTTATGACTTTAGTGTTTATATCATCATATCCAGTACTGTAGCAATTTTTTAATGATTTAATAATATTTGATACTTCAATTCAGGTCAGGATTCACATAAAATGACTGACTATAATTATTTTTTACGTATATATACGTGGTGGTCGAGTTGGTTAGACCTTGCACTTAAAAACACTTAGGTCCCTGGTTCGAATCCCGATGTGTACCAAAGAGTTTTTAATTTGAAAAATGTATGTAGGTACATTTGTTTGACAACACCACTATAGTGCCTCGGAGACCGGTGTGAAGTTAGCAGCCAAAAGTTAGCAGAAAATATAATCCGACTGATTTAAAGAGTCATTTCAAAGTGTTCAAAATTTGTGTATGGGCGACCTCCGCTGAAATGATTTTAACCACGCTTAAGGCTTAGAGGCCACCACCACCCTATCTCCATATCAACCTCCAGGTGGTATCTCGCGTCCGTCATGGTTAAAATCTCAATTTAGAAGAATCCAGCAGCCAATTTACACTTTTGATAAGTTGTCTATGGGTGACCTCTGCTGAAATGATTTTAACCATGCTCAAAGCTTAGAGACCACCACCACCCTCTCTCCATATCAATCTGTAGGTGGTATCTCGCGTCGGTCATGGTCGAAATCTCAAATTAGAAGATTCCAGCGGCCAATTTACACTTTTGATAAGTTGTCTATGGGTGACCTCTGCTGAAATGATTTTAACCATGCTCAAAGCTTAGAGACCACCACCACCCTCTCTCCCTATCAATCTCCAGGTGGTATCTCGCGTCGGTCATGGTCGAAATCTCAAATTAGAAGATTCCAGCGGCCAATTTACACTTTTGATAACTAGTCTATGGGTGACCTCTGCTGAAATGATTTTAACCATGCCTAAAGGTTAGAGGCCACCACCACCCTATCTCCATATCAACCTCCAGGTGGTATCTCGCGTCCGTCATGGTCAAAATCTCAATTTAGAAGAATCCAGCAGCCAATTAACACTTTTGTTAACTTGTCTATGGGCGACCTCTGCTGAAATAATTTTAACCATGCCTAAAGGTTAGAGGCCACTACCACCCTATCTCCATATCAATCTCCAGGTGGTATCTCGCGTCGGTCATAGTCAAAATCTCAAATTAGAAGATTCCAGCGGCCTATTTACACTTTTGATAAGTTGTCTATGGGTGACCTCTGCTGAAATGATTTTAACCATGCCTAAAGGTTAGAGGCCACCACCACCCTATCTCCATATCAATCTCCAGGTGGTATCTCGCGTCCGTCATGGTCAAAATCTCAATTTAGAAGAATCCAGCAGCCAATTAACACTTTTGATAACTTGTCTATGGGCGACCTCTGCTGAAATAATTTTAACCACGCTCAAAGCTTAGAGACCACCACCACCCTCTCTCCATATAAACCTCTAGGTGGTATCTCGCGTCCGTCATGGTCAAAATCTCAATTTAGAAGAATCCAGCAGCCAATTAACACTTTTGATAACTTGTCTATGGGCGACCTCTGTTGAAATCATTTTAACCATGCCTAAAGGTTAGAGGCCACTACAACCCTAACTCCATATCAATCTCCAGGTGGTATCTCGCGTCCGTCATGGTCAAAATCTCAATTTAGAAGATTCCAGCGGCCAATTTACACTTTTGATAACTAGTCTATGGGTGACCTCTGCTGAAATGATTTTAACCATGCCTAAAGGTTAGAGGCCACCACCACCCTATCTCCATATCAATCTCCAGGTGGTATCTCGCGTCCGTCATGGTCAAAATCTCAATTTAGAAGAATCCAGCAGCCAATTAACACTTTTGATAACTTGTCTATGGGCGACCTCTGCTGAAATAACTTTAACCATGCTCAAAGCTTAGAGACCACCACCACCCTCTCTCCATATCAATCTGTAGGTGGTATCTCGCGTCGGTCATGGTCGAAATCTCAAATTAGAAGATTCCAGCGGCCAATTTACACTTTTGATAACTAGTCTATGGGTGACCTCTGCTGAAATGATTTTAACCATGCCTAAAGGTTAGAGGCCACCACCATCCTATCTCCATATCAACCTCCAGGTGGTATCTCGCGTCCGTCATGGTCAAAATCTCAATTTAGAAGAATCCAGCAGCCAATTAACACTTTTGATAACTTGTCTATGGGCGACCTCTGCTGAAATAATTTTACCCATGCTCAAAGCTTAGAGACCATCACCACCCTATCTCCATATCAATCTGTAGGTGGTATCTCGCGTCGGTCATGGTCAAAATCTCAAATTAGAAGATTCCAGCGGCCAATTTACACTTTTGATAACTTGTCTATGGGTGACCTCTGCTGAAATGATTTTAACCATGCTTAAAGGTTAGAGGCCACCACCACCCTATCTCCATATCAATCTCCACGTGGTATCTCGCGTCCGTCATGGTCAAAATCTCAATTTAGAAGAATCCAGCAGCCAATTAACACTTTTGATAACTTGTCTATGGCCGACCTCTGCTGAAATAATTTTAACTATGCCTAAAGGTTAGAGGCCACTACCACCCTATCTCCATATCAATCTCCAGGTGGTATCTCGCGTCGGTCATTGTCTAAATCTCAAATTAGAAGATTCCAGCGGCCTATTTACACTTTTAATAAGTTATCTATGGGTGACCTCTGCTGAAATGATTTTAACCATGCCTAAAGATTAGAGGCCACCACCACCCTATCTCCATATCAATCTCCAGGTGGTATCTCGCGTCCGTCATGGTCAAAATCTCAATTTAGAAGAATTCAGCAGCCAATTAACACTTCTGATAACTTGTCTATGGACGACCTCTGCTGAAATGATTTAAACCATACCTAAAGGTTAGAGGCCACCACCACCCTATCTCCATATCAATCTCCAGGTGGTATCTCGCGTCGGTCAGTCTAAATCTCAAATTAGAAGAATCCAGCAGCCAATTTACACTTTTGATAACTTGTCTATGGGTGACCTTTGCTGAAATGATTTTAACCATGCCTAAAGGTTAGAGGCCACCACCACCCTATCTCCATATCAATCTGCAGGTGGTATCTCGCGTCGGTCATGGTCAAAATCTCAAATTAGAAGATTCCAGCGGCCTGTTTACACTTATGATAACTTGTCTATGGGTGACCTCTGCTGAAATGATTTTAACCATGCCTAAAGGTTAGAGGCCACCACCACCCTATCTCCATATCAATCTCCAGGTGGTATCTCGCGTCGGTCATTGTCTAAATCTCAAATTAGAAGATTCCAGCGGCCAATTTACACTTTTGATAACTTGTCTATGGGTGACCTCTGCTGAAATGATTTTAACCATGCTGAAAGGTTAGAGGCCACCACCACCCTATCTCCATATCAATCTCCAGGTGGTATCTCGCGTCCGTCATGGTCAAAATCTCAATTTAGAAGAATCCAGCAGCCAATTAACACTTTTGATAACTTGTCTATGGGTGACCTCTGCTGAAATGATTTTAACCATGCTTAAAGGTTAGAGGCCACCACCACCCTATCTCCATATCAATCTCCAGGTGGTATCTCGCGTCGGTCATTGTCTAAATCTCAAATTAGAAGATTCCAGCGGCCTATTTACACTTTTGATAAGTTGTCTATGGGTGACCTCTGCTAAAATGATTTTAACCATGCCTAAAGGTTAGAGGCCACCACCACCCTATCTCCATATCAATCTCCAGGTGGTATCTCGCGTCGTTCATTGTCTAAATCTCTAATTAGAAGAATCCAGCAGCCAATTTACACTTTTGATAACTTGTCTATGGGTGACCTCTGCTGAAATGATTTTAACCATGCCTAAAGGTTAGAGGCCACCACCACCCTATCTCCATATCAATCTCCAGGTGGTATCTCGCGTCGGTCATGGTCAAAATCTCAAATTAGAAGATTCCAGCGGCCTATTTACACTTATGATAACTAGTCTATGGGTGACCTCTGCTGAAATGATTTTAACCATGCCTAAAGGTTAGAGGCCACCACCACCCTATCTCCATATCAATCTCCAGGTGGTATCTCGCGTCGGTCATGGTCAAAATCTCAAATTAGAAGATTCCAGCGGCCTATTTACACTTATGATAACTAGTCTATGGGTGATCTCTGCTGAAATGATTTTAACCATGCCTAAAGGTTAGAGGCCATTACCACCCTATCTCCATATCAATCTCCAGGTGGTATCTCGCGTCCGTCATGGTCAAAATCTCAATTTAGAAGAATCCAGCAGCCAATTTACACTTTTGTTAACTTGTCTATGGGCGACCTCTAATGAAATAATTTTAACCATGCTCAATGCTTAGAGACCACCACCACCCTCTCTCCATATCAATCTCCAGGTGGTATCTCGCGTCGGTCATGGTCAAAATGTCAATTTAGAAAAAAGTGTAAATTGGCTGCTGGATTCTTCTAAATTGAGATTTTGACTATGACGGACGCGAGATACCACCTACAGATTGATATGGAGAGAGGGTGGTGGTGGTCTCTAAGCTTTGAGCATGGTTAAAATTATTTCAGCAGAGGTCGTCCATAGACAAGTAATCAAAAGTGTAAATTGGCTGCTGGATTCTTCTAAATTGAGATTTTGACTATGACGGACACGAGATACCACCTGGAGATTGATATGGAGTTAGGGTGGTGGTGGCCTCTAACCTTTAGGCATGGTTAAAATCATTTCAGCAGAGGTCACCCATAGACAACTTATCAAAAGCGTAAATTGGCCGCTGGAATCTTCTAATTTGAGATTTTGACCATGACCGACGCGAGATACCACCTACAGATTGATATGGAGATAGGGTGGTGGTGGTCTCTAAGCTTTGAGCATGGTTAAAATTATTTCAGCAGAGGTCGTCCATAGACAAGTAATCAAAAGTGTAAATTGGCTGCTGGATTCTTCTAAATTGAGATTTTGACTATGACGGACGCGAGATACCACCTGGAGATTGATATGGAGTTAGGGTGGTGGTGGCCTCTAACCTTTAGGCATGGTTAAAATCATTTCAGCAGAGGTCACCCATAGACTAGTTATCAAAAGTGTAAATTGGCCGCTGGAATCTTCTAATTTGAGATTTCGACCATGACCGAAGCGAGATACCACCTACAGATTGATATGGAGATAGGGTAGTGGTGGCCTCTAACCTTTAGGCATAATTAAAATGATTTCAGCAGAGGTCACCCATAGACAACTTATCAAAAGTGTAAATAGGCCGCTGGAATCTTCTAATTTGAGATTTTGACTATGACCGACGCGAGATACCACCTGGAGATTGATATGGAGATAGGGTGGTAGTAGCCTCTAACCTTTAGGCATGGTTAAAATTATTTCAGCAGAGGTCGTCCATAAACAAGTAATCAAAAGTGTAAATTGGCTGCTGGATTCTTCTAAATTGAGATTTTGACTATGACGGACGCGAGATACCACCTGGAGATTGATATGGAGTTAGGGTGGTGGTGGCCTCTAACCTTTAGGCATGGTTAAAATCATTTCAGCAGAGGTCACCCATAGACTAGTTATCAAAAGTGTAAATTGGCCGCTGGAATCTTCTAATTTGAGATTTAGACAATGACCGACGCGAGATACCACCTGGAGATTGATATAGAGATAGGATGGTGGTGGCCTCTAACTTTTAGGCATGGTTAAAATCATTTCAGCAGAGGTCACCCATAGACAAGTTATCAAAAGTGTAAATTGGCCGCTGGAATCTTCTAATTTGAGATTTAGACAATGACCGACGCGAGATACCACCTGGAGATTGATATGGAGATAGGGTGGTAGTGGCCTCTAACCTTTAGGCATAGTTAAAATTATTTCAGCAGAGGTCGCCCATAGACAAGTTATCAAAAGTGTTAATTGGCTGCTGGATTCTTCTAAATTGAGATTTTGACCATGACGGACGCGAGATACCACCTGGAGATTGATATGGAGTTAGGGTGGTGGTGGCCTCTAACCTTTAGGCATGGTTAAAATCATTTCAGCAGAGGTCACCCATAGACTAGTTATCAAAAGTGTAAATTGGCCGCTGGAATCTTCTAATTTGAGATTTTGACCATGACCGACGCGAGATACCACCTACAGATTGATATGGAGAGAGGGTGGTGGTGGTCTCTAAGCTTTGAGCATGGTTAAAATTATTTTAGCAGAGGTCGTCCATAGACAAGTTATTAAAAGTGTAAATTGACTGCTGGATTCTTCTAAATTGAGATTTTGACCATGACGGACGCGAGATACCACCTGGAGATTGATATGGAGATAGGGTGGTGGTGGCCTCTAACATTTAAGCATGGTTAAAATTATTTCAGCAGAGGTCACCCATAGACAAGTTATCAAAAGTGTAAATTGGCTGCTGGATTCTTCTAATTTGAGATTTTGACCATGACCGACGCGAGACACCACCTGGAGATTGATATGGAGATAGGGTGGTGGTGGCCTCTAACCTTTAAGCACGGTTAAAATCATTTCAGCAGAAGTCACCCATAGACAAGTTATCAAAAGTGTAAATTGGCCGCTGGAGTCATCTAATTTGAGATTTTGACCATGACCGACGCGAGATACCACCTTCAGATTGATATGGAGGGAGGGTGGTGGTGGCCTCTAAGCCTTAAGCGTGGGTAAAATCATTTCAGCAGAGGTCGCCCATACACAAATTATGAACACTTTGAAATGACTCTTTAAATCAGTCGGATTATATTTTCTGCTAACTTTTGGCTGCTAACTTCATACCGGTCTCGGAGAGCACGTTAAGCTGTCGGTCCCGGTTTCAATATACCAACTTGTGAAGCTATTTATAGATGGGTTATTGAGTCTATTCAAAACATCGCGACGAGCTAGCCACTTGTTCGGTGTAGACTCATACCATCATTAAAATAGACTACAAAATAAATAGTTATATATTCACCCTCAGGTAAATAAAGAGTCATTATTCCGTACAAGTACTCGTACATTATTACCAACTAATAGAGAAATAATATTACACAATTAATTTCGCACTTGCGCCATAGGACCTACATCCGGGAAATGACCCAGATTTGCTGTGACCTAGTACTAAGAACAGATCGATTCAGCTCATCTAGGTCGCACCTCTTACACTGTTTCAAAAATGGCCGGGCGTCTAGACCGCCTCTTTATATTTACGAGTATCATTATTATGGAATGGAGTCGATCAATACATTATTTGTGGGATTGCGACAATAAAAAAAAAGCTTTGATTAGGGTTCGGTTTAAATATTATTTATTGTATTGCTGTTTATAATAATAATATATATTTTTAAGGCAGAGCTATGCCAGTAATAAAATACTAATTGCACCCTTAGTACTAAGCACGCAAGAAATAAGGTTGAATATTGTATATTGAATATAGAATAGTGTATAATAATGTATATTTCTTATATCATGGAGTAAAATTACTCTTTATATACAAGTTATTTTTATTATTATAAAAACGTGTTTAATTCTTTTTTAACTGTTTAATAACCTATAATAATAACGCTAACTAATTCTGAAATAAAATAATGTAGGTAGTACCGCACAGTAGAGAACTTCGACTTAAAAATTATTTCTCAAGGCGATATTTGAGATTTTTTCTATAGAATATTATAAAAAATAACCGGTGTGAACTTAGCAGCCAAAATATAGCAGCTATTATAACTCGACTAATTTAAAAAGTCAATATTTCTAAGCTTATTAATTGCAATACAAACAATGGAAATCCTATGAATTATGAAAATTCTTTCAGGAAAATTAAAAATTAACCAGATGGCAATATTATTTCTGATGAAAAATAACATTTATCAAAATATTTTCTCTGATATTAAAATATAACTTTACAAGTGGCCCACTTCTACGAAATATACAAAAATGATTTCCCACCCCCCTTACAGTGGAACCTTGATTATGAAAATTGAGTGAAAACAATCTCGTAGCAAAATTATTTTGACATTTTAACTTAGCATAAGGTTTATTGTTTT
Source organism: Monopis laevigella (assembly GCA_947458855.1). Classification (NCBI taxonomy): domain Eukaryota; kingdom Metazoa; phylum Arthropoda; class Insecta; order Lepidoptera; family Tineidae; genus Monopis; species Monopis laevigella. The sequence goes on along the minus strand of OX381580.1, from coordinate 13,870,252 downwards.
TGAACATCATTATAACTTGTTAGACAAAAAATAACTTAGGCAATGAAAAGCAACTGAAATTGTATAAAAAATTCTGATTTTCTAGTTGCTACGACAAAATAAAGTTTTTTAATATAATAATTAAGCGTCTTAGAAATCTTTCTTAATCTCACAAATTATACAGTAAATAAAGCTTTGCCTTATCTATCGAAAAATATGTTCCAAAATTCCTTACAGTGGGGCCTTGACTGAAAAAATTTAGTGAAACTACCATTTCGTAGTATAAAATATCATATAATAATTAAGCAACCCATTAATTACTACATAATAAAAAATAAAAAAATATCCACTATGATCTCATTTAGAAGAGCACATAGCTTTTTGCTGAATTCCTTGGCTTCAGAGCCCCAAACCCCAGTTGTCTCCACAGCAAATGGAACAAATAAATAATCAGATTTTAGAGTCGGGACATAGTGGATATTTAATTTTTTTTTATTATGTAGTAATTAATGGGTTAAATTTATATACTTTATAATTAAGCATCTTAGAAATCTTTCTTCACCTTACAACTTATACAGTTAATAAAGCTTTGCCTTATCTATCGAAAAATGTGTTTCAAAATTACTTACAGAGGGGACTTGACTGAAAAAATTGTGTGCGACTACAATTTCGTAGTAAAAAAATTTATGTCATAATCAAGTATTTTAGAACTGATCCTTCACCTTAAAGCTTTTATAGTGAATAAAGCTTTGCCTTGTCTTTTGAAAAATATGTTCCAAAATTTCTTACAGTGGGGCCTTGACTGAAAAAAATGAAGGAAACTACAATTTCGTAGTAAAAAATATCATATAATAATTAAGCATCTTAGAAATCTTTCTTCATCTTACAACTTATACAGTTAATAAAGCTTTGCCTTATCTATCGAAAAATGTTTTTCAAAATTCCTTACAGAGGGGACTTGACTGAAAAAATTGTGTGCGACTACAATTTTGTAGTAAAAAAAATTATGTCATAATCAAGTATCTTAGAAATGATCCTTCACCTTAAAACTTATATAGTGAATAAAGCTTTGCCTTATCTATCAAAAAATATGTTCCAAAATTCCTTACAGTGGGGCCTTGACCGAAAAAATTTAGTGAAACTACCATTTCGTAGTAAAAAATATCACATAATAATTAAGCATCTTAGAAATCTTTCTTCACCTTACAACTTATACAGTTAATAAAGCTTTGCCTTATCTATCGAAAAATGTGTTTCAAAATTTTCTAAGATGCTTAATTATTATATGATATTTTTTACTACGAAATTGTAGTTTCCTTCATTTTTTTCAGTCAAGGCCCCACTGTAAGAAATTTTGGAACATATTTTTCAAAAGATAAGGCAAAGCTTTATTTACTATAAAAGCTTTAAGGTGAAGGATCATTTCTAAAATACTTGATTATGACATAAATTTTTTTACTACGAAATTGTAGTCGCACACAATTTTTTCAGTCAAGTCCCCTCTGTAAAGAATTTTGAAACACATTTTTCAATAGATAAGGCAAAGCTTTATTAACTGTATAAGTTGTAAGGTGAAGAAAGATTTCTAAGATGCTTAATTATTATATGATATTTTATACTACGAAATGGTAGTTTCACTTAATTTTTTCAGTCAAGGCCCCACTGTAAGGAATTTTGGAACATATTTTTCGATAGATAAGGCAAAGCTTTATTCACTATAAAAGTTTTAAGGTGAAGGATCATTTCTAAGATACTTGATTATGACATAAATTTTTTTGCTACGAAATTGTAGTCGCATTCAATTTTTTCAGTCAAGTCCCCTCTGTAAGGAATTTTGGAACATATTTTTCGATAAATAAGGCAAAGCTTTATTCACTATATAAGTTTTAAGGTGAAGGATCATTTCTAAGATACTTGATTATGACATAAAATTTTTTACTACGAAATTGTAGTCGCACTCAATTTTTTCAGTCAAGTCCCCTCTGTAAGGAATTTTGAAACACATTTTTCGATAGATAAAGCAAAGCTTTATTAACTATATAAGTTGTAAGGTGAAGAAAGATTTCTAAGATGCTTAATTATTATATGATATTTTTTACTACGAAATTGTAGTTTCACTAAATTTTTTCAGTCAAGGCCCCACTGTAAGGAATTTTGGAACATATTTTTTGATAGATAAGGCAAACCTTTATTCACTATATAAGTTTTAAGGTGAAGGATCATTTCTAAGATACTTGATTATGACATAAAATTTTTTACTACGAAATTGTAGTCGCACTCAATTTTTTCAGTCAAGTCCCCTCTGTAAGGAATTTTGAAACACATTTTTCGATAGATAAGGCAAAGCTTTATTAACTGTATAAGTTGTAAGGTGAAGAAAGATTTCTAAGATGCTTAATTATGACATGAAATTTTTTACTATGAAACTGTAGTTTCCTTCATTTTTTTCAGTCAAGGCCCCACTGTAAGAAATTTTGGAACATATTTTTCAAAAGATAAGGTAAAGCTTTATTCACTATAAAAGTTTTAAGGTGAAGGATCATTCCTAAGATACTTGATTATGACATAAATTTTTTTGCTACGAAATTGTAGTCGCATTCAATTTTTTTAGTCAAGTCCCCTCTGTAAGGAATTTTGGAACATATTTTTCGATAAATAAGGCAAAGCTTTATTCACTATATAAGTTTTAAGGTGAAGGATCATTTCTAAGATACTTGATTATGACATAAAATTTTTTACTACGAAATTGTAGTCGCACTCAATTTTTTCAGTCAAGTCCCCTCTGTAAGGAATTTTGAACAACATTTTTCGATAGATAAAGCAAAGCTTTATTAACTGTGTAAGTTGTAAGGTGAAGAAAGATTTCTAAGATGCTTAATTATTATATGATATTTTTTACTACGAAATTGTAGTTTCCTTCATTTTTTTCAGTCAAGGCCCCACTGTATGAAATTTTGGAACATATTTTTCAAAAGATAAGGCAAAGCTTTATTCACTATAAAAGCTTTAAGGTGAAGGATCATTTCTAAAATACTTGATTATGACATAAATTTTTTTACTACGAAATTGTAGTCGCACACAATTTTTTCAGTCAAGTCCCCTCTGTAAGGAATTTTGAAACACATTTTTCGATAGATAAGGCAAAGCTTTATTAACTGTATAAGTTGTAAGGTGAAGAAAGATTTCTAAGATGCTTAATTATTATATGATATTTTATACTACGAAATGGTAGTTTCACTAAATTTTTTCAGTCAAGGCCCCACTGTAAGGAATTTTGGAACATATTTTTCGATAGATAAGGCAAAGCTTTATTCACTATATAAGTTTCAAGGTGAAGGATTATTTCTAAGATACTTGATTATGACATAAATTTTTTTACTACGAAATTGTAGTCGCACTCAATTTTTTTTAGTCAAGTCCCCTCTGTAAGGAATTTTGAAACACATTTTTCGATAGATAAAGCAAAGCTTTATTAACTGTATAAGTTGTAAGGTGAAGAAAGATTTCTAAGATGCTTAATTATTATATGATATTTTTTACTACGAAATTGTAGTTTCACTAAATTTTTTCAGTCAAGGCCCCACTGTAAGGAATTTTGGAACATATTTTTTGATAGATAAGGCAAAGCTTTATTCACTATATAAGTTTTAAGGTGAAGGATTATTTCTAAGATACTTGATTATGACATAAAAATTTTTACTACGAAATTGTAGTCGCACTCAATTTTTTCAGTCAAGTCCCCTCTGTAAGGAATTTTGAAACACATTTTTCGATAGATAAGGCAAAGCTTTATTAACTGTATGTATAAGTTGTAAGGTGAAGAAAGATTTCTAAGATGCTTAATTATGACATGAAATTTTTTACTATGAAACTGTAGTTTCCTTAATTTTTTTCAGTCAAAGCCCCACTGTAAGAAATTTTGGAACATATTTTTCAAAAGATAAGGCAAAGCTTTATTCACTATAAAAGTTTTAAGGTGAAGGATCATTCCTAAGATACTTGATTATGACATAAATTTTTTTGCTACGAAATTGTAGTCGCATTCAATTTTTTCAGTCAAGTCCCCTCTGTAAGGAATTTTGGAACATATTTTTCGATAAATAAGGCAAAGCTTTATTCACTATATAAGTTTTAAGGTGAAGGATCATTTCTAAGATACTTGATTATGACATAAAATTTTATACTACGAAATTGTAGTCGCACTCAATTATTTCAGTCAAGTCCCCTCTGTAAAGAATTTTGAAACACATTTTTCGATAGATAAAGCAAAGCTTTATTAACTGTATAAGTTGTAAGGTGAAGAAAGATTTCTAAGATCCTTAATTATTATATGATATTTTTTACTACGAAATTGTAGTTTCACTAAATTTTTTCAGTCAAGGCCCCACTGTAAGGAATTTTGGAACATATTTTTTGATAGATAAGGCAAAGCTTTATTCACTATATAAGTTTTAAGGTGAAGGATCATTTCTAAGATACTTGATTATGACATAAAATTTTTTACTACGAAATTGTAGTCGCACTCAATTTTTTCAGTCAAGTCCCCTCTGTAAGGAATTTTGAAACACATTTTTCGATAGATAAAGCAAAGCTTTATTAACTGTATAAGTTGTAAGGTGAAGAAAGATTTCTAAGATGCTTAATTATTATATGATATTTTTTACTACGAAATTGTAGTTTCACTAAATTTTTTCAGTCAAGGCCCCACTGTAAGGAATTTTGGAACATATTTTTTGATAGATAAGGCAAAGCTTTATTCACTATATAAGTTTTAAGGTGAAGGATTATTTCTAAGATACTTGATTATGACATAAAATTTTTTACTACGAAATTGTAGTCGCACTCAATTTTTTCAGTCAAGTCCCCTCTGTAAGGAATTTTGAAACACATTTTTCGATAGATAAGGCAAAGCTTTATTAACTGTATAAGTTGAAAGGTGAAGAAAGATTTCTAAGATGCCTAATTATGACATGAAATTTTTTACTATGAAACTGTAGTTTCCTTCATTTTTTTCAGTCAAGGCCCCACTGTAAGAAATTTTGGAACATATTTTTCAAAAGATAAGGCAAATCTTTATTCACTATAAAAGTTTTAAGGTGAAGGATCATTCCTAAGATACTTGATTATGACATAAATTTTTTTGCTACGAAATTGTAGTCGCATTAAATTTTTTCAGTCAAGTCCCCTCTGTAAGGAATTTTGGAACATATTTTTTGATAAATAAGGCAAAGCTTTATTCACTATATAAGTTTTAAGGTGAAGGATCATTTCTAAGATACTTGATTATGACATAAAATTTTTTACTACGAAATTGTAGTCGCACTCAATTTTTTCAGTCAAGTCCCCTCTGTAAGGAATTTTGAAACACATTTTTCGATAGATAAAGCAAAGCTATATTAACTGTATAAGTTGTAAGGTGAAGAAAGATTTCTAAGATGCTTAATTATTATATGATATTTTTTACTACGAAATTGTAGTTTCCTTCATTTTTTTCAGTCAAGGCCCCACTGTAAGGAATTTTGGAACATATTTTTCGATGGATAAGGCAAAGCTTTATTTACTGTATAATTTGTGAGATGAAGAAAGATTTCTAAGACGCTTAATTATTATATTAAAAAACTTTATTTTGTCGTAGCAACAAGAAAATCAGAATTTTTTATACAATTTCAGTTGCTTTTCATTGCCTAAGTTATTTTTTGTCTAACAAGTTATAATGATGTTCAAAAACAATAAACCTTATGCTAAGTTAAAATGTCAAAATTATTTTGCTACGAGATTGTTTTCCTCAATTTTCATAATCAAGGTTCCACTGTAAGGGGGGTGGGAAATCATTTTTGTATATTTCGTAGAAGTGGGCCACTTGTAAAGTTATATTTTAATATCAGAGAAAATATTTTGATAAATGTTATTTTTCATCAGAAATAATATTGCCATCTGGTTAATTTTTAATTTTCCTGAAAGAATTCATTTTCCATAATTCATAGGATTTCCATTGTTTGTATTGCAATTAATAAGCTTAGAAATATTGACTTTTTAAATTAGTCGAGTTATAATAGCTGCTATATTTTGGCTGCTAAGTTCACACCGGTTAAAAAATATATAAAAAACTTTCGGTAAATGTATTATGTATCTATTAAATTTTATTTCAAATTGAAATATTTCAAAGGAACTCGACGTCAAAAGTTCTACATTAGGCGATTTCAGTTTATAGATATTATTATTATTAATGTTTTGGAGTTGTCGTTTTTTTTTTGTTCTAATGAAATATGTGTTTTTTAAATTTGTTATCAATCTTACTAAAAGGTAATGGCTTGACTACAAAAAAGGTGAAATATATTCAATTTTCATGCTGAAGTACTAAAAATCAGTTTAAGCACAGGATTTTGTTTTGGATATTTTTAGGAAAAATAAACCTATATTTTTTTATATAAAATTTGTAAATTTTATTGTTCCGAATGAAAATGGAAAAAATCACCATTGAGTTACATACACTGTATGTTTTTAAATTCTTCCTTATGGAAATAACTAGCTAGAATGGTAAATATAGTAACTGACTGCCTCCGCATACTATTGGTTACACGGGTTGCACTTTTGGCTTTGTATCTGGAGGTCGTGAATTCGATTCCCACTCATGGAAAAAAAAATGTTTTCTCTAATAATATAAATGTATTGGTATCGTTGTTTCTGGTATACATAGTACACACCTAGAGCTTAGCTTGTGGCCAGCCAGAGCAATATGGTTTGTAATGCCCTTCATATTATTATTAACCTTGCAGTTATTATAGCCGTGATAGTACAAAATGTTTTTTTTTGTGTCTGTATGTATCTGGAGGTCGTGAATTCGATTCCCACTCATGGAAAAAAAAATGTTTTCTCTAATAATATAAATGTATTGGTATCGTTGTTTCTGATATACATAGTACACACCTAGAGCTTAGCTTGTGGCCAGCCAGAGCAATATGGTTTGTAATGCCCTTCATATTATTATTAACCTTGCAGTTATTATAGCCGTGATAGTATAAAATGTTTTTTTTTTTACAATCACTATACTTTTTTTTTAATATATGAAGAGGCGTGCCAATCGCTCCGCCTCAAAAATGTAGGCGTTTCAGTGACCTAATTTCATCATCATGAGAAAGAGTAGACCGAACTATCTATCTCACTTTTATTAAACATAACATACCATGATCTATATCCAGAATACCTTATATCCTGTTACATAATTGGAAAAATAAGCGACGGTGGAGGGCTTCCGCTGCCTTCAATATTCCATGTATATTTTTTTGATGTCTGTAACTATAGAAACTATCTACACTTTTGTACAAATTACAGTAGTAACCATGGTCACTGTAGATTAGAAAAAAAAAGTTAAATAAATTTATAATGTAAGACAAGAAAACCCCTTCAAATGATAGCATAAGACTTCAAGAAATGTAAACTGCTAGTTGTGATAAAGTGGTTAAATTTGAAATTGTTTCTACAATTTATATGTTGTTATAAATTGTATTAAAATTTATATATTTATTTAAAGAAAAAAAATATGATTTTATGGCATTTGCCGTAGAATCTCTTGGCCCCTGGTCTCCCGACTCTAGAAAATTCGCCTAAATTGTAGGGATATTATTAATTGAAAAATCGGGAGTTCGTCGCGCCAGAGCCTACTTTGTTTAAAATATTTCAATCGAATTTCAAAAGGGCAATGCTGCCAGCGTTCTAGGGATTTACTGCTGCGACTTCGGAGTGATTAAAAGAAATATTTTATTTAATATAACTTTTTTTATTTATTTAAATTTATTATGTAATGTTAAATATTATTTTTTGTTATTGTTAATTAATTAATTTATAAAATTGATTGAATCAGGCGTTATTTTGCGGAATTCCATTATTTTATATAATAATATAGATGTAATATTTACTTTATTGCAAATTCTTCCATTATTTATTATTTAGTTAATTTAACAATAAATAGTACAATATTAATATCCTATGTCCACCATATCACAACCCCGTCCCGGCCCGAAAGTACCCATAACACTGGCAGCATTACCACGCTGTACTGCCAGTGATATTCTTTGTTTAAAAAAATATCCGGACCGAGGATCTCCAGAGGTCTCTTTTTAACCACTTAAAGTAAAAAACAATTATGATTTTAACTAAACTAAAAAAAACTCCGAATACTCTACCAGTCTCTGTAATTCATGCACCTAACATGGAATCCCTTAAATGAATTCTGAAATATTAATTTTACAGTAGTAAGTCTAATTTAAAATCTAGTTGTGTTGTAATTTTATTTTTTATCATATTTTATAATAAACTTCCAAACTTATCATGATTTTGCACACTTTACGGGTAGTTGATTGTTATGTAACTATATACATACATTTCATTTTAGAAAACATTACATAAGTACATGTAATCTATACATAAATTAAAATAATTATAGAGATATTCGTCCTATAGGCGATAGTACTCCTCTAGACCGGCAGAGAGCTGTTGTGTTCCGAGAACGTCGTCGGCGGCATTGCCCCTTTGTATTTCCAGGCCAACCCTTTGAAGAAAGAAAGCTCCGGCACGCGGTTCTCCGGTCTGTTCCTTCAAGATTTTAGAAAGATACACGCCAAAACCTAGAAATTCAAAGGATCTCAAAACACTGGCGACTTGGCCCGCTTTAGGTGTTCAGCCTGTACCGCGGCTGTCCTTGCCTTGTCCGGCTGATGAAAAGGAGGCCTCTGCACGTGTGATGGCGCTACTGTATCTTATACAAGGCACGTCCCAAACCCACGGCACAAGTGTCATGCCATCTGTAGCTCTACCACAAGTTTTTGCAAACAGTTTATACTATAGTCGCTCGCTAGTAACTATAGATGGGGATCAACCAATGGGATCTCTTTATTTTTATATTTTTTATATTATTATTTCAATCTATAGTTACTAGCGACTATAGAATAAATGGGTTGCAAAAAAACTTGTGCCGCTACTGGACGCCGGCCGTTGCGTGTCGTCACGTATGACATCTGGGGCCTATTTCATAAACGTGACAATTGTAATTTACCACGACAATTTATAATACATTACTTAGTAACATAAGCGAAGGTTACCTATTTGCACCGTTTGGGGTCGAGACCATGGGACCTTGGGGGCCTTCAGCCAAAAGCATGGCCAAGAGCTGTCCAGGTGTCAAGTTCAGGCGACAAGAGGCTGGCAACTATTTTTGCCAACGATTAAGCCTCACTATTCAGCGTGGTAACGACGCCAACCTTCTTGGCACTATTCCTGACGGGAATACTTTAAATTAAAATAATATTTTTTATTTGTAGTCTTTAGTTTTATTTGTTTGTTAGGTATTTTTAATGTGTTATAATATTTTTTGTTGTTAAATATATTACTGAGTTTACTTTAATTTACTTTTAATAAACCAAAACGAGCAATGTATTATAATAATAATATGTAGGACAATTTACACATATTGCTCTGATCACAAAATAAGCTCTAGGCTTGTACTATGTGTACCAAAAGCAACGATATAATACATAGTATATTTTAGAAACACCCCAAACAGGACTAACTGTACAGAAAAAGCGTACTAATATTTTTTGCCATGGGTGGAAATCGAACCCACGACCTCCGGATTCAACGCCAAAGACGCAACCACTAGTCTACGGAGGCTGTCATAGTAATTAACAATTGACACTTTTATGAAATAGGCCCCAGGGGGTTCTAAAATATTTGACAAGCCTGCTGTTGTTAAAGATTTACAAGCGACAAGAAAGCCCGTGAATACCGTACTCATCCATATCGCTGCCGCAACTTGTGTAGACGACATATTACCGGTGTCCCAAATCGGAGAGCCACGGAATTTCGGGTAGATTCCGGATCAAGTAAAGATATACACATACATAATGAATAACACCTTATAAAGTCTGAGATGCTAATAAAGGCCCCTAAATAATTTATTTATAGCGGTTAACATACCGCTTACCAACAGGCGGGTGCGTCTTAGTTTGAGCTATATAAAAAAAACATTCTGAGAGCTTATAATAAATAATAATAAAATTCTTTATTTCATAATTAACTTGCTTTAAATAGCTAATAAAATCAAGATAAATAAATACAAGAAGCTCTAGAGAGGTTTTTTCCTTGTTTCACTATGAAATAACTCGCTGTTATTTATATTATGTTTAATGCCGCATGATGTGACTTTGCATATACCTAATGGTAAGTAAATGATTTTTTTTTGTATTTGCACGGCACATGACTTTGTATTTTTCTGATGTTAAGCAGACCTACAAACGGAATGGGCGGCGACATATAATATTCTTGCTGTTTTATCCCAAATCAATCGCTTGTTTCGTAGTCGTATCGTGAAAGGAGACTATTGCCTCGACAATAAATCGATGCAATAATTTGCGGAAAACCGGTGTACCCACAGAATAAAAACGAAACATGAATAGATCACTTGCCGTTTTTTTTATATATTGTGCATTGATCACTTCGTCTTTGCCGGCGAAATACGGTTACAAAATCGGTGACGACAAAAACGAATTTGCATTACGAGTTTACTTTAAAGTCAAAATTTAATTTATTTAGTATTATAATTTAAATCAACTGCCCGCATAATTAAATAACCGCGCATCTTAAAAGTAGTCAACCACCTCAGTGAGAAATATAGGAAGTAATTACCACTAAACGTCTTTATAAGCAGATAATACTTACGTTACTATATTTTGCCCCAGCTTCCCCTGCATTTAACATGTTTCCTTTATTAGATCTATCGACAAACGTAGATATATAGTTATCGATAGATGTCGCTGTGTTTTTGTCGTAATGTCATCGCCAAATTTAGATGTGTAGTTCCAATCATGTCCACAGATGGCGTAGGTATATATATGGCTGATATTTTGATATCAGCCAAAATACAGTACACATATTTTTAAGCACCTTTTTTATTTTTTTACAACCGCGTGCGCGCAATCCTACTATAGCGCCTCGGACAACAACACCAGCATATATAGTGCCTCGGAGATATATAGTGTCACAGTTTTACTATTTATATAGTTTTTGTTAGGGTTTGATGTTGTATTTAATTAAAATGCAATATAAGATGAACACGGATTTTATTTTTTAAGGTTATATTTAAACACATACTCGTCGCACGACAGTGGATTGAAAAGTAGTGAAAATTTCCCAAATATTTAAGTTAGCTCGAGCCTGTGTTGCTATTTAAGGAAAATAAATTGTACAAAATAATGTTCTTATACATGCAACATAAATGTTGGTAACATAAATTGCGGCGACTATGAATGTCAGTACACTTTAGTAAAAGACCAAACAATCAGTTATACAATACAAGCAAACGCTAAAAAAATCCTAATCTGAACAGAACCTAAGAATACCACATATAAGCACGCCCTAAGCATGTCACCATGTAAACACGTCCTAAGAATGTCATCATGTAAACACACCTTAAGAATGTCACCATGCAAACACACCCTAATAGTGTTATCATGTAAACACATCCTAAGAATGTCATCATGTAAACACACCTCAAGAATGTCACCATGCAAACACACCCTAATAGTGTTATCATGTAAACACATCCTAAGAATGTTATCAAAATATGATAATAATGTTATAAACACACCTTAAGAATTTAACAATGTAAACAAACCTAATGTAACAATAATAATATAATAGCTGAAGGAACCCTAATATAACAATAATGCAACACAGGTTGAAATAATTTTAAGTTTTAGGTATATAATGTAATCCTTACCTATATAAAATTAAATTATAATTAAAAAATGTTATTACAGGTAAGGTAATGTAATATTTACCTATATATATGGGATTATACAGTTTTCAAGTTAAAGTTTATATGTACATGAAACTAGTAATAAAGAATTAAGTACCTAATGACTATCTTATTTTAACACATTATTATGTAATTAATACAAAATTAAGGAAGTTAATCAAAATATTCACCAATGGTAATAAATAATATAAGGAAAACTGGTTATAGTTGTTCCTAGTACAATGACACTTACTGCTAAGTTAATAAACATGTTAATTAATGGTTTATAAATGTTATAGTATAGTGAAAAGTAAACATATATTTATTCTATGGGTAAGACAACAACCTTTTGTACAGCGCGGGAATGCAGCTTACCATTGGCTGTTTTAATCTCAATTACTCTTACTTTGTTGTCTGATCCATAAAAGATCCTGTGAACTCTTCCCAAAGGCCATTGACAGGGTGGAGTATTTGGGTTTTTGAGAAGGACCAAGTTGTCTTCTTTTATATTAGGCATTTCTTTTTGCCATTTGTTGCGCTTATGCAATGTTGTCAAATAGTCCTTTGACCATGCCCTCCAAAAATGCTGCCGTAGCTGTTCACAGCACCTCCAAAGCCTTAGTCTGTTTGTAGGTATTTCAGTCATATCTGGCTGCGGAATGGCAGTGGGGGCATCACCAATTAAAAAATGACCTGGTGTTAGGTAGTTAAAATTGGTAGGGTCGTGTGTCATGGGTGTAAGTGGTCTTGAGTTTAAAATACCTTCTATTTCTATTATCAAAGTACTTAGTTGTTCATATGTAAGAATTTTTGAACTCAAAACCCGCCTTAAATGAAATTTTGCTGACCTTACTGCAGATTCCCATAGTCCTCCGTGATTTGGGCTATATTTAGGGATAAAATGAAATTGTATGCCTTTTATTAAGGCAAAGTTATTAATTTCTGATTGAATATTCAAGGTATTTTGTGAATTGTAATATTCTTTAATTAATTTGTCACCTTTTTTGAATGTAGGTGCATTATCTGAGAAAATATTGGTAGGAACCCCCCTGCGTGATATGAAACGCTTTAGAGCAGCCAGAAATGTTTCAGTGGTCATGTCTGAAACTACCTCCAGGTGTACAGCCTTGGTGGTGAAGCAAAAAATTACGGCTACATTCCCTTTGGCAATGACACTTCTCCTTAGAGTTGACTGTTTGACTTGACACGGTCCAAAGTAATCTATACCCACACTATCAAATGGCCTGGTTGGAGTTACACGTTCACTGGGTAGGTTCCCCATTATTTGCTGAGCACAGCTTGCCTTGTATCTACAACATACAACACATTTATGAATAACACTTTTTATTTCTCTTGTAGAATTTACAATAAAATATTTTTGCAATAAGTAACTTGAAGTTATTTTTAACCCTCCATGCATGAGGATTAAATGTGCATTAGTAATAATCAGTTTGGTAAAATGTCATTTTTTGGGCAATATCATAGGATGTCTAGCTTGGTAAGACATGGTTGCATTTTGTAACCTACTACCTGCCCTAAGTATATTATTATTATCTACAAATATATTTAATGATTTTAAATTGGATTTTATATTATTTTTGTTTTTTATGCAAGAAATTTCTTCATTAAAGTAATGCTGCTGAATGCACCTTATAATTATATTTAAAGAATCATCAAGTTCTCTGGCAGTTAAAGGTCCATATACAATATTATTTTTTTTGCATTTGTTTATGAATCTTAGTATAAAAGACATTACACATTGCATTTTAAATAATTTAGAAAACTTGGTAAAAAATGGTAATAATTGTAATTCCTTGTTTTCATTTGTATTATTATAACAAAGAATAGGTAATTCAATTTCGGTTAAATTAAAATGATAATTATTAGTTTCTATCAAATAATCAGGCCCATGCCACCATAACTGATTATTCATAATGTCACTAGGGTTGGCACCCCTGGATATGATATCAGCTGGGTTAAGTAAACTGGGTGTGTATAACCAACACATATTATTTGTTAATTTATTTATTTCTTTTATTCTGTTAGCTACATAGGCTGGAAGCTTAAGTAGGGATGACTTTAGCCAACCTAAAACTATTTTGGAGTCACAGAATAATGTAATTTTAGAAACCTTAAGTAATAAATAAACCTTAGTAATTAGTTTAGATAATAAAAGAGCTCCATTTAGCTCAAGTTTAGGTATTGTTAATTTAGAATTTATAGGTGCTATGCGCGATTTCGCACACAGTAAAAAAGTTTTAGATGAGTTATCAAAGGTACATTTTAAATATATGGAACAACCATACGTCTCCTTGGATGCATCACAATATCCAACCAATTCAAACACCCCACTGTCAGAAAATTGAATGTAACGTGGAATGCATATATCAGGCATGTTAATTATATTGGAATAAAATGCATTCCATATTGCAAGTAAGTCTGCAGGTAAAGGACTGTCCCAATCTAAATTGCAGCGCCATATTTGTTGTAAAATGAGTTTGGCCTTGACAATAATAGGAGCAGCGAATCCCATCGGATCGAAGAATTTGCTTACAGCGCTAAGTATGCTTCTTTTGGTAGGAATTTGAGATGATAGAACAGTACTTCCACTCATCTTGAATACATCAGTCTCAGGTTCAAAACAAAGCCCTAGGGTTTTAATCAATATCATGTCCCGATCTAGCTCTTTGGAATGAAATCCAAGTTGGTCTTCAGGTATGTTAGAAAGTAAACTGATGTTGTTAGAGCACCACTTGTGCAGTTGAAAGCTGCCAAGTTTTAATAAAGATATTAGTTGATCTTTTAGCTGACCAGCCCCCTGAAGTGTATCAGAGCCAGTCAAAATGTCATCGACATAAGAGTTGTTTAACAATGCTTTGCTAGCTAGTGGAAAGGTTTTCTCATATCTAACAGCAAGCTCTATCAGGCAGCGAGTAGCCAAGTATGCCGAACTCGTTAACCCATAGGTTACGGTTTGCAATTGTAAGCACTGTAGGGGCATATATGACTTCTCCCGCCATAATATATTTTGTAATGTTCTTTGATCCTCCTGTATAAATATTTGTCTATACATGTGACGTATATCACACATTATTGTATAACGATAAGTGCGGAACAAAAGCAACACATCAAATAATTGTTTTTGGACAACGGGTCCATTGCATAGAATATCATTGAGACTATAACCATTTTTTGGCTTGGCACTGCCATCAAATACCACCCTGAGCTTATTGGTCATTTTATCCGGGCGTAAAACTGCATGATGCGGAATAAAAAATGTAGGTTGCTCTAGGAGTGAACATTGGTCAATGTCAATGACCTTAGCATGACCTAAGGCCATGTAGTCTCTCATAAATGAAATGTATAATGTATGATAGATTGGTTCCTTAGCAAAACGCTTTTCCAAATTATAAAAACGCTGCAAGGCTTAAAGGAGTCAGAAGTATTGATTTCATTTGCACTCATTTTAGTAGGCATTTTTACAAAGAATTTATTTTGCTCTAGTATAACTGATTCCTTGAAAACCTTTTCACTATGCTCGTGTTCTGGCAGGGTCTCGAGATACACTTCAGGGACCTGCTCAGTTTCCCAAAATCTTTTAACATAAGAATCTAGATCGGGGCATGCTACTGTATGCATAGTTATTGAGGAGAGGTTACAAATAGGAAAGGAGTCACCTGAGACAATGTATCCAAAGTGAGTGTTGATCATAATGGGATCCGCTGGACCTCCATGTATCTTTCCATCCTTTATGACTCTAAAGAATATGTCGGCTGCAAGCAGGATTGATATTTCTCCTGGAATATTGAATTCATTATCGGCCAACATAATATTATTAGGAAATTTAAAGTTATTTAAGCTAATTTTAGTTTGTGGTAAAAGATTAGTTATTTGATTAACTAAAGAACAAGTAACATTACATTTAAAGTTTTCTGTCATTGAATGGATAGTTAAGTCAATGCCTTTAGATGTTTTATTAAAATTTTGACCTAATGTCATTATATTTTTTTGTAGGTTATAAGGTTCAATGCCCAATTTATTACACAAACTAAATGTGCAAAAGGAAGTCTGACTACCACAGTCAAGTAAGGCTCGAACTATATATTTATTATTTTGGTTATCCGACACTAAAATCTTTACTTTATTGCCAATAATATATTAGATTGGACAGCTCCAGTACCACACAAACTTACCTGTTCATTGTTGGTTGTTTTTTCAATATTATGATGGGCGGTCTGAACTGGTTGAACTACATCTGGATGCAACAAGGTATTGTGATCTGGACTTTCACAAGCTGAGCATTTAAATCTGTAACGACATTTATGTTGGGGATGTTGGCCTAGACATACTTTACACATTTTTTGTTTATTTACAAACTCAAGTCTTTTTGTAGTGGAAATTAATAAAAATTTAGGGCATTTAAATAATCTATGATTATCGTTACATAATTTGCATTTTTTAATATTTATATTATTTGGATCATTTTTAATAAATAAAACTGTTTTAGATTTATTGAATTTTTCAAAGTTTGAAGGACTTGCTTCCATAGAACATGCCCTTTTTTCTAAAAAAAATAAAAGATTATTAGTTGTGGGTACTACTTTTGTGTCCCTGTCTGCGTGGAACAACCTTACAGTCAGAGGATCCAGCTTGCGGGTTATTAAGCAAACAACTAAGGCATCCCAGCCTTCAACTGGTTGATTTAGATTTTTTAGTGCGGTCAGCTGTTGCTTAACGCGAGCAACCAGTTCCCTGAGCTGCTGTGCTGTTCCACGGTGCATGTTAGGCAAATCTAACAAAACATTACAATGGTTGTTAATTAATAATGGAGAATTGTTATATCTCTCATCCAGTATTTTAAGAGCATCTATATAAGAACAATTAATTAGTGGCAAATTATTGATTAGTTGCAGTGGCTCACCCTTGACATATTTTTTCAGATAATATAGTCTCTGCACATCACTCAGCTTGGGGTCTCCATGGATCACGGCCTGGAACAGCTCGATGAAGGGTCGGTAGTCCGCAATGTCCCTGCCATCAAAGGTTGGGACGTCTATCGGAGGCAGCTTTGTGACGTTTGCACCCTGTGTGTCCGTAGGTTGAGATGGCTGAAGGTTCTTCAGCTTCTGGAACCTCATGCAGAGCTGAAGATACCGCTCCTCGATGTCATCCTCGTCTTCTGCATCGCCGAGTAGTAAGAGACTCGATTCATGTTTTTGGAATTTTCTATAGTGGTCGTCGAGGGCGATTTTTCGCACGTGCGCCTCGTCTGTGTCGAGGCTGCCGTCTAATTTTTTTATGAAATTTTCTATTCTGGTTATTGCGCCTTTTGCCTGACCTCTAAGTATCCTGAGCTTTTTCTTTTTTCTTTCAACCAGGGCAATTCGCTTCGGGTTAGGAGTATCGTCGTCGTCAGTAATTGCAAAATCTTCTTCCGAAGACATTTCTTAATTGGCGATTTTCTTTTAGTAACAATAAATGACTCGCTATCACAGTACGTGATGGGTAATGTAAAATAAATTGACTTACTGCTGTTTTTTGTGCGCGGTCCTCGTGTTATTATTTTTTTCTTTTTTGTTAAAATCCGCGCAATTACTGAAATAGTTCTTTTTTCTTGTTGAGCTTGATTTTCGGCACCATGTTAGGGTTTGATGTTGTATTTAATTAAAATGCAATATAAGATGAACACGGATTTTATTTTTTAAGGTTATATTTAAACACATACTCGTCGCACGACAGTGGATTGAAAAGTAGTGAAAATTTCCCAAATATTTAAGTTAGCTCGAGCCTGTGTTGCTATTTAAGGAAAATAAATTGTACAAAATAATGTTCTTATTTTATGTTGGTAGACAGGTTATTGAATCTATCCAAAATATAACTCTTTTGGTCAAGCGGTGGTGGTCTCAGACTAAAAAGTATCAGCAAAGACATAAGGCTTGTATTTATTTGATTTTAAAAAGCCCCATCTTACACGGGTTTTTCATTATGAGAATATTAACTTTTTACTAACATTGTGTTAGAGTTGATTTTACGTATTTATACTTTAATTAATTTGGAGAATTTGTCGCTGAACACAATCACAAATTACAAGTACAATGACCCCGGGCCTTAACTCGAAGATTTATTGCAGATTTACTGCAGAAAATTTATGGCCTTATTCATAAAAACTTATTGAGGCCTTAAAGAACACTTTAGTTATAAAAGGTTTTGTCTCTTTTATTTAGCAACAAAAATTAATATGTGTGAAAGAGACCAAACATTCCATAACTAAAGTATTCTTCAAGGCTTCAATAAGTTTTTATGAATAAGATGCATTATTGATTATTATATAAATTATATTGATTCTTTAGCACATTTAATGCGGTACGAATGAGAAGTGCTCTCATTTTTTAGCATTATAACCAGAGTAAAATAACATATTAAAATAATAATATAATAAATAATTTGGGTAATAAATTTGGACAATGAATATTAATATAATATACAATATTGATCGCTCCTATATTACTTCTCATTCGTACCGCATGAAATGTGCTAAAGAATCAATAATACATCTAAAGTTAGATTTTCTACAGTAAGTCTGCAATAAATATTCGAGTTATGGCCCGGAATCATTATATTGGCTGATATATTGATATCAGCCAAAATACTTAAGTAGTACATATATTTTTAAGCACCTTTTTTATTTTTTTACAGCCGCGTGCGCGCAACCGTATTATAGCGCCTCGGACAACAACACCACTATTGGATGGATTGAGAGATCTAATCAAAACCAAGCAAAATGGCTATGTTGGCATTTCGTAGCATAATCTAGAAACTTATATATGAAATATTTTAATTTGTAAGGCGAGGAAAAAAAGTTAGCGTCCAAAAATAGGAGCTCTCAGTCCTGACGTTTTTGAAAAAATATAAAAAAATATTTTTAGAAGTATTTACTCTATGTTATATTTTTTTGTACTAACATTCAGTACACACATCGTAAGAAATAATCAGAAGAATTCAAAATATTTGGAGGTAAAATGAAGGAGATATGAGGCAAAACATGGATCTCTCAATCCAGACGTTTTAGATTGAGTGATCCTTTGAAACACCATGTTAGGCTGAGTAGAAGCAAAAGTTGATTATCTCAGCATTTAATAGTACTTCTCGACATTATCGCAAAAAATAAATAAATATCCAAATGATAACCGTTAATAAGTTATAGCAACTTTGTCATTTTTAAAACATCAGGACTGAGTAATCTATATTTTTACATATATCTACTTTTACTTTCATCGCACAGATAATCTAAAATTCTACGAATAATTAAAAAATCATCTTCTAAATCCTGGCATTTAAACTATTTGTGTAAAATATGCAAATTATTATATTTTTAGATTTCAATTTTACCCATACAGCAAGTCGTGTAGGGTGACCATGTTTTTTTTTTGTTGGCACTCGGTATGAACACATGCCAAACCATACAAATTCAGATTGATTCCGAAACAAATTTTAGTGTTTACTAATACCAGTAAATCCATAGACTAATGTTGAAAAACGGTAAACCCACAGATTGATGCCTTAAAAATAAATCTGGATACCGTTATAATTACGACTCCAATTTTCGAGCTACCTGAAAAGTCGGTACCTAAACTCAGACTAATCCCGTAACATAACCGTCGAATCTCCTGAAAACCCGTAAACACTAATAATGTGTTTAAAAAAAACATTTTTTAAACCACATACATTTAAAACCTAGTCATTTTAAATTTCTTTAAACGGTAATGTTTAAAAAAAAAGATATTATAAATACCAGAAAGTACCCTAAGCCCCAAAATAGCCTGTCTAAATGAGAACACAATATAGCCACCCGCGACACAAAGTCAATACAAAAAAATTACAAGTGCGAAAACTCGCCCGCGGAGTATTCCGAAGGTAGCGGAGGGGTTTTATTTCCACCTCGTAGCAAATTGTGAGTCTACACTACACTGAACAAGTGGTAAACTCATAGCGGTATTTGTTTAGACTTAATCACCCATCGGTAAACAGTTTCACAAGTTTATATAGTGAAACTAGGACCGACAGCTAACGTGCGCTTATCTTTGACTTGGACCCTTTTACACCTACACCTATTAGGAGATATTTTACTAAATATATGTATATATATATAATATATAAGTACCACAAATTTCAAGTATATCCGACCAGCGGTTCTCGAGATATTCATGCCGACAAACAAACAGACACCTAAGAGTTCTTTTTTTGAAAAAATAAATAAATTCGGAACCCTAATGAGAACACAAGTGATTATAACCATTCAATGCTCAAAAAGGTGATAATCCAAAATGGATTACTGGACACAGAGAAACGTTTAACAAGTAATTTGTACTTTGTGAAAATTATTACAGCATTTCCTTGATATTTATACTTCCATAGTACCTTCACACAATATAGTATTCCAGTATTCTGTGCTTAAATAAACGTCAAAACGAAATATATTAATATCTTAGTTACTTCGCCTCTCAGGGGAGCGGCGTCATCAGTGATAGTAATTTGTAGTGATGAAATCCATACACTTAAATCAATAGGCAAATCAAATGGTTTATTATGTATTTTTTTAGCATTGATTTACATACAACTTGTAATTTTACTGCATTAAAATGAAAGTTAAACTATACATATTTACAGAATAATATGCCATGCTTGCTTCATAAAAATTTAAAACAAAACATGGTCACCCTACACGACTGCTGTATCGGTAAATTTGGAATCTATAAATCTAATAAAGTGCAACCTTTACACAAATTGTTTAAATGCCAGGATTTAGAAGATGTTTTTTTAATAATTCGTAGAATTTTAGATTTTCCGTGCGATAAAAGTAAAAGTAGATATATTATGCGAAAATATGGATCACTCAGTCCTGATGCTTTAAAAATGACGAAGTTGCTATAACTTTTTAACGGTTATCATTTGGATATTTATTTATTTTTTGCGATAATGTCGAGAAGTACTATTAAAAGCTGGGATAATCAACTTTTGCTTCTGCTCAGCCTAACATGGTGTTTCAAAGGATCACTCAATCTAAAACATCTGGATTGAGAGATCCATGTTTTGCCTTATATCTCCTTCATTTTACCTCCAAATATTTTGAATTCTTCTGATTATTTCTTACGATGTGTGTACTGAATGTTAGTACAAAAAAATATAACATAGAGTAAATACTTCTAAAAATATTTTTTTATATTTTTTCAAAAACGTCAGGATTGAGAGCTCCTATTCTTGGACGCTAACTTTTTTCCTCGCCTTTACAAATTAAAATATTTCATATATAAGTTTCTACATTATGCTACGAAATGCCAACATAGTCATTTTGTTTGGTTTTGAAGATCTCTCAATCCAGATGCACATGTGCAACTGTACCCTTAGTGTGACTTTTCTAACTATTACTTTGAGTTAACTAAATTTGTATGAGAAATAGTTCAGCGCGCCAAGCGGAAATTTTAAGAACTAAAAATGCGAGCGTGTGATTTGTCAAAATTTTAACTCGAAAGTAAATGTTGAAAAAACCCACACTAGGGCTACTGTATACCTAATAAGTAGGCTTAGCTTGGAGAAATCTTATGGAGGCTGTAATTAGACTAAACGGTTTCAAGTAGCATTAATTTTAAACCTTCGAATACAATCACGAATTGTTATGTTCAATATACTACTACTTAATTTTGTAAAAAACTTATTAAATCTTTGTTTTGGACTAATAGATTTCTAACTAAGCAAATGCGGCATGTGACTCTGCGTCCACCTGATAGTAAGCGATATGGAGAGTCCAGAGATTTAGTCACCAATACGTTATAGTGTTGGTGTCTTTTTTATAAAGGTTGTACTTTGGGCTAATATGAGGCTCTGATCAAATCGAAACCATGGATATTCTAAGTATCGTAAATGAAAAAAAACTTGGCTTTTGATACATATTGGATATTTTAAGAATACTAGTTGGCATGGAGATGACATTTTGTTCATTTGTGGTTCCATGGGAAAAGTTTTTCTTTTTGATCAATAGAACCTCATATTTAGTCCAATGTACAGCCTTTCAAAGTACTAAACTATATATGTCAGATTTAGGTTATACATGGCGACTTTGTAAGGTCAAGAACCCAGGAAAAGAATTCGCGATCTTGTAACTCTAAAAATGTGTAAATGTTGTTTTTCAGTGATATCTAAGTTTTTTTCATGAAAAAAGAACGTAGAGCTATAAATATTACTTACGCCATCCTTATTTAGATAGACTTTTTATAAAAAAAACTTTTACAGAGACACTTAAAGTTTGATTAAAACTTAACAGATTTTTTAATATTTTTTTTCTTCCAAAAAAAAACCTTTTTATCACTGAAAACAACATTTAGATGTTTTTCACGCTCGAGTACCTGCATCCTTTTCCTGTGCACTTAATGCCCAAAATACAACATTCCAAAGTCATCATGTATAAATCGGGGTTTGGTTGAATTAAAACAGATTTTTAAATTACTTAAGAATATTTTATTTGATGTAAAGATATTAGGTAAGTGTATAATATGTATTTTGATACATCAAATATAAAATACAGTAATAAAAGTACCTACATAATGTCGTAGACAATAATTGGTATGCAATAACATAGATTATAAATATTATATATTCTAATATTTCAAGGTATTATAGACAATAAATATTTACTTAAATCTTAAGATTAAAATTACACAAAAAATGGTATGTAAATTAAAATCATTTTCCTTTATATTGGAATCTATTGTATAATATCCAAATAATTTTAGAATATGACAAAATATGATAATACTTAAAATACAATTATTAATAAAAAAAGTACATAATAAATTATACAGGGTGACTTTGAAAGGATGTACTTTTGGCTAATATGAAGTTCTGCTGATCAAATCGAACAACTTTTCCTATGGAACCATGTGTCGCAAATGAAAAAAAATTGCCTTCTCCATACAAACAAATCATGTTAAAATGATCAATTTGTATGGGGAAGCCAATTTTTTTTTTCATGGAAGGAAGCCAAAATTTTTTTTTATTTGCGACACGTTGATTCCATGGGAAAAGTTGTTCGATTTGATCAGATTTGATTTGGTTTTAAGGGATACAACAAAATAAATATTCCAAAGGGTAACAAACTAAAAAACTAAACGACACGAGTTTCACTTTTTTTTTTCAATTCTTTATAGGTTATGAACGGGAATGATAAAACATGTTATATTATTTTATATATACATTATTCACGAACGCAACAGACAAGGGTGTTCTAATTAAATGATTTGGATATCAACTGCAGGTTAAAGTTTCAAATTTGACACATTTTCCACACAAAAGGTGTCAAATTTTAACTTTCATACGAAAATTGATTTAGTAGAATAATGTTTTACAATTTAGAAGAAGGATGAGTTGTATTTTATAAAAATATTATGACTAAATATATGGGCGAAGCCGAGTCACCCAAAGCTAGTTTATTATTTTGTTTTAATAATTGTAATAATATTTTTGTAAGAATAATATACGAGCGGTTATTCAATTGTCTGCTAAAGTTTGACAGATAACTTTTATCAAATTATTATAAGGTTATGAGGTATAGATAGATTTCATACATCCACAGGAAGCAAATTATCTGTATTATTTTTATTTTAATAAAACTTATAATTAATTATTAATAATAAACGTTAAATCGATTGCATGGTATTTTTTAATGAAATTAAATTTTCCAATTATGTACATAAAATATGATAAATAAGTGATAATTATTAGCACACTTTACTAAATAAATTTTGTAATTAAAACCTATTATTATTTATTTAATTGCTTTACTATATAATTTGTATGGCCAATAGAGTTGTTATATTTATTTTAATTTATTTTGTAAATATATAACAATACAGTTTAAAAATATTATCATAGGTACCTATTATATTAAAATTATGATAAATGTGTAATATTAAAATAATTATTATATTGGATACGCTAAATTTGTGAACGGTGACTTTGAAAGGATGTACTTTGGGCTAATATGAGGTTCTGCTGATCAAATAATATAAAAATAATATCCTATATATCAAAATATGTCTCTAAAACATATTTGAATTTTAAATTTAGAATAACTTTCGTTGTGTCAAACACTAAACGCAATATTTTGCAGTTGTCATCAGCAAAGTTTGAGATTAAATCATGGGGCGTTTTTCAGTGGAGTAACGCATAGAAATTATGAAAATTCACTACCTACCGAAACAGTGAACACTTTTCAAAGAAACCGAAAATTACCATCTACTTGTTGATGATCCAGCATCCAATTGACGAATACTCGACGCCGCGTATGGTCTTCTGACTTTAGATGTTGTGTTAAATGAATTTTGTAAGCGTTCATGTGCAAGTCTTTAGTCAAAATTGGTTGCAAAAAGCTTCTGGAGATATTTAATTATTGACAACGATGATGAATGGAGTTCGAATACATTTTCTCTAACTGCTGCAATGTTTTTAAGTGTACGAGTACGGCTACCTGCTTTAATAGAGCCAACTGTTTCCAATTTATTAATTAAATCTTCATAGCGGCTAGAGATGGTTCATAATGATGACCGAAAAATGTGCGACATATTCGAACCGTATTGTATGGTAATTTTCTGTTTATTTGAAAAGTTGTCACCATTTCGGTAGTGAATTTTCACAATTTCTATGTGTTGCTCGATTGTAAAACGTGACTTAACCTCAAACTTTCCTGATGACAACTGTAAAAATATGCGTTCCATTTGTGTCAAAACACAACGAAAATTATTCGAAATTTAAAATTCAAGTAGGTTTTGAGACCTTTATTATATAATAATATATAAATAAATTTTGCCACTGAGACAAAGAAACACCCAGTATCTTAAAAGTGACGTTTAAAGTATGTAATACTAATAATGAGGCTCTACTGATAAAATAAAAATAAAATCCTATAGAACAATGTGCTTTAAAACTGATGTGAAAAAAAAATGTATTTGTATGGAGAATTTTTTTTTGGACACATGGTTTTATAGGAAAAGTTTTTTGAGTTGATCAGTAGAGCCGAATCAAAATCAAAGTGCCTACAACTTTTCAAGTTCACATGTAATATTTTTTATCTGTTCATCTATAGATGAACAGATAAAAAATCAAGAATAAGACAAATAAAGAATAAAAAGATAAATAAAGAATAAAACTCGGAAATTACTGTGATAAACTATAGTTTATCACAGTAATTTCCGAGTTGTTCGCAAGCCTTAATTTTACTTGACTTTATTTTTACAATATATATTATTATATACTTAATGTCAATTTAAGTTGAATAAAATACGTATTTTATATCATATAATCATCATATTATATTATATCATATCGTATCGTATCGTGTCGTATCATATCATATCGTATCGTATCGTATCGTATCATATCATATCATGGCTTTGTAATCTTATTTGTTATCTACCTGGTGTTAAGCAGACCTACAAAGTCTACGAATGGGGAAAATCAATATTTGTTCTTAAACAACAATGAACGCTCCCACTATGCTGGCTACTTTAAATGATGCGATTAAAAAATAGCCGCCGACTAAGACGAATTTTATTGCATTACGAGTAGGTATATTTTAATATAACTGCCTTATCGTCAGTTTAAACACCCATTTCGTAACCGCACCCTAAAAGGAGACTACCACCTCGACAAGAAATCAATGCATTCATCTCCTGAAAACCGGTAACCTCACAGACTAAAACCGATACTCGGTCACTTGACGGTTTTTGCACCTGTATGAGCGGTGGTACTAAGCATAATAAATAACTAAAATAATAATTATTTTGATGTTAATATTATTATTATCTATTTGCATTTTATATAAACATTACACATTATAACAATTTCTAGTCAGAAAGTTGAGTAGGTATGGCAATTTAATATATGGTAAGAATAAATAAAACATTATCTAACAAATTTAGATAAGGAATTTAATATATTTTTTTTTAATGTAATTAGGAACTAACAACAAATTAATAGTTTATATAGGTATATATTTTTTTAATATATAGAACTAAAACTATCTCATAATTAACAAATTCTAGCCACGGTTTTATCTATTTTTTATTTATTTAAAATTCCAATAATTTAAAAGGATGTAAAACAACAAAAAAAAAATTGGTTTTCAGTTATAATTTAAAATGTCGAAAAATACCATTCGTCATCTTATGTCTTGAAGTATGCAGACTGATTAAAAAATATATAGGTAAATATTATACAAATATGGATTTAATAATAATAAGATTAACGAAAGGTTATCTTTTGATAAAGAAAATTAAACATGATATAGTTTAGGCACTTGTCGGATGTTAGAGACATTCTTTTTTATGTGAACGCAGAAACCTTCAAAATCTCGTCATAGACAAAAAAGCTACCTATGCCATGATTAAATACAGCACATACCAACGCTTCCGTTGAATGTTGTGGCATTTTTCGAGAATAGAAGAAAACTTTAAGAGAAGAGAATATTTTGTAATATTTAAACAATCATCGCTAAAAAGTCATCTTTTCGCGTTTAAACTCTTTTTTTTTTAATGTGTACCTAATTTAATTTCCTTTTGACAATCAAAAGGTAATTAAATTAGGTGTCATAACATATCATTCAATAATGATATGTTGTCATGAGTGAAAAACTTTCAACGTGAACTATAAAACGTGTTATAAAATATGATGTGCATCCGGATTGAGAGATCTAATCAAAACCAAACAAAGTGACTATGTTGGCATTTCGTAGCATAATGTAAAAACTTATATATGAAATATTTAAATTTGTAAAGGCGAGGAAAAAAAGTTAGCGTCCAAAAATAGGAGCTCTCAATCCTGACGTTTTTGAAAAAAAATAAAAATTATTTTTAGAAGTATTTACTCTATGTTATATTTTTTTGTACTCACATTCAGTACACACATCGTAAGAAATAATCAGAAGAATTCAAAATATTTGGAGGTAAAATGAAGAAGATATAAGGCAAAGCATGGATCTCTCAATCCAGATGTTTTAGATTGAGTGATCCTTTGAAACACCATGTTAGGCTAAGTAGAAGCAAAAGTTGACTATGCGAGCATTTAATAGTACTTCTCGACATATTCGCAATAAATAAATAAATATCCAAATGATAACCGTTAAAAAGTTATAGCAACTTCGTCATTTTTAAAACACCAGGACTGAGTGATCTATATTTTTACATATATTTACTTTTACTTTCATCGCACAGAAAATCTAAAATTCTACGAATAATTAAAAAATCATCTTCTAAATCCTGGCATTTAAACTATTTGTGTAAAGATTGCACTTTATTATATTTTTAGATTTCAATTTTACCCATACAGCAAGTCGTGTAGGGTGACCATGTTTTTTTTTGTTGGCACTCGGTATGAACATATGCCAAACCATACAAATTCAGATTGATTCCGAAACAAATTTTAGTGTTTACTAATACCAGTAAATCCATAGACTAATGTTGAAAAACGGTAAACCCACAGATTGATGCCTTAAAAATAAATTTGGATACCGTTATAATTACGACTGATCTCAAATTTTCGAGCTACCTGAAAAGCGGTACCTAAACTCAGACTAATCCCGTAACATAACCGTCGAATCTCCTGAAAACCCGTAAACACTAATAATGTGTTTAAAAAAACTTTTTTTTAACCACATACATTTAAAACCTAGTCATTTTAAATTTCTTTAAAACGGTAATTAAAAAAAAAGATATTATAAATACCAGAAAGTACCCTAAGCCCCAAAATAACCTGTCTAAAAATGAGAACACAATATAGCCACACGCGACACAAAGTCAATACAAAAAAATGACAAGTGCGAAAACTCACCCGCGGAGTGTTCCGAAGGTAGCGGAGGGGTTTTATTTCCACCTCGTAGTAAATTGTGAGTCTACACTACACTGAACAAGTGGTAAACTCATAGCGGTATTTGTTTAGACTTAATCACCCATCGGTAAACAGTTTTACAAGTTTATATAGTGTAACTAGGACCGACAGCCTAACGTGCGCTTATCTTTGACTTGGACCCTTTTACACCTACACCTATTAGGAGATATTTTACTAAATATATATATATATATCTATATATATAATATATAAGTACCACAAATTTCAAGTGTATCCGTCCAGCGGTTCTCGAGATATTCATGCCGACAAACAAACAGACACCTAAGAAGAGTTCTTTTTTTGAAAAAATAAATAAATTCGGAACCCTAATGAGAACACAAGTGATTATAACCATTCAATGCTCCAAAAGTGATAATCCAAAATGGATTACTGGACACAGAGAAACGTTTAACAAGTAATTTGTACTTTGTGAAAATTATTACAGCATTTCCTTGATATTTATACTTCCATAGTACCTTCATACAATATAGTATTCCAGTATTCTGTGCTTAAACAAACGTCAAAACGATATCTAAGTTACTTCGCCTCTCAGGGCCGTGTTGGGAAACTAACACTTTAACACTGGTTAATGTCACTACACTATAGGCATCTCTTTTTCTCTAAGCATTTTTCAATATTTTTATCGCACTCTGTGACCCAGTGTTAAAGTGTTATGTTTCCGAACACGGCCCAGGGGAGCGGCGTCATCAGTGACAGTAATTTGTAGTGATGAAATCCATACACTTAAATCAATAGGCAAATCAAATGTATTGTTTACTATGTATTTTTTTAGCATTGATTTACACACAACTTGTAATTTTACTGCATTAAAATGAAAGTTAAACTATACATATTTACAGAATAATATGCCATGCTTCATAAAAATTAAAAACAATACATGGTCACCCTACACGACTGCTGTATGGGTAAATTTGGAATCTATAAATCTAATAAAGTGCAACCTTTACACAAATTGTTTAAATGTCTTCGTTTAATTTTATTCAAAAGGTATTTTGTTTAATTTTATTTTTATGAATAAACGATATTCTATTATTATATTCTTGTAAACCTATATATTCATTAGTCCATATTTTAATGTGCATCTGGATTGAGAGATCTTATCAAAACCAAACAAAATGACTATGTTGGCATTTCGTAGCATAATGTAGAAACTTATATATGAAATATTTAAATTTGTAAAGGCGAGGAAAAAAAGTTAGCGTCCAAAAATAGGAGCTCTCAATCCTGAAGTTTTTGAAAAAATATAAAAAAATATTTTTAGAAGTATTTACTCTATGTTATATTTTTTTGTACTCACATTCAGTACACACATCGTAAGAAATAATTATGAGAATTCAAAATATTTGGAGGTAAAATGAAGAAGATATAAGGCAAAACATGGATCTCTCAATCC